>OX344841.2:10002500-12402500 GCA_947037095.2 Nycteola revayana | reverse complement strand
AAAGTTGGTGTTGTACATATCACCTACTAACATCACGATATCGGATATCTGCGTTACTCAAAGTAGAAGTTAAGAACATAAAATTTACTTAAAACTTAGTTAACCTAAAAAGTTTGAGAGCCGGTGCTCTAAGCATTAGGCGGTGCCACGGTAGAGATGCTGGCTTGAAATGTTTACTAACTGAAGGTAAATTCACTTCTGAAACGCCGCGACGCGACGCTTCAAGAAAACGTCTCAGCAACTAGCGTTAATGACTGTCTGAATTGATTACTGTTTAATACTTACTTATGTAACATATCAGCTTCACACACGTGACTCCCGTTCCCGTAGGATTTTTATAAATAAATATAGGCTTTATTTAATATACTTCATAGCAAAATATAGCATATAGCCTTCCTCAATAAATGGGCTATTTAACACTGAAATAATTTTTCAATTCAGACTAGTAGTTCCTGAGATTGGCACCGTCAAGCTCACAAAAAATCAAACAAATAAACTCTTCTGTTACGCGAGTGAAACTAAACACAGGTCACAGTCAAACCGATCGAAGGGGTGTCCGGGAGGTTTTAGTAGGGTCCTCTCCTCGTGGTATGAGTTTAGCATACCACGCTATGGAGAGGGCGAGTTCCACATATCCCACCGCCAGCGCGCGAATACGCTGCAGCGGCGCGGTGGGAATGCGTAAATGCATTTACCACCGGACAAAAAAAAAAAAAAAAACACAGTCCAACAAAGATTGTGATTGATTCGCGTAGAATGTCTAAAAATCTAAGATTAAGAAGCAACGAAACGAAGGATATCCTAGAACTTTTGCCGCATTTAATTGTTAATAAAGTTATCGTCAGAATAAAATGTTAAAAAGCTTATTCTATGGCAGAAATATCTAGGTAACTAACAACAAATTTTAATGTTATTTAGTTAGTTCGCTTAGTTTATGGATAATGGCTGGCCGTTTTTCCTTTGATATATATTCCTAAAAAATCAATGTATATACCTATAATACATTTGTCTCTCTTGTCAGCTGAACGTCCCGGTCAGTTCATGATTCTTCTTCACTTCCGCCTGTCTTCGCCATCATCCTTGGAAACTTGACGCTATCTCATCGCTACCTTCCATTATATCTAGGTTGTTTTGCTGGGTCTTTGATCAGGTGTAGAAAGTTTATAATGTATATTACAATAGCTCGTGGCTACCTACAAATGTTTTAATAATTATTTATTCTTATTAGGTCTCTCGCGTAAGTGAACTTACCTCACCTTCTCGGGCATGCGAATTTTAACCAAAATTTCTTCTCTACCGATGTCATTTAGGTGCACATTTTAGGTACACACTTTCTACTGTCACAGGCATAGCATACAATTTGAAAACAACTTATACGTCTAAATTTACTTGTGACAAAGTCGTTCTACTTGGGTAGAGGTTATATTGCAAATATATAGTGCATTTTTTTTAAATTACTTTCAGAGTTTTTGCCCTCTACTAGCTAGTATTCTTGTTTACCCCTCATGCTTGTGATGCGAGCGGGTTCACGTCGGTAGTTCAATGGGTGGGGATCGAACCGGCGATCACGCGGTTACGGCCGCTTTATAAAACAAAGTCGTTTCCTGTGTGTACTTGCATATCGTTACGCTGACTCTTGAACTACACCGTTGTAGTTAGATGGAGAGATGAATTTTAGTATAACCATTAAAATTCAGGGAATCTCTTCCCGAACGTATATAATGTAGACCACCAGCTCGTTTTATGTCCGCTGCTGAACATGGGCCTCCTCCCGAGGGAGTGTTTGCCATAGTCACCACGCTAGATCGACGGATTGTTAGTCGCAGTATTATATTGTAAAACACAAGAAAACGTCGCTGCCCATTCCCTGGTATTCGCTTGTTAATGTTAAAGATGATGTTAAAACAAGCGGGTTCAACGACTTAACGTGCTTTTCCGACGCATGGATGGTAGTCCCTCAACCAACCAGACACGTTAATAATCTAAGAATTTACGAGAAAAATATCTTGTCCGGCGTTGAGCCCACGAACTCCGATACCCCTAGAGGTTGTCAATCTCTCAAATGTATATAAAGCTGAAGCGTTTGTTTGTTTGCTTGACCGCGCTAATCTTTGGTCCTATTTGATTAATTTTTTTCGTGACAGATAGCCTATTTATCGAGGCAGGCTTTATTATAATATAAAGTTTCCATGGAAACGGTAGCGACGTAGGTGAAAACGCACGCGGAAAGCTAGTGTCATATGATGTAGAAACATTGTGTAACCGCTAGTTGTAAAACGGATTGTTGTACAATAGGCATGAAGACCTAGTAGTGATGTCACAAGACCTTAAAACTTGAGACCTTTAAACTTTATAGTTTGTTGTTACTCTGAGTATCTTTGTAATTTTTTATTGATTTGATAAGTAAAAAAAATCGTGTTCAATATTTTTTAGTCATCTAACTGACAGACTAAATATAATTTTTTTATTCCATTTAGTCTGCCTAGGAGCCTATTTAGTTAATTTGACTCCGTTCCATTTCGAACTGCGCAGAATTTCGTTAACTGGCCGTATTTTATTTGGCTTCGGCATAATTGACGCAAACACATTATGATAATAGAAACCACACATTCGTATTACAGTTAACGAATGTACCTCTCTACTGCGAATACTAAGTAGCTAATTAGTGCCGGTTTGCACTTGTGTGTTTAGGCACATGCCTGATTACACGCGATGGTATCATGGAACCGAAATGTTTCGTATCTAAAATACAATTTTCGGTTCCATGAGAAATGGGCATACCTAGATAGGTTGAACTGAAGCTATCTTTCAGAGCCATTTTAAGAGTTCCGTAACCGAAGGGTAAAAACATGGCTCTTTTACTAATACTTCGCTGTCTGTCTGATCTCAAGATCTCGATAGCTAGACAGTTGAAATTTTCACAAAAGACGCATTTTAGTTGCCGCTATAACAATAAATACTAACAACAAAATAAAGTAAATATTTATGGGGGGCTCCCATACAACAAGCTCAATGCCAATAACGGCAAATGTTGTTTACCTAGTCAATATACAGAGCCCTTCAGGCACGAGGCCGACTCGCACTTGGCCAGTTTTTTATTGATGTCTAAATAGGCAAGTAACCATATTCCTTACCACATAGGAGAACGAGCTTTGTGCTTCACAATATGTCTATTCTGTCGAATAGATGATAGAGATAGAGAGGACAATGCGCGGGGTTTTTGTACGAGAAAGAATCAGAAATGAGGAGAGATGGAACCGGAACGCGGGCTACCGACACAGCCCAACGGGTTAGTTTGTTAAAGTGGTAATAGGCAAGACACGGAGAACAGATGGCCGTTGGGGCCAAAAATTATCGAATGGAGACCGCGGAAGCAAGCATAGCGTAGAACTTCCACCAAATAGATGGATGGATGACCTGGTAAAGGTCACGGATCATGGTGGATGCAGGCCGCTTCCAATAATAGTAACTAGAAATGTATGAGGGAGGCCAGGGCAGTGGCCGTACTACCGGCTGAAATGATAGGAGAGCAAGTCCGAAAGTATTAACTTTTGCAATCAACCAAATGTTGGTAAACTTTAAGACAGGTAGAGTATAATATACATTCACCTTACAGAATACAGTCGTCAAATTACATGATCGATCAATGTTGTGTTTCTGTGTGTGATTTCGTCAAAGCTCACAAGGAGAGAAGGGGAAAGGGCTGGAAGGATTAGGATGGCTAGAAAGGGCCGGAAGGATTAGGATGGCTTACGATGGCTAGTAAGCCATCCTAATCCTTCCGGCCCTTTCCACCAGGTGTAAGTACAGTAGATTTACTAATCTATTGTACTGGCACCAGGTGTCCTTGTATTTGGACTCCGCTGCTATTTAACATTAGGTGCCTACGTTTGCATAGAAAAGAGAATTAACTCTTCTGTTATAATGAATATGGCGAAATTGTTTGGAAATGTATTCTGATTACACCTAACAACTGCGCAAATATATGCTTACTAATATCATGAACGAGAAAGTTTGTGAGTATGTATGGATGGATGTTTGTTACTTTTTCACGCCAAAAATATTGATCGGATTCGACTAAGAGTTAACACCGAGATAGGTTATAAGCTGTATTAACATCATGATCTCCCTGCCCTTTTAAAATGTATTTGTGGTCGGAGCATCACATTCTTTTCTTCCGTTTGTTCTTGGCTTTTTTTTCTTATTCTTGGCTTCCATAAGCGGTCACGCTATAAATTACGCCATTCCCCTTCATACCACTTTTTACACAATCCATCCATCTTTTCTGAGGCCTCTACCTTCCTCTCCATCCATCTACATTCATATTTATTTAATAATATAATGTAATACGGGCATTACATAAGTTTTAATACATAAGCTGTATTAACATATAGGCTATAAAAATCACGCTCCGAACCACCGGAGGAGAGGAACGATGCGCCCCGCAAATTTCACGTTTAACGTTAAACTTTTATATATTTGGAGTATAGGGACGGAGTTATCCTATAGTCCAATAGAGATTAGGTAGTGCAGAGGTTCAGGTGAAATAATACTCTTGATTGTATAGCGATGTGTAATAAAATGTAAAAAGTGGCTCAAATATATACAATCGAATCATAGTGCAAGTAGTAGTATTTACAATGCGTTCTTAAATCTAGCTAAAATTATAATACAAGAGTTAGTCCGCGAGGTGTCGCAACATTCGCCGTCGACCCGCGCGATCGCTGTTAGCAACGCGCGTATAAATATACCCGGCCAGTCGTTGCCGAACTCTTTCGCTTCCGCGCGTCGCGCCGAGAGGACGTGTCGTCGCGCCGTACGCTTCAGCTGTTCGTGTGACGTCGTGGTACTATTCGTATCAGTCTTTGTTAAGACTGCATACGTTTTTCACTACGTTAGTGGTGGAGTTTCTTTAGACAAAAGTCTTTTTCAAGACTACAAACGCATTTGTCAATGCGATCTTCGTTTCTTGACAGTTGTCCCGTTTCTTAATAGACACGCGTCAACGTACTTGTGGTAACGGTATTGTTATTACGGTGGTAAGGTAAAGGTACATTTGTTGGTCGTTTTGATGGAGGTAAGGTAACAGGTAAGTATTATAGTGGCCTGGTGAGCGGCCGCTATAGTGCTCCCCTCCTAGTGATAACGACTCGGGATTGTGACCTTCCTTCCAGTCCTCGTGGTTTTCTGATGGTTGTGAGGAGTAGCGGGAACTGTCTTTGTAACTTGAAGTGAAGGGGTGTTCGTTGCTTGTGTTGAAGTAGTGTTGCCGTGTGCTGTGCTTGTAGTGTTTATTCTCGTAGTGTCGTATTCATCAGCCACAGTATACGCAGGTTTCAGTCGGTCGATTGAAATATTTGCTTGACGATCTGGTAGCTGTAGTGTGTATACTTTGTTGTTTAGACGTGCGATTATCTTGAATGGACCTTCGTAAGGTGGCTGAAGTGGCTTCTTGACACTGTCGACTCGAACGAACACATACTTGCAATTTTGTAGGTCGCTGTGTACAAAAATGTTCCTACTGTTATGGTTCTTCTGTGACGTCGGCTTGAGTGCGTTGATGTGATTACGTAAGTTGGTGACGTAATCATAGTTTAGGTTTTCGCTTGTCGACGACGACGAGAAGAAATCGCTGGGTAGTCGTAAGTTGTAACCATATGTTAACTCTGCGGGGCTCACTTCGGTGTCGGTTTTGAGACAGGCACGCAATCCTAACAATACTGTAGGTAATTGTTCCGTCCATGTTGTTTGTTTGGATAGTTTCGTTTTGAGGGCGGCCTTGAGTGTTCGATGAAATCTCTCGATCATACCGTTTGCACTCGGATGATAAGGTGTAGTCCGTGTTTTGTTTATGCCCATTGTTGACATTAGTTTTGCGAACAGCTGACTCTCGAACTGACGACCTTGATCCGTAGTTATAGTTGTAGGACAACCGAAACGTGCGATCCAGTGTTCGTAGATAGTTTTAGCGATGGATTCAGCGGTGATATCTTCGATAGGTATCGCTTCAGTCCACTTGGTAGTACGGTCAATCATTGTTACCAAGTACCGATGACCTTGAGGTGTGATAGGTAGTGGGCCGACAATATCGACGTGCACATGCTGGAATCGGTCGCTCGGCGGAAATGTAGTTAGTTCGCTCTTCGTATGTCGTTGAACTTTGCACTGTTGACATTTAACACATGTTTTCGCCCAGTTTCCGACATCTAAGTTCATAGATGGCCAGAAGAATTTTCGCGCCATTATTTTTCGTGTAGTTCGAATGCCGGGGTGACTTATGTTATGTACAGCGTCGAATGCTTGTCTTCTGAATGGCTCCGGTAGGTACGGTCGAACATATGGTGTTGACGTTTCACAGTACAGTTCAATGTCCGATGTAGGTAACGTCACTTTTTTTATTTCTAGATTACTTTGCGTCTTGAGTTTTAGTATGTTGTTGTCCTTCTCTTGAGCTGTTTTAATTGATTCGTAATCGAGTGACGATGGACATGCGATGGTTTCTATGCGGCTTAGGGCGTCGGCGACGATGTTTTGATCTCCATTTACGTGTCGTATATCGGATGTGAACTGACTGATGAATAGAAGTTGTCGAGTGCGGCGTGGGGTTTCGGTAGGTGACGGTGCTTTGCGAAGTACATATGTTAGTGGTTTGTGATCCGTATATATTGTTATATCTTTTCCTTCGAACATTTTTCTAAAGTGTTTGACTGCCATGTGGATTGCTAATAGCTCTCGATCGAAAGTACTGTACTTTTGGTGTGTTTCAGTGAATTTCTTCGAGTAATATCCAAGCGGTTGCCATTTGTTGTTGACAAACTGTTGTAGTACTGCGCCCGCGCTTTTATCCGACGCGTCGCAGAAAATAGCCAGGGGTGCGTCGGGTGATGGGTGTGCAAGTAGGGTAGCGGTACGAATACTCTCTTTGCACGCCTCGAATGATTGGTTTGCGTCTTCATTCCAGTCGATCTCGGTCTTGTCACGTTTTTTTACTTTGTGTAGGTATTTATGTAGCGGCGCTTGTATTGATGCGGCTTTAGGTATACTGTCGCGGTAGTAGTTTATCATCCCGATGAAACGTCGTAACTCTTCTATTGTTTTAGGTTTCGGGTAATCGTTGATGGCCTTGACCTTTTCTAGTGGTGGTTTGATACCGTTTGATGACACGTGGTAGCCGAGGAATGTAACTTCTTTTTGTCCAAACACGCACTTGGCTGGGTTGATAGTGATGCCATATTCCTCTAGTCGGGCTAGCAGCATGCGAAGGTGTTTTTGATGCGTTTCTTCAGTGTCGGAGGCTACCAGCAGGTCATCAATGAACGGGAACACGAAGTCCATGTCTCGTAGTACCTCATGGATAAATCGCTGGAATGTTTGTCCACCGTTTTTTAATCCTGGGCATATCCGCTGGAATTCGTATAATCCGAACGGTGTGATTATGGCGGTCTTCTCTATGTCTTCACTGTGTATAGGTACTTGTTGGTAGGCTCGATTAAGGTCAAGTGTAGAAAATATTGTTTTCCCCGCGAGTTGGTAAGTAAAATCTTTGATTCTTGGCACTGGATAGCGGTCGGGTTTGGTGACGGCGTTTAGTCTTCGGTAGTCGCCACACACGCGTAGTTCACCGTTTTTCTTAGGTACAATGTGTAGTGGTGACGACCACGGACTCTTGCTCGGCCGACACAATCCCTGCTCCATCATGTTTTGGAATTCTTTCTTAACCTGTTCATAGCGGTGCGGCGGTATAGGTCTCGCTCGGCAGTGAACAGGTGGGCCGGATGTTTCGATGAAATGTTCTACGTTGTGCTTCGGACTGAGCTTCATTGATGTTAGTCGAGTAGTACCGGGATATTCTGCGAGTATGTTGTGGTAAGATTGTTGTATGTCGATGCTGCGTACCGTCGGATGATTTGTAGGTATTATTTTTCCGTTGGTCGTGAGTGAGGTTTTGCCATCGATTAGTCGACGATTCTTCAAGTCCACTATCAGTTGATGGTAATTAAGGAAATCTGCACCCAGTATAGGTTTTGAGACGTCGGCGACGATAAACTTCCACTTGAATGGGCGGCGTAGTGATAGGTCGAGCTCGAGTGATTTCTCACCATATGTAGGT
This sequence comes from Nycteola revayana, assembly GCA_947037095.2. Classification (NCBI taxonomy): domain Eukaryota; kingdom Metazoa; phylum Arthropoda; class Insecta; order Lepidoptera; family Nolidae; genus Nycteola; species Nycteola revayana. The sequence continues at coordinate 12,394,390 of OX344841.2, read as the reverse complement.
ATAACAGTATTGTTCGCGGCGTATAACTTGAATGAAAGTGGTTCTTCTTTACATCCTTTGCTTTTTGGTAGTACCGATATGTTAGCACCGGTATCGACCAGAAATGATAAGTTTGTTTTCTTATCTGTGATGAAAAGGCGGTAAGATTGTAGTGAAACGCTAGTTTCCGCCTCAGCCAGCGTTGCTTCTAGTTTCCCGACTTGTTATAGTTACAGGGAGGTGTACATCTCTCAGCGTTCGGGCCAAACCGTCGGTGATAGAAACATATATCGGAAACTGGCGAGTTCGAACGGGCCCGTGACGTGCTCCGGGGTCGGTATTGGTATCTGGGCGTTGCTGGGTTGTCGTAGTAGTTTCGGGATCGCCGACATGAACACGCTGACTGTGTATTTTGAGCGGGGAGTTGTCTACTACGCAGCTCGGCGACTTCCACAGATAGTTTTCGGACTTCTTCAATTAAAAATATAATTTCGCTTTGGTTAGATGGAGACGGTGGCGGTGGTGATGTGATTAGTGGGCTTGCGATAGCCGATATAGAGGCTGCAGTTTGTTCGACCATCTTGTCTGCGAGTAGGGCGAGTTCATCCAATGTTGTTTTGTTGCTGAACGATTCGCTGACCGCAATTACTGATCGTACGTGTGCGGGCAGGTGGTTGGTCCACATCATGCGTAGAGTACTTTCTGGTACTTTGTCCCCTGCGAGGTGCTGCATGCGCCTTAACAGTTGTGTCGGCTTTTGGTCACCCAACTCGATTTCCGACAGAAGCTTTTGTAACTGCCGGCTGTCGGATTCTTCATAGGCACTTGTTAGGCGCTCCTTGATCCTGTCGTACAGGTCGTCTGGCGGCTTAAACAGTAGATCTGCGATCTGTTCTATATCTTGCTTTTCTAGGTGGGCGATGACGATCTGCGCTCGCTGCTGCTGTGATCGCTTCCCGTCGCTGGTGGCTGCTTCAAAAGCTATAAACCACAGACGCGGCTTGTCGCGCCAGAACGGTGGTATACGGAGGGCTAGAGATATAGCTCCGACGTCGTGACGCTGTGATGAGTGCTCAGCTGCGGCTTCCATTGCTTGCTTCTCTGTTGCTGATGTGTTCAGGTGCGTTGGGTCCATGCTTGAACGGGGTCACCACTTTGGAGTATAGGGACGGAGTTATCCTATAGTCCAATAGAGATTAGGTAGTGCAGAGGTTCAGGTGAAATAATACTCTTGATTGTATAGCGATGTGTAATAAAATGTAAAAAGTGGCTCAAATATATACAATCGAATCATAGTGCAAGTAGTAGTATTTACAATGCGTTCTTAAATCTAGCTAAAATTATAATACAAGAGTTAGTCCGCGAGGTGTCGCAACATTCGCCGTCGACCCGCGCGATCGCTGTTAGCAACGCGCGTATAAATATACCCGGCCAGTCGTTGCCGAACTCTTTCGCTTCCGCGCGTCGCGCCGAGAGGACGTGTCGTCGCGCCGTACGCTTCAGCTGTTCGTGTGACGTCGTGGTACTATTCGTATCAGTCTTTGTTAAGACTGCATACGTTTTTCACTACGTTAGTGGTGGAGTTTCTTTAGACAAAAGTCTTTTTCAAGACTACAAACGCATTTGTCAATGCGATCTTCGTTTCTTGACAGTTGTCCCGTTTCTTAATAGACACGCGTCAACGTACTTGTGGTAACGGTATTGTTATTACGGTGGTAAGGTAAAGGTACATTTGTTGGTCGTTTTGATGGAGGTAAGGTAACAGGTAAGTATTATAGTGGCCTGGTGAGCGGCCGCTATAGTGCTCCCCTCCTGTAGTATATGTGTATTTAACGTTTTCAGTAAGTAAAAATGTAAATACAATTCGCAGAAATGTTTGTCTGCTCGTTATATTTTGGATTGCTGACTTCATAAATATAACGAATTAAATTAAAATGTTATAATTAATTAATAATGAAACTACAAAGCAACTAGTTAAACGTTAAATGCTGAAGTTCAATCAACGATTGGCCTAGGCATTCAATTAAATGTCGGCGTTTGATTTGCCGGCTGGCTGTCTCATTGAATGGCTGATTTGACTAGAGCCATCTAGTTAGTTTATTTTACCGATTACTAGCAGTGTTTAAAATTGCGGTTTATTATTCTTGTTTACCCCTCGTGCTGAGCTAAAATGCTTGTGTTACGATTGGATTCACGTCGGTAGTGCAATGGGTGGGGAATGGATCGCACTGGCGACCACAAGATCAAAAGTCCGACGTCCATTGGGCTATGGCCGCTTTATATGTATACAACACGTAATAAATAAATTCCAAATTCCATTAGTTTCCCATTGAAACCAAAGCCTATGATATACCCTAGTTCCTTGATCCGTAAAATGTACGACTAATAATGATTTTCTCTTTTTCCCTCTGTTAGCATGTATGGAGCGCATCTTTGGCGCCGCGCCAGCACCGACTCAGCTTGCACTAGTGAGCTAGCGAGGGGAAAAGGCGCAGTCGGTAGGACTTTATCGACAATATCAATATATCAATAAAATTAAGATATTGTTGGGGAAAAGGAACAGACAAATTACCCATTTAAATGTGATTGAGTCTGTGTCTCATCGTGTCGGGCCACAAAACGGTTTCAATGACTGCGGTCCCCACCTAAGGGAACCAATCATCATCATGTAATCATCTACACCAATGTTTTTCAATCTTTTCGATTTCGTTGACTGACTGACCCCTTTACAGGTTGAAAAATTCTGGCGATCCCACTAGTGCCATAGACAGACAACTAAATAATTTAGAAGAGCACGAATTTGTGCACACAACGAAGCTCTTTAGCTCTTTCTGTCTTTCTGCATTCGCAAGCTTTTTGACAATCTTTTTTGCAAAGGGGATGGAAAAAGGACAAGAACAGGCTAATTCCTGTCACTACACTCGAGCCCCCTGCCCAGAAAGCTTTTTGAAGCTCTTGCTTCTTGAAAATGCAAAACAGTTTGTCAAAAAGCTTGCGGATGCAGCAATGCAGGGCTAAAGGGCTCCGTTGTGTGCACAATCTTTGGTGATTTCTGAGATACCTCGCAATTTCCATCCCAAGAGTGAAGAGGAAGAAACGGACAAATATTTGTCAAAAGCCACAATATACCACAATAAAAAAACGCGCTGCTTACTCAGGCTGCTGTGGAAATGAGTATGAGAGAAACGTGTGTTAAACTATACTTTACGGCGCACGTACGCCGGAACTTAGGAAAACAAGTTTGTAACATATTGTATGTATGTGTATTTACTGTTAAATAAGCTGCAGTTTTTATCAAAAAACTGCTTTTAGGCGCCATTTTTACAATATGGCGGCAAAAGATACGAGGTGTCAAAGTTGAAATTCTGAAACATTACGACGAAATCTATAAAATTGCCAATTTTCAAAGTCCCGGAAAACTTTCCAAGTTAACTCTATTTTTTCAACCAAATGACTATACTAATTGACATAATTCTTTAACAGTTATCGTATTAAAACATCTATTCGTTCGATAGTTGCCGCATTAAGCAGGTGATTTGACAACCGCAAAGCGGGTGACGGGTTTGGAAGCTCAATGCCCGCGCTCGGTGCCCGCGTCATTTACACGCTTGAAGAATTCTCACTACCAATGTGGGGTCAGCCTAAGGGTTGGAAGGACAATAACAACAACCTCCGAGGCCGGTTGTTGTTATTGTGAAGTTAAGAAATTATTTAATGCATAATTCTACATAGTATAAAATTAGTCGATACAAGATGGTCGCTTCCCTAAAGGAATCGTTGTCAATAATCGTCTAGCTATAGACCGCAATAGTGCTATCTGCCGCGTGTGTACTACTCGAGCAGCTGCCGGAGCACACGGGCATCAACACATACGTCGACACTCACTTGATAACGAGCTTACTTTTATTATGTTACTAATTCAATTATGGATTTGTTTAGATTTATACTATATAGGTATACATTGGAACTCCAATATTTACGTTAGCCAAACTCAAGGACTAGCTTAGTTTAAGATGATTTATGTACACTAATTATTCGTAATGCTTACGGCCGATTTCGGTCAGGCTGGCCAATTTCTAAGGATTCCTCAAAATCCGTGGAACGATTCTAACATTATACCATTGATTATGTAGATTGTTGGTTGATAGATATATAGTTAATATATGATACATACCAATCTGCATCAGCGTCGGTTGCGTAGTTTGTCTGATAAATAGTTTCGTATATTATTAACTAGCGACCCGCCCCGGCTTCACACGGGTGCAATGCAGTTGTATTATACATATAAACCTTCATCTTAGCTCATTCTATCTATTACAAAAAACACATCAAAATCCGTTGCGTAGTTGTAAAGATATAAGCATACATACAAACAGATAGCGACAGCGACTTTGTTTTATAGTACGTAGCGTATGAGGTCAATGACAGGACATTTTGGGCAATCCACGGGAAAAGTTCGACGAAACGAAACGAGCTACGGGCAAGAACAGTTAAGTTAAGAATATTTTTAAGATTATTCCTCAAGCTGAAAGGAAATTAAAATTTATAGGGTACTTTCCGCTAAGCTGCCACCGTGCAATATGACATGCAAGTGGGAAAATTCTAAAATTGTAAATTAGTAGTTTTTTCACATACTAGCAACGCAAAAGGTTTCACTTATATACTTATTTTAGCTGCTCTCGTGGGGGATCCACCAGTGTGATGTTTTATCTATACTATAATGCTGCAAATGTAAATAAATAGGTACTATTAGGTGATTATATATTTACATTATTTTTGAGTGTTTTAGACCATTTTAAGGCGTGGGACATGTTGTATATTTTTCGTCGGCAATACTGTAATACTGCGTCAGTAACAGTTGCTAATAAGGTGCAACTTCATCGTCAAGAAATATTTTTAAAGAGCAAACAATTCTATTTGCTACTTTTGATTTCCAACCTTATTATCTTTTGTTAAATACTCGGTATTGTTTAACCACCAACGATACATGTTACTAAGAGTTTTAAGCTCAGAGCGAGCCAAGTTCTGTTCGAAGGTTTTGAATAAAAGAGTTACTTAGATGTTTAGTTATGAAATTTGCATAAATTTTAGTACAAGACCTTCAGATTACTTCCTGTAAGGCTACCGTCCTTCATAAAACCTTACTGCATGCCAAATTTTGATATGCAGTTAGTTATTATAATTACTTATATCTACAGAAAACATCCTTACTATTATTATAAACGCGAAAGTTTGTAAGTATGGATTGATGGATGGATGGATGGATGTTTGTTACTCTTTCACGTAAAAACTAATGAATGGATTTGGCTGAAAGTTTGCACGCGGATAGTTTATAAGCTGGATTAACATATAGGCTAAAAATATCACGCTACGACCCACCGGAACAGAGTGACGTGGGTAAAACCGCGGGGCGCAGCTAGTTAGAAATAATAAAAAATCATTGTGCTCATGTAATAGCTTGTTAATTTTAATCCGTGCAATGTCGCTATAGTGTATCTGCATTAAAGCGATGTTTCATGGATTAAGGCGCATTGGATGCTAGTGTGTATTTTTTTGTATCGCTCATAATATGAGTTATTTGACACACAGTTTATAATATAAGCAGAAGGTTAAAGGCGGAAACATATTATTAAAACGCCACGCCACCCGACGACACGCCACGCGTGTTGAGTCGAATCAAATGTATTGTTTTCTATAGACCAGAAACACACTATGAACACCCGACACGACGCCACGCGCGTACTGATTTACAGGTGTTGACAGGTGGCGTTTTAGTAATGTGTTTTCGCCTTAAAGGCGGAAACATATTATTAAAACGCCACGCCACCTGACGACACGCCACGCGTGTTGAGTCGAATCAAATGTATTGTTTTCTATAGACCAGAAACACACTATGAACACCCGACACGACGCCACGCGCGAACTGATGCACAGTGGTGTTGACACGTGGCGTGGCGTGGCGTTTTAATAATGTGTTTTCGCCTTAAGGCGTTTTTTTATTACCGAGTTAAGTAAAAGTAAAAAATTGTTGAATAGCCTCGGTGCGTGAGTTAAGGTAGAAGTGAAATCGTTCAATTTATCGGATTGACATAATTATATTAAAGCCAAGCTTTAGCTTCTTCACCGGGTGATTTCATAATGGAGTAAGTATTTAGAAAAGTTCTCATGTAAAAACTTGTGGCTACCGTACAGACAGAACTTAGTCGAGGCTTGCAGATGTGAAGTTAACGTAATTATCGCTGTTATCAAACTTGAAACATGTAGCCTTTAGGAGTCTGCGCCGGGAGACACACGGGCCTGAGGGACGATGAGCAACGATATATAAACTACTACCAATAAAATATGCCATCTCTATAACTGTAGATAATCTTATACTAATGTATAATGCTGAAGATTTCGTTCGTGAACAAAATATTCTCAGGAACAGCCATTATCTATTTATCGAGGAAGGCTATATTTAATTATGAAGTTCCCACGGGAACTGGAGTAACGCGGGGAAACCACGTGCGGGAAGCTTGTGTTATATATTATGGTAACTTGGGGAAGTACACCTTATAATCAATCTTAAGACGTGATTACGATTTTATGAGACATTGGAGTTACTGTAAAACAACCGAACGTATAATAAAAGACAACTGTATTTAAAATCATTCAAGTGGCTGTAGACAAATGGCTAAGTCGTCAGACTTGCGATCACCGGTGCGTGGTCACCGGTTCGGTCCCCACCCATTGCACTACCGACGTGAGCCCACTTGTAACACAAGCATTTTACTTTGCACGTAGGGTTAACAAGAAAACTAGTAGTGTGCAAATGTCTGCTAGCAATCTTTAAAAAAAACCATTGTAGAAACTCGCATTTTAAGTTACCGCTATATTTAGCGGTTATAATATGAACGTATCTTAAGGAATTAAGGTTGATGCCACAGTGGCCGTGCGCGTTCTTACAGCCGCCGCGCGCCGGCGGATTGCGAGCACGGCGAGGTGCTCGAGAATTTCGCGTCGTTTACACTACGATGTGGTGTGGGATGTGGGATCATCCTGAGATTTAAAATTCCTCCAAATTGTTTTGCTAATTACTTTGAAATTTCAAACGATGCCAAGGTTATGAGGCTGGATCGCAAGCCTCATTATCTTGGCAATATTAAAAAATATATATTAAAAATATTAAAGTACAAATAACAAAAGCAAAAACGATAAGAAAATAATGAGGATAATTGTATGATGTTCATACAATTCTCCGAAAAAACACCTTGAAATATATTTCTACTAGTATTAAGTTAACAAACAATAAAACACATCAAATTCAAAATCACTTAAGTATAATCAATATAAAAATAAACTATTTACACACTTACAAAACTGAACACAACATTATTTATACGTCAAATATTGGTTGATCTTATCAATGAAATTATTTGAGAGGACCGGTTTGTTGGTTAAACTTATTTTATTCTTTAAATTAGTTATAGTTGACACCAGATAACCGCCAGGAGTGGTGTAAGTCAACGGACTAGGAGTTACAGGTATACTGCCTTTGATGTTAGTAAATAATTGAGGCTTTTTAGCTCCTATTATAACTACATGTTCGGTTGTCGTATCATATGTAGGTGAAACAGTAGATAAAATAGGTGTTGGGGAATTCAACCTATTCTTAAATGTTACGAACAAATGTTTTATATCCTCGTACGCTGGTCTCACAGTGGATTTCGCCACACTATCGCCGTTAGCTGTATAAATAGAAAATTTGCTTCTATGTGGTTGATAGTCAGCTGCAAGTTCTGATGAATAATCTTTGTATTCTTTAGAAAAGCTGTTTACATCATCGTTATAATGATAGTCATAGGTATTTTGAATGTTAGGTTTGAAATTAGTATTAATGGTATCATGATTATTGTTAACTTTGACAGACTTTGCATTATCCAAGTAAATATTATTGTTTTTATTTATAGAATAATAGGGAGCTTGTTTCTCGTTATATTGATCTAAATAATCACTTCCTTTATTGGCATTCACTTGGTTATTGATATGAATAATATCAGTATCAGTGGGTGTAGGTTTAGGAAGAAGCAGTCCAGCTTGGATGTATCTATAGTTTTCGCGATTGCTCTTGAAATCATCCTTAAGATGTCTATTAGTATTATCGGTTTTATACCGATTATCAGAATAGTCTAAGTATTGGTTTTGTTTATTAGTTTCTACATCGATCCTGTTCTCTTTTTTGTGGTCCTCGTCGTAACGAACGTCGGCTTTGTATCCGTTTTCGTCAGCTGTATAGGAAACTATTTGCATCCGTCCATCTGGGAGTCGAACCCTGTACTCCCCATTGGTTGCTGATCCACTACTGCTTTGAGAATGAGAGAAGTCGTCACCAGTTTGACGGTCGTTCACTCTATAAGAAAATGCATAGTTTTCACCCTGGGGAAGAAAACAATGAATAAGCCTATGTCATTGACAATTTTATTCTAGAACGTGAGAATGTATCAACATTGTTTGATCATTTTAGATATATTCGAGTACCTAATCTCTTAAAGCAAAGTAATGTTATTTTAATTATCGTTTAATTGAATATTAGAAAATGCTCGCAGAATTAACGCAGAGTTCAATTTATTGCATATTCATAATCATTAAGCACACAAGCACATGTTGTCAAATAAACGTTAGTGTAGGTCTGATTTTGTTAGGAATAGCAAGGCTAGATCAATCGAGTGTTTATAAAAATAGTACTGTAGTTTCTTGGATTCTTTCCTGATAATTAGAATTAAAAAATAAGTTGTCGTTTCGCAATATAGAACAATATTTCGTGAGAAAGACATACAGAATCTTAGTTATCACCAACGCCATTGCATTAGTATAATTGTAAAAGCATACGCTATGGTTACAATACTTACTTGATTATAATCTTTACTTTCTTCGCCAACTTTGTTATTTTGGTAGTAATCATAATCAGGAGTTTTAACCTGCAACATTAAACAACATTATATTATAAATATGTAGAATATAATATTGTTTGAAATTTTGAAGGTCATCCTGAGCCCACGAACCTTTCCTAGAAGTGGAAACTTTACTTGACTCAACCACACTGGGAAGTCGACTCAAGTAAGCTCACTGTCAGGTTTAGTTAACGAAATCTTCCCCAAACCAGGGAATTAACTCATTTAGGTTTCTCAGTAAAACGTAATTCAACGACCGAGTAATATCAAGAAAGGTTCGTAGGAATAATACCAAATTCCAAGAAAATTTGTAATATAGTATGATTTCTCAGAATATAACGTAAGCTAAAATTAATAAAACGAACGTTGAAATAAACATGGTATCAATGTGATATTATTTAGTTTTCATCTCCTAACGTTAAATAAATAAATTGTAAAATTATAAACCAATATCAAACATTTCTATATTATTTGAGTACACACTCTTAGATAGATTCCTCACATGGGAAATTAATCCCTTTACCCGATTCAATACAAACACTTATATACCTATATATATGCGTTTTGGATCGGGAACATCAACTAACGGGTTTTATAGAGGTAGGCGAATCAAAGCAATCCACATCATGTTAAGAGGCTGAGGTGTATAAGTACTAGTCGGTAACACCTAATAGCCTAAAATAAAGGTTAAGCGTTGTGTTAGTACACTCAACGCAAATGCTTCATCTTACAGAATACCACAGCTAAATAACAATATTGATTGATGATGTATTACTGTGCGTGAGTAAGGAGCCATAGGTAGCAGGAAGATTTTAAGGGCCAGTAGGATATTTCAACACTTCCGTTCACATTTACCCTTTAATTTTGAATTTCATTAAAAGACATTGGTTCCATAGATATATTGATTTTTCTACCAAGAATTTTCGCTGGGTATTAGCAACCATTCAGATGGTTGTATAAGAAATCAATAGCTGACCTGGTACTGATGAGGTTCAGACTTGGTGTGTTTGTTGAGTTGGCTCTGTGCGTGATTTGACAGCGCTTTATAAATCGGAGGCAGAGTGGGTTTCTCCTATAACAAAACACAAAGATTGATTAGTGTACATTATCTACTCGAGATATAGGTAACGGGCGCTAGCATTGAGCTGTCATTATCATTTCAGCCGTAGTCCACAGCTGAACATAGGCTTCCTTCATAGATCGCCAGTTATAACGGTTGGAAACAGCATCCATGGTGATCCCGCGGTGGATATATTGCATTGCAGCCACCAACCCGCCTGCCTAACATAGTGATTGTCCATCTGTCTGTCAGTCTGAGTCTTTGAACGCGTAGCAAAATTACTGAATCTTGTGGTCGCCGCCGCGCCGGTTAGATCCTCACCCATTGCCCTACCGACGTGAACCAACTCGTAACACAAGCATTATAACTTAGCACGAGTGGTTAACAAGAATACTAGTAGACTGCAAAATAATGTCAGTAATGTTTAAAAAAAAGATACTGTATGGTATGATTTCAATTAAGTTACATGCTTTTTTAAAAAGGAGTGTGGTTTAAGGTTATTTAGTAAATTTACCGGTTCTTTTTTGGTTATGTAGTTTTTGAATTTTAAATGTAAAGATGTTTGATATATTTGAGCGCCATTATCTCGCAGATAGCTGTAATGGCGTAGACAACCGCTAAGATACGATTTTTCTAAAGGATGATAGCTTGTATGGTATATTTTGTTATTATTACAGTGACTTAACACGCCGCCATCGCGACATTGTCTTTTAACCATTTTTTCGTTCTTTTTCTATAAAAAATGGATTTTCGTTTTGTTTGGAATATATTAACGAATAACATAACAACGAAATAGACTTTAATACAAAAATGGGCCAATCCATCACATTCGTATCAGTAATTCGATTTATCATAACACATCAAAGTAACAAACAGTTCTCAAAACAGCTGTAAATAGCCACAAATAATCGGCCGTAAGTTCAGGAGTTGCGGCGGATAAACAAACTTACACCTGTCTCTCTCTCACGCCGAACAAAGGAGCGGTGATCAATCACAGCCTTATGTTGAGAATAGAAAAAATAATATCAGCAATTCGTATCAAAGATGTTCGGCCACGAAATAAGCGAGATATTGAATATGAGGAATTTGAGCTGAGTATGTTTTTAATTCCAAATGAATTTTCGTTAGTTATTGTGTTTATGTTTTTCGTAGTGAAAAAATTTCAATTGATAGAATTCTATTTTAAGAAAATGCTTAACAGCTTAATTATGTTATTGTATATTTTAGTTGATTACGCTTGGAACAATATTCGATCAGGAATTTATTTATATATTTATTAAACTTCATGCACAGTACATGTAAATTGGCGGATTTAATGCCAGAGGCATTATCTACCTTTGGGTGATGCAGAGATTTTTTGGTAGGTGCATATAAAAGCAAAACGAGTGAAAGAGAAACTTACTTTATTATAAATGTATACATGAATAGTATAACTTATACATATAAAAAATAAAATATATAAATTATCATCATACATACATACCTAAATAATTATAATAATGTATACTATAATAAATACATACATATATTGTCATTGCCAATTTCATAAAATTTATTAGGATTTTATTAATTAAATTAAGGAATTGTAAAAAATTATAAAAAATGCCATGAACTTCGTGTTGAATTTATCAATAAGTTAAAATTTACATCACTCCATTTTATTCGAATTAATAATATAAAACTAAAAAACATTTATATCCATTTTCTTAAAATATTAAATATATTCTCCAGAGAACAACGACCTACCTAAAAAAAGCCGAACTTAAACTCGTCGCCTTTATGTTTTGTGAAGAAGCAAAGGCCTCTTTTGTCCGTCCACAAAAACTGAATGTCTATATTGCAGCTTGTTGCAAAAGCGGTTTGCAAGGCTCCAAAGAAAAGATGGCGACTCACTGAAGGAATACGGTAACGGCGATGTGGTTCTGTACAGCCGCCATGTTTACACGCATTGCTATTGTCTTGTTTTTTACTCCATACTATTGATGTAATAGTGGTTGCTTTGATAATGCTCTTTAGATACTATTATGGACAACCTCCGTGGGGTAGAGGCATTCGGCTCACTTTCAGTCTCGGAGGTCGTGGGTTCGATAGCCACGCCGGACAAGAAAATATTTGTGAAAATTCTTAGTTTTCTTTCCGGGTCTGGTTGGCTGACAGACTACCCGACGTACCCCGGAAAGCACGTTAAGCTGTTGGTTTCGATTGTTATAACATCATCTATAACAAATGTGTACCAGGGAAGGGGCAGCAGCGTTTCCTTGTGTGTGACGACATAAAACTGCCGTCACCAACCCGACTTTTTTGTTTTTTTTGCTGTCCGGGGTGAAATGCATTGACGCATTTCCACCACCGCTGCAGCGTATTCGCGCACTGGCGATGGGATATGTGGGACTCGCCCTCTCCATAGCGTGGTATGCTAAAGTCATACCACGAGGAGAGGACCCTACACCACTAAAACCTCCCGGATACTCCTTCGATCCGCCGTTGGCCGGGGTCGGGTACGCATGAGCAATCCGGCCCGTCACCAACCCGCCTGCCAAGCGTGGTGTATGGCAAAAACCCTCTCTCGCAGGACGCCCATGTTCAGCAGTGGACATTGTACGGGCTGATGATGATAATGATTCAGATAATAATGATTTGGTTACAACGTAACAACTTCACTTCTGCTTGAAAATTCTTTGTTAACAAAATGGCTCGTGTCAAATAAAGTTCCAATGTTCCAACTTGTACAAAGAATGGCGGGCGGGAAGTTACTGCAATTAATTCATTACTTAAGTATGACAAAGACTCAAATAGCTAATGTTGTCGGTCCCGGCCAGTTCAGAGAACGACCCATTATTGCATAAAGAGCAGATGTCTTTTTTCTCATTAATTGAATTCAATTTAGAATTAGGGGGTTACACATGAGTTTGCTTACTGTTCTGGTTCTGTGGGTATGTATTCAGTATGTCATATTACTCCAACATCATCATCAACAGCCCGTTAACGTCCACTACTGAACATGGGCCTCCTCTTAACAGACCTTGGCAAGCCAGGATCGTTAAGGGATTTTGCCATAATCGCCACGCTTGGCAGACGGATTGGTGATCGCAGTAATGTGTTAACCTTGGGCTAATAGACGCTGCTGCCCATCCATCAGCCATATGTCCCTTAGTCGCCTTTTACGACACCCATGGGTAGACACTCCACCATCAGCTCGTTTATATGTCGTAGTCACCTCTCTTGTCAGGTGGTTTTGAGACCGCAGTATTATGTTCAATCTCACAGGAAAACGTTGCCTAACGCACGACGCACGCGAACACACGAGACTTTTAGCGCTACGTTATTCACTTACTAGCGTTTTTCCTCAACATCGTCCACGTAGAACAGAAATGACGAACTTGCACACAAGCTTTCGTCACCCAGTCCTTTCAATGGTATTTATTTAAAAGGGTCTTTTCCCATAATTTCTTCAAAATCTATCTATCTAAATATTAAGTAGTTTTTAAAGCGTGAAAGCGTTAAAAACAGACATATAGTCTTAAGTATTTATAATATTTGTAGGTGTTTAATTCAAGTATATATTAGCTTTCTATCAGAAGCAAAACATTTTTAGTGCAAGGCAATATTAGCTTTCTATCAGGAGCAAAACATTTTTAGTGCATAGTTAAATAACACTTGCTTATCCTGTAGTCTTGCTACAAAAGGTAGGTATTCTTTTCAACAGCCGTATTCATCTTACACTACAATAAGGAGAGGAAGTGGTAGATGGCTAATGATGTACATCGGCTACACTAGCACTTGCTGTCTTTGCATGTATCTGCAATCCTCTGAAACTTACCATCAGGTGGTGGGGTTATTTGCACCACGTAGGGTGCATAAAATAGGTGCGGTTCTCAAAAAGTCTTTACCTCATAGTAATCGTATCTGGTGTTAGCGCCGAGCTTCTGCTTCACCTCAGGGTACTGATCCTCACTAGAGCCGTAGTCATACGCGAGGGTGGGAGACGGTACGCTGAATGTGAAGGGCTTGTAGTCCTGCAAAATATATTGTGATGATGACATGTTTTTGGTACAGAATGTATATAGTATTTGTGCTAGTGCGCACACGCAGTTGCATTCTCTATTTCTATGCCTTGAAACAACCAGACTCGTATAATTAATGTTTTATGTTTGTTAGTCAGTGTTTTCTTTTCAGATAACTAGCAAAGTTTTTCTACACTATATTGTATTCTTGTTAACCCCTTGTGCTTAGCTAAAATGCTTGTATTACGAGTGGGTTTACGTCGGTGGTGCAATGGGTGGGAATCGAACCGGCGACCACATGATCGCACATTTTGTTAACTTCTCTAACATTGAAACTCAATCCGGTTTAAACTTTCGAGTGAATGCTATAGAAAGAAGAATATTCTGATTACCTTAACTCTTGCTAAATAACCACCCGTAACCTGCGCAAGTGGTCTGAACGTGACCTGCGCAAGTTGTGGTCTGAACGTGACCTGCGCCACCTGCGATTGCGAGGCGATGGAGTTGTTGAGCTGTTCCCCGAGCTCACTCCTCGCTATGGACTCGAGAAGGGGACGGGACGTCACCACCAGGGGGGTCGGAGGGGGGGCGGGACCGTCGTTAGGGAAGAGAACTGGTCCTTGTCTGGAATAGAAGAGTTGAAAGGAAATTAGATTTTTATCATTTTAAACATGGGCGAAACACCGTCTATACAAAAAAAATCTTAAAGTGTTTGTTTGTAATGGATAAATAACAGGTTTTCATGTAATACATATCAACGTATACAGGGTACTTAAAATAACTACGCTAAACTTAGTATCGGCTGGACCGTTTTTGCGGGAGTTTCACTGGTGGATAGCTAATTTTATTAGCGGTTTCACATGCGTAGACCCCGTTCCCGTGAAAACTTTAACTTAACATATAGCATATGACACTCACAAATGAGGTGGCTTTCTATGGGTAAAATAATTTTCAAAATCGGTTCAGAAGATCCAGAGATTACCCTCTACAACGTCACAAACTAACAAACGTTACCTCTTTATAATATTAGTATAGAAGTTAAGATAATAGGCTTTTATTTTATCTACAGGCACCTATGTTTGTTTGTCTCTTTATTCCGCCTACTCTGCAAATTAAAAGGGTACTTTACGATAGCTTATAAAATCCTTATTTTACGCAGACGAAGTCGCGGGCAGCAGCTAAATAAAAATAAAATATAATATGTAAATTTTTCATTTCTTCTATTTTATAGCGTGTCATATTATCGATAGTATGATGTGCCATAAAATATAGAAAGTATTTCGCAGTGACTAAAGTTACGACGCGACCCGTAACTTCGTTAATAAATAGTTAGCTTGTACATTGTATAGGTACTGGCGATTAGTTTAGCACAAGACAAATTATCTACAGTTTAACTTTTAAGCAATGACTGACCATTATTTAAGTTGCTAAAGCATCGTTGTTTGAGCTTTCAGGTGCGAACATAGTAAAGATGAGCGGAGCAAAAGGATTGACCGAACAATAAGGTCGAATTATGTAATCATCTCCAAGATAAAAAATACAAGTAACATTACAAAAAGCGACTTCAAATATAGAAAGCGTATTTATTTCATAAGCTTGGCGACGACATTTTTAAATTATAATGCAAACATAACACAGCAAACGTAATAACATAGGAAATGACAATCTAAAAATAATATTGTAAAAGCGGCTGTAGCCCAATGACTAGGACGTCGGACTTGAGATCTTGTGGTCGCCGATTCGTTCCCCACCCATTGCACTACCGACGTGAACCTACTCGTGACACAAGCATTTTAGCTTAGCTCGAGAGGTTCACGAGAGTACTAGTGGACTAAAACTCTGCTAGTAATATTTAAAAAAACCGGCCAATTGCGAGTCGGACTCTCGCACGAAGGGTTCCGTACTAGTTGCAACTTTGATCGATGTTAATAATAGTTGATTGAATGAAAGGTAAATTGCGGTTTACGGTTTATGACGTATTAAAAAAAAACTACTTACTTGATCTCGTTCAAACCGATTTTCGATGGAAGTTTTCATGGTTATGTATATCATATATTTTTTTTAGTTTTATCATTCTCTTATTTTAGAAGTTACAGGGGGGGGGACACATATTTTACCACTTTGGAAGTGTCTCTCGCGCAAACTATTCAGTTAAGAAAATAATGACATTAGAAACCTCAATATCATTTTTGAAGACCTATCCATAGAGTTCCCCACCCATTGCACTACCGACGTGAACCTACTCGTGACACAAGCATTTTAGCTTAGCACGAGAGGTTCACGAGAGTACTAGTGGACTAAAACTCTGCTAGTAATATTTAAAAAAACCGGCCAATTGCGAGTCGGACTCTCGTACGAAGGGTTCCGTACTAGTTGCAACTTTGATCGATGTTAATAATAGTTGATTGAATGAAAGGGTAAATTGCGGTTTACGGTTTATGACGTATTAAAAAAAAACTACTTACTTGATCTCGTTCAAACCAATTTTCGGTGAAAGTTTTCATGGTTATGTATATCATATATTTTTTTTTAGTTTTATCATTCTCTTATTTTAGAAGTTACAGGGGGGGGACACATATTTTACCACTTTGGAAGTGTCTCTCGCGCAAACTATTCAGTTAAGAAAAAAATGACATTAGAAACCTCAATATCATTTTTGAAGACCTATCCATAGATACCCCACACGTATGGGATTGATGAAAATTTTTTTTTTGAGTTTCATTTCTGAATATGGGGAACCCCAATTTTTTTTGTTTTTTTTTTTCTATTTTTGTGTGAAAATCTTAATGCGGTTCACAACATACATCTACTTGCCAAGTTTCAACATTATAGCTCTTATAGTTTCGGAAATAAGTGGCTGTGACATACGGACGGACAGACAGACAGACAGACAGACATGACGAATCTATAAGGGTTCCGTTTTTTGCCATTTGGCTACGGAACCCTAATAATACAAGCAACAATGTAATATAGAAAGCGTATTTCATAAGCTTGGCAACTACTTTTTGTTAATACATTGAAGTATAATAAAAGTATTACAACGAATTGAAAGTTACTTAACTATACCATGGCATTATGTAGTGCTCCAGGCTTTGTGAAAACTACAAACTAAGCAACCTAAGCAAGTGGGCCTAAGCAAGTCCAAATCCAGCGGGTGCCTGTGAGTCTTGGATCTCGGCTCAGAGCGGTCGCTGGCGAAGGTTTGAGGATTATGACTTTAGATTTTTAAAAGAGTTTTGTACAGTATCACTCTACTTTACAATTAATACCGTACAAGAAAGCAATGAAGACTGATTTAGGTAATTAAATTTATTAATTAGGTAGTAAGTAGTTAACTATTTTGTAATATTTTTATCAAAGATTCTACCTTAGTATGTGTTTTATTGCATTACTACCTCTGATCTCAAGTTATTTTTATTGTTCAATAAATACTTATAACAGTAGGACTCTACTCCGCTTCGCTCCGCTCCAAGCCAATGAACACGCAGCTTAATTCAGTACAACAGCATTTACACAATTAGCAGCAACATAATAATCGTTAGCGTTAAATTGTTTAGTTTAATAGTGAGCAGTCGCCATTACTAGCAGTATACAACTTACTAATGTTTAGTTACGTTCAGTTATCATACTGCTCTATCTTCCAAACAATATGTGTATAACTCTAAACTTAAAAAAATATGTATATAATAGCAAGACAACCGTTTGGGTTATAAATGTGTATGCGTACTAATAAATAAATTAAAATAACTGGACCAAAACCTGGCGATTATGAATTTTAGTAGTTTAGGAGAGTTTTGTGCAACTGTCGGTCTACTTCATAGTTCGTAATTTTTTTTTTTTTTTTGTTTGTTTTACTTGTTGTACTTCAAACCAATTAACCGATTACTGATATAATTGTTTCTTATGAGATAAGCACACGGCTGTTAAAACGACACCTGTAAACACATCGTGAAATGCAATAAAGTATTGAGTGAGTGCGCTTGCCTACTGATAAAAGACTTGGAGTTAGATGTCTGATCATATAACAGAGGAGTTAGAGATATTTATCAACGTTGCACTCCACCTGAGCGCAACCAATGGAAACAGCTACGTAATAACATCAAAAAGAGTCCCGATCCTCAGAAATGAGGAAACGATTCATAAGAGAGAGAGACAGAGAGAATAGACAACGGATACCGTAACCTATAAACGCTTCAATATTAAGTTCTGGCGATCTTACAAACTGCATACAAGATTAATCTATAATGTCATTTGGCTCGAGCAGCTAATTAAGCGCAGGAACTGCATCTCAGTCAAACTGTTTTTTCTTTTGTATCAACATAAGTATAGACCGAGAACATAATAAACCGTAATCACCGGAACGCCTAGTCTAATTTAGGAAGGTATTTAATCACCAGACAGTTTTTTTTTCGGATGGACCTTTGTATTTAACCATAGGCCTTTTGATACTTTATTGCCCAGTGAAGTAGTGTTATGTTATTAATAATAATCATTATCATCAGCCCGTTTATCGTCTACGAACATAGGCCTGCCCCGAAAGGGGTGTAGTAGCCGGTGGATTTGTGACAGCAGCATATCCACAGATTAACGCTAATGCCCGTTACCGCACATACGATTGTCAAAGTAATCCCTCAAACAACTACACCCGAAAAAGAACTTTAATTTCACAAACACTCTGGCTTTTTGTCCAGAGCGGGATTCGGACCCAATACTTCCGAGA
Source organism: Nycteola revayana (assembly GCA_947037095.2). Classification (NCBI taxonomy): domain Eukaryota; kingdom Metazoa; phylum Arthropoda; class Insecta; order Lepidoptera; family Nolidae; genus Nycteola; species Nycteola revayana. The sequence continues at coordinate 12,375,697 of OX344841.2, read as the reverse complement.
TTTTGGCGAGACTTACACCGCTACGCTCCGCTAAAATTCATTTTAGAGTTAAAAAAACAAATATAAGAAGTTCACAACAAATACAATCACAATATTTATAAACAAACAAACTTCCCGCGTACGGTTTCACCCGCGTAGCCCCCATTACCCAGGGGATTTTATAATTAAATATAGCCTATGTTACTCCTGGTTAGCATAGCTTTTATTGGTAAAAGAAGTTTTGTAATCGGTCCAGTAGTACCGGAGCTTATTCAACGCAAACTAGACAAACAACTGACAAACATTGAGTATCACAGTTATTTAAAATCAATGAATTAAAATCGTGTTTTTATTCAAACTGCAGTATCTAAGTATTTCACAAATGCGATGATCATGCGCATCAAAGTACTTATATAAGCACAATAATAATATAGTTTAGAAAGTGTGGAGCGCAGACAAAAGATGTGACCTATTTGTTACAACAAAAGTAAAGAAACTAAATTATTTGAAGGGTAGGCAAAGATGTCAACATTTATATTTTGTATATTATTAATGGTTTTTTTTCGGACGGACGTATGTACTTAGCCCTGAGGCTTTTGCTACTTCACCGGGCATAAAGGCGAGCAGAGCTCCAGCCTTGATAAATGGTTTAAACACTACAAACTAAGCAACCTGCGCAAGAGGGCGTCTCCTGTGGGACTTGGACCTCGGCTCAGGGCGGTCGCTGACGGGGAGATTGAGGGATTATGGCTTTTAGTTTCTTTAGGGGAGTTTTGTGCAACTGACGCTCTACTTTACAGTTCGCGGGCCTCTCGGACTTCGGGTCTACGAGGGCATCGGAAGGTTTTTAGCAAACTAAGGGTCGGGAGGGTATTTTTTATGGGAAAAATATCTTTGTCTAAGGCAAATACCTAATTACAAATAAAAAATAAAAAGTAAATAGATGACGTGGAATAATCGTTTTAGTTTATGACCGAAACGATAATCTCAAAAAATCGACATACCTACTTCCTAAAAATCGTTTTTTTTTTAAGATTACTACCAGAGTTTTTAGCACACTACTAGTATTTTTGTTAAACAAACGTGCTAAGCTAAAATGCTTGTGTTACGAGTGTCTTCACTACGGTACTGTAACGGGTCGGGATCGAACTGGCGACCACATGATCGCAATTCCGAAGTCTATATATTGGGCTACCGCCGCTTTATTATTATTTATCAGTATATTCCCTGTATCCTGAATTTGAACTAGATATAGTTATCAAAGTACAAATACATGTCTTTGAATACAATAAAGCTGGTGCTGTCCGACTTTATGCCCGGGGAAGTAGGATAAGCCTGGTGGCTAACCTGAAACTGATGTACAGACAAACACGACGGGGTACAAAACCGATGTTTACTGAATACATAAACTTAAAAGCGGGGATAAAGCTGCGGTCCGTTGCGTGATGATATTTATAGAGAAAAAAGTCCTTTAGCCATTTCATTGAATGTCGGTGTCCAATTAACGGGCTAGCCGTCCCTTTGACATATAAAAGTGATCAAAAAAGCAGTGATCTTATATTAGTCAAATACTTAACATATACAACCATGCTATCATGTTAAAAGATGTTTTTAGAACAGTTGAGTGGAAACTGCTAATGTTCGCGGAACGTCCTCGCTGTGATCAGAATAGTATCGATTTCGCATTAGCCTGCAATTATTTCCTTGTATTGGAGCACACAATTTTATTTCCTTTTTGTTAAACTGATATTGGAAGCTTGGATACTTGTTGGTGTTAAATGGATGCCTTTCCAGTTTGATTTTGGATGTGGTTTTCGTTGTAATGTGGCTTTGTAATAGATAGTCGTGTGTCGAGTTTAAAGACTTTAATTATTTACTATTTTTTTCTGCTTTGATGAAAGATGAAGAGAAGTGAACTGCGGTTTCTTAGAGGTAATATAGTTCAGGGAAGACCAAAAATCTTGTTATAATAATAATATGTCAAACGACGATAAAAAAATCAACATCATTTGATTGCGTTGGCTTAAAAGTTTGATTTTGACACAGCTTCAAGGTAAACCTGAGTTTTTACTATGAATTTCAGCTTGATAATTGACTCAACGTGTTCCTCAGCGACGGATCTTGACAGAAAGACGGACAACAGAGTGATCCTATAAATATTCCGTTTTTTTCCTTTTGAGGTACGGAACCCAAAAATTAGTCATTTGAAATAAAATATGTTTAATAATATAATAAAATTTTACTGTTTATTAAAAATTAGCTGACCCACGTAGATCCCGTTCCTGTGGAAACTTTGAAAACTAATAGCACTTTTTTGTAACTTTATAGCCTTTGACATTCACAAATAATGTGGCTTTCTATTGGTAAAAGAATTTGCAAAATCGGTTTAATAGATCCCGAGATTACCCCCTACAACCCTTACAAACAATTTACAAATGTTACCTCTCTATATTATTAGTATCGATAACATTATCCATATGTGTGACCTCAGATTATGTTGGCACTCCTGCAATTTAGGGCGGAAATTTTCAACGAAGGTTTTGTTAACATTTGCCTTTAACTCTTCGAGAGGGCCTGTTGTTGCTGTAATCCTTACTTTCAAGGTAAAACATTTCATATAACGCTTGTAAGACAGTGATTGCAAATTTCCGCTCCAGATTTCAGCAGAGTCATCATAATCAACGATTATATACATTCATTCACGCCTCTTTCCTATAGGGGTAGGCAGATACCACTTCCTTCCATTTTCTACGATCTTGACATACCACTTCTTCTTCTACATTCATTAATCTCCTCATGCATGCCCTTCGGCTTAGGGTGCTTTTAACCTGGCCTTTCTAAAGAAAGTCCTCGATATGTACGTGGAACGTCTGCCTTGGTCTTTCCCTTCCAACACTCGTTCACGTCGTCCTATAAATATTACTTATTAGTCTCCTTTCATTCTTTCGACATTTAGTTTGCAAAGAATCATCCGATGTCCTCGTAGACCCGAATTCCAAGAGGCCCGCGAACTGTAAAATAGAGCGGCATTTGCACAAAGCCCCCGAAAATACTTAAACTCATAATACCTCAATCTCATCGCTAGCGACCGCCCTGAGCCGAGGTCCAACATGGTGCGCCCTCTTGCGCGGGTTGCTTAGCTTGTAGTTTTTTTTACCATTTATTACGGTTGGAGCTTAGCTCACCTTTATGCCTGGTGAAGTAGTAAAAGCCTCGTGGCTAACTACGTATGCCCATCCGAATAAAAAGTCTCCTTTCATTCATTTTCTCCAAGGATTGCATGTAGATGATTTTTATAGAGAAATAAACTACCAATTTGTCTAAATTCATCTCATGCTCTGGTAAGCAAGTCGCCGATCTAACTGGCGGTGGCAAAATATGTTTAATGTCGCACTTTGCTGCGCCCTACCTACTTAATACTTTTTTTTGTTTTCTTTTATACCTATGATCATTTCTATATTATGTAAATGATGATGTTTGAAAAATAAAAAAGACTTTTGGTCCATCATGACACGAATAGAAAGCGTACCTACCTATGTTTGTGCACTAAAATATCTCCTGCATAGATAGTAAATCGGTCGGGAAGACTTTTATATCATGACGTTGGTTCCTAGTAATATCCTCTCGTTATGATTTCCTGTTAGACTAAAAACAACTCGGTACGAATTCTTTTTATTTTCTAATCATTACATATTTTTACAAGTGTAGACTTTTAATGGTTATAATCAAATATGATATCACATATACATACAAATATAACATTGATATCATTAAGGAAAGTGGTCATACTTTACATTTACCGATTAATAAAATCTTGTTGATAATTATACTTAGATTACTATGTTTTATTTTACGAAACACTACCCTTGTTCTTCATTACTATTATTTAAATTACAAAAAAAGTATCTTCGCTTTTCCAAACGATTCTCAAATATTCAGATTTACGATAAACTAATTAACTTTTCTACGCTAAAAAAGAATATGAAATTAAAAGAATCAACTGAAGTCAACTATCTAATCACAATAAATTTCAGCTCAATTATTGGAGATATTATTCAAAATTCATTCGCAACATTGGAGCCGAACAAACATACCAACAAGTTGAATAAGCTGGTAATAATGCACAATCGTGGTACTTTCCCACGAGGCACAATAACAATTGTTATCACAGACAAGTAACGGTTACTAATGCTTTCTTACATAATTATCGTCTAATATAGGTCATTCGACAACCTCCGTGGTGAAGCAGCATAAGTTCCACATTGAGTCTAGGAAGTCGTGGGTTCAAACCCCACACAGAACATGAAATCTTTGTTTTCAGATTTCTTTCCGGGGCTGGTTGGTTGAGGGAAAGCACGTTAAGCCGTTGGTCCCCAAGTTGGTATTACTACATAATACTAGGGTTACCAACCCGCCTGCCAAGCGTGATGACTATGGTAAAAACCAACCCTCGGGAGGAGGCCCATGTTCAGAAGTGGACGTTATACGGGCTGATGATGATGATAGTTCATTATCACCGAATGATCTATCATCATCATCAGCCCGTATAACGTCCACTTCTGAACATGGAGTATAATCATATTCATTTATTGTACACCATATTGATAATAAGTGGTTACAAAAACAGAACTATTTAATAAGGCTGAAGTCCGGTGAAGAAGTAAAGCTTCATGGCTAAGAACACAATAAGTCCGTTCGATATACCTAAAGACTTTTGCCACAACTGAGAAGTACTGGGTGCATGATGAATGATGGTCACCATGCAATGTCCTTCCTTAAAAAAATATTTGAAAGAAAATTTCTCAAATTATGATATTAGTTAACTAGTTAAAACTAACTAGTCACTTGTACTAATCGTAGTTAACTGTCTAATGAGTTTCCGCTTTTTTTCTGAATCCCATGACAATAGAAATATTTAATGTACTTTTTTTTGGGATAAAATATAATGACCACCAAAAATATATACTTGACACCAGAAAAATAAAGTCTAAAATTATAATAGTACTAGCTATTTTAGTCACGACTGCACTTCAAATTGTATTCGAACACCAAATGTAGTTAATGATCACCAAATCTTAGCGAGCAAATTATTGCGCTATTTCTACCTTAATAAAATCAATGAAAAATGACAATCGGTTAGGTTAGGTTAGAGCTGCGGCCATACAACGCACGAGCCGAGCGAGCGAAGCGAGCGGTGCCGCGGCAGCGGCCGGCGAGTGCCAGAACCGAATAGTAAATTAGTAAAACATTTAGGTACTTTTGGTGATCATTTACTACTTTTGGGTTAACAATGATTTATTTGGAGTCATTTTGCTTAAATACGATAGCGAAATGTTAAAACTTTGGTTACAATTTTACATTAAAATGCGGGTTTAATTTTGGTGATCATTTTCAATTTTTTTCTGTTATATGTTACTATATCTGATGGTAAGTTAAACATAAGCCCTTTTTTTTTAAATGACCAGGCAAGTGGTCGGTGTCACCTCCCCCCTTGAGCTCTAAGGATTTACTCACGCACAGGAAAACAACCACAATTCATAAGGCTATTAAGCTGTGGTATTTTGTAAGATGGAGGCTACTCCCGTCGAGCGGCTCATTGAGTGTACTTTTATTCATGTTTTATTTTTAAATCGGTGTTTTAAAACCTTATTGGAACCATAAAAAATATCTGAGGAATAAGTTTTAATTGATTGACAGATTTTGAATGGAAATTTTGTCAACAATTAAAATTTGTCTGACAATTTTTATCTGACTATTATAACAAATAATGTTTTCGTGTACAAGTAAAACGTATTCACAATTTAAATGCAACACACAACGTTTTTACTAACTTGGTAGGTTTGACAGACTTCAAGAACTGTACAGCATCGTATGGGTGGTGGTTGAAGTTCCTTGGCGACAGGAGACGGGAGGGTACTGGCTCCTCACTTCTCGCCAGGGGAAGCGCCAGGAGGAGGAGTAGCATCGCTGCACCATATGTCTCTGGAATAATTTAGTTCAGTTATATTTACAGATCAAATAAGTTGAACTGTGTATTCATCTTTTTTTTTTGACGGACATCACGTGGTCAGCCTTTCTTTTTTCTTTGAAGTCTAATTAATTTTAATTGAGTCTTTTGCTACTTCACCAGGCGTACAAGCGAGTAGAGCTCCAGTCGAAATAAATAGTCAAACAAAATTTAAAAACTGCAATCTAAGCTGCGCTAGAGGACGTCCCCTGTTTGGGCCTCGGCTCAGGGCGGTCGCTGACGGGGGGATTGAGAGATTATAGCTTTTAGTTATGTTTGGGGAGTTTTATGCAACTGTCGCTCTACGTTACAGTTCGCGATCTCTCGTACTTTAGGGTCTACGAGGGCATCGGAAAGTTTATACTTTTCATCATCGTCATCGGCTTATATCAGATCTCTTGAATGTCTCATTGGTCAAGCGGTAATATATTTAATCGTAACTAGCGAAACCGAAAACTCCAAGTTAGGAAGATAGTTGATTTTCATTCGTATCTCGAAAAACATGTTCAGCCGTCAGTATTGCATCGGCGCCTGGTCGTCGCATTTTATTATGAAGTTTCCATGGCAACGGGAGCTACGCAGGCAAAAATACTATTAGATAGAGAGTACCTAACTGTCTACAAATCTATGTTACGTCTTCTAACAGAATCAATGCGGGTGAAACAGATATACTTATATCTGTTTCACCCGCATTGATCCTGTTCCCATAAGAGCTTCATAATTAAATATAGCTTATAGCCTTCCACAATTAATGGGCTATCTAACACTGAAATAATTTTTCAAATCGATCCAGTAATTCCTGAGATTAGCACGTTCAGCAAACAAACAAACTTTTTAGCTTTATATATTACTAACTTCGCTCGCATTGAAGCCAATGTCTCTATGTTATTTCTAATACTTCCAAAAATATGTGTACAAAGTTTCATAATGATCGGTTAAGTACTCTTCGCGTGAAAGCGTAACAACAAAACTAACATTCACATTTATAATATTAGTAGGCATAATAAGATTTTTTTTATATTCAAATTATTTTCCCACTTAGTACCAATCACTGGTATCTGAGAAAAATCTTTATATCTTTCGAGTACATCATCAAAAGGCGTTGCAATTACAATTATTATGTTCTCACGGCGAGTTGCGTGACGGATACTGATCTACACATCTGTTTGTTTGTTACATCACAATCATGAACAACTAGCAAATAATAGGCTAGAATTTAAATAGATACTAATGTTTCAGAATTGAATAATAATTTTAATATTAAGAAAAGAAATTAACGTTATATAACAAAATCGTCAGCCCGTATAACGACTATTGCTATATATGGTATATCTATCAACGGGGGTTTTGCCATCGTCTCCACGCTTGGCAGGCGGATTGGTGCCGCAATTTTATGTACAGCATATGCATACGGAAACGCTGCTGTCCGTTACTGTCGTAAGTGACTTTATGTCGTGACAGAATAACGTGCTTTCTAGGCACGGAGTGTAGTCCCAAATTCATAAATCTTTACACTTTTTTTTGTCCGGAGCGGGAATTGAACTATGACAAAACCCTCCGACCCTTTTGCAACAGTGGACGTTATACAGGCTGATGATGAAACCAAATCATGGTGATACTGTAATCACAGCTTTCTCAATGAAGCAACAGCTAGAAGCTAGTATACTACAAAAATAATTTTGTTTTAATATTATTTATTTATGCACTCATACACACAGAAGACATAAATACAACAAGACAGACCAACAGCAATGTACAAAAGTATTACTTATTTCTTCAGAAATCTCTTCCAGTAGACCTGCAAAAGGAGAAGTTAGAAGTAGAAAAATTTAAAAGCGTGTAGATAGATATATATTCCTATATTTTTATTAAATCTATTCCATCCACAGGCTGTCTGGAAGAGATCGCTGATTGCGATAAGACCGCCGATTGTACATACATTCTTCCGCATTAAATTATTTGTGTGTATTATCCTGTAATATTCTGGTGAGCAATAAAGAGTATTTATGTAGTTATTGTATGTATGTGTATAACATAACATAGTTACACACATTCAATAATTACATATAGCCTTATAACGTTAAAACTCAAAAAGTACTAAATCCATTTAAACGAATGTTTCGCAAAGGCCTAGTAATGGATAATGCGAACGTCACATAGAGGAATTGTAAACGGGTGAGCTAGTAGGAGTAAATGGGCCAACTAACCCTCCGGTGGGACCGCACCGGTGACCTAATATGAACACCTCAATGTCGGTAAGTGCATGATTGTGTGACCCCCGACCATTCCGTGTTGGGTGGAGGGGATAGTCTGCCTATTTCAGGATGTCCAAGTAACTATACTATCCTAATCTTTACTAATATTATAAATACGAAAGTTCTGTCTGTCGGTATTTAACGCCAATACTGAACCGATTTAATTTAAATTTGGTACACAGATAGTGTAGAATTTGAGAATGGCGAAAAATGGGTTGACAATTAGGCATGAAGGTTTTATGGAATTGACGTATTTTTCAAGCTTATTTTTTGAGCTTGAAACTTATTTTTTGGATTGTGATAAGACAAAAATATCCTGACTAATATTATAAATTAGAAAGTAAGTAACTCCGTTAACCGGTTAACTATTTCGGTTTGAATTAAATTTGGTACAACCATTATGTAAAATCTGAGAAAGGACATTTTTTAAAGCGAGGGTTGCAAGGGTTTGAAAGGGAGGCATGAAGGCTTGAACTTCGTTTTTAGGCTGCTGATTAGATATAAATATTCTTACTAAATGTGCTAATATTGTAAGTGTAACTTAGCCTTAATAATTAGCATTTAACACGCGGACAAAGTCGCTGGCACAGCTAGTAGTATTATAAGTGCGAAATATTGAATGCATATATGGATGAATTGAAGATTTCAAAGTATATAAGGATTTTCGTTACTCTGTCATGCTAATCAGAATGATGAGATCTAGAAAATTGGCGATGAGCTAGATTGTAGTACAAAATATTATTTTCTTAGAAAGATATAAGGTTCTTGTCGGAACGAAACTAAATCTGAAATCAGTTGTTTCGTAGATCTAGGGGGAAATGGTTAATTTTCGTCTTCTTTCATAAATTAAATCAAAATTATTTATTTTACAATAATAACAAAATTATATTTGAGATCCTCACAACGAGCATTTTCGTTTGATATACCTAAATGAAAAGGTTCGTAAGGTAAGCTACATTTTTATTTCATAATTAGTCCTCTGAAAATGTCCCTTGTTTTGAATAACTATTTATTTACTTTGCACATCTGTGTTTACATCAAAGGATTACTTCATCCTACAAAATTTCATCAGATTTGTTCCAGTAGACGGACGGACACAGAGAGTGATCCATTTTTTGTGTGTTCACGCTACAAAACATAAAGAGGGTAGTTATACTGCTACTGTCACCAATCCAAACTTCCTTCAGGAGACTTATGGTCTTTGTTCAGGGGATATTACGTAGGTTAATGATAATGTTAATGAACTCGGTAACCGCTCTAGTTCATAACCTGCTTAAATTGCGCAAGTTCAAAGCCCGCTAAGGTCAAAAGTTACACAAAAACCTGACACAAACACACAGCCCGATTTCATAACGCTACAGTTTTCACATGACTGTTATGAATGTATTAATGAGCCCTTTTTTGTTCATTGTTGCTAGATTACGTTAAACCAATGAAGTTTGGTTTAATTATGTGAATTAAATTGTTAAATTGTTAGCGCGTTTCGAAATGCGATGGGTGTGTGAGGTGTGCTGGCGTAAATTTGTATTACCGTCAATTGGGGGGAACTAGAATACAAGGGTGGAAAGGGACTTGTTGCAACCTATTTATTGCACTTCTTGTATTTTTTTGATTTTTTAACTTTTTTGTAAATATTTTCGAAGTATGACTATGTACTTACATTACTTATTATTGATTTCTTGACTGTGATGCCTAAAAATATTGTTTAACTGAATTAAAAATAAATAACTAAATTTTACCATCCATCTCCTCAACAGGACTATAGTATGTTTGTCTTATAGCAACGTTTTTTTCATCTATTATCAATCTGAGTGAATGTGCCTAATACAGTTATATAATAAGTTATTATATAAAGTCATGCGGGGTGAATAGGAATGCAAGAGTGAAAAGGGACATAACTCAAAGTTGATCTGAAGTCTTGGATATCTAAGCCTGCTAACTTAATATTATGAGTATGGTTTCCATTACATTGGCTCCAGAAATACTGGACTGATTTAAACTAGTGTTGCCTATCGACAGTCGACTATCGATATACTATCGAAAGTCTATCGATAGTTGACGACATATCAATAGTATCGATAGTCTAACGATAGTATCGATATTAGTGATAGTATCGATACAATCGAGGACCAATGTGTGTTTAGGAGCAATACTATCGATAGTATTGCTCCTAGACATGGGTTGGTCTTCGATAATATCGATAGTATCGATAGTATTACTTTAAAAATATCGATACTATCGATAGTATTATAATGTAATAGTATCGATACTATCGATACTATTGCTTCCAATCAATAGTATTAGTTAATTTGTGATATCGATAGTATCGATACTATCGATAGCACTATCGATATTGTTACTATTTTTCGAGGTCACCTATCGATAGCTACTATCGATAGTTGGGCAACTCTAATTTATACAAATCTTTGTCTATTAGCAAGCTACGTTGTTCGGGAGTAACATGGGCTATATTTAATTATGGTGCCGACAAAGGAGCGGGAGTTACGCGGGTGAAGCCGGGTGGGGGAAAATATGAAACTTAAAGTAATAGAGCATAAGTGTCGCTGCGGTCCGTTGTGCTGATTGTAAGCAAGTGTCATCATGTATTTTTTATACAAACACAATTCAAATGTTATTAATTATGAGATAGTGATTCTAATTCTTTTGCTACCACAATGTACGTAATGGCGCGTTTATATTGAAAATTAATGATTACTTTATTTTGGTTCAGCGAATCAGTTTTGCACCTAGTTACTGTCCATTTCATCACATCGTCATCATTCTCTTGCCCTTATCCCAATTTATTTGGTGTCGGCGCATCATGTCTGTTTCTTCCATACTCCTCTATTAGCCGCCATCTCGACAGTGAACCCCTTTCTAACCTTATCAAATGTACATTTCATCACATTTATCACAACATAAATTTAATCTGGATCATCGAATTAATATTGCTTATTATTTTGGTGAAAACTCCACGATGTTGTTGATACCCGTGCTTACAGTTCATACTCTGTTAGGTGTCTATCGCTTGTTTATATACTCAAAGAGTAGAGACTTGTATCATCATCATCAGCCCGTATAACGTCCACTGCTGAACATGGGCCTCCTCCCGAGGGAGGGTATTTGCCATAGTCACCACGCTTGGCAGACGGGTTGGTGACCGCAGTAATATGTTGTACCACACAAGGAAACGCTGCTGCCCGTTCCTTGATATACGATTATTATAGATGATTTTATAACAATCGGGACCAACGGCTTAACTTGCTTTCCGAGGCACGGAGGGCTTCCCTCAGCCAACCAGACCCGGAAAGAAATCTTAGAAAATACACAAAGATTTCTTGTCCGGCGTGGGGATCAAACCGTAGTGGGTTCGATCCCCACGCTGGACAAGAAATCTCCGATATTTAAAGCGAGCCAAATACCGCTACGCTACGGAGGTTGTCCGACTTGTATAATATAATGGAATCTATCTAAAGAAGTTGTAATATCATCTTTTCATTTCATCTTATTTCGTCCCTGCATGCAGTTACAAAAATTAGGAATCACCCGTCTGTCAATCAGTTGTAATTGTCACACTTGTCACTACATGATGCAGGTTTTGTGAAATTTTACTGCACAGTGGCTTAGTAGTATAACTGGTATTTAAGATTCATAGTTGTAGGTTCGATTTCCACTACTTTGTATGGTGCTTTATAGCCTTGACTTATATATGTAAAGAATAAAACCCACACCATTCAAGTATGAAAACCAAAGTAAAGTTTTAAATAAGTATATATTGAGATTAAATCTCGCACTAGAATTGTAAATCCCTGTATAGAGGGGTTCCTGCACCCAGACTCGAACCGACTATCCGTGGTTCTCACAAATCTTTGTCCCGGGTGGGAATAGAAACCAAAACCACCAGGCCTCAGAAGCAACTACCGTATACCATATAGTCACACAGCCATCTTCTCGGTAATCAATGAGCATCGGTCTGTGGTGAATCCGAAGGCAAATACTGCGACTCTGATAATAGGTGACGGAAAAACATTACATAAACACGGCACAGACCTTTCAATATCGTGGGTTTATTTAAAAAACTCACAGTAAGCCCTCTAAAGCCTGATGTTTACAAAAACACAGAAAACAATACACACCAAAGACAACAAACGCCAATATTGAACGCGAGCCAATCAATAGAAAATGTCTACATGTATATTTTTTTCTATCTCAATCGCGCCATTGTGTCATGTGAACTCCCTTGTCACAGTTAAGTCGCCATATTGAGGTTGTCATGGCAACCTGATTGTTTCCCGCGCTGCGTGCGAAAATGGCGGCTATTTGCATATGGCCGCTTGGCTTTTGTGTGATGCGTGATGAATGGGAGCATGCGTGTAGTAATTATAAGCCGGAATTAATGAGTTCTGTGGAGAATCTCTCCGGAAATATCAACTGTGGCGTTTGTTTCTTTAATGGGATGAATTAATTGTTTTAATTCAATTAAGATATTGTGGAATGGGTATACCTACTGTTTTTTACGTACCTACACTTTAAAGTAAGGGACAAAAATGATATCATATTTAAGATGAATCATTAATTTTAAATTCACTTGTTACATACGGAAGCAATTATGAAGTCTGTAAACGAAAAATCTATTAATTCAGGATCACAAACTTCAACAAGAGCCTCGAAATTCGTGGTGGAGATTAAATACCTACTCAGCAAAAGAAAGAATTAAATCAAAGATTTCTTCATTCTGGAGCTATATTTTCTTGTTTTTTCTACAAGAAAATCATCGGACAAGCAAGCACATGAGCGAGCAAGAGAGCCTTAGGTTTACTTTTGTCTTAAAATGAAAAATGCTTTCCAACCCTTCTACCTGCTTGTTGAGAGGTCAACTATAGTAAAATTCATCCATGCGCTAATTTGACAACAACTGGGACCATTTTGAATATCATTGATGACCAAAGATTTAGTAAACAAAAAATACCTACATAGAAAATTATATTCGTTATTTGTCAGTGTAATAAGGAGGTACATAATATGTACTAAATTGGAAGTAATGTGTAACATTCATCGCTTCAGATATAAAAATGACCGAATTTCTTAATTAACATTCGCGCAATAAGTGTGATTGAGGTATGAGGTATACCTATGTTCGAATGGTAAGCTATTTGAATACCACTCAGGTATTCATAGGGTTTTTGGTTAAACAATAATATTTTCCAATATTTTACTTCATCATCATAATCAGCTCGTATAACGTCTACTGTTAGACATGGGCCTCATCAAGCACCCTGCCTGGGTTTTGCCATAGTCTGGAAACACTGCTTCTCGTTCCTTGGTATTCTGTGCTGGTGCGTTATTGCTGTTATCTTCACTTCACTTTCGCTGAAATACTACTGGTAACTACAACACAGAGAATACTGATAAATTCATTCGTTTTATGAAATAACTTATGAATGAATTACAAAACGGAAACTGCGGTTACACACAACAGCATCAAATTCAGTGCTATCATATAAATTATTTTAACCTCATTGATTGTATTCATAAGTGACCTATCGACCGTTCCGGAGAAGTTTTAATTCTAACCCTATTTTTATGACAATAGGGAGCAATTTTAAAGTGGACTCCACATGGGGCTTTAGTTATTCTTGTTGATTAGAAGACTATGTGATTTATATCTGAAGGCCTATTTATAAATCAAGGGACGTGTGTAACATGGGATTGTTATAGGGTAGGTTGTTAATATTTTAGTTTGGGGTTGAAATGTTTGCTGCTGGTTAGCCCTTTGATTTAATAATTAACAACTAGTTTCTAAAACGATAGTCAACATTGAAATTAACAAATCTGCTGTCAGAACACTTGTTGATTGTCGAAAGCGCTTCCGAAAGCATGATTAGCTAATTTGATTTGATAGTAAATCTGAGACAAAAAATCGAATGAGAAACGTCATTTTGAATGTAGGTGGAAAGCTGAATATGATTTGACATTGAAGGTAAGTTAACCGATGTTAGTGTTAGTTCTTTTATTCTAATTTTAAGTTAATGTAGGAAAAACAACTTAGTCGATACATCTACTATGCCACACGTAGACACACTAATAAACAAATAAGCAAAACTTACAAAATAAAGTAATATTAATGACAATTATATTCCTTTCAAATTGTAAACTCCTGAGACTAATTTACCAGAAGATGCACTTATATGTACCAATATGTTTTAGTTATAATCTGTTAAACAAAAACTGTCTTAAATAATCGTAAGTTTTTATTGTTTTTAAATTCATATAAAGAAGTAAATTTGAACGTAGGTAGTTTTAGCAATATTGATTTAAGTTTTGAAACAAAACCATAAATAGTAGTTACATAATATTAGATACTATTTGTATTTGAAAAATGAACTCACCCATCAACAGAAAAAGAAAACGTTTCAAGCACAGAAAAGCAAACTACTTAATCACAAAACACAGGCACTCTACACTAAATGAAAAAATTAAGAAACACTTGTTAAAAAATAATTGTAAATATGAAAATATAAAGTATAAGCGAGCTGTAGTGTAGTTTGTAAGGAAATGACGCCGGCGTTGCGTTCACTGTTATTTATTACTTAAACCAGACAGACGTAGGCCGAGAGCTAGGGCTACGATACTGCACGACGAAAGAAAATCATGCCGTTATACCAATCGAAGTTGCAAAAGCCACGAGTCTTACAACTTTTTTTTATGTCCCGTCGACATAAAAAAAAAACAACAGAAAAAAATGTTCATTGTCATTAGACTTATATGTTACCTTTTGCTGTGAAAAGCGTTTTTCATTTAACTGTGCACAAAATAATGTTATTTATTGAATATTAATATGTAAGCTATATGGTGTTATTCGTATGGATAGACGGAGTGCTATACCTACGTATGTTATTTGGAATGGGATCAACGAGAAAACAATAATATAAATAGCAACATTTACTGAAAGATGAATGAACATTTTGTAGACAATTAACTTTTAAGTAATCGGATTATAATTATAAACATTCCTTGTTACTGAAATAAATAATAAACAAAAAATTACAACGTTTGTGTTTAATATATTTAATCGACCTGAGGCCTTTTCATCTAATGATATTTAAATATAAAGGAAAAATTTAACTTACGGACATTTGATTTCCAAATGACGAAATACCCTCTTTAATCTTTTCCCCCCACCACCTCTACCGTGAATAATTGATTTTTCAATTGAAAGAACGCGTATAAAATTTGGATTACTTCGTATTTCATAGACGGTTTGTGCTAAAGCCATGAATTTTAATGTGATAACGATTATAAAAGCTTATGATTGTGGCTTGATGTGTTTATGAGAATTGAAAAATGACGTTGGATGTATGCTTAATTGTTGTTTTTATTTTGTTACTTTTAAACTTTCGCGTAATTATAAGTCTTATACTACAATTGTCAGCCCGTGACAAGATCAATTAAAAATTGATTTAAAGTAATTTAAACTATGGGAAACAAAATAGTTAAGTTTGTTCACGTAATTCTGATTCAAAGTTTTCGTATGAATAGGGTTAAAAGCGTAAGAAAAAAGAAAAAAGTGCGAACTATAAGTTAGCTCTGCTTATAGGGTGATTCTGGTCCATTATTTATTTCACACTTCAACAATAATAAAAACTTGTTTCTGTGATCTAGTAAATAACAACTAAACTATGAATATTATTATCTGAAGCATATAGACACTGATGCTTAAATAATAATAATTGAAAATATTTCTGGAACCTTGCGAATAATACATAGCCATCAAAAACATAACTTTTAAAAAGCCCAAGTATCGTATCGCAGTTCTTTTACCGAAAAAGTTGTGGCATCTATGTAATACCAAAACGGTTAATTTATTCAGGGATAAGGGATAATACTTAAGGGATCTCTTTTGCGATCTTCTCTTATGCACTTGTATAAGAGAAGATCCCTTAAGTAGGGACTAGTAGCTCACATAACAAATTCTTATTGTGACCATATCAATATTTAAAATCATTTTTGTTTTGAATAAATAGAATGACTTGGCTATCTAAAAAAGAATCTCCCCTAGCTCCTGAACTATTAGGCACAAAGTTCCACTATAAGTTAGCACTGCTTATCGCGTGATGCTGGTCCATTGTTCATTTCACACCAGATCTCCACAATAACTTGGCAAAGGGGTTCAAACTTAATGCCCTGGCAGGGCTGAGTTTCGTCCCGCCTATTACTGTGCCTATTCATTCAGCGTGTTAGGAGATCAAAGGCTTTGTTTGCGGTCAGACGGATTGATCTTCCAGTATGATATAACTGCTGATTTTGGATTAATATTTGGGTTTATTGGGTTAAGCCGATTATAGGAAACATAAGACTACCCTGGTAGCTCAGTGGTTACAATGATTCTGGGTTCGATTCCTACTCGGGACTGCGATCCACAGATAGGTGCTCTGAGTGAGGGGTGTAATTTGTGTCAGTGAATTATGTATTTGCTTATGGTCTTAAGTCCGCCATGTACTGTCATCATGCAAAAGATAAATAAATAAATAAAAATATATTTGTAAAATTCCCCGCAACACCAGGGTTTATTGCGATGTTGCCGAAGTAGTAATTAAAATTACGTAAATGAATTTAATTAATTACAAATTGTTAATGTTTGATAGTAGATAAAATATAGATGAGTAATCAGTAATCGACAAAACACAAATAACAAAGTTAATATTAATTTCCGAGATTCTGTTACAGATGTGCACTAAACCGAATAAAATAATACTTTATTATTCTCTAAGACGGAGTCAGTAACGATATCATATTTATATTCTAAAGGGAGGTCCATTTTTGAGTAAAGTTGATCCCACATTGGGCATGCACGATCCTCGAGCGTAATCCTTACGACAAATCCCGTCAGTAAATAGGAAAATTTCTTAGAAAATGGCATTAAGAAATTTTCCAAAATTTCCTATTATTCAAACCTTGGCCATTGGTTAAGTTGTTTTCAGCATCATCAAAATAAATAGAGAATCATTTTTATATACTTATTCATATAAATTCTAATATTTAAATAATTTATCTGAAATACTATATGAAATGAGAGACAAACAACAACCCAAATACTAAAAAATACCTTTAATGTGAGACCAAAATTAAAGTAAATAGCCATTACCGTATTCATACATAAATTAGTCTGTCTAAGTCCACCGCTGGACATTGATTTCTTCCTAGTTTTTATTTAAAAAACGGTGTAATACCTTTCTTTGTACTATTTAGTTCCTAGACTTTTAACATCTAATTACTTCTTATAAACTTTGTTAGATCCTTTTGTATTTATTTAAGTACATACTTTCAATATTTAAATAACTAATGAATTTATAATCAAAACCAATATTTTTAATTAAACCCCGAATACAAGATCCTTCATAAGCAATAAGAAGGCAACAATGGCGAACACAGTTTGCTAAGCAAAATCTAAAATCCCCGATAAGATTCAACAAGAGCCGTAAAAAGATAACATTAAAACCCCCAAAACAAAATATAATTAACCCTTCCACCCCCAGATTTCATCCCTTACGAACTTTTACAACCACCCCCTAATTTATTAAGGAACATTGCGTAATATCCGGTTTGGACCGGAAGTCGTGACTTCAAAAACAAAATTCGTTGATCAATTTCCGAATTTATTCTTGTCTCTGACAAAGTTTGTGTGAGTATCTGTACTTGTTTGTTTATTTATAACTCTGTTTATATTGAGGAACAAGCGTTTTATAGGACATTTATTGATATAAACTCAAATTAATTGTGTAATCGATTACACGAGTACGAAGTATGCTCTGGTGGATCATTTCTGAAAATAGGTGGTTCTGAAATCAGACCACCCAATATGTTCCCACGGGTGTTGTAAGAGGCGACTAGGGGATATACAGCTGATGGATGGGCAGCAGCATCTTTTAGCTCAAGCATACTCACCATTTAACTGCGATCACTAATCCGATAAATCCGAAAATATGGCAATATCCCTTAACGGCCCTGGCTTGCCAAGGTCTGTTAAGAGGGGGGCCATGTTCAACAGTGTACGTCAACGGGATGATACAGTGCAACAGTACTAACAAGGATATTTTTTTTTGGACGGACGTTTATGAAGTATGCCACGAGGCTTGTGCTTCTTCATCAGCCATGCACTACTGCGTGTGGTTCACTGATAGTGTTTCTGTCCATGAATTATGTGATTGTAAAGTCTTCTGCGACACATGGATTTATCTGCCCATTGCGGAAATATTATTTAAAAAAAACCGGCCACCCAACCACCAACCTGTACCTATATAAGTAAAAGTTCACCTATCAGTACAATCGATTCATAGTCATGGTATTTTTATTGCAAAATAAAATCTATAACATTACCTATAATGTGGAAAGTTGGAGTAGCACAAAATATTTGATATAAATTTCAATTTGATACCGAATGAATTTCAGTATTTCTGAGAAAAAGGGTATTGACAGACAAACGGCCAGACGGACGACAAAGCGATCCTATAAGGATTCCGTTTTTTTCCGTTTGAGATACGAAACTCTAAAAAAGAAGAAGATCTACGCAGTCTACTAATCCCATTTTAGTAATATAGTGTCAATCTGAAAGGTTTATCTTAAATCGTGTTGAAATGTCCACATTTAGTTTTTCCATAAAATTGTTCTTTATATTATTATATAAGTATACATGATATAGCCCGTGCTTTTCGCCTAAAGAAGTTCACTCCATACATTTTTTTATCGATCTTCTAAAAAAAGCATTTGTTTGACCCGTTTTCACCCAGACTAGTTTCCCGCACGCGACTTGCGTAACTCCTGTTCCCGTTAGAACTTCATAATTAAAAATCTTTAGTATTCCTCAAATTCGATAAATGGTCTATCTAACACTGCAAGAATTTTAGCGCATTCAAATAAACAAACGAACCCATCAGTTTCATTATATTAGTATAGATTAAGACCAACATCTTTAACAAATCTTTAATATTGTTATTTTTCCTTATAATTGTCACTGCACAATTGATAAATGTAAAATAACAATAGGATTAAAGCATTAAAAGCATAATCGTGGCATTGGATCGTGACATAATGTTGACCAATACTAAATGTATTCAAATTTCTATCTTGTAACTGTTGTGCGAAGGCTCATTTTGGAATGGGAACTTGAGGGCAGGTTAGCTATTCAAGAACGAGACAATTACGACTTCCTGACAATCTCTTCGGGTTTATGATTGAGTTATTTCTTTGTGGTGTCACAGCGTTTGATGCTTTCATATCAGTTAAGTAATGAGTTTTATTATTTACTAGCTTTCCGCGCACGGTTTCACCCGCTTCTATGATATTGAGGTTTTCATGACTTTTGTTTCTCCTCTAGGAGCAAATACATTACGCGACAACGGTGGTGTATATGGAATTTCTCTTTCTTTCTCTCCACTGCCATGGTAGGTATGCCGTATGCTACCTATACAACAAAGAACAGTAGTTAGGCACTAAAACGCTCAGGCTTCTTTTCCAAAAGCCAGTATTAAGAACACCGGGAACAGAAACAAAGCATCCATTATTTGGTTTATGTCAATACTAGCTGTCCCGCGCGGATTCACCCGCGTAGATTCCATTTCCGTGGAAAATTTAAGTTAAAATATATAAACTTCCACCCCCCGTTTTAGGAAAGTGGGGGGTTAGAAAGAGACAAAAAGTATATGTCAATTCGTCACTCCGTTTTGCCATGAAAGACGGATAAACAAACAGACACACACGTCATACACATTTCCATTTATAATATTAGTATAATCGTGATGATTTCAAACAATAATCTATCTATCTCCACTAACTTTTAGCAATATTAGCTGACGCCCGCGGTTTTACCCGCGTTAGATTGCTACTCAGCTCTAGTGGGTCGTTGGGTCATGAATTATAGCCTATATGTTAATCGAGTTTGTAAACTATCCCCGATGCAAAATTTCAGCGAATTCTCTTCAGTGTTTGCTTGAACAAACATCTATCTATCCAGGCATACTCATAAACTTTCGCGTTTCTTATATAAGTAACTAGCTCGCGATCTATTAAAAAAAAACTAACACTAAACCGCATCAAAATCCGTTGCGTGGTTTTGAAGATTTTAGCATACTGACAGCGGGAAGCGACCTTGTTTTATACTATGTAGTCATGATACTTTAATTAACTGAGAGCTGTATGTCCCGTCAATAAGTCGTAAAGCATAACTCAGCTGAAACATAAATTTTAAAAAGTTCCATCTATTACTCAATTGTTGAACTAACAAGTGAAAAGTGTTGACTGGCACGACATCTATGAACTAGCGCCGTAAGCTGAGATTAAGTCAATGAAACGAGCGGTTTGTTCAGCCCTGGCACTATTCCATGTCACATTATTATTGTCTTCGAAACTTGTAGAGAAGACAACATTTATACTATCCCGCGATGTATCTGAATAGATCCGACTCCCGTGGGAATCTCGTCTTAAAATACAGCCTATGACACCCAAAAATAATATGGCATTATGTCAATCGTTGACAGTATTTCAAACAGTTGACAGTTATGTGTATTACTTGGCAGTGTTTCTCAGTAGGCGCCACGTCAGGCATGCAGTGCGGGTCGATAGTAGTCGGCATACGATAATAGATTTTTGTCGACAAAACGTCGTAAGTATCGTCGGCCTCGGGGCATCCTCGATGATTCAAATGACGAGATCACTACTCACCAACTAGCAGTACAGAGACTGCTGTCTCTATTAGATCTGCAGGAAAGGATTTTGAAGCATGGACGTTGCTCAATTGCTGCTTGGCTTACCTTGACTGCCTTAAGTCGGTGCGGTTTGCTGTCTGCAGTATTATGCTGTAACACACAAGGAAACGCTGCTGCCCGTTCCATAAAGGCTTGCTATAGATAATGTTATAACAATCGGGACCAACGGCTTTTCGTGCTTTCTGAGGCACTAAAGGTAGAAGTACTTCAACCAACCAGACCCGAAACGAAATCTAAGAATTTACACAAAGATTTCCGCATTTCGTAGGCAGCACCATTTATCAGCTCCAAGTTACTTACCATCTTACTGAGACCAATTCGCCGGACGAGGCGTGGAGATTATATGTCGATATCACTTACGGACCCTGGCTTGCTCAAGCCTGTTAATAGGAGGCCTATGTTCAGCAGTGGACGCTATACGAGCCAATGATGATGATGTATGTCATCTAGGAGTGACATATACTAGAGGTATATTTTATAGCGGATACTACGAGTAAATTCGCACGGAAAAAAATATTAACACAAGTTGAGTAACTTGGTAACTTCTATCCTTCGCTAGCCCCGCAGATCGGCACTCCATCGACGAACATAAATCTCTATTATCCATTTGGCGGACACCCAAAGCCCATAATATAGGACTGTAAGTATGTGCATCTACTTGAAGTAGTTTTTGTATCGAGAAAATAACTTGGATTTGTTATAATTAAAAGGACTTCGAATGATATCTAGCGATCTTAGACATTTGCCATAAGTAGGCATACTTGGCTGCATATTTGTGAAGTTCGATCGAAATCTAAAAATTCTTTCCAGGTGAGGTATGTGTGGGACTACCGTCCGTGCCCCGAAAAGCACGTTAAGCCCTTCGTTGGTCCCGTCAGTCAAAACTTCATCAACGACAATCGCATCACATCGCAGCAGCTTTTACCTCTTTAAATGCTGTACACAATATTGCGGTCACCAACCCACCTGCCCAACGTGGTGACTATAGGAAATACCCTTCCTCGGGTGGCGGTCTATGTTCAGCAGTGGACGTTATATGGTTGATGATAATGATGATGATCTGAGAAAATTTAAGGAAATCGTATGTAATATAGACCGTTAAACCGTTATGTTAGGTTTCATTACTATTTCATTGCTTCCATGATGTACTATTACATTCGTGAATTCAAATAATATTTTAATTTTAAGCCAAATTTCATTAAATTCGTTTTATAGTTAAGGTATTGGTACTCTTGTCTTTTTATGTTGTAAATTACATCGTACTTGTATTGTTATTTTATATATCACATCTTAGTAAATGGATTAATATTATAAATGTAAATTACACATTTATCCAACAGAAACAAATGTAACATTACCGTTACAAAGTGCTGTAAGGTTCAACCGCCCGCACACTTAGCGACGCAAACAAAGATAATATTTAAATTATTGTTTATCCATTTACACGGCTCCGTGGAATTTACACCACTAGATGTGACAAGATTACTGAGATTTTTTTTAAAAAAAAGCTTGTATTTTATATTGCCGCTACGGAGGTTATTACCTATCCTTAGACGAAGCGAAGCGTATCGACGCTTCGCTTCGCCTATATATATATGTATGTATTTGGCTTGCTTTCAATCTCGGAGGTCGTGGGTTCGATCCCCACACCGGACAGGAAATCTTTGAGTAAATTCTAATATTTCTTTCCAGATCTGGTTGGTTGAGGGAAGCCCTCCGTGCCTCGGAAAGCACGCTAAGCCGTTGGTCCCGATTATTTTAACATCATCTATAGTAATCGTATATCAAGGAACGGGCAGCAGCGTTTCCTTGTCTGGTCCAACATAATACTGCGGTCACCAACCCGCCTGCCAAGCGTGGTGACTATGGCAAGAGCCCTCCCTCGGGAGGACGCCCATGTTAAGCAGTGTACATTATACGAGCTGATGATGATGAAGGATAGGTTCGGCTAAGCGGGAGGAGTACCCGGGGGGTTTTGGTGGTGTAGGGTCCTCTACTGGTGGTATGATCAGCATACCACCGCTATGGAGAGGACGAGTCCCAAATACCCCTTCGCCGGCGCGGGAACGCTGCAGCAGCGGAGGGGAAGCGTAACGCGACTGCCCAACGGACAAAAAAAATCGGGCGGGCCCTTGCCCTGCTGCGCTAGACGAGGAACCGGTTTCAATCCTGTGTCGCAAGGAGAGACCTACAATGATTACCACGACCAATCTGTCCAGAGTGTTCGATTAAGAAGAAGAAGGCTCCAGCCGTGTGGTTTCTGGCTTAGAATAGACCACCCCATGTCTTCCCATGGGTGTCGTATGGGGTGACTAAGGGATGTCCCTGAATGTACACCATCCATTTGGATGGGCAGCAGCGTCTATTAACTCTAGATTACTTAACATCTTACTGCGATAACCCGCCTGCCAAGCGTGGTGATTATGGCAATATCCCTTAATGACCTTTTCTTGCGAAGGTTTGTTATGAGGAGGCCCATGTTCAGTAGTGAGCGTCAACGGACTGTTGAAGTGAAGACTAAGTTAATTATAGTAATTTGTTAGGCGAGTAGCCATATGCGCAGGACATAGTTTTATAGTGCACAAATGTGTGCGGAAACACAGGTGCACTCTCTATTACTTAACTCTTGAAATACGGAGAGACGGTTCTATTGACACGGCCAGTAAGAGATCAGGCGCAGGACCGATCATAACGTGCCCTCCGAGGCACGGGTGATACAGCATTATCCAGACTTCTGGTTGGATCTTTTTTTATAGAAATTTACTAGCAACACCATTTTATTCCCAACCCGAGGATCGAGTCCGAGACTGGGCTAGATACGGTGAAACATATAACCGTTAATAAAAAAAAACTATTGCAAGGCTGGTGAAAAACATTACAAACAAGAATTCAGAACAAGTAACCGCAGCTACCTACAGTAGGTGTCCAGTGTCGCGATTTAACCCACAACATCAGCTTTCAGAAGTTCCTTTGGGACCAACGGCATAACATACTTTCCAAGGCACGAAATATACAGACAAAATGCAGTCCTATCCATTATTTCCAACATCCGCGCACATAAAATCGCGGCGGTTTTGTGGGGGTGTGCGTTTAGTGTGGAGCAGGGCAGACATGCTTAGAAAAACATTACACTTGTTCCAAATACTGGTTTTACACTACTGGAGTAGTCCTACTACCTCGTACAGCCAAATAACATGATTAAATAAGCTTATATGCCATGATATGATCTCCAGTCATAGCACTGGATGTATATTCAGACATTATATATGGGCTAATTTGGGGGTCCTAAGAAAAGTTGTATGGATTGTGTGAAAAGTGATATGAAGGAAAGCAGTTGAGCGTGAAGACGGGAGAGAATGGAACGAAAAATGACTAAAAAAAAAAAAGGGTAAGGGCAAGGAGAAGATGATATTCTACATGGTAATATTTGTCGTCAGCCTAGAAATTTTATATTGGGTAATTTGTTGTATGAAAGATCATTCCAAATCACTGCAATCCTTGTAAATAAAATGGGACAAAATTAATTATTTTTGGTATGTGCTTATTAAAATTGCCGTATATAGTCAAAAAGTGTAAAATAAACTATGCTTATCGCTTCTTTTTCTTTCCGTGTTGCCTAAGATAAGACTGAATGCTTTAATTTTATTTGACTAGTATTAGGCTACTTCGCAAGCACACACCTCATAATTTAACTTGCACATGACATACGAGAGTTGTTGTTGTGTTGTGTTGTGCAGTATGAGTTAGGACATACGGGACAAGGCAACAGACATACGTCTGTTAACGAAGTGCATTCACGACTCCCGTTTTGAGATGCATCACTCACATACAATCAAAATTGAAATAAAATATTTAAACTTAATACGTTTAAAACTTCACTCTTTGATGCGGCCCTTTCGTTCACTGCCACAAGTTCTGCACAGATTATGGCCTATTCGAGAACTGCTAGATCGTCTGGAGATCGGCCGCTCGGTCCATCTAGGAGTCCCCAAAAAGGCTGAATCGGCTATTCGTTTGAAGGGACTTTTAGTTCGGCACAGCAAATGACACTGAGAAATGGATGACGGTCGTTATTGGAAAAATAACCTGATTTATTTAGATTTCTATAGCATTTTTTTACTTTAAATAAGTAACAACCAACCAAATATACAACGCCAAAAAAAATAACTTTGAAAGATTCCTCTACGTGGCGGAGGAAAAATTGCCGTGAAAAGCTTTGTATTATATCAATTTAATTTTCCGGTGGGGTTGAATTATGGTGAAACTGGCAACAACGTTTTTTTTTTACAACATAATACTGCGGTCACCTCCGTAGCGGACAACCTCCGTAGCGTAGCGGTATTTGGCTCGCCTTGAATCTCGGAGGTCGTGGGTTCGATCCCTACACCGGACAGAAAATCTTTGTGTAAATTCTAAGATTTCTTTCCGGGTCTGGTTGGTTGAGGGACTACCCTCCGTGCCTCGGAAAGCACGTTAAGCCGTTCGTCCCGATTGTTATAACATCATCTATAATAATCTTATGTCAAGGAACGGGCAGCAGCGTTTCCTTGTGTGTTACAACATAATACTGCGGTCACCAACCCGCCTGCCAAGCGTGGTGACTATGGCAAATACCCTCCCTCTCGGGAGGAGGCCCATGTTCAGCAGTGGACGTTTTACGGGCTGATGATGATGATGATGATGACTGCGGTCACCAATCCACCTGCCAAGCACTATAACTATGGCAAGACACTCCCTTGGGAGGAGGTCCATGTTTATGAGTGGACGATGGTGATGATGATGATGAAGAGTAAGAAGTGGAGTCTCTGACGGACTTTCAAACAAAACGTCAAATACAAACACTTCCATATAATATCTACTTTAGCTTTGGCGGTTGTAATATTACAGCAGAATATTAGGAGCGACTTTAAATCTCTTCTTGTAGTAGACCACCAAACTGTAACTTCCAAATAAAACGAAAATAAATAAGAATATAAACACAAAGCAGCACCGATGAGCCCCGCTATAACTTGAAGCCGTTGCAAATACTTTGGAAGGTTATTCTGAATATTCCGATAAAGGTACATTTCACTACGAGATTCTTACTACAAGCTTTTGGATGGCACACATTTGAAAGCACCTTATATATCAGTCAGTCAAAGTCAGTCAGTCAGAGACAGTCAGTCAGTCTGACACTCAGTCAAAATACTGTGTTATTCCTTAGATAACGTTGATATGTTTCAGAGTAAGGCTGCCTGTCCACCGGAGCGGAGCTAGGCTGCGGAGTGGAGAAACTGAGAAATATTAACCAATAGGATTGCACAAAATCTCGGAGCGGAGATTTTGTGCAATCCTATTGGTTAATATTTCTCAGTTTCTCCACTCCGCAGCCTAGCTCCGCTCCGGTGGACAGGCAGCCTTATACTGTAAACTTATTTATTTCCCTGTCATATTACCCACCCTATGCAGAATAGGGTTGTAAACACAAGAATTCCGAACGGTTGGACTCCTAACTCGATACTTATAACTTATACTCGATACTTTTTTACCTCGATACTCGATGTTTTCCTTGCCGTGTGGTATCCGGCTTAAAATAGACCACCTCATGACCTACCATGGGTGTCGATTTGACATTACATTAAGGGACACACCGCTGATGAATAGGCAGCAGCATTTAACAGTCCAAGGATACTCATCATCTTACTGCGATCACCAATCCGCCTACTAAGCGTTGTGGTTATGGCAATATACCACTGGACGGAAATCTCAAATCCCTGGCTTGCAAGGTCATTTAAGAGGAAGCCCATGTTCAGCTGTGAACATAAATTGGCTGTTGAAGTAAAGTGTACTCGACACTCAGAGAGTATAGCTTTGTTTCGCTATTAGTTGTTATTAATACCAGACTGGCTAACCCGGAAGACGATGTCCTGTCTTAACTAATACTGTATCTTAAATTAAACTTATAATAGTGGGCATTTTAGCTCTGAACTAACCGTGATGACTTAAAGCAGCACGCATTCTTTCAATGTTATGTCAAAAGCCATTAAGGTTACATTCGAAAATTTTATATGGTTCTTAAATATTCTTAATTTTTTTTCTTACATAAATACCTACCTTCTCCTGACAATAACAAATACAACAAAAAACGATTTAGCGAAATCAGTCCAATTGTTCACGCGTGATGCCGTGACCAAGGGAAATAGGGATTTATTTAAATATATATAGATATATAGTAAGCAAAATAGCTATGCTCTTCCTCTCTTAAAAAAACGTGTGAAAATGGAGATTATATAATCCAAAAGAACCGACAAAAAAAGGTTTGGAAACTGCGATCCCAAACATGAGGGATATGCCAACCGTAAGACCAAGTTATAATATATGCACTTTGCACCCCGACATGCACTCAATTTATGTATACTCGGGCTCACTAAGTCATGTCAAAGTTTTAAAATACATGATATACTAGCAACGCTTCGTGTTTTAATCCGTGATAACACTGGTCTGTCCTTATGTGCTATAGCGTGATGTTTTATAGCATAACTATCTGAAAACCGTAAATTTTTCTACCTGTCCGCAAGTGAAATTTGCACTTGCCCCGTTTTTTTTAACTTTTGCCCTCGTAGTGTGAAGTCCACCTCCAAGAAACATCCATAGCCCAATTCCCAAGGACCACACTACCTTCTAGCGCCCTTGCGTCCCCAAACTTAGTTAAACAAAGTAATGTTAACTTTATTATTATTACGTCTACTCGATTAATCAGTTGGAAAAACTTATCTATACTAATATATAAAGCCGAAGCTAAAGCTAAAGGAAAAAGAAAGAAAGAAAGAAAGAAAATATATTTATTAGACACATAAACAACAAAAAGCAAAACAATAATAATTGGGTACAGAATTAATACAATTTACAATATAATATAATAATATTGGGAAACAAAGAAAAATAAGTAAAAAAAATAAAATAAGGAATTAAAAAATAGAGCACATACAATTAAATAAATTTACATTAAAATAAATATTACCAAAATCACTCACTCAAAGATATCACATACAATATTTAATATAGTGAGAAGACCTGGTACGTACATATCTATTATAATACCCATTAATTTATAACGTTTGTCCCCCTAATTACGTGCATATTTGCACTCGATGTGGCACCCATTGCATTGTTATTGTTAGCGAGTCTAAAAGGCCTCAGTTCAGCATGTGCTACAGATTACTGCAGCGCTGATTTTCAACTGTACCTACGTTTTATTAACCTATGATACAGTTTCGGTGTCATAACAGATTTTATATCTGTATGGTATATACATTCAAAGCTGTTTAAAATGTAATAAGGTATAATTAGTTACAAAGCCAAGAAATTGTAGGCATATTTTATTGGAAATCATAATAGAGAAATAATTATATATATATTAATTAGAATATTATATCATTACTTTTAGTTGTATTGTATAAGTTTAAAATAAAACAAACTAGATTTAGATGTGATGTGAAGAAAATATGTCCATAAGTATTATTATAATTAGAAGGTATACGGACCCTAACAAGCTATAACAATCATATTCATTTGAAACTCTTTGTTAGTAGGTATGGTTAAATCAAATCAAATCAAATCAAATCAATATTTATTTGCATAAAACAGGATACATAATGATGTTGCAAAATTTATAAGTCCGCTGAATTATAACCTCATGGAGGTATGCAAATTTTAAATGTTGTCTTTATATTACATTAATTAATTAACAAAAAAAAAAAAACATTAACGCCATGTTGCATGATCATAAATTTAAAAATGTCATTGTTACGGCAAAGAAAATAACATACAATGTCAAAAATACAATACAATACAATGTCAAAAATACAATACAATGTCAAAAATATAATACCATGTCAAAAATACAGTACAATGTCCAAAAGAAACAGCTAATGTAGTCAAAATTTATCAGAAAGAAAGTCTTGAACAGTGTAATAGCATTTTTCTATGACAAGGTTTCTTAATCTTAATTTGAATGTGTCTATATTTGTTTCCCTTACACGTTTGGGTACTTTATTATATATTTTTGGCCCCATACAAAAGATGCTATGATGCTAAGTGTAGTTTTTGCCTTGCACAAACACAATTTACTGTCATCTCTTTGGTAGCGATGTGGATTTTCAGATATCATGTGAAACCGATTAAGATTTGATGTGACAAATACAGCTACTTCATAAATGTAGAGGGAGGGCAGGGTCATGATGCTATATTTTTTAAAATAAGGCATGCAACTATCGGTTGGTTTCAAAGAGAACATGGCCCTGATGCACCGTTTCTGTGCCCTGAATATCATCAGTTTATTTGTTGAGTTACCCCAGAAAATAATACCATACCTAAGGGCCGACGCCACCAATCCATGATACGCTGTTAATAGTGCACTAACATTTACTATTTTTGCTAATTCATATAACGCATAAATTGTTTTACTAATTTTTTTACATAAGTGCTCTATATGTGGCTTCCATGTCAACTTACTGTCTATTACTAATCCTAGAAACTTAGTTGTGTCTACTTGTTGTATGTTTTGTTCGTCAATTTTTATGTTTAAAAGATTGCACGATGTAATACGTTGACTAAAATGCATTATTAACGTTTTCTTAATATTAATTTTTAGATTATTTAAAATCATCCAATCAACAATTGCTCTAAGCGTATTATTTATTTCGCGTTCGTAGGTTTTTATTTTTATCAGCGAGCTTGATAGTGACCGTGCTGTCATCCGCAAATAGGGTTAGTGGATGTTTTACGGCTTTAGGCATGTCATTTATATAGAGAATGAATAAGAGCGGTCCGAGTACACTGCCTTGTGGTACTCCGTACACAATTTTTTTAGCCTCGGAACGGAATGTTTATTCTTTTCTTGAAATTGTATTAATTCTAGTTACTTCTGTATGTTGTATACGATTTTTTAAATATGATTCTATTAGCTTTAAAATGTTACCTCGTATTCCGTATGAATCAAGTTTCAATAGTAGAGTCTCGTGCTCTACGTAGTCGAAGGCTTGAGTCCTATCCATGTAGATAGAGCAAATAGGTGATCTGTTATCAACATATTTCATAATAACATCTAAGATGTCATAAATGGCCATATTTATGGACTTATTTTTTCGGAATCCTTTTTGTTCTTGTGCTAGTAAACCTTTATTTTCAACATAGTTATACATTTCAGTATAGATATACTTTTCGAAGATCTTAGATATAACAGATATTAAGGTTATGGGTCGGTAGTTAGCTATATTATCTCTACATTCTTTTTTATAGATAGGCTTTACGACTACTGTTTTCAACCGATCTGGAAATATACCCGTTTCTATACATTGATTTATTATGAAGCTAATAGGTTGACAAATATTGATACCTACTGTTTTTATTACTTTGGTAGTAATTTCGTCATACCCAACGCTCTTTGTATTTTTTAGGCCCTTTATAATTGATAATATCTCATGGGGGGAGCTCGGTTTCATAAATATCGACTTTTGAGTAGAACATAAATGTTTCGTAAACTGAGTTGTTTTTTGAAGTGTCCTAGGATTTATTTTATTAATAAAATAATTGTTAAACTCATTACACATTGTTAGCGGATTGGTAATAGTTGCATCTCTTATTTTAATACAGTTTATAGATTCATGCGGGACATTTTGTTTTGTATTATTTATAAGGTTCCATGTAGTTTTTGTTTTATTGTGTGAAATATTAATTGCATGATTGTTTTGTGATAGCTGAGTCAATTTAATTATTTTATTATATCTTTTAGAGTACTGGGTAAATTTACGTTTATTTAAATCATTCGGGTTTTTCCAGTATTGCCACAAAAGTTCTCTTTTTTTTCTACTGCATGTCCTTATACCACATGACACCCACATAGGTTTTTTATGCATTCTAATAGTGATTTTCCGAAAGGGAAAACATAAATTATAAAACAATTTAAATTCTTCATAAAACATATTATATGCTACATTTGGATTTTGAGTTTCATATATATCAGAGAAAGTTAGACTTTTCCCACAGTTTTTAAACTTAGCAAGATTTTCTTTATTGTAATCTCTGCGCCGAATTGACCATTGTTTAAGAATACAACATTTTTTTACAGTAAATAGTAATAATTGCGCAGTGTGGTCCTATATACCAAAGTCTATAACGCGTGACTTAATGCTATGGTAAATATTATGTGCAAAGTTATCTATACAAGTACCGCTACTTTTTCGGGTAGGTTCTCTTAGTTGTAGTCTTAAGTTATGGTTTAAAAGCTCCATAGTTCAAACTATATGTGATCAGTGCAGTGTTTTATTTTAGGTAGGTACTTTAAGTTGAACTAAGTGATGGAAATTTGAACATCAAATAACAATTTCTTAATTTTGTGTTTAAAACTTATTATATTTGTAACCTTCCTTATTGGTGGAGGTATGTTGTTCCAACACTTAGAGGCACAATACCTAAAACTGCCTCTGAAAGCCGATGTTTTGTGTCTGGGTAAATGGAGTGCAAAGGCGGATGATCGGGATGGATATCTGCTATCTGTGGCGCGCCAAGAGAGTCTCTCAAATAGGTACTTAGGTTTACAAGTGTGGGCAATGCCGAACAATAAGGAAGCTAGATGACTCTCCCGTCTGTATTGCATTTTGAGCATTTTCCATTGATTGAGGAATGGGGTGACGTGATGTCGGCGGGGTATGTTAAAGCAATACCTAGCGCAGGCGTTTTGCACTCTTTGTATTAGGTTTGATGACTTTTTAAATATTTTCGGACCGTAAACCACATCGAGATAATTGAATCGGGATAAAATAAGTGATTCCACTAACTGAATCCGCACTTCAACCCTTAGATGATCCCGGATTTTGTAAAGAACTTTCAGTCGGTAAAAACAATTTCTTGCAATGTTGGTAATATGCCGTTCGAATCGTAAGCCTTCATCCATGATAAGACCAAGGTTTCGGGCTTCCGTAGTCCGCTCAATTTTATCTGCTCCTATGTACAACTGAGGGTTTGAGGCAGCAATTTTGTTCACCATTCCCTTTGATCCAAGTACCATGAACTTGGTTTTGCTGGAATTTAAAACTAGGCTGTTTTGTTCAGCCCACCGTTGTATCCTAATAAGGTCTTCATTTATTTTTTGGACCACCTGATCCGTTTCACCCGGCTTAAAAGACATAGATATTTGTATATCATCAGCATAAATGTGGTATTTACAATACTGAATGTGGTCTACCACATCTGCACTGTACAAAATAAATAATAGAGGCCCCAGTATGGACCCTTGAGGCACGCCTCTACTTACAGGGGCAACTTCAGAACGAGACCTGGAGCCGTCCAACCCCTGTGTCTCTACGGCCTGTTTACGGCCACTCAAGTACGAGTCAAACCACTTTACTGCTGTTATGTCAAATCCATAATAAGACAACTTCGATAATAATAAATTTATATTTATACATTCAAAAGCACGCGAAAAATCTAATAGAACCAGGAGAGTTCCCATTCCCTCGTCCTGTGCAGTCAGTATGCTATCGGTTACATCCAGCAGAGCAGTACTGGTACTGCGACCTTTCCTGAAACCGGACTGCAGGTCAGGTAAAATGTTTTCCTTCTCCAAGTACTTAGTGAGCTGCTTACTAACCACTCTCTCAAGTACTTTCGATAAACATGGGAGAATGCTTATAGGGCGCAGGTCTTTCATCTCACAGGGGTTGGTCACCTTCGGGATAGGACGAACAATCGCTGTTTTCCATTCCAATGGGAAACACGCGTCTCGAATAGATTTATTTATTAGAATCGTAAAAAAATCTAGTGTCTGCGGAATTGTTAACAAAATCATGTCTAGTGATATAAAAAGTATAATCTATATTAATATATGAAGCCGGGAGCTATGCCGGTGACACCTGTTCGCGTCAGACTATAGTTCGATAAATATAGCCTATAGCCTTCCTCTATGAAAGGCTATCTAACACTAAAGGTATTTTTCAAAATGGACCATAAATTCCTGAGTGCGTTCAAGCAAACAAACTGTTCAGTGTTATATATTAGTATAACTAGATTTTATAATTAATATTAAAACGTTAGATGTTATTTTAAGTTGAAAAGTGAAGGAGGATTTTGATAGGATCGTGCCCGATGTTCATACATTCATGTTATTTGCTGTGCATTGTGTGGAACTAACAGAAATGTCGACAAACGATATTCATTCCCAGAAAAGCTATGCCGCTATAGTTTGAAGTATTAATAATTAGTACCTTGAATGTGATACGTGTTTGTAAGGTAGTTGAATAGAATTGTGTAGTCACCGTTGAATATAAATAGTGCTTATATCAAAGGAAAATCATCTAAATAAGAACATATACTACTTCTTATATGGATGGTTTTTGGAATTCACATTGTTAAACTTGAATTTGATTTGAGAACGACGTCAAGAAATAACGTTCGCACTTTAAGTAGTAATACAACGGATATTTACAAAAGGCCTCGTGAGTATTTCCTGTCTATATTTTATGCTAATAGCACTGTTAATTTCAATATTAAACCGAGGAATTTGAATCTGTATTCAAATTCCTCGGTTTAATATTGAAAATAACTTTTATGAATTAGTGAACATAGAATAACGGGTCTATTTCAATGTTATGCCTCCGTCAATTTGTCCGCTAAACATCCTTTAACGTTGCACCTTAAATTTGTTGTTTTTTGCTTTGGCTGTCCTTTGAGGCAACTTTTCGATAACAGTTTTAAAAATGGAGATAAAAATTGCTCTCGAGGGAGGGTTTTACCATAGTCACCACGCTTGGCTGACTGGAAGCGCTACTGTCCGTTCTTTGGTATACGTATTTTATTTAATTTTTTATCGTATTTTCCGATCACAAAGGGTAGTCCCTCAACCAACCAGGCCCGGAAACTAATTTTAGAATACATATACTCAAAGATTTTTTGTCCGGCGTGGGGATCGAACGCACGAACACGAAAAACTCATCCAATAAAGTAAAAGAAATATGGAATATTATTAATAACGAAACAGGTAGAGCCATAGATTGTAATAGAGATTTTAATCTAAAAATAAAAAATGGTAATATTTCAGCAGATATGGAAGTTGCAACTGAGTTTGAGAATTTCTTCACTAACGTACCTTTAATAACAACTAAAACTCTAAATTCATCTTCAATATCTGCTGAGGCGCTATTAAAAGAAAGTGTTTCTGCTTGTGTTACCGATTTTACTTTTACTTTAATAGACTATAAAGATGTAATTAATGCTTTCAATACCATAGAGAAGAAAAAAACTAAAGACCTATGGGGTCATTCTGTTAAATTTATATCTAATATTATTGAAATAATAGCGCCTTACCTAGCAAACATATTTAATAGTTGTGTTTATTATGGTGTATTTCCTGACTTGATGAAACATAGTAAGGTTATACCATTATTTAAATCCGGTGATAGTACTGATCCCTCGAATTTCCGACCTGTTTCTATATCGCCCACTCTGAGCAAAATTTTTGAAAAATTAATTCTTAGCCAATTGCTCAGACACTTTAATAAATTTAATCTATTACATAAAAAGCAGTTTGGGTTTACGAGGGGTTGCTCAACCATAGATGCGGGAACTGAATTATTAAAAACTATATTCGCGGCCTGGGAAGATTCGAAGGAATCCTTAGGTATTTTCTGTGATCTGTCTAAGGCATTTGATTGCGTTCACCATGACACTCTGGTCAGGAAATTACACCGGTATGGCATTAGGAACCAGGCTCTCAATCTTTTGATTTCTTACATGGGCAGTAGAATTCAGAAGGTTGATATAAACGGTAAAATATCATCAGGCTCTGTTGTATCCATGGGCGTCCCGCAAGGCTCAATCCTGGGGCCATTTTTGTTTTTGGTGTATATAAATGACTTACCTTACTATGTAGGAAATAATCATGAGATAGTATTGTTTGCTGACGATACCTCCCTAACTTTTAAAATAAATAGACAGTTACGCAACTATGACGAAGTAAACAATGCAATCTCGAAGGTAGTCCATTGGTTTAATGTTAATAATTTACTTTTAAATGAAAACAAAACCAAAGTCATTAAATTTTCTACACCTAATGTAAAACAAATTGACACGAATGTAAAAATAAATGGTATTCGGTTGGAGCCAGTGGAGTCAACTGTTTTTTTGGGAATAACTATTGACTCCAAATTACAATGGGGCCCACATATTGCGAAACTGTCAGGGAAACTTAGCTCTGCGGCCTATGCTGTTAAAACAATGAGACGACTCACTGATGTGGATACTGCTAGAATGGTTTACTTTAGTTATTTTCATAGTGTAATGTCTTATGGGATTCTTCTATGGGGAAACTGTGCGGACATTGACACCATTTTTGTACTACAGAAAAGAGCTGTACGGTCCATATATAAACTTGGTCCGCGAGTTTCCCTACGGGAGAAATTCAAAGAGACTAATATTCTTACAGTCGCATCACAATATGTATATGAAAACCTTTTATATGTTCATAAGAATATTGATAGTTTTAAGAAAAAAAGCGACACTCATAATGTT
Source organism: Nycteola revayana (assembly GCA_947037095.2). Lineage (NCBI taxonomy): Eukaryota > Metazoa > Arthropoda > Insecta > Lepidoptera > Nolidae > Nycteola > Nycteola revayana. Next base: position 12,340,151 of record OX344841.2, on the reverse strand, counting down.
AATACTAGAACTAAGCATAATCTTGTTTTACATGCTACACGTCTCCACAAAATAAGCAATTCTTTTATGGGGCAATGTATACGCTTCTACAACAAACTTCCTAGTAATGTTAGAGATCTGTCTATAAACAAGTTTAAACGATATGTGAAAGATAAATTATGTAAAAAAGCTTATTACAAAATTTCAGATTATGTCAATGACAAAACAGCTTGGGAATAGTTGGGAGTGAGTTGCTCTAAAACAATACTGCTTTATTAATAATTGTAAAATCAAATTTATTTAAAAAAGGATTCCTCTGAGTTTCTTGCCAGTTCTTCTCAGAGTTGCCACGTCCAGAACTGGTGGTAGTAAAAGAAAGGGACGCATCATAAGAACATGATTTAAAATATTTTAAATGTGTCTATATGAATAAAGAATTTTTGACTTTGACTTTGACTTTGACGAATTTCGACACTGAGACCGCCACGTCACGAAGGCGTCCTTTGTGAGTGGCATTATAAACATTATTTGTAGAAATTATAAAGAGCTGACCACCTCAAACAAACTGTAATCAGTGTAACATTTTTGTTTTTGACGTGTGGTATTATAAAATATAATGAAGTGGCTAATTAAATTGTAATTAATTATGATTTTTACTAGATTAAACCATTCAAATTTATTTCTTTTTTAATAAAAGATACATCCTTTGTACGTCTCATTGTTACATCGAAGACTAAACAATAGGATATACAGGGTTACTTCAGAGACAGTGCGCATATTTTTTCCATGTAATCAGTATCGTAAATAGAACACATTTCACGAAAATAAAACATATGTAATATTTTTGCTAACTATTTATTAGTTATCGTTTATCCACCGAAATTTTCAAATACCACGCTCACCCTATGCACGGGAGTGAAAGGGGTAATAGCGCGGGAAAGGGCGGGGGAGAGAGAGCGCGGGCGCAAGGACGCGCGCGCGTGTATCAGTCAGCTCAGCGCTACCGTTCACCGTGGGTGTGCGCATTTTAATTATTTTGTTCGAAGCATGGTAAAACAAAAAAAACACGGGTATTTTTATTAGGAGTAGGGACACTCTGGTACTCCGGTAGGCCCTGTAACTGACTTAATAGCCGTTAGTGTGGCCCAGGAGAGCCCGCATCGCCAATCTGATCCGCGGGCGCCGCCGTAGGATGTTCCAGAAAGCCATAGGCTACTGGGCCCCTCACCAACGGCGCGCGGCGGACGGAGGAGTACCCGGGGGTTTAAGTAGAATGACTAGCATACCACCGCTATGGAGAGGACAAGTCTCACATACCACTTCGCCGGCGCGGTAACGCCGCAGCGGAGGAGGCGATGCGTTACTTTAATGTATTTCCCCCCAGAAAAAAAGGACCTAGACAAGGCGCGATAGACAAGTGCCAATGAAATAATATTGTCGACTAAATAGAATCTATTACCTTTGAGTATTTTTAAATCATTTTATGAAGGATAATGACTACCTTGTATCTAAAATCCGTTGGAAGGGTGCTACCGACACGACCGGTGGGAGATCAGACGCAACACCAACAACAATAAGGTGTTCGCTGAGGCCCAGGTGAATCATCACACTTAGGAACAACAACTTCCAGACTGCGAGATGGTATTTAGATTTATATTCATAAAACAATTCAAGTGACACAGTTTTACCGATTCGGGGAGTGAGTTCGGCAGGCCTATTAGGTAGGGGTGCGATGGCTTCAGCGACCTCCTCGTGGTGCACCCTGGGCAACGTCGGCCACCAATCTTTTGTTGGTGGTCGGCGGCTAACAGCTGGCCAGATGTAGCGGGCCTCGTCTTGCGACTCGAGGCCCGCGGGCGGGTGGCGTCTTATTGGGCGTCCCCGCCAAGTGACTGTGATATATATATATATTTTTTTTTAATTTTTAATTTATTTATTCATTATTATTTTTATTAATGGCAGGTGGGTTTCTTTTGAGGCCCACTAGTGATTAAATAGTGGGGTCTTTTTGGGTCCCCTGCACTAGCTGTTAATGTTATGTTGTTCTGCTCACCGCTTTTGCGGATGAGCGTTGGTATTTGTGGGACCGGCCTAACCGCCGGTCGGAGAGCTTGCTCCCAACCCGTAATCCCCAGTCATGTTTTGGGGACCGGGGGCCTTGGCTTAACCGCCCGGGTCGCGAGGATTCAAACCTCTATAAAAATGCCCCAATCCAAGCTGTCGCACCGTGGCGAGGGATGGATGGCGGAGGGGTTACTCCGTCGCAAACGGTGCCAGCCCCGGTCGAGCGTGGCGCTGGCCGGGTGTATTTGCCTTGCTGCGGGAATGGGCGTCACCCCGCAGTCGACCTTTTATATCGACCCTGCTCGTGGGATCAATTATGAGATCAATTTAAAAAAAAACAGGAAGACGTGTGGCGGAGGAGTGTAGAGGCGGGAGCGCAAGCCCCCGCGAAGAGGGCGAAAGCCTGGTGGAGGCGCGGGCCAACAGACCCGCACCTTACAACCTGCGTAGGGACAGATCCCGATCGGGAAGTCCCATGGTCGGCCCAAGGAGCCTGGACCAATTAGGAGGGCGCCTTTCGGGTGCATCGTCCACCAACTCGCTGGTGTCGGTGCACTCGGATAATACCGGGCGCAGATCGTCCTCTTCCCAGAGGAAGAGGACGAGGGAGAAGCCGACCGACGCCAGCAATGGGGCGTCGGAGTTGGAGTCGGGGTCGGAGGGCTCTGCCAGCTCTGTGGTGGTGCAGAGCAAAGTCTCCACTCCTATGCCGAAAAGGGGACGAGGTCGCCCGCCTACAACGGGCGAATACGTGGGCCTCCAGAAGGCCAAGTTGGCTACTCTGGAGGCAGAGCAAGACCTGCTCAAAGCGCAGGCTGAGCGGGAGCTGGAGGAGATCCACCAGCGTCTGCCAACGCTGACACCGGGAGGAGAGGCCTCCCTTAAAGACCTCGATGAGGAGGTAGAGGCGCACGCTGCGGTCATCCTTGAGGTTGCTAAGAAGTCTAGCAACCTCAAGGGAGCCAGCCAAAAGGCGTTGAAGGTCTCCGTGGCGGGGCTCAAGGAGGTGTTCCAGATCCTCCAGAGCAGGAACGCCACGGATGAGACGCGCCAATTGAGGGAGCAGAACCGCTCCCTCAAGGAGCGTATGGTGAACCTCGAGCGGCAATACAAAGAGCTGCGAGGGGAGCTGCTCCGCAGTGGCCGTAAGTCGCCGGCGCCTGTAGAATGCTCCTCAGACTTGCCCCTAAATTTCGAGGAAATGAGCCGCGAATTGATGGGCAGGATGAGGAACTGGATGGAGGCCAATTATGGGCCTCCTCCGAAAACTCCTAACATGAGGCCACCTCTGGCTCATGAGAAGCGGAGGGAGGAACCCTCCGATGTCGCGGTGGCGTCCACCAGCTGGGCGGACGTTGCCAAGAAGGGTCCGGCCAAACCGATCGCCCCTAAGCCGGTTGCTCCTGCCCCAGGCTCTTCTGGAAAGGGCAAGGGCAGGGGCAAAGGGAAGATGTCGGTGGCTGCGGCTGCTGCTGCTCCTGCTCCCGCTGTGGCGACGTCTGTGACGCCAACAGTGGTGGAGCCGAGGAGGGAGGGGGGCTGGGAGACGCACCTCTCTAAAAACGCTCGGCGCAAGGAGCGTCAGCGTTCGGAGGCATCTCAAGCCCCTTCTCGTAAGGGGCCTCAGGCCCCCAAAAAGAGAAGGCGTAGGGGGAAGCGCAGGGGTCAGCTGCGTGCCCCACGCTCGTCGGTGGTGGTACTCACCCTCTCTCCGGAGGCGGAGAGTAGGGGCACCACCTACGCCGATGTGATCCGCAGGGCCCAACAAACAATTAATGTGGCGGACCTGGGGATCACGGATATGCGGGCGAGGAGGGCGGTCACGGGTGGCCGCATATTTGAACTCCCTGGTGCAGATACCAGGGAGAAGGCGGACGCATTCGCCGCAAAGCTGGCCGAATGCGTTGACCCGGCGGTCGGGAAAGTCACCCGGCCTGAAAAGTGCGTCCGCGTTCGGCTTACCGGCCTCGTCGACTGTACGACGGAGGTTGAGGTCGTCAACGCGGTCGCCAGGGTCGGGAGCTGCACGGTGGAGTCTCTTAGACCGGGTGTGATCCAGAGGGATCACACGGGCCTCGGCACAATAACCCTCAGTGTCCCGGTGCCTGCAGCCGTCAAGCTACAAAAGGCGGAGCGTGTCTTGGTGGGGCTAGTCTCGGCTCGCATCCATTTGCTTGAGGCGAGGCCCCTGCGATGCTACAGATGCCTCGTCCGAGGGCACGTTGGCTGCAGGTGCGGCAATGAGGACCGGAGCAACCTTTGCTTCCGGTGCTCCGAGCCGGGGCACAAGGCGGCGCAGTGCAGAGCGCAGCCCAAATGTGTGCTCTGCCACATAGCGGGCAAAAAAGCCGACCATAGTGTCGGCTCTAAATTCTGCCGGGCGCCGCCCAGCAAGGGGGTGCGGAGGCTCGAGGATCTGCCGGGGCGAGTGGCTCCGGTGGCAGTGATGGAGGAGATGGACACGGCCCTTAATGGATAGGTCCGTGTTCCGTCTTCTCCAAGCAAATCTCAACCACTGCGCCAGGGCTCAGGACCTTTTCTTGCAGTCCATGGCGCAGTGGTTGACTAATGTCGGAGTTGTCGCCGAGCCATACATGGTTCCCGACCGGCCCAATACGGTCGGGGACTTGGATGGCTTGGTTGCTTTGTGGTTGTCGTCGTCGGTCGGCACCCCGCCCTTCTCCAATGTCGTGAGAGGACGGGGCTTTGTGAAGGCTGTGGTGGGGTCGCTCTCCATCATCGGCGTCTACTTCTCACCGAATCGCGGGCTGGCCGAGTTCGAGGAGTTCCTCGACGAGGTCGGCCGCCTGCTGGGTCGGTGTGGCGCCGAAGTGCTGGTGGTGGGTGACTTGAACGCTAAATCCACAGCCTGGGGCTGCCCCGCGTCCAACCCCAAAGGGCGGACGCTGGAGGACTGGGCGGTGGAGCAGGGCCTGGTGGTCCTGAACCGCGGCTCTGTGAACACGTGCGTGAGGCACAATGGGGGGTCAATTGTGGACGTATCCTTTGCGTCCCCCCCCCTGGCCCGCCGTGTTCAGGGTTGGAGTGTCCTTGAGGATGTGGAGACTTTGTCCGATCACCGATATATCGGTTTCGGACTCTCCACATCCTCCGCGGTTCTGACCGCCCGCCCTGCGCCGCCTCCCAGGATGGAGCGTCGGCGATGGGCGCTGAGGCAGCTCGACCAGGAGCTGCTGAAGGAGGCAGCCCTGGTCCAGGCGTGGGTCGCGGGGCCTTGTAATCCCGACTCCGACGTGGACGCTGTCGCGGAGGGACTCGATGGGGCCATGGTAAGCGTCTGTGACGCATCCATGCCCCGGGTCCGCCCGTGTCCACCGAAGCGACGGGTGTACTGGTGGAGCGCCGCCATTGCGCAGTTGCGCACACAGTGCACTGCGATGCGGCGCGTGTACACCCGGTCGAACCGTCGGAGACCTCGGGACGAGGCCCGTGTTGCCGCGGCCTACGCCGACTACAGGGAGAGTCGGCGTCAGCTGGGTGTGGCTATTGCACAGGCGAAGGATGATGGCTGGGCGAATACGCTGGAGGCCCTCGATAGAGATCCGTGGGGACGACCCTATAAAGGGGTGCGTAATAAAATGCGCCCCTGGGCGCCCCCGGTGACGGAGAACCTCCAGCCAGAGCTCCTCCAATCTGTTGTAGAGGAGCTCTTCCCCAGCCAGGAGGAATATTCGCCGCCAACTATGGCCTCGCCAGCTGACGACGTGATGCCGACCGACGACGGCGACGAGGAGGAAACTCCGCCGGATGTTACACCGGTGGAGTTGGGGGCGGCGGTGGCAAAAATGGCCATCAAAAACACCGCCCCCGGGCCGGACGGAGTGCCTGGACGCGTCTGGGCACTCGCCATGGAGGAGTTGGAGCCCAGGGTGCTCGCCCTCTTCAATGCGTGCCTTCGGCAGGGTCGCTTTCCCGCACCCTGGAAGCCCGGTCGACTCGTCCTTCTCCGTAAGGACGGGCGACCGGCGGAGTCTCCATCGGCTTACCGCCCAATCGTTCTCTTGAACGAGTTGGGCAAGCTGATGGAGAGGGTGGTCGCGTCTCGCCTCACCACACATCTTAGTAGGGTTGGTCCCGACCTGTACGTGGACCAATACGGGTTCCGCCAGGGTCGGTCGACCATAGACGCGATCGCGAGGGTGCGGGAACTCTCGCAGGAGGCGACCAGCCGGGGAGAAGTGTTGTTAGCGGTGTCGTTGGACATCCGCAACGCATTCAACACCCTCCCCTGGGCGTGCATTGAGGAGGGCCTCAGGCACCATGGGGTGCCCAGGTACCTCCGGGCTCTGGTGGGGCACTACCTCCAAAGCAGGGAGGTGGTGTACCCGACGTCCGGTGGCGAAATTGGCCGGAGGACGGTCTCGCGCGGTGTTCCGCAGGGGTCGGTATTGGGGCCGCTCCTGTGGAACATCGGGTTTGATTGGGCGCTGCGGATGCGCGGTCTCCGGGGGGTCAGCGTGATAGCGTACGCTGACGACACACTGGTGACCGCCCGCGCGCCTGATCATCGGCATGCGACCATTTTGGCCACAGCAGCCGTGGCACAGATGGTCGCCCGTATACGCCGTTTGGGCTTGCAGGTGGCGCTCGGTAAAACCGAGGCCCTTTGTTTTCATGGGCCTCGGCGAGCGCCACCTGTAGGCGCCCACCTCATAGTGGGTGGCGAATCCATTGCTGTCGGGGACAGTATGCGATATCTAGGCATAGTCCTCGACAGCAGATGGAGCTTCGGGGCCCACTTCCAGCGGCTGGCCCCAAAGCTGGTGGCGGCGGCGGGTGCTCTTGGCCGGCTTTTGCCGAATCTCGGCAGACCCGGGAGCACCTGCCGCAAACTGTACGCCGGTGTGATCCGCTCCATGGCACTCTACGGCGCCCCCATTTGGGTCGACGCCCTGAAGAGGCGAAACATAGCCCTGCTGCGACGTCCGCAGCGGGTGATGGCCATCAGGGCGTCCCGCGCCTACCGCACGGTCGCGTTTGACGCGGCCTGCCTCCTTGCGGGGTCCCCTCCGTGGGACCTGGAGGCGGAGATTTTGGCCGCCGCGTACCGGCGGAGGTGTGAGGGGGCGCGTTCTGGCCGCGACCCCTTCCCGGAGGGTGTTGCACGGTGGCGGACTGAGATCCGTCGCCAAACCCTCCGGAAATGGCAGGAGCGGCTAGAGGCCGCGCCGCGGAGCGGATTGCGTACGGTGGAGGCGATTCGGCCCCATCTAAAAAAGTGGGCCGGTCGCCGTCACGGTGACGTCACCTACCACGTTGCACAGGTAGTAACAGGCCATGGCTGCTTCGGCCACTACCTGTGCAACGTGGCGCAGAGAGAGCCGGACACTCGCTGTCACCACTGTGACTGTGCCGACGATACGGCGCAGCACACGGTGGTGGAGTGTCCGGCGTGGGCCAACGAGCGGGAGGAGCTCGTTGGCGAGGTGGGAGACGACCTCTCGCTGCCGACCATCATTTCGAAGATGGTTCAAAGCGAGAGGTCGTGGGAGGCGGTTGCCTCCTTCTGTAGACAAGTTATGTCACAGAAGGAGGCCGCGGAGCGGGAGAGGGAAGTAGATCCCTCTGCCCACCCGCTTCGCAGACGGCGTGTTGGCCGTCGGCGGCGGGCCGAAACCCGCCGCCTACCGCCCTAGGCTCGGCCTTGGGGAGTGGGGAACATGGGCCCCTCTCCCTTCGAGGCTGACCCATGAGGAGTAGGGACGCCTCTACACTCCGGGCGTCCCTATAATTGGGCAAATGGGCCACTGTAAGTGTGGCCCTGGAGATCCCGCGGTACCATATTGGCCGCGGGTGCCGTCGGGGGGCCGGATTGCTCATGCGTACCCGACCCCCGCCAACGGCGGATCGAAGGAGTGTCCGGGGGGTTTTAGTGGTGTAGGGTCCTCTCCTCGTGGTATGACTTTAGCATACCACGCTATGGAGAGGGCGAGTCCCACATATCCCACCGCCAGCGCGCAAATACGCTGCAACGGTGGTGGGAATGCGTCAATGCATTTCCCCCCGGACAAAAAAAAAAAAAAAAAAAAAAAAAAAAGGCCTATTAGGTAAATACGCGGCAGAGATAATTAAGCAGACGATTCGCAAAACGTCTTGATTTGAAGCTGAAACAGACCTAATTAGTTAATTAAGTTAAAACATGTTACCGTTACAATTTTAATAAACTATTATACAAGTAACTTACGAAATGCAATTGTTGTAATCTAGTAAATGTAATCTTATACTTATATATAAGGCTGAAGAGATTGTTTGTTTGCTTGAACGCGCTAAACTCAGAAACTACTGGCCCGATTTTAAAAATTCTGTAGGTTTTAGATTGCCCATTTATTGACAAAGGCTATATTAAATTATGAAGTTCTTATGGTAGCGGGAGTTACGCGGGTGAAACAGCGCGCAAGAAACTAGTATAAAATAATTGTTATTATAAATTATCACTGACATGTTTAATGAACAATCTTGTCAGTTTTGTGTCATTTTTTTAATTTCAACGTTGTTTATTTCTATTTTCGTTTAAATATACATACATTATAATCCATTATTATATTATGTAGGCATATTGTGCCATTATTATTTATTGTGATAATTATCATTTTGTAAGCCCGTTGGAAAAATATAGCGAATTTCAAATGTGCCTATTTTTGCGATACGAGCTTTCCGCGCGCGGTTCCATCCGCGTAGCTCCCGTTTCCATGGAAACTTCATAACAAAATATAACCTATAGCCTTCCTCAATACATGGGCAATTTAACCCTGAAATAAATTTTCAAATCGGACCAAGTAGTTCCTGAGATTAGCACGTTCAAGCAAACAATCTATTCAGCTTTACTAGCTGTGTAAGCTGTCACGTGCGGTGTGACTTGCGTAGATTATAGTACTTAAACCCGTTACCATAGAAACCTAGACTATAAATATAGCCTACAACACTCACAAATAATATGGTTTTATATTGGTAAAATAATTTGCTAAATCGGTTCAGTAAATCCAGAGATTACCCCTACAACTTACAAACTTTGCCTCTTTATTATATTATATTATAATATTAAGTATAGATAAATAGATACATAATTTCATCACACCAGGTCTCGTCTATGACCAGTAATTACCATTACACTATAAGCCTATACAACCATATAACGACGGCTTATATTAAATTAACCAAATCCTTGAAGCTAGATTAGAGACCGCATTCATCCCCAATTGGGTTCGTAAATATACTAATGAAGGGACTAGTTTGTCAATCAGATTAAGGGTGGGCGACTGATTTTGGTATAATTTTAATATAATTTGATTTATTTTCAAACTTTGAGTCGATATTAACGCTACGTTAAATTAATGGTAGGAAAATAATTACATTTTATATTTATTTACTAGCGACCCGCCCCGGTTTCGCACGGGTGCTGCTGTATTATACATATACACATTCCTCATTTATTAAAAAATACCACATCAAAATCCGTAGCGTAGTTTTAAAGATTGGTCACAAAACTACATTCGATGATGGATTAAAAGCGTACGCCGCTGAGCGTACCTCGTGGCTGATAAATCTGAAAACTCGCAATAAATCGTTGAACAGACCCTAGAATCATCAACAACTTTATAGCTAGCTAGCTCGTGTGTGTTTGATTGATGCATTATTCAAAAAGACTCGTATAGCGAAAATTGAGACCTGGGGGCCGAGTCTGCTATTTTTTTTAAGTATTGTGCCACCGTAGTGCCATCATGATATCATTATGCCAAAAACGGTAATCTACTAATCTCACTATGGTGTCGGCGCTGGAATGGCAGGCGGTGTTGCTACCGCAGAAAAAGGCCGTCAACAGAAGTAGCAGGGGAGATAGTTAGGGAGATTGTTATGTTTATTTAGGCGATTTCAAAACTTATAATTGTATCATTTGTTATTATATTCAACAACGCTAATGTCATCGTTGCGTCATATTGATACCATTATGACGTCATTTGGATTAGTACATTGCCAAATGGAATAAAAACCGACCATTAAACTGTCATTGACCGTTCATTGACACGCCATGACGATGGACATCATCATACATACATTGGGACAGACAGACAGCGGGAAGTGACTTCATTTTATACTATGTAGTGATTAAGTCATCTTATCTATATATATATATATATATATATAGATATACCCATTCGGCAAATGTTGATCAGACGGGTTGTAGCATCAGTTAATTGTTGATCAGTTAGCAATTGTTGATCAAAACAGTTTTTGTTGATCTAATGTATGATTCGGCATACAAATGTGGCTCCAATTTGATCAACAATTGCTGACCCTCGAGCGACACAAATAAGAACTATTCACTGCAATATTTATACAAATCCGCTCCATCTATTGTTGATCTGATTCAAATGGACCAATCAGAGGTCACCTTTGCCATGATGGGTTGGTTTTGTTATGCGCTGTTGCCACTTCGCTTCGCAATCTATACGCTATGATGAAAGCAAGACAGTGTTAAGTAAGGGCATGTAGAGTAGGACTTAGGAGCTTGGTTCTCCATAAGATTCGACAACTTTTTTTTATTAGAACCTTTTATTTTTTTTTTCACCTGTCCCATTGTCTGTAATCTAATCTTGCAAGTTAAATTTGACACACTTTACGGTTTCCCATTGAGTAAAAATTTTGCACGCATAATATGTATATCGCGTGACAATGCAATATTATGATGACATGGAGCTGATCTAATGATGGAGCTGGAAGGTGGCCATAGGAACTCCGTTATAGTACGACATAACCCTATCGAGTTTGGGCTCGTATGATTCGTCTCGATGAGTACTTTGTCTGTAGATGGTATCCAGGGTCTGATGATGGAGCTGGAAGGTGGCCATAGGAAGTCCGTAATTAAACGACACACACCCATCGAGTTTGGGCTCGTTTGATTAGTCTTGACGAGTACTTTGGTCCTAAATGGTATCCAGGGTCTGATGATGGAGCTGGAAGGTGGCCATAGGAAGTCCGTAATAAAACGACACAACCCCATCGAGTTTGGGCTCGTTTGATTAGTCTTGACGAGTACTTTGGTCCTAAATGGTATCCAAGGTCTGATGATGAAGCTGGAAGGTGGCCATAGGAAGTCCGTAATAAAACAACACAACCCCATCGAGTTTGGGCTCGTTTGATTAGTCTTGATGAGTACTTTCGTCCTAGATAATATCCATATGCAACTCCATCAGATTTAATAAAATAAGTTCGTTCCATTTGTTATGACTGAATGTTTATATTTGATTAGATGGATGACCCAGTGCCAAGGTGAGCACGTGCCGAAAGCTGAATGGTATGAGGGTGTATAAACATGTCATAATATCACTAATGTTGCGCCTCAGGGTACCAGGGCGAACCCTCTTTCCCCTACAATGGACCTCTGGGGAGAACTACGCCGTAGTAAATCCCGAATCATAAATACTAAAAAGTAAAGAAACAAAATATATATTTTTTTAAATTAGAAAGAAAGAAAGAAAAAATTTAATGAACACCCAAAACGAATACAAAATATTAATTACAGTCATATCAAAATAAAAAATAAATAAAAGAAGTACATAGGTAAGGACAACACTTGAGGCCCGGACGCCATACATATAAAACACAAACATGGATAAAGACATAGAGAAAAAAAATACAATAAAACATACAAAATAAACATTAACAACAGTAGTAGGCAGCGAGGTGCGGGGCGGAGCGCGAACGAGACTCATTATAACATCGTATATTATATTATATCATATCAGTACGCAGACCGCTCGCGCGCCGGCCGTAGGTTCGCCAGAAGTGCTATTTACCTAAATTAGCTTTTATTAATTGTTCATAAAAGTAACTAAAAGGTTAAAAATAATTAAATTCTGATGATAAACATGAGTATTATATTTTATAGATACATTATAACCAAATTGATTTTTTAATAGAAGCGTGTTATATAGATATTTTGACGGCAAGAGAAATAATAAAGAAGGTGTAACGTCGCGATCTAGCGTCTATCTCATCTAGCGTCTGTCTTTTGTTTCGCTTGCGATGTTGCCGCTCCGCAGCATTGGTGTTCATTTCCGCGGCATTTGTTGATCTCCCAACGTTTATATTGATCAACAAAGTCACACAAAGTGTAAAATAAATGGCGGTTATAAAATCAACAATTGCCGTGTGAGTTGGTGACGAGCTAGAGTGTTTGCGACGTAGTTAGGCACTGGGTCGCAATGAGGGGAATTCTTATATTCGAAGTTTGACACGATATTATCAAAATTATCAAAGCTACAAGGCTCTAAAGGTGGATCAACATTTAATGCATATTTCGGCCTGATCAACATTTGCCGTAAAGCGGACAACGGTATATATATATATATATATATATATGTATATATATCTAGACCTTAGATGGACGGATGTCAGCATTTGGTCGTAAGTGCGAGTTTACGATAATGGCACATACGGCGAATGTTGCTGACGTATAATGGCATATCCGACTTTATGCTTCTGAGCTCTAGATATATGATACTAGCTGCGCCCCGTGGTTTTACCCGAGTTACTCTGCTCCAGTGGGTCAGAGCGTGATGTTTTGTAGCAAATATGTTAATCCAGCGTATAACCTATCCCGGTGGAAAATTACAGCCAATTCCGTTCAGTAGTTTTTGCGTGAAACAGTAAGAAACATCCATCCATCCATCCATCCGTCCATCCATACTTACAAACTTTCGCGTTTATAATATTAGTGGGATTATTAGCTGTGGCCTTGGTTTTCCCTAATACTGTTTTACTCCAGGGGGCCGAGTCTGCTATTTTTTTATGTATTGTGCCACCGTATTGCCATCATGATATCATTATGCCAAAACCGGTAATCTACTAATCTCACTATGGTGTCGGCGCTGGAATGGCAGTCGTTGTTGCTACCGCGGAAAAAGGCCGTCAACAGAAGTAACAGGGGAGATGGTTAGGGTGATTGTAATGTTTATTTAGGCGATTTCAAAACTTATAAATGTATCATTTGTTGTTATATGCAACTACGCTAATGTCATCGTGGCGTCACAGTGACACGATTATGACGTCATTTGGTTTAGTAGATTAACAAATGGGAAAATTACCGTCCACTGAACTGTCATTGATTGTACATGGACACGTCATCACGATGTAGACTCGGGCCCCAGGCCAGTGGAGCGTGATTATAATTGACGGTTTTAAATACATCCATTTTAGATTGTATTTAAATCCGTCCGTTACTTTTGTAAGTGATTAAGTATTTTAGCACTACATAGTATGTATAAAATAAAGTAGCTTCCCGCTGTCTGTCTGTCCCTATGCATGCTCAGATCTTTAAAACTACGCAACAGATTTTGATGCATAATATATCAGCATTGTACCCGTGCAAACCATAAGCTGTAATTCAAAGCGGCTGTAGCCCATTGGCTAGGGGCGTCGGAATTGTGATCTTGTAGCCAACCGATCGATCCAAACCCATTCCACTATCGACGTGAACCCACTCGTAACACAAGCATTTTAGCTTAGTACGAGGGGTTACAAAAATATTAGTAGACTGCAAAATTGTGCTCGAAAAAAAAAACAAAGAATAGAATTTTACAGGTATGCGTATAATTTGCGGTCTTGTCGTATAAATAGTTAAGTGCCAAGTATTTTTACATCAAAGTGTAGAGGTCTCAACAAAGCATTACATACCATTAAAACATAAGACAAGAACTCTGCAATTCAACGGAAATGTTTTTAATCAGAGTAACAGCTCACAGAGCAAATCTAATTTCGGTAACCGACAGTGAGTTCCACAAAACGCGGTTTGTCGAGCAAACGGGTTAGGCCGGTACCGCTGTCGATACTCGCATACGATGAATACGACTAACTACCGAATAGGTATATATAAGAGCGACTAAATATACAAAACTAAGCGCTATTGATACAGAAAATAGTTTTTTTTTAATAACCCGGTACCACTTTAAAACATTTTTTTTATAATTTGAATTGTAAGTATTTATGCAAGTAACGGATTTGGATGCATATCGTAAAGGGCCAGCAATATTAAACATAAATAAAATATTATATTTAATTGCTGACCAGCCTATTGTCAAGAATTTTTGATTGCAATTATTATTAGAAGTCGAGAAGGAGAGTCGTCCACTTTCGTTGGCGTGAAGGTCGGTGTGTCTTCGGTGACTACCTGTTAGTCCAAATTCAGGTCGTTTGTAAGAGCATTTAGCAGCGAGACACTGTCACAATAAATTAGATGCGATAAATAATAATTATTAAGATTGTAATTTTAACAAAAGCTAAGAAAAGTTTTTGGATGTAATTTTATATATATTATTATAGCTAAATAAATAAAGCTGCTATAAAGGTTAAATGACAGATTATGCCTTGATATAAAAGTAAGACTTTTTTCGACGTCGGTCATATTCATACTCTTGGTTAGTTACCATACTATCTGCATCTGAAGATGAAGATATAACTTTAAAATTATGAACTTCCGATACTTAATGAATATTAGCTCAAAAACATTGATAAAATAATCTCGATAGCTGTATTTCCCTCACTAAGTTAGAGTCAGCGGTAGGAATCTGACTTGTAAACCTAATATAAGGCCGGTCAGACTCGTGGATCAAATTAAATGGCCGACGAGTCTGACTGACTGACTTTAACGCCTGTTAATAGTTGTTGAAAGTAGAAGCAAGATGATTATAATAGGGGAGGCCGAGTTGGGAACAGGCAAACTCGACGTCCGCTGCAGTAGGTAAGGGAATTATGGAGCAGTTAATTATTTTGTTTGTTTTCTGTGTGAAAAAGATAGCCAAGTCTAGTAACTGATTTATAGATAGCCATAACCCCGGGAGATTCAGAAACCCGAGCCTGAACCTACACCTGGCCGAAGTCGCCAGCAAAAGCAGCATTTTAAAAACAAATTTAAATTGTTTTCGAAATACGATGTTGATTTTTTGAGCCCAGCTCTGATTGTCATTTAAGAAAATATGAAGGTATTTGACAAAGCTTAACGTGTGCACCGAGAAAGCAATCAGACTGAAGAAATCTTATAATTTACTAAAAGTTTTAAAGCATGAATGTCTGTCGTTGGTTTCTTTTTCTTTATAATATTGTGATAGTTAATGTTGACGACGCTTTTTGGCGTTGACGAAATGGGTTATGTTAAATTTAAATAAATTTTAATTCTGCATGCAACCTTTTTCTCTGATATTGCACTTAGAGTATATGTGGGTACAATATCACCGAAAAAGGGTTTCTCTTATTAAATCAAGAGTTTTGTTTGTCAAGTGCATTCAAAACTCTTGATTTACATAGTTTTGTATGTAAATTTGTATAACTACCTTTGATCAAATTTTGTAGATGATTCAAGCGTTACTATGTCGAAATCCATACATGATTTTTTTATTGAGAACACAAAATAACGAGAATTAATTCCACTTAAAAACGTATCTAAATATAAGGATACACATTTTTACGCAAAAAATATACACAAAATGCGGGTAAGTCAGTATAAAACATGCAAAAATACAATCACCAGCCGAAGAAGAAAGTGAATCATGTTTATTTGAGAAGTTGTTAGATAAATTCCGCCAGCGACTGCCCTGAGTTCAGGTCCAAGTCCCACAGGGGACGCAGAGTGCTTAGTTTGTAATTTTTAAACCATTTATTAAGACTAGTGCTCTGCTCGCCTTTATGCCCGGTGAAGTAGCAAAAGCCCAGCGGAACTATAAACGAGTCTGGGAGGATGTTGGGCCCGGCAGATTTGTATGGCTCATAAATATCTCATCAGCAATATTTTAAAATATGTTCTTAATAATATTTTTTTTTTAAAACAGCATACCTTCTTTGTCCACTATTTCTGCGGCTACTAACCGCACTGAATTTGTTATTGACATCTCAACATACAAAGCTTTTACCAAATGTATCATGTAAAACATTTGGTAAAAGCTATGTTGAGATTTATTTATAACGTATTTATACTAAACTAGCTGCGCCCGCGACTTCTTCTACGTGGAGTTTAACAAAAAAGTTATAGGTAGGTAGAAAGGTAGAAATATAAATTCCTATGCATGTAGTAAAAAGCGGTTATTTTTATATTACAAATAGACGGTACAATTTTATTTATTTGTATAGATAAGATTTTAGCTCAAATAAAAGTAGCCTAAGTTACTCCTTATTATGTAATAAGGAGTAAGTTAGGCTACTTTTATTTAAACTATGTTATATAAATTTTACGAGGCTTTCACTGGCTCATAGTTGCTCACTATGAGCCAATGAAAGCCCCGTAAAATTTGTTCCAACCGTTCAGACAAGTTTAAGCAGACAGACAGACAAAAATTGTTGTATTTTTTTTATTTAGGTATATGTACCGTATTCATTTTAATTCCTTTGCATTCAGTAAAAAGCGGTTATTTTAATATTAAAAGCAGATACTCCAATTTTATTTATATGTATAGATAACACTTGTAATACGGTCATTAAATGACGGTTACTATCAGCTTTTTTTGCTTTTTTTAGACGGACATACGTAGTTAGCCACAAGACAAGAGTTTTGCTACTACACCGAGCATAATAATGAGTAGAGCTCCAGCGTTATATAAAGAACAAACGAACGAATGAACGCTTTATTTCACTTTCAATTTCTTAAAACTAATAACATAATATTGCCCTACAAAACTGGTGGGCAAATGGTTTTAAAACTACAAACTAAGCACACCTGCGCAAGAGGGCGCCACCTGTGGGACTTGGACCTCGGCTCAGGATGGTCGATGGCGGAGGGATTGAGGAATGATAACAAGGGCGTAACTATCCCGATATCAACCGTGTCAATGAAACGGGGTACTCTAGCTACGCCACTGAATGATGTCAAAAGATTACATCTGATGCGGACGTCTAACCCACAATCCCAAACCCTACGCCTACCTTAACCGCTATACCACCGTATGTAGAAGCCTCTCCAACAAGTTTTGACACGGAGCCCTTCTATCTACGCCACTGAATGATGACAAAAGATTACATCTGATGCTAAAATCGAACCCGATACCTTAACCACTACACCATTAAGTTACACGTACTTTAAGTATACCTCTTAATAAAGTTAGAACTTCTATTAACGTACCTTTACTTAATTAACAGAGAAAAACAAAGAGTGGCGAATTTACGTCCACCATGATTGATAGCACTACGCACTGCGTAGAACAACGAGAGCCGTGGAGTCTCCTGCGGCTATAAATAACGACAATATCTTTTGTTCTATCTTTAGTGTGCTCGCGAGAATTGTATAGTATCGATGAGTGTAATAGAGCAAGTTGTTTCATCGGGTTATACTGTTTTGTGGCCGACAAATGTTGTTAAGGCGTTAGAATATTTAGAATTATAAAGAGGAAAGATTTTATTGTTTGTTTGTACTAAATAGGCTTCTAACGTACTAGACCAATTTGAAAAAATCTTTCACCGTTGGGAAGCGACACTATCCCCGGATGACATAGGCTATATTTAATTATGAATTTCCCACGGGAACGGCAGCTACCCGGGTAAAAATACCGCGCGCAAGAACCTAGTATACAAGTATTATATCTATATATATAAAAGAAAGTCGTGTTTGTTACAACACTTATAACTCGAGAACGGCTGGACCGATTGCCATGGTTTTTGATTTGTTGGATTTGTTTCCGTCCCGAATAGCAGAATACATTTTAAAAACAAAAGAAAGTCGTGTTAGTTACACTATTTATAACTCAAGAACGGCTGAACCGATTTGGCTGAAAATTGGTAGGGAGGTAGCTAAGAACTGGGAGAAGGACATAGGATACTTTTGGGTAGGGGTAGGGTAGGGTAGGGTAGGTTAGGGGTAGGGTAGGGTAGGGGTAGGGTAGGGGTAGGGTAGGGGTATGGTAGGGGTAGGGTAGGGGTAGGGTAGGGTAGGGTAGGTGTAGGGTAGGGGTAGGGTAGGGGTAGGGGTAGGGTTAGGGTAGGGGTATGGGTAGGGTAGGGGTAGGGTAGGGCAGGGGTAGGGTAGGGCAGGGGTAGGGTATAAAAGTCCACCCGTGCGAAGCCGGGGCGGGCCGCTAGTCTTATATATATAAAAGAAAGTCGTGTTTGTTACAACACTTATAACTCGAGAACGGCTGGACCGATTGCCATGGTTTTTGATTTGTTGGATTTGTTTCCGTCCCGAATAGCAGAATACATTTTAAAAACAAAAGAAAGTCGTGTTAGTTACACTATTTATAACTCAAGAACGGCTGAAAATTGGTAGGGAGGTAGCTAAGAACTGGGAGAAGGACATAGGATACTTTTGGGTAGGGGTAGGGTAGGGTAGGGTAGGGTAGGGTAGGGGTAGGGTAGGGAAGGGGTATGGTAGGGGTAGGGTAGGGTAGGGGTAGGGTAGGGGTATGGTAGGAGTAGGGTAGGGGTAGGGTAGGGTAGGGGTAGGGTAGGGTAGGTGTAGGGTAGGGGTAGGGGTAGGGGTAGGGTAGGGGTAGGGTGGGGTAGGGGTAGGGGTAGGGTAGGGGTAGGGTAGGAGTAGGGTAGGGTTAGGGTAGGGGTAGGGTAGGGCAGGGGTAGGGTATAAAAGTCCACCCGTGCGAAGCCGGGGCGGGCCGCTAGTAGTATATAAATATAGTAATCAAGTGGATGAATTTGATTGTAGGAAGCGCTGATCCCTGGCTTCATATTTCCCTTGGGGTAAGAATGAATTAAATTTTAGTTTGTGCTTAATAATATCTGATTTTATTTGCCACGAAATATGTTTAATTTTCTTTATACTCATTAAGAAATGAGCTATTATCTTATATACTAGCTAGCGGCCCGCCCGGCTTCGCACACATGGATTTTTATTTCAAACATTTTGGGATAAATATATATGGATTAGCTCAAACTGATCATAATTTTGAAAATCTTGTAGCCACGATCCAACCCAAAATCGAAAAACATACAAAAATAAATGCCTTCTGTTGCAGTGTCGGCTTATATTAATATTTTGTACCCTGTAAACTTATATTTTAAATGCAATGGCCGATATCAATAATTCAAAAAGTAATCTACAAGTAGGTACTAAAACAGTCTTGAATGTAAAATAATTTATTTGGACAAGGAATACGAAAATATGAATAACGTGGTATTTTAGGCATGGTCTGGGTTTTGTTAACGTTTCTTTTAAAAACGTAGTAGATAGTCCATTTATCGAGGAAAGCTATATATTTAATTATGAAGTTCACACAGGAACGGGAGTTGGGTGAAACCGCACGCGGGAAGCTATTATTAAATTAAATATATGCGAAGGGCCTATATGCGAACGAAGAGTGACTGCCGTTTGGCTTTTTTGTTTGGATGTTTAAGGTGGATAAACCTTATCCTTGTTATAAGCTTAACATTTCATCACTTTGGAGATAGGAGACAATGTTCTACGCATCCCGGGAGACGAGGATGACTGGTGCAATTACCACTAGGAATAAAGTTCAAGACGTGGTGATTGATTTATGTGGCTTAGAGCAAATAAATTAGAAAAATAGGCTCGACTCCACACATGTCAGTGTGCTATCTCATTACGTGTGTGCGGTAATAAAACGTACGTGCATCACGTAATTTGTGTCTTTTAATATTGTGGGGTTTCGTTCGCTTAGTCTTTCTGTGCCCCTCATATATTATAAACTAGTATTATAACTTCTGTGTAATAATATGCCTGTAAAAGTATTAAACCCCAGCTATAATAGGACTTTGATATACCTTTCTGCCAAATATAAAGCAAGATTTCTGCGTCCGGCGTGATAGAGAACCAAACATCCATAATCGTTTAAATAATCCGACCCTTAGTTGCTAAGAACTATCCGATGCCCTCGTAGACCGGAAGTCCGAGAGGCCCGCGAACTGTAAAATAGAGCGACAGTTGCACAAAACCCCCTAAAATACTAAAAGTCATAATCAATCTCAATTTCATCGCTAGCGACCGCCCTGAGCCGAGGTCCAAGTCCCTCAGGGGATGCCGCATTGCGCAGCTTGATTAGTTTGTAGCGTTTAAACCATTTATGTAGGCTGCAGCTCTTTTCGCCTTTATGCCCGGTGAAGTAGCAAAAGAATGGGGCTAATTACATTAGTCCTTCCGAAAAAAAAAACAAAGTTGAGTTTTTTTTTTGGTTGGACTTACATACGTAGTTTGCCACGAGGCTTTTGCTACTTCACCGGGCATAGCAAAGTTGAGAGTTTGAATACTCCTTGAAGTAAAAGAAAACTATGAGTAAAAAAAAAAAATATATAGGTATTGCCGGGTTTTACCGCAGGAACTTGTTCAAACAACTAGAATAAATTACTCCTCCATGACTTGGAAGTCACATTAAGCTATTGGTCCCGTGTGTTATTTATAACATCATCCTTCGCAATCGTATGCTAGACAACGGGCAATGGGCATTTACTTGCGTATTAAAAAGATTACCTACCCATCAAACATCCAAGCGTGGTGATTATGGCAAAACTTCCTTCGGTGGACGCCTATGTTTAACAGCTGAACATAGCTGTCCACTGGACACTGTTCTGCTTCTTACATATCTTTTCCAAACACATCTATCTTTTTTATTTGCTCTATCTGACAATTGTATACAAACATGGTAAATGCTGTAAACAAATATAAAAAGACAAGCAATTTGATAACCAGGTCATCAGTTAAACAAACAGATACAAGAGCCTTCAAACCACAACGTATTTATTTAAAAATAATTCTTATCA
Organism: Nycteola revayana; assembly: GCA_947037095.2. Lineage (NCBI taxonomy): Eukaryota > Metazoa > Arthropoda > Insecta > Lepidoptera > Nolidae > Nycteola > Nycteola revayana. The sequence goes on along the minus strand of OX344841.2, from coordinate 12,319,382 downwards.
CAACAAACATTAGGTCCATTTTCTTACAAGCCAAAAAACATGTTACTATCAAAACAGCACATTAGTGGTGTCAATGTCGTTGGATTTTGATGTTTAATGTGTTAAAAATAAGGTATAACGGTGTTACTTGTGAAGTGCCGCGAAAAGCGCAAAATGATCAGTAACTGCAGATACTAACGAACTAATATTTGTTTGAGTTTGCTGACATTATTGCCCTTTTGTGCTCTGGTAGCGATGGCAAAGAAAAAAATATTAAGAAGTTTAAACTGAATACATACAACTGAATGAATACATACAGGGTGTGGCGTAAGTAGTGGTCTACCATTCAGGATTCGATGAACCAGATAATTAACTAAAACAATTAAAAATTTTAACCATTTTTACCCAAGGGTTCCGAAAATATTTCCTTTTTGTTTTTTATTTACGAAATTTCTACCTTTTATTACAAATTTGTTTGTAGTTTCAACAAAAACCATTATTTTTTCATTTTGATTTCTGTTAATTACTGCTGAATACTAGAGCTATCACGATAAATTATGATTTTTTATGTAAATTCACCTCTTTTGAAGAAAAAGTTAGTTCTTCTCTAATTTTAACCCGAATTTTTAACATACCATCCAAGTTCAAAGGCGATTTTTGTAAAAAAAACTTACTACACTGTCAATGCCCATTTATTTAATAATATGCTTACTAAATACCGATTTCAAAATGGTATCACTCTATCAAATCCTATAATTTAACAAAAAGATATTCATTTTTAATTGAAGCAAAGAAGATTTTCATTAAACTACTTTTTTAAACTTTATTGCGTTAATACTATTACAAAACGTATTAAAACTGATACAATGTAACTTTTTTACATTTCAAATGTGATTTATTTTTAAGCACAAACATGTCAGGTAAAAAAACCCTGACCCTCTTTTTACCTGAGACATGTTTGTTAACAAAAACCCTTTAAAGCTCTCGCAGTCGAGTTACGCACAATAGGAGTGATAAGGAAAAGATGTGGTAGGGTATTGATATCTCCTTCATTACTAACGTTGAAATCTCCAGATATCTCGAAATGATTTAGTACGATCTCGTCACTCGTGTCGTGCGTCGTATGCGTTTTGTTTTTATTCTGCCTGTGTTTACCTCCGCCATTTCTTTACCCCTGCCTGACCCCGGACTCTGTTTAATTTGCCTACTGATTGGACTTGTTGTTTTGGTAATCTCTGCGATATTGGCTACGTGTACTGGTGACTTTGGCTTGCTCAACGATTTGGACAAACGTGCAGTGCAGTGACAATTAAAAAATGTCTCGGTACACACCGCGCGAATATGCTGACATGCATTTTATTTATGGCGAATGCAGAGGTGTCGGCAGAGAAGCAGCTCGACTTTATCGGGAGAGATATCCCGATCGAAGACATCCAGACCACCGAGTTTTTGTAAGAATGCATAACGCATACACCGAGGGAAGGATACCCGGCACAGGCGTAGGCGGTGCAGGTGAAGGACGACCGCGACGACACAACGATGAAGAGGTTATGAATTTAGTTGCAGAAGATCCTTCAACATCGGTCCGTGTCTTAAGTCGCAGAACTGGCATATCAACTAGATCTGTACATCGGATACTCAAAAGACATGAACTGTACCCATACCACTATCAAAGGGTGCAGTCATTGCTACCAAGAGCTTATCAATTGAGAGTAACATTTTGTAGAGTAATGCTACGCAGAATAAGAGAAGACCCACAGTTTTTTAATAAAATATTATGGAGCGACGAGTCATCCTGCAAAAAGATGGATATTTAAATCTACACAATTTGCATTACTGGCAGCTAGAAAACCCGCATCTCATAAGGCAAGACAGATCACAGTACCAATTTAAAATAAACCTTTGGACCGGAATCATTAACGGACACATAATCGGTCCACACGAGCTGCCAGAAACATTAAATGCAGAAAGATATTTAAGTTTTTTGCGAATCGACTTGCCCTTGCTTCTGGAAGGTGTCGTTCCTGAAGTCCAAGAAGACATGTGGCTGCAGAACGATGGCTGTCCCGCTCACTATGCTGTTAGAGTACGAGAGCACCTTGATACAGCGTATCCAAATGGGTGGATTGGGCGCTTAGGTCCAATATTGTGGCCACCACGCTCGCCAGATCTATCGGTTGCGATGCGCGGTCGAATACGGTCGCGTTTGCGCTGCTCCGTGTAAATATTACATTCGCGAATTGCGCGGCTTTAGCCGCTGCCCGGATTCCGCTATGAGTACTCAAACTTTCATAGCCAATGAAGTTCTGGCATTTATTAAACATGCCATCGACTACATGGACGAGGTCAGCATCATGCAGATCTGCAAGTCATCTTTTAAGGAGGATGAGATTAGCAGTGCCAAGTTGCTGCTGTTCACGACGCTCGGCAAACTCAGCCAGATGCCGTCTCGGCGAAGGGATGGCACCGAGAAGAGTATCCAGGACATCGTTACGCTGATGAAGGAGACCGATCCGGACGACGTGCCTGAATTTGTGGCGAAGGATCTGCACAAGCTGCCTCCCGTCACGTTCGACCACGTAGATGTCACCAGGCTGCTGAAGGATATCACACTCCTGAAGCAAAGCCAGGTCGAGATGCAGCATCAGCTGGAGGTGTCCAACAACACCATCAGTGAACTACGGGAAGTATTGTTATTGCGCAATGCAATTTCTTCAAGTAGGTCACCTATCGACGCCGCAAAAGTGAACACGCGTCGCGGAGCACAAAACGCCTCCATCTGCAGTTTCGAGTCGGCGGGCTCAAATGCGTCACCAGCTGCCGAGAATGCATGCGTTGCAACGTGTGCCGCGGCCGTCCCTGCCTCGACACCGGTGGAGACGACGACATGTGTAGGTTCAGCGACCCCGAAACGAGCCTATGCAGCAATAGTAGCCGCCGCTAAAAAGCCTGTTGAGCCACTAAACTCACAGGTTAAAATAGCGGACAAAGTGAAAGGGGGTAAACGGTTCCTGCCAAAACCAAAACAGGTTCTGAAAAAGCAGGCTCCAGTGAAGGACACGGGCGACAGCGATGGTTTCATCAAGGTGGAGAAGAGGAAGAAGAAGAAGCCTCCTTGTCGGAACCAGTGTGGTACTGCGCTGGCAGGACCCAACACGCTGTTGCGTCCAGCCGTACCGACAACGCTGATGTACGTGTCAAGACTGCATCATTCCACGAAAGTTGAAGAGGTCGTGGAGTACATGCGGGTGAAGACCAACTGGACTTTGAGGGTCGAGATGTTGGAGCCGCGTCACAAAACGAACTTCAAGTCGTTCGTGGTGCGTGTTCCGACGCAGTATCTCGAGAAGTGCCTCAAAGAAGAGTTTTGGCCGAAGGGTGTTATGTTCCGCCGGTTTCGTGGCCAGCTACGTGACACCAGTCAGCGAAACACGACGCCGAAACTTCGTGTACATTAGTATTAAGTTTTTGTTTATTAAAATATGTATTAGTTTATTACTGTTTAAGATTATTGTATGTATTTTATTCTATGGGCCTCCGATGCCTGAAATAAAATTATTATGATTATTATTATTATTATTATAAATCCCCTAGATTTATTTTATTGGGGTTGCCTAAAAGAAAAAGTCTATAGCAAAGAAATCACAAGTATTGACCAATTGAGGACTGGAATCCAGGCAGCAGCTAGAGAAATCAGCGAAAGCGGGTTTGCCCGACGACTAAAACGGTCGTTTATTAGACGTTGCAGAGCGTGTATAGCTGCGAATGGGGGCCATTTTGAACATTTCGTTTAATTTTAATGATTGTAATCATGACAAAGATTAATAATAAATGATAAATTATGTCATTTGTTTTTTTTTATTCTTTGTTCAAATACCTAAAGTAACAAGTTAGATAACTCTGTAATAGTAGTTTTTTTTAACAAATTGGCACTGACACTGTAGTGCATTTTTTTGCAAATATCGTAAGTATTAACGCAATAAAGTTTAAAAAAGTAGTTTGATGAAAATCTTCTTTGCTTCAATTAAAATTGAATATCTTTTTGTTAAATAATAGTATATGTTATAGTGATACCATTTTGAAATCGGTATTTAGTAAGCATATTATTAAATAAATGGGCACTGACAGTGTAGTAAGTTTTTTTTACAAAAATCGCCTTTGAACTTGGATGGTATGTTAACAATTTGGGTTAAAATTAGAGAAGAACTAACTTTTTCTTCAAAAGAGGTGAATTTACATAAAAAATCATAATTTATCGTGATAGCTCTAGTATTCAGCAGTAATTAACAGAAATCAAAATGAAAAAATAATGGTTTTTGTTGAAACTACAAACAAATTTGTAATAAAAGGTAGAAATTTCGTAAATAAAAGACAAAAAGGAAATATTTTCGGAACCCTTGGGTGAAAATGGTTAAAAATTTTAATTGTTATAGTTAATTATCTGGTTCATCGAATCCTGAACGGTGGACCACTACTTACGCCACACCCTGTATACGACATATACGATAAACCTGTAGGTTTTTCTCTTTATGCTCTGTCGTTATGCTCTACGAGATCGAATCAGAAATGAAGAGCTACGAAGAAGAACGCGGGTTACCGACATAGCCCAACGGATCAGTTCGTTAAAGTGGCAATGGACAGGGCATATCGCACGGAGAACAGATGGCAATTGGGGCCGAAAAGTTCTCAAATGCAGACCGCGGATCGGCAAGCGTAGCGTAGGACGTCCACCTACTAGATGGACGGATGATCTGGTTGAGGCCGCGGGATCACGGTTGGTGCAGGCCGCTTCTAACCGCAACAACTGGAGATCTCTGAGGGAGGCCTATGTTCAGCAGTGGAAGTCTACGTCTGAAATGATGATGATGTCAGGTTTATCTTTATCTACACAAATAATTAAAATTGAAGTGTACATTTCTTTTCATGTATACTAACCGGTTATTTTTGATACGGCCCTTTTTAATACATCGCCACTCTGCTCGACACATTTACGCCTTGGGTGACTTCTTCCAGTGTCTTCTTTTATTTATCCTTTTTACATGCTCAAACCATCGCAACATTCCCTTTTCAATCGTTATCACTATGTCTTGTTTCAACCCTCATATCACCCTGGTCATGCTGATTGTTTGTTTAATAAGGAAAACCAACAGATTTTTCAAAATGCATGTAAATTCACACAGGGTACTAATAACAGTTCAAGTCTACGAGGGCATTCAAAGGGTGCAAACTAAGGGTCACACTTTTCTCCGGTGGCCGGATAGATTCTCTATACTGCTAATTGGTAAACACGATCACCCCGTATAAAGTCCACGACAAACATGGCCTCCCGCGGAAGGTAGAAGCCCTCTAAGGGTGAGGCCCTCGAAGGGAGAGGCCCATATCACAGCACTTGGTAGGCGGGTTGGTGACCGCAGTATTGTGTATCAGTGTTAGACTCTGATAATTAAACCGCTAGGAGATTGTCATCATCATTACCATCAGCCCATATGACGTTCACTGCTGAACTTGGGTCCTCCCATCAAGTGGGTGCTGCCTGAGTCACCACGCTTGGTCTGCGGGTAGGTCACAGTATTATATACAGCATGTACAGATAACGTTGCTGCCATTTACCTGTTGAACAATTGATATAGCGGTAAGACCAACGGCTGAACCAACCAGACCCGGAAAATAGTTTATTAGTAACGTAGACGAATAATTCGCGCTTGTTATACGTCATTTACAAAGCATACACATTAAAGTACATTTTTTGATACTTAATTAAGAACAATATTTTATATCTTATCTATTATCTATTATAATCTTATTTTAAAGAGTAATAAAATATATATAGATATTTATAAATAAAATAAAATGAAAAATTTAAAAATTGTCGCGAGCAAAACGAGTGTACACAAAATAATAATTATAAGTCGCGTGGTTTGAGAAATTAGATCAACCAGCGCGGGCTGGGATCAGGTCTAAAGCCAAGCCAAGAACGCGTCGCGAACCTCGCCTCGCGAGGACCACCGTCCCTATCCTAGCTTCCTACGAGTCTTTCTCTATCTACCTACGGTGTGACATCCGGAGAAGAAAGACTATAAGAAACTCCGGAATTTTTCTTTTAGTCATCTTTTAAAAATTGCGTTTTACAATATTTATGATTTACAAATTCATTACATTTAACATCTAGGACAGTGCCTCCCAAAAGCTAATTTGTTGATAATTTCAGTAATTAAAACAAACAAAAAACAAAACTAGCCTTATAGTGAGAAAGAACTGATGATGCACAAAGATGATGTTTTGTCAACACGACTTCAAAGATCTAAGGCTTCTACCATCTTATACTGTTTCAGCACGTAAGTTGTAAGCTTACGTGTATAAACATAAATAAACGTTATATTAAAACACGTGTGAGATTTTTGTGTAGTCAGTACTCTCGCGTCACGTGTTGCAAGTGTCACATATTTGTGAGTACACAGTTCGTTCGAGTTGCCTTCAATACTACCGACTACGTCGAACAAGATATATTATGTATACACCACATACTAGGAAAGATCAAAATTTATAGTGAAATACCGCAGACATTGCTATTTCTGTGCAATGGCTGCTGTATTTCACTGTAAATGTTTAACTACTTAACGGATTTGGCAAAAACAAATATTTTTATTCATCAGGCCGTATAACGTCTAGAAGGTTCTGAACATGGCCCCGAGGGAGATTTTTAGCATAGGTAGTCACTTCAAGTCACGCTTGGCAGGCGGGTTGGTGACTGCAGTATTATGTCGTAACACACAGGAAAACTCTATGAGAATTTTGACTATTTTAAGGGAGTTTGTACAACTATCGCTCTACAGTCATAAATATAAACGTGTATCACCTATTAGCAACGTAAGCTATGTTTAACGAAGAGGCTAGCACTGGAGCAGGTTATATGAAGTTGTAAAAATAATATTATAAATAAATTCATCATCATCAACCCGTACAACGTCCACGGCCATTGAACGGAGGGTTTTTGCCGTAGTCACCACGATTGGCAGACGGGTGGGTAACCGTAGTATCATGTTGTAACACTCGAGAATACGCTGCGGTTACGCTTGTTATAAATTACTTTATAACAATCGGGGCCAACGGCTTAACGTGCTTTCTGAGGCACGGACTGTAGTTTCTCAACCAACCAGACCGGGGAAGAAATCTTAGAATTGACAAATATATCTTGTCCGGTGTCGGGATCGAACCCACGACCTCCGAGACTTAAAGCAAAACTTTAACCGCTAAACCACGGAGGTTTCTATCTGCATTTATTATTTTGAAGTTGCTGCTTATAATTTACTATCCTGTAATGTATTACTTTTACGAAGGTCACATTCGCACAATATGTTATAATTTGGACATACACCAAGTAATATATTATTATTAACTAAAGCAGAACCCACAATTACCGACCAAGAAACTATTTCATTCCAACTACTGAACTCCAAATAAATAATTCACGGTTAGTGTTGGGCTAATATAATCCCGGTGTTCATCCCGGATTTTTGCCGGAATCCAATTTAAAATTAGTTAGTCGTTATAGACATATGAGTAGGTTTCATCAATCTATAATTTATTCGGGCAAACAATTATACTTATTTTAACACAAGTGTACATGAGCGGACTTAATGCATTCGGCATTATCTACCAGTCAACTTATAGATGGTGCACAGATATCATGATAGGTGTACTTAGTTTAAATGTAATCAATAAGATTTGGAATAGTAGTATTTTATAAGTTTTATTTTAAATTAGCTACTTTTAGTTGTATACTATGTATTTTATTCATGTAATAAATTGATTTTGTTCATTAAGTTTAATGTTTAAATAATGATTAAAAATAAATCAGTAAAGCCGATATAATTATATGTCGGTAGACAAAAAGATTGCAACAGACATGGCATTCAATTATTATTGAAAAGAGTACAGTGAAGAAAATAATACGGCATCTTAAAAATATTTAGCAATTTATTTGCCTTTGACGTTAGGTTTCCGGCATAAAATAGACCACCTAACATAAAGCTAAAAAAATCTTAAGCTGATAGATGCTGCTATCGCTCAAGGTTTTTTGCGTTTATTCGAAACAACACATAATAATTGTTTAAGGACGCTGGCTTGCCAAGGTCTTGCTCTTGCTGTTATTGCGCTGTTGATTATGATGAAGATTAATTTAAAGTTTCATCTCTCAAATGATTATTAATCTGATATCTGAATAGCCAATCTGCAAGAACAGCCAGCCTCTTTAGCGTAGCACATTTGCAACGGAAACACTAGAATACCTCATGCTACCCTTAAATACTTATCGATGGTGACTTAACACAGGGATGTAATCATGAATTATTGATTTTTATTATGTCCCTGTGTAAATTCTATCAGCTAACCACCAAACTCAAATAAAAGTAAGTTTGAAGTTCTTCTCTCCAGTAGAACATCATTTTCAGTGTACATAAACACCCGGAGATGGAAGTATAATTTATATGATGCCAGCTTTTGCTCCCAACTTTATCCGCGTAGAATATTTGAGCAGGTTTTAGTTATATTTTTCGCTCCCTTCCAAAGATTTATTCTATCTTTGTACCAACTGTCATCAAAATTCGTTCAGTGTTTGTTCGGATTTATAATTTTAGTAGGCATTATAATAACTCGCTTGCTACAGAAACCATTCACCAGCAGACCCGTATTCAGACTTCGTCAAATCCGGGATCCCGGGATTTCCCAGTTTTGTAGTCTTCTCTCTCACTTCTCCATTCAGGCCTCTTTCAATATTCTAGGGTGGCATCCCTATTGTACGTTCTTCACCTAAGTGATATTGCTTGTTCCAAACTTTGTTTCCAAATAAAATTTAACTGTAGTTTTGGATTCCTTTATTTTTTTATATAAGCATTATGAAGTCCCGTGGGCCCGTGTCACACGTGAGATAGGCAGTTATGTTAACTTTCAATTAATAATTTGCAAACAGTTTGTTTTACTTTTAATTTATACTTAACATTATATTAAAACAACATATAAGAAGCTTGATTAGATGGTTAAAAATAACTAACATAGTGCTCACTATTTACAATAATATATTATTTACAATGATGATGATGTTGCAACAATGGTTATGTACAAGATGTCTTAATGAAAATTTTCACAATGACATATAGAAATTTTCTATTTAAATAAATAAAGTGGCGTCCGTCTATGGTCAAGAAGGAGGTCGCTACAAACATGTTAATTCCCATTCCTTCCGTTCAAACGCATAGTAAAGCTAGTATTTGTACAGCGGATGTACAACATTAACCAGTCCGCAAGAGTATTATATGTTTTTAACTGTTTAAGTTTCATATTTAATAGAATCAGGCTTTACTTTGCGGAAATCCATTGTAATCTAAATTAAAAACCAACATATCTAGTTTTGATTCCACTCAAAAAATGTGTCTGAATGCTGGGATGGCCGTGCAAAATTTTGCGCAGAACCTTACGACTTGTCAACACTATCCTGATGATGCTCAGTGGAGGAGCGAAACACGTGTTGGTTCTTCGGTTGGTGATTGTATTTTTGCATGCTTTTTATTTTCCTTCCTGCATTGTTGGCGGTGCAAAAAGCCATCCTAGCATTTAAATTTTTTGCGTGAAATTAACATTAGATGGTTTTTATTTAAGATGGTTAAGTGTTTATATAAAAGAGACAATTCTATTTTATCATTTGTATAAATTAAAGAGAGAACTATCTGGTTTTAATTTCGCCCAAAAATATATCTAAATCTAGATTTTAGGCTTGAGGTCGTGGGCTCAATCCTCACGCTAGACAAGAAATCATTGTGTCGAATCTGAGATTTCTTTCCGGGTCTGCTTAGTTAAGTAACTACCATTTCAGGCCTCGGAAAGCACGTTAAGTTGTTGGTCCCGTTTGTTATAACATCATCTAAAACAAGTAATTAAAATTTATGAATAAATAAACATTTTACACATTATTTAATTATAACGCAACGTTATTTGTACTTTCAGAATAAAAAATATTCAAAAGATGGAAAAATAAGATCATTTGACAATAATGCCGGCGGCTGCAGAAAATGTGAATGTATTAGCGCGTTGTTTCTGCAAAAATAAAAACATGCCTTGAGGTAACAATACTCCTATTTTGATTTGACCTCCTATATCTACCTCAAATGAGTGATAATAAATGAGAAGATGGAAGTGTTTGTTCGTAATGTAAAACAACAGGAATAAAATGCATATGAATGTACAAAGGATATATATATATATATATATATATATATATATATTTTTTTTTTAATCTTTTGATTTGATGGATTTGATGATTTGACAATGACAGTATTCTATGCCATAGCGTAATTATATCAAAAAAATGTAAATCTGTTTCTAATCCCAGTAACGGTTGAAACTATTTTGACGTGACTTTCATAGGTAAATTTTATACTTTACTCTACTTTATTTGGTCTGTCTGTCTGTTAGTCCGCGTTTTTCGCTAATCTCCTAAACGGTTATACCTACCTACTTATTTTGATAGGACTTTACTTGTAGGCAGCTGAAATTGGGGTTTTTTCTTTAATCATGCTATATTCCCAAAAACTACATTTTCTTTATTTTACGTGGACGGTGTGACGGATAGCAGCTTATATCTAATATATTAACTATATTACTAAAGTGGAACCTTTGCTTATCAAAAGCGAACGCAGAAGAGCGAGAAATTTAAAATTTGTTGGAGAGAAAAAATGTCTCTGAAGTTTGATAAAAGAGTTTGTCTATAAAATGAATAAAAAAATCCCGAAGATCAAGGAAAAATACGGTCTCTCTTCGTCTAAAAATTGTTTATATTTCTTGGTAAATGCCTTTGAACATAATTTAATAACACACTTTTACACTCTTTAGAATATACGAAGAAATATTACATGAGAAAACAGAAATGAATCCGGGAATAAAAACAAAACCTACAGATTTATATAGAACTGTGTCTCGCAAAACTAATTTCTTTAAGAAATTTTATGAAGAGGTAAATATTTCACCCAACGCCATTAAATTTATAGAAGCATTTGGGTGCGGTAAGTGGGTTATATCTTTACTAAACACATCCAAACGATGTAACATTTCTAATCTTAAAAGTAAATAGTTATCCAAGATAAGTCTGTAACCAACATAGCACAGTAAAATCTTCTGCTGGACGCAGGGTTCGCCCGCGGGGTGATTGTAAACATGGTCTTTGCGAATCGTCATTCGACCGCAGATTATTGCTCTATCTGGGGGCACGGCAGGGCCTCCTCAAGTCGAGTAAGAAAAAAAAAAGCTGCACGGCCGTAGCATTCTTTTCTCGAAGCACTGTAGGCCATTTTCCACCCACTATAACTGAATTTTCAGTGCTTATTAAAAACACAGTTTGGCATGGCATTGTATATAAGATGGTATGATTAAAATTTCATTAAATTTAGTTTAATTTTAGGTTAATTCTGAAAGTTCTGGTACTTTCAGAATTAACCTAGTCAAAGTTTCTTCATTTTGTCACTCACTCACAGACTGATTGACCGATCATCAAAATGTTAAGGCACTTCTAGCAAACGTAATAGCTTTAAATTTTGAGTAGTGTTTAGTGTAAAACCCAACGAAAATCCCAACATTTAGCAATTTCGGTCCAGTTGTTAAGTTTCACCAACACAAATAACTTTGTAATCTGTTAAAAATGTATAGGATTACAAAGTTACATTTGCAGTTAGAAATTTGCTTGTCCGAGAGTTTGTCCGCGTTAAATATCTTTAGTCATATTAATATCGTGGCGTGCCAGAAACCACCAGTTAAAATTGTCCTGTACATCGTTACGTATACATTTTATATTATACATTATTACATTTCGCACATTCGGTTTGAAAAGGGCATAATTGTATGCGTAAGTAACCCTCGTTGTTGTTTTAATTCATGCAAAAAATATGTCTGAAATAATTATGATAGGATGTAGGTATATTTCATGTAACAGAAATAAGAGCAATATTATAATGCAAAGCACAACCATTTTGAATGCAAAAAATAACATAAAAAATAGTAGGTACTCCTGTACAAATACAATAACTGCTATTGTGCTCTTGTCTTGCCGAACTTGCAAAACCTATGTATAAATTCAATTAACTTCATTATTGGTGATTTTAATTAAATAATGCTGAATAAGACGGGAATAAAGAATCGCTTTTACCTGCTGGGCTATGAAGGTCGAGTAGCAGTGGCTTTGGAGACGGATGCTGTTTTGAACATCATAGTGAGTTATAAGTTTAAGATGCTACCAATTTTGATTCGAAAGAAAGAAAGAATATTCATTTATTTACGGCACATTATAGTTATAATGACAAATAAATACATAACAATTAGATAAGTAAAAAGTGTCCTAAAATAGGTACTGGCTTCAGCATAATGCTACCTCAATAACCTACCTTAGTACCACTAACTTAGTGCCATTTCATGGTACTGTCGATCTGTCATTACATCATATCATCTCTGGCCGTCGGACGAGATTTAAACACTTATCCATCACCAGCTCACGAAACTTACAGTGGTGAAACCCATTAAAATTCGTTCAGTAGTTATACATATCATCATGGCAAAAGGACAAAAGTCTTCAAGCCTTCAATCCGACCGCCCTGAGCCGAAGTTAAAGTCCTACAGGGGACGCCCTCTTACGCAGGTTACTTAGATCGTCGTTTTTGAAACCATTTATTTAAGCTGGAATTCTGCTCGCATTTGTGTCCGGTGAAATAGCAAAAGTCTCATGGCTAACTTCATAATGTCTGTTCAAAAAAAGCGACACAAATACACACAAAACGACGCAGTAAGAGTACTTTTTTGTTTCATAATATTAAAACCATACCATTTTACCATAATATAGAGTTGAGCCAATTTTATTCGGAGAGCTGTCGACGGGCTTTCCGCATTATAAATCATTATAAGGAAAACATTTTCCTGTTATGGTAGAAAACGAATTAGGAGAATACAAGGCGGTTCGGATATGATAACGGTACATATCATCACCTCGTCGGCAACAACAAACAATTTTAATTTGCTAATGCTGTTCCACTGTTTATACTACACGATATTGTGAGATCCTTATTTTTACTATACCTACTTTAAAAGGTGTTGTAATTTTTATGTATCTATCTTGTGTTGTTTAAATAAAATAAATTAGTATCATCTAGCTTTGTCTTGGAGGTCGTGAATTCGATTTCCACCTCGGACCAGAAATCCCTTTTCAACCAATCAGACCCTAAAATAAAAATAAGATTTTAGGGTCTGATTGGTTAAAGGCAAAAGTTTTGAAATAGCAAAATAACAGGTTGTTACTACAAGCATATGATAATCTATATAGGGTACAATTAACAAACACACAAAAAAAAAAGTTTGTCTGTCGTTCCGTTTGTGAGACTGTTTGTTCTGAATAATCTCAGTAACGGCTTGGCTTAATTTGCAAATTTAAAATACAAGGTCGCTTCGTTTAAAGTTTTAAGATATTTAGTATAGTAAGTACGTAGCACGACACGACATTATTTTTATAGAAAAGTTTAAAAAAGGATACGAAAGATCGTCGCTTATAAAAGTCATCATAGAACCATACCTTACGTTTTTCTCTCCCCTCCGTACACCATGCATATAAATATGTAGCTGTTACGATACGACTTCATTATGGACTTTTAATGTCCTCATAAGTAATTTTAACTTTCTAATATCTTTAAAAACTGAAGCCTATACTAGCCCAATGGCTAGGGCGTCGGACTTGTGATCTTGAAGTCGCCGGTTCGAACCGGGTGGGGTTTGCACTACCGACGTGAACCCACTCGTAACACAAGCATTTTCGCTTAGCACGAGGGGTTAACAACAATACCAGTAGACAGCAAAACTCTGCCAGTAATCATTTAAAAAAAAATATATATAAATTAAATATTTAATTTATTCAGCACTTACGTATTTACATAAAATAATTCGAGTCCATGTTTTTAGTACGTACTGCGAAGATGTTGCTCCATCCTAGGCTATGCTGATGCTTAACATCAGGCAGAGTGGAGGCAAATGCTAACCTATTTTTCATAAAAAAAAGATTCATTTATTTGTATGAAGCATGTGTTACATGTGGTGTTACAATAATAATAGTTTCAACATGTTCTGCCGTATGAGGCGTACAAAAAATCTTAAATTTTTTGTTAAATAAATAGTTAAAATTAATCTATAATTAAGGTAACTTAGTTTTAACACTGTTATTTTATATATTTGGAACAATACACTAGTACTTGTCAGAAATAATGCAACATTATTATTCTTATTCTATGAATAAGGTAACTAACAGGTAGCAGCAAATTGTATGATATTACAGACAAAGTACTCCGTCCCGCAGTTTGTCATTAATTCATCTACTCGTTAAAGGTTGATATTCACATTCATTGTTATTGGGCTGGATCAATATTGAAAATTTGGTAAAACATACAATTAAGTGACACGTACGTGGCGGTACCCTTAAGCAGTTACCACCACGAACCAATGGTGCCATGTGATGGAAATGCATATGACGTTTGTTACTCAATCCCACCCAAAGTGGTGACAACTGACAAATTTCATACAGATCTGGATGAAATTTGTCCGTTGTATACAAATGTTGGTCCCAAAATAATGTACAGTATTCAAGGATAGATAACTTTACACGCGAGACAAAACTAAGCGATATATGGGCTGGTGTTGTTGATGATGATGAATCCGTGAGACGAAATCGTATTTTAATATATGTTACAATTTACAATCTCAATTAATTATTTCCAACGATAATTAAGTTTTATCGCGAAACGATTCCGTCACTAATTGCGAGCTGAGATCTTCATTAAAAGTAAAAATATTATTGATATTTCTGAATTATTTCTTGGTTGGAATTATTCAGTGTATGGATATAAATAATATGTAGTTAGTTATATTTGTAGCGTATCGATATAAATGTAACCTTGAGTCTAGGGCTTTCAATACCGGTATTCCGGGATCCCGTAATTCCGTGATCACGGATTTTATTTTGGCGTTTTACAATACCGGTACTGACGCCCCAATACCGTGATTACGGTATTACAAACATTAGATCTGAAAATTATGTGATCTTATTCTCACACTTGGTTTCTTCATTGCAAGCGTCCCGCTGTTTATGTTGCAAAAGTGAGATGGTCAGGCTAATGACTTCAGCAATAATTGGTTACCAAATGATTGCTACTAGCTAGTGAAGGTACCTTTACTCTAACTACTTACATTTCTACAAATAATGATACCTATATTGATTTGGTCCAAGGGGGTGATTCAGTCGGCTTTCTGTCCGATAGCTGTCATGAATTGCTACGGGTGTGCGACCCCGGACTGCTCTAGCTACGACTGTCACACTCCTCTCCCGTGGCATCCTCTTCCTCCATCCTATCCATCTTTCCCACTTCTTTCATCCCAAGCCAAGCTGTAAAGCGGACCGTGGCGTTGGCTGCATGGCTGGGGGAGAGCCCAGTCACGAACGGTGCCTCTCTGATACGGGGCACAACGGGGAGTAAGTTTTGCCCTTCGGCGAACATGCGGGGCTCTGTTGGTCGTGACCGTCAATTTCCCTAGCTACCCGTGGGAACGCTAAGGTAGAGAAAAATGGTATCACGTATGGCGGCGATGTGGTTCGCGACTCATCACGTCACGTTTCCCGGCGAGGCGAACAGTGGGAGGAGGCATGAAAAGCAAAGTGGAAGAGATATGCAAGATGATGAATGAAAAGCGGATTGATGTACTGTGTGTGAATGAGACGAAGCGTAAAGGATGCGAAACCACAAGCCACCACCCATATACGGTGTATTGGTCTGGTGGGCCAAATAACGTCAGAGCTTGTCAGGGAATGGGTATCATCCTTTCCGCCCGAATGGCTGTGTGTGTGTGAGAAAGGTTGGCTATGTCAACGCAAGAGTGATGTGGCTTAGAATGAAAGTGGGCATTACCCGTATCTTTATTGTGGGGGTGTATGCCCCTGTAGGTATGGAGTTCGGGTATGTCACGGCAAGAACAAGAGGAAAGAGAGGAATTTTGGGAGAGTGTGAGGGAGGTGCTAAAAATAAGGGATGAAAACGAGAAGATAATAATGTTAGGAGACTTTAATGGTTGGGTTGGAGTAAAACGGGAGGGTTTTGAAAAAGTGCTAGGGAGATTCGGAGATGAAAGAGTAAATGGAAATGGTAGTAGTTTACTCCAGATTTGTTTGGAATGGGATCTTTGTGTATCGATTATCGAACACTATGTTCGAACCTGAAGAACATACATTTGTATACGAGGGAGAGGAAGACTGTCAGGAAAAGTATGATTGATTTTGTTATAGTTGATAAAAGTCTCAGGAAAAGTATGAAGGATATGAGGGTCTACCGCGGAACTGCCATCCACACAGACCACTTTCTGGTGATGAGCCGGATAAATGGTTTGTTCAAAGGTTCGCGGCACCGGATTTGTGAGACTGTACGTTTTCATTATGTTCCTAATTTCTAGTCCTCCCTAAATAATCAACCAATACCAAATTATTATAAAAGAATGAAGAAAGCTATGTATACAGGGTGTCCCAAAAGGTTAAGTAGCTGGGAAAGGGGGTGACAGGGGTGGACACACAATGGTCACTAGAAAAATAAAAAAAAAATCCGCTCTGGGTATTTAAAAAAAAACGGCATTTTTTTTTAAACTAAAATTTTTACACCTTTTTATTTTTGATGTTGATGTTGATGACCTTGTTGTTATTGAAGATTACATAACAGCATTTTTTTTAAATACAGCCATATTTGTAGGTACAGTTAGCACAAGGTGTAAAATTTTTAGTCTTTTAAAAAATGCCATTTATTTTTTTAAACACCCAGAGGGAATTTTTTATATTTTTCTGGTGACCCTTGTGACCATCCCTATCACCCCCCTTCCCAGCTACGTAATCTTTTGGAACACCCTGTATAACGTATTTATTTTATTATTTTCAATAAATAAGAACAATAATGACTAATTTGAAACTATAAAAAGGCGTATTTTATTAATGTCCTAATTAAAATTGCGTTCAATACCGGACTACCGGTATTGATACCGGGATCACGGTATTGACTTTTTCAATACCGGTATTGAAAAAATCCGGTATTTGAAAGCCCTACTTGAGTCTAGAGTACTGAGGTTCGATTTACGATATAAAGAGGTTAAGTTTGTTATAAGCAATTTCTGGATCTACTGATCCGATTTTGCAAATTCTTTTTTATTAATAGAAAGCCACATTATTTGTGAATGTCATAGGCTATATTTTAAGTAAAGGTTTCCACGGGAAAGATCTACGTTGGCGGAACCGCGCGCGACAACTAGTATTTTATAGGTATGCAAGAAAAAAACTACACCTCGAACTAGCATATGACCAGCAACATGTTAAGCAGTGACCGTAGCATACGAACGCTTACTATACAACATATCTCTCTTGATTTATATTAAGTATAAAATTTAAATGCTCTTTACAAAAAAATTACAGTTGTGAACTACGTCCTATGTTAATCCCCTTTAAGCCTGGTCCAGCTCAAATAGCTCTGGCAGACATTATTATTATTATGCATACATCTTGTGTGCCAAATTCAATCTGAGATTTGGAGACAATCTACGTGCATACAGGTGTATATTATCACGCTATTATCCAATGCATCGAAGGTATCACAAGTTATAACCCTAGAGCACTGACCATGAAACTAGACAGGATATTATAAGTATGTCACCGGAAAATAATATGAATCGTAAGTTGACCAACTTGCGTGCCACTGATTGCTAAATTTAGTTTTAGTTTCAGTGACAGCGCATAATTATTATGTTATTTACTTAATTTTATGACACTTGACTTAACCTAACCATACGAGACATGCTACTGTTGTAACAAAACAAAAAACTTAAACTTCATTAAGTCCTGATTAACTCCATTAAGGGTTAGGTTTTTTTTTAACCACCCGAAACCTCGTTAGTTTATCAACTAATTAGAAAGTTGATCAACTTACGATTCTTATTATTTTCCGTTGACATATATAACCGGGAGTAGAAAGCTTTGAAATCAAATGAATGTCCAATATAGAAAAGGACAACTCCGGTAGACACGCCATATGAGTTGTTCCCTTTTCGAAATTTTAAATTCACATAAGCTCAATAGTAACATAGGACAAGGTAATTAATCGACGAAGAATCTCTAAAGAACGCCATCTAGTGACATCAAAGCAAACTATTAGTACTAAAAAGATACAGTCGACCAAGAATAATGGTTTAGGTAGGTATTTATTTTCACTTTAAAATCACCATGTCATATTTCGCATGCTTATAGTCAATGCAACGAACCGCAGCGATTCCCCCTTATTTCTTTCAAAATATACAAAAAAAAATGCAATTAAAACGGTATGTCTATAAAATATATTACTATATTATTTCCGGCTTATTTTTGTACATCTTTTCCTCAACGCTCCCTAGAGGTTAATTCCCCCGGGTCTGATGCGGCTGATGGCGGTATAACGGAGAACGATTGCTACTTGACCTCTTCACCTCATGGGCTTCGACCCATGGGGCCCATTAAATACACTGCTCTAATGTTCATGGGAGATATATGGTGAGAAAAAGTGGTATACGATAATCTCAGCTAGTTAGTTATATTATAAACCCAAAAGTTTGTATGGAAAGATAGCTGAATGTTGGTTATTCTTTTATGCAAAAACTACTGAATGAATTTGTCTAAAATTTAGCACGGGGATAGATTGACCTGCATTAACATATAGCTTACAAATCATTATGCTGCGACCCACTGGAGCAGTCCGACGCCCGTAAAACCGCGGGCGGAGCTTGTTCTCATATGTAAATTGCTGGATCAAAAGTGCATTATTCGTAGCACAGGTTTTATACTCCTGCTACGTGGCGTAGATCTACGGCGTAGCTGCTACGAAAACCAATTACCTTACTTTTAAAAGCAGTAGAAAATTGTTTGTTTTTGTTTTAATATGATTATTTTGATATGATTTCTTCTGAATGATAACATTGTCTGTCGTGCTTTCAAAGGTTAAAAGCGTTGCCTTAGAGATAACTAACACAATATTTACAGAACAAATTAGATACTATATAGTTAATTAATAAAGGTAAGACATTTTTTTCATATTTCACTTGAGCTATCCGTAAACATATGCCTCGTACGGTTCTTAGTAAGACACGTTTGTTACATCGTGAACAAGACATCATCATTACATTTATTTATAGAAGGTTGAACATAGTTGATAATGTTGTAACATGTACGTGATCACAGTAAATAATCAGTAAGTAAATAACAAAACAGTAAATAACAGTAAAATCATTGAAAGATTAAACTTATTTAATACTAGTTTTCCATGAGCGGATACACCCACGTGGCTCCCATTCCCGTAAGAACTTAATCATTGAATAAAACCTTTGTTACACCTGGATAATGTAGCTTTCAAATGGCAAAAGAGGTTTTCTAGAAGAAAAAAGAAATCGGCCTTGTGGTTCCGGAGCCTATTTAATCCAATCAAATATTTTCTCTTTGTAATATTAGTTTAGACTTATATATATATATGTCGCAGCGTCAGCACTATTAACGCCATCTTTTGATTATCGAGTAAAGTGGAAACGTCAAGTAGTACACTTGGGTGAGGTAAACACAACGTTGGTAACGAATTGGAGTTGTCACTGTCAATTAGACAGATGACGGTTGACGAGTGAGTACGGAACGGTCCAGGTGGGGATTCTAGTTGGAGACGTGATAGTGAACGGTTGTTGCCACGTTGTGTTTAACTCGCCGCGTTTCTACCGGAGGTTCTAATCAGTGTTAATCTTTGTGATCAGTAATTGAATTTGATTAGTGTTATTGTTAATAATAATTGTCAAAAACAGTGTTGGACTAAATCTTTAACGTATTATTTCCGGGAAATAACTATGTGTGACCAAAGAGATAGTGATGATGCGCACCTACCCTCGTTATCAGAAGTGAGATCTGAAAATACCATGCCACATGCTTCTAACGCCGAGAGCAATGATGAGAAATGGCTTTACTTATTGCAACAACAGAACGAGAATTTTCTGAAACTTGTTAAAGCTATAAGCGCCATCTTTCTTGACGGAGTTGAGATTACCCGATTTTGATCCTGATAAAAGCGATGTCGATTCATGGTGCCGTGTCGTGCCTGGATTTCAACCGCGTCCGTGTGTATTAATGAAGAAAATCAACAAGGTGCGCAGCTTATGGTTGCTTTGAGTCGTGCGTTAAAGGGACAAGCTTCTACGTGGCTTTCAACCGTAACATGTCCTGGGATGACTTGGAACGATTTTAAGGAGATGTTTACGCAAAGGTATGACTATCCCGAGACTACTGCTTCTTTCCCTATAAATTTAAGCGAAAATAAACCTAAGGAAAACGAGTGCCTTGCTACTTATGCCGCTTCGCTAATGACTTCGCTTATGTCGAGATGGAAGGGTTTGACAACGGAACAGCTTGCTATAGCTTCTGTTTTGGCACATGTTTCTCGTTTTGATCGAAGTGTGCAGCGACTGTCGTTTACGACTGAAATCACTTCTCGCAACCAACTTCAAAAGGAGCTTAAAGCTGTTTCATTTCTTAAGCGAAAAACTTTCACTAACGAACAAGAGGGATCTGACTCGAAGAAAATTCGCATTCGTGACACTACTCCTGTGAAGTGTTATCACTGTGGAAAGTTGGGCCATAAGTCCACAGTTTGCTTATCAAGGAGGCGTGGCTGGGGGCGACTGAGCGAGCGTTCAAATTCTCAGCCATCACCCGTGTCGAAGTCCCCAATCACCTGCTTCCGCTGTCAAGGCCAGGGTCACTACGCATCGAACTGTCCGCAGCGTGACGGCCAAGTGGGACACAGCAACGGTGCTGGTGCTTCTAAGGAGAAACGTGTGGATGTGTGTATTGTTGGTGCACCTGCTGGAATCCTACGTCATAACGGTGAGCAGTTTTCATTTCGTTATGATTCTGGTGCGGAGTGCTCTTTAGTTAAGGAATCAATTGCCTCAAAGCTTAGTGGCAAGAGGTTTAACAATTTAATATCCATGGTAGGGATAGGACAGACATCAATGCACTCTACAATTCAAATTCTGACGATCGTTGACATCGATGACATCAACTTAGAAATACTTTTACATGTTTTACCTAACTATAGTTTACGTTACGATATTATGATAGGTCGCGAAATCCTTTATCAAGGCTCAAATTGCTTTTTGAGAAATCTAATCATGTTGTTAATTCATGTGAGCTTCAATCAGATGTAGGTGTCATGATGGAATCCATTGACACTGATATACCATTGGAGATTAAAGGTTTGTTAGTAAGTATTTTGACAACTTTTGAAAAATCTTTTACGAAAGGAGTTCCTACTAAGCGCTGAGATGGAAGCTATGCAGATACGTCTTAAGGATCCTCATAAGACTGTTAACAGGCGTCCTTATCGGCTGAGCTTCCAGGAACAACAAGTTGTTCGAAATAAGGTAATGGTAAATTAAGTTGGAAGCCGGAACACGAAGTCATCCGACAGAAGATTATTTCTGTTTTGACAAGTGCACCGGTTCTGTTGATATATGATCCGGATAAGGATGTTGAGCTGCATACGGATGCGAGCGCGATTGGCTATGGTGCAGTTCTTATGCAGAAGGTAGCAGGTAAGTTACATGCGATTGCTTATTACAGCAAGCGAACGACGGCTGCAGAAAGTAAGTACCACTCATATGAGCTGGAGACTCTAGCTGTGGTTAATGCTGTTAAGCACTTTAGGCACTTCTTACAAAAGGCCGAAAGTTCGTCGTGGTAACAGGCTGTAGTTCTCTTCAAATGACACGCAATAAGCTGAACCTGACAACGCGAGTCCACAGGTGGTAAGCGTTTTTACAAAGTTTTGACTTCTGGTACAGTGCCTTATAACATGATTGCTTATGGATGTGTAGCTTGAAGTGCCAATGCTAATTGGCTAGTGGTGTACAATGTACTGTGAGAAAAGTGTTTCCCAAAAGCTATACCGTAGCCGTAACTCGGAAGTGGGTTGGATGGTTGTCCTCGAGGCTTTTAATTCAGAGTTTCGACTCTGCTCAAGGACCAGGAGGTCGCGGCGTTTGAACGTATACGCTTATGGATGAGTGTTGAGTGAGATAGTGAGCGAGAGATTAGTTGAGAATAAATTTGATGATTCTGTGGTTGTTGTGTTGCTATCGCTCGATTTAGGTGGTAGTAACGACTGTGTTGAGATATCGTCACTTGGTATAAGTGGCATGAGTTGCTATCGCTCGATTTAGGTGGTAGTAACGACTGTGTTGAGATATCGTCACTTGGTATAAGTGGCATGAGTTGCTATCGCTCGATTTAGGTGGTAGCAACGACTGTGTGAGTTATCGTCACTTGGTGTAAGTGGCATGAGTTGCTATCGCTCGATTTAGGTGGTAGCAACGACTGTGTGAGTTATCGTCACTTGGTGTAAGTGGCATGAGTTGCTATCGCTCGATTTAGGTGGTAGCAACGACTGTGTGAGTTATCGTCACTTGGTGTAAGTGGCATGAGTTGCTATCGCTCGATTTAGGTGGTAGCAACGACTGTGTGAGTTATCGTCACTTGGTGTAAGTGGCATGAGTTGCTATCGCTCGATTTAGGTGGTAGCAACGACTGTGTGAGTTATCGTCACTTGGCGTGAGTGGCATGAGTTGCTATTACTCGATTTAGGTGGTAGCAACGACTGTGTGAGTTATCGTCACTTGGCGTGAGTGGCATGAGTTGCTATTACTCGATTAAGGTGGTAGTAACGACTGTGTGAGTTATCGTCGCTCAATAGAGTGGCATGAGTCGCTATCGCTCGATTTAGGTGATAGTGACGCCTAGTTGTGAGATATCGTCGCTCAATAGAGTGGCTATTTAGTTACTATCGCATCTTTATGTGATATTAACGACCGAGACCCATAAAATCGATGACAAGTGGTTGGACAGTTGATTTTAGTGTAAAGAGTAAGTTGGTTTGCAAGTTTAATCGTAAAAATGGTGTGTGAATACTGGTCAATGGTATACTGTGTATTGTTACTATTGTTAGATAATGGTTTCATAGGTAAAACCCTGATATGATACAAATTGCTGTGTTTTCATTAGCTAGTAAGCTAGATGTGGATTTGTTTATTGGATTATAATTGGATGTACATGCAAATAATTATGGTCATTAAGTAAAGATTATTTGAGAGTACAATTGAGCTTTCATATCATCGGTCAGGTTGGCCGAGCGGGTGAACGCTTTACTGTGTGAGCTTAGTTCTGCTTACAGGTACATCACACAGGGACGTGTGACATGTCAAGATGGCCGTGTCGCAGCGTCAGCACTATTAACGCCATCTTTTGATTATCGAGTAAAGTGGAAACGTCAAGTAGTACACTTGGGTGAGGTAAACACAACGTTGGTAACGAATTGGAGTTGTCACTGTCAATTAGACAGATGACGGTTGACGAGTGAGTACGGAACGGTCCAGGTGGGGATTCTAGTTGGAGACGTGATAGTGAACGGTTGTTGCCACGTTGTGTTTAACTCGCCGCGTTTCTACCGGAGGTTCTAATCAGTGTTAATCTTTGTGATCAGTAATTGAATTTGATTAGTGTTATTGTTAATTGTCAAAAACAGTGTTGGACTAAATCTTTAACGTATTATTTCCGGGAAATAACTATGTGTGACCAAAGAGATAGTGATGATGCGCACCTACCCTCGTTATATATATATTTATTATATATATATATATATATATATATAATATATCGACTAAGAACGCTTCGCGGCTTTACGCGCGTTAAATGTCTGATTGATACTACCCACCATGTTATATTAAAGCGATTTATATTTTAATCCGGATCATATTCTCAATATGAATGTAGGTACCTAATTTAATGCTAAACTGTTCTTTTGCGTAATAAACCAACAAACTATCACTGGACTGGAATAGCACATAGGATACTTTTGCCCCGATAAAAGTACGGTTCCGGTGCTTAAGAGTGTGTGCGGATCATATTGTGCTTAAGAGTGTGTGCTGCTACATATGTACTCTCTATTTCTTTACTCAAAACGACCAGGAAGATATGATGCTGGATTGAAAGCTTTGATATTCCTCTAGATATTTCTAGAAATTAAAATCCAGGATTCGGACCTATTGACGTACGTTTGATCGTACATATTACTGTCAGACCAACGTGTTGCCCCCTCATCCTCCCGACCCTTAGTTTGCAAAGAACGATCCGATGCCCTAGTAGACCCGAAGTCCGAGAGGCCCGCGAACTGTAAAGTAGAGCGACAGTTGCACAAAACTCCCCTAAAGAAACTAAAAGTCATAATCGCTCAATCTCATCGCCAGCGACCGCCCTGAGCCAAAGCCCCACAGGGGGCGCCCTCTTGCGCAGGTTGCTTAGTTTGTAGGTTTTAAACCATTTATTAAGGCTGGAGCTCTGCTCGCCTTTATGCCCGGTGAAATAGCAAAAGCCTCGTGGCTACCTACGTATGCCCATCCGAAAAAAAAAAACCAACGAGATTTCAAATTTACAATAATAACAACACCACAACACTACGAAGACTACCAAACCTGTATTTATACAAATTTAATAAAGTAATTTAATTAAGAACGCCGCACTGCTAACTAGGACAAAGGCTACATTAGATAAGTAACGCTTTACTAATTAGTAATCTACTTTAACTAATTCTTGTGGCTCAGTTGTACCTACAAGTAATTGAGCATTAATTTGAGCTGTGTTCAATTATGTATTTGTTTCGAAAAACCTTCGTAGTGTAGCGGTATAAGTCTCGATTTAAGTCTTGTAGGTCGTGGGTTCATTCCCCACGCCGGGTAACTTCTAAGATTTATCTCTGGGTCTGGTTGGTTGAGACACTACCCTCCTTGGAAAGCACGTTAAGCCGTTGGATTGTTATAACCTCATCTATAGTGTATGCCAGGGAACGAGTAGTAGCGTTTCCCTGTGTGTTATTACTTATTATATAAAACTGTGTTCACGGCAAAAACCCACCCTCGGGAGAAGGTCCATGTTCAGCAGTGGACGTTATACGGGCTGATGTTGATGATATTGTTTTTAAAAACACAAAGTAACATTGCCGAATTGCGGAACTAAATTACAGTAAACTGTAAAATCACCTAAACACCTTTTTAAGTAATATATGCAACTACTTCTAGTCACAACATTGAGAACAAAATTTTACTTAAATTCATATTTATGTTTTATTTATTGCGCACCAATGAATAATTTGTTACAAAGACAACACCAGTACAAAGTATGGACCCTGTCGGGCACGGCAAGTTAGAAGAGAGGAGGAAGCAATGCTTTATAAGTCATTATACTATTATTAGATGATTAAACTACGTTTAAATGTGAATTATGACTCCGCAAGACGTTGTTAGTGTTATCTGTCTACTTTATAATGTTTATATCGATCGAACTTGTTATAAAAGTTTTTTTTATCTAGTTTTAGTATCTAAAAAACAAACATTTTCTGGAAAGTCATCAGTTTCCGAAAAAGCCTAAACGTATCCAAGAGTAAAGAGACTTTAAAAAGTAAATAACATTTTAATTCAATTTGCGCCGAGGCCGATAATTGCGCCACTCGCCCTATTATACTATGGTGCAGTTTATAAGCCTGAGCGGTCATGGTGATGAAGTCACCAAAGCTTTTCAAAATAACTATTTTTATTTTGATATAACATTATTTATTTTGTTTAAAACATTAACTATGGTACTATATTATATTTAATGGCAAGTTTGTATAAAAATCTTCGTTTAATTTTTCAGTAGTATTGCGCGTCATTATATCTTAATCATTGGTTCCAGATGGATATTGATGGGTGAGAACATTGATAATCCGCAATGCTACTGCCAGTAAAAAATCATGCATATAATAATTATGTATTTAATAAAAAGCTTCTGTTTGAAACGACGATAAATTCAAATTTTTTTTTTGAATTTAACGTCACTGTTGCTACATTTTATTTCGTTTGTCCGTGTATGCCGCCTAAACTTCAAAACAGTCGTACCAATTTAGAAGGGATTTCTGCTGGAAGAAAGTTCATATACTAATCTGGCGAAACCGATATTTTCATTTTTACGCATATGAAATTGAAATTAATATTATTTTATACTAACTACAGTATTATATAATTTTAATTTCATAATAAAACTTTAAAAGTTAATTTATTTTTCTAAAACACTAACGCTTATCGCTTCCGCCACATAAATAGTTGCAGAGCTTAGATGCAATTTCGGCCGCGGACCCACTCAAGTATGGTAGACCGCGCCATCGCGCGCATTTAATAGGATTTTAGGGGCTTTTACCCTAACATATATCTACGTACGTTCATTGTAAAACATATTATATGCATTGCGCGCCGTGTTTCATACTCAAATTAGAGGTTCAAAGGCGTAACGGCGATGTAAAATTGCTCTTGTTATTATGTAGAATTATTTATAATATTCGCAATTTTGGAGGTGTGTGGATGCAATGCAAATTTGCATGTCCAAATAATTGTCGACTACGAATAGTGTATAATGCTTTTATACGGAATGACATGTAAAATATTGTGTTTCCGTATTATACTTTAACAGTCTTAAAAAAAACCTTGTCAGAAACTATATCGACAGGCCAATTACGTAAAAAATCAAAAGCAATAATTTAGGAAACAAATTTAAAATCTTTAAAAAAATCATATTGTAAGTAACGTGACATTGTCATAGCAACCAACTACATAAATTGCAGCTATAGTTCAGAACTAGCGACCAATTCTTATGGCAAAGTGCCATTTATTGACCTTTTGCAATTCATCTGCTAACTTATCGCTGTCATAAGCTTTTCGTAATAGGCGATGTATCACTATTGAAAGAGATCTCTCGTAAGTGGATTAAAAATAAAAACTACCAATTGTTATACAACCTTCACTTGTTCCTCATTAGCCCGTTTATGTCACTGCTGAACATGGACCTCCTCTTAACAGAACTTGGAAAGCCAGGGACGTTAAAGGATATCGCTATAAACACCACGATTGGTAGGCAAAAAATCTCAGTAAGAAGGTAAGAAGTATCCTTGAACTGATGGAAACTGCTGACCATCCATCAACTGTTTGTCCCTTGATACGGGTACTGGGTAGCATTTAATCAACTTTAAGGTAAATCTGATGAAGATAATACTGCAATCTTATTGACAACATTTAGGTATTTATATTATTTAATCGCCTAGTCCTAACTGACTGATGGATCAATGCCTAACCTAAACCGCTGATTGTAGAGACCTTGACACTTGAAGGGCGTATTCTCTATAGGCAATAAGCTAGGATTTTTTTAATTCCACCCTTAAAAGGATGAAAAGAAGAGGTTACACCCTTTTGTTGTAGACATTCCTTCAATACGCACGAAGCGATTTGCTTCTTCTTTCATAATGCGGACGGCTAAGGAGTGGAATTCTCTGCCGGCGTCAGTTTTTCCGGAACGCTATAATCTGGACATCTTTAAGGCTAAAGTGAACAGACACTTTCTAGGCAAGCGTGTATCATCTTAGGCCTTATCTTCGCCTTCCATCAAGCGAGATTATGGTCAAACGTAAGTCAATATGTAGAAAAAAAAAAAAAAAAAATTTAAGTTTGTATGGAAAACGCAAAATCTATGCGTACGAAGTTGCAAGCAACAGCTGGTCGATAATATTATTAGAATATGGTATTCTGTACTTTCAAAGTTATTCCTCAGTAGACATCAATGCAATGGCAATCACAAAACAATATCTGACACTTTAAAAAAAAAAAATTATTGTTTTCAGACATTTCATTTGTAGTATCGTTATTTTAAGTGCCAATTAAATATGAGTTAAGATGGAAACCGAACAATCGCCACTTGAATATTTTCGCTACTGTTCGAGTTATTTACGTGGATAAATATATAAATTTTTAACTTTATATTTTACTAGCTTTCCGCGCACGGTTACACCCGCATAAGTCCTGTTCTCGTGGAAACTTCTACATGAAATATAGCACATGTTACTCCTGGATAATGCAGCTTAGTAATGGTGTTTTTTTGAAATTCGGTTCGGTTAATTCGTTTCGAAGCCTATTCAATCATAATAATATTTACCGATATGTATCGCTTACTCGTTGTACATTCTTATGTAAAATCTATGTTGAAATGCTAATAACGTAAAAAAACACAATAACAGACGGTGAGCATGCGGTTGCAAGAAATAATTAAAACAACCGATTTTTTTAGTGGATGAATGGCATTCGACTATTGCTACCATACTAGCGTTATTTCTAGGAATAGATGGTATCGCATAACGATTCAGGAGCAATTATGGCCCAATATTCGCTCGTAGTGTAACAATTACACGAGCGAGAATTCAATATTCAACAAATGCACTCTCATTTACATTCTTCCCTTTAGTTTGTGCACCAATCAGGAAGAACGGTGGGTTTCGTTCCACGAAGTAACAATTTTAAAAATCCTACTTCTACATCTATAAATGACAACCTCCGTAGCGTATCATTTGGCTTACTTTAAAGCTCGAACGTCGTGGGTTCAATCCCCACTCCGGACAGAAAATCTTTGTGAAAATTCTAAGATTTTTTTCAGTTAAGCCGTTGGTCCCGATTATAATACCATCATCTTTAATAATCGTATATCAAGGAACGGATAGCAGCGTTTCCTTGTATGGGATACAAGATAAAACTGCGGTCACCAACCCGCCTGCCAAGCGTGGTGACTATGGCAAATATCCTTCCTCGGGAGGAGGCCCGTGTTCAGCAGTGGACGTTATACGGGTATACGGGGATAAAAGCGAAAGGTCATTCATCACGAAATCTTACAAACTACAAGTGCTAGGAGTCCCAAATTTTGCATACGAGTTCCTTTTAGAACATAAGTGTTGACTAAGAGGGTTCGTACTGCAAAAATTAAAACCTAAGGCGGTAAAAAAGTGTCAATATTTGTATGAAATTTCTACAGTTTAAGTGATAGCCAATCCGAAATTACATATAATTGAGTCCAAAATTACATATAATTGAGTCCAAAATTACATATAATTGAGTCCAAAATTACATATAATTGAGTCCAAAATTACATATAATTGAGTCCAAAATTACATATAATTGAGTCCAAAATTACATATAATTGAGTCCAAAACTACTAGATTCCTATAGGAATGGGATTTACGCGGTTGAAACCGCAAGTGTATAGATAAACATGAATTAATTAATGAGTAAGTATGTCAGCGATATATTAGCTTTTTGTTGAGCTGGTTTATTATCCTTTTAATTGAAAAAAATACCAATGCATTGAAAACGATGGCTTTCTTTTGACTTTGTTTCAGTGACTATATTAGTACTGTGTACTACAGTAACTAATTCTGCCGTGCTTATTAACTATAACCGCCGTATCCAACATTTTTCACGATATTGAGTTAGTTACATATTCGGAATCGCCGTATCGAGATCTATAACTTTGTCTTTGATAGTTTTAAAAAAAAATGCTTGTATCATACATTTTAGATTTTTATAAGCGCAGTAACTACAAAAAAAAAATATATTTTTCTTAACATTTTAGCCGCAAGTGCCGGATACTGCTGTGCCTTCTCAAGCCCCAGATTATTAATCATGTAGTGCTTAACATAACCGTGGTATCTGTTAACGCTGCTCTAATACAAATTAATTTAACAAACAAAAAAACAGTGTTTTTGCGAATTACGGCATGAAAGCCATCAGTTCGATACATCGCGACCATCCCTGATGCACTACAAAAGCGAGGCAGCCCCAACATCATCCTGGAGATGTTGTTATACTGGACGCGCAGGACATCCAGCTATGTTTTGGTGTGCATGACCCACAGATTTCCCGTATAAAAGCTTTGACAATAGGCTTTAAACAACGTTATTTTTATTTGTTCAGAGCAGCGGGAAAAATGTGCGGGCCAGCATGTTACCTCTGACCGCTAAAGCCCTGCGCTCCCTCTCAATGTCCATATCATCATCAAGACCCTCGGTAATTAAGTTCCCTAGGTATTTAAATTTCGTGACACGGTTTATGCATAAGCCATTTAGGGTAATATTATGAGAATACTCAGGGCACCATGTGCAGCAGCATAGGACTCACATACCCTTAACAGCTCACCAAGACCTCTCGCCGTCCGGCTCAGCAAAACCATGTCGTTCGCGTAGCTAATATTGTTGAGGCAGACGCCATCTATCGGGCAACCGACACGCTTGCTGCTGAGCTCAACGATGAGGTCATTTATGTATAGGTTGAAAAGCTTGGGTGACGTCAAAACTCCCTGTCTCAACCCGCTTTCCAACGTAGATGCTTCAGAGAGCGTATTATTCCACCTCACAAAATTTGTTTGGTGGGAATACCAATACCTAAGCAAATTGAGCACCCTAACCGGTATACCCGCATTCCCCAACTTTTTCCAGAGCAGCACATCGTATGAGTCAAGATCAAAAGCTTTGAAGGTGTGTATCAGAATGGCGGGTGTAATGTCCAGATTTGCCTAAATTTATTACAGTTATTTGGTACCTTCTGTGTACCTTTACGTACCTCTCTTGAAAATCTGTGTACCTACACCCGTATGATGATATTTTAAAAATTAGGTACACCCGCCATCCTGATGTCAGAACCGCGGGTGTACTGCTAACCAATATATGTAGCCAAGCGTACTGTTTATGTAAATTTGGTACCTCTTGTGTACCTGCAGATAAAAGTATTAAATAAACGAAATACTGCAAGGATGCTTTGATTGATTGCCTAATTTTCACCGGTTGTGTCACCATACCGGCTCATCGGATTTTGATAGTATACTAAAGAAGAGTGCACTTGTGTTTGCGCACACACTTGTGTGTTATGTTCTACGTAAAAGGTATGACATATATGGGACTCGCCCTCTCCAAAGCGTGGTATGCTAAACTCATACCACAAGGAGAGGACCCTACACCACTAAAACCCCCCGGACACTCCTTAGATCCACCCCGCCGACTTCGGCCGGACTTCGGCCCCCCGACGGCACCCGCGGGCAATATGGTACCGCGGGATATCCTGGGCCACACTTACAGTGGCCCATTTGCCTAATTGGCCCCATCCATGTGCCCCACTCCCTGAGGCCGAGCCTAGGGTGGTAGGCGGCGGGTTTCGGCCCGCTTCCGACGGCCAACACGCCGTCTGCGAAGCGGGTGGGTGGAGGGATCTACTTCCCTCTCCCGTTCCGCGGCCTCCTTCTGTGACATTACTTGTCTACAGACGGAGGCAACCGCCTCCGACAACTTCTCGCTTCGTACCATCTTCGAAATAATCTCCATTGAGCGTGGCCATCGCAGTCCAAATCTGGCAGTCGGACTTTATAATGTGTGTAATAATACACCCTTTAGTTAATTCATTGAAAACAATTGTCAAAAAGCACATGTACCCACGAATCGAATAAATAAAGTTCTTGAACTAGTATATAACAAACATTAATGAATACAGAAATGCAGCCACATTTTCGAAAGTATTCGGTCCATTGAGCCGTAAAATCCTTCATTTAATGGCGGAGGTTAAACATGCCCATTTAAAAATGAAAACTACATTAATGCTGATATTTGAAACGAAAAGAAATATTTACTAAGTGAAATAGGTTTATACTATTCCATTTATAAAGTTATTTTGTTATTTTAAATTGATATAATATAATTATTGGGACTCGTATTATTATTTCATTATTTCAAATAGCAATCTTTCATATTCTTGGAATGTTTACTTTATCAAAGCGTCTGATTGAGTCTGTTAAATTGAAAAATACTACAGATCCTCCCTCGAATTTCACTTCGAAATTTGTTTCAATGCCATCATCCTATTAATTAAACGTTAATTAAATTAGGTGATATTTTAATTCTTCAAATAACTCCATCCACCCTACAGCTATGCTCGTTCGAGCCGTGAAATCCCTAATTTACCTTTCTATAAGACACTGGTCTTTTAACTCGTATTCACCTAAATAGATTTGGTTCTCGTAGAAATCTCAACATATACTGCATTATAATATGTTAAGTATAATATTCGGAATTTTCCAAGTTAGTTTAAGGGTAAAAAAACAGTAAAAACTACAATTGTCGTCAATTGCCGTTTTCAGTCTCGTTAAGGGAAGTCGAAAAGTTCTACGGGCAGCTCTAAGCTTCTATCACCAAGCCTGATTTTAGTGCGGCTACAGACCCAAGAGCCAAACAAACCCGACACTATACCGAGGATATCCCGGACATCAGCCTGTACGAGATAAGCATGGCCCTGAAACAGCTAAAGAACAACAAGGCGCCGGGTGAGGACGGAATTACATCAGAGCTCCTGAAAGCGGGTGGATTACCGGTACTTAAAGTCCTTCAGAAGCTCTTCATTTCCGTCTTGCTCGGAGGCACCACGCCTAAAGCATGGAACAAAAGCGAGGTGGTGTTGTTCTTTAAGAAAGGCGATAACACCTTACTAAGGAACTACAGGCCCAGCTCGCTTTTGAGTCATGTCTATAAGCTGTTCTCCAGGGTTATTGCGAATCGTCTCGAACGAAGGCTTGATGACTTTCAGCCTCCCGAACAAGCCG
Source organism: Nycteola revayana (assembly GCA_947037095.2). NCBI lineage: Eukaryota > Metazoa > Arthropoda > Insecta > Lepidoptera > Nolidae > Nycteola > Nycteola revayana. Next base: position 12,286,765 of record OX344841.2, on the reverse strand, counting down.
GATTACGAAAAGGTTATAGTACCGTAGACCACATACATACGCTGTGGCAAGTAATATAGAAGACCGAAGAGTATAACTAGCCGCTCTGTTTAGCGTTTGTGGACTACGAGAAAGCCTTTGATTCGGTCGAAACATGGGCCGTACTTAAGTCTCTTCAGCGATGCCGCATTGACGATCGGTATATCGAAGTGTTGAAATGTTTGTATATAAACGCCCCAATTTCGTTCCGAGTACAAGAACAGAGTACGAAGGCGATTCCACTAAAAAGAGGCGTAAGACAGGGAGACGTTATTTCTCCGAAACTGTTTACGACCACTTTGGAAGACACCTTCAAACTTCTGAATAGGAAAGGACTAGGCATCAACATCAACGGCGAATACATCACTCACCTTCGATTCGCTGATGATATCGTGGTCATTGCAAAGTCGATGGAAGAACTCAGTACAATGCTCGAAGACCTCAACCGAGTCTCCCAACAGGTAGGTGTTAAAATGAACATGGACAAGACGAAAACCATGTTTAATGTCCATGTTGTGCCTACCCCTATTATGGTTGAGAATACGGTTCTTGAAGTTGTTGACGCGTATGTATACCTAGGACAGACAGTCCAATTAGGTAGGTCCAACTTCGAGAAGGAGGACAATCGCCGAATCCAACTCGGATGGGCAGCGTTCAGAAAACTTCACAACGTCTTTTCCTCCAAAATACCTCAGTGCCTGAAGACGAAAGTCTTTAACCAGTGTGTGTTGCCAGCGATGACCTATGGATCTGAAACGTGGTCCTTTACTATAGGCCTTATAAACAGGCTCAGAGTCGCTCAACGAGCTATGAAGAGGGTTATGCTCGGGGTTTCTCTACGAGATCGAATCAGAAATGAGGAGATACGTAGAAGAACGCGGGTTACCGACAAAGCCCAACGGATTAGTTCGTTGAAGTGGCGATGGGCAGGCAATATAGTACGGAGAACGGATGGCCGTTGGGGCCGAAAAGTTCTCGAATGGAGACCGCGGATCGGCAAGCGTAGCGTAGGTCGTCCACCTACTAGATGGACGGATGATCTGGTTAAGGCCGCGGGATCACGGTGGATGCAAGCCGCTTCAAACCGTAATAACTGGAGATCTATGAGGGAGGCCTATGTCCAGCAGTGGACGTCCTACGGCTGAAATGATGAACAAACGTAGACCACCAGAGAACGGGCCACATAATAGTGCGGTCACCAACCCGCTTGTCAAGCGTGGTGACTATGGCACGACTCCCTCGAAACCCATGCTGAGCAGTGGACATTACAGGCTGATTATGATGATCATGAAACAATAAAAATTGCTAAACGTACAAATTTTTATATAATATTAGGGTAGAAAAGGTAAAAATTCTAATGTTATAATTAGATCGTATAATTAAGTCGCGTATATTCAGGAGCTAACACTGATTATGTCGATTTTTTCTCTTCATGGCGCTATTACAAGTGATACAATGGAATCCCCTTGATGAGGGGCTGCGGATGAACAAAAATAAAAGGGGTGGATACGGTAATTTGTAAAGAAAATACACAATGGTTTTCATTTCGTACTGAACATTATCAACTTTTTACTGTAAACCAGAAAATATACTGTATGTTTTATCCTTATCAAATAAAATTAAAATCTAGTTACTATTTTTTGTGCTTGTGCACACATTGCATGTTTTATGATAAGGGCCAACCTCCATGAAGGATAAAATTATTATTTAAAACCTATTAAATATCTTTAAATTATAAAAAAATAAAAAATAAATTTGAATCACTTTACGGACAATATATAATTACCTATAGGTATATTACTTACTGCAAAACTTTTCAGAAACTAAATAATATTAATAGCTTAAATATAATTAACGGAACCAGAAATTGCTTGGCAACAATTCACAAAAATCTAAATCACAATTATTAAGTATTCATTCAAGATTTTAGAGCGGAATAAAAAACTGTGTTTTTAATTGAAAATGATGGATTTGTGTAGTCTTCCAACATTAGAGCTTATTACCTTATTGTAAATGTTACCTTACAAAAATAGATACCATGAAAGAAGCGGTACATTGTATACTTTTTGTAATGTGTAATATCTGAAACGAACCGTGTTTCATCTCCAATTATAATCTTACAATAACAACAAAACTCTGTAAAAAACTTAGTATTTTCTCTGACCCTCGCCATAAAATAAGGATATTATGACATCACAAAGTGTCAGCCCAATCAACCGAACTGATTATAAACCATATCGAGTGGTCGAAGCACATAAAATGGCGCCCCACTAGTGATGTTCTACACATCCCGGTACTGACTCTTATCCCGGTACCAGTTATTTTAATGAAACTAAGTTATGTCACTCTACCACCACTGCAAACAGCAGCACACAGAAGAGAGGCTCTAAGTTCAGGCTGATGCCAGCCCATCTAAATGTGTGGGAACTCCAAAGATTTAATCAGAAAGTTTATATGAGATTTGAAAAATAAATTCTGGTACCTGTCAATACCATGGTGCACGTTTATGAAAATGGGTTTAAAATCAGTATTACTGTACAAACTGTTATAGATCAGTAGTTTTAAAGTGTAGTGGTATATTTTTCGTAAAATACCGTAGGGTATTGGATATTGGATATGATATGATTACTTTTACATTTTATTTTATTTTTATCCCCTCTTTAAACTTCTTTCGTTGCCTATAAGCTCGTATGAAATTTGGAACCAAATAGCTGAATTTAAAAATGACATTCCAGTCTGATGAAATGTTATTACCTATATGACTGAGCTACAAGCATCCAATCTTAAACAAAAAAGTATCTTAATATCGAATAATATAATAATCCCCGGAGAATCCCACGACTGAACTATCGACAAGTATTCCTTTCTCTAGTCATAGGCTTTTTATGAACATTTCTCTATAAACGAGGATTGGGCTCAGCAAAGTTAAATGGAGATGAAGAATATTGCCATATTCGCTTACGATAAAAATATAGGTGATATTAGAAAACTTAGCTGGCGTAAGTGGAGTTGTTTGAAAGAGTTCGCTAGCTTAGTATTTGAGTAAGAAACAAGATTTGTGTTAGATTATTGATTACGTTAACAATATTAAATAATGAAGTGTCTAATTTATGTAAATAATCTACTTAAACTCGTATTTTTTTTAATATAATGAATCTAGTTATTTTTCCGTATTGTACCAAAATTTGTTGGGTTTTAGCAAATTTTACCTGACTCTATTATATGTAAGTATAATTATATTATTAACTAGCGACCCGCCCCGGCTTCGCACGGGTACAATACTGATACTTATACTACGGAATGTCTTTAAACCTCTAACAAACGGGCGAAATTTGTTCAAAACAAACAGCAACAAATTAATATGGGTGCCTACTAAAACTCAGTGAAATAAGTAGGTGGGTATACTTTTATCGTATGAAATACCTACCTATACTCTTCAGGACTAACAATACAACAAACACTAAATAAATAGGTATTCAAGTAGATACTTGAATACCTATTTATTTTTTGTGTTCGTTGTAACTATGATGGATAGATATCCCTCATAGTTACAACGAACACAAACCAAAAATTTGCCTTATAATTCTTAAGGATCGAGCGCGCATAATCGCATTCGGCCTTCCTCACTCGCTGCGCTGCGAAAACACTCGCTGTTATTTTGCGATAACTTCTAAGTTATTCATTTAAAGTATATTGTGTAGGGGTAAAATAATCTGCATGAAATGCTTAAGAATATTAACATTTAAAATGATAAGGATAAATACTGAATCCGTCTGATTAGCTTTACAATTACCGCATTAGAAATGATCATTTTTCTAAAAGATAAAATGGATATAGCAAGTTAACCTTGAAAGATAGAGATATGCTATGCAGACGTTTTTGTAGATCTAAAAGGGAAAAATATTTCCGCCATACATTATTTTGTTATATCTCATAGGGTTAAGGCAGCGTTTTCGATGAAAGCTCCCAAATGGCTTAATTTTTTACGACACCTCTGACAAATATCAATATATATTAGTCAAATGTACACATAAACTAAACAAATCATATACGTAAACCTTCCGGAAGAATCGTTCTATAGATTGGTAACAACCGCATGAAAATCCATGTAGTAGTTTTTGAGTTTATCGCGAACAGACAGACAGCCAGACAGACGCGGCCGGGGAATTTGTGTTATAATATGTAGTGATAGCGGTCGCCCGCGGCTCCGTGCGAATGTCGGTTACCGCTGCAAAAAGCCTACCCAGGAAAGACACGGTCAGCAAAATGATTCCCAGGTCAATTCACAGACACCGACACAAACATCGACGACGCAGTCATTATCCGCAGGCTGCTCAGATTGTCTTTCTGTGGATGTTAAAGTTGTTAATGATGAAAATATTTAAATGTAATTAATACTAAGTTTTCACTTCTGCCGGCAGTCCCGGAGTGCAACCCGTTGTTTTAGGATAGATAACTAAATCGATTATTGTAGAGCTTCTCTATAAACAACATTTGACGTTAAATTATTTTCAGGGAGCAAAATATAATGATGGTCGGGAGCCCTGACCCGTGATATGGCAACGTAAAGTTACCCATGCGTAAAATATTCTTTGCGTAAATCAATTCCTACTAATTTGAATGTTTGGCCCTGGGATTTGTTTATCGTTAGTGCGAAAGACATTTTACTGGAAATAGGAGCCTTTTGAAGGGTATAGGCAAATCAGTAGGGATCATGGGTATTCTTGGTACATGAGCTAATTCACCAGCTGCAGGGCCGGTGATAATCTTCGCTACTATTAAATTATCTTCTAGCTTCTTTATAAGAAGTCTCGTGCCACGTTGGGGGGGCTTAAATTTCTGAGAAGCACTATCGGCGTGTCATGCCAACTTTTAACGACAGTTCATGAGGTGGTAGACCAGTGGGGTTCAGAGAATTTAAAAATTCCTGGGGGTAGTGCATCATCGAGGAAACATCCTCGATGTTAGTGACGGTGTCCATGGATTTAGCAGAAATCGTAATATTTTAATTTCGCCATATCTTTAAAACCAAACGTCCAATTTTAATCATTTAAGGACCAAATATTATCTACATAAACTGTTCTTAGTGATGAACTAATTTATTTTGATAAGGATTAATAGCATGAGTAAAATAAACGCGTTTAAATGTAATCCAAAAAAAAAAATCAAGATTTCTAAATAAGAAAATGGTTGTTGTGCCTCACTCGACATAGATAGGTATAGTGTGTCGCAGACTTTTTTGTAGATATTTATAAGATCTACTTTTATTAATTAGAACATTTTATGGTTCTATCTTTTAAAGATTAGGCAGCGTACGCAAAATAAGTAACTTTTCTGGTTGATTTTTTACACCTTGTGTCCGAAAAACCCAAATATCTTACGGAACCCTATTTTTTTCCAAAATAAAATTTAGCCTATGTTACTCGGGGATAATGTAGCTTTCGAATGGTGAAAGAATTTTTGAAATCGGTCCAGTACTTTTTGAGCCTATTCATTACAACCAAACAAACAAACAAACAAACAAACAAACAAAGTTTTCCTCTTTATAATATTAGTATAGATGAGGAAATCTGATTTACAATAAAACCTTTATGGTTATAAGTAGATATAATTGCAATAAACAAAGTTTTATCGTTTATATTAAAAGATACAATCTACAAATGCCTCGTCCACAGATATAACTAAACATTATAGTTGTAAGGTAAAAGCCATTCATTAACTACGGAACAGTTTAATTCTCGACAGAAGAACTTAATGAGACGTTCTGGCTGACATTCTTTTTAATTTTATACCTCCATTTAGTTTGTTGACCTTCCATATTGGTTCATTGTTCAAGGAGGGAACTTAATTAATTTTACCAAGTTTTTTTTAGAAAACGAATGGTTCCTATTTATAGCGCTTGTTATTTTTTATATTTCTTTTATTTTGTGTGATTTGTTTTGTCGAACTGACTGACATTAACTGATAGCCTTTGAATCCTGGCAGTATGAGTTTTAGAAGTCATGGGTTCGATTACAGGCAATTACAGTGCCAGGAATAATCTTGTATTAAATCAAATATATTTTTTGTATCAACGACGAATACATCACTCACCTTCGATTCGCTGATGATATCGTGGTCATGGCAAAGTCGATGGAAGAACTCAGTACAATGCTCGAAGACCTCAACCGAGTCTCCCAACGGGTAGGTCTTAAAATGAACATGGACAAGACGAAAATCATGTCTAACGTCCATGTTGTGCCTGCCCCTATAATGGTTGAGAATACGGTTCTTGAAGTTGTTGACGCATATGTATACCTAGGACAGACAGTCCAATTAGGTAGGTCCAACTTCGAGAAGGAGGTCAATCGCCGAATTCAACTCGGATGGGCAGCGTTCGGGAAACTTCGCAACGTCTTTTCCTCCAATATACCTCAGTGCCTGAAGACGAAAGTCTTCAACCAGTGCGTGTTGCCAGTGATGACCTATGGATCCGAAACGTGGTCCTTTACTATAGGCCTTATGAACAGGCTCAGAGTCGCTCAGCGAGCTATGGAGAGGGCTATGCTCGGGGTTTCTCTACGAGATCGAATCAGAAATGAGGAGATACGTAGAAGAACCGCGGGTTACCGACATAGCCCAACAGATTAGTTCGTTGAAGTGGCAATGGGCAGGCCATATAGCACGGAGAACAGATGGCCGTTGGGGCCGAAAAGTTCTCGAATGGAGACCGCGGATCGGCAAGCGTAGCGTAGGACGTCCACCTACTAGATGGACGGATGATCTGGTTAAGGCCGCGGGATCACGGTGGATGCAGGCCGCTTCTAACCGCAACAACTGGAGATCTATGACGGAGGCCTATGTCCAGCAGTGGACGTCCTACGGCTGAAATGATGATGATGATGATTTTTTGTATCTTGGTGAGTCAACCTCTAGCGTAGCGGTATTAAATTCACTTTAAATCGCAGAGGTCATGGGTTCGATCCCCACGCCGGACAGGAAATATATGTGTAAATTCTAAGATTTATTTCCGGGTTGGGTTGGTTGATGGACTAACCTCCGTGCCTCGGAATGCATGTTATGCCGTTGGTCCCGATTGTTAAAACGTCATCTATAATAATCGTATAGGTACAAGGAAAGGGCAGCAGCGTTATACGGGCTGATGATAATGATAAAAATGTCAATATTCTCTACAATGTATACTACATGCAGGTATACAGTTCATATATTACAGTTCCCGTCTATAAAAATAAAAATAAAATACAGCCTTGCTCGATAAATGGACTATCTAACACTGAAATAATTTTGCAAATCGGTCCGGTAGTTCCTGAGATTAGTGTGTCCAAGGAAACAAACGAACACGACAGGAAACAAAACGAACTTTAGATTTATATGTATGAATGAGTAGTTTATATGGTTCCGTACCCGAAGAGTAAAAACGGGACTCTATTACGAAGACTTCGCTGTCTGTCTGTCTAACACCAAGCTTCACAAGAATGTATCTCAAGAACCGCGATAGCTAGACAGTTGAAATTTTCACACATTATGTATTTCTATTGCTGCTATAACAACAAATACTAAAAATAAAATAAAAAAAGAAGGCGAGCTCCCATACAACAAACTTTTTTGCCCTTTTTTGCTCGATATCAATAACGGCAACAGGTACTTGAAAATAGTACGGAACCCTTTGTGCGCGAGTCCGACTCGCACTTGACCAGTTTTTTTTCCATTGTGATTCTGACAAATGTGTTGATTTTAAATTTATTTGTAAATTGTAAATTCACAAACTGTTAACAAATCGATACAACTTTACTGTAACCGTGGAAAATATCCAGCGACCGCCCTGAGCTGAGGTCCAAGTCCCACAGGGGCCCTCTTGTCTCACTCTTAGTTTGTAGTTTTTAAACCATTTAATAAGATTGGCGTTTAATAACCTCCGTAGCGTAGCGGTATTTGGCTCGCTTTACATCACGGAGGTCGTGGGTTCGATCCCCACGCCGGACAAGAAATCTTTGTGTAAATTCTAAGATTTCTTTCCGGGTCTGGTTGGCTGAGGGACTACCCTCCGTGCCTCGGAAAGCACGTTAAGCCGTTGGTCCCGATTATTAAAACATCATCTATATCAATCGTATACAAGGGAACGGGCAGCAACGTTTCCTTGTGTGTTATAGCATAATACTGCGGTACCCATCCGCCTGCCAAGCGTGGTGACTATGGCAAATACCCTCCCTCGGGAGGAGGCCCATGTTCAGCAGTGGACGTTATACGGGCTGATGATGAATAGGATTGGAGCTCCGCTCGTGTAATGCCCGGTGAAGTTGAAGAATCCTCGTGGCATATTACATATGTCAGATCGTAAGAAAAAATCAAAACAAACTTTAATATAAAAAACTCACAAACTGTTAACCAATCGATACGATTCCACTGTAACCGTGAAAAATATCCGATAATATAAGACAGAGGGAAGCTCCACGTTCATCCGTTTAAGAGACGTTTAAGATGGACACTCCACGACTAACGACACTGTTTATTCTAGCGACAGTTTAATATACTTCAGTTAGAGACAACGCTAACAACACTAGCTAGAGGTAGGATTTTAAAATCAAATACATTTGACTTTTTTTTTTGTTGTCCGGGGGAAATGCATTGACGCATTCCCGTCGCTGCAGCGTATTCGCGCGGTGGCGGTGGGATATATGGGTGTCGTAAGACACGACTAAGGGACATACAACTGATGGACGGTCGTCAGCATCTATCTGCTCGAAGATACTTACCAGCGACTACTATGATCATACTGCGATCGCCACTCCATCTGCCATGCGAGTCGATCATAAAATAGACCTTTTTTTTTTGTACGGGGTAATTGCATTTACGCATTCCCACCGCCGCTGCAGCGTATTCGCGCGCTGGCGGTGGGATATGTGGGACTCGCCATCTCCATAGCGTGGTATGCTAACTCATACCACTAGGAGAGGATCCTACACAAGTAAAACCCCCCGGATACTCCTTCGATCCGCCGTTGGTGTGGGCCGGGTACACAAAAAGCAATCCGGAACATGAAATAGACCATGGTCTATTTCATGTTCTTCATGACTTGGCAAGATCCGTTAACAGGAGGCATACTTTTTTACTACTATGTCAATTGCAATTTTGTGGAAATAAAGTTTTTTTTTTTTTTTTTTTTATTATGTCAAGATGGAGGCTACCTACCCATTCAGTGGACATTGTTAGTTTGATAATAATATATTTTATATCAAAACTTACAATCTCTATTATTATAGGTACCTAGTTAATGAATGATATTTGAAAAAAAAAGTGTTTAACTAATGTTTAATTTATTTAATTGGAGAATTGGAACCCACACTATATACTATAAATACATGGTTCTCCGGAAGAGATAGGTGGGAGATAGAATTAAACTACGAAATTTAATTTTGTAAAATGTAAATAAAAATGAAACGACATCTGTATCGGTAAATATAAGCCTGCGGGAATATCTATTAACTGTCGTATTTATAAACAATTCCTAGACTTAGAATTTCCTTAAGAATTTCAAGTTGCATTTTTGTGAACTTCATTAATTCATCAATAAGAATTTTCAAGTGAATATTCTTTCATAAATTTTTTGACACAATTGTTTATCAATTTGACAGCTTGAGCATAAGGTCTAGTTTTCAAATAGCCTTAGTTTACGAGTTTATACTCTTAGGCTAACCCCAGATTGAAGTGAGCATTCCTCGAGCAGGTAGGCAGCAACCATCTGCACCTAGTAATAGGATATAACAGTACACTCACAATCGTGTAGTTTCTGGCTAGAATAGACTATCTACTACTATCCCATGTCTTAACAAGGGTTTATAAGAAGCGACTAAGGGACAAGGGATAGATGGGCAACAGTATCTGTCAGCTTAAGGATACTTACCATCTTACTACGAACCGTGGTGATTATGGAAATATCCTTCAACTTCGGTCTGTTAAGAGGAAGCCTACGTTCAACAGTAGAGGTAAACGGGCTGATAACATAAAGTAAAAATATGTATTAATACTTAAATATTTTATTATTTAAGTAATAAAATTTTGCGAAGTCTTTAACTTAATGGTCATATCTGTGGGCCTCTAGAAAAATTATTGTTGGGAGCTGACAACGAGACTGTGAACTTTTTAAATCTAGGATTAAATTACATTTGAGACGTGACACTGCGACGTTAAAACATTGTTTGTCTTTATATATTTTACTTTAGCACTTTTACTAATGTGACAGTTTAAGAGGTAGTAAGACATTATTATCTTTACAAATATTATAAAAAGGAAACGTTGTTGTATTGTTTAGGCTCCGAAATCTTTTAACCGATTTGAATAATTATTTCACAATTGGGAAGCTACATTATCCGGATAAGCTTTATTTAATTATGAAGTTCTCACGTGAATGGGAGCTACGCGGGTGAAACCGCGCGCGGGGATCTTGTGAAATAGAAATAGAAATAGAAATATTTTATCGTCATAAAGTGTGGTACAAAAGATGTTTGCATTAAATGATATGATCCAATACACTTTGTCAATATCATGACGTGACATACAGCAGTTAGATAAATTGAATAACATTGTGTTCAATAAACTGCTTGACTGGTACTTGTTTTAAGGTATTTTGTGGTAATCATCATCAACAGCCCGTTTACGTGCACTACTGAACATGGACCTCCTCTTAACAGACCTTGGCAAGCCAGGATCGTTGAGGGATTTTGCCATAATCACCTTGGCAGACGGATTGGTGATCGCAGTAATATGTTAACCTTGGGCTAATAGACGCTGCTGCCTATCCATCAGCCATATGTCCCTTAGTCGCCTTTTACGACACCCATGGTTAGACACGGGGTGGTCTATTATACTATACTACTATAGTTCTAAGCCGGAAACCACACGGCATGTGGTAATACCAATGCTCAATAACTTAAGTAATTGATTTTGTGCTCCTAGACGTGAATAAGGTCATCATCGTCATCACCCCATATAACGTCCACAACTGAACATTGGTCCCCGAGAGATATTACTAGTCATAGTCACCACGCTTGGCAGGCGGGTTTGTGACCGCAGTAATATGTTATAACACACAAGGAAACGCTGCTGCTCGTTCCCTGGTATACGCTTGTTATAGGTTATGTTATAACAGTTGGGACCAACAGCTTTCCGAGGCCGAGAAGGTAGTCCCTCAACCTACCAGATCCAAGATTTTGTTCGAACGGCTATCTAACCCATATCTTCCAAGACTTAAAACGATATTTATACCGCTACACCACATAAGTTGTCAGCCTCCGTAAATAAGGTTACTATATTAGATCTCATATAAGGAGACTAAGGGTGGCAAACGATTCTTGTTTCAAATTCCAAATCAAAATAATTTACATTCATATAGACGTTTACAAGTTTGTAAATAACCGTTAAATGGCCGTTTTCGTATTAAGAACGATCATTATTTATTTGAAATAATAATTACGAATTTCACTGAAAATTTCAGTCGGAGTCAGATGAAATAAATTCTTTCAATTTTATAATAGTCAATAATATATGAAATCACGATCTTTCATTAAGGAAGTGTTTGTGTTGTGAATGTCAATAATATAATTTAAAATAGTGCCATATTTTATTTATGTTAATTTAATAGTGATCGTACTGACACAGTCTTGAAAGACAAAAGAGTTTGCCCTGCTGAGCTATACGACCCCCAGTCGTGAGTTGATATACCTAACAGCGCGGGCATTTTCGAAGAAATTTCTATTGAAATAAGCTGTACCTTAGTACTAATGTATCCTTCTTCTGTTCTTTTGTTTTTTGTTATTCTATGTGTACATAAACTATTAAATAAAATAAAAAAACGTACTTAGAGGAATCTTTTTTTTAATACATGTTTGTAATATGACTTTTATGAATCAATAAAGCTAAACAGTACGTTTCAGTGCAATTCTCTCCAAATCAGTTTGCCAATGTTTGTTAGTCAAACATGGAAAATAATTTTTTCATAGCATTCTCTCGTTTTTTAAAATAATATTTTGGACCAAAAGAATGATTTAGATCCTCCTTCAAAATATAAATTTATACAAACAAAACTTAATTTTTCACCCCGTCCCTAATGAGCCTAAAACTTTCTACTTCAATCTTACCCGACAGGGGTGAAAACCCGAAGCTTTGGAGCAAACTTCCGCGCCGGATGGTGACTTTGACCAACTTTTTTAATTTGCACAAGTGGACATAATCGGCGGATGTGACGTTATCAATCTTGAGGAAGACTGGAGTGTTGCCCTCATTACTGAATGATGTAAGTCGTTTTCTCGTAAATAAATTATTATCCTTCCACTATTTTGTTTATTATTATTACTAATATTATGTTTGACAATCTCCGAAGCGTAGCGATATAAGTCTTGCTTTGAGTCTCGGAGGTCGTGGGTTTGATCGACCACGCCGGACTAGAAATTTTTTATGTAAATTCTAAGATTTCTTTCCGGGTCTGGTTGGTTGAAGGACTACCTTTCGTTCCAGCAGCCACAAGGAAATGCTGCTGCTTGTTTCCTGATAAACGATTGTTACCTGACCCGGAAAGAAAACTTAGAATTTACAACAAGATTTTCTTGTCCGGCGTGGGGATCGAATCCACGACCTCCGAGACTTAAAACAAGACTTATACCACTACGCCACGAAGGTTGTCAGTTAAGGAGACACATACTACTAAGGTAACGCCTGTTCAGGAAAAAATACATCATATTTTTTCCTGAACAGGCGACTGTAATATGATTTTCCCACTTATTTTAAAGTACCTACCGATAGAAAAAAATGTAGACCTCATTAGGACAGTTTTCGCGAATTGTTATAATGTTAAAAAAATAGCGAAGGCGATGTGACTGTGTTTTCTGGTACTACCGACATCGTTAAAGGATTGATTGATGTTTATATAGGAGTGGCGTAGGGGAACCATGTTAGTGGGACATGATGGGATAACCTCCTTTTTGACTTATTCTATTACATTTTTTAGACGAAAATGACTACGACTAAGAGCAATGATTTTCAAGTCAGTAACCTCCGTTCCACCGGGTATCTTGTATGAGCAGTTCCCAGTGCCCTCATTATTGACGTTAGGGGGAACTACCGAGAGTTCTAGTGGGTAAAGGAAAAGGTTTTATGAGAGGGCTCCTCGTGATATAATTAGCATATCATCGCTATGGAGATGGGAGTCCTAAATACCCTGCTATTGTGGCGTTGCGGATGCCTAGTGCATTTTCGTCCGTGGTACATCTAGAAATTACCAATTATAATCTCATAAACTATACGTTTTCATAATATTAGTATAAAGGTATATATTACATGAAACTAAGCCTAATAAAGAATAAGATTCTTATCAAGGATCGGGTGTTAGAATTCCTCCTCACAAAGGGAAGATTGCTGGCCCGGCATGGTATGCCCGGTGACTGCAGTCCAATGGTTTTTGTTGAAAACTTGTATATTGGGTGACTTTTTTTACCGTCTTGAAAATAATAGGGCGTGATATATCTGAAATAGATAATAATATTAATAATAACTCTTTATTTCAAGCAAGAATTGGGTACTCTGCCTCCTGAACTACGCTACTGACCTGTATTTCAGGAGACAGATGTCTAAGGCAAAGTTATTTTATCATATTTTTTTTTTAATGACATAGAATGAAAATAATAATGTAAAACCCTACTTAGGTAGCGAAATAGCGTAACTACCTAGTTACGCTATTTCGCGTTTATTATTACGCTTACGCTATGAAGGGTGTATTTCTTTTAGGTAATTTATGAGATTTTCGAAACTCTTATCACCCAAATACTAGTACAAATATACTGTGGTCTATAGATTCTATTCCATTTACACAATACACCATATTCAATCACATCAAGACGGTAAAAAAATCATCCAGTAGGTATATAGCCTCAGGCCTCAAGTCACGTGCGAATTTCAATAACGCGCGGAGTAGTTACGGCATTTTGCATTTGACTTCTGTTGCTACACACTAAAAATAAATGGTCATCCTACAAAAATATGAAAAAAATAGTGAGTAAGTTGCGGGTTGCGAAGTTAACGGGATCTTGACATGAGTATGAGTGGAGGCGCAGTTCCCCGTGTAACGTCAGTCAAATGTTGTACTTTTAACATATACTTTGTTTTTTTAAATACGTGAATAATTTACACAAAGGTCTCTTGCCTGGTGTGGGGATCAATCCCACGACCTCCGAGATTCTAAGCGAGCCAAATACCGCTACGTTACAGAGGTTGTCACACTTGCTGTCCTTATATTTGGAACCCTGCACTTTATTTATTATTTATTTATTATTTATTTATTATTATTACATAATAGTGCTTAACCTTAGTGTAATATATAGGTCCACAAAACTGTTCTAAACAGTTTGTCTGTGGACTCAGGTGAGTCTTTTATATTTTAAGTTGGGAATTTAATAATATAGTGTGTGATTATGCATAATTTACTATGTATACTATAGTTCATGGTGTGTGTATACTATCCAATAGGTGTTCCTTTAATAATCTTTTAAACCTGTTTTTATTAGTTTCTCTTCTGATGTCCACAGGCAAGCTATTTAACAAATATGGTAAACGTTTTCTTAATGTCCTATCTCCATAGTAATTATTAACTCTAGGTACATCATACTTACTGTTAGCTATCGACCTGGTACTGTGAGTATGCGATACAAGTGATGAATTATGCTCGTAATTGCCATGTTGATTTACTAATAATAAGTATTTATATTTTAAAGTAACTGGGAGAATTTTACAAATTTTAAATAGTTTTTTGTAATTATGTTTGCAACTGTTCTTAGTTTTATTGTTTACTAATAGTTTTAGGAATCTAATTTGTAAAGTTTCAATTTTGCCTATATAAGTTTTAAAAATCGATCCATAGCAATCAAGAGCATAAGATATAATAGATTCCACTAGAGATTTATATAAACATTTTAATGTAGTAGTTGGTACTTTAAAACTTAGGTGATAAAATTTCCCTAGTAATATTCTAAGCTTATCACAAATGTAATCTACGTGTTGGGACCAGGAGAAATTCTCGTCTATTTTCATTCCAAGGTAAGTGACACAATTTACTTGTTCTATAGGTTTACAGTTACAGTTTGCATTATTTTTGTGATAACATGAAAAACTATGAGTGAATATTGGAGTTGGTATTCCTGAAGGGCGTAAATAAGGTGAGTGTAAAATAATAAGTTTAGTTTTATCTGAATTAAGTACAATTCCATTATCATGAGACCATTTTACAACATCATCTACATCGCGTTGGACTAGGCTACAAGTCTCAGCGAGGTCAGTGCCGGCGCGCAATGTACACAAGTCATCAGCGAACATATACGCCGAGCAATGATTTAATATTTTTGGCAAGCTATTAACGTGCATGAGGTAGCATACAGGACCACACCCCGACCCCTGCGGAACCCCGCACTGGACATGTTTCTCATCGCTGTAACTGTCGCCCACCTTAACCTGATAGGATCGTGCAGTGAGGTAGTCAGTGAACCATTTATTCAGTGGCTCCCTCACTCCACACTCCTCCATCGCATTTAGTAGTGTATCAGATTCCAAAGTGTCAAAAGCTTTTTTGAAGTCATAAAATATAGCAATAATGAACTTTTTTTCAGACAAATGGGTATTAATTTCTTCAGTAAAGTTAGTTAACAATGTGTTCGTGCTTTTATTTCTTTGAAATCCGTGCTGACAACTATTTAATATTTTGTTTTTATGAAGATACAGTCCGATTTGGTTTACTATACATTTTTCTATAATTTTATCAATGCTCGACAGAATAGCGATTGGTCTATAGTTAGAATATATTTGACAATTATCTTTTTTATAGATTGGACGAACTATGGATTTTTTTAATAAATTTGGAAACATATGTTTACTTACAGATAAGTTGACTAGATTGGCAATGACTGGGCTTACTTTGTCTCCTATAAATTTAAGGTCAGACATACGTATGCGATCGGTACCCGGAGATTTCTTACTGCTCATATTTTTAATGATATTCATAACATTTTTAGTGTCTACCGGTTGCCACCTCATACATACATCAGCCTCTTGCACATAGCCACTTCTATCTAACCATTTCTCATGACACACGTGCTTAATGAGATCAACATCATTTGAAAAAGTAAACGCGAACTTGTTACATATTTCTTTTGTATCATTTTCTTGTGTCATACTCATAATTATAAAATTATCTAAGGACTTTTTTTGTTTTCCTAATAATGTATTTATTTTATCCCATATTTTTCTTATATTACCATTACAATCTAATATGCATTGCTTATCATATTTATTCTTGCATTTAAGTATCGCTTTTGTACACTTATTTCTATACCTAGTGTAATCCAGCCTTTTTACCATATTTTTGGTATCAGCACTCCAAACATTAAATAATCCATCTCGTTTTTCTATCATCGCTTTTAAGTTTTCATTAATCCAACTGTTACTATTACGGTTACTCTTTCGGATATATATATTTTTATAACAGTCATCATAAATATTGTTGAATAGTTGACAAAATTGCGAATACAATTTCAGTGGACATTCAATAGTTAATAGTTGTTCAAAGTCGGTGTTGAGAAGTTTTTCTCTTACAGCACGATTATCTAACACACGTCGTGTAACAGGCAGCGAGTCATCAGAGAGGGGCGCGGGGGGACCCGATTGCGCGGCCGCAAGTGCAGGCGCGCGACGACGACGCCGTGATGTCGAGTTATAGGCGCTGATATTCGATTGGATTTCGTTGAAGTGTCGGGTTCGTTTCCATTCCACCGCGGCTGTTGTAAAATAGTGATCCGATATTTTATGCTTAATAATTGAGGAATGTATCACTGGTAAATTATCTCTAATATAAATGTGATCTAAGCACGATTCAACTAATTTTTCTGCAACTATTTCTTTACGGGTTATATCGTTAATACATTTCACAAATCCATATTCTGCTAATAAGTTCTCGTATGCGATCACGATTTTATCTTGTGTTTTTAATAAGTTAACATTAATATCACCACATATTATAGTTTTTTTATCTAATGGTAAATTATGTAATAGTTGTTGTAGTTCTATTAGAAACTGCGTGATTTTATCTTTTTTGTTAATTCTAGGGGGCCTGTATATTGATAGTACTTGTATTTGCTCATTATGGTGGCGCAGTGTAATGGAAACGCACTCTGCACTGTCCATGCTTAACTCGCTGACGGCCGACCGCGCCATGAGCCCCTCCCGCGTATACACTACCCTACCTTACATCTGTAAGGTAGGGTCTGTAGCTGCCGAAGGTTGGTAAATAAAACTCTTGAGTTGTAGAATGAATGCGTGTAGAATGTATTTGTTTTACTTAAGCCTGAGATATATATACAGTTGGTCTCACCAGGAGTGTCATGTTAACGTTTTATTATTCTAATCTACCAATCACGTAATAGTGAAAAATGTTATGCGGATCGGCCGCGCGCGGCGCTCGCGCGCTTCTTGTATAATATTGTGCGAGACGTATTTTTCAACAGTTTGCACCGGGCGCCCGCGGTGAGCGGACGTCTGTATTTTTATGTATTGCAGCTACAGGTGTCCCCCCTTAGCGAAGCGTACCGGAGGCTTCACAGCTCTGCCGGATCTTGTCCTGTGTTCCTGGTCTTCGGATGTTGTCGTTGACGTTGACTGAGGTGCAGGAACGGCCGTGGCAGGAGTGCAGTTGCTGTTATCCGTGTCCTTATCGGTGTTCAATGTGTAAGCTGGTTTCAAGCGATCGATTGATACATTTACAGTACGTGTAGGCAATCTAATCTTGAAATATTTGTCGCTTCTCTCCAGGACAGGATACGGGCCTTCGTACGGTCGTTGTAGTGGTTTTCGTACGGCGTCCACACGTAGAAATACTGACTCACACGTGCGAAGATCTCGGTGAACAAAGATGTTTTTGTTGTTGCTATGCGGTAGGTACTTAGGCGTCAGCTGAGTGACTACACGGTGTAGGTCGTCGACGTAGGTATAGTCCATTTTCGTGTTTGTAGGTGATGGTCGAGGCGGGTGGCTGCACGAAGTCCCATGAGCACTGTAGGTAGTTCGTCCATCCACTTGGTATTGGTTGTTAGTCGCGCCATCAGTGCAGCTTTCAGTGAGCGGTGCCAGCGTTCTATGATCCCGTTACACTGCGGGTGATAAGCAGTAGTACGGTTTCTCTCGGCACCGATGAAACGTGTTAACTCGAGGAACAGCTGACTCTCAAACTGTCGTCCTTGGTCGGTTGTTATGGTGACAGGTGAACCAAATCGAGTTATCCATGCTTCATAGACGGTCTTCGCTACTACATCAGCTGATATTTCTTCTATGGGAATGGCTTCGGGCCAGCGCGTCGCGCGGTCTATCATTGTTAGTAGGTATCGATGTCCGCGCGCCGACGGGGGAAGCGGGCCGACGATATCAATGTGTAGGCATTGAAATCGTGCGCTTGGCGGGAACGCTGCGATGTCGCTGTAGGTATGACGTTGCACCTTGGATTGTTGACACGCAGTACATGCCTTAGCCCAAAGTCCAATGTCTGTGTTCATAGAAGGCCAGAAGTATCGTTCTTGTATTAGTTTTCGTGTCGCACGGATACCGGGATGACTCACGTTGTGTACAGCGTTGAATGCGAGTCGACGAAAATCAGCTGTTAGGTATGGTCGTATGTTGCTCGTGGATATCTCACAGTAGATTTGATGACTTGAGGTCGGTATAGCGATCTTTTTGAGTGTTATGTTTGTTTGTTTAAGTAGATCGGGTATCACTGAGTCTTGTTGTTGGGCGACGGCGAGTTATGAGAAGTCGATTGTAGTAGGTATATCAATCGCTTCAATTCTTGATAGGGCGTCGGCGACTGCGTTGTTTATACCACTTACGTGTCGTATATCTGTTGTGAACTCGCTAATGAATGATAGCTGGCGGGCTCGGCGTTGTGTGTCGTTATCCGATGGCAGCTTGTGGATTGCGTATATAAGCGGTTTATGGTCGGTATAGATGATAAGTTCTCTTCCTTCAAATATTTTTCTGAAATGTTTCACAGCCATATAGATTGATGATAACTCTCGGTCGAATGTACTGTATCGCTGTTGCGCGTCAGAGAATTTCTTAGAGAAGTAGCCGATAGGTATCCATTTGTTATTGATATGTTGTTGTAACACGGCTCCCGCGCATTTGTTTGAAGCGTCGCACATGAGTGACATCGGATGGTCGACGGATGGAGATGGGTGGGCAAGTAAAGTTGCGTTTTGTATGCTAGCTTTACATGCTTCGAATGCTTGTATGGCTTCCGGTGTCCAGTCGATTTTTGATTTGTCACGTCGCTTCGAGTTGTGTAGGAACGCGTTGAGAGGGGCTTGAATGAGAGCGGCGTTCGGTGTGTTATCACGGTAGAAGTTGATCATACCGAGGAAACGTCGTAGTTCTTCGACTGTCTCTGGTTTGGGGTATTCCGCGATGACCTTGACTTTGTCTTGGAGTGGCTTGATTCCTTCGCTTGACACGTCGAAACCAAGGAATTTGACATTCTCTTGAGCGAATACACACTTAGATGGGTTTATAGTAACGCCGTATTCATCTAATCGTCGTAGTACAGTGCGTAGGTCTTGATATGCGGATTGTAGGTCGTCCGAGGCTATGATGACGTCATCGACGAATGGGAAGACGAATTCGAGTCCACTGAGTACTTGGTGTATGAATCGTTGAAAGGTTTTCCCGCCATTCATGAGACCTGGGCATATCCGTGGGAACTCGAATAAACCAAACGGGGTGGTGATGGCCGTTTTCTCGATATCCGGTTCGTACGGGTATCTGTTGGTACGCTCTGTTCAGGTCTAACACAGTGAAAATTTTCTTTCCGTGGAGTAGGTAAGTGAAATCCTTCAATCGTGGTACTGGATAGCGATCGGGCTTGGTCACGGTGTTGAGACGTCTGTAGTCACCACATACTCGTATATCACCATTTTTCTTGGGCACGACGTGAAGTGGGCTTGACCATGGGCTTTTGCTTGGACGGCATAGGCCCTGTTGCATCATGACTTCGAATTCTTTCTTAGCGGTCCAGTAGCGGTGTGGCGGTAACGGTCGTGTTCTACTGTGTAGCGGTGGACCAGTAGTCTCGATGTGATGTTCGACACGATGTTTAGGTGTTTGCTTGATGGAGGATGGTCGGATGACATCTGGGTAATCAGCGAGGATTTGATGCAACTGTTGTTGATCATCTATGCTTCTTACGGTTGGCTCGGTGGAATATGATACTGATGTCTTGACGGATAGGCTCGTAACTTTATCGATAAGACATCGGCCACGTATATCGACAAGCAGGTTGTGGTGCTTCAAAAAATCTGCACCGATAATAGGTTTCGTGACTGCAGCGATGACGAATTTCCACGTGTATGGTCTTCTTAACTTCAGATCCAACACCATGGTTTTCTCCCCGTAAGTAGGTATTGTAGTGTTGTTGGCGGCGTACAGTTGAAACGTTGTTGGAGTTGCTGTTTTCATTCCCTTTGGCTTCGGTATAACAGATATATTGGCGCCGGTGTCGATGAGGAAAGATAAGCGTGAGTTTTTATCTGTTATGAATAGACGGTGTGATGCGTAGTTCGCGTCGGTTGCCGCCTCAGCCAACGCGGTGGTTAGTTTTCCGACTCGGGTGTTGCCTCTTCGAACTTGCACGGGCGCGTGCAACGGTAAGCTTGTTTACCGAATTTGCGATGGTAATAGCAAATAATAGGTGTATCGGGTCGCTGCGGCGTGCTACTGCGTGGTGGACGATGATTGCTGGACGATCTTGATCTGTTTCGCTGCTCATTCCCGTAGTGACGCCGTGGTTGATACGCTCTCCGTGTTCTTAGCTCCTCAATTTCTCGCGTGAGCTGTTGAGCCTTCAGTTGCGCCAACTCGCTCGCGAGCATGTCGATTTTCTCGTGTAACGCACGTAGGTCGTATGATGTATGATCTGAGCGACTCGGTTTGGCTTGAGAAGTGCTTGCGATGGCGGAGACTTCAGGACGGGAATGTTCTAGGATCTTGTCGGCCATAGATGCGAGATCGTTGATGTCCGTTTTCTTAGCTATATTTTCACTCACAGCGAGGACGGCACGTACAGATTGTGGGAGGTGATTAGTCCACATTATTCTCAGCGTGGATTCCGAGATGTTTTCTCCGGCGAGGTTTTTCATACGCCGGAGTAGCTGTGAGGGCTTCATTTCTCCCAGTTCCATCTCAGAGAGTAACCGCTGGACCTGTCGCTGCTCCGATTCTTCGTATACTTGCAACAGGCGGGTCTTGAGAGCACCATATTTGTCGGTCTCAGGAGGTCGTAGGATGATGTCAGCGATCTCGTCGATATCTTGCCGTTCCAGCTGTCCAATCACGAGCTCATACATCGCCTTGTCGCCTTTCTTGTGAGGTGAGACGATGGCTTCAAACTGGGCGAACCATAATCGTAGTCTATCGCGCCATATGGGTGGTATTCTGAGGTGTGTAGATACGCCGGAAACTTCTTGGTTCTGCTGAGCCACTTGTTTGTTCTGATCTTCCATGATGGTTGTGAACGGTCGGGGTCACCAATGTAAGGTAGGGTCTGTAGCTGCCGAAGGTTGGTAAATAAAACTCTTGAGTTGTAGAATGAATGCGTGTAGAATGTATTTGTTTTACTTAAGCCTGAGATATATATACAGTTGGTCTCACCAGGAGTGTCATGTTAACGTTTTATTATTCTAATCTACCAATCACGTAATAGTGAAAAATGTTATGCGGATCGGCCGCGCGCGGCGCTCGCGCGCTTCTTGTATAATATTGTGCGAGACGTATTTTTCAACAGTTTGCACCGGGCGCCCGCGGTGAGCGGACGTCTATATTTTTATGTATTGCAGCTACACATCAATTCGAGGAATGAAAAAAAGAAAACCATATCTAAAACTATAACTTGATTATACATACCTAACTAGAAAATACTTCAGGTTTATCCGTTGCAAGCCTTTTTACTATTGGTTAATTGATATGTTTTAGAATTCGGTTTCCGTTAAGTAAACTAAATATTAAATACAAGTAAAAAAAAATCTAGTCAACTAGCATACCAATGACGTGAGTTCGGAATGCAATGACAGTTTTCAAACGTGGAGCACGGATGAAAGTCAATCACGTTGACACTCATAACGACGCAAGTTTGAACCCGACGGCGTGACACGCCGCTATCGAACAGGACACGTTCAACGATTTACTTGTAAATATCTAGGGGCCTATTAGACTTTCTGCAGGTATTTTTGTAGTAGTCATAATAAGAACTAAGATTCATCGGTATCGGATATGCGAGCGTTGTTGAGCAGCAATGCTCGCATAGCCGATACCGATACTATTATTAGAGTTAGCCTGATGATTTATAGCCTATAGCTATTCTCTACAAATGGGTAATCTAACACTTAAAGATTTTTCGAATAAAAAAAGATATACCTGGTTTGGGAGCCCTAAAAATAAAAATAAAATGTTTTAATGGAATCGAGGATGAAAATTGTTCGTTATTTTATTATTTCCCATTCGCTAAACCTCGTTAATAGTGTATTTTATATAAAATCAATCACGCTCTAAAGTCAAAGCGAAGGCTTCAAATCGACAGCGTGACGTGTCGCTTTCGAACACGACGCAGCTTAATGAACGCTATCACAATACTGAACTATGTCGTTCTAGAGGATTTAAAGGATTATTAAAACACATATTCATTTTGAACTTTTATCATCAGGCTTGAATTTTAATGTTTGTTTTACCGCAGCAAAATAATTTTGTTTAAATAGTACAACCGATTTTTTCAATAAGAATTTAGTTAACTAATAATGCGACATAAATTCAATCAATACGTGATTTTATTAACTAGTTAATCACGTACATAGGTAAACATGATTTTTTCAAAGATTAAACGTATAACTCTCCGGTTTTGACAGTACTACAAAGAATATAAGATCTGTAACTGAAAGAAAAAAATTAAACATGTAGCCTGTATTTCAAATTTAAGAGTATGATATATGTATTAAAGAAACGGTTAATTTTTATTAAATGAAAATTCTGTTCTATGCGCCTAATCGCTTTTTACAAATTTAGCCTAAACAGCTGAAGCGATTTCAAAGGGACCGGCAATGGTAACGACTCATTTTATATTTTAGTGTATCAAAAGATAAGCACGTATTGCGTAAACATATAACCAATAAGACCCTTACGGTATCTGAAATAATCCAAGAGAAACAATTATATTTACAGTAGCAATCATTTCATATTCAAACATGACGTTGGTTTTAATAAAGTTCTCTTAATCATGTTTAGTAAAATGATATATAATAATTAAATTAGTATCTATAAGATATTAAATTAATTTTATTATCTTATGCGGTTTTATTCATGTTATTTCTGTGAATGTGCATTTAATAAAAAATATCGTGTGTATATTTAAATTACTACATTACTTGGATTTGAATTTTACTCAGTTAGTTATCCAGATTGTTTATAATATTAATCCCATATGCTATAAAATATGAACTTTCAAACGTGACATCCATTAATTTTGGGATAAGTTAATGTACTTATGTACATTCATGTTTCAATGTTAAATGCTAGACCTTTCAATGTCATATCTTAAAGCCTTATTAATGATCATCAATATAGAGTGTCCAGGATTATATACAAAAATTAGTAGTAGGTGGGTACCGTTTATATAAAAACTTTCATGTTTTAGTAATATAGATATCTTACCTATCTATATTACTCAAAATGTTTGTGGAATGTCTCAGCAAATTTAGATTCAAATTTTGATTGTGAGACATGACATACTATGGCGTTCATTTCGATTTCGGGAGTCGAAAATGATGGGATAATTACAATAGAAAATTATTACGATTACAATAAAATAACAATACAAAAAGGTACTATTAATGGGAAACTTTTGACATATATGCATTTGAATTTGGTCAATTTTTCCTGAATATGACGGAGTAGTCATCATGCATGCAACACTTTGGAACATTATAATGTGAGAAACTGTATAAAAACACTATGTTATAAACTGGTATTGTAACATAGGGTTTGTAATCAACATAATTATTTCTTAGGATAATTTATATTGTAACCGAAACAAATAATTTAATTACATTTTATAAGCACGTGAAAGTGTAATACAAATTAATCGTTCAACTACATAAGTATTTAAATGTGTTTAGTTTAAGTGACGGATGACGCATATTTAATTTATTGTAAATTAAAGCTTAGGGTTGCACGCAGTTAAGCTGAAATCGTAATATTTTTAGTCAAAATATAAGTAAGTATATTTTCCATATTACACCGTAAGCTTGATAACGTATTTATATCCTATCTATGAATACAGATAATACTTGAATACATAAACGCAAATGTAGGTTGAAAACAAAAGTGTATACAGGTCATGTCACGTCATTCAGTGTTGAACCCGTTGACGTGACGCTATCGCTTGACAGCTCGAGATTACATACTGCGGCAGGTTGTTATGGACAGACATATTGATACTACTCTACTATAGGATTCATGAATCACACGGTGTTTCTGATAATAATATGACTGTTATTATAAGTATATGGGAATGAGCTCACATCGATCAATCTTAATACAATATTCTTCGATTCACATTTGTTCTGATATAATGACAGCATATCTTACCTACCTTTTTCCCTACCAATATTATAAATGCGAAATTTTATATGTTTATAGGCTGAGATGCAATCATCTTACAATCTAAATTATAATTAGGATACTTATAATCTAATAATAAATCTATTAATAAACTTATAATTATTATAATCATCACGGAAGTCGGATACAAATTTGACTTAAAAATAAGATAACATATTGAATAGTTATAAAACATCTTAATAAGAAACACAGTAATATTCAAAATTATTCATTATAATAAGTTTTGAGATTGTAATAGGTACCTATTTTGGATTCAGTAAAAAGACACGAAAATAAAACTATTACTTACAAGTGATTGAAAGATACGTTAATAATATCACCATACAGCAGAGATGAGTTTGACACGTTACGAAGGTTTGTCGCGTCAGTCGTCAATCAGTTTTGAATTTGAAAAAGTATTACACCTTAACATTAGGTTGTATATAATTATATAAAAGGGTGTGTTTCAATTACTATAGTTTAAAAAACTAGCACCCTGCGCGCGGTTTCCCGCGTTTTCTGTTTCCGTAGGAACTTGATTATTAAACTAGCTGTTACCCCTGACTTCGTCCGCGTAGTTTTCGATTTCCTCATACAAACTTTTCAACACCTTTTCACCCCCTTAGGGATAGGGGGCGGGGGTAATTCCCTTTAGGTGCAATTTTCAAAAATCTTCTCTTAGTGCGCACCTATAGGAAACTACCCCCGCCCCCCTAAAATATTTGTGCAGAATATTTATGCAGAATTTCATAGTTCTAGACCCGGTTTCAGTTATGCGTTGATCAATCGGTCAGTTAATTTATGCTTTTATCTATATATATAAAAGAAAGTCGTGTTAGTTACACTATTTTTAACTCAAGAACGGCTGAACCGATTTGGCTTAAAATTGGTAGGGAG
Organism: Nycteola revayana; assembly: GCA_947037095.2. Classification (NCBI taxonomy): domain Eukaryota; kingdom Metazoa; phylum Arthropoda; class Insecta; order Lepidoptera; family Nolidae; genus Nycteola; species Nycteola revayana. Next base: position 12,261,130 of record OX344841.2, on the reverse strand, counting down.
GTAGCTAAGAACTGGGAGAAGGACATATATATGATACTTTTTATGCCGTTCCCGTGTGACGTGACATAAAACGTGGTATAACAAAACACAAGTGACATGAAATAACAAAACAACTCAGTCAAAATATAAGTCAGCGGTTCATTTGTTGAAAATGGTATAACAAAACGCAACTGACAGCTGAGCATATTTAAAAAAAAGTCTTATTTTATTTTCCCATACAAATTATTATAACTGTCAAACGTTACAGTTTTGTTCCGTCATAGATTGATTGAGCAACCAAAAAGTGACAGATAGTCGATAGTATTTTAAAATCAGAAGAAGTACATTTCTAGACGAAAGTTGATCTGTCACCATTGTCAAATATTTATAGGTGGGTTCAGAATTTTATATTGAAAAGAGTAAAGATATACTTAGTACACTGTTCATGTTGTGATTCTGGCTTCTTTCGGTCATTTCCAATTGCTTAAACTCTTCCGCGGTGATATTGAAATCTAGAAAACTTACTCTATCCATAATCGACGGTGTTAATGAAATTACGAATTTATAGTTCTAATTTGTGTGTGAATTGTTTTTTTGTTTTATTAATTCTTTTTGTTCGACGTGAACTGTGACCACATTTTGAACAAAATATAAACTGCTGCAGTTATTGTTTTGAAATTCGTCGCTGTCGTTCAATGTCCATTTTTTTCCTGGTTGAAAATGCATTAGGCATCCACGGCCACAGTGATGGTATGTAGTATGTAGAACTCCCCTGTTTATAGCGATGATATGCTTATTTTATCACTAGAAGATGGTTTACCTACTTAACTTAACACAAGATGTTCCTCTAAATGCCAGTAAATTGAGCACCAGGAATAGCTAATGCATATTATTTTACATCCGGTACCGTGGCGATGCCTATGACCTAGCAGTCATGGACTCTCCTGGGTCCATTCAATGCACCTTTTGGGGGCGCACGGAGCACAACTACAACTCTACGTATCATGGGTCGGCCTCTAAAAGAAATTAGGACTATGTTCCCTACTCCTCGAAGCCGAGGCTCGGGGGACAGCCTGCTGTCTGTGCGCCTTCGGTGAAATGGGTAGGAGAGATCTATCTCCTGAAAACACTCCGCGGACTTCTACTGAATAGGCAATGGCCGGTAGCAAGAGGACGGATCCCATCACTCTTGCTCCACCGCCCAAGCCGGAAACTCCTCACACCAATGTACCGTGTGCTGTCGCTGTGATGACTGATGACATTAAGTTTCCGGATCACCCTCCCTCTTTTCTTTCAGAACATTCTAGTATTTTGAGCTAGATCGCTTGAACCAGTTTTTGAGGTGTTTTTCATAACTAATAGTAGGTAGGTGATACGAAGTGCATCGATGGACTTCGTATCACCCTACTTTACATTAGTTATTAAAAATCATTGGCATATCATCGATCATTGATAGAGTATTTTTTTTTGTTATCTTATGGCGTTTGACATAACATTGACCCAATGCGTGCTACTCTTACTGCACATCATGGTTAGTTCATTGCTATCACGCCTTATATTAAAAGTTCAATTCAATTTATGGTTTTAGCTAAGACAATACAACGTCTGTATATATATATAGACATAGCGTTCCTCGCGAGCCAATAGTTTCTGAGATTAGAGCTTTACAGCAACAAACTATTCAGCCTCATATATTAGTATAGATAACAACATAGTGCGTCATTTGATAATCACTTATTAACTACCCCTTTCTGGAGTAAGTAACTTACAAATATATTAAAAAAATATATTTTTTTGCGGATGTTTATAACTCAATAGTGCAAAACCCAAATATGACATTAAGATCTGGAATGCATAATCAGCACTGAAATTGACTTTAAATTAGACTATTACCATAATATTACCAAAATTGAATGATCGCAAAATAATTATAATAAAAAAGAAAATTCATTCCAATATGGGATAAGATCATAATTCTTTACACATGAATAAAAATAGATGCTGAGACACGAAAATAACACTATTACTTACAAGTGAATAGCTACGTTAATAATATCATCATACAGCAAAGGTGAGCTTGACACATTTTGCAGGTTTGTCACGTCAGTCGTCAATCAGTTTTGAACTCGATAGCGTGACACCGTGAGATTAGAATGTATAAATCTATGAGGTTGTTACGTGTTTCAATTTCCATTGTCATAAAAACTTGGTGTTTCGTGTGACAAAAATGTATTACTTGTGGTTCCCGTACTTAAGCTTCCGTAGAAACATAATATTTCCGATAGAACATATATCCTATTATGTACGTATCTATATATTAATACGTGAAGAAAACACTTTGTACCCCTTTTTGCGAAAATTTCGCGGACGAAGGAGTTTCAAATAGAGGAGGAGTGCAGAAAGTTTTTTTTTTTTAAATAATTGTTGAATTTTTATGACTGGGCTACCACTAGTATTAATAATTAGGTCTCGCCCACTGCGAAAAATTTAGCAGATTATTACTTTTTATCGAAAAATTACAAAAAATGTTGGCTGGAATGAATTTCATTCGAAATATTACAATTTTTTAAATATTACACATACATACGAAATATTACAATTTTTTAAATTTTTTAAATATTACACTTTGTTTTTGATTTTATGCATGTATATAAATAAAATTTATGTAATAATTACGATAAAAATCTACTTACAAATATTCATATAAGCAGATACTATACTTTAGAATTAAGTGCTAATGTAATAAATATTATGTAAATTGTAAAATAAGCAGGAACTAAAAGGCTTTCTTATTTTATTATATACTGGGTGACCTTTTTACCGTCTTGAAAATAATAGGGTGTGAGATGTATATGAAAAAGATGTCTAAGGCATAGATATTTTATCTTTTTTTTCATTCAAATATCACGCCCTATTATTTCCAAGACGGTAAAAAAACTCAAACAGTATAAATAAAATAAAATAAATGAAACTTTTTCTCAACTTATGAATTTTAATAAATACATAACCTAATATATCTTTTTAACATCCCTTTAACACAGACATACCTCTTTATACAATATTTTATAAGATCCCAGTAGAGACACGCACAACAGTTAATCTTTCAACTAAGTGCTTGAGTATTTGTCAATTCATCATTCTAGTGGCTTAGTCGAGACTGGGGCCGAGCCAAGGGCCGGTCTCGTCCGTGGCCGGTGACCTAATCTCGTCTGGAGAGATATAGACAGTGTCACGTCAAGTAGACGTTCTAGTATATGTATGCTCGATGAATATCTTTAGCTATCGAAAATATAACTGATTTTATTAGCTACTTAGAACGTAATATTAGAAACATTGAAGGTATTCAATCTCTGTGTAAGATTTCAGCCAGATAGGTTTTGAAGTGTTTGGGTGAAACCATGAACGATCTTGACTGTAATAATATGTGACAACCGTTGGTCGTGGGTTCAATTCTTGCGCCGCACAGAACATGTCTGTGTAGAATTAAAGTCCAAGAAAAAGAAAAATCCGTGATCTTTGAACTTATCTCGTCTGGAGAGATATATACAGTGTTCATACTTACATCGTCAAGAAGACGTTCTCATGTATATATATTTTTTTTCTGACTTGTGGTTAGCCTCGAGGCTTTTACTACCTCACCAGGCATAAAGGAGAGCAGAGCTCCAGCCTTAATAAATGGTTTCTAATGTATATGCTCGATGAATCCTTTTTTTTAATTTTTTTCTTTATCGAAAATATTACTGATAATATGAGCTACTTAGAAAGCTATTGTATTGTTATCCATACCAATATTAAAGAAGTAAAGTTTGTGAATTGTTTGAGAATAAGTAAGGGGTAATCTCTAGATCAACTAACTAAACCAATTTTTCAAATTCTTTTATCAAAAGAAAGACATATTATTTGTTAGTGTCATGGCCTATATTTAAGTTCAAGGTTTCCACGGGAACGAGATCTACGCTGGTCAAACCGCGCGGGACAGCTTTAATCAACCGTATTGGAAAATTTTAGGTATTCAATCTATGAGTCAAATGTTAGCCAGATCCGTTTAGTAGTTATGTGATACCATGGACGATCTTGACTGGAACCGATGACAACCGTAGGTCGTGGGTTCAATTCTTGCCAAGGGAGCGGGGTCAGCCACGGAAGCGAGGTTACGTGGTCGGTCGTACCTGTCCGGCGGCCAGCGGTAATACGGCGTGAGTTCGTACCTTGAGCTAATAGATGCTGCTGCTCATCTATCAGTTGTACCTTATATCCCTTAGTCGATCTTTACAAAACCCGTAGGAAGACATAGGGTAATCTATTCTAAGCTGGAAACTACACGTATCACGACCTTTTTTAGTTACAGTGGCCAATCTCTAAGGAGATTAACCATTTGCGCAGGACATATTATAGGGCACAAGTGAGTGCGCAAACACAGGTGAACTCTATTTCTTTAAGTACTACTCCCAAAATTAATTGGTATAGTGTTACCCACGGAACCGACGATTGATCAAACTAAAGATACCAGTTTAACGTGTTCTCCGAGGCACAAGTAAAACACCACCAACTTCAAGACTGCGGGCTAGTACTAGATTTTTCTAAATACAATATTTCAAGTCATACAAGTTTTTGCCTGACCCGGGGATCGAACCCGGGACCTTGGTAGTTACGGTGATAGTAAGACAAAGAGTTGACTACGTTCCTTGTTAATGCTATGAAAGCATACCACGGGTACCTTAGTTGATTGCAAGTCGATTCTCTGTTCATTCTTAATCTTGGTTCGGGTAAGACAACTCATAATTAAGTGTTTCTATTTCCTACTATATCTACTATTTCTTTGTAAAATCATACTAAGTTCTATACTTAGTATGATTTTACTAAGTTTAAGTTTAAGTTCTATATTACTTCTAAGTTTAAAAGTGTTTTTTATTAACAGAACGAAACCATTACCGCTAGAACAAAGAGGCAACGAACGATATGATTGCACTAGTGGCTCAGTGGTTGAGTTTGCAAATAAAAATAAATATTGGAAAACTGAGGTTGTGCTCCAAGCAGTGACGAGTGACGAAACAACAACACAACTTGCACTTGTCGATTTCCACCGCCATAGTATTCACAAGTACACGCGCTGTTGTTCCGATGCTAGGGTTGATACAGTTTTTTTTTTTAATATGACCAATCCCCAAAATCCTTCAGGCGATTTGGAAAAAACACTCGAGTAACAGGAACACATATTTTACTAAGAATAATTGTAGTGATTACAATACTTATACACCGTTACTCGAGTTACGATTAGTTTGGTTCACATATGGTAGTGTGCTGACATATATCAGTGACATATATAATATCTTTATAAAATCTCTATAGCGACTTATAAGTAGATTGATGAGCGCCATCTAGTGATGGACTGAAAATTTTTTACACATTCAACCAGATTGGCCGAAAAAATGCTGTGTCTACATCTAGTCAGTACGTTGTACACTAATTTGCATATTTTGATGATAATTATGCTGCCGCTACTATTCGATAGTTAAACAAAATATTTTATAATTTAAACAAAGTTTTAAATGTTTTGAAGCAGGTGTAGCTCAATGGCTAGGGCGTCAGACTTGCGAACATGTGGTCGCCGGTTTGATACCCACTCATTGCACTACTGACGTTAACCCACTCGTAACTCAAGCATATTTTAAGCTTGGCAAGAATTCTAGTGGTGTGCAAAAATTGTAGGTACTAGAATTCTCGGATCAGGGCAGTCGCTGGCGGGGGATTGACGAATGATGACTTTAAGATTTTTAGGGGAGTTTTGTGCAACTATCGCTCTGCTTTACGATGAGTAATTGTGTGTCACTGTAACACTAATTAAACTTTACTGGAACGTTTAAACAAGTGTTCATTCTACTGCTTCTAGAGGTTGTATGCTGTAACTCGAATCTTTTCATGTGACATTAATAGACTAATTGCTGATATAATTGATCTCACAAATAATACTTATGAAGCTTTATCTTAGTTAAATTTGTTCCGAATTGAAACATCTAACAATGGCCATCTGACTAACAACGAAATCAAATGTTTGTTTATTTGCTTGCTCATTAAATAGAGAATTTAGAATTAATCCATTTAAAACGTGTACCTGTTGCTATTAATAATATTATAATATATCTACCAAAGAACGATTAAGAAATCAAGAAAAAAAATGTTGTAGGTACCCCACTAAAATATTTATTTTGTACTATTTTTAGTATTTTTTGTAGCGACGACAGAAATACATCACCTGTGAATTACAACTGTCTAACCTGGTGACAAACAGACAGACAGTGAAGTTTTCGTAATAGGGTTCTGTTTTTATTAATTGATTAAGAAACCCTAAAAAACCGTAGCGAAAATAATAACCAAACTATTTTTTTTTGGGAATTCCCATTGATACCATTATAATTTTGATCCTGATGATTGATTTGTGATCAAATAAAGATCATTTTTATTCAGTAATAAAAATATATATAAATATGTATCTTAAAAGTGAAAGTGCCAACCATACATCGGCAGTCCACTTGTCACGATATAAAGTCGCATACAAAAATATCGAATATTATTTGTATACACCAACTTTAGCAAACGTTTTGTTTTGAAACTTTGTGTTGCCGAAATACGGGGAAATTTTACCGGAACTCGAATAACATTGCGAAGCTTGGCATTCTGACAGTATGGGTTAATGTTTCACTGAAGTTGGTGACGCATATATAAAACACATTTTTTTACAAACTATAAAATATTAATAAACAGGGCTTTCAATTTTAGTTTGTAGTTAATACTTAGTTTGGAAAAGCGGTGTTTTATAACTTCTAGGGCTCTATGTTTGCATAGTGCCTAGCATGAAATACATTGGCTGTCCAAATGAAAGGACTAGTGAATAGAATCGAATTGAATGTTGGATTGGGCAAAAAAATAGGGATTTTATGGCCTTAGTCTGCCGTGCCGTTTGGTTCCTAGCTTATAATAAACCATGGGTGTCAAAGGAAGCGACTAAGGGATATACAGGTGATGGTTAGCAGCAGTATCTATCAGCTTAAGGCTAGTCACAATTTTACTGCGATCACCAATCCGTATGCCAAGCGTGGTGGTTATGGTTATATCGCTCAACGACTATGACTTGCCAAGGCTTATTAAGAGGAAGCCGAAGTTCAGCTGTGGACATAAACGGGCATATTATGTGATCAGGAACACAATATTAATAAATGATTATTACATTACATTGTAATAATGTGAAAGAAGTTTAAAAGCTACAAAACACACAAGTGTTGATAAACTAAGTAATAGAAAGAGATTAGGAGGAGCAAGTCTTTCTTACTCCTCCTTATCTCTTTCATTGCGGGTCCCAAATCAGTTTAACTTTTTACCGAAACTTGGTGAGCCTCGGTGCTCATTGCCATTTCCAGTGTGTACCACTGTTGATCCTGGCTTACAGGAGTTGCAGTTGAAGTTGAAGAGTTATCGTTTGTTTATTTGCTTTAACGCGTTAATGCCATGAACTGTAGTCTGTAATACTAGTCTGATTTGCAAAATTATTTCAATCTTAGATAGACCATAGACCATTTATCGAGGAAGCATAAGCTGTTATATGTGATTATGAAATTCCCACAAGAACGGGAGCTACACGGTTATCCATATATTGTAGTTTAAGATCTAAGTGAAAAAACAGCGGAAGCAATATATTTAATACTATGTAAAGAAACGTCTCTCAATTGGTGAGTGTATATCAAACCGCTCGTATATTTGAGCTCAGTTTTTCTGTGTTCCAACTGAAACAGTCAAAACTCAGTTAACCAAAACTAGATTTATGTTCCCTGGTCGACAGTGAAGCGGACGTCACATGCGTACTAGATTTATTTTATTACAGAAGCTTTTGGCGGTGAATATTTATTTTATATTCTTCTTCTTAGTCGGTCCCTCATATCTGAGGATCGTGGTCAGCATCAGGGTTGCACCTGGAGCGGATGATCTGTCTACACCGGGTTGTGTCCAGCGCGTCCCTCACGGAACCAACCACAGAACTGTATCAGCCTGTTTTCATCGACTGCTGAACATGGGCCTCCTCTTAACAGACATGGACAGGGTCATTGAGGGATATTTCCATAATCACCATGCTTGGCAGGCGGATCGATGATCGCAGTAGGACGTTATCTTAACATGAGCTGATAGATATTGCTGCCCATCCATTAGCTATCGTTTGACTTTATCGCCTCTTACGATACCCATGAGAACACATGGGGTGGTCCATAAGCCGGAACCACACATCTAATTAGTATCTAAACATTTCATAGTTTCCATTTTAAATAGGACCTTATGAGGAGGTTATAAAATCCTATTCAAAACGGAAACGATCTCTTAAAGATATTAGCTTAAAAAGTCAAAGCCAGTGAAATAGTCACTTTTGCTAGACGTTATTTTAGTTTCAAAGTTGTGAGATACATTTCAGCAATTTCAAAGTAAAATTATAAAATTTACAGCCAAAACTCCGACTGTGGCCTTTTAGTTGGGTCGTAGTTCAGTGGGATGACTCAGACGTGACGGCTTAAAGTGTTAGATCTTATCTATCTTGAATATTAACTGACTAGTAATATCTGTGTTGAGTCTTAACTCTCGTGCAAGAACATCACTAATTGAAACTATGAGTTGACTTGGAATGTCAGCTGTCACTTTGATGATTTCTATTACTATATAGCAATATAGACCGCGACCGACGCGACAGTGAGACACTACTAACTGAAGTAAATACGTAAAGTCAAAAGATGTTGTGTACTACTGTAATTTTCGAATTTATAAAGGAAATGTTGCAAAGTGACATAAGTTATAAATATACAAATATTGTCAACATTTCTGAGACAAATTCCCAAATATTTTTTTTGCAATTATTTGGAAATTTTATAAGCGTTAAGATAATCAATGCTTCTTTTAATTTTTATATGCCTGTTACCCCGTTAGTGCCAACAGTGTAGTTAGTGTTGAGTACAATAATTCGACATTTAATTTAACGAGGTCAGATGTATTCAAAAGTCTAACATATCTTGAAAGTAAAAAGACAATTTTATCACCATGCCAGTCTTTGTACATACATTTAATGTGCGACGCTAGAGAGTCCACTAATAGTCATAATTTCTCAATCCCTGCCACCAGCGACCGCTCCGAACCGTCCCACAGTCTCGCCCTCTTGCGCAGATTTCAGTTTATAAAACATTTTAATAAAGCTGGAGCTCTGCTCGCCTACATGCCCGGTGAAGAACCACAAGCATCGTGCCTGGCTACATAAATATCTGTTAAAAAAGGGTTATTACAAAACATATATGTAAACTAATTTCCCGCGCGCAATTTTATCCGCGTAAATTCTTTTGTCGTGGGAACAAATTAAAATACTTATAGCCTATAAGCTTCTTCTATAAAGAGCTATGTGGAACTGAAAGAATTTTTCAAATCGCACTAGTAGTTAGAGAGATGAGCTGCTGAGTAAACTCCTCTGCTTTATATATAAGTAATAGGTAAAGCATCAAAAGCGAGTGACACACAACTGATAAACATAATTTTATTAACACCATCCGTATGAATCTCCCTTAAATCTAGGATTGCTTAAATCAAAATTTAGCATATCTTATGCAATTTAAAATTCATACTTATTCATTGTTTAGTTAGTGTAGTAGTGGAACGTTGGACTTGCATTATTTTAATGTAAGTTTTAACTTTCAAACTTTTTGTTTAAATATGTGTTTACAGATATAATACTTACGCTGCGAACAAAGGCGTTTGCGGTTTTAAATGTTATTTAGTTACAATAGTTTTGTGGCACCATTTCAACCGCGTACCCCTAAGGAGAAACCTTATCAAATATAAGTAAGCTGGATGATGTAGATTCTAATGGTAAAAAAAAAATATACCGGTCCAATAGATTTTGCGTTTATCAATAACCAACAATTATACTAATATTTTATTTTAACAATATTATTCAACACGTATTGACTCAATAGATAGCGGACTGCTATAAAAATGTATGTGATCATTACATGAAAAATTCCACTTGAAACCGCACCTCTGAGTCTCTTTTTCAGAGTTTTTTTTTCGGGACTTTTACTAATGGAAAGTACCTAAACAAAACTTAGGTCTAATTTATCAATCATCAAATCAAAATACAATTTAATTTCGACAAAATTTGAATTAAATATATATACTCATTTAAAGAGGAAAGATTGGATTTTTCGTTCGTTTGTTTATATTAAATAGACTCCGAAAAAACTTCACCGATCTGAAAATTTCTTTTACCGTTAGGAAGCTACAGTATCTCCAGATGACATAGGTTATATTTAATAATGAAATTCCCTCGGGAATGGAATCTACACTGGTAAAAACGTGCGCGGGAAGCTAGACAAGAATAAGATTTATTACCCTTGAATTTTTTTATCCATCATCATCAGCCCGTATAACGTCCACTGCTGAACCTGGGCCTTCTCCCGAGGAAGGATATTTGCCGTAATCACCACGTTCGGCAGGTTGTTGACCGCAGTATTACGTTGTACCACACAAGGAAACACTGCTGCCCGTTCCTTGATATACGATTATTATCCAACCAGACTCGCATAGAAATCTTAGAATTGACACAAAGATTTCTTGTCTGACGTGGAGATCGCACCCACGTCCTCCGAGATTAAAAAACCGCTACGGAGGTTGTCGTTTTACTCGATAAATGATAATTTAGCCCAAATAGCTACATGCTAATTTATACACTACTCTTTAAAGAATGCCTTCAAAAATCTGGGTTTACACAATAACTGGGTCTTCCGGAAGCATGGATGAGTGATCACATACGTCATACGACTTCCGGTCTAGATGTTCAGCCTAGATAACACAAGTTGTCCTATTGTTGCAGTATAACTACCGGCGCTATAAAATGGACAGTTTATTACATTTATGGCGCTTAGTTACGAGATTGTGAGGAAATTATATTTGTTACATGAGAAGGTAGCGTGTATTTATTTATTTACTTCAAGCCTTTCATTACCTTTATATATATAATTCTACTGTACGTGTGTATGTCACAGCACTCCTCCTAAAAGGTAGGACTGATTTGGATGTTTTTTTTGTGCGTTTGGGTTGCGCCCTGGATTGTTTAGATTCACAAATCATATATAATATATTTAATAATATTATCATGCAGGACAATGACTGTCGGGTCCGCTAGTCACTACCTAGCATAAAACAAAGTCGCTTCCATTGCTGTCCGTCCCTATGTATGCATAGATCTTTAAAACTACACAACGGATTTTGATGCGGTTTTTTTATAGATAGAGTGATTCAAGAGGAAGGTTTATATGTAAAATACATTAGAATTGCACCCGTGCAAAGCCAGGGACAACCTCCGTAGCGTAGGACAACCTCCGTAGCGTAGCGGTATTTGGCTCGCTTTAAGTCACGGAGGTCGTGCGTTCGATACCCACACCGGACAAAAAATCTTTGTGTAAATTCTAAGATTTCTTTTCCTTTAATGTATTAAAATATTTTAGTAGGTATCTTAAATGTACCAATTTTATGCACTATTATTTACTCGCTCGGTTATTGGTGACATGTATCACAGTAATTTATGTGCTTCATAGAGGCAATAAGCGATCACGTAATTTTGTAAAAGCAGAACGACGCATTTGCTTTTTTATTATTACAAGCTTTTATTTAACTTGCAATGGATGTACCTACCTATGTAAGTTCGGGTGGCATCTAGCAAGTTAAATTAGACCAACTTCCCGGCTTCCAATTGAACTGAAATTTTGCAAGCATATGTATATCGTGTGGCAATGAAATAATATGGTACCATGGAACTGATCTGATGATGGAGTCGGAAGGTGGCAATAGGAACTCCTGTACCTACTGAACAAGATAGTCGAGTTTGGGCTCGTTTGTCTTGTACACAATTAATTTATATCACTACATAGTATAAAACAAAGTCGCTTTCTCTGTCCCTATATCTCTATGTACGCTTAAATCTTTAAAACTACGCAACGGATTTTGATGCGGTTTTTTTAATAGATAGAGTGATTGAAGACGAAGGTTTATATGTATGATACATCCGCATTGCACCCGTGCAAAGCCAGGGTGGGTCGCTAGTATAAATATAAATTAATCGCCGACTAGGCGTTCTTCTTTGTACATTAAATTTCAGTGCCTCCAGCTATTTGAAATTGAATTGAAATTGAATTTAATTCCGTCAAATTTAATTTATTTTTTACCTTTTAGTTCTCGTTATTTTTTAATAAAAGCAAGTTTATAAAAATGTTTTGTTTTTTTACTTTTTAATTTATTTTAGAAAAGTAGAGCAATATTTCGGAAATTAATGCGTTATTTTTGACAACCTCCTTAGCGTAGCGGTATTTGGCTCGCTTTAAATCTTGGAGGTCGTCGGTTTGATCCCCAAGCCGGACAACAAATCTTTGTGAAAATTTAAAGATTTCTTTCCGGGTCTGGTTGGTTGAGGGACTACCCTACGTGCCTCGGAAAGCACGTAAAGCCGTTGGTCCCGATTGTTATAACATCATCTATAATAATCATATATCAAGAAACGGGCAGCAGCGTTTCCTTGTGTGGTACAATATAATACTGCGGTCACCAACCCACCTGCCAAGCGTGGTAACTTTGGCAAATACCCTCCCCGGGAGGAAGCTTATATTCAGCTGTGGACGTTTTATTTAATTTTTCGCAGACTAGGGTTAAGAAATGAGATAAATTGTTGACGAGAGCAGGAAAACTTTGTTAATCGTGTACGAGTCGTATTTACACTTGGTCGAGTTTCAACTCTTGCATTTACTTTCCCTTTAAATCCTTATTCGTTTTTTATCCCCCCATTTTCAAAGTTCGTAACTGAATTCAACAGATTTACTTGTATAATCCGAGGTCTGGATAACAAGCATTAACATACTAGACTCGACTCTGATTTATATTCAACATTTAATTTAGCTCGTTCAAAACTTAGCGAAACCAAAATGTAAACTTGTTACAGCTATTGTGTAGGTTTAATCTAGAAATGTAATGTTCATTACACTTGAAGTTTGTCCGGAGTCGTGTAATCTTAATAAACAGGCAGATCTCAAAGTTGAGGCTAAGGCGCCATTTCCACGAGAGAAAATATGTGGTGAAATGTGAATAGAAAAATAGAAATTAAATGCTATTTTTCTGACAATGAATTATTTTGTTTGACAGTTTGTTAATCTGTGTTTTTTTTTCGGACAGACATACGTACCTATGTAGGGGAGTACGAGGCTTTTGTTACCTCACCGGGCAGAAACGCGAGCAGAGCTCCAGTCTTAATAAATGGTTTAAAAACTACAAACCAAGCAACCTGCGCAAGAGGGCGCCCCCTGTGGGGCTTGGACCTTGGTTCAGGGCGGTCGCCGGCGAGAAGATTGTTATGTTCATGTTTTTAAAATCCTTATTTTACGCGGACCAAGTTGATTTTTAGTAAAAAAATGTCTAGTAAAATGCTTTGTTACTATTATCAAATGGAATTTTCTTGTGGATACGAAGCCTATATCTTATGAAGTTCTCGCTATTTAAATGCATAATCGTTTGACGAGCTTCAACAACTGAATCCAAACTACGTGATTAATAATAGTTATACATTCATGTTTCATGCATTTGTACGACTGAGGAAGCCTCTTCGGTTCGGCACATTAATATAGTATTGATCAATGTTGTGATTCTGTGCTATAATTGTTTTTTTTATTCCTTGCTAGGCAAATGATCTATCTACCAGATGTTCAGTGGAATAGGGGCCCAAATAATGGAATTTTCAACGAGAACTTTGTTTTGTGATTTGGATGTGAAGTTGTCAATTTTTTTCTTTATTTCATAAAAGAAGATTATTTAGAATTTCCCTTTAATAATTAAATGATTTAGAATCATCCGTTTCCAATTTGGCTTCAGTCGGGATTTCGCTCCGGAATGGCTCGACCGATTTGGATGTTGAACATGTTGTCTAATTAGCATGAGATGGTTTTTTCTTTTATTTATGAAACACGTCAAATAACGAAATTATAACAATTTATCCTTAGGTAAATGGAAAGACGCAATATGGGAAAGTATGATTATTCAGTATAAAATAAAACGTTAGATACATCCGTCCATTTATCCTAAAGCGGCACACTTGATGGATGAAAGATACTCCCACCTTACTGCGATCACGAATCCTTCTGCCAAGCGTGGTGATATCGGCAATATTACACAACGACCCTGGCTAAGTCAGGTCCTATTAAATAAGAGGGCCTTGTTCAGCTATGGCTGTAAACGGAATGATAATTTAAGTATGCAAGTTAATCCTAACTGATGAACTTTGAGTTGCACAAAATTCCCCTAAAAATTTCAAGTACTCGTTCGTCAATCCCCCTACAGTAACTGCCCTGAGCCGAGTCCCACAGGGACTCCCTTTTGCAGTTTTCAAACAGTTATTTAGGCTAGAGCTCTGCTTGCCTTTATGCCCGGTGAAGAAGCAAAAGCCTCCCGTCTAAACAAATATATGTACCTATATCCGTCGGAAAAAAAAAATCTTCAAGATACAACGACTTTTTGTCAACTCGTCTCAACGCATCCCCCAAAATCGCCGATTACCAATGCTTAAACCTGCACCTTTACTTTAAAAAGCATTTGCTCTACTTCAAAAAATAAATAATATACTCAATTATATTAGCTACATAAAAAACAATATTATCTCCATATAAATAAGGACTAAAATCGAATTGTGACATCCGTGGGCCACAAAGTAGTCTGAATTATGCCACTAGAGAAGCGACAAGCCGGATAAAGTCCCAGTAACCGGCAAAAATCGATTCGTTTTAGACCACGAGCTCGCTGGGAATAACTGTCTTCTATGGCAATTAAGTACAAAATAAATATTTGATTTAAGAGTCTCATTAATTTACCATTACAATAAGTATATGTGATTTATTATTGTTGACTAGCTGACCAGACAGACATAGTCCTGTCTTAACTAAATCTATATTAGGCGTAACGCTCTAGCGATAGAATAACCGTGATGGGCACTAAGAACAGCTGCACGCACCTGACAAAGTTATGTTAAGCGACATAAGATTACATTAAAACAATTATATTATTAAAAGCGTTCAGGTAACATTTAAAAAAGTATATTGTGGTTAAGTATTCTTAATTTTTCTAACTTTCCGCGCATTTTTTTTTTGTTCATGAGAACTTTCTCCTGTAAATAACAAACACAACAAAAAACTATGTCGTGACCAAAAAATGACGTGATGCCTTGACCAAAAGAAATAGGAATACATTATACATATATACTTCTATATATATATATATATTTACATATGCTGTACCTACAAGCTATTAAAGTTATCTTTGTTTTCATTTTTTCTTTAGCAGGTCTACTGAAAGATATTTCTTTAGAAATAAGTAGCACCTTCGAATATTGGTTTCTAGTTTGTGTTTCATTTTCTCTGTGTGTGTAACATAAATAAATAAAAAAAAACATATATCATCATCAGCATCAGTCCGTATAACGTCTACTGCTGAACAACATGGGGAACTCCTCCGGAGGAAAGGTTTTTGCCCATAGTCACCACGCTTGGTGCTCTTGACTGAAATATTAGGTAATAACACACACAGAGAAACGCCCATTCTCTGGTATACAATTGCTATAACAATCGGGACCAATGGTTGAACATGCTTTCAGAGACTCGAAGGGTAGTCTTATCTAATCAGACACGGATAGAAATCCTAGGTTTCTCATGAAGATTAAAGAAACATTTAAAACCACATCAATAAAATATAAGTATTTCGATTTTTAAAAGACGACTATTACTTATACAGTTATAATAAATTTTCACACACCGCCTCCCGGTCTATTATTTTAAAGCGACCGCGGAACATAAATCAGGAGAGCACTTTTCTACCCCCACCCTTATATTATATTCGCAATTGGGCCGCACCGTACAGTCAGCAGCGTAAGAAGGTAACACTAAACAGATGTTATTTCTCTCGTTGCATTTATCTTTATCTATACTTATACACCGTGAAATTTTAATGGTTGTTTTCCCGAAGCAGAACAACTTGCCGTCGGTAGTACTATCGAAACATATTTTTTTTTTTTTTAGACATGTTTTTGATTTAAAATTATTAAAAAAAATATTAGACAACTCGAAAGCGTGATAAACAGTAGTAACACTAGACGGAGTGAAAGGACCTTGTAGGTACTACTCGAATCGCACGCGCTGCTGACAAAGTAAAGAACGATCCATAAACGTTCAAAGCAAAATAAGAGCTCAATGGTAGTTATACGGCATAAAATAGCCTGCACGCAAGAATCACAAACGAGCCGGCTTCTTTTGTAATTCGCCGCGCGGCGCCGACGACGGAACGCCCCGCGCTCTCCTTCGACTCCCTCCTTCCTTAATTGTCCCGTGAACGTTGGAAGCGCAGCACGCGTTATCTTATTACTTTATTAGTATTATGGATCGACATTACAGTTTTAGTAATTTAGAGTACGTCGCTATGGTGCAACTGTACGCTAGGGCTAATTATAATTCCCATACTGCCTGGCGTCTTTACGCCGAGCTGCAAAACTTGGCGTCACTCCGTCTTCGCGGAGTTCTGAACCCTCAAGTCATACAGGACCGGACGATCGTAGCGGCGACGGCTACTCGATCATGGGCAGTTCCAAGTGCCAGCACATGCACAGGGCAGAGGTCGATCGGCCGTTCTATCGCCAGAGCTCGACGAGGAGATCATCGAGTACTTCGAACGCGATCCTCGCCGAAGTACGCGAATGGCGGCAGCTAAGTTTGGCGTAAGCTAATACTACGTCTGGAAACTACTCAACTCAGAAGGACTGCATCCATATCATTTCCGCGGAGTTCATTTAATTTTTCATTTTTGTTGAATACACCTTAAATACTTTATTAGGTATCTAATTCAGAAAATTATTGTTCTTAGATAATAAACTTGTTTTAAGTTACGTTTTCTGTAAGTTATAGCTAAAAAGGTATTGGATAAAGTTTATTATTATGATTGGGTACTGTGTTACATTACCTAAGGTGTAGGTATCAGCTGATTGACTAACACCCGGGTCAACGAACGCGCGACCGATCGACGCGAGCGCTAGGTATCACGAGGTATTACTATCGGTTCGATGTCACTTTCGAGTTCGGTTTTTCACGATTGTTAATCGGCCATTTTTGGTTTATAATATTTAGTTTTTGTATAAATTGAACGTTTAAGTAAGACCAAACCTTTTCGCTGCGGGAAAACAACCATTTAAATTTCAGCGTGTATATAACATTGAAGAATTAGTTCGTTTGCTTGAACACGCTCTTCACAGAAATTAGGATCGCTAATCTCAGAAACTACTCGTCCGATTTGAAAAATTCTTTCAAGGCTAGAAACGGTTCAGTAGCTCCTGAGATCATTTAGATTTATATCAGAGGTCTTGCAGTCACTAACACGAAAAATCTGGCAACTATGGTAAACTGCCTTCTAATAGGATTAAGTCCAACAGTGGGCCTTTTAGATGAAATAAAATCATGCCTTTTCATATTTTAAAGAGTACCAAATAGTCCAGGGAACACGCAACAGTGTTTCCTTGTGTGTTACATCATAATACTGCGGTCATTAACCTGCCTGCCAAGCAAATAGCAAAACCCTTCTTCGGGAGGAGGCCCATGTTCAGCAGTAGACGTAATACGGGCTGATGACGATGATGATAATAATCGTATTATTATTGTAGGTAATCGTTAAGACTTGAACCTGCGATATGACTATTGGAGACAGTCATTCATATCGCAGGTTTTGCTTTGACAACTCAGTCAAAGCGTATTCGATAATATGCCAGCAAATTTAAGATTCCCTTTCAACATTTCCAAAGGAAACGCAAAAAAATATTTAGTAGGTACTTTCCCAACCAAAGAAAGTGTTTCAAATAAAACATATCAAAGGCGAAAAGACGTACCTATGAAAAATCCTCATTTCCCTCAACAAATTTTCGAGTTTCCTTTCTCACTAATATATTTAAGTATGAATATTTTATAGAAATCACGGCAAGTCAAACATATGAGGGCTTTGAATAATTTAAAATGGCCGCTCTCTACTACAGAAAAATCGCTTGTAATAATGTTAGTACTAGGAAAATATGTTCATGACTCTTTATATATTATGGGAACTTAACTGAAAAATGTCGGCAGTTTTATATTATACCTATACATTATAAATGGGATAGTTTATATGTTTGGTTCACATAAAGATGGAAATAAATATGTTATTAGTAACAAGATTCCCGTACGCGGTTTCATCCGCGTTACTCCCATTTCTGTGGGAACTTCATGATTAAATAAAGTCTATGTTACTCAGTGTAACAAATCGAACCTCTTTTTTATGAACAATTGAACTTTTTTATTTGTCATTTTTTATATGATTTGTAATGTCAGTTTTTTTTAACTAATAAATATACACATCATCATAATCCTTCCGAAAACCAGTGCCTTTTTAATTTAATTTAAATAAATTTATATCAGTTCATAACACTCACCATTCTAGTAGTGAAAGAATTATCGAAATTCATCTTGAAGTTTTTGAGTTTATTCGTAACAAACATATATACAAAAATACAAATCATAATCATATCATCATCTCTTTATTATAATTAGTATACACGAGTCAATTGAACATAGACATGTTCAGCTGTGGACGAAAACGGGTTGTTGAAGAAAAACTATACAAACCTATAACTGACTGTACTGATAGACAGCAATGTCTCAGTGGTTACAGTAGACGTTTCTGGGAGCTAATGTTCGAGGTTCGATACTGACCAGGGACAACTTATTTTTTTTGGCTTTTGCTACTTCACCGGGCATAAAGGCGAGCAGAGCTCCTCCCTTAATAAATGGTTTCATATGAACCACAGAATAATCACAAGTACACCAATTTGTGTCCCTGAATTAGGTATTAGTAAAGTCCCCCACGACACAGGATTTTGATACCCGACTATGAGAGTCTTAAAAAAAACCGGCCAAGTGCGAGTCGGACTCGCGCACGAAGGGTTCCGTTTCAGTTACAAGTGCGTACCTATTTTTGATATCAAGAATAAATAAAAAAGCGTATGTTTATGAAATGAAATGTTATTTTATATTTTTATATTCGAAATGATTGAATGAAAGCTAAATTGCGGTTTACGATTTATGACGTATTAAAAAAAAACTACTTACAAGATCTCGTTCAAACCAATTTTCGGTGGAAGTTTGCATGGTAATGTACATCATATATTTTTTTTAGATTTATCATTCTCTTATTTTAGAAGTTACAGGGGGGGGGACACACATTTTACCACTTTGGAAGTGTCTCTCGCGCAAACTATTCAGTTTAGAAAAAAATTACATTAGATACCTCAACATCATTTTTGAAGACCTATTCATAGATACCCCACACGTATGGGTTCGATGAAAAACATTTTTTTGAGTTTCAGTTCTATGTATGGGGAGCCCCAAAATTTATTGTTTTTTTTCTATTTATGTGTGAAAATCTTAATGCGGTTCACAACATACATCTACTTGCCAAGTTTCAACATTATAGTTCTTATAGTTTCGGAAAAAAGTGGCTGTGACATACGGACGGACAGACAGACAGACAGACGGACAGACAGACAGACAGACAGACATGACGAATCTATAAGGGTTCCGTTTTTTGCCATTTGGCTACGGAACCCTAAAAAGAGCAATAAAAAATAAACACATAAGGTTATCAAAGCCGTTCCTTACTCAGTAAAACTTTAAATTACAGTAGGATACATACACACAAATCCCAATTACACAAACCCAAAATTCGAATTTAGAATTCCGTTATCGGTTTGACATCTCTTAATCCACCGATTTAAAAAAAGGAACGTTAGAACACGACTTCTAAAATTTGAATTTCATGAACGTATTCGTCTCCTTTTGAAATTAGAACGTGGAATTCTGTGTTCCCGCATTTCCCCGGGAAATGCGGAGTTGAGTACGCTCTTAGTTGGTCGAGTAATTTATTTTTAATTGGTCACTGGCTTTTTAACTTTATTTTTAATGTTATGTGTGTGTGTGTGTGTGTGTGTTGGGAATTGTAAGTAATTGGTGCTTTGACGGGTTAAGTTTTAATGGTGTACGTAAATCGTATATGTAACATACTTATTACAAAAATTGAGACCCATTTTATTTGTAGCTTATAAAAATAATTTTGGATATTGGATACTATCTAAAGTTTTTCATAGAGTAGGTTGCGATGGTATGGTCCCGTAAACACCACATTACATGGGATATTTGGCACTAACTCTTTTCGCCCCCGGTACAAAATCCAGAGGTAGACCTCAAACACGCTGGAAGAGAGTGGTACTGAAGGACATAAATTAGTCAAAGTTCCAAAACACGCTCGAAGAGCGTGGTGCTGAAGGACATAAATGTCTCCGAAGGCAATGTCAGACATCGAAGTAGAGAAGACAAATTAGGGAGGCTGACTTATACCACCACCATATAGGCCGCCGCATAGCCAGGAGAGAGAGAGAGTAATATATTTTCATATACATATTGTGTAAAATTAGAAACGAACTGTTGTTTCACCCACGTTAATTATTGTAGAATGATATTTATAATCCCTATATAAGGAGCTTCTGGAATATATGCCTTTACTTTCGCATAGTTAGAAAATACCATGTAATGCGACTACGTTACTTAAAAAAAATCTGTGTCATTTTTCGGGCTTGAGCAAAAAATCTTTGTGCAAAAATAAAAAATCCCGGTCTGGTTGTTTAGAGACTATCCAGCTAAGCGGGGTGACTATGGCAAGTCCCCCTCGGGGGAGGCCCAAGTTAAGCAGTGGACATTATACGGGTGGATAATAAGTATGAGCTAGTTATATCAAGTCAGCTTATTCTCCAGAATTCATACTGGAACAAAAACTTTTGTAAAAAAAATCAGTAACACATTTTTTTCGCGCCGCTGAAATCAGAAAATCTCTAACGGCGGCTGTTAAGAGGTGATGTCACCAACGAGGCATTCAAAGTGAATTTGTAAGTATGAAAAACACAAAAAAATAAAGTCACAAAAATATTATTTCCATAATGGCGGAGTGGAAAACTAAAAAAAGCGACGAACACTGGATAATATAAAGGTTCTGAGCCGGACGAACTGCGCAAATGAGAATTTTATGACATGTCCCCGCGTTTGGAGGGTTAGCACACAACAGTGGAGTAGGCTTTCATTGCATTAATTTAATAAAAGGGTCGGACTAGCGATCATGTGGTCACGGGTTCTATCCCTACCCATTGCTATACATAAGCACGAGGGGTTAACAATAATAATAGTAGCGTACAAAAACTTTGTAAGTAATGTTTTTAGAAAAAAAAGTTATGAACCGCAGAAGTAATTGAAATGTATTCGACATTTTTTATCTTAGCTATGTTCCTAAAATAGCAACAACAGAAATCGTTCGTGTAATTGACAACTAGCCGCCAATGAGTTATTTTTTTTTCGTACAGACATTATATAGTTAGATAGGAGGCTTTTGCTACTTTACCATTATCAGAGGTGAACAGAGCCCCAGCCTACATCAATGGAATACAAACTACAAACTTAGCAACCTGCACAAGCCCTGTTGCACTTGGACCTTGGCGGTGGCTGGCGGGGGGATTGAGGAATAATGACTTACGATTTTTAGGGCAATTAAGTGCAACCGTCGCTCTATTTTACAGTTCGCGAGCCTCTAGAACTTCGGGTTTCCGTGGGCATACTGAAGGTTTCGAGTGTCAAGTAATGATTTGCGAATTATGCTCCGGAATCAATTTTTTACGTAATCCCATTACAAGAAAGAAAGCTTTGTATTCATCGAAAACCAAATATTCGTTTTTCGCAGCGGAAAAATACATGCCTTAGAGATAGAGTTATACACAGCCGTCTCCACAGTAACTTACCCGCATTTTCGCGATGACCGCAACAAAGAATTATTAAAACATTATTTACGCAAGAAAAATGTATTTTTGACTACAAAATGTCTTGGTCTCGTTTACATTTGGGCTCAACTTGGGAAGATGGTGAAATAATATAAGATGGCATTTTGGGGACAAGATTTAAGAACTTTGCTTTCTTTTGTCAATTGAGTATACGAGTTGTAAGGTATAAGTAAGAGGATAATCATGTAACGATATAACTAAAAAATCGATATAAATGTCTTTACTATTGTAGGGTTTTTGTAACGTATTTCTTATGTTATTGTACCTCTATTATTTATGCAACATTAACTTCATACTTTTTTATTAGTCATAGTACATGATTATCATGGTGTCTTATATGGTTTTAATATTGTTGGTATGTAATGTAAAGAAGATTAAATATTCACAATATTTTTGTTTAACTTTTTTTATGAGCTTAGTGGCGCCAGTCTGCCTTATTGCAACTGGTCACGGAGTCAGCGGCCAAAAATCTCCATCATCCATATATTCATATATTAATAATAATTTATTAAAAGTTCATAATATATTTTTAAAATGTTTGCCTAGTTTATAAGTACCTAACATAAATTCATACCTACTATATTAGTATGTAGTACTATTTTTTATTTGCAGCTATGTGATTGTTATAAGAATATGCTAGCTCTTAATAAGCCTGAAACACAGGATTACCTAGTTCAGGCATAAAAGTAAGTATTTTAATGTGTCTACTAGATAAGTACATCACATTTTTATTTTAAATATACAGTGTTATATTTAAAATAAAAATGTGACGTTCACTGTAATGTATCGTTGGTTATTATTATATTCTTAAGTATTATAGTAACCTTTACTCATAAGGCATTCATTTAAACTCTGTTAAATCTGAAATATTAGTTGGAAGTTTATTATTCCTACTAATATGTATTATAAATGTGAATGTACCTTAGTTTGTTTGTAACGCTTTCACGCGAAAACAACTAAACCTATCGTCATGAAACTTTATACGTAGGTAAGTATATTCTTGGAGGTATTAGAAATAACATAGGGACATTGGCTTCAATGCGAGCGATGCCGTGGGTTAACGTAAAGGTCAGATCCGTGGTAATTGATTTCTTAAAACTGAGTACAGAGAGAATCGCGGCTTTTATATATATATAAAATAGTTTTGATATCAGCACTCGAAATCCATTATACGATTCCATAAGTAATGATACTATGGAAATAAGCAAAGTAAACTAAGTACTACGTTTATGGAAAGGCTTTTGTAGGATGGAGGCTACGCAGGTGAAAACGCGCGGTTAAGCTGATGAATTTTTCTACAAAAGGAACGATTCATTCACAGCCATCAACGACCGTCTTTAAAACTTTATACCTAGAAAGTTGAAATCTTTTATAAGTGGGAACAGATTAAGGTCAGAATTTACCTAAAATTTAATTCTTTAAGCTGTTTTATTCTAAAAAGATGTTTTAAATCTTACGAATCTTAAAATGTATAAGTGTTTTTTAAAAAGCATTAAGTCGTTATTATTATTTTAATTTATAGAGAGCTGACAAAAGGTTACACATAATATTCTTACAATTTGGAGAAAAGCATACCTTTGAGTTACTGTAAACCTACATCTTTACCAATTGGCATGAAGACTAAAAAAAATAATTAGACCGTGTTAGATTACAAAAAAAATTTAGACACGTATTTTTTTATTTTTCAAATCAATAAAAATTGACAAAGATACAGAGCTACAACAAAATATATAAAGTTCAGGAGAGGGGGCTTGTGACGTCACTACTAGGGCAAATTGTACCTAGAAGTGACGTCATACGAAATTTCAACGCTCTGTATCTTAGTATTTAATAAACTATGTTACTTAGGGCAATCTATTGTCAAACGCCTAACAATCAACCAATAATTAACCTATCACAGATTTGACTATTGTATCGTATTAATACGTTACGTAGGACCAACATTTCGGTCCTGCGAACAGAATGTCGCGACATACCAAATAGGAGCGTATATATAGTATAGTATCTAAAGCACTACCACTCTTACGTGAGAGCTTCATAAAACCTTATTACATCAAACACTAAAACTATAATACACAGGAAATAGCTTTTACAGGTTAAACAAACTGTTGATTGGACTTCCGGTCGCACCGGATATTGCGTAGAAGGAGTGGGGGGTAGTTGGGGTAGTAAACTTTGCTTTCTACGTTGCTTTAAGATGGTTTGACCTCAATAGATTTTTCTTTGTATTTTTTATTGTAACAAAGTGGGGTGGAAGTTTTTATTTAAGATCCTTGACTATCTAATGGATTCCTTTTGTGGAAATCGTTGAGTTTTTTCTTTTTTCTTTTACTGAAGCTGTTTATTTTGCTACGACAATTTATCTTAACCACTTAACAGTAGATATTTTAAGGATATATATAAAGTTAATGTAATGTGGCTTGACTTGGTGTAGCTCGCTTTAAGTGTCGTGGGTTCAACCACGCCGGACTAGAAATGGAGATAGAATATATTTGTGTACTTTCTAATATTATTTACAAGTCTGTTTGGTTGCGTGCCTTCGTGCGTGAAAAAGAAAGTTTTTTTTATAGCGATGGACATAAAATGTGACAATTCAAAATTGCGTCTTATTTTATGTTGTTCAACCATTTTTCATTTCTCCCTCATCTGTCTGTCCCTCTGATTAAAACAGTGCCCACAAAACTCCTCTTGCGGTTTCACCCGGTACCACCCCCGCTAGGAACCTATGGCCCAGGCAAAACATCTCTGTGGAGAAATTGCAAACAATTTGGCTGTCAACTCTTTTGGGTCTAACCGAAATGACTTTGCGTATCGGTACAAATCTTGCTTTCGGAATTTATTGATTCGATCCCCACGCCGCCGGACAAGACACCTTGGTGTAAAATCTAAGATATCTTCCCGTATCTGGTTTGTTGAGGGACTACCATCCGTGACACGGTAAGCACGTTAAGCCGTTGGTCCCGATTGTTAAGCAGCGTTCCAAATGTTTTACGACAGAATACTGCAAACCTGCCAAACGTGGTGACTAAAGCAAAACCCTCCCCAGGAGGAAGCCCATGTTCAGCAGTGGACGTTATACACGCTGATGATTAATATTACTTATAAAACGATCGTATTTTCCATTCGACCAACAGCTTAAAATTACGATTATAATATTTGTCCGTGGGAGGACGGCTAAGAATAAAATACTTCCTCCCGCACGTTGGGAAAAAACGCGTGGCGTAAAAGTCGACAAAACCCAGCACGCTTGATGGTAGGATTTAATTATCCGCCTGGCTAGCAACCACCCTCACATGTAAGGCCTGCGCCAAACAGTTTTACTGTGTTTCGTAGTGAGTATGTGAGAGCCAGAGCCCGAAAGGGTGTCACTTGAATTGCGTGTTCCATCTAGGACCCTGTCTGTGCTTACCATCAGGCAAGACTAGGGTCAAACGCAATCAAGAAAATGATAAAAAAAAAAAAAAAAAATTACTTACCTGATAATAATAATCGCTTCCAAAATCGTCGCAAAGAAATGGATTCTCATAAATAAATTTTATTTGGTCGAAAATATATAAGTGGGTACTTACGTAAGTACGTACTTGTCTAAGCCCATTGGATTAAGTCAGACCATTAAAAAAAAACGTCTGAAAAGCCATTTTAAATGGTTACTGAACTAAGACCAATAAAATTTCTATCAACAATAATGTACTTGTGATAACTTAAATATAACGAAAGAAACGAATTATTAACAATTTTATTGATATGTAACTCATAACCCTAATATTCAGGAGTGGGGTCAAAAAAACCCGATAGAATTTGATTCCAAACGATTAAGTGGTGACTATTCAAATAGTCGGAGAGACCATGACAAAAACGACTTTTGATGATTAAATTAACAATTTAAACCTTTAAGAATAGTTAGTATTACTTGAAATTATCTACTTTTAGTTTTATATTGTCTATATGAATTAAATACGTTTATAGCGGCCGTAGCCTTATGCCTAGGGACGTCGGACTTGTGATCTTGTGGTCGCCGGTTCGAACCCCATCACAAAGACACGAGTGGTTAACAAGAATACTAGAAAACTGCAAAATTCAGATAGAAATCTACAATAAAAAAAACCGGCCAAGTGCGAGTCGGACTCTCGCACGAAGGGTTCCGTACAAGTGCGTACCTATTTTTGATATCAAGAATACAACAAGTAACATAGTATAAAAGTTCTTGTAGTTCGTTGTAACTTTGATCGATGTTGAATGAATGAAAGGTAAACTGCGGTTTACGGTTTATGACGTATTAAAAAAAAACTACTTACTTGATCTCGTTCAAACCAATTTTCGGTGGAAGTTTGCATGGTTATGTACATCATATATTTTTTTTAGTTTTATCATTCTCTTATTTTAGAAGTTACAGGGGGGGGGACACGCATTTTACCACTTTGGAAGTGTCTCTCGCGAAAACTATTCAGTTTAGAAAAAAATGATATAAGAAACCTCAATATCATTTTTGAAGACCTATCCATAGATACCCCACACGTACGGGTTCGATGAAAAAATTTTTTTTGAGTTTCATTTCTAAGTATGGGGAACCCCAAATTTTTTTGTTTTTTTTCTATTTTTGTGTGAAAATCATAATGCGGTTCAGAATATACATCAACTTGCCAAGTTTCAACATTATAGTTCTTATAGTTTCGGAAAAAAGTGGCTGTGACATACGGACGGACAGACAGACAGACAGACAGACAGACAGACAGACAGACATGACGAATCTATAAGGGTTCCGTTTTTTGCCATTTGGCTACGGAACCCTAAAAAGTGTCGTGAATGACTGGCTCACTGATTGATAAACGCGCTGATAAAAACCTGAAAATTAGAATTGATTTTTTTTATTCCACCCCTCGGAGCATGGGAACGGGTGGCAAAGTTTGTATGGTTTGTTTGTATAATTCTAAATCTACACGGATAAAGTGGCGGGCTACGGCTAGTGTATTAATAATATATTATATGTACAATTTATTGACAGCATTGGTAAACCAGTATTGTACAAACATTTGATATAGCACAGTACGCAAACATACGAGTATTTGTACCAGCAAGAGCCACTTACATATTTTTAAATGGTTAGTTAAAAAAGGGCAAAGAGCGTTGATATCGTATTAACTATAATATTCGTGTAGATTCGGCACGCGTGCTACGAAGGTGACCTACATAAGGAAAAACACTGCACTGCTCAGAGCACCACCAATGCATATTCATATCTAATTAATATCCTATAAAACGTGGCTGACCTCAATTACATGTGTTATTATTAGATTTTGATTGCTGCGTTAGTCTATTGATAGTTTTCAACCCTGGCCAAAAAAAAATACAACCTGGGAATGACTTCAAATTTGTTATTTTAACAGTACAAATAGACAAGCTTTGGATTTGGTTAGCTCATAGCTCAAAGGTCTAAAGGCCTTATGGATCATCAAAAGCCAATACACTGTACTACTCAGAATACCACGAATGCATATTAACATCTAATGAATATCCTATACAACGTGACTAAACTTAATTATTAAATTTTGATTGCTTCGTCGGTCTAGCGATAGTTTTCAACACTGGTAGATAAAAATTTTAACCTGGGAAAAACTAAAACGACGTATATATGGGACACTATAGTCACCGACGAGACAAAATTACTCACTTTTTTTTCCAAACCAAAATAAGTTTGTTGCGCTTCACTAGTACGAGAAAAAGCCATCGATCCTATGTCTCTTACAGGTGGTGTCGGTACGTAGTAACCGGCCAGGAAGTGCTCTCTTGCTCACAAAAGAGGCTTCTCGATCTTTCCAAACGTTACAGGGGGTCGAAAATGGCCCGAAAAGCTTGAACAGCGTGTTACAGCTGTACAGAACTTGACGGGGGTACCGTCCCACAAGATGTTATTTTCTTGTAATTCTCTAGATCTCTAGCTCTCAGCTTTATTATATCAGTATATAGTATAGATTTGAAAGTGTACCATTTATGTACCGAGATCTCGATCTAAATGGACTATTCGATTCGTTAAACATTATAGGCCCTTAAATCTGTCTGATACGCTGAGCCCTTCAGACTAAGGGAATAGTTTAAAATAGTTTTTGTTGGAATTGCGATGGAATTTTGGGGACTTTGAAAGACGGAGCAGTTTTATGTTAAAGTTCTGTTTATTTGCTTTTGAAAACTATTTGACACTGTTTTACGGAGTCGAATAGTTATAGAAATTAATATCAACATTTTAAATTTAGTTCTCGATTTTATTTGATGCTGATGGATGATGAAATAAGGCAATTATATTTTCGGGAAAAATGCAGTTAAAAATAACAGAAATTAGAGTTAACTCCTCAGACACTGGACTTGGACTTGGACTTGGACTTGGTCTTGGACTTGGACTTGGACCTTATTCACGTAAACGTAGAACTAAGCATTTGTCAAAACATATTTTGGCTTAATACAAACGCTCGGCGTCACAAAAATCGCACCTCTTTAAAAATCTACTTCAAACTACTTTTAACCCTATTTGATTAATGGTAAATGTATGACACCATTGGATCCACCACCAGGATCTGTGTTAAGTACCGATGAGCAGTGAGTGACCCTTTCCCGCGAGCACCTCCGTCCACTCATATGCCGCCTCCGAACATGACTATTTTGTGACGTGCACTCAGGCGTCACAAAAATCGTCATGTTCTGCGGTCTAGAGTGGTAATTTATTTATTTAATTTATGTGTTTTTTTTATTGCTGCTTATTATATGTATATCTTTTTCAATTATTTGAAAGTCTAAGTTTTAAAAATAAAGCTTCAATAAATATCCAACTATTAATGTAAGTGCCTATCAAAATTAAAATACATTCCCAATGTTAATACAAGTCTCGGGGTAATATATTTATTAGATAAAACGTAGCATTTATCCTCAAAATGCAATCACCATTTATTCTCCTTCTATTTCACGTTCACTTAGATTTCGTTTTTACAAATTAAAAAACTATTTTGGATCTCCATTTGGTAAAATTTGAATATTCTTTTGCTTTGGGAAATTACGGGAGTGCGTTGCAGCCGCTCCCGAGGGCTTGGAGCATAGTCAGTAGATTTTTCCATGGTTTATTGAAAGCTTGCTATATATTACGTAAAGGATTTGGTAACATTGTACAAAAGTTATAACTTTGAAAATGATTGTGATTTTGGACATTTGGTTATTATTTTAAGTAATTAGATGAAATGTTTTCAGTTAAGTAGTGGTTGCCGGTTCGATCCCCACCCATTGCACCACCTAGAATACTAGTAATGTGCAAAAACTGCTAGTAATATTTTAACAAAAAAGAAAGTATAATTAAATACAAAAAATGAAAACTAAAATGTATTGCGGATTAGCATGTTATAATCTGTCTATCAGTCTAGTATCACGTCATAGGTATAGTAATAACAAAAATTAATTCTTTATTTAAAATCTCAATATAATTTAGCTGTATAGAAAGAAGGCACGTCTTCAAACAATATTTTTACGTATAAGCGATACACGCCTGAGGGCACCCTTAATAGGCTGGGACCACGACTCAGTCCTCGGTCTCTCCGGCGAGAACCCTAGCCTAGCTAACCTGCAAATTTCTCTAGCTACCTAAGTGGACGGCCCTGAGGAGAAACTCAGAATGATACTCCGGTTTTCTTTTTTCAGTCTTCTTTTACTTGTTTTATCTTTAATTCAATGTCAAAGATAAGAATGTAAACCTCTTTTGTGGCGTAGTGGTAACAACTTACTTTAAATCTCGTTGGATGAGGGACTATCTTTCGTGTTTTGTATAGCACCTTAAGTCGTAGGCCCGGTTATTTCTTGTAGTAATTGTATACCAGGGAACGGGCAACAGCGTTTCTATACGTGTGTTATTACATAATACTTTTGTCTGTGGTCTCCAACCCGAGGAAGGGTTCTATTAGGGAGAGTTATTTTTGAGGAAGGGAGATTTCCTTAGACAACAAGCTGATGATAATAATGATAGCTAAATATTTGATATTTGTTATGAAATATCTGATTCTAGCTAGTTGGTTAGTTAATCTTTGATTCACTCGTTCAGAACTCTTAGGTATGATAAAAGTTATTTTGTAATTAAAGTTATTATTTATATATATTTTAGATACTGAATTAAATTTGCATATGTTAAGTTTACTGACAAATCAGTAAATTCTTGCTGATTAAATTTTGATCGTTTGAAAACAAGTTTAAACGCATCGATTAATAATCAATTTTGAACTCGTATGTTCCCATTGTCTTCAGACAGGCAACGACCGTGTTCCCTGAAGGGAAGGTTTCTTCTGAAAGCCTTTTTAAAGTCCGCCGGGGAAATATCACATACAGTACATATATAAAACAAAAACAAAAAAATTTTCATCGATAAGTACATATCAATTCGTCAATGACATTCAAAAATGTAACTTTATCAGAAAGGATTAGGTTTCGAAATAGTTTTAGAAGTTCTATCAACACGTTTGTCAGAAAAAATAACTTGTGAAAAACTAATATAATTCTACATCGACACGAAAGCAATACTATTTTATTTTTTACATTATGTTTTAGGTTTCTGTTGAACCATGTGTGATTCTAGTTGGTTAAAATAATTCTTGTGATGTTCTAGCAAATGACTTCTTATCGTAACCGCCAAAAATGGCTTCGACGGTCGTCCCACGCCGTGCTTGCCAGTTGTGCCACGCTGTGGTCTCCACTCGACAACCTTTCTGCTCCAACGGCCGTCAGTTCTTCGAGCTATGTGTCCTGCCTATTGCCACTTCAGCTTTAGCAGCTTGCTAATCCGTTGAGCTATGTCAGCGACCTACGTTCTCCTGCGAATCTATTACTACTAATTCGACCACGCAGGATAACACAGCTTCTTATAAAGGAATATGTGTGTAACCACATTTACTATTTGAGGTTTTCTTCGTGGAAAATACAAACAACTTCTTGAGAGGGTTTCTTCTATTTATTTATTGCTCCAGTTTCTTACATTTGTAGGGATACCCGCCGTCTGTGTCGATCGGTTTGGAACATCCCTCTTTTATACAAGTCATTAGGTAAATCATAATTAACTCTGATTGGCCAATCAGAGAGCCGGAATTACTACCAATGGGAGACAAGGTGATTTTACTATCCTAGGTCAAATCTTTACCGTAAAGTAGACCTAGGCTCGATTTAAGATATTTTCACCTTATCTCCCATGGTGTTTCCTTTACAAAATAATTTAAATTTACATTTAAAAACTATAAACTAACTATTAAACAATCAAATAAAGTATATATATAGCAAACAAAACAATCGGTACAACTAAAGTTATGACGCGAGTTATAAATTCCTATGTACAAGTTTATAAAACACTAATCTTATTCGTCATCTTATTATTTACCATTATATACATTACTTTTAAGAGTTTTACTCAATACTATAACTATCAATGAATCGATTAACACCAGAAATACACTTAAGGATTAACTACAACTATTAAGAAATTGGACACAAAGTTTAACACTTTTCTAACGCTAAGTGTCTGTCTATTAGCTATCGTAGCGCACTTAACTGTTTATAGTGTCCCGCACAGAATAGGTATCAATATTTAAATCGATTAATTAATCATTACAACTCTTTTGAAGACAGTAGAACATTTTCCATAACGACATTTTTGCCTGACCCGTTCCCCAAACCTGAAACGGCTGAAACTCGAGACAGTACATACCGCTAGACTATCGAAGTAGTCTGTAATATTAAAAGCTTGTTTAATTACACGGGAAGCTTGTTCAGGTCGCCGCGACGATTGTACCCGCGATGTGGAAGTAACTCAATTAATTTGTGCTAATACTTGGACGGCTTTATGTTACATTTAATCAGTAAATGCTTTAATATATGAAGGCAGATGAAACCACTGAATAGAATTGTCTAAAACAGTAGATACGCATTTAGTTATATTATTTACTAAGAAATATCATCAGCTAAGAAAGGACTTTCTTATATTCATCTCTTCCACATATAGGCTATTTTATACATATATACTGACATCGTCACAGGAAATAGCTAGTATAAAAAAAATGTTGGTGCTAAAAATAATTTTATTTATTCAACAGCCATAGTTGAGCCATATGCCAATTAAATAACATAAACAAGGTTTTCATAATTACTGTAACATTGTTCTTTTATACAAGGTGTAACGGAAAGGGTATATACATAGAAAGGGCATTTATTGTTCTTCATTTGTTAGAAAAGAAAAACGTTCTTATCTAAAAATGTATGCCATTCCGAAAAAAGTTACAAAAAATAAAATTGCTTTTGTGCTATTGCATAACGCGGTCCACTTCAAAGCTCATCATTCCACAGAAAATATAATTAGCGGCGGTTGAGACTCAGAAAAGAACCTTCCACCGTCTTAGTGCATACTATACAATCACAATAATAATTATTCAAAAACAAGCTTTGAAGGAGACTCCTGCTTGAATAAACGTAATGAATAAAGAATACCGTGTCTTATATATTTATATTTTAAAAATTAGGAGACATACTGTCTAGCTTTCAAACTATAAAGGCGTATGTGTACGTTCGAATCATTTGTTTGTAGGTCACTGACATTATATATGGTGACTGGTAATTAGTGACCGATACCTAAACACATGATTGTGCTCATGATAACAAACGACTTTTACTATGGCACCAAACCTGAAATCGCGAAAAAAAAACAGCTGCTCCCTACCATGTTGACGAGTTATGTGAACATGAATGTATGGAACAGCTGATTTTTTTTCGCGATTTCAGGGTTGGTATCGGTCACTAATTACCAGTCACCAAATATAATTAGCCAGGCCGCTTTTGCTACTTCACCGGACATAAAGGCGACCAGAGCTCCAGCCTAAAAAAAAATTTAGCAGCCTGCGCAAGAGGGCGCCCCCTGTTGGACTTGGACCTCTGCTCAGGGTGGTCGCTGGAAGGGAGAAACCAGAGAAATGCTATGTCCCGCGATATATGTCTGCGACAAGTCAAGCAACATGGGTGATTTCACTCTCCATAAATGGCGACATCGCATAACTTATGTCTGTAGTGACGACACATGACACGCGATGTTGTCAGACATGTCCAGACATCTCTGACAGCCTTATGGTTACCATCCATCCGGGATTTCCCTGATTTGATCTAGTTTAGAAGGCGTCCGGGGAGCGTCGTGGCCTGACTTCATTTGTAGTCCGGGTTTAAAAATGTAAAGTCTTGGGCAACACACGCACTGTGCCCTAGTCCCTATGTTTAAAACAACCTTTCTGACATGTCCGGGTTCTGGGCTCTAAAATGGTTTTCGCGCGTCTTGTCCTGGTTGGCAAATTTTAGATACCCTAGATAACGCCGCCCCACTCGTGTGGAGTGGGGCGGCGTTGTCTAGGGTATCTAAAATTGTGTTTGTTGTTTTAATCATAAAATGGAACATAATAATGACTTTCAACCTTATAATATAGGATGTCGATTTGTTATAATGTGTATCATAATAGCACGGCTGATTTGGGCATAGTCACATCATCATCAGCCCGTATAACGTCCACTGCTGAATATGGGTCTTTTTCCTAGGAAACTAAAATCTAAAATCCCTTTTGCCATAGTCATGCATATTACATGCTAAATTAATATTAAAAATTTGAAGCTGCTACCCCATATATTCTCAAGGATGTCGTAAGAAGCGACTAAGGGATACACCTGATGAATGGGCAGCAGCACCTATCAGCTCAAGGTTACTTACCAGCTTACTGGGATTATGGATTATTATATATCTTATCCCTAAAAGACCCCATGCTCAGCAGTGGGAATGGTAAAATTTTGGAATAGGATTTGGAATATATGTATATTTTTTTAGACTTAGTCATTTTATTGTTGAGCTACTCCCGTAAGTACTGATTTACCATGAATTAAATTGATTTTGTCACTTAAATTACAACCGTTTTGCCACGTGAGTGAAAGATAGCATATTTTATTTTAATTCGAGCCAAATGTTCGTCGTTAACATACCATGAACCGTTTTTGTTTGTGGCTCTCAAACTTTGGCCTTTCTCGTTTGAGTTTGTAATGCATTATTATTGTTGTTAAAATAATTAAATATAATAATAATTGGACAAACGAAATAAATGTCGCAGGACAGTCGGACGGACTATGTAGTCTGTAGATTTGCTATTGCCTACTACTGTAAGTTACCTAGTCAGATATTTCATAGAGTAAGAAATGCCATCAAATACATAACTTGTAAAAATCCGAAGTCTCGTAACACAGTTCTTTTACCGTAAAAAGTTGTAGGATATAATAATATGTAATACCAAGTCGGATAATTTATTCAGTCCCTACTTAAAGGACCTTCTGTCTTAAGCTATTAAGTAATTAGCTCACCTAACAAATCTTATTGTTACCATCAATCAGAATCTTAAACTTTTGTGTTATAAATAATAGATTAACTTGGTCGTCCTTTTTTTAGATTTAATTTTTCTTGGCAAATTAATCCCCGTGTCGCGAAGGTCTCTCCGCTCGATCGATTCTCGTAAACAAAGCACTCCCTGACTGATATTTGAAGTTCACACGAATTCAAGTACACTGTTGTAGTTCTATACATTTATAAGGGATTACAAAATAAATGGTGCAGTTGGTGAAACTTAACAAATGGACCGAAATTCAGAATATAGAATTGTTCTATGTCTGCTAAAATTTCATTTTCAGTCAGGTCAGTCAGTCATTGCCGGATTGCTCATGCGTACCCGGCCCCCGCCAACGGCGGATCGAAGGAGTGTCTGGGAGGTTTTAGTGGTGTAGGGTCCTCTCCTCGTGGTATGAGTTTAGCATACCACGCTATGGAGAGGGCGAGTCCCATATATCCCACCGCCAGCGCCGAATACGCTGCAGCGGCGGTAGGAATGCGTCAAAGCATTTCCCCCCGGACAACAAAAAAAAAGGTGAGTCAGTCATTGAATGAGTGACAAAATTAGGGAACTTTGACTAATTATAATTGTGAAGGTACGGCCGTGCATCTTTTTCTTGTTTTTTCTTAATCTACTGGGAGGGGGGGGGGGGGGGGGGCACGGCAGTACCCCCAGATCTGATAGTTACCGTTTGTGTTTTTTTTAATTTATCTTATTATTCTGATAAGTACAAGTGTATGTACCTAAACACCTAAGTGCTAAATAAAATTATTCTATTTTATTTGACGACTTACTGCGAAATGGACTAGTAAGAGAAGTATACAGAATAAAATATATTTCAGCATCCTTTTTACCTTACATAGTTCCATGTGTTGTTACGTTATGTTTTAGAACAAAATATTTATAAAATATGAATAATAATAAAAACACCAATAGAAAGCTAGGTACCAAAATGACACAAAAAAGAAATAATACATAGAAACTACCATTCATTGAATAATGACTTAGGCTGACGCCACATTGAACTTGCTCGTCTCTCGAGAAGGTGTAGGTACAACCCGAGCGCCGACCCCCGCCGTGGCCCGTATGTGACACACGCTCGGGTAACGCACACGCCCAATGTGGACAGTATTATTATGCTTTTCTGACGTAGATAAGGTTGGCTATCTGGTTGACAGCATTACCTCCAAGCATGAACATATTTAATTTTTCCCTTAGGTGATCGTAAGGGCATCGAACTTACGACTTCCGATACTTTAACTGCTAGACAAAAGGATGTTTAATGTAATTAAAGTCAATAGAAAACTTTGGGAACCTCATGCAACGCCGACTTTTATACAGGCCAATTAAATTTTACGAGTTTGAACGTATGAATGCTGCAAAGGATAAACTGAACCGTGCTATTAATTTCATTTCATAAAAAATGATGTTTTCGATTCAATATTCACGTTTTATTTTAAAAGTTCTTGACTTAAGTGTGTTTCGTGGAGGTACTGATATATACAAGTATTAATCGTTTTATTATATACATCTTCCCGCGCGCAGTTTCACCCGCGTAACTCCCGTTCCCATGGGAACTTCATAATTAAATATAGCCTATATTAATCAGTGATAATGTAGCATACAAATGGTGAAAGATTTTTTAAAATCGTCCAGTACTTTTTGAGCCAATTCGTCACAAACATACTTACATACAAATCTTTGCTCTTTATAATATTAGTTATATATTATACAAGTCAGTTATTTGTATAGGATATTAAGAAGTAGGTAGTAGGTACTACTACTTCCTAAGCTCCCATACCTACCAGAGCTCAGAGGTTCTTTTTTCCGGACTGGCATGTGTAATTAGCCACGATTGCTACTTCACCGGGCAAAAAGGCAAACAAGGCTCCAGCCTTACTAAAGGCTTTGAAAACGAAGCAACCTGCGCATTAAGGCGTCCCCTTGTTGAGACTGGGACTTGGACCTCGGCTGAGGGCGGTCGCTGGCGAGGCATTATGACCGTATCAATGGGAACTGCATGATTAACTATAGTCAATATTACTCCTGGACAATGTAGATAAATAATCTTAATCCAGGTAGAGGAAGCTACAAGTACGATATTTTTCAAAATGTTCATCAAACAGCGGAAACGCTGTCCTACAATATAAAGTTCATTTAATCAACCATTAAAGGTTTGTTCATTATTCTAATGCTTATTTCCGAAAATAAGGTCTTAATGTAGTTGGCCTTTTTAGCAACAGGCCATAGAATTATTGCCACACTAATCAAAGGGCCTTATTGCTTGCAATACGAGCAAATAAAGGTTGTACGAACATAATGATACGAACAGCGCTCCTAACACAGAATCGATGTAATTTTTATCTGTAATTATGAAAACGATAGAAAAAGTTTATACATACATACCCACACAGGTCGATTGTACAAAAAAACCCCTAAATACTAGCAATAACTAAAATTACGGTGAATTAAGAAATTTTACAAGATTAAACTAATTGTTCAAAATTGAGATTTATAAAATTCGACCACCGGCAGGATTCGAACCTGCATCTTAGGTAGGTTAGCCCCTAATGCCTTATCCAATTAGGCCACGGTGGAACCCTACCGGTCATCGAAATTTATTCGTCTCTTTATAAAACGTCTCTAAGGGGGATGTTATTGCCATCTATTGGTAAAAAATTCGACGAATTTTATTATTCTCAATTTTGAAACATAGTATATGGTAAACTTTTCCGCAAAGTATTCAAAAACATTTAAAAATGTCTCACTAATTTGTTGTTTTTGTTTATCTATATAAAGGTTAGTGGAATTTTTTTTTTTTTGAAATATCACTCCGGCGGCCATCCCTAGGCACTAGCACCTAGTTATGAATAATAACTAGAAAATTGATGAACAAAAGAAAAGAACTATTATACAATGTAAAGTTAAGTTAAATATTATCGAAATATGTAGTATCAAGTAGTCGATTAGAACCATATAACTAACAATATGAAATACACTTAAAATATATTATACCAATAATGATAAATATTTGACGACCCTTAACTTTACAACGTAAAATCAGACCCATCCGACCTCATAAAACACGGGCAAAGTCAGGGTTATCTAACTGTCCGAGAGCCCGACGCAATAAATCCTCTCTAACTGATTTGTTAGTTTTTAACGTAACACCTAATATAAAACTCGACAATATATAGATATAGTATAGGCATACAACAAACTTTTTATTTATATACTCTTTCGAAGTACACCCATGCTCAACTTTGGGCCGGCTTTATACCGGCTGATTATGAAGCTTATGCAAATAATTTTTTTTTATGTTATAATAATACATATCAGATTTGAAGACAACCAGTATCAAACACTTGACAACAATCTAATCACGGAACAAACCTTAAATAAATAACTTTAAAGTCAACACATATTCTACTAAGCTTCGCCTTTACGTACTTTGGTTGACAAGTGACAGTCTCGTTTAAAACTCTACCATATCTAACTATTAAAAAAAAATCATAGCACTTTCCCCTACATATGCAAGAAATACAGCCTAAATTCAAATCAAAAATAGTTTTATTTTAATACTTAAGTATTTGACAGACAGAACTTTGCGACATACTTTATTTTATGAAAGAAAAAAAACAGAACTTATATAGATTAAAATTTTAAACTGCTCTTATAAATTAAAAACATAAAAGTATTTAAATCACTCTTAATTATTTTAAAGCTGTTAAGTATTTTATCAGCTTTTTGAGTGACATAAACACATCTAGTGTCACATTTAACCTTATTAATCAAGATGTCGTTGTCAGGTAATAAACCATCTGTACTTTTTCGAAATAATTAAAATTAAAATATAACATTTCTTTTAACTTATGATATGATATGATAATTTTGTATTGCAAGGCACTAGAGCTCATTTTCCCATGTACATTTATCACTGTCTTTTTTTTGAGTGAAACCTTCTGTGACACACACAACAGATATTAATTTGAAAATTTTAATATAATGTTTTAATAATATTGGCATTCCTTTAGCCAATCAGTGCTGCCCATTGTTAATAACGACAAATAATCACGGTGAATATACCTTTAGTAGAAACTAGCTGCGCCCCGCTGTTTTACCTGCGTCACTCTGCTTCAGTGGGTCGGAGCATGATATGTAGTAGCCTATATGTTAATCCAGCTTATAAGCTACCCGCGTGCAAACTTTTAGCCGAATCCATTTAGTAGTTTTTGCGTGAAAGAGTAACAATCATACATATGCAACAATCATGCCCTGTGAAGTAGCAAAAGCCTCGTGGCCAACTACATATGTCCGTCCGAAAAAAAAAAAAAAAAATTAACTTTCGCATTTATAATAAAGTAGGATGTAAAGTTACGGGATCCTATTCTATAAAAAGCCCGGTAATAAGGTCCGATATTTTCGTTTATAGCAAATATTGAGAATGTAAAAAGCTGACCTCGCAGGGACGATATTGTTTCACATAAAGAACTTGTGACGGAATCTAAACTAAGCTATCTTGTAGCGTCAGCAAAGAAGAGCTTTGAAAAAATGAACTTTTTATTTCGGGGAATGAAAAAATGTGCGATCTTAGCTTAGGTCTGTAACTTATGATTAGTTATATTTTATATGTAACTATAGCTGTGTGACCCGTCCCGGCTTCGAACGGCTCGTAAAGCTATACAGGGTTATATGTAAAACAACCTCTCAGGACTATATTACTAACATCATAAACAACAACTTTTGTTCTACGACTTTTTACAAAACATAATACATTTACCAAAAACAAACCTTCAATATTTTGTTGTCCTATCTAACACATTTCAACTCTGTATTCCCCGCTCCCCTCGCTATTGTCGGTACTATCGCTTTATTTTGCTCCGCATAGACTTCGTAACATTTAGAGCGTTGAATTTAAATATTTTTATTTTTGTGTGTAAATCTGATGAATTAAAATATGATGAATTTTTAAAAGTCTTAGAACAAAAGTTGTTGATTATGATGTTAGTAACGTAGTCCTGAGAGGTTACCGGTGTTTTACAAATAACCCTGTATACCTTCCTCAAGAACTTATTGGTGAAAACTGCATGAAATTCCATGCAGTAATTACAATTATACATTTTAAATTAGCTGTGTACCTGTTTGTTTCGGCTAATCTTAGTAAGCGATTTTTACGGGTATGTAGCTTATTTTTAAAGGATCTAGCATCCTACGCTCGAAACCACTTTACTACAGTTTCCGTGGGAAGTTCATAATTAAATATAGCTCATGCTACTTCTGGATAATGAACCTGTCTAAAGGTGAAAGGCTTTTCGAAATTGGTCCTGTAGTTCCCTGCAAACAAAAAACATACACACAAACAATCAAATCTTTATGATATTAATAAAGATATTATCATAGATAACAAAGTCTTCTTTTTATTTTATTCGCCCATTTGTTAGTTCGTGTATTCCATATAATCCCAAAAACGGTAGTACCGATTTATAAAGGACTTAAATAACTACTTTAAAAAAAGCTTTTTTAGGCGTACCTAGTCGTGGGCAGCAACTGGTATTTTTATCAAACAAATGTTTCGGGGAACAAAATCGGGGTACTGACAACACAAAAAAAACTCTTTTGTTTTTTTTGTGTTGTCGGTACCCCGATTCTATCACAGATCGGGCGTGCGCAGATACAAGGGGAATCAGAAACGTTTATACAGTGGCGAGGCGAATCATATTTTATTGTGCAACATAATATGGTTGGCCAATATTCGCTTCTTTGTTTCCCTTTCTTTCCGAGTGGCGCGAACGAACGTGATGTAAGCTTTGTCGCGTTCCTTCAGTTCTTATTTATACGGTGGGTGACCAGATTTACGAAAAATATTGAGCAGAACTATTTTATACTGGAATATTCAGACGTGCATGAAGTTAGCGAACAAATAATATGTAGTTATATTGTAATCTATGAAAAACGTTTTTACTACTAAAATAAAGTTTGACGAACTCTGAAACTTTGCCTGTTTATAATAATATTATGAGTGAAAAGTATAAGTATAAGTGAAATGTTGGCAATATATCTATACTTATATTATAAGTACAGATATATTGCCAACATTTCACTTGAAAGATTTATCTTCCATTTCAATATTCATCTAGTTTAGGTATAGCACGGTACCCACATGTCGGGAGTTCTAATAATCATAGGTACTACAGGGTTTAGCTTTTACTTGGTATTCACACTTGCTGCTCACTACGTATATATGCATGATATGTTGATGTGTAATATAAATAGATAAATAAACCGACTTGGTATGGATCCCACAACTTTTTACGGTAAAAGAATTGCGTTGCGAGACTTGATATTTTTTACAAGTTATGTTATTGATAGCATTTATATTTATACAAAGCAGGTAAGCAAATACTCCAATCTACATGATGTCACTTAGCAGTGGAGTCCACAAGTAAAATGTAAATTCTTTTTGTAAATAAGTTTGAACAATAATGTTAAAAAAAGGTTGTTCTGAAATTGCTGACTATATAAATGGTACAACTTCTTGTGTGTTTATTCATATAGAATTTATAAAAAAAAGGATACCCGAGTTTCTTGTTAATTCTTCAGTTGCCACTTCCAGATCGGGAGGAATTATAAACAATTACGCATCATAAGGACATGGTTTAAAAATAAGTAAAAGTGTTTATATCAAACAAGATTATTTGAACTTGAATTTGAAATTTGAATGCTTGGGGAGAGACGTCGGGGTATGTTATAGTCGTTCATTCACCCCCGGCACTGTAGCACTACCCGGGACACTACCCTCTAAAACCACTATGGTAGCCAGCCTCAGACCTGCCGTGGTGTCTACGTTCATCTTTGCCCCACTTATAAATGATTAAGAACTGAGTCACGCACAAGAACATAACATTAACTACTTGTTCTACCGCCACTAAAAACGGAATTATGTTGTCGCAACAGTTACCCAATGGCGGTTCGCATATTCAACCATCTGCCTCAGGGTATACGAGATTTACCATTCAAAGTTTAAAACCCAATTATATAAATGGTTATGCGTGGCGTCATTTTGTACATTAGATGAGTATTTTAAAAATAAAATGTGATATATGTATAAAATAATAACATTAAATACCTAATATAATAAGTATTAGTTTGTATGCCATGATAAAAGATGGATAATGTGTGATTTTAAATAATAACATCTGTACATTCACCACATTTTTGCAAATAAAGATTTATGAATTATTAACGAACTAGCTGACCCGACAGACGTTGTCTTGCCACCCAAACGCTTACAAAAAAAATCATTCAAATCGGTCCAGCCGTTTACGATTCTATAAAGAACATACAGACAAACATTCATTTTTTTCATAGATAATGTTAATTGACTGAATTCTGTGAGATTCTTTCCCAGACAAGCAAATCATTAAGAGTACGTACTAACGCTGTACCTACTCTGAAAATATTCTTCCAAGAACACCTTCTTTTAGCAGCCAAACAATAGGTAGGTATTCAAAAGTCCGTTAAAAATTTGAAAATCGAATTCCGCCAAATCTTTCTCTAGTTTCGCAACCAACCTCCCATTTTATTCCACGTCTGCTTTTATACCGCTGTTGGAATCCAATCCAAGATGGCTGCCGTAGTGAAAACAATATGTAATTTTAAAGCTGCAAAGTTATCGCCTCACGTTTGCAGGTAACCATTAACATATCAATATGCCACTGAACTCATGCGTTTAGTTTCGTGTGGTGTGAAATGTGAGCGGTAGAGGCTTCTTTTTATTAAACGGTTTTATTTAGCTTGACCTGTTTTTGTTTGGGTCAAAAGTCGTGGGGTGCCTTGATTTCTATCTCAAGTCAACCGCTGATATCTAAACACTATTTACGTAGGTACTCAAGTAGTAGGTATACACTTCGCCTCACGATTTTTTTTTCAGATTAATACCTTAGACTGATTTGTAGAATGATGTGAAGACTAAATAGATTCCATAAAACCGTTTAACTTAAATTTTTTTTTACTTATGTATTTTATTTTCATAAATTCTTACATTTTGCCATCAAATTTAAAACTACTAGTCTGTGAATTTGTACGTGTAGATTTTGATATCTCCAATCAAAATAAGGTGTGGGGATTTTTTAAACCCTTTCTTACCGGTTTCCTTCGTTTTGTCAAGAATACACCCTTTAAGTTTCAGGTCTCTACGATCAGCGGTTTAGGTTGTGCGTCGCGATCGCGATCGACCGGTTGGCCACCTCTGATATACATTTTTATGAAAATTTATCTCAATATAACTTATTAATGTAACAAATAAAAATTCAATTATCTGTAAAATTCTTTGTTAAATATTTTTAAAATGGAAATTCTCTTCTTAATTCTTTGTCTCGTATTGGCATTTTTGTACCAAAACAAGTTTATATTCTTTCAGCTTTAGTAGCCTGTCGTGCATAGCGCGAGAGCATTTTGAACTCTTCTGATATCAAATTATGCAGATTAAGATTTTTTTTGTATAAGCGCATCACTTTCAAAACATATATATGACATATCTGTGAG
Organism: Nycteola revayana; assembly: GCA_947037095.2. NCBI lineage: Eukaryota > Metazoa > Arthropoda > Insecta > Lepidoptera > Nolidae > Nycteola > Nycteola revayana. The sequence continues at coordinate 12,218,200 of OX344841.2, read as the reverse complement.
ACGGCACCGGTAGCTCGGTTAGGTGTAAAGCGTCTCAGTATATTCTGTTCGATTCACAATCGGGTCGGACCCTGTTGAGAACAACAGAATATAGTTCTGAGTCTCTCTGTGTAAGTTTGAATTTCTAGAACTCCCGCGACACAGGGATTTATTACCATAATGTGTGATTTGTATAAAAACCGTGACAAGCGTTAGTTATTTTTTTATTCCCAAGTCCTGCATGTTTGTAGGTCGGAAGCCCGTCAATCGCATGCTTACAAGATGTTAATTTCTAGGTGCTTTTGCGAAATTTACTATTGCTTTTACTAATCCACCTTTTTTTTTTTTTTTTTTTTTTTGTTGTCCGGGGGGAAATGCATTTACGCATTCCCACCGCCGCCGCTGCAGCGTATTCGCGCGCTGGCGGTGGGATATGTGGGACTCGCCCTCTCCATAGCGTGGTATGCTAAACTCATACCACGAGGAGAGGACCCTACCAACCACTAAAACCTCCCGGACACTCCTTCGATCCGCCGTTGGTGGGGGCCGGGTACGCATGAGCAATCCGGCCCCCCGACGGCACCCACGGCCAATATGGTACCGCGGGATCTCCAGGGCCACACTTACAGTGGCCCATTTGCCCAATTATAGGGACGCCCGGAGTGTAGAGGCGTCCCTACTCCTCATGGGTCAGCCTCGAAGGGAGCGGGGCCCATGTCCCCCACTCCCCGAGGCCGAGCCTAGGGTGGTAGGCGGCGGGTTTCAGCCCGCCGCCGACGGCCAACACGCCGTCTGCGAAGCGGGTGGGCGGAGGGATCTACTTCCCTCTCCCGCTCCGCGGCCTCCTTCTGTGACATTACTTGTCTACAGAAGGAGGCAACCGCCTCCCACGACCTCTCGCTTTGGACCATCTTCGAAATGATGGTCGGCAGCGAGAGGTCGTCTCCCACCACGCCAACGAGCTCCTCCCGCTCGTTGGCCCACGCCGGACACTCCACCACCGTGTGCTGTGCCGTATCGTCGGCACAGTCACAGTGGTGACAGCGAGTGTCCGGCTCTCTCTGCGCCACGTTGCACAGGTAGTGGCCGAAGCAGCCATGGCCTGTTACTACCTGTGCAACGTGGTAGGTGACGTCGCCGTGACGGCGACCGGCCCACTTTTTTAGATGGGGCCGAATCGCCTCCACCGTTCGTAATCCGCTCCGCGGCGCGGCCTCTAGCCGCTCCTGCCATTTCCGGAGGGTTTCGCGACGGACCTCAGTCCGCCACCGTGCAACACCCTCCGGGAAGGGGTCGCGGCCAGAACGCGCCCCCTCACACCTCCGCCGGTACGCGGCGGCTAAAACCTCCGCCTCCAGGTCCCACGGAGGGGACCCCGCAAGGAGGCAGGCCGCGTCAAATGCGACCGTGCGGTAGGCGCGGGACGCCCTGATGGCCATGACCCGCTGCGGACGTCGCAGCAGGGCCATGTTTCGCCTCTTCAGGGCGTCGACCCAAATGGGGGCACCGTAGAGCGCCATGGAGCGGATCACTCCGGCGTACAGTTTGCGGCAAGTGCTCCCGGGTCTGCCGAGATTCGGCAAAAGCCGGCCAAGAGCACCCGCCGCCGCCACCAGCTTCGGGGCCAGCCGCTGAAAGTGGGCCCCAAAGCTCCATCTGCTGTCGAGGACTATGCCTAGATATCGCATATTGTCCCCGACAGCAATATATTCGCCGCCCACTATGAGGTGGGCGCCTGAAGGCGGCGCTCGCCGAGGCCCATGAAAAGTAAGGGCCTCGGTTTTACCGAGCGCCACCTGCAGTCCCAAACAGCGAATACGGGCGACCATCTGTGCCACGGCTGCTGTGGCCAAGATGGCCGCACGCCGATGATCGGGCGCGCGGGCGGTCACCAGTGTGTCGTCAGCGTACGCTATCACGCTGACCCCCCGGAGACCGCGCATCCGCAGCGCCCAATCAAACCCGATGTTCCACAGGAGCGGCCCCAATACCGACCCCTGTGGAACACCGCGCGAGACCGCCCTCCGGCCAGTCTCGCCGCCGGACGTCGGGTACACTACCTCCCTGCTTTGGAGGTAGTGCCCCACCAGTGCCCGGAGGTACCCGGGCACACCATGGTGCCTGAGGCCCTCCTCAATGCACGCCCAGGGGAGGGTGTTGAATGCGTTGCGGATGTCCAACGACACCGCTAACAACACCTCTCCCCGGCTGGTCGCCTCCTGCGAAAGTTCTCGCACCCTCGCGATCGCGTCTATGGTTGACCGACCCTGGCGGAACCCATATTGGTCCGCGTACAGGTCAGGACCAACCTCACCAAGATGTGTGGTGAGGCGAGACGCGACCACCCTCTCCATCAGCTTGCCCAACTCGTTCAAGAGAACGATTGGGCGGTAAGCCGATGGAGACTCCGCCGGTCGCCCGTCCTTACGGAGAAGGACGAGGCGACCGAGCTTCCAGGCTGCGGGAAAGCGACCCTGCTGAAGGCACGCATTGAAGAGGGCGAGCACTCTGGGCTCCAGTTCCTCCATGGCGAGTGCCCAGACGCGTCCAGGCACTCCGTCCGGCCCGGGGGCGGTATTTTTGATGGCCATTTTCGCCACCGCCGCCCCCAACTCCGCCGGTGTGACATCCGGCGGAGTTTCCTCATCGTCGCCGTCGTCGGTCGGCATCACGGTGTCAGCTGGCATGACCATAGCTGGCGGCGAATATTCCTCCTGACTAGGGAAGAGCTCCTCTACAACTGTTTGGAGGAGCCCTGGCTGTAGGCTCTCCGTCACCGGGGGAGCCCAGGGGCGTAGTTTATTACGTACCCCTTTATAGGGTCGTCCCCACGGATCTCTATCGAGGGCCTCCAGCGTACTCGCCCAGCCATCGTCTTTCGCCTGTGCTATAGCCACACTCAGCTGACGCCGACTCTCCCTGTAGTCGGCGTAGGCCGCGGCAACACGAGCCTCGTCCCGAGGTCTCCGACGGTTCGACCGGGTGTACACGCGCCGCACCGCAGTGCACTGCGCACGCAGCTGCGCAATGGCGGCGCTCCACCAGTACACCCGTCGCTTCGGTGGACACGGGCGGACCCGGGGCATGGATGCGTCGCAGACGCTTACCATGGCCCCATCGAGTCCCCCCGCGACAGCGTTCACGTCGGAATCGGAACTACAAGGCCCCGCGACCCACGCCTGGACCAGGGCTGCTTCCTTCAGCAGCTCCTGGTCGAGCTGCCCCAGCGCCCATCGCCGACCCTCGCTCCTGGGAGGTGGCGCAGGGCGGGCGGTCAGAACCGCGGAGGATGTGGAGAGTCCGAAACCGATATATCGATGATCGGACAAAGTCTCCACATCCTCGAGGACACTCCAGTCCTGGACACGGCGGGCCAGGGGGGGGGACGCAAAAGATACGTCCACAATCGACCCCCCATTATGCCTCACGCACGTGTTAACGGAGCCGCGGTTCAGGACCACCAGGCCCTGCTCCACCGCCCAGTCCTCCAGCGTCCGCCCTTTGGGGTCAGACGCGGGGCAGCCCCAGGCTGTGGATTTGGCGTTCAAGTCACCCACCAACAGCACCTCGGCGCCACACCGACTCAGCAGGCGGCCGACCCCGTCGAGAAACTCCTCGAACTCGGCCAGCCCGCGATTCGGCGAAAAGTAAACGCCGATGATGGTGAGCGACCCCACCACAGCCTTCACAAAGCCCCGCCCTCTCACGACATTGGAGAAGGGCGGGGTGCCGACCGACGACGACAACAACAACGCAACCAAGCCATCCCGATCGCCGACCGTATTGGGCCGGTCGGGAACCATGTATGGCTCGGCGACAACTCCGACATTTATCAACCACTGCGCCATGGACTGCAAGAAAAGGTCCTGAGCCCTGGCACAGTGGTTGAGATTTGCTTGGAGGAGACGGAACACGGACCTATCCATTAAGGGCCGTGTCCATTTCCTCCACCACCGCCACCGGAGCCACTCGCTCCGGGAGATCTTCGGGCCTCCGCACACCCTTGCTGGGCGGCGCCCGGCAGAATTTGGAGCCGACGCTGTGGTCGGCTTTTCTGCCGGCTATATGGCAGAGCACGCACTTGGGCTGCGCTCTGCACTGCGCCGCCCTATGCCCCGGCTCGGAGCACCGGAAGCAGAGTTTGCTCCTGTCCTCGCCACCGCACCTGCAGCCGACGTGTCCCCTAGTGAGGCAACGGTAACACCGCAGGGGTCTCGGCTCCAGCAGATGGACGCGAGCCGAGACCAACCCCACGAAGAAACGTTTCGCTTTCTCCAGCCTGACGGCCGCAGACACCGGGACACCAAGCACAATTGTGCCGAGGCCCGTGTGATCCCTTTGAATCACACCCGGTCTTAAAGACGCCGCCGCACAGCCCCCAACCCCGGCGACCGCGTCAACGACATCGACTTCCGTCGCACAATCTTCGAGGCCGGTAAGCCGGACGCGGACGCTTTTTTCGGGTCGGGTGACTTTCGCCACCGCCGGGTCCACGCACTCGGCCAACTTCGCGGCAAAGGCGTCCGCCTTCTCCGCGGTATCCGCACCCGGGATCTCGAAGATTCGGCCCCCAGTCACCGCCTTGCGCGCCCGCATATCGGTGATCCCGAGGTCCGCCACATTGATGGTTTGGTGGGCCCTGCGGATCACTTCGGCATAGGTGGTGCCCCTACTCTCCGCCTCCGGAGAAAGGGTGAGCACCACCACAGAGGAGCGCGGGGCACGCAACTGACCCCTGCGCTTTCCTCTACGCCTCCTCTTTTTGGGGGCCTGAGGCCCCTTACGAGAGGGGGCTTGAGACGCCTCCAGACGCTGGCGCTCATTGCGCCGAGCGTTTTTAGAGACCTGCGTCTCCCAGCCCCCCTCCCTCCTAGGCTCCACCGCTGCCGGCGTCGACGACGCAGCGGGAGCGGGAGCAGCAGCAGCCGCAGCTGGCGACACTTTCCCCTTGCCTTTGCCTTTACTAATCCACCTGACGTTAAGTAGCACAGGAGTAAAAATACAAGGACAGCTAGAACCAGTGTAGTCAATGTAACAGTACCCACTAGCTAACTGCCCTTTTCCCTTTCCCCTTCCTTCCCCTTTAGATCTCGCGGTTTTACTTATGCTTAGAAAAACAACATTGACCAATAATGTAATTTGGCTGTGGTATGTCTTATAGAAAGACAACCGCCGTAGCGTAGCGGTACTTGCCACGCTTTATATCTCAGTGGTCTTCAGTTAGATCCCCACGCCGGACAAGAAATCTTTGTGTAAATTCTAAGGTTGCTTTCCGGGTCTGGACGGTTGAGGGACTACCCTCCTTGCCTTGGAAAGCACGTTAAGCCGTTGGTCCCTATTGTTATGAAATCATGTATAACAATCGTATACCAGGGAACGGGCAGCAGCGTTTCCTTTTGTGTTACAACATTATACTGCGGTCACCAACCCGCCTGCCAACCAGGTGACTATGGCAAAACTCTCCCTCAGAAGGAGGTCCATGTTCAGCAGTGGACATTGTACGGGCTGTTTATGATTCTATAAGGTCTGTTCCAGCAGTTTATTGAACGTTCGAATGCTATGCTCTATATATTCCAAAGCCATAAAATAAACTCTTTCCCCAAAAGCCACTCCACAATGTTTTTATTAGATATGCCTGTAGACCTGTAGTTATCACATTAGGTACGGATTTACACTTCGGATTTAACACGAGGCAAGTCCGCATAATGCGCTATTTTGATATGTTAGCTCCGGGTTTCATGATGTACCTTTACTACTACTGTTTGTAATAAATTACATTTGTATTAGGTAAGAATATTTATATTGTACACCTAGGATTTGTTCAGGTTGGATATCCGAAAGTGTGTAAATGAAGAATTTAATAAGTTTTGTTATTGAGTATTGTAGTGTTTACGAGGCTTTATGGTCAATCGCTGTGTAAAGCACAGCGATTGACCATAAAGCCTCGTATTCATGGTAAACATTTGTTGAGCAACAGTTGATAAACATTGTTGATGAAACGGGGAGAATGTTGATTAAACCTTGTTACTATCACTAAAGGTTGTCCACACGCCAGTCTGCGTTAAAGTGTTGCCCGAGGAAGTTTGATCATTGCTCCAAACTACTGCCATGTTTATAAAGTGTTGCAAACACGTCCACACAAGTCAACATTTGTTGCTAAGCTGATGTTTACGCTCGTTGGCCGAGAGCTTGTCAACATGCCGTTGTCAACTCTGCAACACGCAGTGTTGCCAGCATGTTGACAGCAACTCTGAAACACGTTGATTTAACTCTGTTGCTAAACAAATGTTTACCATGAATACGAGGCTTTACCTTCAATTCAACAATAAGAACCTACACTTAAAGATAAGTTCCATATATTGGTATATTCCTGACGTAGGTATTGCGGTTTTATTTATAAACTCATGGTTTTTGACTAGACAAAAAAAATATTTCCTAAAACGATTTTGTTCCAAATACTCTAGAACTCGAGTATTTTACTTGAATCTTTATGATAAATACGAAAGTTTGTATGTGTGGATGTATATATGTTTGTTACTTTTTCACGCAAAAGCTACTGAAAGGATTGAAACTGAAACTTTGCACGGGCATAGCTAATAAAGTCCTATTATTAGCTATGCCCGTAATAGCTGTAGCTTATATAGTGGATTTTTTGTACCACTATATAAGCTACAAAAAATCATACTCCGACCCACTGGAGTAACGCGGGTAAAACCGCGGATCGCTTCATTTCAAGAATATTCTCCTCAGGAGCAATATTTTTTATGGTCAAAGCACTAACTTCGAAATCCAGCTAAAAGCGTCATAACACCTGTAAGGAAACGGGACAAAAAATCGGAATGACAGAAATTTTCCGCTTTGTGGGCTGAACAATGACTCCGTTCAAACTTTGGAACCACCAGATCATAAATATATTATATATTCGAAAATATGTTGTAGTAACCAATTACAGGCACTTGTAAATAGTCAAACATTAATTAGAAAAATGTAATTAATTATATTTGTTATTTATTTATATCTATAAAATTAATTATTTTTATATTATCATATATTTATATGTTATTATTATAATTTATTTATTTATATTGTTCTTAGCGACGCAAAATGCTTGTTCTGTCTATATTATGTCAAAACAATTGTCATTATTTGGGTGGACCATGAGCATATAACGACGGACTATTTGTAGTGCTACCGGCTATGTTAATAACGCTTATTGTTTTACGCATGTTTCCGAAAATTGTAATCAATAATATCATTAATGTAAATATATTTAAACTCCTACTGTTTTTAATCATAACGCTTTCATCCCTAAACATAATTACCATAATATTTTCACTCATACTCAGAAAGAAAAATTTACCAAGTGTAATAAAAAATATATGTTTAGAATGATTAAAGGTCGTTTCACAGATTTTTGTCTTAAATTAATGAATTTTATAAAACACGACTCATTTACGGTTATGTTTATGGCCTAGGAGTTTATACCGCAGTTTTAACCGTACCTAAACCAATAACTATAAGACCGATTCGGTTCTGGCACTTCGCCGGCCGCTACCGCGGCACGCTCGCTTCGCTCGCTCTGCTTGTGAGTTCTAACCTAACGTAAACCAATAATTATGAATAGAAAGAAAAAAAAGAAAGAAAGAATAAACATTTAATGAACACACAAAATGAAAACAAAATAGTAAATTACAGTCATTAAAAAAAATAAAATAAGTATATAGATAAGGACAACACTTGAGGCTCGGACGCCAAACATATAAAACACAAACATGGATAAAGAGGGAGAAAAAATACAATAATACATACACATTAAACATTAACAACAGTAGGCAGCGAGGTGCGGGGCGGGGGCGCGAACGAGACTCATTATAACATCATATCAGAACGCAGACCGCTCGCGCGCCGGCCGTAGGTTCGCCAGAAGTGCTATTTACCTACCTTCAGCGGCGAGACAAGCTAATTTATAAAAAAAAAACAAAATAATGTGTGATCTATCCGTCAAGTCCTAACAACAAATTACCCAGTGAGAAAACCTAATAGCAGCTATTTAAGGGTTTAGTGCATAGATGCTTAGTTGTTACGGCAAGATCCAAAGGTAAGTTATTGAGCATAGTTGATGTACTGTAAATTGGAAGGTGAAAATATTATGATATGATAAAATAATATGAAGGTAGGTAATATGTAGCGTAATGTTGAAACCATTAATTGTTGCAGTGTCGAGTTTCTACAGATCACGGTATACTAAATGTGCGCACAACCTCGTGTTACGCCATACCGCCGACTGCGATTCACTCACAAATCCTCTTAAGGGAGCCAAACCATGAGGGTAAGTAGGTAATTTGGAATTTGTTTCTAATGAGTAACAATACCATGCTTGAAAGCTGGGTTTCTTATAGCAGTATATACACTTTTAGGCTCGAAGATGGCAGCAACGCGGTGAAGTCGCAACAGCGGCGTGGCGGCCCAGGGTCGATACACATCGTGCCACCTAACATCAACGGTTTGATGGGCGTCCGAGGTTCGATTAAAAATATACATGTATTCATAACTTATTAGTAACGAACATAATTATGTGGGCATGTAGTGTGTTCATATGGCTAGCAGCTCAGCATATTGTTACAGTCGCGAGGCGAACGTAACGCTGATTTTCAGCTGCCTGCCAAAGTGAGTCACAGATAGGTAAATAAGGATACACGGTTAAGCTTATCTAGATAAATAACAAATAGAACAACATGTTTATAATACAATACCTACGTTACATTTTGCAACGAAGATAAAATACTATCAACTAAAGTTCTTAAAATATTTATAAGTATACACAATTTAATATAACCTGACATCATGACCACTGTTGCAACCATCGTACGTAAGGGATTAGCAAGATATTTCACTGTTTTTGACTAGCGTCACCGCTCAGAGACAGTGAAAATAAATTAAAGTTTATTATACGATAAAGTAATAGTAAAAACAAAATAATTAAATAATAATAATAATTTAATTTTAATTTATTAAGTCATAATTAAATACAAATATAAAAAATTAAATATAAAATTAGTACAGAATAACCAAAAACGGGATATGTAGGTAATAAATTAATCATAGAATTGAAATATTGTAAATATTATAATTAGGAAGTTTCTGTTGTTCAATGGTAAGGAAATTTCGTAAGCGCTTCTTGAATGTTTCAACTGTGCGAGCTTCTTTAAGAGGAGGTGGTATATTATTCCAAACCTTGCTAGCCGCATAGCGAAAACTGCCTCTGAATGTCGCGGTTTTATGCTTTTGGAAAGACAGTTGTCGTGCACATTTTCTGCCAGTGTGTTCCCTACCCCCAGATACCCAGGCCAGTTTATCATATAAATAAATAGGTTGTTTACTGTTAATTACACTAAATAAAAGGCAAGCCAAATGAAGTTTCCTACGTGACTTCATTGTGAGCATTAGTTTACGATTTAGATAGGGTATCACATGAGTTCTTGGTGGAATGGAGAAACAAAAACGGGCGCACGCATTCTGGACTCTCTGAATTAGTCTTTCAGTTCTTGCTAGCAACCGTGGACCATACATAGTGTCTCCATAATTTAATTTAGACAAAACCAAGGACTCAACCAGTTGTACACGTAATTCCTCAGACAGGAACGGCCTTATACGATATAGCACTCTCAAGCGGAACAAGCTGTTCTTCACTGCTTCAGCTATGTGGGACTCAAACCTGAGGTCGGAATCAATGTTTAGTCCAAGGATACGAGCTTCATGGACTCTTTCAATTGGGGTCCCCATTAGTGTGACATTTAGTGAAGGCGAGATTATCTCCGTTAATTGTTTGGGACCAAAAACCATGCATTTAGTTTTAGTAGGATTCAATACCAAGCAATTTTTGTCCGACCAGTCAACTATCCTATCCAAATCTTTAGTTAAGTGAATAGGACCGATTCGTTTCTGGAACTTGACTGAATGACTGGAGCGGGACCCTGGCTTTGCTCGCTCGGCTCGTGCGTTATGGTCGCAGTTCTAACTTAACTTAAACCAATGACTATAAATAGTACCGTGGTAAATATATGTGAAAATAACTTAATAACTACAACTGTAAAAGTTACGCAAAATTAATGTATATAATACTGATTATTATGAATAAAAAGAAATCTAAACAAAATGATATGACTTTGAATAATAGTGTAAAAGATGGTTATGTTGAGAAAATATAGGAATACAAATAAAAGTATAATAGATTTGATTTGATTTGATTAGGAATTGTAATTGTTAGGATGAAAAATGTTAGGATGAAAAATGTTAGGATGAAAAATGTTAGCAAGAACATTTTCGGATTTCCAATTATCGGAGTTGAAAATTTAGGTGAACTTTGGCGCACCCTACTGAAATCTACGCGAGGGAAGTCGCGGAAAACAGTGGATAAAATGTAACTTTTTTGTTGAGTGGTTATTTTATTGTTGTTTATATAATGTGATAGAATTCATTAGATACTTTTTCCAACCAGATGTTTCGAATTCCAGGAAAAATATTCCTTTGTGTGTAGGGAGGAAGAATGAAAAATATTTGTTTTAACATATACGCTTTAATTCAATTTTATGCTGATTACACAAATGAGCTTTATGTAAGTACGTAATATCAAAGTCACTTTTTTTTTTGAATTACAGAATAATTTACAACCTTATCAATTTATCAATTGGGCTTAATTTACAATGAATGCTGAAGATGAAGTTATTCGTAGTATCAAATTTAAGATTACATCAACTTATTGGATTTGAACTGAATAACCTTTTTTTAATAAAATTAACTGTCAAAAAAAAAAACAACACAGCAGTTGATGAAACCTTTTAGGATATTAACTTAATAAATATAGTAACTTAATAAATCATTACCAAATTTATTTTGAAAACAATTTTGAAGATGTGGATGAAATTGAAATTTGAACTTAAAGAAATCTAACACTTTAATTCATTATTAAATTTCGAATATACTTATCATAATATTAATGAATACCACATCTCTTTAATATTTTTAAAATGACGATTAATAGCAAAGTTTAACATTGACTCTTTTAATTATTAGGTAATTAATTATCTTATCCATATTGACAATATGTTTTGAACATTCGATTAGCACTTATGACCTAAATGACAAGCTCATATTTTTTAATTAAAAAATAAAAACAATAATTGCAAAAAAATATATTATTCAAATTCGTTTTTTGAAGAGGCTTGTATTATAGGATCAAAATATTCTAATAAAAATAATATATAATTAAAAAGATCATTAAACAATTATTATAATTTTGAAATATTAACGTTTTAAAGAAAGGCTAGATTTAAATTTTCAAAATTGAAACGTCAATGAAATCATGATCTTATTACTAAAAAAGTTCGTTTAGTAGTTTTTATACTAGTTTGGCAATATTTAAGTGATATTTATTATTCTCAAATGGCGTTAAAGTATAAGGCACGGTTTTTAATATTTCACTAAATTTACTTAAATATAGAAGGACGTCAACTCAGCTATTTTTTATTATCTAAATGGTTATTTAGTCGCGAAGAAACATCAGCTTTGGCACTAATTCAGTTCATATTCAACATAATAAAAAAACAATCAACTTAAGTACTTACTAATGTGTTTTTTTTCTCATTTGATATGTTTTCAATAATTGGGGTTTTATGTAAATAGAACATAATACAATTAATACGTAAAAAAGGAAATAAGGTACAAAAAAATAAAACGAAAAATCATTATTAAGTTTTTAATTTTTATACGAAGTGTAACAATAGATTTTTGTAAATATAAAATCGTATTATGTCACTGGATGGATTCTCGAATAAATTGGAGAAATAATTAAAAACAAATAAAATAAAATAAAAACAATTGACTATCAGTCAAATTTTGTTGTTTGAAATTATTAATTAGATTGTTACAAATTCGCTTCAAAAGAAAGTATTAAGTAGGTAATGAAAATAATTAATTAAGTAATCTTAATAACTTAAAATATAAAATTAATAAACTTTGGCATGTTGTATTAAGTCCGATTAAATTTTGGAGCTGTAATGTAAAAAAAGTAATAATTAATGTAAAAATACAATTAGATACATTATTATTTACAGTTCATGAATGAAGTTGGGCAAAAATTAATTGAACTCTTTTTATTGTCAGTTCGCAATTTGAGTATTAATATTTCCTATTTACATTGTAAAATGCTGAGACAAAATTAACTTACCAGTAAAATTTACAAAATTATAATAATAAAACTGTAAACACATGTACAGTTAGTTACCAGTCAACATTACAATTTACATCCTATAAAACAGTAATTCAGTATTTGACACATTGTGTATTGGGGTCATTTAATATAGTTAGTTAGTTACAATATTTCGATATAACGAAATATTAATAATAATTAGAAAAATAATTAAATACCCTAAAAATAATGAGATAGGTATTACCTTTTTAAAATGAACACGAAAAAATCATCAGGAACAACAGTTTTTCAAGTTTAGAAAAACATTTCTAACAATAAAAATGTATACAATAACATTTTCTAAAGAACAATTTTAATTAAAAAACGATGACAGGACAAAATTCAAAATTCTTCCTTATTTAAATTTCTTTCGTATTTAAAAAATCGTATTTTTAACAATAATAATTATCTTAAAACTTAATTACAGAGATCCATTATGGAATCGATAGAATTTAATTAATCCAATTCATATTAAAGTTCCTATTCATTAATGTCATTTAAGAAAATTAGTTAAAGATATATTTCTGTCGACACATATTCACATTAATGTGATGTCGAAGGAAATGGCGTGGACAAATCGCCAAACAATTAAAGTTCCTGCCTTTAACTGAATTTAAAAAATCAATATTCATAACATTACAATCTAAATGTATACCTAAAATGATTTTACAATTGGACATTAAAAAATCATAGTTTGTTTCGTCTATGTCTTTTGGACGTAATACCTATTATATTGATAAAGTCAGTCGAACATTTCAATACAACCCGACTAGCCTAAACTATTAGGCTAATTAATGTCATAACTATCTACCAATGGACACTAGTCGTCAAAGTTCGTTCATGTATCACATTCAATTATTTTAAATCTATCTACAATTGTAACTAGTCCGTTTATTTACACCACACTTTACAGTTTCGCAAACGTCGACTTCACACTTTAGTAGCGTCACTTCACTTTTAGCATTCACTTTACAGTTAAGTATTCACTTTGCAGTTTTGTGATTTCACTTTACCGTTTTGTGTTTTTACTTTACAGTATTGTATTTTTAGACTACGTGTGTTTCACTGCGTTTGTTAAATGATTCGTCGATGGTTACGTTTTGTTTTTTGTTTTCTTTCTTGATGGTCCCGTACTGTGGGACATCGGAGGTTAGATTTTGGACTGTTAATATTTGGCTAGAATTTTGTGGCGTGCTCGTAGATATAGGGCTGCCATATTGGTTTCCGTACTTATGGCGGGAAGGGTCCTTGAGAATCGACTGCGGCTGCTTCGGCATAGGAGTTTGACTGAGGTGCTGCAACAAAGAATTAACATTAAGAGAAAAATTACCTAGTAACTGTCATAAAGGAATGATTTTACTAAATATTTGAAAAATGAAATTAGTTTTTTTGATTAATTACAAGCCAAATAGAATAAGTGTAAAGTTTTTATTTTACAAAAAGACGTGTATAAATGATACGATGCAGCCTGCGCAATAGTGCGGTCGTTGATGGGAGGATTGTTTAGTTTGTACTTTAAAGTTCGCGGGACAATCGAAAACTCATGCAATATTTTCATTGACGTGATCAAGTAATAAAATGAATTAAGTCCTTATTAACTAGACTACTAAATAAATATAGACACAGACAACGCTTAACATTTCAGATTAATTTATCTCCGAACAGACACTAATTCCAAACTTCAATCGCGAACAAATTTATGTAATATTTACTACGATTGTTAATGAAATGGCGAAGTTCCACAAAAAGTTGTCGATAAGACCGGTATCCATACAAAACTTTGAAGGATTATAATTTAGAAGATTTAAAATTAAATAGGAAATTGTTTTTGATTAATATTAATTTTCAGTTGAATTTTGAAGGGGATAAAGCGGACACCATGTTGGAAATCTGTTGAAGTAATTTTAGAGATTGAGTAAGTAATTTGAACCGTTTTGTTAGTAAAAGTGTATTCATAAACTTTTGCTTTTTATACTTTAAATGTATTTAATATTTGAATATATATATTTCTGTAATGATATTAGATTTCTTGTAATATTTTTGTCTTATGCCGTGTAGGTAGGCTTAGAATAGACCACGCCGTATCTTGGCATAGGTGTCGTAAGATGCGAAAGCTGCGGATGAGCAGCAGAATCTATTAGCTCTTGGCTAGTAACCATCTCACTGCAGTCACCAAACCGCCAAGCATAGTTCAAAGACCTAGCCTAGCCAAGGTTTGAAGAGGAGGCCCATGTTGAGTAGAGGACATAAACGGGCTGGTGAAGTGAGTTGCAATAAATATACACATTTACACAAAAGGCAAGTTTATTTAAAATTTTGTATTGGATTAAGATTTGTTATACGTTACATTGGGATAATTGTTGAATATCATATGCAAAACGTAATCATGCAATGTGACGTTATACATATTAATTATATTACAAAGCTTACAAAAATCTCCAATACGAACGATTCGTGGTATTTCTTCTACAAACATTACAGTTATCTTTTGTCCAGTGTGAACAAATTGTGAAATATCACAAGATTTGTTGCACATATAACTGTTAGCACAAATTGTGATCCATTGCTCTTTGGTCAGTCAGGATAAAAATAAAGCTTTTTAACGACATCTAAAGTTTTTTTTTTCTTTTATGTTGCCTCCTACTTAAAGGATAATTTGAGGAAAATAGCATTACCTTAACAGACCTATGCAAGCCAGGGTTGTTGAGGGATATTGCCATAATCACCACGCTTGGCAGGCGGATTGGTGATCGCAGTAAGATGGTAACTAACCTTGAGCTGATAGATGTTACTATTTCGTGTTAATCTAATCAGCTAAAACACACTTTTAGCTTAACTTAATAGTTAAGCTAAAAGTGTGTTTTAGCTTATTTAAAATAAATATGCATAAAAAACATTTAGTTGTTTATTAGTTATCATTAATTATTTCTGAATTGAGGAAAGTCCAATTACAATTACAGTTACGGCGATCAATAAGAAAAGCGGTAACCACTTATCTTATTATTATAATAAAGATACAAGTCAACATGGGTTTAATGAAAAATAAGTACAAGTGAAACCAAGATATTTAGCTAATCTTATTTATTAAAGATAACTTTATATTAAATACATACAAGTATGTTATTTTTTTCACTTCGTAAACAGCAAAGTGTGGGTAGTAAAATAAAATGTTAATAAAAAAGTACGGGAGCAGAATAGTACTTAATTGTTAGTACCGCTTCCCGCTGTCTTTCTGTCCGTAGGTATGCTTAGGTCTTTATAACTATGCAACCTATTTTGATGCGGTGTTTTAAATAGATAGTGATTCAAGAGTAACGTTTATATGTATAATAACGGGAACTACACGGGTAAAGTTAAAGTAAGTAAGTAAATAATATGATATCATACCTGTCCACAATTGCCCTGGTGTAGCACAGTGACGTCAGGGGGCGGCACCGCCATCTTGTCGAGCCGCTGTCGTCTCAGCGTGCCACCAGCCGACTGCATGTCTGAACATACATTTATTACTTTATATAATATGTTGTACCACATTTATACTAATATATAAAGCTGAAGAGTTTGTTTGTTTGGGAACGCGGTAATCTCAGGAACTAATGGTCCGATTAGAAACATGATTTCAGTGTTAGATAGCTCATTTATCGGGGAACGTTTATCGGATATATTTTATTATGAAGGTCCTACGGGGACATCAAACACCTGATGCTGTGAAAGATCGACTGTCAATGTAAAGCATAGTTTGGTATGCGGGTGTGCGTCAGCTGTGTATGAACGCCAAGGCAGAGTTTTACCGGCTTCAGTGCGTTACTCGCAGCGCTCCTCTTTACTTTTTATTTGTTCTGAGATTTTAGGCTACAGCATTTTCCTATGCTCATACTTTTTTATTAACTTTTATGTTCTACTTATAAACTTGTTTCATTAAATACAAAGATAATTAGAGTATAAGTTTGTTAATAGTTGCTACGCTAATTAATTTTCTAAGAATGAAACACGTTATTTCACCTAGTTTCGAAGTTTCTGGAAAGTTCCTTACATCCCTGAGAGAAACGCAAGTTAAAAGTTTTGCTCAAAGATATATTTAAGACATAAAATTCGTTTCAGCAGTAATGAAGTCTCGTTTATTTCTATTACTAAAGGTTTAAACATTTGTTCGTGGAGGAAATGTAGGAATTTAGTTATTATATCCGTTATATCTGACAATATTTTAGTAACAAAAATATTGTTAGAGTTCTTAACGAATTTATTGCTTCTAACAAGTTAAGAGTTGAAAATGTGAACTTCGGAATTGTCAGTTTTAGTTGGTTATAATCGTATGAATTAATATAATTTTAACCCTGAAATAAGACATATAGCGACAAAAGCATGTACAGGTAGACGAAGAGTAAAATTAATGAATCGGGAAAAAGCATGATGAAAACGATAAATGCAACGAATTTCAACGCAACGATAATGGATTATTATTTCATTGTATATTCACATAGAGTAAATGTAAATGAACGGATGAATGTAAAACACCGAATGTAAACGAAAGATTGACTTTACAAGACAATTATTTAAATTACTTTAAATAAATAAAACCTGAAAGTATTACCATCGAGTCCATAAGCGTGTGGGGGGCTGGCGTGCGCGTGCGCGGGCGAGCCGAGCGCGCCGAGCCCGCCGTTGAGCTGCGCGCGCGATGGACCGAACTGAGACGGCGGCGTGGGCGTGCGGCCTTGTTGCTGGAACAAATATGAAGGATTAATATCCACTGTACCAGTGTCTTAGTAGTTACGGCAGTTGCTCCTGAGACATGGTGTTCTGGGTTCGATTCTTACCCGTGATAATTATTATTCCGACTGACTACATTGTAACGGTAGCTCAGTGGGTACGGCAGTAGCCTCTGAGAAATGATGTTGATTTATTTATAATGTCCCGCACATTTTTCATTGAATTTATTTGCAAAGTTCCTTGATTACTTGCAGAGTTTTTGCAGACTACTAGTATTCTTGTTAACCCCTCGTGCTAAGCTAAAATACTTGTGTTACGAGTGGGTCCACATCGGTAGTGCAATGAGTGCGGTTCGACACATCGACATTACATCTATGTTGGGGGCCGAATTTAGCACTCCGGAGGCCCCGGGGCAACAAAGGAGAAGAGGCCTCTGGCCACAAATTAGTTTCCATCTAAATGTGTAGAAAATTTGAAGTATGTAGGTACCTAGTTTTCAGGACGATTTGAATTTTGATATTTTACTAACTGTCTTATTTAAGTAAACAAGTATAGATGAATAACTGTTATTACAATATTTAAGAACTATTACATTATTGATTCAAGATTCTACAAAGTACTGCATGTAAAGGTAGAAAAGTTGTAGAGTTTACTCGTCAGAATTTTAAAGATTTTAAATCTCTATTGTGGGGGCCCCTCTATTGTGGAGGCCCCGGGGCAGTTGCCCTGGATGCCCTCCCTTATATCCGGCCTTGTCTATGTTAAAAAGTTATAGATCTCAGAGTCATTTAGAACAAAGCGAGTTATAAATCCCTGACAGATCAACCCACAACCGTTGATTATAGAGAATTGAAACTTGGACCGTGTACATATTCTAAATGATGTTGGCATCCAATACAAACTGTCAAACTGCGAGTCGGACTCGCGCACGAAGGGTTCCGTACCATTATCAAGCGTCAACCTGTTATTAATATCGAGCAAAAAAGGACAAAAAAAATAACATAGTTTGTTATATGGGAGCCCCCCTTAAATATTTATTTTTAGTATTTGGTGTTATAGCGGCAATAGTTAGTTATACATCATCTGTGAAAATTAATTTGTCTAGCTATCGCGGTTCTTGATATACAGCCTGGTGACAGACAGACAGACAGACTGCGAATACTTAGTAATAGGATCCCGTTTGTGCATTTCGGGTACGGACCTCTAAAAAAGGCTTTTAAAAAATTCCACCCCTAAAGGGTGACGGATTTTTGAGCAACCCAGAAACAGCTAGCATACCATTGAAACCATTGTCCTTATTGTATGTTCAAGCATAAAGGATATGCCATTCCTTTGTTAAGGACATAATTATGTACGTTAAAATTTCGTATTAATTAAATTTCTCTGCCGAAGAATATGTAGTCGCGTATAGATTGAAACAAAAATATTATTAATACCGAGCGATATTGAATTATATACCTTATGAAAGGATTACATCATTACATAGTATAGAACAAAGTCGCTTCCCGCTGTCTAAAAGTCATAATCCCTCAATCTCATCGCCAGCGACCGCCCTGAGCCGAGGTCCAAGCCCTACAGGGGCCTCTTGCGCAGGTTGCTTAGTTTGTAGTTTTTAAACCATTTATTAAGGCTGGAGCTCTGTTCGCCTTTTTGCCCTACGTAAGTCTAATATATATCCCGCTGTCTGTCGCTAGTAAAATATATAATTCAACATCACTCATGGTTTTGTTTAACTCAATTAGCCTTTAACCTTTTAATATACTGGTGGACAAAATAATTAGGCCACTCCCATACTTTATAATTTATTGAGTAATTACGTTCTGTTTGAAATTGATATTATAAAAGACACTTTTTTTACGAGCCTTTTCAATCTTAATAAAGGGTATATTGATAAAATAATCAAATGAAAATGTATTCACTTCTTTCTTCTTCACTTCACTCGACCGTTGTGTCTACTGCTGAACATGGGCCCATGTTTCTCTTAGCCTTGCAAACTTTCAGCCAAATCCATTTAGTAGTTTTCGCGTGAAAGACATACATACATCCACACATACAAATCTTCGCATTTATAATATTAGAAAGATATTCATAACCATAGTAAGCATACAAAATTAAAGCCATGAATATTTCAGGTGCATTACATTTAGCTTTAAATGCAACACTCACAATGTTATTACTTGGATATTATTATACGAGCGTTAACTACAATTACCTATATACATATTAATCCCGTAGTTTTGCTCGCGTTATATAAAAGCTTCGCTGTAATTTCGCAATAAAGAGAAGCTTATGTCCATGCATCAAGATTAATTCAGTGGTTTAGTAAAAATGTATAATAAGAACATTCATAATATCCTAATTAAAAAGTGTGGGATACATTTTACATTTAAGGACCATAAAAATATATATCCTCCTTACAAAACAAAGATATGACAGACGGGATAAAATAACAAACATGATAAAAAATAATGTTTTTTATAAATCAAATCCAAGTTTTTAAAATATACCGACACTATAAACTAGCCGATTAAATGTCAGGAATATTGCAGTTTCTGTCGTTACTATACAAACTACGCAACAGATTAGAACAGGTACACATGACAAATTTAATTATTTTGCCTGTTTCTTCACCTATATTTTGATATTATAAGCTTAGATAAATAATTTGTATTTTAAGTTATCTTATGTGTTGTGCTGAATTAAATGCGTTCTGCTTTCTTTCTTCTGATTTGTCTCGTGCGCTCATCTATAAACCACTGTCATACTTGACGAATATGGCAAAAAATTTAACGCCGAAATCGGCGAACCTGAGCCATGCACGCTTTATGTTAAGTAGAAAGTTTTATTAAATAAAAATAACACTATAAGAGATTCCGAACTATTTGTTAGCTTAGGCAGATACAAACTACAATATTGAGTTGCGGCCGAGTAGGTTATGAGTTTCGTCACCGGAAAGGAAAAGTGGGAACCGTCAGGGCTATTTAAAAAAAAATATTTACCAAAATGTAGGTATTATAAAATATTTAAATTAATTTAAAATATTTACCTGTTGAACGTATTCAGCGATCAGCGGAGGGTAGGACAGATATCTGTCAGACGCCATGTTGTAATAAGAGCCATCTAGCGGCGGCATCGGGCTCGGGGCCGGCACGTAGTTCGTTTTACCTGGTGTGCAAACAACATATTTGGGTTAATAATTTTATTTTCATCAATTATTGAAATCTATCTTTGATATTAATTAGCTTTTTTAAAATAAAATTATGCATGTATATGATATTTTTTTTCGATTAGCATGTTCTTTTTTTTCAGAGAGATTGTAGCAATTATCATAAAGAGTGAGACATCTACTGGAATAAAACCTTTATTTTAAGCTGTATAAAAATAGCCAATATACCTATACCTAACCTGAGGATCAAACCTAAGAATCTTTATAACCACAATTGAACACAATACTGCGCCAACTTATCAGTAATTACTAAAGTCAGTTTGATATGTAAAGCAACATTTAAATATCAAAAATATATAAAAATATAATAATCATCCCACACATACCAACAACAAGTACAATTATAAGTTTTATAATACCAGTAGTTCGAGTTGGCTCCGCACGAATTTTCATTTAGAAATACGGAATTTTAATAACCTACTTTCAACTAAGCGAGGGTTACGAAACTATACAAACAGCGCCATCTAGGTGAAAAATGGGAACTATATTTGTGGAACCGAGACCGCACTACGATGAGGTCAATTGTTATTTCAGAAAGTCTACCGCTTAGCGCGTGTCGTTTCATAGAACTTAAATTGCTTATATGTATTATTATTTTTTATTTAATAACCCTTAACTACAAATTTAGCATTATCGATAGATGGCATTTACGTTCCCCTTAGAGACGTATCATGAAGAGATTGATTGTTACATTTGGACGACCGGTACAGATCCACAGTGACCGAATAGTCTAGGCATTACGAGCTAATATGCAGGGTTCGAATGCCGCCAGTGGCCTAAATTTATTATCTTAATGAATATATCTACCTATTTTATAAGTTAAGTAAATAGTATAAATATTCACCAAATACACGAGTTGTAAATCTACCTACAACTTAACTACCTTTAAGTAGAATTTTATATTTAGAATGGTATATATTTTTACATCACTTATCTTGAACATAGTATACGCAATAGTTATTACAGAAATAATCAGATACTTAAATAATCCTTCAAATAAACAATAATGGTATGAAAAGAAATGAGACGATCAAGTAGGATTGTGTAGGTTAAGTCTCTTATTTTGTTATACTTTATTAATATAATATTCAATGTATCCTAGAAAACCGTTAGAATCAAATCGAATAACAAGTAAACTATCGAATCAGGCTACAAAAAAAACATCTTATAAATTATAAAAACCAGAAATAGGATACAATTTTAATTCCAATTGGAACTAAACACAAGACTATTTAAATTTAATATACTTAATCTAGAAAAGTCAACTGGAATAATCCTACTAATATTATAAACGCGAAAGTTTGTATGGATGAATGGATGTTTGTAACTCTTTCGCGGAACTACTACTGGATAGATTTTGCTGAAATTTATAAGCTGAATTTACAAATAGGCTTCATAAAACACGCAACGTCCCAATGGATTAGGGCAGTAGTAAACGTGGGTAAAACCACGGAGCGCAGCCAGTAAATATATATGTTAGTAAGAGAACAATTTAGATAGAAAGTAATACAAGAAGAAGAAACCTGTAAATTCTCATTTCGTGTACTGAGAAATGGGCTTAACTCTATATACTTACTGCTACTATTCGAATCATTTATTGCGTTATTGCCGACAACCTCCGTAGCGTAGCGGTATTTGGCTCGCCTTAAATCTCGGAGGTCGTGGGTTCGATCCCCACGCCGGACAGGAAATCTTTGTGTAAATTTTTAGATTTATTTCCGGGTCTGGTTGGCTGAGGGACTACCCTCCGTGCCTTGGAAAGCACGTTAAGCCGTTGGTCCCTATTTTTATAACATCGTCTATAACAATTGTATACCAAAGAACGGGCTGCAGCGGTTCCTCGTATGTTACAACATAATACCCGCTTGCCATGCGTGGTGACTATGGCAAAAACTCTCCCTCGGAAGGAGGCCCTTGTCCAGCAGTGGACGTTGTACGGGCTGACGATGATGATTTATCTGGTTACAATTTATGTTATACCAATTAGCTCGGTATTTTGTGCGATCAATATTTACCAAACAAAAAATAAGCTATTCTCCCAAATTTATCTACTAACGAGTCATCCATCAGATCAACAGATAGGTATATTTCACGTTCAACTGCAATAAATTTTAAATTTATTGATGACAAGTTTTTGAAAACATAATCTGGATCAGGGGTATTGAATTACAAATTCAATAATAAAAAAAACGAGTTATGGCGAACATTTGCGTGAACGGACATAAAACATAACAAAACTACTCGGGCAGACTTCGAGCTGGTAAATACATAGATTTTTATTTCATAACTAGCTGGTAACGGTTATTCTGCTACAGTGGGTCGGAGCGTGATGTTTTGTAGCCTATATGTAATTCCAGTTTATAAAGTTTCCGCGTGCAAACTTTCAGCCAAATCCGTAGTTTTTGCTTGAAAGCGTAAAAAACATCCATCCATCTGTACTCACAAAATTTCGCGTTTATAATACTGGATTAACATAGATTCGAGAAATCAATGACCTACGGACCGGCATTGTCTTAAATTGCAAGATTTGCTGTTGCCTACTGCTATCAGTTAATTAGCTACTCTAATAAATAGAGTCATCATCCTCAGCCCGTCAAACATCCACTGCTGAAGATGGGCCTCCATGGGTTTTTGCCATAGTCAACACGATTGGCAGATTATGTTGTAATACAGATGGAAACGCTGCTGCCCGTTCCCTGGTATACGCTTGTTATGATGATATTATAACAATCGGGACCAATGGCTAAGCGTGCTTTCCGCAGCACGGTGGAGACAAACCAGGCCCGGAAACAAATCTTAGAATATACACAAAGATTTATTGTCTGGCGTGGGACTCGAATTCACGAACTCCTAGCCGCAAAGCGAGACTAATAACGCTACACCACGGAGGTTGTCATATATATGGTTAATATAAAAAGGGTATGACAGTTAAAATATACCTTAGTGTATACAATTTTCATACATTTTGATTCTGATAAGTACAAGTGTATGTAAATACCTAAGTGCTGAATAAATTCATAATTCACCCGCAAGGCACGTCAGATTAATATTTCTTAGCCAATTTATTTATAACATAAAATAGTTTTGATATAAGTTTTTGAGAAGGAATGCTGCGTAGGTTTTGTTAGCAATTTACCCTTTGTTTGCTTATGTTAAACATTTAATGTTTGCTTTGTGTATAATTAGGTTTCACAATATTCTTGTACTTAACAAAAGCGGTTGTTATCTTTACTAATATTATAAAGAGGTAAGATTTGTATGTTTATGTTAAGAATAAACTCAAAAACTACTGGGTGGATGTCGATAATTACTTAACTTTTAGGATTCTACATTATCCCTTAATAACATAGACTACATTTAATTATGTACCTAGTTCCCACGAGAACGGGAGGTACGCGGGAAACTAGTATTTCATACCTACACTTTTATGGCTATTTTAAATTAACTAGAAATGTATATAATATAATACACTTAAGTTTATTTTTATAAAAACTTATTTTTTACGTATACTATACATACTACACCTAATTCACATAGTTAACGTAAAAATATTCGACTCACCTGCACTCCTTCCCAAAGTACTATGCCCACTAATGTCCTTGTGCCTGTGTGGATGCGGCAGTGTTCTAGCGTGGTCTACTCCATCGTATACTGCGTAGTTTGGTGGGGGGTAATCCAAAGGTGGGGGAATGACTAGACCCTGGTCATCCATGAGAAAGGCATCTGTTGTCTGTATGGAAAAAAAATGTTTTGATTGAGAAAGTTTTGAATATTGCAAGAACCCTATTCTGATCAGGTTTATGGTGTAAGAACCATGCTGACCAATTTAATTGTAGTAGGATATAGGATTTGACGCAAAAAAAGTATTTTTAATTATTCGTTTTATTCAATAAAGCGGTTAATTAAACTCAGTTTAATTTACAAATTTTCAATATCAAGCATATTCTTAAAAATTTACACCCATCTGACTTTTGCTCATTGAATATGAATGTATGCACATAATTGCATCAATAACAAAAATTATCTGTGAATTTTCATTATACTACGATAACATTTAAGCATTTCATTTTAGCATTTAAGTGGACGTAGCCCAATGGCTAGGATGGGCGCCGGTTCGATTGCACTACCCACGTGAACCCACTCGTAACACAAGCATTTTATCTTAGCACGAGTGGTGTACAATAATACTAGTTGACTGCAAAACTCTGCTAGTAATCTTTAAAAATAAAAGGTTTATTTAAAGTTGGTATCCATTTGAATATTGTTGATAAGATAATTGAATTATTCAATAATCATTTTGTTATTCCAATATCGTTGTTTTAGGATTTCATGTCACAATTTTACTGGTTTCCTAGTTCGGATTGAATTAGAGAATTGAAATTTGACTACTTTGTTTAGAATGTTAACCTAAAAGCGAATATTGGAATCCAAATTCAATTGAATTATTTTCACTAAATTTATATATACCAAACTGATATTAAAACATCTAAAGGTACGTTAATACGCATGAAGAATAATAAAATCTATTTAGTCCGTCAGTTAGATTACCAAAAAATATTGGACATGTATTTTTTTTCGTTCCTCAAACGAAAAATGTCAAATATACGGCACGTTGAAATTTTGTGTTTTTGTGTGACGTCACTTCTGACGTAAATTTTATCTAGTAGTGCCGTCACAAGCCCCCCTCTCCTGAACATTATAGTTTGTTGTTGCCTTGTATCTTTGTGAATTTTATTGATTTGATAAATACAAAAATACGTGTCCAATATTTTTTAGTAATCTAACTGACTAATTATAATTTTTTAGTCTTCATGCCTATTAAGTATGGTTGAATTTTGACCTCTGGGCAACTACAAGGGTCGCCCAGAGGTTTACATCGTACTTAATTAAAAAAATAATTGCATTACTATATAGTTTCATACTCCTCCGTACGCGCGATTTTCGTAAAAAGGCGTAGATGCACAGATTTTGCTTCACGTGTTAATATATAGATAATGTATTAGATTGACCTTGCGTTACGAGTGGGTTCACGTCGGTAGTGTAATGGGTGGAGAACAAACCGGCGACCACTCAGGATCATAAATCCAACGCCCGTAGCCATTGGTGTAGACCAGGGGTCTCCAAACTTTGAAGCCTCGGGGCCATAATGATTTTTTCAATATGTTCGAAGGGCCAAAACATTTTTAATTTTTCTGTCCTTAACTATACTCTTATTTCTAGATTAGTAGCTAAGTGTGCGACCGTGTAGTTATCATTTTGAGTTTTCTTTCTCAACTTATCACAGCAGTAGTAACAACAACAAGAACTAGGATGTCGCGGGCCAGATTGATAACACTAGTCTAAAGCTGTCCCGGGCCAGATTATTGGCACTGGCGGGTCGGATTTGGCCCGCGGGCCGTAGTTTAGAGAAATCTGGTGTAGAACAATGGCTATGTTTCAAATCAAATTAAATGAAAAAAAAAACAAATTTACGTGGCCCTACAGCCGCGCCTTTGAAACTGACTTACCTGGCTCAACATATGCCTCGTGGGCATAGAAGGCACCTCGGGTATGGGCGGAGGTTGTCGGTCATCATTGCCATCGTCTTGGGAGTAAGTTTCTGACTTCTCGGAGACGGAGCTAAGGGTCTCGCCGGTCATGGTATCGTTGTATGACGAGGGGGCGTACATTTCGATGGTGGCTGATTTGGACGCTTGGCCGGCTTGTTCTGTATGAGAAAATGGTGAATGATTTATATTTAAATCTAATACTAATATATAAAACTGAAGAGTTAGGAACTATTGGACCAATTTGAAAAATATATTTAAGTGTTATATTTTATCCATAATAGGCCATGTTTAAATATGAAGATCCTACGGGAGTTACGCGGATGAAAGCGCCGCAGGAAGCTAGTAAGTAATTTTATAGGAGTACACATCTTTAATTTTGAATAGCTGTTGAGCCCTTTTAGGTATTTTAACGCGTTAGAAAAAAAAGCGAAGGAAAAGAAACAAACTATTCATTTAAATAATAGTTTTTATAAATTAACTTCAGCGTAATGATGGATACGGCATTACTTTGAATATTAAATATATGAATGTGTTAAATTAGCACCCTTATTCAAAATATTCACTATTCACATATACCCTAATATTCAATTTGATACCATACTAATGTCCGATATAAGATATCTAACATTAATTATCCTGTCTGAAGCGGTACTACCGTTTTAGAGATAAGGTAAAATATACGGATGGAAGTAACAGACAGACATTTCTTTTTAATTCTATGAACTGTCTGCAAATGAACGTATTATACGTTCATTTGCATTTGCTTCAAATCTGTTATTGCTCATACACTCCAGTTTTATTCCTATAGCTGCCTTTTGTATATCTTTATAAAGAAATCGAAATCATTGCGGACTAAGTCACGGTCAACAGCCAGTCTACCTATAAAACTTTTTGCCGCGAAACAAAAACCATTAAATTTCAGTAAGTATGTATAGCGCAAACAAACAAACTTTAAAATATATATAATATTAGTATAGACAAACTGTTAACATTAAACTATTTTCATTGTTACCAGTATTTATGAAACTCATTTTGTTCTTAACTATCCACAACAATAGAACAAAAGGTTTCTGTGAAAATTTATTTTGATATAAAGACTGAACAAAGACAAAGAGACTAGACTGAACAATTTTTGTATTGCTACAATAAAAATGCAATCGAACCTACTCTAAAGGATATTGCTTTGTATGCATCTATATTTGTATGTTAAAGAAACAAAAACGATTTCGAAAATTCATTCATTCAAAGAATATGTCGGTTTCAATATTATCCTACGGCTTACGTTTGTTTTTTTTTGTGTAGCGGCCGTAGGCTAGATTAACGATCATGCGGTCGCCAGTTCGATCCCCACCTATTGTACTACCGACGTGAACCCACTCGTAACAAAAGCATTTTACCTTAGCATGAAGGGTTAACAAGAATACTAGTAGTGTACAACAATTCTGCTAGTAATCTTTCCAAAAAAAGCTACTAATCATTTGATTTCCTCTCCGCTTTGTTCTAAAATGGGTATTTTATAATGTTCCCACGAGAGCGTTTCATACGCAAAACACGAAGAATATTAATAACCACGTATTTAAGTAATTAATATATTCGAGATAAAACGCAACGAAACATTTCTGAGTACTCAAATATCTTGTTTAAAATTACTCTTTACTGTGAGGGTAAAACAATTATGTAAATTAAGTATAATTTTGTATAACACCTACATATTATGAGTTAATTTATTTGCCTTTTGTCCTTAGAGGGGTCTTCTGTATGTGCGTAATTGTAAAACGTACAATTTCAACTTTCAATTGTATGGGGTTAATTGAAAGTGGATAGTTTCTATCCTAAAATAACTTCGAATAGCTAATTTATACATGAAACCGATCAAAGTATTCGGTTCTACGAAAACCTTTGTAATATATTGATAATAAATTGCTATACAAATTATAATTAATTAATGAAACCATGTAAATTATGCTTCTAAAGTGTATGCCATCTCTTTGTTATAAATTTCGATGAAAAAGTTAAATTTAGTTTACCTTACCAAATAAGTTTTAAAATACACGTTATTTTAAAGTAAAGGTGTCTCCCAATTCTAGGTGTATATGTATATACTGGTATCGTAGAGTATGTCGGACCTAACTTTGCTCTTACATTATGTCTATACTAATATTATAAAGAGAAAGGATTTGTATTTTTGTGTGTGTGTGTGTGTGTATGTTTGTAATCAATAAACTCAAAAACTACTGAGCTGATTTCAAAAATTCTTTCACCATTGGACAGTTACATGCACCCTAAGTGACATAGGCTATATTTAATTATGAAGTTCCCACGGGAACGCGAGTTACGCGGGTGAAGCCACGCGCGAGAAACTAGTATTTAATATTTCAAAAATAGTTAGGTAAAATAGTAATTAACTTAAGTAATAAATTTTGTATTTCAAAAAAATTTACTAACGTAATCACTAGTTCTACTATTTCAAGCCGTTTTCGTCCACTGCTGAATATGAGCCTCCGCTTAACAGACTTTGGCAAGCCAGGGTCGCTGAGGCATATTGCCGTAATCACCGCTTGGCAATCGCTTGGTGGTAATCTCTACACATTATACTATCTATAGCTGTTTAAAGGATGGCATATGTTTTGGTAACACCTTATGTATATAAAATAAATTACCATTAAAATGCTATTGTAGTGGAAGTACATAGTTTAAAAAATATATTATTTTTATCTTTGGTTGGCTCATGTCAGATATCGAATAAGAAAAAATGGTTGTTGTCATGGTGATGTAAAAACGAGAAATATATTTTCCGATTGTGTGTTTGAATCAAAATATTTTATTGCTGTTTACTCCTTCCCTACACTCCCGCTAAACTATAACCATCATTACGCAGAAATATAAATTAATTTTGAAGGATTCTATTTTTCTGATAATTTTAATGTTAATTCAGTTTATTATTATGATTTTAAGAGTTCTGTGGTCATATAATAAAATCAACATAACATTAAACCGCAGAAAAATGTTCAGCTTTAATATTAACCAAAATAATAAATTCATTCAAATATTAATAAAATACATATGTAGTTCAAATAATTATAAGTCAACTCAACAATTTAATTAATGTTCGCTTAAATAAACTATAATCAAGGTAAAATAGTACAAATGGTATGAACATAGATACAATTATGGTGCTAACACATAAAGCGATTGATCGTCGATCGAACGAGATGAAATAGTTTGGAAGATTTCATAGATCGACGGGCATCATTCCAATAAACTTCGACTGAACAATCAACGTTGACGATTAACCATATTGTCTGGATCTAATACATTATCGTCGACAAGATTGTTAAATCAAGTATCGAAATTCAATCGACGATCAAACTGATCGGTGCGGTAGAAATTATCGGTCGACATCGTCTTATCCATTCACCCATCGATCAATTTGTGTGGTTTTGTGTGTCACCCATAAAACTAAAGTGTAAAAAGCAATAAACTCACCTTTAAATCTTCTAGAACGTCGCTTCAACACAAAACATGCGATCAAACCAGCATTCACTAGCACTAATATTACTCCAGCGATCGAAACGTATATAACTACAGATTTTGATACATCGGCAGTTTCTACAAACTCAGTCGATACCTCGCTCAACTCGCCAACTTCCGATGAAGCTTCAGTAAACAAAGAAAAAAAAACAAAATTAACAAACAAAAGAAAAAAAAAAAAAAAAGAATGCAAAAATGGTAGGTATTGGTTTCGTATACAGAGTTCGAACGTAGTGCTTAAAGTAAATAGTATTCAAAAAATAAACGATCGTATCAAATTAAATCATCAACGAAGTTAATATAAATAGTTGAAATACAATTCACGAATCGTTTTATAAAAATTAATTAATAAATAATTCATGAAAGTTCTCAGAACAAGCATTCATTGGAAAAGGATAATAATATGTTTCCAATAATGGTGGTGCTTTATTTTTACTGGCAACTTAACAATTTTGTTTATTCATTTCAAACGTACGTATGATGGCAAATTTTATTGAGTGCTTTTCTAATAACCCATTCAATATCAATATGATTATTTCTTTCGACAGCATTTACTGCGAAACGATAGCTACTAAGCGAGTTTATATTTTGTCTACTGAAAGGTCGAACCTTTGAAATAAAATGGAAAAATGTTTCTCGACGAAATATTCTAAAGTTTGAATTAACTTTAGACGCCCTTGACTTGAATATAATATCATATCGCCTTTTGTTATACAGTCTAAGAGCTTTTCAATGATGTGCTTTTAATGTCACGGAACTTGGAGATTAAAAGATTTTTCGTGTTCGACGATTACTGAATGATAAGTAAGGTATGAATATTTTAAAATCCAAATTATATATTAAAACCACGTTTTCGATGGCTGTCAGAGCGTTTTGAGATTAGTACTTCTTGTTATCAGCTAAAATAATTATATTCATTTAACAAATGGTGGCAAATTGACAAATTGCTCGAATTTCCGTTTCATGGGTAATGCTTTAATTAGGGTTTTAATACAACATATTTCAAAATATATTCAAATATTCATAATTGTTTATTATGAATATTTTAATATCTACACTAATATTATAAAGAGGAAAGATTTGTACCTATTTTTGTATGTTTGTATGTTTGTAATGAATAGGCTCAAAAAGTACTGGGCCGATTTAAAAAAATCTTTCACCAATAGAATGCTACATTTTTCCAATTTGACATAGGCTACATTTCATTTTGAAAAAAATTAGGAATCCTTGGTAAAATTTCAACAATGTAACCGAAGGTGTAGAAAAATGAGTCTTAAAATGTCTTTCGTCGAATGCGCTGCCGAAACTATTAGCGATAGAACAAAATAATGTACAACAATATTGAAGAACATCATAATGTCTACAAAAAACTCCGTGGTAGCATATGTCCAACTATTGTAGTTATGTCACTACAACAACTTTTTTCATTTTAAACATTAATGAAAATGCTAACCAAATTCAAACCATGCTATTTATGTGTTTATATTAATCCTTATCCAAATAAATTATTTTATGGTCAAGACCATTTAACTACCTATAAAATAGTTTTTAAATTATTTAACTTGGACTTTCCATTCAAAAGATATTACGAATTAAATCTATATATATAAAAGAAAGTCGTGTTAATTACACTATTTATAACTCAAGAACGGCTGAACCGATTTGGCTGAAAATTGGTAGGGAGGTAGCTAAGAACTGGGAGAAGGACATTGGATACTTTTGGGTAGGGGCAGGGTAGGGGAAGGGTAGGGTAGGGTAGGGTAGGGGTATGGTAGGGGTAGGGTAGGGGTAGGGTAGGGGTAGGGTAGGGTAGGGGTAGGGTAGGGGTAGGGTAGGGTTAGGGTATGGGTAGGGTAGGGCAGGGGTAGGGTAGGGCAGGGGTAGGGTAGGGCAGGGGTAGGGTAGGGCAGGGGTAGGGTATAAAAGTCCACCCGTGCGAAGCCGGGGCGGGCCGCTAGTATTTTATAAAATAATAAATATCAAAATTAGGATGAAATGATGAAACTAGAATCATTTCAGGAATCCAATAAGAATAGGTACCAATAAACTTATTAAAAATTAATAATTAAAAAACTACTATCTACAAATAACTATTAATTACGACACAATGACAATGCAATCAATACTACTGTCACAAATACCATTATCAAAACTAAAGCTAAACATAATCAGAAAAACTGCTTTAAAAATCAAACCTCTGATCCTTTTATTGGTCCGTTTGTGAAGACAGAATCCGATCAACAATACATTGAGTAATATTAAAGCAGTGCCAACTATAGTACCGGTAATTATGAATACACCTGGTACATTATAGTTATACTCTTCGGATGAGGACTGTATTGATGAAGGGATCATGTCTAGAGCAGCGTGGAAAAGATTGCGTTTATATGAATCTAGATAACTTTATCATTAAGTTAATTCTATCATTAATCATTGCAAAATTTTGAACAATATTTTGAAAACTTTTTTATGTTTAACGTATTTTGTGTTGTGTTATTTTTTCTAAAAAAACAACACGACCTAAAAGCCTTCAAAACATAATTCTTTGTTTAATTATGTTTTTCATACAGAAGTATATTATTTACAGCAGTTGGGTCAGCGACCGATATTCAAAGAAGTTCTTTGAGTCTCGTCAAGTGGCATAATTATATAGAGGCAAATTTTATTTCGCCCATAACTGCAAGCCAACGTTGTAGACTGTAATTTATTTTAATCATACTCATACACATTCATTAAGATTTGCTTTGATTCAAATTTGATAATTTTTGCTTGTGTTGGCATATTTAAGAATATGATTTTTTACTATGTATTTATCGGTTGTGCCAAATTTGTTACTTCCTAATTTTTATGGGAAAACTAAAACGAGCATCATTTTGACAATAAAGTCATTAAATTCTTTAATTTTAGGCTGTACCTATATCTTGTGGCGTTATAATCAATATTTCATAATGACTAAACATTTCAGTGGATATCGAGGTAATACTTACTCAGTGTAGTAACTTTGGTATCATCGGGTCTATATTTGCTTTGACCTATTCTATTTATAGCCATCACTGAGAAAACATAATCAGTATTCCGGTCCAGACCACCAATTGTAAAGGTTGTGGCATTCCTTGGTATTACGTCCTCATATTTGTATGATTCTTCGTAGATTCGCCTGAAATGAGGAATATTTTAGTTTGTGGTAGAGATGCCAATTAATTACAAAAAGTATTTATTGTCAAATTCAAAGAAAAAAAAAATCAAATAACACAGCTACACTAACCTAGTGGTTAGTGTAGCTGTTTCTGGATGTGTTCTGGTTTCGATTTTCAACCAAGACAACTATTTCTGCGAAGCGTGGATAGCTTTTATCAGTTTAGGGCTGCATTATGACCGTGAATTGAGTGTGTGTGTTTAAAGTATTTTTAATAAACTAATGCCATTCAAAATAACGAGTTAAAATATTTGGTATAACAACAGTAATGCCAATATTAAACGTCAAAACAATAGAATATATTATCAAAATAACAATGAATACAAATATAAGTTCCTTACCGATACCGTACTCGATACCAAGACGGCAGACCCCCATCAAACCCTGGCGTCCATTGTAGAGTGACCGTATTGTGAGTTATATTAGTCACTATCAGTGATGTTACTTGATCTGCAAACGAAATTGAACTTTAGTACGGCATATATAGTACGTTAATTCATATTAATTAAACATAACGTATAATGCTTATTATGTTAGTGGAATAACATTATATTTTATTATCCTATTTCATAATTTTAGTAGCTCAGTTACAAAACTCATATAACATTGAAGAACTACAATATTTTCATATTTAACATTGACAAGAAAACGAACATTGTAAGTCAATTAATATATCGACTAATTGCCATGTCATAGTTATGAAATGTCTCGGGTAATTTTAGACAATAACATCTTCTGTACTACACTTTATGACAATAAATTTCTATACTACTCTTCTTAAAAAAAAATAAAAAAAACCTGTAAAGGAGGAGGCTTATTGGAAAAACATGATTTGTTCAAACAATTTCCCAAAATGCCAAAATAATTTTGAAATCGAAAAGGCCTAGTATGTTTCACTAATATTTTTTTCTACCACCACTTACCTGGTGCGCTAGTAATATCCAGCTTCACAGACGTGGTGGAGAAACCGAGGTCATTGCGGGCTCCACACTCATACGACCCGTAGTCAGAAGATGAGACCTCATTGATGAGTAGTACAGAGGTATAAGTTATGGCGTCAAGTTTATGGTACTCGGCGTAGTATTTCGTCGAAGTGTTGACGGGAAGTTTACCCCCATTCTTTGACCAGGTGAAATTAGGCGCTGGAGCCGCTTTGCATCTAAAAATAAAAGTTGAGTAAGTTAAAATTGAACTGGTTACAATAGGTATGGTTGTAAGTAATAGTTTAAATGCGTTCTATAGAAGAAATTATTGTTACAAAATATAATTTTAGGCGTATGCTTCACATTAAACGTTGCTTTAATAATATAAGATACCTATCATTGGAAAAAAAAAGACCAATTAACGTAGTTTTTGAGATGGGGAGAAGGGTTTAAACTAGCAAAGGAAAGAATGTATTTTCGCATAAATTTTCTGAACTTATAACCATTTTTTTTATATCGTCGCTTAACGTTCTAATGACACGTATGTCCTTACGTTACTGTAAGAACTTTAACGATGATTATAAACTATCATAGCAATTAACAATCTTATAGAAATGAATCAAAATATAGTTTTACATTGAATGTTATTTTTATTGCTTCAAACCAGTGAGCAATAACATTGATCACACAAATGAGGTATAACATTATTTTTTTAATACGTATACAACATTGAACGTAATTATTATTGTGGTATTGAGAATTGCATTACTCTACTCGTTAATAAAGTTATTAAAATAATTCAATAATTAAATTGAAAATCATAGTAACTTTAAATGTAATAAGTGGTTGGTCGATATATTATTGAAAATAATTAAATTACTACGTTATTTAGTTAATATTCCTTGAATAAGACATTGCCACAAAAAATAACATTTTATTGCAACAATTATATTATTTAAATAGTAGACGACTTTTTCAATAAGTACCACAGTTTTTTTAGTTAACGAGCGACGTATTATACATCTATAAAACTGAAGAGTTTGTTTGTTTCTTTGTTTGCTTGAACACGCTAATCTCATCAACTACTAGACCATCAGTTTCAGTGTTAGATATACCATTTATCGACGAAGGCTATAGACTATATTTAATTATGAAGTTTCCACGAAAACAGGAAACGAGCGGAACAGCTGGTATATAGTAAATAATATCAAAGATTTTTATTTTTGTATACACTTTTGTTACGAACAAACTCAACAATTTCTGGACGGATTTCGATAATTATTTTCTCATTAGAATGCTACATTATCCCTGAGTATATTTAATTATCCCTGACTATATTTAATTATGAAAGTCCCACGGGAACAGAAGCTACGCAGGTAAAACCGCGCGCGGGAACCTAGTAGAGTATAAATTATCACGCTATAGTCAAATAAAGCATAGCAACAACTGCAGCTTCCATAATAAAGTTATCTAAAACAAAGGGAAATATGTTGATACAGCTATAAATACAAACATTATATTACATATTATTACAAATATCTATCACTAGATCCCTAAGGCCCATATATTAGCCTACCTCTATGAACATATACATATATACTATGTACAGTGTCATATATTACGTGTGTTAGTGAAATGTAGTAAAGAAAATTTATGCGCACATCATCAATCCTAATAAAGCTAAGCGTTAAGGTAGCAGCATACGATGGGGTACGTTCTATGCTTCTATAATAAATATACGGAAACTATACCGTGTGAGCCAAATAAAAGCAAATATTTTTATCTATCAGTCTTAACCTAAAGTCTAGTCTAGTCATAGTATAAATCAAAGTCGCCTCCCGCTGTCGGTCTGTCCCTATGTATGTGTGAAAAACGCGTACGGGAAGTTAATTGAAAATATTTATACAAGCACTTATAAAATACGTATATAATAGTAATTTCAGTTAATTTGATGGAGTTGTTATTAAAAAAAGAAAATGATTTTGTTCGGTCGTGTTATTAATAATATAACGTACACGACTCAAAATCATATTAACAATATTAAAATTCAATAAATTGAATTTAATGCTAAATGGACGCTTAATAATTGTGAGTTGAAATTTCGATGCTCAATTGGCAATTTTTTATTCGCTGCACTGCGTTTAACACAGTATTCGCTCTACATCGTATGCAACTGCCTTTGTAATAGTTATAAATCTAGTTTTCCACAGTTTGAGCCTCTAATGTAATATCATATTATTCATAGACACAGGTGTTTGTATCGGTTGGCTCTGGGGAAAATTAATTATGTACTTTATTATTTAATAACTAGCTGAACCCCGCGGTTTTACCCGAGTTACTCTGCTCCAGTGGGTCGGAAAATTATGTTTTGTAGCCTATATGTATAACCTAATCCAACCTAATCCATAATATTGTATAACCTATCCTAAAATGTCAACTAATTCCGTTAGTAGTTTTTGCGTGAAAGAGTAACAAACATCCATCCATCCATACTTAACAAACTTTCGCGTTTATAATTTTAGTAGGATATGTTAATAATAACGTTTATTTTATATTATCAATAAACGATAATAGAGAGTTATTTCGATAGTCAAAACTACGGAACCAATATTAAAAATATAACAACCTCCGTGGAGTAGCGGTATAAGTTTCGCTGTAAGTCTCAGAAGTCGTTTGTTTGATCCCTACGCCAAGCAAAAAATCTTTGTATAAATTCTAGGACTTCTTTCCGGGTCTGGTTGCTCGAAGGACCCATGTTAAACCGTTGGTCCCGATTGTAATAAAATCATATATAACAAGCTTATGCCTGAGAACGGGCATTACAACATTAATATGCTGTAATGCACAAGGAAACGCAGTTTTTGTTATGCAGTCACCAACCCGCCTGCTAAGCGTATTGACTATAGCAAACCCCGCTTGGCAGGAAGCCCTTGTTCAGCAGTAGAAGTAATACGGGTTGTTGATGATGATGATGACATTAAAAATTATTTAACCTTTGTTTAACTAAACTTGTCCGCCACGAAGCTTTTGCTTTGCTTATTTGGAGCAGAGATTGCAATTGAAAACCACTTAATAAGACCTCCGATCTTATGAAGTGGTTAACAATTATAATTACGGTTAATTATTAGACTTTAGGCAAGTTTTGTGTACCTATAGTTCCAATAAGTTACATTAAGGCTGAATCACGATTACACTACCCTCAGAATTCACGTTACTACGATATTAAGAGTAAAATTATTGTGTGAAGGAAAGGTTTGCAAATATATATAACATTCATAGCTTTTGTGCTACATGTATACTAATAATTCAGACTTAAACAGTTGCGGCTTGAGAGTACAGCCAGCAAAATAGTTAGTTGGACAAGTCCTTTTTTTAATTGTGAAAATATTGTCTGGGCCAAGAAATTCGTTCTCGAATTCCGCCGTGTAGACGAGAATATACCTACTAGTGCAAACCTCAATTAAAAGCTGCCATTTCAATTGTATACATATTGTTACAATAAAATCAAAAGATTAAGGGCTTAAACTAAACTGTACTCACAATGATAGGCGTTTAAAATTTATATTTAAAAATATACAAATAATTTGAGATACATCCGCCTTCCATCTCAAAAAAAATAATTAAATGATAAAGATAATAAGATAAATATTTTGAAAATTTTAATAGAACATTTATACTACTATACAGGGTTATTTTTAAAACACCAACAACCTTTTGGGGAATAGTACTCATGATTATGAACAACTTTTACTATGTGACCAACCCTGAAATTGCGAAAAAAAATCAGCTGTTCCATACATTTATGTTTACTTACCTCGACAAAATGTATGGATACTTTCACCCTCTAAAAGGTTATTGGTGTTTCAAAAATAACCCTGTATAAAGCTGCAGAGTTTGTTGATTTGTTTGCTTGAACGCGTTAATCTCAGGATCTTTTAGTGTTAGATAGCCAATTTATCGAGGAAACCTTTAGGCTATATTTAATCATGAAATTCTAATGGAAACGGGAGTTATGCGGTAGAAAACGCGCGGAAGCTAGTGCTATGAAATAAAAGAAAAAAAAGATTGATTACTAAATGCAAATTGCTTTTTTTTTCATTTTATAATACATTTGAT
The DNA here is from genome assembly GCA_947037095.2 of Nycteola revayana. NCBI lineage: Eukaryota > Metazoa > Arthropoda > Insecta > Lepidoptera > Nolidae > Nycteola > Nycteola revayana. The sequence continues at coordinate 12,180,726 of OX344841.2, read as the reverse complement.
TATTTTGTTGACTGTACTCTTAACCTAAAGGTACGGTAACGCATTATTCCCTGTCCTCAAAAAGCCCGTAAAAGTTTTATTACATTCTAGATACGCAATATCTTTATAAAAGGTTTCTGCGAATATATAAACCGTGTGCTAATAAAATGGTTGACATTCTGATATGCAGACAAGGGAACAGTTGTTGACGAAATATTTCTATTACCGAATTAATATGTCACTACATTTATATTAAACTAGTACGATCTACTGATTAGCTGACTAACCCTAATCTTTATAGCTTAGTTTATAAGATACTAGCTTCCCGCGCGCAGTTTCACCCGCCTAGCTCCTGTTCCCATAGGGACTTCATAGATAAATATAGCCTATAGGCACGATAAATGGCCTATCTAACACTGAAATAAATGTTCAAATCGGACTAGTAGTTCCTGGGATTAGCTCGTTCAAGCAAACAAACAATCTCTTCAGATTTATATATAGGTATAGATATAGGTATAAAGCTGATGAGTTTATTTGTTTGCTTTAACGAGCTAATTTCCGGAACTACTAGTCCGCTTTGAAAATTAATTTCAGTGTTAGATAGCCCATTTATCGAGGAAGGCTGAAGGCTATCTTTAATTATAAAGTTCCCACGAAAAATGGAGCCACGCAGGTAGCTAGTAATAGATATCCAAGTAAAATTACACTTACTTGCAGATTAGTCGTCCAACTTGACCGACATTTGACGCCGACTTCATGAGACTCGGAGAACTATCCAGCTCCGGTTTGAATTTGACCACCAACATAACGTCCTTCCTCGCTTCAGACCCCAGACCGTTGTCCACCACACACTCGAAGTTACCAACGTCCTTCCGTTTCACTTGGCTGATGGTTAAATAGCTGGTGGAATTCCGAGCCTCGAAGGTCACTTGGGAGGGCTTGATTTTGTACCCTTGGCGCTCCCATCGGATATGGTCGGCAGTTAAAGGATTGCCTAGAGAAATTTAAATGTTAACAGGTTGTTTTATCGATATGCTGTCATATCTATCTACCTACACATATAAGGTAACATGTTCTGACTGACTGTCTGACTCATCAACGCCGAGGCCAAACTACTGAAGCTACAAACGTGATATTTGGACCGTGGCCTCCTTTTGTGACGTATAGGTCCACTAAGAAAGGATTTTGGAAAATGTAATCCCTAATAGGATGAAAAAGGGGGGCATTTAATTATAAAGCTCCTATGGGAACAGAAGTTACCAGGGTGAAAAAGCAAACGTGTCCCTTGTTTTAGGATAAGACATTCCCTCATTTCTTCTTCGTTTCAATTGACCAGCGCGTTTATGTCCACTGCCAAACAAGGACCTCCTCTTAACCTTGGCAAGTGAGTCTTTGAGGGATATTGCAATAATCACCACTCTTGATAGGCCGATCGATCGCAGTATCATGGTAAGTAAGCTTAATAGATAGATGCTGCTGCCCATCCATCAGCTGTAAGTCATTCAGTCACCTCTTACGACACCCATGGTAAGACATGGGATGGTCTATTCTAAGCCGAAATACCACACGGCGAAGACATGCTCCATGATGCTAAATTTCTGCGATTCCAGTTTGGGAAAAAGCTCCCAAATTCCAATAGCAAAAGTTATTTTCTCTTTACTAGTTCTAGTTACTTTTTATGGACGTTCCAAACAAATATATATATTTTTCGTACCATGAGTCATGATTTTTATAGAAGCTGTAAATTAATATGGATATGACTGCACTTTCAAGGGATTCAATAAAATTTATACACTTTCACATGGATTTGAGTGTAAAGTAATTCCTTACCCGTAGCAGTACAAGATAAAACAGCATCTTGGTTTGGTTCAGCAATATCTTCTTGAGACACAGATTTTATGCCAGCAGGATCTAAAATGAGACAAAAATGTTAGATAAACTATATAACAAAATCTTAAATAAATTGAATATGCAGTATAACAGTAAATCTATGCCAATATTATAAAGCTGAAGAGTTTGTTTATCTGATCGCTTGAACGGACAAATCTTAGGAACGGAGCACAAACGAAGAATATTTCAAAATCAGGGTTAGCCCAAAGTATCTATTCCATGTTGACGAAATCGCAGGCACAACCTAGTTTGATAATAAGTCTTATTACACAAAATCGCGATGAATAAACATAATTAATTATATATAAAATTAACATTAATAAGGTTAACCTTTAAAAAAATATGCAATTTAGAAATGTTAATTTATAGTGAATTCATTTCAAAATAACTAAGCTAAGAACTAATCATTACAATAATACACAACGCGGCGTCGTCATAATACAAATCATCGAATAAAACAAACACGTGTACTGAATAGACAAGTGTTGCTGAAAAAAAAACCAGTAAAACAAATTGAAAGTTCAAACGCTGTTTATTTTCTCCATTGGAATTGCGAAAACAATGTGCCTAACATATCCGTGGAGATAGTTAAACATACGAACTCGAATTGACGTATATTCGATATCCAAATAATGGGAGAACTAACGGGAATATTTTTGATAATATTTGTGGTTGGATTTTGTTTTAATTTTCTGAATAGAATAGAATATTTTTTAAACAACCAACCGTACAGCTGAACTTACGCTAGTATTGCACGTTTTCAAAGAACGGGCGAGAGCGTTTACATTTATATTAGAGAATGTTATGCTGCGGTCACTTATCTTCATGTCTGTGTGTAGTATTATGGCAAAACTACATTGAAGTAAGCCTCGTCTTGGTCCGACCAACATACATCATCATCATCAGCCCGTATACCGTCCATTGCAGAACCAGGGCCTCTTCTCGAGGGAGGTTTGACCAAAGTCACCACGCTTGGCAGAAGGATGACTACAGTATTATTTTGTAAGACACAAAGACACGCTGCTGCCCGTTCCTTGACATATGATGTTATCACTCAGACCAACGGATTAACGGGTTTTCCGAGGCACGGACAGTAGTCCCGCAATCAACCAGACTCAGAAATAAATCTTAAAATTTAACCAAAGATATCTTGTCTGGCGTAGAGATCGAACTCACGACCTCCGAGACTTAAAGCAAGACTAATACCGCTACGCCACGAGGTTGTTTCGTCATCAAACATGGACTGAATTAAATTTAAAAGTTTAATCCAGCAACGTTTGTACAATTTGTTGTCGAATTGTTTCGTTCTTACCCAGGTATGACGTTTTATACAGTTGTAAACTCACAAATAGGTGAAGGTCATTCATTTCGTTCCCCTGAAGCACCCTCTTAGGCTTTAATGGAAGAACGGTAAAGTCCTCAGGTTAATTACCTCTTTCTTCAATGGTTAATTCGCTTAAACGCTTTCCGTTTGTTGCTAAGAGGCAAATTGAATACTGTACTAGATGTAGCCGGCTAATGTAATTTTGAGAGATTTTATTTGAAGTAAGTAGTTTGCCGAGCACAAAGTTAAGTGCAGTTAAAGAAGAAGAGGAAATAGCTTTAGGATATCCCCATTTTTGTTGAGCCAATAAACATTTTTTATAGATATTCAGCCACGTAGATTGTTCGACGACCTGTGTAGTTTGAAAAAATGTTCAAAATACCAGGTGCATTACCTAGTTCCTAAATGGTAGTAGCATATTGCTAATGCCCTATGGAAATCAAGTAGTTATTAGAAGTGCATATTTAATTAGCGATAGGAATATTTCTTCCAGTCATTTTTTTAGTTAGTAGTTACTCCACCGGGCAATAACTTAAGAGCGGCTCCAACCTTAAAGTCAAAATGTTGGTCGTTATAATGATAAACAGGATAAAAACAAATATTCTCGTCATATTTCCTGTTTATAGACAGATCTCCAAAAAATACAATTAATTTGGCGCCGCCTGTCAAAAATAATGAATAGTATCATCCTCAACCACTTTTCTTGTCTTTTCAATTGTTTTTTTATTTTTATTAAAGCCCGCTTCAAAGTAAATCTGTCAATTATTTTAAACTTTGTATTTTTTTTTTTTCACGGACGGACATACGTAGCTAGTAGCTACGAGGCTTTTTCCTACTTCACCAAGCATAAAGGCGAGCAGAGCTCCAGCCTTCATAAATGGCTTAAAAACTACAAACTAAGCAATGCGCAAGAGGGCGCCCCCTGTGGGGCTTGAACCTCGATTCAAGGCGGTAGCCAGCGATGAGATTGAGAGATAATGAGTCTTAGATGTTTTTTAGGGGAGTTTTGTGTAACTGTCACTTTACTTTACAGTTTGCGGACCTCTCGGACTATTTTGGGTCTACGAGGGAATCGGAGAGGCATTGTGTTAAGATAACACAAAGATTTACGTACATTATAACAATAATTTACAGATAGTTAATCGGATAATAGATTTTAACTTTACTTAATTAAGTTTACTTAAAACATTATCAATAATATTCAAGTTTGAATTCGAGCTTAAATATTGACATATAAGTTTACTGTAAAATTTTACTAAAAATCACACTTACAGTGCACTGAAATGCTGATGTTAGCAACAGCATTGCCTTGAGAGTTGACCGCTTCGCACGTGTAAATCCCAGCATCATGTCGTGACAGCTTAGTCATGTTCAGCATACTGCCTTCCGAGATTATCCTGTCATCTAGAGGAAAAGCAACATAATTAGTCAATGAGCCATTTATAAAACCAAAAGACATACTAATAAACGTATAGTGACCTAAACCGCATATTAGGATATATATATATAAATAATCTTTAATGGTTGTAAGTTAAAATGTTGACGTCCCCACTACGAACTAGAATAATATTTAAACTGTACGACAAAAGCTAACCAAACAGATTATTTCGCTATAAAAACCAAACAAGAAATAAAACCCATTAAAACGATAAAATACATAAAATATAGTGTCAATAGAAATTCACCATCGCAAATACAAATAAAAGAGAACTAATACCACTGAATTTGTAGAGGAAATAGAACGTACGTTTATAATGTATGCATGCGGGCTATTGAGTTAATGAACTCTGAATGGTAGCTAAAACAAGTAAATACAATTCCATTGCGGGCTAACATTTATTTTCAACGGAAATTCTCTTAATATCCGCATGTTTTTCATTTTGTTTAAACCATAATAGAAGGTTGAGCGTTAGTAGCTCTTGATAAATGCTAAAAGTGTTATTTGTTTTGCCTTTTAATACGAGGTAATAAACTAGCGTATGACCTGTATTTTTAAAGCTTTTGAACCAAATTACTCATTAGTGGTATAATTAATAAAAAAAAACTGAAGTTTCTGAATTAACGCATATAAATTATCTTTCTGTACAAATGTAACTTCTCACGTTTTTGATAAACCGTAGAAAGAAATAAATAGATGCCAAGGTTTGTAATGAAAAGTTAGCAAATACCCCAGCTATCCTTAATTCAGACATTTGGTATGAAGTCAGTGTCGTTGTGACTGGATAAGTTACCGAAACCAGTGTTTCATATCCTTTCAACTAGAATTGTGGTCACGATTTTCCTGTACATACAATATACACAAACGTATTCGTAGACGAAACAAATCTGCGTGGTTTACACAACGATTTGTTTCCTGCGGTTGAAACCGAACTATGTCACTCAACCAGAGATCGACAACACGTCTACGTGTAAACGTTGCTTTAAATTTGCGATTGTATTTTGAATAAGTTATGTAAAAGCTGAGTGCTTCCGTCATAGGTACGGCACAACTGATATCAGAATTTACGTCATTCAATTAATTTGTCGCTTCCGTTAATTCAACGGAAGTGACGAATTAATTGACTCGTGATGTGTTTTCTACACTAATTTTATAAACAGGATATATTGAATTGTTTATTATCTTGCATTGAATAGGCTCCGAAAATAATGGACCGCTTTCAAAAGTTCTTTCACTATTAAAAAGCTACGTTATGCAGGAATAAAGTCGGCTATATTTTATTACGAAGTTCCCACGGGGATGGGAGCTACATGGATGAAACCGTACGTGGGAAGCTAATATGTTATAAGACGAAACAACATTTGTTTTTTTATATGCACCGGCTGTTTATTGTTTAACCAATAACCTTACCTACTTAATTAGGTAAGGTTTACGGTAATTGCTTTTGAGACTTGGTGTTCTGGGCTCGATTCCTAACCGGGACATCTATTTGTGTGAACCATAGATAGTAGCTCTGAGTGTGCTTTGTGTGTGTAAATTATATTATTATGTTTGCATAGTCGCCCGCTACAAAGACTTATTTCATTAGTGCGGGAATTGTCTTTTTAAAACAAAAATCGTCATCATTTTTACTTTCATTAACTTACGTTTCAATAATCGATCCCATTTCTTATTTGTCTTCATAATAAGTATGCGGAATTCATGTTACATTTTCATTTCTTAATGTATATTTCCACAAAAATTTACTGTTTTTATTAAATTTTGAACTGTCATATGAGGAAGGAAATTTATAAATATAATGCTTCGTCATCGTTTTTGAGGAACAACATGAATTATTATTAAGAAAGTCAAAATAAAAACCACGTTGTCAAACAATTTTGTTTGCAAAAAGAAAATCATCATCATTATACTTAATCATCAGCCCGTTCCACTCCGAACTTCCACTGCTCCTTGGAGTTTTGCAAGTCGCCACGCAACGCAGGCGGTTTGGTGGCAGTATTAGTAACAAACAGGAAACAGTTACTGATGAATGATGATGATACAGATTCTGATAATCGTTTAATTACAATCGGGATCAACAGTAAGCTGTTGATCTATACATACAGCATCCACATGCTTTCCCGAAAACGAATACCTTAACCAACCAAACTCGGATAGAAATCTTAAGGTTTTACAGAAATATTTCTTTTCCGGCGCAGGGATCGAACTTATCCCCTCTAAGACTTGAAGCAAACTCATACACCCAAGCCAAGGACATAGTCAAAATATCGTAGTACTATTTTTTGTATTCTACGTATATATAGTAATGCTTACTTATTAAACGGCTCTTCTGTATTTTCCGATAGGCCTGAATTAATTAAGATGTAATTTATGTATTTGGGAGATGAGTAATTTGTACAGAAGGAGAATTTGTAATTAGCTTGTCATTCTGATGAGAATGAATTCGTTTAGAACGGTACGTTAACATTGATGTTTTAATATTATAACGAATTATATTAAGTTGTATTATTAATTAATGTTATAATTAAGTGTAAAATTAATTTTATATTAGTCCTAGTTTGGTTTTATATTTGTTAGTATTGGTTTACTTAAGTTAATTTGAAACGTGTAAGTTGCATCGGGGTATAATGTCACTTGTGTTGATAGTATTTGGGGAAAAAAAACATTTGTTTATAAACTGGAGTAAATATGCCCTGATGCATAATTTCGCACGTTTAATTCAGTCTACTACATAAATATATTCTTTGACCTGCCAGTAATCTAGGTGGAGTCTGCACAGTATTGTTTAATCCTTCTTCTAATCCTCTATTAGCCGTCTTCTCAATACTCACTTCTTTCACACAAATATCCCTTTGCGCGAAATCCATCCACACCCTCTTATGTCATCCCCTACCTCTATATCCACCCACATTTAATATATATATATAAAAATATTTAAGAATTACTTACTTCCAGTACTATACGAAGCCTGTATGATGGGAAGCCCATCTTTGGTCCAAGTGTAAGTGATACTGCTAGGATTACCATCAGCCCTTAGCACGACGATCAAGGGCTCGTTCTCAACTCCTACTGTCATGTATGGTGTCCCTTCGTCAAATATTGGAGCATCTGTGTTAGAGAAATATATTTTTTTTATTGTTATATAACTATCAAATGCTGTCGATGAAATATTTTTTTGTTTCATTTTGTCGAGATTGTCTTTGAAATATTTGTTGATTGAAGCGCATTTTTTACCAAAATTAATAACTTTATCTGCTCTGTAACTTTGCACCTTATTTCTCACCAATAGTGCCATGCATTTGCTTTGTCAAAGTAAAGGAATAAAGAGTGCGCATAGGTGTTGTATTCTATGCAGATGGCAAATGATAAATAGGTTACGCTCTAAAGATAGTGTATATTATAACATTTAACCACTACAATTTTCGATTCAAATATTCCTAAAATAATTTCAGTTTCGAAACTTTAACTAGCTGCTCCCGGCAGCTTAAAATACATAAGGGCGTATACTCACATAAAACTTTCAAAGGCAGTGCGTCGTGTACACTCCGCTGTAGCGCCTCGTTCATCGCCTGACACGTGTACACAGCACCGTTTAAATCTTTACTTATATTCAGTTTGAGTTCTATAGTAGACACCGTGCCACCGTGGAGACCTTTCTTTAGCTGCATTGGAGAACCTGATGAAGTAAAAGGAATGGAAGATTTGTAAAACTTGAAACAGGTAGACGTAGATAGCCTTTCTTACGAGGCTGTGCTCATTAAATCATTTAAAATCTACTAAATACGAAGACACCGCTATTGGAGCTTAGACCAAGGGTCAGGGAGTATTTATTGACTTAGATTTTTAGAGGAATTTTGTGCAACTATTACTTTACAGTTAGCGAACCTATATTATTCAGTTTTCAATAAGTTGATCGAAAGGAAAAACTTCACCTTATTGAAGATCATAATCAAAGAACTCTACATGAATAATGTTGCTACAGGTTATATAGGGTCACAGTCAATGAGTCTGTATTACCGTAACCGTTTACGATCAGACATACCGCATGTAATAAATTTCTAATATTATAAAAACGAACTCGTCTCTGTTTTGGCGACTGTTATGAAATTTGTTATAGAAATAGGACTTTAGAAAATGACATAATATGTAACCTGTTTTAGGAAAAGTTATCCAAATTAATAATTCAACGGACAAGGATAGGTATTTATAAAAAAAAAGCTATGCCGCAATTGGGGTCATTGTTTGTATAAATCAAACTCTAAATTTATTAAAATTGTTGGCACTCATGGCTATAAAATAAATATGAATAACTTTTTGTATGTAGATCAATTTTTATGTTAAAATAACAATACAATAAGAAATTTTACAATCACAAATTGCTTGAAAACATAATATCGTTGACAAAATTGTTATGATTCTTGTGTTTCTCGGCTAAAATAGATATTATTTCGTTATTGCAGTGGCTTTTATTAACTTTATCAAATCAGAAGTAAAATGATTAAAAGCTATAAAGATAACAACGACAGCCCTCAATTTCGTAGTCGTAAAAAGAAATCTTTTGGAATAATTACTTTTATAACATTCCTAGCGTAATTATTCTCGCCGGAGGAATTTCAAAATTGAATAAAAAGATTGGTCATTTTCAAAATTGGGATTATTGGCATCGGTACCATTGCCTTGATACCAAACAACTGCTTAAAAAATATGTTGTATACACTTAATGCATAAAAATATGATGATATATTACTTACCTTGAACAGGTATACCATCGCGCCACCAGGAAAGTACAGCCGGAGGGTTACTGGATGCCGCGTCACAGTACAACGTGGCTTCCACTCCCACCTTCAGTTCATCTGGCTCCACTCGCACTTTTACCGCTTCAGGGGCAACTGTTCACAACAAAAATGATATATGAATAATACAAAAATGAAGATTTAGAATACGAAGAATAAACATAAGGAAAAACAGTAATAATAATATACCAACCACAGAAAATTCGGTTCAATAATGAAATTGCAATAAACAACAACACAAAAACTTTGTATCGACTTGAACTATTAGTGTATCCATATAATAGTATTTAGTACAGAGAAGAAATGCACTACCCTGTGGATCTCCCTTTAAATTTGTATGTATAAAACAGTTTATATTCTATGTCTTTACTTAAAATTTTGTAAAAAGCAAATTTAGTATTGTATTTTGCAACTAACAGACTTAATAACTCGATGAATTTACAAATGATTTTACGGTCGGTATTTAATGACTATCATCTCCAAGATCTCAACAGTTATGTGGATGAAGTCTTATATTAATATTAACATTGATACTCACAATACACGTTAAGAGTAACCGTTTCAAACAGTGGTATCTCCGTGGCACTGTTGGTCGCCTCGCAGCGGTACTGCGCTTGGTTGTCGGTCACGTTCGTGAGTATCGATATCTCTGCTGATACCGCTTTCTCCGTTTGCTTTGTCACTGAATGTATCTGTAAAGAGAACATCATAGTTATCATCAGATTTTATAACTGAGACTGCTGAACATAGATACTTTATGTGACCGTCGTCTCCAAACGGATTATCGCAGTATCATGCATATACAAAGGCATACGTTGCTGCCCATTCCTTATTTACGACTGTCACACATGAATGTTATGCCAATCGGAACCAAAACGGCTTAAATTGCTCGCTGAAGCACTAAAAGAAAACGTTTCAGTTTTGGACACTCTAGCTGTCAAAAACCACTTAGTAGACTGGAAAAGCTTTTTTCTACGTCCTACAAGAGCGTTTCCATAAACTGCACGATTAACCACAATAAGAAACTATAGTTTGATTTGTAAAATATTCTTAAATAGGAATATAGCACTGTACTAGACAATTACCTTTTTGTCATTCTTGTACCAAGTCAGAGTAGCAAGAGGGTTTCCTCCGGTGGATATGCAGGATAACTTCTGAACGGTGCCCGCTGAGAGAGTCGTGCCTGGAACGTAGCCCGTGATCATCGGCGCGTTGGGAGGATCTAGAAACAAAAAAGCAATTTAATTGATAATTCTGGAATAGTAGTTAAAAAGGCATTTGGTTGGTGTGAACGAAACGAAATAAAAATCACTTTGTACTTAGATATAATTGTATGTAATTCATTGATATAGGGGTGATAAAAATAACTTCAAAACATATGATTTGGTGAGCCCTTGGATGCAAAAAAGTTGCTTACCTAGTCGATTCAATAATAAATTTCCAACTGAATAAATAGTTCAAAATCGAGCTAATCATATTTTATTACATTGTTTGTGTTACTAAATTGCGAAATTATGGACTACTTAAACGCATATTATAATTAATTAATTTTATATCTGCAATTTGCCTAAATATTGACAGTTGGCACAAAATAGTTAAGAAATGGTTATACATATTTGGAATTACCGGCACTAAAGAAGTCATTGATTCATACAAATATTAAATGAGCGAAGTTTATGTATTGTGTGTTAGTTTATTCCTTCAAACAAAAAGACCAGAAATATTTAGTTAATATTTCGAAGAGCTAAATTAACATGAAACATCATAACGACTCAATGGAGTGGCAAAATGGCATTCCAAGACGATTAAAACCCGCAATCAGCTTAAATTTCCTTGTTTTTTTGTTAATTACACTTTTGATTTTCAATATCACTTTCATGAGTTGGAATACCACAATAATATATGATACAAAATATCGGTCTCAGTTATGTAAGCTAGTAATAAAAACTGATTGCGAAAACCTTCGTTAGTTGGAGAGTCATGTTAAGATAAACCAGATAAAAAAGGTTCCGAGTTAAATGAACTTACTTAATTGCTCTGAACTGGCTATAGATGAACAAACGAAACGTTCGATTGAGTAAGTATTCTTTTGTCTAGGCTGTGAAAATAAAGTTCTGTCATATTTTTTGAGAAATATGAGCAATTTTTTTTATCGAGATTCGGCAGTTAGTGATTTTAAGAGATAGTCCAAATGTAAAAAGAGCTAGAGCCTGAACAGCTAAATAATTGTCAGTAGGTTTTAGCTACCCTTCTAAGGCAACCTTTAAAACCCCCATAAGTTTTCCAACACAACCTAGATCAATAATGTTATTTGGCTGCGGCTGCTTAAATAAATGCATACCATTTGTAGAACCTCTCCCAAAATATCCGTGAAAAATATCAAGAATTATGATTTTTCGTATGTCTTTTTGAAGTGGAGAAAATGTAAACTGAAAATGATTTCATATACCACGTATACGTTATCCAATTAGTGACAACCCTGCACAGGGCTGTAGGGCTGCTTCCATTATTTTAATCACCACTTCGTGACTAGACCCTTCCTTATAATTCATAATTGTAAGGCCGGCAGTACGCGACCGATTGGGCGATTGGATGTGCGGCAAAATTTTAGGTAGGTACCTATAGTATTGTGTCAGTCTTAGATATACAGTTTTTCAAACTAAGACAGTTTAATTAAATACAGTGTTCAATATTACTGAAACTGAAAATGAGATTTCAAATAACTGTTTTATCTATAGGGTGACTGGTAATTAGTGACCGACACCTAAACCTGATTGTGCTCATGATAACAAGCAACTTTTACTATGGCACCAAACCTGAAATCGCGAAAAGAAATCAGCTGTTCCATACATTCATGTTCACATAACTCGTCAACATGGTAGGGAGCAGCCGATTTTTTTTTCGCGATTTCAAGTTTGGTGCCATATTAAAAGTTGTTTGTTATCATGAGCACAATCATGTGTTTAGGTATCGGTCACTAATTACCAGTCACCCTATATATCGTTAACGATAAGTGTATGTATTCTTATAGTATTTATTGAAAAACTGTTCTATTTAGATATCATTTATGACATAACACTATAAAACTAGTATAACTTATAATATTCATGGTGAATATTTTTTTATTTTTGTCTATAATAATATAAATATCTAGTTTCATCAACATGCAGTCTGTAACTAAATCTACAGAAGTCGGAAGACCCACCAATTTATTAATAGCGCCATATAGAACTTAGCATCCCAACTAACCTGCATCGCACAATACAAATTAGCAAGCCAATTGGAATAGATACAAGTTCTGAATATCGGGCAAATGCAAATGGGTGTCAGCAGCCGGGCATACGATCTCGCCCGGCAAAGAATATATTCATTTTCTGTGGGAGAACATCATCAACAGTTCCTCTACAAGTCAATTACCAAAAGTATGTTACCCGTTTCAGTTCTGTCGCAAGTGTGCAGACTTCCTACATTTTGCATTTTACCCTAGTATTTTCCTGAAGATAATTAATGATCATTAACCCTGTAATTTAGCGACCAATGACAGAGCTCCGCTTAAAAGAGATCGCTCTTAATTGTGTTTGGAGACGGGAACTTAAGTTGTAATCAAGGAAAGTGATACCACAGTTAATGATGATGCAAGACCAACAGAACATACTGATTAAAAGGTCTCAAATTACGTAGCTGGAGTCAATTTAATACCTGATATCTATGACGCTTCATATGACATTAAGGAATTAAATAATGTTATAGAACCAAATCTTAAATATCGTAAGACAGATGAATGGACAGATTACATCTGTCATCTCTATCATCTGTAATTAAGAAATTACATTGTTATTAGTTACTTAATTGTTGTGGGATTTAGTAATTTCATTTCACAACGTTGATTTCACAAATTAGATAAGCAGAAGTGTCATATTCTGATTTATAGTCAGTTGGAAAAATAATGCCATTAAATAATATGTTAGCTACATATTTAAAGGCAAAATGCTCGCATTCTTTTTCAACCTGACTGCTGCATAAAACAAGTTATTAGTCTAATACTAGGTGTCAATACAATATTTATATTTCAACTGAAATATTTTATATCTGAAGTTCGAAAGTAGAAGTGCAAATATAAGACAATATTCTAGATACGAAAATTCATAAACAAGAAAAAAAACAGCTTCATATTAAGTTTTTTCTAAAGAAAAGAAAAGAAAACATCATTACCAATTTTGTACTAAGTCAAAGGTAAAAAGATAACATATTCCAATCCCGTCCACCTATTAAATAAATCAATAACACTTTTCAGTTAAATAAGACAATACATATTTTTAATAACAATCCGTATCGTTAGTTAAAATTAAAAATAAATTCAGCTTAAAAGAAAATTGTTTCCACTAACTTACTACTACTACTATTACTAAGATTAGGCGGTCAAGACATAAGCAGACAAAATAGGTAGAGATTTATCCAATAAATAACCGTTTACAGTATCAGATAGCGTTTAGAAATGTATTCTGGTCACGTTCTAGTGCAATCAGGATTCATGCGACAACCCTGGGGAAACACACGGGGGCGAAAAGGATACGGGCCTGCTGCGATCAATTGTATTGTTCTTGTAAGTAAATCGGTAACAAGACGGCGAAATGGTACGAGGAAAACCGTCGGTGAGAACTGAGGTAGTATTTTATACAATACTACAGCCAAAAAACTTTATTGTATGTGTTGCCGCTTGCACGATGGACCGACGACCTCATTAAGGTCGCAGGGAGACAGTAGATGTAGGCCCATGTTCAGCAGTGCACAGGCAGGCTGCTATGTTGAGTATGACTATGGGCCTAGTATAAGCCCAGCGGTTAAACTATGCCATTCTTATTTAATAAAAACAAAGAAAATAACAAATTTTATATCAATAATGTTATTTGTATCTAATTCAATTACTTACGTCAATTTCGGTAATATGCATATTCAGTGTTGATTTAAGCTACTTGTATCATATTTACATTTAAATAAATAATTGCGCTGCCGTGTGGTACAACAGACCCACCCCATACCTTCCCATGAGGGTCTAAGGGGAGTCTAAGGGTCATACAACTGATGGATGTTCAGCAGCATCTATAAGCTCAAGGTATCCTACCATCTTACTGCGATTACCAATCCGCCTGACAAGCGTGGTGATTTTGGTAATATCCCTCAACAAAACTGGCTTAAAAAAAGTCTATTAAAAGGCGGCTTATGTTTAGCAGTGGACGTACACGGGCTGTTGAAGAAATAATTGCGTTGTCATGGAAACAATTATTCAAGGAAACATACAAAAAAATACGTATTTACGAAAATCTCACCGAATATTAGCCCGTATATTTCTCTATGTACAAAAAGTCGCGTTTCTAATTTGAGCGGCTCGTAAGCTTCAAGAGGGTTCTATTAACTAGTTAGGTATGTATACCTAAATAGGCGGCTGGCAATAGGGCAGACAAACAATGTTAAAGTTTTATATATTAAAGACAACTTTATATGATAAAGAAATATATCGTGGAAGCAGTGCCCCGCGGTTTCGTGCTAAATCAGTTGAGTATTTTTTGCGTAAAATAGTAACAAATATCCATCCTAACAAACTTTCACATTTATAATCGTCATAATCATCACGTTCACTGCTGAACAGGTTTTTGCAATAGTCACCACGCTTGGCAGCCGGGTTGGTGACTTCAATATTACACATACAGGAAAACATTGCTTCCCGTTCCCTGGTAAACAATTGGTATAGATGATGTTATAACATACGGAACCAACGGCTTAACGTGATACCGAGGCACGGCGGGTAGTCCCTTAGAAGTCTTAGCATGTTTGCAGTCTACTAGAATTATTGATGACCCTTCGTGCTAAGCTAAAATGCTTGTGTTACGATTGGGTTCACGTCGGTAGTGCCGATCCGATATAGGTGGGGATCGAACAGGTGACCACGTGTTCACAAGTCCGAGCTCCTAGCAATTGGGCTACGGCCGCTTAAACTTGTTACACAAAAATTATTTGTACAGCATGGGGATCAAAACCACAAAATTTAAGTGAGACTTAATCCACTGCGCCACTAAGGACATTGATACGATTACTACGAGTCCCGTTATTAACAAACCCATCTGACGGCGGTGAGCTTTCAGCGTTAATCGCTTGTTACTTTATATGTAAAGCAAGCTGAGCTTCAGCAATGACACTAAGGCCGCGTCCTGGACGCCAGCGGGCAGAGCGAGCGACGCGGGCGGTGCGGGCGGTGCCTAAGGAAAACCTGCCACCCGCACCGCTGTCGTCGAGAACAGCTTCACACAAATCTATGAACTTTGATAAAGACGCGCGTGCCGTCGTCCGCGCCGCCCGCTCCGCCCGCTGGCGTCCAGGACGCGGCCTAATGGTAGCTCTGTAAATAACTATGTAGTACTATGTA
Source organism: Nycteola revayana (assembly GCA_947037095.2). NCBI lineage: Eukaryota > Metazoa > Arthropoda > Insecta > Lepidoptera > Nolidae > Nycteola > Nycteola revayana. The sequence goes on along the minus strand of OX344841.2, from coordinate 12,164,881 downwards.
ATTAACACACAAACGTATGTTAGTTTGTGTTTCTTACAGTGGTTTAGTTCTGCTTCGTTAGTAAAGCGGCCGTAGCCAAATCGCTAGGGTGTTGGACTAGTGATTATGTGGTCGCCGGTTCGATCCCCACCCATCGCACTACCGTGAACCCACTCGTAACACAAGCATTTTAACTTAAATGCGGCCGTAGCCCAATGGCTAGGGCGTCGGACTTGTGATCTTGAGGTCGCCGGTTCGAACCCCACCCATTGCACTACCGACGTGAAAGCACTCGTAACACAAGCATTTTAACTTAGCACGAGGGGTCTACAAGAATACTAGTAGACTACAAAACCTCTGCTAGTAATCTTTATAGAAATAAGAACAGCGGTAATAAATTGGAACGTAACTGGTGAAGTCCCGAGTTTAGCCAAAAAATTGTGTTAATAGAAATGTTGTATTGAATTCTGAATACCAGCCCAAACTCTGGAAGTTAGTGGTATTTCATCCTAGCTACGCTTGATCTCTTACCGGCCGTGAGAGTAAGGGAACAGAGAGTGCAACTGTGTTAGCGCACACCCTTGTGCACTATAATCTGTTTTGCGCAGATGGCTAATAAGATAATTAGGTATGATGATAATACCTATTGTTTCGGCTTCGAATTCTGGAACTAAAACTCAACAATCCTACCTTACCACACTAAACCACTGCCCCACTAAATCAAATAAACTAAATAATAGTGTTACTAATCGTAATTACCCCAATTACGTTACCCATTAGATTTTGCCCGAGCCGGTAATCGACCCCCGTCCCTTATTTTACATCTCCATCATCACAAATGAGGTAGAAGTAAAATGGCGTCGATAAAACTAAATAGGAAAAGGTTATATTGTTTGTATGCTCCATTTAGTTTATTGAGGAAACTCAACTCGGGTATTTATAGTATAGTTTCTTAGCGGATTCAAATGATACGTAGATCTGGAGTTTTATTTCGAAATATCGTAGATAAATAAATTCCATACTAATATTATTATAAAACTAAAGAGTTTCTTGGGAACTACAGACCCGATTAAAAAAAAAACTTTTAGTTTTAGAGCCCATTTATCGAGGTAGGCTTTAGGTTATATTTTAATATGAAGTTCCCACGGGAACGGGAGCTAGGAGCCTGATGATATGTACCCTATAGCATTTCTCGATAAATGAGCAATCTAACACTAAAAGAATAATTGAAATCAGACCCGTAGTTCCTGAGATTAGCGCATTCACGCAAACAAACTCTACAGCTTTATCATAATATTATAGAAGATAGATTTCTTAAACGAATGACTAAACAATAGAGTACTATCAACCCGCCCCGGCTTTGCACGGTTGCAATGCTGATGTATTACACATATTTCTTCTTAAATCACTACCTATTAAAAAACCGCATCAAAATCTGTTGCGTAGTTCTAAAGATCTAAGCATACATAGCGGAAGCGACTTTGTTTTGTACTATGTATTGATAAATAACCATTATTAGCCTTAAACAGAGAATAGTCTACAAAACATTTACAAAATCATGATTAAACACATTTATGTCTCTCTCTAGTTTGCAAATACGTACTAAAATCAATATTATCCCGACTCGACGATTGCAAAGACTATTGGAATCAATAGAAGCGAATAATGTCGCTTACTTTGCATATCTAGAAGGTGTTTCCGAAAGTATATGCCATTCCTTTAACAGAAAATAGTATCGCTTATTACTATTTATAAACAAATTTCTGTGTGAAAGTATATTATAACATCCCACGCGCGGTTTCGCCCGTGTAAATCCCGTTGAAGTAGGAACTTGAATACTTAAAAATAGCTTACAGCTTCCTCGATAAATGGGCTAGCTAACGATAAAATCATTTTTCGTCGTGCTCCAACTAGTATTGTGCTGTTCTGTCCAAAGAATCCCGATATCTCACGGTGATAAGGGATCATATCGCACTTGTACGTATATCAATTTATTAAAAAGCACGTTAAGCAACAGCTTAACGTGATTTTGCTATGTGTTTGTGCTATTTCAGCGGCGGCAGCACCATTTCATTGTGTGTTACTGCGGCTCATGATGATGTAAAAAATACAGAAATTACTTCACTAACGTAATCACAACAAATAATACAATCTACTGTTAAAGATATGGCGTATACTTTGTAAGAACCCTATATTTATTCCGTTGACTCTCAAATGAGTGCAGCGTCTCTCAGTAATGTTATTCTGTTATTGAATAACAATGCATTGTTTGTAATTGATGACAAGATAGTTTGTTTTGCTATTAAATTTGGCTATTTGAAGGGGATTGCTTTAGTCTGTTTTGCCTAGAATTTGGTGACCATCATGGGTGTGAGAATGCGGCATGATAATTAATTATAATATATATGAACATTAATACTAAAACTAAACTGTTATACTACTTTAACTGGTCGTTTACATCCACTGCTGAACATGGGCCTCCTTTTAACAGATCTTGTCAAGCCATGGTCGTTGAACGATATAATATATTAGAAACGCAAAAGTTTGTAAGTATGCGTGGATGGATAAATGTTTGTTGCTGTTTCGTACAAAAACCACAAAATGGATCTGGCTTAAAGTTTACTCTGGGATAGTTTATAGCTTGAATTAAAAAATAGGGGCCACGCCCCAACACGACGGACAGATCTCATTAAGTCCGTCACAGGGAATACGATCAACGATTGTTCCAACTTCACCAGAAACAGAGACACATGGCGACGGGTCGCAAGAGCTGCTGTGTGTACGACTAAGAAGAAGAAGAAGAATAAATAGGCTACAAAACATCACGCTCCGACCAACTGGAACAGAGTAACGCGGGTAAAACCGTGGGCGCAGCGTTTGTCATACGTGTGCTATTCTTATATAGATACGTTCCTTTGTTGACAGTCGCTACGTGTTTTCAATCACATTCCAACTAATGTGTCTTTTCTATTGTGATGTCAAGATCGATACTACTTAGGTAGGTATTGTCCTTGAGGCGTTTGTTATTGATAAGCGAATAACTAACTACGAACAAAGACTGACTAAAAACGAAGGCAGTTCGATAATGTACAATGAATATATTTAATTTATACTAGCTTCCAGTCCGCGTTTCGCTGGCGTTTCCCGTTCCCGTGGGAACTTCAAAATATAAGTATAGACTAATGAAATCTACTCGAATAAAATCGAAATCTGCGTAGTCGAAGTAGTTCCGCACACATTTATTTACTATCTTTTAATTGAACCATTAGTTCTTAAGATTACAGCAAAGTCTGCAGCTTTATAGATTAGTATAGATTTATTCGATACACAGTATCATTTTACAACCTAAGAAGTGATACAAAATCGCGAATCTAATACAAAATAAATAGACCTCGCTAGATGACATCAGACAAAAACACGAAACTATCTAAGTTAAGGGCCACAGCCATCGTTCCCAGCCGAGCATCAAACTAAACTGTCATTTTGAATCATTAATCATATATCAAAAGCCCTAAGGACAAGTGTGATGTATCGACGAACTATTGATAGATTTAAGGGCAAAAAACCTTTTTTGTACAACAATTTGGAAGAAAAACTTTATAAGTACTTGTACGTAGTTAGTGTATTGATTCTTTTTTTTAACACAACTCCCACACTTGACACACTACATTCAATTTACGGACTCAAAAGATACCCAGACTATTGTCCCAGCTGGGAATTAAACCCAGAACATCGGGTCTCAGAAGCCACTGTCGTAACCTCTGTTTTACTCCCGAAAAGAAAATTTCGATTTTCATTTTCACGATATTTTTTATTTTCTAAAAAGTTAAATCAAACCCAGGATCTTAAAATGAGAATAAATAACGCAGGTTAAACACTAATAAAATTATTTTCTACTAAAGCAACAAAGAGTTCCATTCTAGCTGAACAAAAGCCTTTAAAACACAAAGTTAGCCACGTAACTCTCATTAGTACTTAGTCGCACCAAAACTAACTTAAATATAAAAAGCAGTCTAACCTCACAGAAAAAAACTTAATTCACTATAAACGTGTATACAACATTATGTATACCTACTAGGTAATATAGTGTATGTGTATATATTAGTATATCTTATCTTTTACAAATATATAAAGCTGAAGAATTTGTTTGTTTGAACGCGCTAATCTCGGAAACTACTGGACCGATGTAAATAAAAATATTTAATTATAAAGTTCCCGTGGGAACGGGAGTTACGCGGGTGAAACCGCGCGCGGGAAGCTAGTATACTAATATTGTGCATTATAATATTATTTAGCAAACATTTTAAAGAGTGTATGGATGTATATTTGTTACTCTTTCAAGCAAAACTACAGAATAGATTTGGCTGAAAGTTTGCACGTGGATAGTTAATATAGATAGAGTAAAACCGCGGGGCGCAGATAGTTTAATCTATAAACGTGTATACAACCTTATGTATACTAATGTAAACTCATAGGGTTGTCGCGGCCGGCACGTTCCCGTCATTAAAGTAATGAGTCGTTGGACAACGCAGGAATTAATTGCTCGACTGTGGCAGCCCTGTTTGCACAAGTGTGTTTATAATGGGGATGGGGACAACCTTGTCTTTAAAATGTCGCTTTTAAATATAGTTTGTTTTGTTTATGGTGCTAGTTTAAATAGAGGTGCCAGGAGTTTCTTGTTAGGTTTAGTTTTTTTATTGGATGATGTATGGAAATTAGTAAAATAAGCTAATTTTGTAACGTCCTTATAAGTGTATACATATCAAGCAGAATACGGTGCCTAAGGCTACCCCACATAGGGCTTGAGCGTTCCTCGAGCATTTGATGCATTACCTTCCACATGTAACACACGCTCGAGGAACGTGCGGCCAATTTGCATTCAGCCCAAGATTTATCTTAGACTAATATTATTATGCTACGGATCTTATACCTGAACAAAAACTTACCAAAATTGCGATAAGCATGCTATTTTCATCTCACAAAAATATTATTTTCTTCTTATTTATTTATTATTTATCGTTTCATAAAAGGTACAAAGTAGGCTTATGATGTAAAGATTATGTCTCACAAAACTGTACATGCACAGTTTGCCTGTGGTCGACCAGTCCACCTCTTAAGTATCTATATGTAAAAGCAGTGTTATGTGGCTATGCCCGGTGAAGTAGCAAAGGCCTCGTGGCCACCTACATATTATTATGTCCGTCCGAAAAAAAAAGTGTCATGTGGCTAAACTAGCAGACTTTTAAGATCATAACGATAGTACCTCAGCCTGGGGCTTTTATACCCGGTGAAGAAGCAAAGTTTATCAAATTACTACAAATGTCGGTCCAAAACAAAACTGAGGTAGGTTTTTTTTAAGATTACTAGCAGAGTTTTGCAGTCTACTGGTATTCTTGTTTACCTCTCGTGCTAAGCTAAATACTTGTGTTACGAGTAGATTCACGCCGCTAGTGCAATGGGTGGGGATCGAACCGGCGACCACAATATCACAAGTCCGTCGCCCCTAGCCATTGGGCTACGGCCAGTCGCTTTTTAATATTGTTTTGTTCCAATATAAAAAGTGAGTTCATAAAGTTAATAAATTGACGTAAAGTTAATCAAAGAGCAATTCCAGTTGAAAATAAAAAGTTTTTTAAATAAAAAACAAAATGACGTATCGCTGTCGTTTCAGTTACCGTGCAGTTATCGGATCGTGCTCGTGTCGGAAGTATTTATAAATACCGACGTGAAATACACAATATTTTTAGTTGACACAAGCTGTGTTGTGCAATTCACTTCGATCCAGTGGCTGATACCATGATACATAGTAAAACAGCATATTTTTTATTTATAAAAAGATAACGACCAGAGTTATTACACTACTAGTATTCTTTTTAACCCCTCGTGCTAAGCTAAAATGCTTGTGTGACGAGTGGGTTAAAGTCTTTTGTCAATTGTAAGTCCGACGCCTGAGCCATTGGGCTACGGCCATATATGAAATTATATTTATTATGTTGCATATAATATTCTATTTTTTTTTATATTCAATCAAGATAATGGCAAGAACCCCTTGGGGCAGGCCTATGTTCAGCACTGGACTTATACGGGCTGATGATGTCGTCAATCACAATCCAATTGAAAAAGAAAATATACTATTATCATTCCAGAATGATATAGCTACGGTTTTCGTGGGAAATAACACCAATAAAACTTTAGAGTCGGTACTATAACAAAACACATTATATTATTATTTTAAACTTTACCGTTCCTACACTGCAGTAGAGCAATTGCTACTAATTACGAGTGCAGTAGTGATCAACATAAATAATAACAATTTAACATACATATATACATTCAGTGTGAATTGTAATGTTATGTTGCAACGTAGCACAGGTATACTGCGTTACGTTGCTTATGTAACGTTGCTATTTCGGACGTAGTATTCTGTGAAATATGTAAATTGGTGTTAATTTCAGTAGAGCTTTGAGTTATGCACTAATATATATGCAGATTAAGCTTGCTTTTGTACACAACGAAATAATTGAGATATGAAATAATATTATGGGCACTTGTAATATAAGTGGCCGTAGCCCAATGGCTGGGGCGTCGGACTTGTGATCTTATGGCCGCCGGTTCGATCCCCACCCATTGCACTACCGACGTGAATCCACTCGTAAAAAAAGCATTTTAGCTTAGCACGAGAGGTTAACAAAAATACCAGTAGAATTCAAATTCAAATTCAAAATTCATTAATTCCGTAATAATGGTTACATTTGTTTGGAATCGTCATAATTTTTTTCCTGCCGTGCAGTGCGTGTCGTGGCGACTACTGAGAAACACTGCCAAAAAACTCAGTAGAACCCTATTTTAAAATCTAATAATACATAAAAAAAAATTATTAACCTAATAACAAAATACTTTATTTTACATTGAGATTGGAGCGATTTAATCCCAAGCATTTTTGTCACAAAGATAATCGGAAATTTTATAATAAGCCCTACTGCACAATTTGACTTTAATAGTCATTTTAAATTTATTTATAGACAATTCTCTTATACTATTGGGAAGTTTGTTATAGAACCGTATACATTGCCCCATAAAAGAATTACTTATTTTGCGGAGACGGCTAGCATGAACCACAAGATTATGCTTATATCTAGTATTTATACTATGTGTGTCGCTTTTTTTACAAAATGAGTCAATATTTTTATGGACATATAACAAATTCTCATAAATATATTGTGATGCTACGGTTAGAATATTTATCTCTTTAAATTTTTCTCTCAAGCTATCTCTGGGACCCAGTTTGTAAATAGCCCTCACGGCTCTCTTTAGTAATATAAAAATGCTGTTAATATCAGCGCAGCTACCCCAAAGAAGAATGCCGTATGACATTATGCTATGAAAGTAGCTGAAATAAACTATTCTAGCCGTATCAACATCAGTTAGCCGTCTAATAGTTTTTACTGCATATGCTGCAGAACTTAGTTTTCTAGATAACTTTTCAATTTGTGGTCCCCATTGTAGTTTAGAGTCAATGGTGACACCCAAGAACACAGTGGTCTCCACAGGGTCTAAGCCATTTCCATTAATATGTACATCGGTGGAAACCTGTCTAACATTCGGGGTTGAAAACTTGGTAACTTTAGTTTTTTTATCATTTAAGCACAGATTATTAATATTAAACCAATGAACTAATTTAGAGAGTGCATCGTTGACTTCGTCAAAATTACTTAATTGTCTATTATTTTGAATGTCAATGAAGTGTCATCCGCGAACAATACAATCTCATGTTTATCCCTTACGTAGTAAGGTAAGTCATTAAGGTATATTAAAAATAAAAAATGGACCCAGAATTGATCCCTGTGGAACTCCCATAACAACTGGTGAACCCGTTGAATACAAAAAATATGCTAGTAATCGTAAAAAAAAATACTACCTCATATTTTCCCATGACCATCCCATGTCTTCCCGTGTGTAACTTAATAGGCGAATAAGGGACATACAACTGATGGTTGGATAGCAGCATCTATCAGCTTAAGGATACTAACCATCTTAATGCATTTACCGATCTCTCAACGACCATGGTTGGCAAAGGTCTGTTAAGAGGAGGCCCATGTTCAGCAGCGGACATAACAAACTGATTAAGTAATTATAATTAGCCGTCAACAAACTCTAAGAACCTTATATTAAATCTTGTCTTAAATATTCATTTAAAAACTTCGAAAGAAACTACTGTTAAATCAAAAAACTGACAAACGAAAATCTTTCCCTAACATTTGTTTGTTTTTCTTTTTTATTTAGCAATATCAGAGCCTTGTTATAATAACTCCTTACGTCAAAAATCCATAGTTATAATTTTCATCAGAAATCTTTGACAAAAATTCTACATTACAAAAGGAGGTAGGGTAAACATACCAAAAATAGGTTCCCAAAATTAATTCGTCGCGAAATATAAGCACCCTAATAGATTTTTTTTTGCTTCTTTTCTAATATTTCACTTACAAAAAACAGGCATGAAACGCGAATATATACAAAGAAGAGATGGCGAACAAAAAGCGAGTATTATCACGACTATTCCAGCGGGGTTGAGTAAACAGCACGTGAATAGCTTTTTGCTAAGTCACCTTGGCACTGGCCTACTGGGGGTATGGGCTAAATTTCGAGCTGAAGCGATTGATTCATTAATAGCTCATTAACGAACTTACAGCAACAATTAACTAAATTATTTATTTTTACTTATAAAAATGTTGAAACATTTATTTAAGATGTATTTATTATAAGATGTAGCCTATATTTATTTATAGAAGAGAAGAGGAGTTGCACGTAAAAGCGCGCAAGAAAACTAGTAAATGATTTTTAAAAGATATCTCCCAAACTAGATATGAAACAATCACAGACACAACATTAATATAAAAGTCGGCAACCGGTAAATAACTTGCTAGAATAAAACTGTTAGCAAGTAAATACAACTTAGTACTTAGGCTACCCCTATTCCGAAGACATATCTGATAAATTGGCTCACGTATGTGTGTTATCACCCTTTCACTACCGAATCAGCATGGGAATTAAGATAACTATTCTGGACGTATTAAGCTTTTGGTGAGGTCTGGTTCCTAATGTTGTGTGGTACAATTTAGGATATACAATTATTTCCTACAAAATCAATAAAACATCCAATGCTGAACATGGGCCTCCTGTCGAGGGTTTTCGCCATAGTAAGCATGCTTGGCAGGTGGCTTGGTGACTGCAGTATTATGAAATAACAGAAAGAGGTAAACGCTGCTGCCTTTTCTCTGGTAGAGGTATGCTTGTTATAGATTATGTTATAACAATGTGGACAAACGGCTTAACTTGCTTTCGGGCACAGAGGGTAGTAGTTTTATAGATCTAACTCAACTCTAAGTCCTGCGGCCAGATAGATCCCACGGCTTCCGAGACTTAAAGTGAGACTTATACCGCTCCTGAGGTTGTCCTACAAAATATTGCTCATATATTTTTTATAACATGTTTATTGCTGTGATTTTAAACCATTTATTAAGCGCTGCTGGCTTTTATGTCCATTGAAGTAACAAAAGCTTTGTGGCTAACTACATATTATGTCCGTCCAAAAAAAAGAAGCTGAGACTTCACTATCTAAGCCTATTATACATACGTTTAAGAGAGGAAGAAAGATATAAACTGGAGATATTTAATAGTTGCTAATACACAGCAAAATGATTTATTGTTTGCAGTAAAATTAATCTGTGTAAATACTTTTTTAAAAGCATTTAAATTACAGATTATAAGTAGTTATGACGGGCGCTCATAACAGTGCGTAGTAATTTAAATCTGCAAATTCGTACCACCTACTTTTTTTTCGGACGGACATTATGAATGAGAAAGAGACATGAGACTTTTGCTACGTCACAGGAAATTCCAACTTGGTTACCGTGTATTATAAGGTACTAGGCCACAATTTACCATGTACTTTCAATTAAGTTTTTTAGTCTCCTTTATCTTAAACTATCTATACAATTATTTTAATCGTACGGTACGATAAAAATACTGATGGTAAATCGTACTACCAGCTATTAGCAACCATTAAAAAATCGCGATGTATATTGAAAAAAATGTCAATTAACAAAGCCGCCTGTTCGATCCCCACCCATTGCACTACCGACGTGAACCCACTCGTAACATAAACATTTTAGCTTGGCACGAGGGGTTAACAAGAATACTAGTAGACAGCAAAAACTCGGCTAATTTTAAATTTAAAAAAAAACGTTGGTTCTTGTAATTTGGACCAGTCGCCTTCAAAATGATAAATGTAACACAGATAACAAGTTGCCTCCATTTAGCCAGCATATGCTGAATACTATTCATAGCAATAATGTGAATACTTCATCGCGTATGTAAAGAAAGTCTGGCTCTAGTATTAGTGTTTATGTATAGGCTGCTTCTAAATTATATGCCGTTTCTTTAACAGTAAATTAGGTAACGTATAGTGATTACGTTAGTGAAGTTATACTAAGTAACATTTTTTCGTACCGTAATTAAGATTATATTCAAATATATGTTTCTTTTAAATAATATCGTCCCTGACGGTGTTGACGGCATACAGCGACAATACAATGTACCCGTAACATACAATTTTGAGTATTTGTTGTTACAGCGGCAATAGAAATACACCATCTGTGAAAATTTCAACTGTCTAGCCATCGTAGTTCTTGAGATACAGCCTGGTGACAGACAGACAGACAGCGAAGTCTTAGAAATAGGGTCCCGTTTTTACCCTTGGGGTACGGAACCCTACCACGATTTGATTATTTGCATTGAATAGGCTCCAACACTCCTGGACATTTTTTTTTTCGGACGGCCCTATATATTTGGCCACGAGGCTTTTGCTACTTCACCGGGCATGACTCATGGACAGATTAAAAAAAAACCTTTTACTATTAGAAAACTACAATATCAAGGAGTAACATATTTTATTTATTCTTTATTGCACACAGTAAATATATAACATAAAGTTTATAGAACGGTGTTTCCGTTCTATAAACTTTACATGTACAAAGGCGAGCTTAATTCAATAATGAATTTTCTTCCAGCAAACCTTTATGAAAGATAAAATGAATATGATTTAAATATGAATTTCCCACCCGGGTGAAACCGCGCACCAGAAGCTAGCGTTCGGGAAAGTAGTAAAAGCCTAGTCTTACACAGCATATGTCCGTGCAAAAAAACAATCGGCTTCAAAAATCGAGTTTAAATTAACAACAACGTTTTATTTCCTGATATTCCATTTCCACGTTAGTGTACCGGCAGCTTTCATGCTCAAATCCTTTCTTTTGGAATTAAACATGGCTAGTATAATGCTAATGCGCTTCGCATAATGTCGAAATAAGCCTACGTAAATACAGGAAGACTGACATATACGTTTGTCCGTTTTGTTTTCATTAATGTGCCCGTTAAAACATATACAACCGTTTTAAATAATATGTAATTTTCTCTGGTACAATTTGCCGTATAGGTACAAAGTTTAACAACCAAACATGTTACATGTTTTAATTTTTCATGTTTCCTATACAAAATTGAGCGAATAACTGTATACACCGGATCGCTATATAAATCAATAACGATATTAAAGCCTAATACCGTTGACCTACATAAGTTTCCCTCTTAAAAAATATGTGCCAAATGCATTAAAGTACTACAGAGTGTATTTAAAACCACATAAAAAATCCAAGCTTAAAATCGCTTTTAAAAATACACTCGCCATTTCTGACCACTTTCCAAAAATCTGATATTCGAAGTTTAAGCAACTGAAATATGCCAACTCCATTGGTGTGTGAAAAAGAGATGGCTATTCAAATTGCTATGTGAGCGAAAGAGATGGCGCATACCATTTAAAAAGCTGTTTAATCCAACCTAGGGTTTATCGCGTCAAGCCTTCGGAAAAAATACGGGCAGCAATGAATTTACACTTACGAGTTCCGTACAGGATTATGTTAAGATATTTATGTTATAAATAGATTTGTGAATGTGCTTGTGGTTCAGTGGGTACTGCGAGTCTTGTTTCGATTCCCACTTGGGGCCAGTATGTGTGGGATACAGTTTTTTTTTAAGTGAGGGTTTGCTTTGTTTCCGCATATTATCTGTTAGTGCAGTCCCTCGCGGTACAGGAATTTATTTTACACAAGCTATCGCGCGCGGTTTCAGCAGCATAGGTCCCGTGGAAACCTAGACTTAAAATATAGCCACAAATAATGTGGCTTTCTATCGGTAAAAGAATTTGCAAAATCGGTTCAGAAGGTCCAGACATTACCCCCTACAACCTCACAAACAATTTACTAACTTGACCCATATCCTACTAATAGTATAAACGCGAAAGTTTTTAAGTACGGATGTTTGTTACTCTTTCACGCCAAAACTACTGAACGGAATTGGGTGAAATTTTGCACCGGGATAGGTTATACGCTGGATTAACATATAAGCTACAAAATATCACGCTCCGACCCACTGGAACAGAGTAACGAGGGGCGCAGCTACTATAAAATAATTTTATAGTATTGATACTTAGATAGAGAGTGCGAGTTACCTTAAAAAAACAAAATTAAATGTTAAGTAGACTATGAAATTATAAGATAAAATAGATGAACTATGAAGATGCCAGTGAACAATGTTCATCCCAGTGCAGATATACATACCATCAAACCTTACTTCTTTATTACTTTAGTATATATAGTAGGTATGGAGTGTAAGACAGCCTCCGTGGCGTAGCGGTATAAGGCTCGGTGTAAGTTTCGGAGGTCGTGGGTTCGATTCCCAGAATATAAAACTTTGTACAAAATCTAAGATTTCTTTCCGGGTCTGGTTGGTTGAGAGACTACCCTCCGTGCCTCAAAAAGCACGTAAAGCCATTAAATCATTTATAGCAAATGTAAACCAGGGAACGGTGATCGGGGTTTCCCTATGTGTGTTACTATTACGGTCACCAAGCCGTCTGCCAAGCGTAGTAACTATGGCAAAACCCTCAGGAGGAAGCCTATGTTGGCAATGGACGTTATACGGGCCGATAATGATGATGACAGCCTGTAGGTATATACACAGTTAATATACGACAATACTATAAAATATTACAATAACAAAACGAAATCGGAGCTCTCGAGGCATATATTTTCTCCACAAACAATACAAACACATATTCCGGCCATTATATATTACATTATATAATGTACAGTAATAAAGCTTTCAGCGCCATTTTATATTACCAATGAACCCTAAAGCCTGTGCCATGTGACGTCAACCGGCTTCCGGATCCGCAAATATTATGATAATTCGCGCGGCCGGACGTTACGTACCGTTGTTTATATAGCGGATGACAAAATTAACTGTCCAGAGTTTTGGGAATATTATTCTCCACAGAATGTGCACCTACCATGTTTTTACTCTGCATCACCGAGAAAATGCCTTTGGCATTAAGTCTGCCGCTGTACAACTATGTGAAAGAAAAAAAAAAAAACTACATATTTTAGAATTAAAACTTTCGTGAGTGGTACACATATTTATATTATTTAACCGGTTTTACTCACGGTTTGTGAACATCGGATATGTCCGACTAGTTTCGAGACCATCCCGAGGTCCATTCTCAAGGAGGAGTCGACTCGACGGCGCGGCGCTGGACGACTAACGGTCTCGAAACTAGTCGGACATATCCGATGTTGACAAACCATGAGTAAAACTGGTTAAATGATATAAATATACACATTATTAACCAGCCACCCGCGCGCGTTTTCACCCGCGTGGCTCTGGTTCCCGTGGGACTCATTAAATGTAGCCTATGTCATCCGGGGATAGTGTAGCTTCCCAACTGTGAAACAAATTTTCAAATAGTTCAGGTAGTTTTGGAGCCTATTCAATACAAACAAACAATCAAATCTTTCCTCTATATAATATTAGTATAAATATTCATAGTAATGACTCTGCATAGTGTTAAAATAATGTCACTTCTATTGTGTGCATGTCCTGTGTGACAAAATTCAGATAATGTATTCCTTACAATATGAGGGAGACACCATAGTCCATAGTTTTAAATGTTTTAGATGTGTTAACAAAAGACATACTGATGAGCGACTTTGATAATCTAAAGATAGAAAAAAACTAAGCTTAGACTTAAATACTCATTTTAATGTTAATGCAATGCAGCAATGCAGATATTAATAATCATATATAAAGCTGTAGAGTTTGTACATTCGTTGAGTGAATGCGCTAATCACAACAACTACGGGTCCGATTTGAAAAATTATTTCAGTGTTAGATAGGCTATTTATCGAGGTTTAATTAAGAAGTTTTACGGGAACGCGGGAAGTTAGTCTAAGAAATTGCTCAAACATTTCTGGTCCATCGTGGGGATTGAACCTACAAACTCAAAAACCAAAAGCGAGACTTATACCAGTACGCCACACAGGTTATCATCATATTAAATTGTAATAAAAATAACTAATTTAAAAAAGTTGTCAGTTAATTTTGTTAGGACATATATAATGTAGTAGTTTTATCATTTTATGTGTTTTGGTAGCAGCTAGTTCCGGCGGTTGAGGTTGAACAGTTCTGTATGGGAGACATACAACTTGTGCTTTAATGGCCCTTCCTTGAGATAAACCATGTGTGTTCACGAATCTCGGCAACGGCTGAAATGGTTTTTAATATAACTTCATATAACATTTCAGGTTAATTTCTGTTAGCATCAGACCGCATAACATTCACTGGCAAGCATGGGCTTCCCTCGAAGACGGCTGTAGTCACCACGCTTTATAGGTGGGTTGGTGCCCGCAATATTGTGTACAGCATATGCACATACTCATAAAGATAGTATATCTTTATGTGTATGTGCATATATACATATATACCTGGTTTAAGATTGACGATGTTATAGCTATCGCAACCGACGGCTTATATACATATTAAACTGTAAAAGTTTCTTCACTTATTTAGGTTCACTTCACTCTATATTTCTTTTATATAATTGCTAGTTTCCCATATGAACTTCATAATTAAATATAGTATATAGCCTTTCTCATCTAAATC
This sequence comes from Nycteola revayana, assembly GCA_947037095.2. Classification (NCBI taxonomy): domain Eukaryota; kingdom Metazoa; phylum Arthropoda; class Insecta; order Lepidoptera; family Nolidae; genus Nycteola; species Nycteola revayana. The sequence goes on along the minus strand of OX344841.2, from coordinate 12,149,854 downwards.
AGGCGAAACCGCGATGATAGTTGCAATAATTTTTAGAACTTAGTCCATAAATGTTTTTATTGCCTAGCAAAAACAAAATTGTATTCACACATGTATTAATGTTTAAAGATCAATAACAATGAGGGAATAATATCATAATATACGCAAAGGTCTGAAATAAATTAATGTTTCCGGCGTGTTTCAACATGACACACCCTAGGGAAATAAGTCCCTGAATCGCGAGGGGCTTTCTCAGACTCAGAACAACTATCTGTGGTTCACAAACTAAGTAACTAATCCGGACGGAAATCGAACCCAGAGCATAACGTCTCAGAGCAGCTATTGAACTACTGAGCTATCGGGCAATCTAGTATTTCAGGACTGTGTTCTTGTAGAACTAGCCATTTTTGTTTAATAGGTATTATTAGGTAAACTGTTTATGCGTGTATATTCATACTAGATTACGCACGCGGATTCACCCACTTAGCTCCTGTTCCCGTGGGTACTTCATTATATAATATAGACTATAGCCTTCCTTGATAAATGCGCTATCTAACACGAAAATATTTTTTTTAATCGTAATCGTAACCGTTCAAGCAAATAAACAAGCATAGTATAGTATAAGATATAAGATTTTGGAAGTAAAACTAAAAACATAAATATAAAATATTTATCCAAAACAAACACACAGTTCCACACAAAACAGAGAAACAACTTCAAAAATAATTTATTCAATTTTAATTGCGAATTTGAACCTAATTAAAGATTTACAACGCACCCCGTGTCAGGTTCATCCATCGTATACCACATACGATTTAGATGGGCCGTTTCTAACCACTACGGCTACAAAGGGCTTGACCCGTGACTAAAATTATTTAAAGGGTAATCTTCGTGACCACAACTTTGTAAGGCTACAACCTCCAGTGATAAAGGGCCAAACCTGATCCGAGGGACTGAACGTTTGTCCTACGGAGACTTAGGTTAACGAACTTCTATTTGTTTCGTATGTTTATTTGTAATTTTAAAAATAGAACTTACTTCCGTGGCTGTATTTGGCTCGCTTTAAATCTCGGAGGTCGTGGATTCGATCCCCACGCCGCACAGTGGGCTGGGATTACAAGGTTGGGTCTTAAGAGATCAAATGTTCAAATCATTTTTTTTTGGTATCTAGGCATAAATTTGAAACGTTTTTATTCTTTGACTTTTTTTTAATTTAACGAGTACTTTCGGAGATATAGCCATATCAAATTCGTATGAAGAGTCATGTTATTTTAGTTAAGCAATTATTCCAATTAAATTGAAATTGAAAACAATGTACACTAAACGGCCTGAAAACCTCAATATCTACTTAGTTCTTTAAAAAAAAACAATGTTCGACATTTTCCACCACCATAGGTAGGTATGACGTAATTTGTTTTGAGACTTATTTCCGGGAATCAAGGGATAAAAGTGCGCGAGCGCAACAACAAGTTATGACGTGTCGTAACGTGATTGGTGCAACGATAGGGTACCTACGGAATGTTCGGTTGCATTCAAACGTACTTCAGTGTTCTATTACCCACCATAATAGACGCACTACCCACACATTCATTACTTACTTATTTGTTATTTTGTATTTGTGAAAATGTTTGAAAATTTTGTGACAAACCTTGATCTTTTCGTTATTTTAAAAAACAGTGGCAGTATTAAAAATAATGACAGTTTGTGTAGTGAGATAAGGTCTAAATTTTTAGTTGAATTAAGTGATGATCACGAAAAGACCTTCAAGTTGTTTTGTGCAAAATTTTGTTATAATTTAAATAGAAGATGGGAAAACGCTTATCGTAAAGAAAATATATTCAGATCTAAAAATAGTGAATGGTTACAAGAAAACATAATATGGCCAGACTGTATTAAGTGTTTTATAGGCAGTAATGAAGATCAACCAGCACCGAGTACATCAACTCAGTATGTATCAAAAGTTTCTGTCGGTGTCTCCACCGAACAAAGCCCAAGAAAACCTTTTTGTGAATTAGCGCCTAAACAGAAAAAAAGACGTGCAGAAAACTTTCATTTATCTCCGGACGAAATAAAATATGCATATTTTGAGCAGTTGAAAGCGGATGGGAATGAGGAGGTTGCTAAAATACTAGATCATTTACTAAAGAATCCCCAAGATATAAAAATATAGCTGGTATTATATGCCTTCAAGTGTTCATAAAGTTCTTATGTATGGTGCAGCTATTATTTAAAGTTTTGGTCTTATACCAATTGGACAGCTATCTGAAGAAGCTGCTGAAGCTAGAAATAAAGACTTTCGTAGGTACCGCCAACACCATTCCAGGAAATGCAGTAGAAAAACTACAAATGAAGACATTTTAAATAATTTATTGACCAGCTCTGATCCACTCATCTCAGCGAAACGTCACAAACTTCGCAGAAAACATAAAAATTTGTCAGTAGAAGCACAAAGTTTATTAGTAATTGAACAAGCGGAAACATTTGATGATGACGAATACGAAAATTTTGCATTCGTTAATGTGGATACCCTTGACAGTGATTAAATTAAAACAGTGCAGTGGCCAGTAGTGATTGTGATTTTTACTTATTTATTTTATTAGTCCTTAGTGGATTAGACCTAAAGGGGAGACCACTACATAAAAAAAAACGCGCCTAGTTCTTAACCTCTATGGTGGTGTGGAATAGAGAACAAAATTTGAAATTGCGACCAAATCGCAGAAAATCGCAACCCGAGAATAGACGCTAAAATAGGACAAATATACGTACTATGCATACGTAGAGTCAATTCTTTGAGAAAATTTGAGAATTTCGAGATTTTCATATATTTTTCTTTTGCTTCATACAAAAATTACTTTGGATATTTATAACTCCGAAAATACTAAGGTATCTGAACGACCCTCAAAGAAATAATTACTTATAATCGATAGATAAATCCAACACAATATTTAAAATTTCAGAAAAATAAACTTTTTTTTTAATGCTACGTCCATTACCGGCCCGTTTCAGCCCACTGTGCGCCGCCGTACAGGAAATCTTGTACTAAATTCTAAGATTTCTTTCCGGGTCTGGTTGGTTTAGGGACTACACTGCATGCCTCGGAAAGCACGTTAAGCCCGTTAGTCCCGATTGTTATAACATCATCTCTAATAATCGTATATCAAGGAACGGGCAGCAGCGTTTCCTTGAGTGGTACAACATAATACTGCGGTTAACAACCCGCCTGGCGCGTGGTGACTATAGCCAATACCCTCCCCCGGGAGGAGGCCCATGTTCAGCAGTGGACGTTGTTATACGGACTGATGATGATGGCTTACCTATTATTATAATGCCCCTATAAAATTCAATAACTCTACCTAATCAGAATCTACATATTACGCGAATCAACCACTTTGTACCCCTTTTTTATAATAATCGAATTTCGAGACCACTAATAGCATTACTTAAATAATCATACATACGACTTATCTCTGCAAAAATAAATTACAAAGTTACACTGTTTTTCTGTCTGTTGCACTTTCATGCCTAAACGACTAAAGCAAATTGGTAATAATAAAAGAGTAGATCTACTAAGTCTACTAGAATAGACCTCGGGGCATAGTTTTTGATCAAATTCGCTTTATTAATTACAAAGCGCATATTATTTACAAAGTTTGTGAATGGAGATGTGAAATGCAATTATTTCACAGAAATGTCCAATTCTCTATCTATTAGAGCAAATCAAGAATATCAAATTTAATACTCATACTATCTTCTGTCAAAGAAATTTCTCGCAAAAATTTCCATCATACATCATGAATACAACTTCACAACCGAAGCACGATTTTACAATTTTTTTACACACACGCAAAATATCAGTATATTTAAGTTTATAATACGTTCAGCATATACCCGGCTACGTGACTCGAAACTGTGGCGTGGTTTAACGAGCTTCTGTTGTGTACCTACTGTGCACTGATTATTCTGTGACTTTGTTGGGAATTCGCAGAAACAGATAATTTATTCATTCGGTTGGTTAGTTGAAATGTGTCTATGTGTGTGTGTGTATATAATCTATGTAATCAACGGTTAAGTTAAACATTAAGGTTTTGTTTACTACTTACTCAAGAAGTAGTATTGAAATAGAAAAAAAGGAATATATAAGTATAATATAAACTGACTTATGTAAATAATGAGAAAGTTAAGTTAAATTTGCCTTCAATCATGTAAAAAACAAGATTTGAACGAATTAAATTAAAATTTTTCATGTTGAGCATAATAAAAAACATGCTTTACAAATATAAAATCTACCTTAAGTATAGATTGTTATAAATTATATACTAGCTTTCCCCGCACGGTCTCAACCGCGTAACTCCCGTTCCCATAGAAAATTCATAATTAAATATAGCCTTTGTTACTCCTAAATCACGTAGCTTTCTAATCGTTAATGAAGTTTGAAAATCAGTTCCGTAGTTTCGAAGCTTATTCAAAGCAAACAAACTCGGGACGAAATCTTTTGAACCTGGTCAATTTGTTGAAACTATAGAGGCACAGAATATTTGACATCAACAAACTCAAATCATCTTCAAAGCTTCTCCATCGTACTTAGTAAAATTAAATGCCTATATCTGATACTCTGAAGAATGAATAATTGAAACCGACCCCCTTTGTAATTATATTTGAATAATTAACAGACAATTAAAGTAAATCGTTAATTTAAGCGATTCCATTAGGAAGCACTCTGCTCGAAATTTGACTAAAAGGGGCGACATATTGACACTTATACGTTTCGCCGTGTGGTTTTCTCCCTCCCTTATCTTCCCTAAGATGTCGTCAGAGGACATATAGATGATGGATGGGAAGCAGCATAAATCAGCTCAAATTTACGTACAATCTTAGTTGCACAAAACTCCCCTAAAAAACTAAAAGCCATAATCTCTCAATCTCCCCGGCAGTGACCGCTCTGAGCCGAGGTCCAAGTCCCACAGAGGACGCCCTCTTGCGCAGGTTGCTTAGTTTGTAGTGTTTAAACCATTCATCTAGGCTGGAGCTCTGCTCGCCTTTATGCCCGGTGAATTAGAAAAAGGCTTGGGGGCCAATTACATATGTCCATCCGAAGAAAAAAAAAGGTAATTTATCGAGAAAGGCAATAGGCTATATTTTTTAAGCTCCAATCACATCTTACTGCGATCACCAATCCCACCAAGCATGGTAATTATTACTCTGGCGTTTGTGTCCACCGCTGAACATGGGTCTCTTCTTTACAAACCTTGAGATGTCAGATTCGTTAAAATATATTGCCAAAATCATGACGTTTAGCAGGCAGATTGGTGATGGCAGGAAGATGTGATTGGAGCTGATAAAATATAGCCTATTGTCTTCCTTGATAAATTAACTATCTAACACTGAATATTTCTTTTAATCGGTTCTGAAGTTCATATTCATATATTGCACACCTTATGTATAAAAAGTTGTTACAAAGACAAAACCAGTACAAAGTATGAACCCTGGCGGGCACGGCAAGTTAAGTTCCTCAGATAAGAACGTTCAAGCAAACAAAACAGTTCTTCGGCTTTATATATTAGTATATAGAGAATATAGATGAATTTCTAACAGGAACGGGAGTTATGCCAGTGGAAGTATATTTAGCATTTTTATATAATTGAATACAAATATGATTGGTAAATTATACGCCTAGCATCCGATCTAGTGATAAGTGGAGCGGATGTATCAGATCCAGAGTAAAGGCATCCTTACTCGCTCGTGTGTACATGGACAGGTTTAGCTTCGTATATAATGATTCGCAAAAGCTAAGGCGAGAAAGAGAACAAGCATGTTTTGATATACTTTTGTAGTGTTGTCCTACTTTTATGTTCGACGAGCTGAAATTAATGTGAATGCAAGAAATGCGTTGTATTCTCATATTTTCAATTGAAAAGTTTAGATTTTACTTAGATAAAATCTTTAGTGAATCGCAGTGAATCTTTCTGTTGCCTTTTCATATATAAGAATCTAAACATTTGAAACAATTTTATAAAGAATAAGTACATTGTTTGGAAAGACATAAACTAGTTTTTTGTTGAGCAATTGGAGCAGTTGCACGGCTAGTTGTTTACTCATACTCGCCTGCTTTCATAGGTTTGCGTTTAGCGTTACTGTATATACAAAGTGAAGACTAGCGCCATCTGTGACGCGCTGTAGGAGTCAGTTAGGGTTGACAAAAAAAAAATTGAATATATCACTGCTTAAACCTTAACTGTTGTATACTTGCTATGCACTTATAATCAAATAACACTCGCCTTTGTGCATGTTGTTTCCAATTTATACAATGTTTGTCATTTTCTGTGGGCAATAAAGTATTAATCAAATCAAATTCCTTTTGGATGCAAAAAAAATCTAACAACTAAAAATCGTATCAATACCGCAATTTATACGATTTTTATTTTAAAGCAGCGATATATGTTATGGTACCTATCGTACTTGAGTGACAAATATGTCAGTCAGACAGTAATTAAATAGACAGAAAATTTTATCGAGACTCGAGTGTGTCCTTTGTTTGTGTCGATTGTGTACTTGTAACTTAAACTCGGTGACAAATCCATTTTTTGAATAAATTGTGTAATAAAATATATCTATAGCCTTCTTCGATAAATGGGCTATCTAACACTGTAAAAAAAATTCAAATCGGGTCAGTAGTTCCTGAGATTACCGCGTTCAAGCAAACAAACAACCAAACTCTTGAGTTTTATATATTAGTATAAGATTTTCGTTATTAGATTAATGTGTACATTAATTTTTGGCAGCCCTATTGCGAGTCAACGTTGCAAACGTCAAACGGGGCGGAGCAGTCATGTGTAAGTGCGTTCGTACATACGAGTACGTACAAGTTCGTTTCTATTTGGAAGTTCGTTTGTACCAATTGATAGTGAAAATACAAGTTTGTTCTACTCGTTATACGTATACTGATTACATGTCAACGCCTCAGTTCAACACGAGTTGGATTACCTAGTATGTTTTTTTCAGTTGGAGCTTGGTGGTAATTTACAAAACAAACTAAGCTACCTGCACACGCGGGCTTCTCCTGTTGAGCTTGGACTACAACTCAGTCGGTCGCTCGCTGGTGAAAGGAAGGAAGGAGCCCGTATAAATGGCTTCTGTTGAATATGGGCTTCCTCCCAAGGGAGAATTTTACCATAGTAACCATGTAAGGCGGGTTGATGACCGCAGTATTATGTTGTAACACACAGGGAACCGCTGCTTCCCGTTCTGGCAAACGATTGTTATAGATGATGTTATAACAATCGGGACCAACGGTTCACAGTGTTTTCTGAGGTAAGTATGTAGTCCCTCAATTAACCAGCCCGGGAAGACATCTTAGATTTTGTAACAAAGATTTCTAATCCGGCGTGGGGATCGATCACACGACCTCCGTGACTACGCTACGCCACGAAGGCAGTCATCGCTATACATCAATTATGTTCCTAGCGCGGGATCTGTATTGTAGTTAAACTTGTCGTTTAATCTTCAAGTTCAAATAAAATGTATAATAAAAAAATACATTATAAAAGTTTTACGTATTGTCGTAAACAGTTAGCGACGCTATGACATCGCTTTTATAATCTCATAAAGTAAGCCTGGATTTTCATCAAAAATTGATTACAGAACTGTCAGCTCCAGCGTTATACTTGAGATCGGAACGAATATTAATATCTACCCAAATATGTATGTAGAACTGCGTTTGAAATCACTCTCCAAGTTTGTCAAACCACTTTCCTATGGATTCTTTAGGAAATTGAGGAAGAATTTAGATTTGAAAACTTTATGGACTTCATTGTTGTAATAAAAGTAAGAAGGAGATGAAATTCAAACTTAATATTATATGTGTTTGTGTTTGTTTTTCTTCTAAACCTAGAAGTGTAAGACAGTGTAATCGGCATATTTAACTAAGATTTTGATAGCAGGTTCTATCACTGTCTTAAAATAATGTATGTTCTAACTATAATAATAAGCTTTATTCGTCCATGAAAGAAAGTGTACAGTATCTCTTATAATTTAATTGTGCTTGATAGAATATCATTAGAATTGATGTCATTAATTAGTTAACGGGATAATTAGAAGTTAGTTTTACATGGACCCCCTTCGGGTTAAGCCTTCTCCAAGGTAATTGTTCCTATCTTTGGCTGCTAATTCCGCTACATCATCTGCGGCCTCTCTCTTATATGTAAGTTTGTGAGCATGAAAGTTTATTGCTATTTCAGGATAAAGCCACAGATTACTGAAATGTAGTTCAAATATATTTTATAACCGGGCCTTTAACACATAGGCTATGGGTAAGACCAATTACACAGCAGCAATCGAACACGAAAAACTGGTTTCATAAATATGAGTTATTGCACAATATTTATATTCTTGTTAACCCCTCGTGCTAAATTTAAGTACTTGTGTTACGTGTGGGATCACGTCAGTAGTGCAATGGTTGGGGATCGAACCGGCGACCACATGATCGCAATTCCAACTCCCTAGCCTTTGGGCTACGGCCGCTTAAATTGCTTCTCTTCTTCTTCTCGTCGGAGGTTCATAATTAAATAATTACTTTCTTATGGTGAAATAATTGTTGATATCGGTCAAGTAGTTCCGGAGCCTATAGCTTACCAACAATCAAATATTTCCTTTTTTTTCAGACGGAAATATGTAGTTATCCCCGAAGCTTTTGATACTTCGCGAGCAGAGCAGCCTTGATAAAATCTTTCCTCTTTATATTGAAACAAGCAGTTATTTTGAAGCATCATACAAAGTTTTCCTATCCACCTGCCTAATGCTTTAAAAGGGCGATTTAAAATTCAGATCTTTTATAAACGAATTAATTGACTGACAGTATCCGAGCCACGTTTTCTTTTTTAAAACCAGGTTGCTAATGTTATAACAATTAAGTTGAATATTCACAAACATTTCCAGCCTACTCCAAGAGCTCGGCGTCAAAGAGAATATTCATGAGGAAGCTCCTAGACTATGGATTAATCTATGACGTCGTATAAGTCTCCCTTTGATCTATAACGATCTACTAAACAATACATTATATAATGTGCTATATGCTTATATAATTATATGAACTGTCAACGATGCTTTAATAATGAACATCATCAATTTTTGACACATGTTCGGGGTTTGCGAATTCACCGGGCATAAAGGCGAACAGGGACAATGTGAGTTTTTAAGTAGCGGAACAATGTGTTTACCATTAGGTACCCTATTTAATGGTATCAAAAAGTCCAAATCACCAAAAAATACTTACATGGATTTTTAAATTAAACGACGATAATCGAGGTCTTGTTTTTCAAAGAGCGCCTAGAAATCTAATTGTGTTCATAATTTAATATAGGTACCTATTTCTTTTTTAATAAGTTTAACAATATCTTATTAAAATATATTGCATATTATAAACACATTGTGAAAGTAAAAGACGAATTGCATTGTGTTAATGTTAAAAAGGGTCAAAACCCCAGCCTTATTAAATAGTTGAAAAACTCAAAACTAAGCTATTTATTGAGGAATTTTGATTTTTAGGTTCTTATGATGCGTCCCCTTCTTTTCTACCACTTCTAGACGTGGTAACTCTGAGAAAAACTCAGGAATAACCTTTTTTAAATAAATGTTTCGTTAATAATAAAGCAGTATTGTTTCAGAGCAACTCACTCCCAGAACTTTTGTCACTGTAATACTTAAACAGAAAATTCATAATAAACTTCTCCACATATCGTCTAATTATAACGTCGTATTCATTCAGATATAGATAATGAAAATGGGAATTTTAGGTGATTCTGGAATATGAGTATTTTACTTTACTTTAACTTTACTTTACTATTAATTTAAAACACTTACAGAGTACGTTGATAGTGTGTGTAGCGACGACGCTGTCGGTGAGCTGGGCGTTGATGCCATGGCAGACTACCACCATGGAACGCTTGTCGGGAACCACCACCACGGTGATATTGGACGCTGTTACCCAGCCGCCTGCGGATTACCAATATATGTATATATATTATACCAATTTTAATGTTCATGATTGAATCATTTGGGATTTTTGAAGTTGATGTTGTTAAAATCATTGAATATTGATCATATATTGTACACAGTGACAGAATTAATTTATTTGGGCCTGTGCCTATATTATTGTTTTTGCCAATGTCAGAATGTGTTATATTATATTCGGGTTGTTATAATAATGCTCTTTACTAAAATTACGGGACTTTCAATACAAGAATATCTATTTTAAATGTTGTCTTCAAAACTAATGCAATTTTTTGCTTGCCTTCCGGAGATATAGCAGTCCTATTGCTAGCTTCCTTGTAAGGTTTCCCAGCCACCAGCCACTTGACATCAGCGGCAGGGTTGGAAGGTGCCGTGGTACAGGTCAATGGTACAGGGTCCCCTACCCTGGCTTCAGCGGGGCCCGTGATGGTGACGTGGGTTGGAGCGACTGTAACAAAGATACGTTTGATTAATGGTAGATCAGTGTGGACTATCAGACTAAGTCTGATTAATACTTAATTGCACTCAGAAAATAACATAAAATAAATTGTATATATACATTGGAAACAACATGTACAAAGGCGAGCTTAATTCAATTATGAATTCGCTTCCAGCAAACCTTTAGGAAATAGATACATGATAATGAGGGCATAGCAAATGTACAACAGATTTAATTTATATTATTTTTACCAAATTGTTAAATACATATCTATAAACATACAAACTATAAATACCAGCTATTTATAATAAACTACATATACTAACTTATATGTCCATACTACAAAATAAATAACCGAAACAAAAAATACTCCTTTGTTCTTCTTTTGAATGCATCAAGAGACTGGCAAGCGCGTATAGGATGTGGAGGGGAATTCCATAACCGCACTGCACGGACGGTGAAAGAGTGTCGCCCTCCCGACCCTTAGTTTGCTAAGAACCTTCCGATGCCCTCGTAGACTCGAAGTCCGAGAGGCCCACGAACTGTAAAGTAGAGCGACAGTTGCACAAAACTCCCCTAAATAAACTAAAAGCCATAATTCCTCAATCTCCCCGTCAGCGACCGCCCTGAGCCGAGGTCCAAGTCCCACAGGGGACTCCCTCTTGCGCAGGTTGCTTAGTTTGTAGTGTTTAAACCATTTATCTAGGCTGGAGCTCTGCTCGCCTTTATGCCCGGTGAAGTAGCAAAAGCCTCCTGGCTAACTACATATGTCCGTCCGAAAAAAAAAAAAAAAAAAAAAAAGGTGAAAGAGTGGTCATTTATAAAAAAAATTAACCAAATTAATATCTCAACTTCCACATTTACACATTCTCTTTGGTTTGGAATTCTCGAGCACAAAGTACACCCAGACTGAGAACAATTATCTGTTGTTCACATAAATAATTGTCCCGGGTGGGAATCGAAGCCACAATACCACGTCAACTGAGCCACCAATGCAGTCAACATATTAAGTAAAATATGATTAATGTAATTACGGAGACGGTCAATGTTCCTAATGGACGCCATTTTACCTTTGAGATGCTGAACTCCACAATTCATTTATTGTAATACCTACTATAAAGAGGTAAAGTTTGTGAGTTTGTATCTCTGGATCTACTCAACTTTGAAAATTATTTTACCGATAGAAAGCCAAGTCATTTATGAGTGTCATAGGCTTAAGTTAAAGTTTCCACGGGAACGGGATCTACGTAGGTGAAACCGCGCGGTACAGAAATTATTCTACGAAACAGTACCTAAATAAGGAGTAGGTAGTCGTAAGTACTCCCAGTACACTGAACAGTCGTCTATTGAATAATTTTATGCTCATATTTCAATCGTAAACTCAGAATACCCACTGGTTCCGTAGCTTTCTCACAAACCAATATAGTTATGAAGAATATAAAATTTCCATTTTATACACAGTTACTCTCCGATCGTGCGCCAATATGATTTATTATGCTTCAATATGAGTTTTTTTTTAAACTTTTGGTAGTTTTATTGTATTTTAGTTATTTAGTATGAATAAGTAAAATAGAGATTTATCTATAATAATAAAGTTGAAGAGTTTGTTTGCTTGAACGCGGTTATTTCTCCATTAGAAAGCTACGTTATATAGGTGTAACAATATTAAATTTAAGAAAAAAACATTAATAGTATTATATTATTGGTATTACTAAAAACTTTGTAAATACTTCATTTAAACTATGTAAGTAATTTTTTCAAACAAATCTCAATAATGTACCGAAATATATTTTGTAAACAATTCAATAAGATATTTTACTATATTATACTTAAGTTGACATTAATAAAGTGAGTTCAATAGTCTAAGAATATTTATTTAGCGTCATTTATAACTAAGGTTGTCTGGATGTCGGCTAAACGTTTAAACGAAAATACTTTGCTCTTAAGTAATTATTTACTTACTTATAAGTATTACATTTTGTCTATGTCTTGACGCATGCTTTTAATAAGATAGTTTCACAGAAAAGGCCTTTCCAATGTTATGAAAAACCCAAAAGTATTATGAAATAATAATACAAATTCTAAATTATAAATATAGTGTACTGTAGGCATCGCGAACAATAAAATCCGACCCGATACCCACATCAATGCAAAAAGTTCTTCTATATCGCAGTGGTTCTTCGAGCCGGATAAAAATTCTTTAAGCTCGAGGCGTCAATAGTCTCCAACAAATTAAAAGTTTGCCCTTCTCGTATAAATATCAAATAAATTAGAATATCGTTGGTGCTATTTTAAATTTGAATCGTTTGTTAGCTTCGTTTAGGTGCGTGCGTTCGGTTTGACGTGCAAATTAGGAATGAATATCTGATAATGTAGGTATACTCAGGGGTAATAATGAATACATATGGAAATTGAAACCTGTAATCAAGTTATACATCTGATACGCTTGTATCGGTTGGGGTATATTTAAGCTCAACACTTGAATTTGGTTCAGGGACCACCATCCGGAAGCACGTTAAGCCTTTGGTTCCAATTGTCATATTATGACGTATACGATTGTCATAGATATTCATATAATGAATATCTATGACAATCGGAATATTCGGAATCTATACTATTTGCAGCACCCAGAATGATGATAGCATTGCTCCGTTGAATGGCAATGATTATCAGTTGCAAATTAAATAATAGCACTCTGGGAACTTACCGCATTAACGAGAGAGAGAAAAATTTACCAATCGGTTATGGTATGGTAGAAGGCTATGAAGTTAAAAAAAACATTAAACACACAAAACAGCTTTCTAAAATTCTATTATTAATTCGACAAGCGTTGATAGTAAAACACAAATATCTACGTTTTACTCAAAAGGGTCAGAAGGCAAACAAAACTAATTAACCAACTAACTCAATAATTTAATTAAAGTCAAAACTACAGACATGTTTCGCAAAGTCACGAGTTATTATTGATTTGTCAATTTTCGGTACGTATACCTAAATTTTTTTTTTTTTTTTTAGGAATTTCATTTCAAACAGTCCTAAAAAAATATTTATGTCGTGTGTTTTCCGGCTGAGAATAGACCACTCCATCTTTCAGCTCAAGGGTAGTTACTACCGTATTGTGATCACTAATCCGCCTGCCTAGTGTGGAGATTAGGGCAATAACCCTCAATGGTTATGGCTTGCTAGGTCACGTTCAGCAGTGGATTTAAACAGGCTGTTAATTACAGTAAAAAAATATTTTAATCCTAGCTCTTCTAAAACTCATTTACTCAAAACAGTTTTTTTATTGTGTGCTTAAACGTAGACAATATGTAAGTTATTTTCTGAGAAGTATTATCTACTAGCTGCGCCCCGTGGTTTTACCCGCGTTGCCTGCTCCAGTGGGTCGGAGCGTGATGTTTTGTATGTTAATCCAGCGTATAACCTATCCTGGTGCTAAATTTCAAACAATTCCGTTTAGTAATTTTGGCGTAAAGGGTAACAAACATCCATCCATCCATACTTACATACATACTTTCGAGTTTATCAAATAAAAAATAATAATAAAATACTTTTGTTGTGCGAGTTTTTACGAGCCGTGAACCCAACAATATATTTTTTAATACCACATTAATACAGCTATTACCCAAACCATACGATGTACCAACTCAAATTCTGTCAATATTCGATGTAATTTGTCCAAATTTATATGCCAATAACTTAATTACAAAAAAAGACCTTAACAAAAAAAATCTCTTCACCATAATTTGATTCCAAACATAATGTTACTCGCTACAAAAAGGTCGTATATAACTGAGGTAACTCACTTAAGCAGAAACTCAAGCACAGAGCGTCACAACTCAAAAAATCAAATTTCGAATCAGACCAAACATGAAAGGCATTTACTACCGGCTACTGATCAATCCTAGAAATGTCTTTGACAACTGAAGCATATTCATTTTATAAGGAAAAGCTCTACGGTTGACTGGTCCAACGTCTTACCTGCTATATAAATAAACAATGAGACAGAATTTTGGGGACATTTATTTGGATTGTGGTACAAGTTATAGGGATTTTGAGATGATGTTATAAATTTTATATTGGAGTTAACTAAGCAAATTTCAGACAGTTTTGGTAACGTGAAATGGAATTAGTTTTTAATTGTATTTATTTTATTAAGTATTGGAGGATGTTAACTGATCTTTAAATTCTATTTTATTTGACGTCATGTCATTACTTTTTTCTTAAAAAAGACCACCCGGAAAATAAATTATGTGCGCTGTCACGGGAGATTTTACAAACACATAACGCACTGCCACAAAGCACACCCAGATTTAAAATAACTTTCTGTGATTCACATAACTAACTGTCCCAGGAATCGAACCCTACTGTAACCGCAAAAAATTTCCTCGATAAATAAGCTATCTGACACTGAAAGAATGTTTTTAATCAAACCAGAAGTTCCTGAGATTAGCGCGGTCAAGCAAGCAAATAAAAAAAACTCTTCAGCTTTATTTATTAGCAGAAGAATATAATATAATAATATGAAAAATACAAGACAAGAACGAAGGTAAACTCCCTTAAAAATGCTTTCTTTAATGATTTTAAATGTAAGCCACAATAGCTTGACAACTATACCACACACTATCTATATTACTGCGCTTTTTGTCTGCTACCTTCACAGATGGAGTTGTTGTCTAAGGTACAGGGAGCCTTATTATATACATAAAAATAAAGGGCACGGTCATCGATGCGGTCAGTTGCGTTGATTGTAAGCAGACGTAATGTATGGCATGGTATTTTTATTGTGAACATCTTCTTCTTCATCAGTACGTTTACATCTACTGCTGAATATATGCCTCTTTCTATAAGGTCTGTTACCTTGACAAGCTATAGCCGTTGAGGGACATTGCCGTAATAACTACGCTTGGAAGGCGGATATTCTTGAGCTGATAGATGCTGCTGCACATCCATCAGATGTATATTTTTTAGTTGCCTCTTACGACACATATGGGAAGATATGGGGTGGTCTATTCTAAGTTGAAAACTACACGACACGGTATCCGAAAATCCAAAACTAATTTAACATGCACATTAACTTTCAATTGTGAAGACTGAAAGGGTTCTACTAAGTTTTTTGGCAATGTTTCTCAGTAGTCGCCACGTCACGCACTGCTCGGTAGGAGAAAAAATATGAGGATTCCAAACAAATGTAATCATTTTTACGGAATAAGTGAATTTTGAATTTGAATTGAATTTGACGGTGGCGCCAGTGACAGATAAATTGAGAGGAAATCGCTTAGCATGGTATGGACACGTTATGCGTAGAGATGATATGCATGTCACAAAAAAGAATGCTGAATATGAAGATGGAGGGATATGTTGGAAGGGGAAGGGCAAAAAAAATGGATAGACTTGAGTGAAAGATGACATGTGTAAGGAAGGTGTGAGTATGGTAGAGACGTCTAAAACGGAAAATGGAAGAGTGACATATTGCGCCGACCCCAAATAATGGGAGCAGGGCAGAAAGATGATGTTTAAAATTCAATGTGAAATTGTATTTTAAAGTTAGTTGAGATTTCTAACTGTAAATAACCAACACGAAACAATAGTACCTAACATAGCTGAACAAATACTTACAAAGACGAAACCAAACCAAAGCTTTCAAACATTTACAAGCAGAATTCCTGTAATATTTGGAGTATTCCAAGACACTGAATGCTATCAAGAAGCAAATCCTTTGGGAACTAAAGCGAGCGACCTCAAAAGTAATTAGATTCCACCTCAAAAACCTACACCTAAAACAAAAATAATAAATATACTATATAATTTATAGAATAAGGAGTTACTTTGTGGAAATCCATATTAATCTAAATTGATAAGACAAACATTTTTAGTGTTAATTTCACATAAAATATGTCTATATGCTATAATGTAATTTTTGCAACGCCGCGCCCTCCCGCCCGCAAAAATTATGCACAATATGCAGAAGAGATAGTAACAACATGCAATAGGTCTTCGGCAGGTGATTGTATTGACACATTTTTAGCGGAATTACCACTAAATATTTTTGTCATTGTTATTAAGATAACATATACCATAATACATGTACAAAGGATTTCAAATTTAAATTTTGGAGTTACTGCATTTATTTTATAAAGCTTGGGGCTTATTTAATATTAAATGTTTGGTGACAATTAATATTAAAATTTGTGATGTTCACATAAGGTGTCCTTATGACTGTAGGTTAGGGATAATGTTTTCAAAACATTTTAATTTATTTATTTTATTACGTAAAATTGTGTTTAATTTTTTTACATATATGTATTCCTAATCTATGTTCCATAAAATGAATTTGTTTTAAGTGTAATTTAAATTATACACCAAAATTATTATTAAACTAGTTTCCACGGTTACTCCCGTTCCCGTAGCACCTTCATAATTAAATTTAGCCTTCCCTTCCTCGATAAATGGGCTATCTAACACTGGAAGATTTTTTAAAATCGGACCAGTAGTTCTTGAGATTGGCTCATTCAAGCAAACTCTTCTTAGAAACTCTCATAAGAAAGCCGAAAAAAGGATGAAGTTCCTTCGAGAAAGGGACTTACGCGGGTGAAACCTCGCGCGAGAAACTGGTAGAAAACTAAGAAATGGTTTATATACATTTTTAAACAAAAAAAAAAACTTACATAATACAGTGAGATCGATCTCAGCCTTCAATGTATTGCTGATCATAATGTTCTTCGCCTCACAAGTGTACCGGGCCTTGTTATCTGATGCCCCGGCCTTGAATGATAACACGTTTTCTGACATGCGGCCGCTAGTCCTGTAACAAATTAAACACATATATAAAAAAAGATTACAAGTATGAAAAAATACAGCGCAATCCGTTGAATATAATTGCTTATATCTGATGCAAAACTGCTTATATTACAATGCATAGTAATATATGTTATTGACTCCTTAAACAATTAGCTACTGCCAATGAAAGTCAAGTCAATATCGGTCTAGCCAACAAAAAGACACGTAGACAGACAAACTTGTTTTCAATTGTATTTTTGCTATACATATTTGCTATATACAATTAAAAACATTAAGCAAATACTTGTTATTTTTTTATTTCACACAGACACTTTAATTGTTTGTATTGTTAATGTTTATCACATTAGTACAATCGTAATAAAACAATGAACTACGAATCACAAATTTAAAAGCTGTATTTTTTAAGAAAGTTAGCCATCATTCATAGTCATTATCTTTCCTCCAACAATGGTTAAGAGTTGGCACGTCGCCCAACATTGGAGGCTCATTGTCCTATATTTTACCTCCCACTAAAAAGAACATAAATTCATCTTTTTAATCCAAGCACTCGCTAAATTCTTAAACCATCAGAAACACTAACTTAAATATTGGGATCAAGCCAATGACAGCAGCGTATCTAGGTGGGGCTAAATTGGGTCAAGATTACTCTTTTCATATATTTATTTTCTTTATTTGAAAACTACCTTCTTCTGGAAGTCGAAGCTTTCGAATGGTAAAAGAATATTTGCAATCGGTCCCAGATAGTTCCAGAGCCTATTTAATACAAACGAACAAAGAATTTAATATTTCCTCTTAGTACTAGTATAGAAGATAGTTTCCGCACTAGGGAAATAAATGCCAATAGAGAGATAGACTTTACAAACACATAAGAGTCATACATAAAATACAATAGATTATCGATAGATATTATATAAAACAGAATCAAACCTACTATTCGTGGTTCAGTATCTCTTTCTTACAGATTACAGCAGCCAAATAACAATATTGATTTTGTTGAGAAGGTTAAACATAACTAGACCGGCAGAGTGAAATCGGCAAGTGCTTTATATCCACTAAACTTTAAACTATATATTTGTTATAAGGCCATTCTGCCATTTAACATCACGTGAAAAGAAAAAAAGACGAAGAAGGAGAAGAAGAAGTACACTTTATTGCAAAATATAAAACAATACAAGTAACTTTGGTAACATAATAACTATGAGAATTATTCTAATTATATTTTGCAATCGGCGGCCTTATCGCTAAAAGCGATCTATTCCAGGCAACCTAATGCATAGGTTGGACCAAAAAGTAAAAGAAATAGGGTAGCATAGGGTGTACATAAGACCTACATTTTCTGGAAATATATTCCTAAACCGCCAAGGAACGGAACGGATTATTAAAATAAAGCCAGTACAATCCCCACACGCTCACCGTTACCTCAGCTACGACCCTGCGCTAAAAGAATATCAAATAGATTTTTATGAAATAAACCATTACACGGTAGAAAGGTTTCGGTGTTAATATTAAAATTGATGGACCGATAGACTTCCCACGAACGAGCGAGATAAAAAACTGCCATCTCTTTCTTGAATATTGGAAAGATATCGGGTATCAATTCTTTACTTTTCTTAAAGTTGGAATAAGAATCATGAAAGGTATACCTACCTATTTTATTTAAAATATTGATAATTATTAATACATTCACAAAATCATACAGTTACAACGCTGTGGTTTTAGTTGATATTTAAATGTTAGAACAAACATTTAAATATCAACTAAAACCACAGCGTAGTTAGTGACGTTGCCGCTGGTATGTTCTTATTTTAGGGAGTCATTTTGAATATTATATTTAGATTATGTACGTAATTTTTCTTAGTAGTACCTCTAGGTGAACCACGAAGTATTTACCATAGATACTTATTAAATATAATTGCTTATACATATTTTAATTCAAACTAAGAACCGTATTAACCAATTTAAGCACTGAATTCCAAATCGCCTGATAAAGATTTAAGATTTCGCGTAAGTGACAGTTGCTAAGGTGTAATTTCATCTGTCAAGAAATATTTTCTTGATTTGTGCTACTAACGGCAAAATATCCACATGCTACATTTGATCTTCAACCATATTAGCAGCATTGTCTCCAGTATTACCGATAATATAATAAAAAATATAAAATTAAGAAAAATAAATTTAACTAATATGCTTCTAAAAAGCTATTCACTAAATACAAACTCCTCTCAATTCCTCTCCAACCATAAAACTATCCTTAACTCCACAAACATGAACAATCTCAATTCAGACGCGAACAAAAGCTTTTAAACTAAAAACGCAATTAAAAATTCAAAAGCGAGAATTCTGAAGTCAAAAGGGGGAAAGCTGAGATAAGGCAAACTTACTTTTGATATTGTTTTTTAAGTTGTTAGTCTTTAGCCTATACCTACGGGCTAAAGGCTGATAAAACTGAAGCCATCACTTGAAAGTTCTACAATCAAATTGGACTAAATATTCCATTCTAGCATTCAGACGAATTAGTTCTCAGAGGTATTGGAGATTTAACATGGAATGTTTTATGAGTTTGATTAGGAGTAAGAAGTTTTAAGACGAGGCTTTTGCTACGTCACTAGTCATAAATGAGTGCAGGGCTTTATCCTTATTATATGATTTCAAATTAACAAAATAGTTGTGAACGCCCAGACTTTTATGCAACTGTTGCTTGGCTTCACAGTTTGCAGGCTTAGTGGGTCTACAAGGGAATCGGATGGGTAATAAGTTGAGTTTTAAAGAAACCAAACCAACATGTTGTGTATTGGAAAAATCACGTGTGGATGATATTCAAATCTTAATCGACCCTCCATTTTACGTTTTAGTAGGTGAAACCAATAAGAAAGGCTCAAATAAGGCTCTACTTTTTATTATAAGAATAATAAGATTATAAGAAACGTTTCACACTTTGTGCAAATTTGATTAATTTTTTGTCCAAATTATTAATTGTAAAAGCATAAAAGTCAAACACTATTATGTCTCCATTTTACATCTCTCTGTCTGTCAGTACAAATTATTTTGATGTGATGTGGTCATATGGTTTCAGATAATGTATACCTTAAAGTTTAAGTTGGTATCAGCGAGCGGTACAAATATTTTATGATAAATATTTGATGACCAAGTAAAAGTAAATTAAACGATTTAACACAAAAATATTAAATCAAATTCATGAACAATACTATAATTTGGACGATATAAATAAATGATGACCCGTCAATTCTGAATGAGCCGAATCATATTGTATTAAAATTACATCGTATCCATTTAATTAGTTGTCCTAATTATAATTACAGAAACATACGGCTTTTATGTAAAAATTCGTTGTGAGTGTATTTGTTAAATATATAACGATTATTAATTATTAAGATTAAATTGATTTTGGTCCGTTAAAATGTCATGCTTTTTGATATCATGACGCCACAAATAGATATATGTAGTGTGTTTGATTTTACAAAAAGGTTTTCAATTATAAATTCATTCTTTTCCATCCATTACGATAATTACGACCAAAATGAACATATCAAATGAAACAAAATACATTTAGATAATTGAATAACAACGATGACTTTATTAATTTCTAATACTTACTCTGTCAGATTTAACGTTAATGCGGTACAGAGACACTGGTTAAGGACATTTCAACTGTTATTAACGCGAAATTGCAGTATCACGGACGATATGTATTTTTTTTTTCAACCACTCGGTCCAATTTTGGTGTTTAGTTCTCAAATTGGCAAAAACTTAGTTAGTGATAAAATATTTGTAAACAATCACATGAAATACTCATATATATCCCTGGTAAAGATATAGTTAATTTAACAAGAAGGAATAGAGGTACATACACCTGTTCTGTACCTAATTTTGTAATAAGACGAAAGAGATGACGTTGTAAACCTTAAAATGAGTATCTGCTTACATAACGAATTTCTTAAACGCCACTCATAAAACATGAAGTTTCGAAATAATCCTCACTTTTCACTCAAAAATTTAAACATCTAAGAATTTTGTTGAGTAATTATTCATCTTACGGCAGGAAAAGTTCCCGCGTTGGTAGCACGAAGAGAATTTATAGAAAATATAAGCAGTTCGTTGTGCGGCAAAGCGGTTTTTTAACTCCGTCGTTTTAGTTGCGGAGTTTTGCGGGATTTTTAAGTTTGTTAGGTCTTTTTGTTGATAAGGTAAGATCATTGGAATCAATCATTGGAATTTCGCATTTCGTTTATGATCAGATTTTTCTGTATTTATTTTTGTTTATTAATGTTTTATATTAAGGCAATTTCACCACAGTAGAGATTATTTAGATCAGTGTCTATGAAACGGTGGGAGTCCCAGCGGTCGTAATATGTTAAACATGCGATTGCAGAGAAGGAAAAAGGAAGGGAATACCTTGGCAAGAATAGAAAAGTTACTTTCAGTCTTAACAATATCAATTTGGCTTCTCTGCATGTTTTTAATTGGTACATACTAGGGCCGCGCATTAAGAAGGATTAAAACCACAGATCTCATTTAATAAATTGACTAGAATGCGGTCTTAAATATTTGTTGTTAACATAACTTTGAACTTTGAATAAAGTGGCCGTAGCTCAATGGCTAGGGTGTCGGACTTGTGATCCTGTGGTCGCTGGTTCGATCCCCACCCAATGCACTACCGACGTGAACACACTCGTAACACAAGCACTTTTAGCTTAGTACGAGGGGTTAACAAGAATACTAGTAGACCGCAAAACGCTGCTAGAAATGATAAAAAAAAACTTTAGTGTCTTTCAGTGTTATCACGTGCAACTGATAAATATAATATGAAGGGTCAATGAACCTCTTTCTAATTCATGTAGATGACCATACGGAAATCTAAAACGCCATTACGACAAATATTACAAGCCTATACAAAAAGTTGGGATTATTCAACCAGTTGGGTGTAACCCAAAACTATTGTCTATAATAAAACCATCTTGCGGTCAAAGTCTCCCACGGGTGTATGGGAAAAAAGGGTCTTTGGTGTTATGGTGTAAGTGAGGGTTCATCTTTTATGAATTACTTTAATTGTGGGCGGTTTTAATATGTTAATTATTTCCTATTTACATAACATTGCATAAGATTCTCTATTGTAGTATGTATATATGTGAAGTGGTTCCAAAATATTGCCTTGAAGCATACCACATGATTTATATTAAACAATAAAGTGATACATGTTACTAGCTGTCCTGCCCGGTTTCACCCGCGTAGATACCGTTGAAACTTTAACTTAAAATATAGTCTAAGAATTTTCAAAATCGGTTCTGTAGATCTGGAGATTACCCCCTAAAACGTCACAAACTCACAAACTTTACCTCTTTATAATATTAGTATAAATGTTACACTGTAGAAACACTTTTTCTGAAAGGAATAATTCTTATAAATTGTTTCAATTTATCAACGTCTTTTCATTAATTTATGGATATTGGTTTATTATAGTATACACAGTCAAATATACATTTAATAAATTCATCATTAACTCATCTTAATTAAACGTAGATACATGTAAATAATTTACAAGTCTACGAAAATTGTCTATTCTAAGAGCATCCGGATCCAGGATCAGTGATTTGCTAAATTGGTTTATTTTAAATTTACCAGCTAAACCCGCTTCCTTTTTTTTTTAATTCAAATTCATTTATTAAAAATCCGGCCAAGTGCGAGTCGGAGTCTCGCACGAAGGGTTCCGTACTAGTTGCAAGTGCCTACCTATTTTTGATATTAAGAATACAACAAGTAACATAGTATAAAAGTTCTTGTAGTTCGTTGTAACTTTGATCGATGTTAATAATAGTTGAATGAATGAAAGGTAAATTGCGGTTTACGGTTTATGACGTATTAAAAAAAACTGCTTACTTTCGGTGGAAGTTTGCATGGTTATGTACATCATATATTTTTTTTAGTTTTATCATTCTCTTATTCTAGAAGTTACAGGGGGGGGACACACATTTTACCACTTTGGAAGTGTCTCTCGCGCAAAATATTCAGTTTAGAAAAAAATGACATTAGAAACCTCAATATCATTTTTGAAGACCTATCCATAGATACACCACACGTATGGGTTCGATTTAAAAATAAAAAATTGAGTTTCAGTTCTAAGTATGGGGAACCCCAATTTTTTTGTTTTTTTTTATATTTTTGTGTGAAAATCTTAATGCGGTTCACAACATACATCTAATTGCCAAGTTTCAACATTATAGTTCTTATAGTTTCGGAAAAAAGTGGCTGTGACTTACGGACGGACAGACAGACCGACAGACAGACATGACGAATCTATAAGGGTTCCGTTTTTTGCCATTTGGCTACGGAACCCTGAAACTGATGTTGTATAAAGAAAAACGTTTGGTCCATCCTATGTTCCGCCGAAAGGCATACAAAATAATGACGTTATAGTGCCGGTTAAGTCAATATTATCAAATTTAAATTAATTATAAAAGTACAAAATTAGAAAGATTTAATTACCCTTGTGAAAATATCGTCATAACCTGTACTGTTAGTGTTTTTAAGATTGCTTATTATTGTAATTACATCTTTTGGTGTGGTTGCATAAATATAGATTTATATGATTTCGATCCTAATGATGTGTCCGTTTTGGTATTATTAATCATTCTTCGATGCGTTTAAGTTCTCGTAACTTCGAGATAGATTTCTGCATAACTTTAACCATACCAAATATCGGTTCTCTATGCACAATAATATAAGAAAAAGCAATCCAAAGATTTCACCTTTCCTTTAAATAAATGAAAAAAAGAAATGTAGGTACTTTCAACTATTTCATTGAACTGTTAGAAGTAAATACCGTGACAAACCACAAATGTCAAGCAAAGCCCTTTCAATCAGTGACATGTAACCGAAGGATTGTCTTACCAATTACACTTGACTGAAGCCACAAGTGATACGGATTGCGACGTAGCTTGCCACGAATTGGTGCATTCACCTAGCTAATGACTTTAGAAATGGTATAAGAGCATACCGAAAGCCTTTCATCTATGCTAAAATTTTTATAAAGAGAGAAAGAAAGAGATGTTCTTATGTTTATCTGTGAGGGATGTAATTAAAAGCCGTAGACGTATAATCAGTGAGTAACATTTTACTTTTTATGAAGTTTAAAGGTTTTATAGACAATCGTCTTTTAGTTTTTATTTTAATCGTTTTTTTAAAGATTACTAGCACACTTTTCTATTAGTATTCTTGTCAAACCCTCGTGCTAAGCTTAAATGGTTGTGTTACGGGTGGGTTCAGTGTCGTGTAAAGTATTTATTTTATACCTATTGGTACCTATTAGTTTTAATTGGCTGTACTGATTTGCTATTGGTTTCTTTTGAACTAATCTTTGGTAATTGATATCTATAGTATGTGTAAAACAAATATGTCCGTTCCTTAATAAAGTTTGAAGTATCTTATAAAATACAAATTAATATATTTAATTACTTCAATCGATATGCAGCGGAAGTATTAACAGCAGCATTTATCGAATCTAGATTATTTAATTTTACCATCTTAATGCGATCATCAATCCACCTGCCAAGCATGGTGATTATGGCAAATTCCGTCAACGGCCCCTTGCGTAGCTCTGACCAAGTCTGAACAAGTAGTTCAGCAGTGGACATAAATAGTGAGTTGAAGAATAATATTTCAAATTGAAATACCAATCTATTTTGTTTTTTTTTTATTGAAACTTATTTACTCTAAAATAGTATTCTAATTTCTAAAAAGTAGATTTAATTCCTCGTCTCCATTTCCTAATTAACATATAAGTCGTACTTTTCTTTTCAGATTCTTAAACGCCCGTCTTTTAAATGTCAAAAAACTAGATTTGTAATTTTTGTAGAACAAAAGTGTGTAACCTGGTCTAAGTTAATTATTAATAAATTAGAATTAAACGTTATACATACAATAAATTCCTAGAAACTCATTAACAGCAAATCCTAATTGATTTAGAAGGGTGAGTAGGTTCATAAATTGTAATTAGCTTTCGACAATTATAGACTAGATAAATTATGTAACTATCGTAATCGATGACAACCTAAGCAGAGTTTGCCTGTGCATTAGAACATAAAACTGCGGTCAAAAATCCAATCACTAAGCGTGGTGACTACGGCACCAAATGAATAAGTTTCTGAGTAATTTATTTCCATGAATTGTATGTTTATAATGTACCTTATGGGGTATTTATTTCGCTAACAAACACATAATTGTAAAAGCAAATAACGGTTTATTTGCTTTAACAACAACATAAAATATTAACTCATAAAATAACAGCTTTGATATTAATAAAACATAATTATTTACCTTCGAAGTTACGAGAAACTAATAGGACATTTCTGCTGAAGTACATTTTCTATCATAATTACAATGAGCATAATAATATTATTGTAAACATATTGAAGATTCTTAGAAAAAATATAAATTATAACGCAATATTAAAAATATGAAATCAGAAATATGACGACGATAAGGCAGCGCAAGGTGAAAAAAATAACTTTACAAGTGGAAATAGGCAGGCCATTTGTTTATCCATACCTATATTGTAATTAATGTCTCAAACAGTAATACAGATTTAGACGAGATTTTCAGTGTAAAAAAGCTATCTGGCTTATTTATAAAATCATTATTTTGCGCGGACGAAGTCGCCGGCAAATAAAGGGCTTTTTATTTCACATATTAAGACTATGAAATAAAACTATGAAAAATAATAGATATTTTTTAATAATGATATATATTATATATCCAATTTATCCACTGAAAACAAAGAAAACTATTTCCAATTAGACATACACGATTCTCTAAGTAAAAGCTTTATTACAAATACTTACAAGTGCTATACTAATTAAAAATAAAACAGGAAGGCATAATAAAATCAATGAAAACATTTCTTAGTAGTTCCTTCACGGTACGGAACATTTTGTCGTGGGAATATTTTTATCTTTGGGAAAATCTCGGCGCTTGCTTTTCTTTGTATCTAGAAATATGTTTCAACAAACGGAAGAGCATACTAATTAACAACTTAAATAGGTAATTGGGATTTGCCGTAAATAATGCTTGGTAGTTTTGTAATTATTTTTACCCGACGACGGGTGAGAAAGGTTGTGATTATGTAGGGATGTTATAGCTTGAGATTTTGAATGTTTGATTCTAGTTATTAACTAATTTTGGTACAAAAATGTTTTAAAAGCATATTTTTCAACGTTTTACTACTTATATTTGTTATGCGTGAAATAATAATTGAAATAAAGAAGATGTAAAAACATACTACCTAGTTATTAAACTTAACTCTGTATTTTAATAGTAAATTGTGCTCGACATTCGAACATAATATAAAAAAATAATATTCCGCATTCCTTCTCTACATAAGCTGTGTGTGAAATTTCCTACTTTTCTATCCCCGCTATTTTCTTACTAATATATAGATTTTACCGATGTTAAAATTTATAGTTGTGGAAGCCGTGGGCAGTTGGGGCATAGATGAAAAGATCTTCGCGACTTAGGGCGCATAGTGAACGACGCGAGTGATGAATTGATGATGTCCGCTCCAGGTCGTTACTGTTACAAAAGTTGTCCATTGCCATTAAGCGTGAGAATGCAGAAAGCGTTATGGGCATCTTTGCATCACGACTAATCACCGGCGGGTTGGTTTGTATAATTATTACTATTAGATATTAATTCGATGTTATTTAATGTTGCATAAAATATTATTGTTCATCATAGTTACTGAAAGATTGACGTAAATTTTAATATCCCGATAGGACGAGGTCATACCTCCTACTTTCTGTCAAATGGATTAAAAGTTATATTAATAAGATCATCTTAAAACTTACGTAAACGGTAACTTCTATTGTTTCTGTTTTTCGAATTACTTATTATAATTCGGACAAAAATGTTTATTTTTGGTCAATTAAAAGTCTTTGTTATTAAAAGCATTTAACTGTTAAATGTATCTCTTGTACCAAGGTTCATTATAAGTGCAAGCGTAATATATTTTCTCGACAAACAAATGCAGGAAAATAATTAATTACGTCTTACAAAGATAAAGAGAACTTGTACTGCTGCAAAGAAAATTAGTTTCAATTTGTAAAATATAATTAATATGTTATGTAGAAAAAAGATATGTACATTTTATTAAGCTAAACAATTTTATGTGATTTCTGAACATAATCATATGGCTATTGGTTTTATTTATTGCTTAGCCTTATTAGCACATTATATTCAGCAATATGATTCTAAACATTCCCGTTTGTCTTTGGAAGAGGTAAAAGGTATTTTGATACCTACACTTCTCCATAAATGTTGCCTAAAACATTCCCAAATTCATACTTTGCATTGTTACACAGCATTCCTTAACTGAAACTCTAGTCCAAGAATACAATAGTCGGCCGTAGCCCAATGGCTAGAAGCGTATGATTTGTGATCTTGTGGTAGCCGGTCCGATCGACCAATTGCACTACCGACGTGAACAAACTCGTAACACAAGCATTTTAGCTAAGCACGAGGGGTTAACAAGAATATAAGTAGACAGCAAAACTCTGCTAGTAAACCTAAAGAAATATTAAATTGATAACTCAGAAATAAAGGCAGAATAATTACCACCATTATCGCAAAAACAAATCTCTTTGATACTCGAAAAGTAGCAACTGAAACTCTGTCAAATCCCTTTTTCCCAAAATAATCAAAATCAATAAACAAACTGACAAAACTAGCTCTCGTTCCTAAACCCTTTGCTTACGCAAATAGTACGTATCTGTCGAAATCTAAATAACAAGACTATTTTCGAGGGCCCTTCGGAATATACCTACCGTTTGCTAAATTCAAAACGTTTTCTATACAAGCAGGGATTTGGGTTACTTTTCTATCAAAATATATGGAGGACTTTTGACACATAGAATTAAAAGTAGGGAGATGTGACAACATTATTAGGTAGGTATAACCTACCTGCATACTTCTGTATTAATACTGTGCATAATTGTGCGTAGCATATTAATATGACTAATATTTTGAATAGTGGATATTTATCACACTTCCACTCAAAATAACTTAAAATCACCTAGAATGAGATTGCAGTCAAATAATTAATTGTTCATATAACTACGAATACAAACAATATGCGAATCTAATAGCAAATGCATTGAATTATTAATCTATGGCCAGATAAAAAATATACCATAATAATTGTACAGTCCCTATTACATACGGTTAAGACATTTTGAAGTACCTACATAATAAATATTTAAAAAGCAAGGCTTTATGATTCCCAGGAACAGCGCTTCAATAAATAGTTTTAATAAAAGTTTTAGTTAGATAATTTTAAATTAGTTGTTTTACCTTAATACAGCGAAATAAAATGAAACATTACTTTCTCTAAAGTTGAACACAATTTTATACCAATCAGAGAAATGTCACATCTCCGTTCCCTATTCTACGACTGACCTATATTCTCGATTTAAGAAACATCAAATAAATGTATTGATGTTTATGTTGCCACATTTCGAATATTTTTTTACACATACATTTTATTTAATAAAATTTATGACAGCCGAATAAAGTAGTTTATAGTAGGTACAGTAAGTCAATTAAACTTCAACAGCTCATTTACATTCACAGCTGAAGATAGGCCTCCTCTTAACAGACCTTAGTAAGCCAGGGTTGTTGGGGAGTATTGCGATAATCACCACGCTTGATGATCGCAGTAAGATGGCAAAAATCCATTAGCTAATAAATGATGCTGCCCATCCATCAGGTGTATGTCCATTTGTCACCTCTTACGACACCCATGGTCTATTGGTCTAATAAACCGTACAGAAACCGTTCTAAATTCAACCAACTGTGGCTTTTCACACAAAACAACGTACATTACCTGCTCCCATTAAACGAAATATGACACCTATTTAGTAATTTAAACCACGTGCTCAAATTTAAAGTGTTCACAAAGTAAACGTGTTTTATACAAGTTTGCACAAACTGGTACACGTATAACTTAATAACTAAAACGGGACAAAAGAAAGAGATATATTTAAGCCGTTATGACGGAGATAAATCAAATTGAACGTGTGGAAGACATTTCTAAGATTGTTGGTAACGGTACAAGTTAGAGGCGGAAACAGTAGCATTATAATAATGAATTTATTCAGCGCATATTTACACACACTTGGTACTTGTCAGAATCATAAAGTAAAGATCATAAAACAAAAAGATTATTATTCTTACTCTCATGAATTAGGAAAGATCTACTTACACTCGTTTCACTATCTTTGCCAATAAAGGTTCTATTTTATACTAATAAGGTAAGGTAACTAGTAAGGCTATCAGTAGTAAATCTTACAGTATACAGATAATGCAGATAATGTGTTTCGTTATTGTTTGGTCAATGATTCTTCTTATTATAATTATTTTATCATAGTAGTGTTGATTACCATCATCAGCCCGATTATGGCTACTGGTGAACATAGTCCTTCAACAGACCATGGCATGGCAAGCCAGGGTAGTTAGCCATAATCACCACGCTTCGCAAGTGGATTGGTGATCGCACTAAGAAATAAGCTGAACCGCTAAGTCGCCTTCAAGACACCCATGGGGTGGTCTATGTTAACACTATACCTATGGATAAATACTTCTACACTTACTAGACCCTTCCTATGTCCAGTCCAGTTATGAACGCATAATAGCGGACCAATCATAGTAAAACTGAATGTCAATGGTGCGTCTTCTGTTTTTCGCTGTAAACTTTGTCACTCTACATATAACTAATTGTTGCGGATAAAAAATTGCAAGCTTGTAAGTTTACTTGAATGTTAATAATTGAACATCAGTTATGTGAATTATAAAAAAAAGATTGTAATAATATTTGGTGACAAGGCAAGGTAGCAAACTAAATTAGATTTTCCAATGTCCTATTATAACTTAAAATGTGGTCTGAATAAAATATGTATCATCTATAAAATCATATTTTATTTTTTTCTAAAAATCAAAAGCTTTGTTCAAAATTGTTCTACTTATATTTTATTATTTTAATAACATTATAAAGATACCTTTTCTTTATCTCAAAAACGAAATAATGTTACGCCCACGCTTTTGTCTCGGGCCACGTTTTATAAATTTATCTCTAAATTTTTCGCCGAGTTATTTATAAGTTAATCTCAAACCTCGGTAAATGTTTTAGCGTTAACTGCCCCAAGACATATCTTTTCATGTTTCTGTAATATTAATTTAAAAACGTAAAAGACTTATCTATAACAGTTATAAAAAGGCTTCATTCTTTTTCATGAAGTCTCTTTCTCTTTGTCGAGAAATTTGGGAAAATATATTGATAGCATTTATAAAAACTTTGTATTCCTTCATATTGGGATCGAGTGACTACATAAAGTCAGAACTCAGATTAGCTGTCTACGGTTCACAGAAATAGTTGAGCCGGGTTGAAATCGAACCCTGTATATCGAGTAGATTTTCTGTCAGAATCAACTTCCGTCACCACTAAGCCATCAGTGCAAGGATACAAAGTCTATCGAGATTGAGAACGGTGTCTTTGTTTCACAGAAATAGTTGCCAAGAGTTGAAATCGTACCAACTATACCAGATCTCTGAAGCAACTATCATTATTAGTGAGTCACAAGTGCAATTTGTTTTTTTAAAGTAAACTTGCTTAAACATTTTATTAGAAATTAAAATCATTACAAATTTTCATCAACTGATTAAGACTTCTCCTTAAGATAAAGATAAAACGGCATGTAGGCTTTACTTTATCATTAAAGTCCACTGTTAAACATAGGCCTACTCTAAACAGACCATGGCAAGCCAGAGGTGCTGATTTTTTTTCGGACGGACATATGTATTTAGCCACGAGTCTTTTGCTACTTCACCGGACATAATAATATAGTTGCTGTTGAGGAAAATTGCCATAATTACACACTTGGCAGGTTCTCTCAGATTGGTGATCGCAATAAGATGGTAAGTAACCTTGAGCTGAAGATTGCTGCTGTTCATCCATCAGCTGTATAACCCTTAGTCGCCTCTTACGTCACCGATGGAAAGACATGCTGTGGTCTATTCTAATCATAGGGCATAAAGAGCTCTATTAGATATATATTTTTTTCGAGACAACTGTGAATCTAACAAGACCCTGTCACAACATGTATTACTTTGTTTCGAGATAATCTTTATTAACTTCAACAAGACTGACATTTTATTTTCTTGGAAAATGAAAATCTTAAATGGCTTCCTTCACGGTTGTTGGTGTTTTTTCTTGTTTTGTCGCAGACAAATCTACGGAAGTAAATCCCTGTGTTTACAAAGACACACGCCTCTTTAAATTGACAAACATACAAAGTTATGACTTAATATCTTTGGTATGGCCTAGCGGTATAAGTTTTCGGTGCCAAAGGGTGTGGTCGCCGGATCGATCCCAACCCCTTGCACTACCGACGCGGACGTGAACCCACTCGTAACACCAGCATATTTTAGCTTAGCACGAGGGGTTAACAAGAATACTAGTAGACTGCAAAACTCTGCTACCTTAACAAATAAACATTAATAACAACTAGCATTCTTGTTAAAGCGGTAAAAAAAGCATCCGCGAGCGGTTTCACCCGCGTAATCCCAGTTCCTTTATAATTAAATTTCCCCCTTTTTCCCCTTGGGGTTTGAATGTTATAAAATTCTTTTTTAGTGGATCTATAATTTTGCCTTGTAGTTGATGAGTCAGTCAGTCAGTCAGTCAGGTCGTGTTACTTTATGTATAAATATATATAGATGATATAACATCTTTATAGTTATTCGACCCTATAACAAAACTTTGTATATTACACCTTAGTTTAGGAAGTAAAGTCTTAAAAAATAATACAAAGTCATCGTATAACAAAGTTACACAAATGAAGGAAACCATTAATCAATAGGTTTCAGCTAAGTTTTTCCCTCGAAACTCCCTCATGGCGTGAGATTGTGGTGTCTCAAAGTTGGTAGAAGATATATTTAGCTCAAGTTTCTTTCTTTAAGTAGGATTAGCACGTTGATTGATTTAAAACTCGTATCTTATGTTAGGATTAAAGCTAAGACCAACCACCAAGTAGAGTATAAATCTATACAAATACTTATATATATAAAGCTGAAAAGATTGTTTGTTTGCTTCAACGCGCCTGTCTCAGGAACTACTGGTTCCATTTAAAAACACATTTCAGCTTTATGGCCTATTAATCAATGAAGGCTATATTCTACTATGAAGTTTTAACGTCAATAGGAGTTTATTCATATTTATATAGCAATTTGAATAAATATTGAATGACAACGTACCATTTTCAAAACATCATTGAAACATCAACTTGAAAGAATCATTTCAAGCGTCTACCTGTTGCTGTTATTAATATCGGACAAAAACTGTTAAAATCAATCACATATAAACTAACAAATTAAATTCTATAAAATAAATATGTTTCTCTAAAACAAACAACAAAGGGTTCAAGCGAGATGCACAACCCAGAAATCGATCCCGAATCCCGTACGCGTGAAGAAAATGAAAACTGCGCCGATTACAGTTGAGAGATGCTTCCTCAATATCTCAGTTTCGTCTGCAGTATTCAGTTACAAAGGAAAACGTTGGCTGTTAACTCTTGTGATCAGGATTTGTCACAATTTATGAGAAACAGCGAATTTTTGTTTTTATTATATACTAGCTTCCCGTGTGTGGTTTCACACGTTTCACACTCGTAACTTCCGTGTTCCCGTAAGAGTTTTATAATTAAATATAGCCTAAATGCTTCTAGGA
This sequence comes from Nycteola revayana, assembly GCA_947037095.2. NCBI lineage: Eukaryota > Metazoa > Arthropoda > Insecta > Lepidoptera > Nolidae > Nycteola > Nycteola revayana. Next base: position 12,116,843 of record OX344841.2, on the reverse strand, counting down.
TAAATGAGCTATCTAACAATGAAAAGTTTTCCATATCGGACCAGCAGTTCCCGACTTCGCCTCCTCCAACTCCCGTTCAGTGGATCTGAGATTAACGCGTTCAAGCAAATAAACAAACTCTTCAGTTTTATATATTAGTATAGATAATATGTGACCAGATAAATAACAGCCTCCAGGATAGCACGAAGGGTTAACAAGAATACTAGTAATGTGCAAAACTCTGCTAGTAATAAAAAAAATCAAGTTTCAATTACATACTCACTACCAGTAATTTATTAGTAGGTATTCATTTGTGTATTTTGCTCTTCAACATTTCATTTTCCGCAAGCCCATTTCCACGAACAAGTATATAATTCGAAATTGGTACTTAAAATTCAGAAACGAAATCCATTTTTGTGAAATAAAGGGCAGAGGAAAAAAAAGGTTTTATTTACATCCTGATTAAATTAATTTCATGAAAGGGATATACTTATTTGAAAACCCTATTAAGGTTCCAGCTAAGGCTCGAGAATTAAAAGGCCCTGAAGGGGTATATTGTTATATATTTGTGCATTCATTAATTTGTCAATAAGTTCGTAATGTGTTTATTTTACTTATATGTAGGTTCTTGTGGGAATAAAAATATTTTTTGCGTAAAATATTGAAAAACACAACAATGAAAGTCTTTGGAGATTAGGCGATAAACATGGACAAAAACAGACATACAAAATAAAAGTAGCACATTTTACACTGTATAAATTAATAAAATAGAAATATCGCCCAAATGGCCCAGCCGTTACATTACATTCATATGCCAATGCATATTAATGGTTTTTACTCAATACTAAACCCTGTTATTTGTCCATTACAAACTACGGCTACGGCCGCTTTATTTATATACGAAATAGATGAAGTTACAGCTACTATTAATCTTCTATCGATATATATTATAAAGTAACATATCCTGACTGACTGGTTCATCAACGCCGAGGCAAAACAATTGTAACTAGACACGTGATAATTGGACCGTGGCTTTTTTTTGTGACGTATAGGTCCACTAAGAAAGGATTTAGTAAAATTCAACCCTTAAGGGATTGAAAAAGGGGTGTCATTATAAAGATCCAACGGGAACGGGAGTTACGCAATTTGAATCGCACACGTGAAGCTAGTGTATAATAATATTTGAATGAGATAAAACCCTTGTGACTTGTACCAAGCGCGTGCGTCATCTCGTCGTCTATTATCTTACTACTTTCGTTATAATAACGCTGCGATATCGTCCACAGAGAAGACACTTATACCACATAACACTGGCTTTATATATACCATATGTAATAATATACTTATTATATATTTTTATGGTGAACTATTTTATTGATGGAAAAAAAATGAAGGCATACTTCTAAGTTAAGACGATTTTAATATGTTCGTTTTTAAATCCTAGGTGATTCATCTAATGTAAATAATTTAACAACATCCCCGCGTTTTTATCCATTTGATTATGTTTCGCCAGACATTCTTATGTGGGCCTTGTTAAAACCGGCTTTACTGAGTTTGTTTCGCCGGATCTTCTCAGTTGGGGTGCATTGGTAACGGTGGTAGCATTAAAGCGCGTCCGTCGTTATATGCTCATGATCCACCATTATGCCCGGTGAAGTAGCAAAAGCCTCGTGGCGTCCGAAAAAAAATGGTCCACAATGACAATTGTTGACATAATAAAGACAGAACAAGCATTTTGCGTCGCTAACAACAATATAAATAAAATATAACCATTAATTTAATACAAATAAATAACAAATGTACGTTTACAATATAAATAGAACACAATCTAAGAAACGATAAAATTCTTTAAACCTAAGCTTAAACTATAATATAAACGTTTCTAAGATTATTTCCGTTGTACACCTAAGATTAATCCCCAACTTCTTTTGTGAAAGAGGATTTGACAAATGAGAAACCTATCGATTTGTTGAGATAACGCTCATTTTTAAAGCGTCAGGTTATTTGACGATATTCGATTGAAAAGCGGTTTGTATTGCTGAAAATATGGCGGTGATTTGATGCCATTTTTTATAACTTATAGGCTCATTATTTGGGTTAGTCATCAAATAGATAAATAGGTACTGTTATTGGAATATAAAAAAGAAATGTTGAAGCATTTTTTTGATTAATTGTAGTGAAAAGAAATGTTACCATATCAATTTATACTAATAAATACATTTTATGTTCTACGCGCCGTGATGAATTACGCCGTGTGCTCTAAGATACTTTTATCAGCTCAGTAAGCATACTTAACTTTTCCATCTTAAAATAATATATAAATATTTATACTTAATTCAAAAAACCCTTGCGTTTTTGTTTAGAAATCCCAGAGGCATAAAATTGTATCAAGGGCATCGCTGAAGGCGGTATTTTGATGAAATCTAAATACTGATAACACAAAGAGATCTCGAAATTTACTTTTAAGGACATTTCTCGAATCCATCAATAACAGATTTCACATAAACAAAGACTTGCGAATATTTGCTTAGCTAGTGATGTGCTATACAATTGTCGATTCGATTTCGAATTCACTAAATAAACAAAATAGATTGCATATTGTAATTGTACAAGTTATGTTTTAGGGTTGTTACGCTATGGTAACAACCCTCAAACATAACTTGTATGTTAACTAATACCTATGTATTCATTGTTATTTCCGACATGAAAAATGGTGATTAATTTAAATAATTATTGTAACGAAATAATAAGAAAGTAGATGCAATTTTTCTACAGATAGAAAAAATACAATAACAATCTCTTATAAAGATGTCGCAATTAATTTAGAAGAGGGGGAACAGGACAATGAGTCTTTTTTTTTTATCGATGATGCACGCAAACGAGCTTGTGGGTCACCAGATGGTAAGTGATCACCGCCGCCCATGTACACTCGCAACACCGGAGGAGTCGCAAGTGCGTTGCCGGCCTTTAAGAAAGGAATAGGCTCGCTTCCTGAAGGTTGCCATGTCATATCGGATCGGAAATACCTCCGCTTTTAATTGATTCCACAGAGAGGTCGTGCGCGGTAAAAAGTTTTTCGAGAAACGCACGGTGGAGGACAACCATTCATCCAGGTGATGTTGGTGGAAGTCTTGAAAAAAATACGATTACTAAGCACATCTACTAGCCAAGCTGCTTTTTACATCAAGAGGTAGTATCTTGCGACTACAACATATCTTGTGACGCATTTAAAGGCTACAGGAACCAAGTGTTATGGTAAATTAGGCAGGGCAAATATTATTTGGTAATAGTAAATATTATTTTTTACTATTTATGCAATGCCAAAACCTACCCCCCAATGCCCAACTTGTAGTGGGTTATCTGCGACGAAATATTGCAAGGTAATCCTCGAGGTAGGTACAAAAACTTCATCTAAGCCCTACAACGTCGCAGTCCTTTTGAACACTAATTATAGATAACTTCTTTAAATATGGCTCGATCTTTGCCGTTTTGGTGTCAAATAGTTTATAATATTAAAAATAAAATTATATATCAAGGTTATACTAATGCCTAAAATTGTGGTCATTATTTTAAGATTAAACCTAGTATACATATGAATGCAAAAACTACTTACCCTCTTAGCAACCCCATAAAAACATCTCCGCAAGCCAAACCATCTTCATTGAAAATTCACGTTTGTCCTTACACAATACGTTACAGCCCATAACCCAATATTTATTAATATAACAAAACTTTCTTAACCAAAATACACTTTGTGTCTAAGAAGCGACATCGTAAAAACGTCGCAGGCCTATTGTGTTGTGTATAAAAATATCGATAGTCGATAATTTATGAGAGCCATCCTTAGTTACTGACAATATATTAGCTTTTACCAAAGGTAATTTTGTGAGGGCAACATGATTTTTTTACATAATATTATCGTTATTTTTTATTAAGAATAAAAGGGTTACTGAATCATTGACTATTTCAGCGTCCATAGTACAATAGACTGTAATCGTTTGAGCAAAATAAAGTAAATCTTCATCATCAGCCCGTACGACGTCCACATCTGAACATGGACCTCTCGATGGGTTTGGCAGGCGGGGTGGTGACCGCAGTATCATGTTGTAACACACTTGGAAACGCTGCAGTCCGTTCCCTGATATACGATTATTATTGAGGATGTTATAACAATCAGGACCAAAGGCTTAACGTGCTTTCCGAGGCACGGAGGGTAATCTCTTAACCAACCAGACCCGACAACACAAAGATTTCCTGTCCCACGACTGTTCCCACGACCTCCGAGATTAAAAGCGAGCCAAATACCGCTACGCTACGGAGGTTGTAAAAAGTATATAAATACATAGATCAATTGTACTAAGAATCATTTCGAACCAAAAAAAAATCGGTGTATACAGTTTACTAAACTAAAATCCACCTTTAGGTAAGTAGGCACGGTTAAATGAATAAAGATTTTATCGTAAAGAAAACAAGCTTTATTTGGGTTTATTTGATTTGTTGTGACAAGTAGAAGAGCTTATTATTATAATGTTAGGTATTACTTTTAGCAACAGCGCCTCTACGTAATCATCTAACGATGTTAAGTCGATGAAATTCTTTGTAAAATAACGTGGTTTATTTTATTTTTGTCAGTTGGAAAGAAAACTTTTGGATGTCTATCAAACATCGTCCAGTGTTTGATAGCCCATTTATCGAGGAAGGCTATATGCTATATTTAATAATGAAGTTTACACGGGAACAGGAGGTACGCGGGGTAGGAAGCTATTTTTTTATATTCATACCATAAAAACTAAACTTTCGGGTTTTAAAAACAACACAAATCTATCTTCACTATACTGTAATGAAACTCGAAAAGATCACTTAACTGACCTTTAGTCGGTAATGTAAAGATATTCGTCATTCTGTCAACCCCGCGTCTTAGCTGTCGTGATTGCAGCCCTACATATTGTACATAACATATGTATATAATTATATAGATATCATGTAGCATCTTTACTTGTTGCGACGAATATAAGGAGAAATATTTTCAACGAAGTTACAAATCATAGGAAATAGATAAGAATAACGAAAACCTTTAAATAATACCAAACTTTATAGAAACTCCGGAACTACTGATCCGATTCGAGAAATTCTTTCAGTGTTAGATACTGTTATCGAAGAAGCCTATATGTTTTGATGAAGTTCTCACGGACGCGGGAGCTACGCGAGCAAATCCGCGCGCGATGATCTAGTACATATTATTATATATGTTCACGCATAAACTCAAAAACGACAGGACGGATTTCGATAATTCATTCGCCATTAGGACGCTACATTATCCAGTAATAACATTGTCTTTATTTTATGATGAAGTTCCTTCAAGAACGGGAGCTATATGGATGAAACCACATATACTAGTATTTTATAATCATAATCTTATACATATTCTCCATTTTATTTGGTCTTGTGTTTCATACAAAAAACCGCTGTCTTGACTACGTTGTACATACAATATTTATGCAAGCTACGTGCTTTATATTCCACGCGCGTCATGAGGCTTTCGTATTAACGTCAATAAGTACATGTATGTATGTACGTAACTTTGTTTTGTGGAAAATGTTAAGGGATAATGCTATGACTTTATGCTATTTTGGTCTTCTATTTGAATAAGGAAAATTTAAACGCGTGTTTTCATATAAATATGATGTTTTCTTCGTAGACTGCACTGGTAGATCAGTGGCCAAAGTATTTGATTTTGAGACTTGGTGTTTTGGATTCGATTCGAATCTGGGATAACTAATTTTGGAGCACAGATAGTTGTTGTCTGGGTCCTTCGCGACCCAGGGATTTATTTCCCTAAAACAGGAGTTAAAAAAAGAAGTGTAAATACATATTTATAAACTGCATCGATATATCCCTTTATCTAAGTATACGCCGTGCAATGGATAGAAGAAACTTGTTTTATACTATCTCTCTCTCTGTCTCTCTACATTGATTAAATAACCCGGATTTAATCAATGTCCAGTATTTTATTATTAAAATTGCATCTTCAGGTCAACGCTGTACGGTATTTGCTCCTCTTAGAAAATAATAATTATGAAATGGTATTAACCAGAAGGGTAGGCAAAATATAAGATATACTTTCTACGCGTGGTTTCAGCCGCGTAGCTCCCGTTCCCTTGGCAATAAAGCCTTCCTTGATAAATGTGATATCTAACACTGAAAGAATTTTTCAAATCAGACCAGTAGATTCAGAGATTAGCGCATTCAAGCAAACAAACATACTCTTTAGCTTTATCATCATTACATAGTATAAAACAAAGTCGCTTCCCGCTCTCTGTCTGTACCTATGTACGCTTAGACCTTTTAACCTACGCAACGGATTTTGATGCAGTTTTTTTAGTAGATCACCATCAGTATTACACCCGTGCGAAGCAGGGGTCGCTAGTATATTAGTATAACATTAGACCTTAAGGTCAACGCTGTACGATATTTGCTCTTCTGTTACTAAACATAAAATACTCAAAATAATAATTTTGGAATGGTATTAACCAGAAGGATAGGCAAAAACCAAGAAATTAAAAAGACAAAGAGCAAAACATTACGCCATCTTGTAACATGCCACTTTTTGTTCTCCTAAAGGATTAGAATTCACTGGAAACATCAAACTAATTTCTACCAGAAAGAGAGCACACTACAGCGACGTAATAAAGGTAGAATGTCCCACAAATTCCCCACAAATCCACGGATACAGAAAACTGGGAAAAACTTTAAAAGCTTATAACTTGCTCATTTCTCTACTCGTTTTATTTACCCTGCCTCCGTTTTATTTGAAAACGATTTGCTGAAAGAAAACTATAAATGCATTGTGCAAGACTAAAGGAATTATGTTTGTTTATCTTTTCTTTAATATCTTTTAGAAAAGAGCTTTTAAATAGCGGCAGTTTACTATCTGTTTTATTTGACTTTAGCAAGACTAGGGGAATTCGAATTATATTTGACTAGTTGTCCAGCCCATGTTCGCTCGCATATATCTTGTTTTAAAATATACGACACGAATAATGTGGGTTGCTATTGGTAAAGAGTTTTCAAAATCAGTTCCTTAAATCCAGTGATTGGCCAAAGAAATGAAATACACATTTTAAAATTTGTATAGATTTGCCAAATAACAAATATACTGTAGTATTATTATTTCTTCAACCATACAATGGTTAAGGAAATAACAATATTACCGTAATGTAGTATATTTACTGTCGGAAATGGAGTCAATTTATTGTCGACAATGTAGTCAATTTACGGTCGGTTTGATTTATGTTCGAGTCATGAAAACTCAATTTGATTATCAATGTTATTATTAGTTTTAAAAGATACACATATTTAAATTAAACTTAACTTACACGAGCAAAGCTACTGTTACCTTAACCTTTAGTAGGCTTTTTCCAAATAAATTATGAAGGTACTTTAACAACAAAAACTACGCTGAACCATCAAATCTGTGAAAGGAACAAGTAAATGAATTAGAACACGTACCTAACTTAATAAATTGATGTTCAACTTTAAAGGTAAAAAGTGAGGGGCGGAGATAAAGTATTATCGAGATAGCTACTTTTTAGTATTAGTGCTGCGACAGGGATCGATAGAATATATCGATAAAGATATTTAAGTTATCGATTTCATTTACATAACTATTGACGTCAACGAATTCGAAGTGTTTTCTTGATTTATATTTACATGAACAACATTATTAGAATTATAATACCGTTCCTTATCAGCATAGTTAATGACTGTTACTTTATTATTAGAATCTATACCGAATTTAATAATAGCATAAATAAATTATATCCATTTAAATCAACTGAATACATCTTATGACATAACAAAATCGATTTATTTATACACACAAATTTTGTTGGATTTGATAATACGAGACAAAAGATAGAATCATATTTCTGCTCAACCCTCGAGGGACAAGTCGTAAGACTATATTAAAAATAAATATTTTTCTTTTCAGAGAAATAGAATTCATTGTAACTGACATCTCATTTGTACATATATTGAATACATTAGATATTTTATTGCTTTTCTCTCCAAAAACGTGAATTGGTAAATTTTAACAGAAAATTATACACAGTATTTTCTATATATTCAAAGAATTTGCTTTTAATAACACTCCATTTGCTAAGAGTAAACTCTATTTATTTATGGTATAAAATCGTAAGTAAAATTTCATTAATAATAGAATGAAATTAAAATAATATACATTGATTATAATAATGTTTTATTGCTAATAAAACATTATTATAATCAATTAACAAAAACTTAAAATAAGTATATTTATTAATTTAAAATAAAAATGAAATTTAATATGAGATCAAACAGAGAAATTTGTACTTAATTTTAATATTAGAAAATTTTAACCTAAAGGGAACAATAGTGTATTTCTTATATACCTACGTTATCTTTAGAAGCTTTAGCTAAGGAAGCAAACTACGTACTAAACAATACAAACAATTAATTACCTGAACTAAATATAGCGATTGTCATGCGACAAAAGCTAATCCATTATTCGATAAGCAAACCAATTTGTATTAGCTTTACATTATACTACAGTAACATGTGTAGCAACACACTGACATACTAAATTTATAAGATTTATTAAATTTACGTGTCTATCAACATTCATTATATATTATTTTTGTTTACAACAATAATATATAATGATCATTGAACGGTTTATATATATAAAAAAATGTGGTTAATCTTGCTAACAGTATCGGAAGTCTTTTTTCGTTGCTTTTGTTTTATTTTATAGTAAAAAGTGTCAGTAGAGTTGACGACTCACCTGATGGTACATGGTATTAGCTCTTAAGAAGCTGCAATGCCACATGACGCACAGACGGCTGCTGAGTCAAAGTTGAAGTGTTAAAAAAAATATAGATCAGGATTCATAATAGGCATAGATGGACACGGATAGACATTATATACATACTAGTATGTATATAATAATAATACATTATTCAATTACAGTATCAATGATGAATATTTACTTTCATCAATAACTCATTATCTTTGTGTCGCAAAACAATTACGATGAGCAAATAATTGTTATAATCGTACCAAATATTATCGTTTCCTGACTATTTCCCGACAGTGGTTGGCACGTGTTTTGTTGCCGAACTGAAGTCCTATGTTCGTGTCGCGGGTTGCTCAACAATTTGTGTGAAAATAAGTGTTCTAGTAAGAAAAATCTAAGTACCCGCCCTTAGTCAGGTACTTAATATTTTTCCTGTACGAAGTAAGAGAGAAGGTAAAACTGTTGTACAGTTGGGAGATTTTAAGAATAAAGGCATACTGAATGCATGTATGCTAGAACTGTAAATCACACTTGTGCCTTATAAAATTTCCTGTGAAGATAAACGTTTTTTTCCTTCTTGGCGGTTATGGCCAAAATCGCATTGTAGTGATTATGATTTAACATAAATTACCACCTTTTCTTTGTCATATTGATATCGCTTATAGAAGCCTTGCACCTTTGTAACACTTAGATTAAAACAAATATCGATGACACCAACCAAAACTTTTATGAATATTTTAGTATGGCCAAAGAAACAAATCTAAAATGTAAGTTTAATATATTTATCGATATGATAGCGTCTCTAGAGAGTGCAGTCAGTGAGACTCATAAATCAGATTCCGTCGCCCGTAGGCACGTCTTAATACAATTTTATAAGTGACGGGTGCAGCAATGTAGTAACATTATCGATACATTTATAAAAAATAACCATTCTATAAAATTACAAATTCCATAAAAATAAAGGTTGATTAGCTGTTGTCATTACTACAAGATACATGATACGAAATAATTGTGATATAAGTCTAAAAACTATGCCAAATACAAAAAAAAAACTAGAGGTAATTTTCCGTATTTTGAATGTTCTAAATATACTATTAAGCTGTTTTAATAAACAGAATATTTTTATTATACACATACAACATTTAATTCGAATGAAAAAGCTTCAAGTTAACTGTGCTTTTAGTGAATTATAAAGAAATTTTAATTAAATATGTACTACGTAGATATTCTCAATTTTAATTCAGATACAACTGTTTTATGTACATCCATTGCAGGCTTCATTGAAGTGTACCGACAGATAACCAAGAATAATAAAATAACTTGTTAAAAAGCATATGCTACCATCCTAATAAAAAGAGCAAAAAAATTGTTTCCGATGAAACAGTATTAACTCCAACCTGCAAGTATACATTTAAAACTAATTTACAATATTTAAAATAATATTATCAAAACCAAGGCATTTTGTATTCTATTTGTTAAACTGGCGAGGAGCCAACCTCATGTCAGAATTGTTTGGGTGGCTGCCTTTTGTTTATTGTCAAAATACTTTACATTGACAATGCCAAAAATGGTTTGCGTAAAAGTTTCAACTAGTCGCAAATCTCCTCGCTAAAACGGTTATACTTGTGGCATTTAAATTAAATTTCAATTATTAAAAACATCATAAAATCATTTGTTATCAAAAAATGATTTTATGAGGTTGTATTGGCAACAACAATAACTTTTTTATGTTATTTTATTAAAGTTAATATAATACAATAATAATGATGACGTATAACGATAATTTTAGAGAAAAATATTTAAATTATTTTTACTCGCATATTATTATTACAACTCTAGATAAACTTAAATTTTCTCGTTATCGATATTTTAGTATGGACATCACTAACATAGCCAACATAAATCAAGAGGACATACGCCCTATCTGTTCCCAGCTTAATACGATCCCCAAAATAGGGGTATGGGGTGTTTTTTTATAGGCAAAAAGCTGACTCGCCGTATTGTATAATATATCGAAAATATAAAACGCTATTATTTGGCCCATCTTTTTAAAGGAACTGAGATTGCAGAATGAGCGAAGCAGATTTTCGTTCGTAGCACAATTTTGTTTGCATTCACATTTTCTGATAAAACGTGTCATGTCTTCCATATAATTTGCGAATACCTATATTTTATTCAGTTTTGTAATCATTGAAATAATTTAGATCTAATTTTTATAACTCGATTGCTATATTTATCGGTGTTTGAGATAATTTATTTGATTTAATAATTAATAATAATTGGTAGGCAAACATGCTTACACCCCGTAGCCTATGACTACTTGACAACCTGCCTGTCTCACCAAGAAAAACATAATATTTTTAGCCCATGATGCCAAATATGTGTATAAGTTTGACCGCTCTGTTTACCCGTGGCACCTTAGCTCGGTAACAGGTGATCCGATTCGGATCATTTTTTTTTTATTGATCAATTTTATTAGGTTTTCTGGCCATAGTTCTTAGATGAACTTTATGATATTTTTAAGTTATAGGAATGTTAGACGCATTATGTTAATGTCTAAGTATATTAACATTCGCTTTTAATGCATTGGGTTGTATTTGTTAATATAACTACATTGAGTTCATTAAAAATAGGTATGTGTTATAATTACTTATAATAATAAACATGGATATTATCTTTCCTGTTCACCAACATACCTGTACTTAACTTCAAATATCTTTATTATGAGACTCTAGATAAAAGTGTGACACAAATGCTCAAAATCTCATGAAAATTCATACTTATGAGGTAACTCGGAAAGGGAACCATTTCGAAAGCTGCTTGTGTATTGATTCGTCGCAAACGGAAGCAGGTTCGATGTTCGTTCGCGTCACTGAATTTTTCAGTATCGACGTATAAATATTTATGATTTTTGCTTTGGTGAAAGAGTGAATGTGGGTTGATTTTGTTTTAAGGGTTCATTTTTACGGATATTTTGACGTTTGACGTGGTTAGGCATACTGAGATTTGTACTTCAACAAAACTCATTATGTATTTACAGAGACCCGTCTCTTTTCTATCTTGGGCCATAGAACAATGATAGAAAGAAAAAAAAGAAAACATGACGTTATTGATATATACAGGAACTTAAATATTTTATGTTTTTACATAATGATGAATAAAACCATTTATCAATGTAGCCTTTGACTACTGCTGCTTTTTTCTTAATAAAATTAAGAAAACTAAAATTAAAGACTTGTATTAGTATTTTGAACTCTAATCTGTATTACTAAATTATAGTCATTGAACTATAGGAAAATACCTACAAATGGCATTCGACCAAAATTGATATGAATCTAGGAGGCACACGCTCGAGGGCACCCTTAAGTTGTCAGGTTTATGTCTAGGCTTATTTAAAGATAAAGAAACATACCTATAAGCCATACGGATCTGCTCCCCATTTTTGTACCAGATGAGCTGGGCCGGGGGGTTGCCCCCACGGCTTCTGCAGACCAGCTCTAAATTTTGCCCCCGACGGACAGTCTCTCCGTCTGCGTAACCTTCGATATATGGCGCGCCTGGTGGATCTGTGAAACAAAAAAATTTCTTAGTTAGACATATATTCATAAATACGTAAGGACGAATATTTCATCATTTAGAGAGGTACTCTTACAACATAGAGAAAGTCCACCAAATAAGATTGAGTGGATAAGTAGCTCATCATCATTGATCATTGAAGTTGCTGGACTGCCGGCGATGCCTCGTTACGCCTCCCGCGCCCCCTTCATTCCGCGTACGTAGTAAGAACGAACGATATACCACTAGTTTTTTAGATATTTATGGTGGACCTTTATACCCGCGGACCTTTAAGCCCCGCCCTACCCTAGTAATTTTAAAGTGTGATTTTAATTCTATTGAAGAAAGTATATACATAGATCGATTGTACCAGAAAAAATAAATCATTTTGCTGAATATTAGCAGCGACTAAATGCCACAGTTTATATAAGTCAACGGAGAGTAATACAATTCGTAAGTTGACCAACTACCTTGCCACTCATATTGTTAAAATTAGTTGCCAGTTTCAGTGGACGCGCATAATTTTTACATTATTTACTTAATTAATACTATGCTACTGTTGTAACAAAACAAAAAAACTTTAACTTCAATAGATCCTGATGAACTCCATTGGTTTAGCTTTAGGCTTCTATTTATTTAACCACCCGAAACAGTTAGTTTATCGATTATGTAACTAGAAAGTTGATCAACCTACGATTCTTATTATTTTCCGGTGGCATAAACATTATATATATCCTACTCTAAAGTACGTGTTCCAATGGAAGAAATGCCCCATTACCTGTATACTTATACTAAAACCACGTATCGTATAGGAAGTCCTTTAAGGGATTAGGGTGGCCTTTCCAGTAATTTGATTTAGAGCACTTATTTTCTTCTCTTTGGCCCTTAACAAGGAAATGGAATTTTTAATGGTAGATTTGGACTGGGCACGTCGAATGTGGAGTTGAGGGGTTTGGAATAAAAAAAAAGCTAGTTTGTGTTAAAGGTTGAGTACGTGGGCTGTTCTCAAATGGAGTAGTAACACATTTTCTGTTCGACATTTGGGTATTTAGTTCTATATAAAATTAACTTGTTTATTTTATTTTTTTGTAGTGCTTGTGAATAGTCCGCACCTTCTTCCATTGGGTGATGAATGGGCAGCATCATCTATCAGCTCAAAGATACTCCGATCACCAATCCGCTTACCAAGCGGTGATTACGGCAATATCTCTTAACGACCCTGGTTTTCTAAGGTGCGTTAAAGAGCAGGCCCAAGCACAGCAGTGGACCTCAACGGGCTGATAATGTAATAAAAACTGCTTTTCTTTTTTCGGACTGACGTAGTATGTTGTTAGACCTGAGTCTTTTTTTACTTTACCGGACATAAAGGCGAGCAGAACTCCAGCCTAGATAAATGGTTTAAACACTACAAACTAAGCAACCTGCGCAAGAGGGCGTCCCCAGTGGGCGTACTTTACAGTTCGCGGGCCTCTTGGACTTCGGGTCTACGAGGGCATCGGAGGGTTCTTAGGAAACTAAGGGTCGAGAGAGAATAAAGACTGCCCGTTGGCTTTGTGTTTATGGTAATTGCTTATAAGAACTTCTGAAAACCGGGACCGTCAGATAGTTGTGCCGATTCTAGGTTGTCTCTGAACCCTGCGCTGTGTTTGTAATGTTCTCGCAACACATTTATAAATCCCTACTGCAGGCGTTTACCATTACTAGTAGTTACTACACTAGGGATTTAAATTTAACTTAAACGAGTACTAATAAACTTACTAGTACTAGTTTAAGTTAAAAGTTTATTTCAATTTTTATATTTTTAAATGCCTCCGTCTCCCGCGGTTTCTCCAGCTTAGCTCTACTGCTATTTTTATAACAAATGCTTTATTAGAACACACCTACATCTTCTTAATGAATTCGTCTGTCTATTTGCTAAAACCTTATGAACATCTGTTAAATAGTTTTACAACTTATGCAAAGAGGCAGAAAAACACAGCAGACATGTAGCGATCCTTTCTCTTCGATATACTCACTGAGCAAAATAATTACATATTACTTCGAGTAACAAATTTAATAAGATACATCTTTATACAAAAACGTGGATTTTCATATTTTCAATAGCTTCAGCAAAATATACAAAGTACACTTTTGAACAAAAGCGGTAAACAAATATCTGATGATGATTTATTACGACAACAAGGTAGCGTCATGCTTGTACAGGCGAGAGGAAAAGTTACTATGCTGTGTAAATTTTTTCGTAAAACACTAAGACCATTAATTTAGTTCAGGTCTTTTCTACTTACCACAGTTTTATTTAAATCAAGCCTAAACTCTTTATCTATACTAATATTATAAATAAGTAAAGTTTGTGAGTTTGTTACGTCGTAGGGGGGATATCTCTGGATCTACGGAACCGTCAAAATTCTTTTACCAATAGAAAGCCACATCATTTGTAAGTGTCATAGGCTATATTTTAAGTTGATTCTTTCCACGGAAACGGTATCTACGCGGGTGAAACCGCGCGGGACAGTTAGTGTTTTCATGTCTGAAGAGTGCTTACAAATGAAGGAATCGAACTCACCACACTGGGTCTTACAGTGTAGTGCAATCAATACAATTAATATCACAATAAAAAAAACCGGCCAAGTGCGGGTCGGACTCTCGCACGAAGGGTTCCGCACTAGTTGCAACTTTGATCGATGTTAATAATAGTTGATTGAATGAAAGGTAAATTGTGGTTTACGGTTTATGACGTATTAAAAAAAACTACTTACTTGATCTCGTTGAAACCAATTTTCGGTGGAAGTTTGCATGGTTATGTACATCATATATTTTTTTTAGTTTTATCATTCTCTTATTTTAGAAGTTACAGGGGGGGACACACATTTTACCACTTTGGAAGTGTCTCTCGCGCAAACTATTCCGTTAAGAAAAAAATTACATTAGAAACCTCAATATCATTTTTGAAGACCTATCCATAGATACCCATATGGGTTTGATGAATTTTTTTTTTTGAGTTTCATTTCTAAGTATGGTAAACCCCATTTTGTTTTGTTTTTTTTTCTATTTTTGTGTGAAAATCTTAATGCGGTTCACAACATACATCTACTTGCCAAGTTTCAACATTATAGTTCTTATAATTTCGGAAAAAAGTGGCTGTGACATACGGACGGACAGACAGACAGACAGACATGACGAATCTATAAGGGTTCCGTTTTTTGCCATTTGGCTACGGAACCCTAAAAACGGTTTTAAATGCTTAAAAATCACTGTTGCCATGACAACAAACCCTGTTACCTAGCACCTATTTTTCCGCCACAAACCCTATATTCAACTCTTTTGTTTTAAAAATCCTTTTGGCAAAAAATCTCGTAATGATCAAAAGAGTAAAACCTCATAAAGATTTTCACCACAAAAGGAACACTTTTCCGACCGAGTGTACAAGAAAATTGCCTTCCACGAGAGTTCATTAACCTTCGTCAGGGTCCCGTAATAATATTAATAAGGGTCCTTTAACAGAATTATTAAAACCTTTAGCCTGATGGCTCCGATCATTTCTTATGATTAGATTGTAAATCTTTTTTGTCACGGGACGAAAGTAATTTTTTTTAATGCCATAGCTCGTATTTCACGTTAAAAAGATTAATATTTCCTGAAAGGTTGATTAATAAAGTTTTTCTGAGAACCGCAAATATAATTTGTTTTCATTTTTCAGTATTCTTTTTTTAAGTCTGATGTTTAATTAACCTCCGGTGACAAAGAGGGTTGTTACGTACGACATTTAAGTTAAGCAATTTATAGTGGTTTGCGCTACTTGCAAGTCCGCAAGTCAACAAAAAAAAAATCTTATATTGTTTTTGGCTATACAGATTTTAAACCTCTATCTATATCTTATACTAATATATAAAGCTGAAGAGTTTGATTGTTTGTTGAACAAGCATATCTCCGGAACTACTAGAACGATTTGAAAAAATCTTTCAGTGAATCAAATGCGCTATTTAACATAGCGCATTTATCGAGGAAGGCTAAAGGCTATATTTAATTATGAAGTTCCCACGGCAACGGTAGTCAGGCGGGTAAAGCTGCGTGCGGGAAGTTAGTGTCATATACTAACGGAAAATCCGTCCCTCCATTGTTTTGACTACCTGTAGTTCTATGAAATGTATGTCCATTGTAATAAACAAATTAAGCTCTTTAATGTCAGACATTTTCGGAACATCCCTACTAATATATTTTTTTATTTTTTCTGACGGACATACGTAGGTAGCCACGAGGCTTTTGCTACTTCACCGGGCATAAAGGCGAGCAGAGCTCCAGCCTAGATAAATGGTTTAAACACTACAAACTAAGCAGCCTGCGCAAGAGGGCGTCTTCTGTGGGATTTGGACCTCGGCTCAGGGCGGTCGCTGACTGGAAGATTGAGGGATTATGGCTTTTAGTTTCTTTGGGGTCAGTTCGCGGGCCTCTCGGACTTCGGGTTTACGAGGGCATCGGAAGGTTCTTAGCAAACTAAGGGTCGGGGGGCGAGGGGGATATAAATGTGAATGTAAGTTTGTTTGTTATGCTTTCATGCGAAAACTACTTGGCGTCGATCATGAACCTTTATACACATATTCTTGGTATTAGAAGTAGGTAACATAGGATACATTAAATTAAAAAAAAAAACAATACGAGCGAAGGCGCGTGTAAAAGATAGTCATCATCATCATCATCATCAACGGCCCGTTAAAGTCCACTGCTGAACATGGGCCTCCTCTTAGCAATCCTTGGCAAGCCAGGATCGTTGAGGGATATTGCCATAATCACCACGCTTGGCAGACGGATTGGTGATCGCAGTAAGATGTAAACCTTGAGCTAATAAATGCTGCTGCCCATCCATCAGACATATGTCCCTTAGTCGCCTCTTACGACACCCATGGGAGGACATGGGGTGGTCCATTCTAACCCGGAAACCACACGGTTAAAAGATAGTAGTAATTTATAATTAATGAATGTCAGGAGAAATTAAAATTTTGCCGCGAACCGAGATATCGTCAAAGGGATTTTAAAGTGGCCAATTTTACTGTTCGTGTATTATACCTATATTTTATTAATGATTATTAAATCAAGTAATTTTACTTTAAATTCTGTTAGATTGTATGTAAATATCAATGTTATAGATAACGGTTATGTAATTTTTCTATAGTAGTAGTGTTTAATGGTGTAGTTTTATAAAAATAAAAACACACCATAAATCTTGTACCTATAACGATATAAAATATACAATATATAAATACATACATTTCGAGAGTACTTTTACAGACCATCTATATATACTAATAAATTAAAGCTAAAGAGCCGAAAAACCTTTTGCGCTGCTCATATAAAATTTTGTTAGTTTAATTTTATTTAATAAAACAAAAACACTACATTTCACCTATTTTATTACTTTGCCCAAGATAGGGTAGGCATTATTCATAATGGGGAAAAGTGATTAATCATGCTGTTTTAATCACATTTCCCAATTGAGTCGGGCATTATTAATACAGACCGGCCATTATTAATAATGCCCGGACTTATCAAATTGCCCGTAACATATATATATATAGGTTCCAAATAGTTAACCATCAAATTCATGTATTAAAAATCAGCAGAAACTTTCGTATTCTGTTAAAAGGAGGTCAATGTATATTACAGACCCATAGATATTTAGTGTCCAACAGTTTTATATTCTCCAGTCGATTGAAAGGATCCGTCCTTTCGATATGATCCATTAGCCATAAGGCTATGAGACCTTGTTTATGTAGCGTACAGTACAGTACAGTGATCCCCAAAAGTGTTGCCGAGAACGGCTGGAACAATTTGTTATTTTTTAGGTAAGTTCGATCGGTTTAGTGATAAAAGAATGTTAATGTGAAGGAAATATAAACTGTAATTCCTGATCACACGTTTCAATTTTGTTGACCGCATTGTAAAATCGAGCAAATCTAACAAGATTAACGTTAACCTAAGCTAAATATAATAGTTTCTCATTACGTTGTACTACAAAGGTTTATCCAAAATACACTGAACACCATTAAGAATACGAAGAAAATGAATAGGTATTAAAGGTGGCTACTGTAGGTACATACTAGGGGTACACCACCCTCCCCTACTATGTACAATTCCATTTGCCACGACGCGAATAATTAAGTTCAACAACTCTAGGGTTGGTAGTGTTAAGATAATTGTTTAATTTTGTAAGAATGTGTGGATATTATTAATTAATTAAATACTAATATAAAACAATTATTGCGATTTCTTGACAACACAAAAAAACCATGGTTCATGCTCCATTTGACTAAATAGCAAGTCACGTGATCACTTTGTATGGGAGGTTAATTTTTATTCCAATACTTAAAAATACACATCTATTTTTTAAGCCCATGAAGCATATTCAGCGTGCTACCTGTTACTAATACATAACTATATAAAGCCAATATCGCATGAATACAAATGACATGCTATAAAATATAAACATTATTTTTATTTCAAGTCACAAACATTGTGACACAACTAAAGCGGCCGTAGCCCAATTGCTAGGGCGTCGGTCCTGCGATAATGTGGTCGTAGCCGTGTCGGTTCCATCCCCACCCGTTATAACACAAACATTTTACATTAGCACGAGGTTAACAAGAATACTAGAAGTGTGCAAAAAGTCTGGTAGTAATGATTATGATAAAAAAAGTCTTTACAAAATTACAGCTTAATTGGTCTTAAAGTTTATAAAAAAGAGACAGAACACAAATAAAAACTGTTAGTTAGTTAGTTAAATAAAAAAACATGTAAAATAAATCAAAGTTAGCCAACTGAAACGACATACGACATTTAGCCAACCCTATATAAATCTCGTAGCTGGTGCTACGGCGTAGCAGCTACGAGTACGCAAGTAATACGCACATCAAGTGTAGCGCAGTAATTAAGCGCATTGTTGGCAGGAACGACAAATTTGTTACACTAGGCAACCAATCACACCGATGTGGGAGACGACTCGGAGATACATAATTATTGTGATTGGTTCGTATGGTATTGATAGGGATGTCGTTTTTGGATTATGGAAAGATAAATTAAATGGGAGGAAGGATAATATTCTTTGTTAGGCTACCTGTCACTTTAGTGGGATGAGTAGAACATGATTGGTTCGCATAAAAATGGATCATAGAGTGACTAGCTTCCCGCACGCGGTTTCATTCGTTTCCATTTGAACTTCATAATTAAATATAGCCTATACCCTTCCTTGATAAATTGCTGTCTTACCCTGAAATATATTTTTTTTAATCGGACTATTAGTTCTTGAGATAAGCGCGTTTAAGCAAACAAACTCTTCAGCTTTATATATTAGTATAGATAAACGCAAACCACAAATTTGATATTCTAGGAACACCGATGTCTAGAGTAAAACTAAAGGTACACATAACATAGGTAAAATATTTGTAATAAATATACGTTAAAGATCTATTTGAAATAATACCACATTATAAAGCAACATGAATCGAGTGAAGCAACTTATATTTTAAAAAAAATGTTCGCATAAGAACATGAATTTTACGGACAAATCAGGGCTAGGAGACTAGCTAAGCATTTCTACGTTCGCCCCGAACTTACGGTGTAACACATATAACTCCTCTCAAACGTTTCATTTCGTACTAAAAACTTTTCGTGGTATGTACAAGTTTTATTATAATTTGGACATAACTGTTTGCCAGGCCTCAATTATGAATATACGCTTGTAAAACATAATGTTTTCATGGCAGGTAGGGGAGTAGGGGGTACAATTTAATGCCAAGAGTTTTGGTACCTATATTAAAGTATGGAGTCTGTAAAATTGTAGTATGGCAGATGTTAATCGCGGCTTTGCGCGGTTTTATGGCTAAAGTGACTATTTTTGAGAAAGATATGAGCTAATAGTATGCGAATAGGTTTGTAATGGATATAATATGTAAGAGCTAGTCAAAGCTGAGGTGGTTACCGTTTCGGCTGAACGTGTATGGCATACAAATTTCATTGTTGTGAAAGAAATTGTTTCGAATCAAATGTTTTTCCCTTTTTTTCTTAAAGAAATTATGGGTACAAGAGTCCGGAAATCTATTTTTATAAATATGGTAAAATAAATATACAATAATTGACTAAACTGCTCTAAAAATTTAGAGCCACAATCGTTTTGTTGACAAAAGAGAACTTTTATAATATACAGGGTGTGGCGTAAGTAGTGGTCCACCATTCAGGATTCGATGAACCAGATAATTAACTATAACAATTAAAAATTTTAACCATTTTTACCCAAGGGTTCCGAAAATATTTCCTTTTTGGTTTTTTATTTACGAAATTTCTACCTTTTATTACAAATTTGTTTGTAGTTTCAACAAAAACCATTATTTTTTCATTTTGATTTCTGTTAATTACTGCTGAATACTAGAGCTATCATGATAAATTATGATTTTTTATGTAAATTCACCTCTTTTGAAGAAAAAGTTAGTTCTTCTCTAATTTTAACCCGAATTTTTAACATACCATCCAAGTTCAAGGGCGATTTTTGTAAATAAAACGTACTACACTGTCTGAACAAATCTAGAGGATATTGATCCTCTCCGCGGTGTCCGAGTAAAACCACATCTTATGACTCGATCACATTTATTTAGTAACTAGTGAGAGTACAATGGTATACTGAACACACCAAATAACAATTTACGTTAAGCTTAATACTCCTGTGTGAACGAAACGATTGCGAGTTTTAGAGTTATGGATCACTGCCATCTATTATCATACCCTTGAACTATATAGACAAGTCACAATCGTTCCGTCACATGTCACACAAACCTTAACACTGTCAGTGCCCATTTATTTAATAATATGCTTACTAAATACCGATTTCAAAATGGTATCACTCTATCAAATCCTATAATTTAACAAAAAGATATTCAATTTTAATTGAAGCAAAGAAGATTTTCATTTAACTACTTTTTTAAACTTTATTGCGTAAATACTATTACAAAACGTATTAAAACTTAAAAAACTGATACAATGTAACTTTTAACATGTCAAATGTGATTTGTTTTTAAGCACAAACATGTCAGGTAAAAAAACCCTGACCCATTTTTTACCTGAGACATGTTTGTTAACAAAAACCTGTTGAAGCTCTCGCAGTCGAGTTACGGACAATAGGAGTGATAAGGAAAAGATATGGTAGGGTATTGCTATCTCCTTCATTACTAACGTTGAAATCTCCAGATATCTCGAAATGATTTAGTACGATCTCGTCACTCGTGTCGTGCGTCGTATGCGTTTTGTTTTTATTCTGCTTGTGTTTACCTCCGCCAATTCTTTACCCCTGCCTGACCCCGGACTCTGTTTAATTTGCCTACTGATTGGACTTGTTGTTTTGGTGATCTCTGCGATATTGGCTACGTGTACTGGTGACTTTGGCTTGCTCAACGATTTGGACAAACGAGCAATGCTGTGACACTTAAAAAATGTCTCGGTACATACCGCACGAATATGCTGACATGCATTTTATCTATGGCGAATGCAGAGGTGTCGGCAGAGAAGCAGCTCGACTTTAACGGGAGAGATATCCCGATCGAAGACATCCAGACCACCGAGTTTTTGTAAGAGTGCATAACGCATACACCGAGGGAAGGATACCCGGCACAGGCGTAGGCGGTGCAGGTGAAGGACGACCGCGACGACACAACGATGAAGAGGTTATGAATTTTGTTTCAGAAGATCCTTCAACATCGGTCCGTGTCTTAAGTCGCAGAACTGGCATATCAACTAGATCTGTACATCGGATACTCAAAAGACATGAACTGTACCCATACCACTATCAAAGGGTGCAGTCATTGCTACCAAGAGATTATCAATTGAGAGTAACATTTTGTAGAGTAATGCTACGCAGAATAAGAGAAGACCCGCAGTTTTTTAATAAAATATTATGGAGCGACGAGTCATTCTGCAAAAAAGATGGATATTTAAATCTACACAATTTGCATTACTGGCAGCTAGAAAACCCGCATCTCATAAGGCAAGACAGATCACAGTACCAATTTAAAATAAACCTTTGGACCGGAATCATTAACGGACACATAATCGGTCCACACGAGCTGCCAGAAACATTAAATGCATAAAGATATTTAAGTTTTTTGCGAATCGACTTGCCCTTGCTTCTGGAAGGTGTCGTTCCTGAAGTCCAAGAAGACATGTGGCTGCAGAACGATGGCTGTCCCGCTCACTATGCTGTTAGAGTACGAGAGCACCTTGATACAGCGTATCCAAATAGGTGGATTGGGCGCTTAGGTCCAATATTGTGGCCACCACGCTCGCCAGATCTAAATCCCCTAGATTTCTTTTATTGGGGTTGCCTAAAAGAAAAAGTTTATAGCAAAGAAATCACAAGTATTGACCAATTGAGGACTAGAATCCAGGCAGCAGCTAGAGAAATCAGCGAAAGCGGGTTTGCCCGACGACTAAAACGGTCGTTTATTAGACGTTGCAGAGCGTGTATAGCTGCGAATGGGGGCCATTTTGAACATTTCGTTTAATTTTAATGATTGTTATCATGACAAAGATTAATAATAAATTATAAATTATGTCATTTGTTTTTTTTTAATTCTTTGTTCAAATACCTAAAGTAACAAGTTAGGTCTAGATAACTCTGCAATAGTAGTTTTTTTTAACAAATTGGCACTGACACTGTATTGCATTTTTTTGCAAATATCGTAAGTATTAACGCAATAAAGTTTAAAAAAGTAGTTTAATGAAAATCTTCTTTGCTTCAATTAAAATTGAATATCTTTTTGTTAAATAATAGTATCTGTTATAGAGATACCATTTTGAAATCGGTATTTAGTAAGCATATTATTAAATAAATGGGCACTGACAGTGTAGTAATTTTTTTTTACAAAAAGCGCCTTTGAACTTGGATGGTATGTTAAAAATTCGGGTTAAAATTAAAGAAGAACTAACTTTTTCTTCAAAAGAGGTGAATTTACATAAAAAATCATAATTTATCGTGATAGCTCTAGTATTCAGCAGTAATTAACAGAAATCAAAATAAAAAAATAATGGTTTTTGTTGAAACTACAAACAAATTTGTAATAAAAGGTAGAAATTTCGTAAATATTTATTTATTTATTTATTTAGGATTGCCAACAGTTATTACATCATTAAGGATTAAAATTTACAAGGTATGACTTACTTGCTAAATGCATAACCTATTATAGGCAAACACCGCATGCAAAAATAGTCTAAGTACACAAGGAAAGTTATATAAATTTAAAAGCAAATAAGTATCTGGTATTATAAAAAATATAATAGAAATAATAATAAATAAAATTTAATAAAAATCCAAATAAAAGACAAAAAGGAAATATTTTCGGAACCCTTGGGTAAAAATGGTTAAAATTTTTAATTGTTATAGTTAATTATCTGGTTCATCGATTCCTGAACGGTGGACCACTACTTACGCCACACCCTGTATATTTAATTGTATTAAACTAATTTCATTCTGTCTTGTCTACTGCATTTTAGTTTTTTTTTAATAATTATTATTGTATACATATTTATATAGCTTAGCATTTCTTATGAAATTTAACCTTTAACGTCACGGGCGGGGTCTAAGCAGACCCCACGCGTTGTTTTTTAACGATATTTTTTTAAATTAGCAAGACACAAACGCGCGCTTTTGGCTAATCTCAGTTCGCCGCAGCAGCTCTCAACAGACATAAGTACATCGCGCTTACGCTAAGGTAAACACAATTTTTACTTATGTGGGGATACCTGTGGACCCCACCCGTGATTTTACGTAGAATCTTTTTCACATCATACATAATTTTAATTTGTTTCTTTTTCAGAATTAATGTTATTTTATTGCAATAACGAGTCACCAACGATCAGAGGACGCCATTGTACAGAATTTTAGTGACTGACAGCGAATAATCCTAACTTGAAAGATATAAGAGCAATAATGTGCAAGTTGGTTGACAAAGAGCAACCTTTACCTAGTACGGATGAAGCTGGTCCTAGTGCCCCAAAAATGAAGCGAAGGTGGTTTTATTGTTCTATATCCAAGGATAAAGACAGTACTATTGTCTGTAAATCTTGAAATAAGACAATTTGTAAGCCTCATTCAGTAGCAATTACTTGTTATTCGCCATGCCAAGATAAAGCATAAATTTTTATCGTTTGGGCACATGTTATCATTGAGGCGTTGTAATTTTTTTATTTTTTCGGTTATTGTTATTATTCCTTGTGATTAGGTAATTTTTATTTATATTTTATTATAAATTTATGTTTACGTTTGTCAGAAGTTGACTTCCGGACCCCACGCGTGATGAAACGTTACCATAAAGTACCTACGCGTGTACTTAAAGGTTAAAAGCAGGGTTATTAATATTGCAATCGAAATTGTTTCAAATTATCGATACTTGTTATCGATAATACAACAAATTACTGAGCAATTTGTCATAGATAATATTTTAAAAATAAAAAAAATACTGCTTACCGTGCTATGCGAGGCACGGAGAGTAGTCATCAAGGAGTTTTGTTCCGAACTTACGCATTTTTTTTGACCAGCGCGGGAATGGATCTCACATTCTCTAATACTTAAAGCGAAACACATGTTTACCGCCAAACCACAGACGTTGCCTTATGAATAACCACTACACAGAGACCACTGTAACCGACCCGCCGGAGAAGAGTGCGCCAGCGAACGCGACGCGTCCCCCCTCGTCCTCCTCACCCTTAGTTTGCAAAGAACCATCCGATGCCCTCGTAGACCCGAAATCCCAGAGGCCCGCGAACTGTAAAGTAGAGCGACAGTTGCACAAAACTCCCCTAAAATACTAAAAGTCATAATCCCTCAATCCCATCGCCAGCGACCGCCCTGAGCCGAGGTCCAAGCCCCACAGGGGGCGCACTCTTGCGCTGGTTGCTTAGTTTGTAGTTTTTAAACCATTTATTAAGGCTGGAGCTCTGCTCGCCTTTATGTCGGCCGGTGAAGTAGCAAAAGCCTCGTGGCTACGTACGTAAGTCCATCCGAAAAAAAAGCCTTATGAATAGCAAGCTTGAATCTACACAACATTTTACTCTATTGAATTAATAAAGAAACCGGGGTTTTTTAATCCTTATTACGAGTTCGAGTGACGTTTTATTCAATAAACAAGGGTACCTTCGTTGTACAAAATAAAATTGTGAACAAAATTAAATTTCAAGATTCAGTAAATTTCGTTAGAAGCGGTAAGAGTACGATAAAAAGATTTTGTTTTTAATGACCCCGATTTATTTGACGTTCAACTGAGGGTCAGTCTTAAGGCTTCTAGGAGTAGAGCAACAGTATTAAAGATAACTTTCTTAGAAATAATCTCAAATATGAATTAAAACTTACAAGCGTTTAATATAGTTTCAGTTTAGTAGCTTCATTTTTGTATTAAACCTAAATGTGTTCACTTTTTTTTTATATTTAATGTGTACTAGAAAAAAGCGCTATGTCCGCCATTACTAGTGACGTGGATGCGTCAAAATAATTACTCTTGTATTAAAAATAACATGAGGCACTATAAGATTATTTGAGCATAGTAATTATTTATTTAAAACTTCAGCACTATAAAAGTACATAGGCGGACTTAATGCCAGAGGCATTCTCTACCAGTCTACCATAGGATAATAAAGTAGAAGGAGCACTCTGTGTACTGTAGTAATTATAGACCATTAAATCGACAAATGATATTGCCAAGTATTTGTTGATAGAAGATGATCTTAATACAATTTACTTATAATACAATTCATTCCAAATTTAACTTTTTGAATAATAAAGTAAGTGTTAAATATTAATGGAACCTAACAAAAAAACATAAATTTAACTTTAATTAAACCTATCGATAAACCCGCTACCATCACTAGCCTACTCGTATGTCACCCGAGGATAGGGGTAAGACAAAAGTGTATGACGTCAAGGCAGAGGAATTTAGTTGGCTCATAATAACACATTATATTTACTAATATGTGTGGTAAGTGAAGTCTGGGGGATAATACTTATCATATAGCTTGAAACAGTTTTGATACTTTAATATTTTTTTTACTGTTCAGGCTTCACATCACGCCAGAGGTAAGCTTTCAAAAAGTACTCAATATACTTGGAAATCAGTTACTTTCATAGCGGTCTTACAACCACGGGAATGAAGCCAGAGGTTTCACCGAGTACAGCTAAAATCATAACTATCAGTATATAATATTACGAAGCTTTTAACATATAAGTAATTTCACGTTGAAAGGATAGAGGAGTTCCGGGTAGAGTGTGCACATGAGAATGGAATAAATAATCACCGTATAATGAAATAATGTCTACCGATATATTACTCGTATATATTAGCAATATAGGTTTGTATTAGTTTCACGGTAACGATATTATTAATTATGTTAGATAATAACGGATAACTTTGTTAATGATAAGAACTAGGTAGTTGCAGCTAAAGTCGAGACAAGTACAATTCATTCTATTTGACCCACTAGCACAAACAGCAACTCTCTCTCTCACACTTATTCCCGGTGAAGTAGCAAAAGCCTCAGGGCTAACTACGTATGTCCTTCCGAATAAAAAAATCTCTCTCACACCTTCTATTATATTTCATAGGTTATTTTCAAGACATATAAAGAATTATCTTATCTGAAAAAAAAAAAACTCAAATTCAAGCTAAGCTAAATAATTTGCGCTCAATCGTCCGAATAACAAAAATGACTAGAAAATATAAACAAATAATATGATCTTTCAAAAATTTTCTTAATAAAATTGAAAATAGTCGAACCGTAACCCATTCAGCTATAAAACTACACGGAGCAGCAGTAAGAAGACCGAAGTTAAACGGTATCATTTTACACTTCACCAACTCCACTATAAAAATACAAAACCAACACTGAATATTTGCAACAAACAAAATCCAATCATAATTTCGAACAAATTACATTTTTGCAGGGGAGGTCGGGGCAAAGCAAACAGCCGCTTCAAACGCAGCGACACGGGAGCGGTGCGGACACGGACTTAGAGGCATGAATTATTAATTTTCCATTTAAACCGGCACTGGGTATGTTTGCTTTGCCCCGATGTCCCCCTATTGACTTTATCGCTGATGGTAGGGGAATTAATTGCGTTCGACGTTTGCCGACGAAAATGTTGAGACTGATCAATTTACCGATTGTGTGTACCGTTGGAGATTTACAAAGCTTTTATTTGACCTTTTATTGTCGTACGGGTCATGCTGCGACATTTTTCTTTTGTTATAAAATAGATACTCGTGTAGGCACTTGAATCTCAGCGGAATACCTATGACAAAGTAATGTAGCTACTTTTTTTTGTTGTAATGGAGTCTACGATTGCTTACTGTAATAGAAGACGAGGACTAGGATAAATTATGGAGAGAAAATATATTATAAAGGTTACGATATCTTTAAGTTGAAATTTTAACATGTTTTTACATGATTTTACACGAGTTATTTATATGACGAAAATCTTATTCCGCTCTGAACATTAGATGCTGAACCAAAATCGCTTACAAAAAATGTATCTACTTCCTTAAAAAAAATTGTCTAGGATTACTTACGTGACAATATACCGAAGATAAAGTTTAAAAAAAAACTAGTCTAATAACCCGTTTTGACTTGATGCTATTTCAGAGAATTCAATGAGTTCTTATAATAACAATAAAAAAACACTATAGATAACTTATAATTATAAAACGTATGAATAACCACTTTAATTAACAGAGCGCAACACATTTTCATTGAAGTAACATTTTAAGTTAACTCTTTAAACTACCTACATTATATACACTGCATTACCGGTTTAAAAACATTTATAAAACACTGAAACTCACAAGTACAACATAAACTTAAGTAACAGAGTATTCT
This sequence comes from Nycteola revayana, assembly GCA_947037095.2. Taxonomy (NCBI): domain Eukaryota; kingdom Metazoa; phylum Arthropoda; class Insecta; order Lepidoptera; family Nolidae; genus Nycteola; species Nycteola revayana. The sequence continues at coordinate 12,088,579 of OX344841.2, read as the reverse complement.
ACAATGAAGAAATAAGTATTTCACAACAAAATTTGCAGGTCTTAAGGAGAAAATTAAAGCCGGTAAGAAGCTCACATTTTACCCCGACCTCCCCTATTTGAATTCTCAGGAAATTCGGGTCGCAACCATTAAGAAAACATGTGTTGACGTTTCAAATAAAAAAGCACAAATGATTTCGTTGTAGTTGTTGTTTTTTTTTTATTTGACTTTGCATTTTCGCATCGTAAAATACCGAAGCGATGGTCAAAGTCAGGTCATGTTTTATAAATAATCTCTGTACCGCGTTCATATGAAAAATACAGAGAATATTTATATAGCATGGAACTCACTAGATCAAAGTCAAATGGGTTTTCATGTCCTGAGGCGAATAGCGCGGTGTCCCCGACGTCCGGTTAAAATTCCGCGATCCACATTATATGCAGCTAAAGTATGGAATTGAGGTATTAAGAACACTTGTACCTACCCAATCGGAGAGAATGCTGTATGTATGCAGCATTCTCTCCGATTGGGTAGGTACAAGTGTGTAATACCATACCTAAACTAATGTAACATAGTGATGTAGTTTGTAATAAATTGAACGTAAAATAAATCCGTTACTTTGGGATTTTGTACTGAATAAAAACACTTAATATTGAACCTGCCAGGATTTTAAGTTGGAATCATATATTATGTTTCTTCATATATTAGGAGGGATATCTATCGGGCCAATGAGGATTTTGAGACGATAGTGATAGTATTGAGAAAACCTTAAAAATGTAATCATTATAGATAAATTAATACTAAACTATTGTTTTGACTATTCGCAAGTGCCTGTAATAGGTTTACGTAAATAAAATTATATTTATTTTATTTTTACCTTCCATTTGGACCTCGGGCATAGTAATAAAATTAGCTACTTACACATTTTTCCCATACAAATAAACCTAACAATACGTTCATTGCAGTAGATAAAGCACAAAACTGTATCTATGAAAACGGTTACATAGACCAACAAGTTAACGTAGCTAGCAACATGATTAATATTCGAATTTCAAATCACCCATTTCGCAAAAGCAAACACTAGATGGCGCTGACTCAACACGCTTAACATTAAACTAGTAAATTCTACTGCTACTAAATTCGAAACCGTTTGCGGTCTCAATCGAAGTGATATATAAATAATTCATGCAAACCTGACGTGTCAACGTGTTTGGTGAAAAATAAACTTATACGAAATTTACAAAATTTAACGTGTAAAGTGGTTTTTGTTTGGTAGGCATGCCATCCTCTGTTGTAATAAAAGTCAGCAGTTACATGCGGGTATTAAAAAGCTGTTTCGTTTGTTTGAACTAGACAATGTGTGAGCGTTTATAATAAAGGCTTTTTATGTGAGTCGTTAAAATAAATACGGCTAATAATCATAAAATATACCTACACATGTTTTTATGAGTGTTTAGCAATGCTGTTAAAAGTGATATTGTTTTGATATAGACAACAAAATGATGCATGGGTTGCGTTTATACTTTAGATTTATCTGGAACGAGACATAACAAGTTAGCATGTAGAATATGAACAAGGAAAACGTATCACAGCAAATTATCTACAGAGAATTACATACGTAAACGTATAAGAAACAAAGTACATAGTTAACAATAAATATAATACGAACTCTGACTTGCTGACATTCAAAACATTTTACTACCTACCCACGACTTCGCTCGCGTAATAAAAGGATTTTATAAGCTATCTTACCATGAAAGTCCTGACTAAACCGAATAAAATAAATAATTGGTGATGAACAAACAAATTAAAACTAACTTATATTATACCTTAAGAAATTAGCTTTCTACCAGTGAAAGTACCGTCATAATCGGTCTAGCCGTTATTGAGATTAACCGGAACAAAAAGACACACAGGCAGACGGACATTTTAAATTTTGTTTTTGTTATAAGTACCCTAAATTAATTAATATGCAATTAGTAAAAGCCAGTTATTTTAAGCCTTAACAAACAGACACTTCAACTTTATTTATTTGTATAGATTATTATACTCCACTTCTGGTGGCATTGTGAAGACCTAGTATTGTCGGTTCCATTCCATTATAGCCAAGTACATTTTTGAGCAAGTGTGTGCATTGTGTTTCAACACACAGAAGGCTTTATTAACTTGGGCAAGAGTTATCTAAAAATAAAACAAAAACAAACCACACTAGACACAAAATATTCCAAAATTAAACTTCAAAAACGACCGATAAAATTCAACTTATTAAAAAGCCCACCCCTCTCCACTAGATGGCAGCGCGCTCAGTGGTCTAGTATATTAATAATTCATACGGCCCCGTGCCGGAGTCGTGTCGTGAGTATAAACAAACCTTTTGCTTACGCGAATTTGTTTTTAGAAGTAGTTGTGGCATACGAGATATTTCTAGAAGTTGTCGAGTGGTATGAGTTGGTGGAAATAGAACATTGATATAAGTTAGTTCTAGTCGCTTGGATAGTACTAGAGCAAGGTACTTACTTAAAATTACTCTTCATAAAGTTTGATTTTATAAGTGTTGTTAGATTAGATAAGATAAAATATGGGCTTACGTTTATAAAATTTAATAAATGTAAAGACAAAGATGAGATCCCGACTTATCAAGGCGGGAAATCATCACTTTTTAGCATAAAAAAAAGATTAAATTAAAACCGTTGGTGTGAGGAGGGCGGTTCGTACAAAAAAGATCATTGTGTGCAGTAAGATAAAGAACTTATATTTCCATGTCCCAATTCTTAAGAGAGACCAAATTTGTATATGTACTAAGTAATATATAAAGCTGTAGAGTTAGGAGCTAATCTCAAAAACTACTGGTCCGATTAAAAAAATCTTTCAATTCCTACGGAAACGGGAGTCACACGCGCTCTAGCCGCTACTGTCCACATAAAATGTTTCATTTAAAACTTCTTACGTTGTTGATACGAGAAATACGAGAATATCGTCAAGGAAGTTTTTTAACAATTAAGAAATAACTTAGTTCTCAGACATACACTAGACTTCATACAAATAATGTTACATATGACAATCAAACAAACATAAAACGACATTATTTTCTGTAAAACCAATGTAAGTATCCAATAATAACGTAAGTATATTTGTCTCAGCGGGAGGCTCGACCCAATTTGATATGATCGCATTAGTTGAGTTAGAAATATCGTCAGCGGGAGATCTTTTATTGTTCACGTTTTTATATTGCTGTCTCTTTTACGAGTTTTGTATAGTGATGATATTATGTAGCTGAGTTGTAATATATATTATTATGTAGTTCAGTCACTTTAAAAGTGAATCGATCACGTAATGATACGTCGATCGTGTTTATAGTGCTTTGATCGTGTGAATGGTACTTCCATCGAATTTATGATGAAATTATAATTTTGACAGTAGATTTGTCGGATTCATAATTATACCACCTAATTAAGATATATTTATTTATTTATAGTAGATTAACAGCATACAAAAACTACATTACCCAGCCGTTTCAAATGATATATGCTAGGTTCAGGAGCGTCGCGGGGGTCAAGCAAGATAATATAAGGGTGGAATACAAATCTGTTGTGCGTCCTACATGATACATTGATTAAAATTTAAAGTCTTAAGTCTTTTTGATTAGAATTTAAAGTTAATTTTCATAAAACTTAAAAAAAAATACTTACATAAAACACTAAGTTGCACTGTACTCCGCATCGGATTGTCTCTTTGTAAAGCCTCGTGTCTCGCCTCGCAGGTGAAGTCAGCATAATCATCATCAGCGGTCGCTTTAAAATGAACCCTGTCAACAAAGAAATAAAGTTGAAAAACTTATTTACAAAAAATACATTGGTAATACTACTAACATTACTTCTCAATTCTGACAACTGATTGAAGAAACTTCAACAAAATCTTTGTTTCAAAGGGAAAATGTACACTGTGGTTTGTAATGGTTAGTTATACTCAACAAATAATAATAATAATATGAAAATCGATTACTAGGGCAGCAACGTTTGACTGAGTATTAAGCCAGACACTGCGATACCTGATAAGCATGGTGATCAAATATCAAAATCAAATCAAATCATAACTAAATCATTTGTCGGGAGAGACATATGCCAGCAATAGAATTTTAAACTAGTTGATGATGTTTAACATTGAAGAACAATAAATAACTTGTTTCAAGATGGTTTAATACCTTTTCTCTTCAACATTTTTAATTATATTACAAGATATTTTATCATATAAACACTGACATTATTAAACTCATTGTTGATTGAGGTTACAGGCCATTAATTAAAGAAGAAGAAATTTAACCAGAAATTCAAAAGAAATCACTAATAATATTCGAAAAGACGTTTGGTAAAACATACCAAACAATATTTCCACGAAAAAGCTTCCCAAACTCACATATTCTAAGATAATGTTCTATACACAGAATATTTACATTATCACAAATATATGTTCGCGGTTTTCCTCAACTAGTCACGTACTGTAATAACGTCGAACGGAGATATTTACACCCTTGTACCAGAATATATAATGCCATCAAAAACATACTTGTAAAAAAACCCAAGTCTCGTAACGCAGTTCTTTTACCGTAAAACGTTGTGAGATCTATGTAATACCAAGTCGGTTAATTTATTCAGTCTCTACTTAAGGGACCTTCTATCTTAAGCTATTACGTAATTATCTCACCTTACAGAATCTTATTATGACCTTATCAAAATTCGAAACTTTAAAGTTTTAAATAATAGATTAACTTGGCCATCGGATATGATTAGAATGTATCTCACAAGTGTTTATTGCGATGGCCAAGTCAATCTAATATTCATAACATAAAAGTTTTGAACTTTGATAAGGTCAAAATAAGATTCTGTAAGGTGAGATAATTACGTAATAGCTTAAGATAGAAGGTCCCTTAAGTAGAGACTGAATAAATTAACCGACTTGGTATTACATAGATCTCACAACGTTTTACGGTAAAAGAACTGCGTTACGAGACTTGGGTTTTTTTACAAGTATGTTTTTGATGGCATCTCATTTCTTTTTGTAGATAGTTGTACTTTTTTCCTTTGCTTTACAATTTACATTATTTTTTAAAATACCAACAATGGATTTTACCACTCTGTCACTTGATGATGAGCTTTCCAATTTTTGTAGGTTGTGTTCCTCTTCTTCTTTACCGGTACTACTTCTTGAACTTCAGCTACAGTTTTTCTCAAAGCCCACTCCATGTCTCTATGGGTTTTTCTCGATATCTTTGATGCAACAATATTAAGCATGTCTAGACATTAAATGCTTGGGTTCCGTACCCAAAGGGTAAAAACGGGACCCTATTACTAAGACTTAGCTGTCTGTCTGTCTATCACCAGGCTCTATCTCAAGAACCGCGATACCTAAACAGTTGAAAAATTTACAAATTATGTATTTCTGTTGCTATAATAACAAACTAAACATAAAATAAGTATTAAGGGGGGGCCCATACAACAACTATTTTTTGGCCTTTTTTGCTCGATATCTATAACGGCAACAGGTAGGCACTTGAAAATGGTACGGAACCCTTAGTACGCGAGTCCGACTCGCACTTGGCCGGTTTTAGTCTATTGTATTCACAAATGGATTATTCCTGCGCTTTAATAGTTCCAAAGTAGACTTAAATTTGATGTAAACCATCCAGACTAGTAACTCTGTGCCCTTATTTACAAAATAACTTAACTTACGCACATATGAATATCCACGTACCTAGCTGGCATGGCAACACTCACCATATGAAACAAGAACAGATGCGTCGTATACTTTTTTATGCTTTATTGATATTCGTCGCACTCGTCAAACGTCATTTAAAATTAATCCGTATGTAAAATTGTTATCTCTCATTGGTTATAAATATTGTCAATGTACCTAATCGAAAACTACAACATCAAGCTTAACAGAGGATTAACATGGCAAGTATGGCACTCACGGCCTTCTGGCTTCCGGCTTGTCAAAGGTTTTTAAAATTACGAAATTGATGAACTGTTTTTGATGGAATTTTGGTACAACTACATAATACATGTCCGATTATGGCCTTTTTTTAAGACAGCTCCCGCACTAGGGAACAAGCTAATATGTACATAAGTAAATTTAAAGCTACCTAGTTAACATCAAACTGTGTATAAAAATATATGATAAAATGATTATATAAATATAGTTTGTGTCAGATTAATAAAACGTGGTTTGTGTGTATACCTTCGATATCACAGTAAGATTTGTTAGTTGCTTGGAAGAAAGTGACCGTCTTTCTGTGTTTCGAACGGGAAGCGTGAAAGCCGTGGTGTAAGTTTGTCCAGGGGAATGCAAGAATGTTACGCATCTCCTCCGCCACTGCGGTGTTCCGGCACGGGCAGTGGGGTATGTGGGACTCGCCCTCTTCATAGCAGTGGAATGCTAATAAGTACATGAGAGTAAAACCCCTGGTTACTCCTCCGACCAGTGAGAGTGAGGGGCCCAGGTACTGTTGCCTATCTGGGATACCCTCTGGCAGCGTCCGCGACTCAATTGGTGTTGCGGGCTCTCCTGCGCCCAAATAACCAGTTTCAGGGACGCCCAGATTACACGGGGTCCCTACTTCTCAAGGGACCGCAGCCTCCTGCTGAGACATGGCTCAAGCGGGCAAGCCACCTCCATCAGACGCTGTTGATTGTTAGTATCCTATCGTTCATAGCACAACTTATGTACTATCTTACTTTTACAATCCATTGTTTTTTTTTTTTTTTCCTACGACTTTTTTTTTTTTTTTTTACTACTTGCTAAATTAATCCCTGTGTCGCCAAGGTCTCACCGCTCAATAGATTCACGAAAACAAAGCACCCCCTGACTCAGTACAACTGTTTGAATTTCAGACGAATAATTGTCCCGGGTGGGAATCGAACGCAGAAAACCAGGTTTCTGAAACAACTAACCTAACCACTTAGACACCACCTTTCAACATAATTCCATCTAGGTCCCTATCTACACCTATTCCTCCATTAAATCAAACATATTCATGTACACGTATTCACTGACTGCAAATGTAACTTTGTAATCCTATACATTTATAAGAAATAACAAAGTTATTAATGCAGTTGATGAAACTGAACAACTGGACCGAAATTGCAAAATGTTGGAATTTTCCCATGAGTTTTACACTAAACTCTCCTAATACTCAAAATTTGAAGCTTCTACGTCTGCTAGAAGTGCCTAAACATTTTGATGATCGGTCAGTCAGCAGTGAGCGAGTGACAAAATTACCGAAAATACCAAACTTTGACTAGTTATAATTCGTAAAGTACTGGTTCAAATTGAATGAAATTTGAAATATACTGTAGTTTTACAAAGCTTGTTTAGTTACTGAAAATTCAGGCTCCTATCTTTATCCACAACGAAGTAATAGGGGGTCGAAAATCGGCCGAGTTGCTTCGAGAAAAGATAGGTACGGCCGTGCACCTTTTTTTTTTTTTTTTTTTTTTTCTTACTCGACTTGGGGGGGCACTGCCGTGCCCCCAGATAAATAAAGTATATGTAAAAACTATGCTAAAATTCTGCGCTGAATTTCATACGGAAATTGGATGATATTGGCGGTTTAGTTTTCAGTAGTTTTCAGTTTACTAAACTTGAGACCTCTTTTTTGAGAGGGGATGCAATTAATAAAATTATATTTTAAAATATTGAGAAATGACTTGGTTTGTATAAAGTTTTCTGGAATTCGTGCGTCACAATTGAATGGCTTTTATATTGCGGCAAAAACAAATGTTTTTGGTTGTTTGATATAGCGATTATAGCAGCCTAAAGTCTATTGTAAAATTAAATTGTAATAAGAATGTCGATTCAGTTAAGTCGAAACACTTTTTAGTCGTTGCTATTTGGCCGTGTCCTCATTATCTTCAATCACTCGCAATACTCTAAGCATTTCGTAAAATAGCGACAATTGAACGCCCCATTCCTCCAACTCTGCAAAGTATAGAAAACTTCAATAACAATGTAAAGTATCCTTAAATATAACAACAAACGAAATAAGTAGAATGAGAAGTATTGTCATTTGTAACTGGGATCAATTTCAAACTTTTCCCAACTCGTGTAGACGTATTTACTGAAGGAATACCGCGCGGCAAAATTTTATGAATTCGTTTAGGTATCGTAAAAGATTTATTTCGTAAAGATTTCTCGGTGTACCGAGAGGAAAGTAGCTCGACTCGCTGTTAACTCGAGCCAGGTACTTACTGGCTGTGCAGCGAGACAACAAACTTCGATTTCTCAAACAGTTCTGAATACTTTTGAAGCGCCATCAATTAGTGAAGGCTAAATTGAGCGTGACAAGTGTATTTTGCCTGAGAATGCTTCTGGTCTATTCATCAGCTTTTATCAAATCACTTTCAATGGCTTTGTTAACATAGCACGATGATTAGCATACAAGTTGGAAAAAGACAGAATGTGTGTCCTCTTCACCCATGGACATACCAGATCACTATACTAATGGCACTTATTCTCTAGATATATGGCTAATGGCAGTTATTTCAATATTCGCTTCGATTTCAGAAATGAGGGTTTACTATGAACTAATAGAGAAACGGTGTTGATATTCCTCCACAAACGGAAGATCTCCCTGGGCGGGCGAGGTGATATTAACGATACTACAGTTCTAACAGTGCGTGTTGAGAACTTGTTTCCCTGTCTGGAAACAATAAGGTTTTGTAGCAACGGAATATTAAAAAACATCATATTTAATATCCACCAAAAGATTACCAAGTTTACAATATACATAGAAAAAAAAAACACTGTCTTACAACCGAAGTTTTTAGTGATTAATACTACTAGTGGCAGGTGGTAGTAAATGGGGTATTTCAAGACGGGTTATTCTTCAAGAGCAAACTTAGTGGTTGTTGGAAAATCTATGGATTTAATACTAAAATGGCAAAACGTATTAACTCACAATTAAAATAAATGTGAAGCAATATTTATACTATAACTAATAAAATAAGCGGACTGTAAATATATGTTACATAACAAATTCACAACTCGGCATACATAAAAATATTCCGAAAAGTTTTAGCATTTATAATAAACACCGAAAATGTTATTTGTTGTTCATTATGTTTCGTGTACTTTTTTAGGTTATGAGTTTTTGAGGTTATAATTAATTGTGTTGTATAACTAAGTGAAGATAATTGCTTTATCATTTTATTGTTTAACTAGCGGCCCGTCCCGGCTCCGCCTGGGTGCACATTTCTTGTAAAAATATAGCATTTGTTACTCAGGGATAATGTAGCATTCTTATGGTGCAAGAATGATCGAAATCCGTTCAGTCGTTTTTAAGTTTATTCGAAACAAATATATAAAAATACAAACTTTTTCTCTTTATAATTCATATTCATATTCATTTATTACATTTCCACAATGTTATAAAAGGTGTTAGGTATTAGTAAGTTATGATACAATCATGGACCCTGTTGGGCACAGCAATTTAGGAGAGAGGAAGCTTACTACAGTCATTTTGATTATCTACTACGTAATTTTTCTGAATTACGCAGTAGATATAATTAATTTGTATTATAATAAATAATTTGTTACCATAGACCTACATCCATACATATGATATTTTTTATATTATATATAAAATATACATGATACATTATATTTTTGTGTCTATGTGTTGTGTGTTTTGATGGTGAGGTATAAGTGTAGGTGTGTCTGTAATGAGTAATGAATGGCTAATGTTTATTTTTCATCAAGATATTCGGATACTTTATAGTACGATTTATTAAGTAGATGTACCTTTAATGTTTGTGCAAATGTATTATATTTTTCTTCTTTTCTTATGGAAGCGGGTAATTTATTATATATTTTTATTGACATGACTAAAGGACTTGATGAGTGTAGTTTTAGTCGGGAGGTTGGTAAGTTAAGTTTGTTTTTATGTCGTTCTCTAAGGGAATAATTACTTTGTAGATCTTCTCTTTTACTATACAGTTCTGGGTGCTTTCGGACAAATTTACCTACTTCTAAAATGTAGATGCAAGGTAGGGTTAGTATTTCAAGTTTTTGGAAGTAGGGTTTACAGCTATCTGTTTCTTGTATATTTGCTAGAATTCTGATAAGTTTCTTTTGGAGTGTGAATAAGGTTGGTGCGTCTGTACTGTTTCCCCATAGAATGATACCGTAGCTTAGCCAGGAGTAAGCGTAGGCGTAATATGTAGCAAGTGCAGTTTGTTGATTAGTGTTTTTTTTTAATTCACGAAAAGCGTAAGTAAATTTTGATAATTTCTTTTGTATTTTTTGGATATGACATTTCCAATTTATGTTAGTATCTATTGCTAAACCTAGTAAATTGAATTCGTTAACAGTCTCTAATTTTATATTGTTGAAGGAAAAATTTATATCTAGGGGTGTCTTTTGATATGGGTGGAAAGTAATTATTTTTGTTTTTTTAAAATTTATTTCTAGGTTGTGATTGTTCATCCAGTTTGTTGTGTGTTGTAATGTTGAGTTTAAATTTTCATTCATATTTATATTGTTGTGACAAGGAATGAGTATTGATATGTCATCTGCAAACAATACGCATGGCTCTTCGATAATTTTGGGGAGGTCATTTATATAGATGAGAAACAGAAGACAGCTGATCACGCTACCTTGGGGGATTGAAGCATTTATATCTTTAGTGGTAGATGTAATTTTTTTAATTATCTTTTTCTGATAGTCGTAGTGTTCTATCTCTACCATTTGTTTTCTATTACGTAGGTATGATGAAAACCAGTCGTGTGTTATACCACGAATCCCTATGGTGTATAATTTATGTAGTAAAATATCGTATTGTACCCTATCATATGCCTTAGTCATGTCGAGTAATACACCGATTGCATATTGTTTATTATTAATAATATTTAGAGCCTCTTGGATATATTTGAACACCGCTAAAACCGTGGATCTGTTCTGGCGGAAACCATTCTGACTCTCACTGAATATTTTGAATTTCTCACAAAAAGAATAAACTCTGTTGCACATCGCTTTCTCAAAAACTTTGGACGCAGTAGGTAACAGGGCTATCGGGCGGTAATTATTTGGATCTGTTTTGGATTTTTTTTTATGGATTGGTTTTACTAGAGATACTTTTAATTGGTCGGGAAAGGTGCCTTCGTTGAAAGATTGATTGATTAATTGATAAAAGGGTAAGGTTAGCTCGTCAGCGCATTGTTTCATTAAAATCGGTGGAATTTCGTCAATTCCGTGACTTATTTTGCTTTTTAATTTTTTTAGAATCTTATTTACTTCATAAGGTTCTACGGGGCTTAAGAACATGGTATTTTTTATGGAGTTGGGTGTAGAAGTAATTTTGCTTTTGCCATCTTTTTTAAATTGGCTTTCCTCCCCAATTGAAGCAAAGAAGTCGTTGAATGTATTGGCGATTTCACTTGGTTCTAAAATTATGTTGTTGTTTATTTGTAATTTAATATTTGAGAATTCTTTCATATGTTTTTTTGTGTGTTCATTAATTATTCTCCACATGGTTTTTATTCGGTTTTTAGAGGTTTTCATTCTATTTATATTGTGTAGTTTTTTGGCGGTTGTTACGGACTTTTTTAATAATTTCTCATATCTTTTATAATAAAGGGTTAGTATAGGGTTTTTTGTTTTTAGGGTTAATATTTTTAGCAATCTCTTATTTTTACAAGAGAGCTTTATTCCAACAGTTAACCAGTGTTTTCTATTTTGTGGTTTTAATTTTATTTTACGTTTTGGTATATATTTATTTAGTAAATTATTTATTGTAGTATTAAAAGATGTATAGTTATCATTTATATTTTTATTTTCTGTAATTATATCCGTCCAATTTTGTTGTTTTAGGGCATTCTTAAATTTGTCTATGTTTGCAGTGTTGAATAGTCTTTTATTTATGTACCAAACCTCAGGAATAATATGCTGAGGCTGTTTCATGTGTATTATTGTTCCATTGTGGTCTGAGAACCCAAATTCCTCCACTGTAGTGTATAATGTACTGTTGTGTATATTTGTAAATATTAAATCAAGACATGTTGAAGTGGTTGGTGTAATGCGTGTAGGTTGATCTATGTGTTGTTTGAGTTTGTATTCTAGCATAAGGTTCAAAAAATGGTTTGTTTTTGTGTTGTTTTCGAATATATTTATATTAAAATCTCCGCCTATTATTATACTATATTTATTATATTTTTTATTTAGGTAATTTAATATTTGTTTTAACTGAGAATAGAAGATGTCTTCATCTCTCCTATTCCAGTAGATTACAACTAATACAATTTTTTCTTTACATAACAATATTGCGCATACTTCTATTATATATTCGACGGACATATTTGCAATATAGTTTATTTCTTCATGCTCTATGTCTTTTTGTAAGAGGATACATACTCCGCCACCTCCTCTAGTGGTTCGGCAGTATGATGTCGCGATTTTGTATCCAGTAATCTGTATAGAGTCTAGTTTCTGATCAGATAGCCATGTTTCTGAAATGCATAGAGCCTGATATCCTGGGTTTTGTTCTATAAAAGCTTCAATGATGTGTTGTTTATTATATAGACTCTGCATATTTTGAAAGAGTATTTTATAATTAAAGTCATTGTGTGTATTCACGAAATGTACGCATACTGTTATTTAAAGATATATTTAAGGTATTTTCATGATTCTGACTGTGATTAATAGTGCTGTTAAGTTTAGTGTTCGGTGACTCACTGATATTCATTTTCTTTCCTTCAGTATACAGTTCGTTGTTTCTTATCACTGAAAATAGTCCTTTTTTTCGTGCCTTAAGCATTTCCTCTCGCAGTAGGTGTCTCTTTCGACGCGCATTTTCATCCAGAAATTCCGATACATAGAGTCCCGATCCCTTGAAGTACACGCTATTCTCTAAGACATATTTTGTAGCTCGTTTACTTATTAGTTCTATAACTAATGGCCTGTTTTTGCTGCCTTTTTTTCCAATCCGATAGGAGTCATCAATGAAGTCTTCAAGATTAATATTTAGGATATCTTGGAATAATTCAAATAATCTATGTTGCATATCGCAATTGGATTCATTATGGTATTCTTTGAGGCCGTATAATACGATTTTTTTAGAGCAATTTGCTTGGCTTTGGAATGTAGGTATTGTCGATTTCAGGTGCGATATTTCATTTTTTAATTTATCGTTTTCTTCTTTTAATTTTTTAATTTGGGTATTTATTTCATTTATTTCGCTTTTCTTGTGGTCATTTTGATCTGTCAAAGACTTATTTTTTAATTCAAAATCTTCCTTAATTTTTGTTATTGCTTTACATATTTCTTGTTTTATTGAACTTTTTAGCTCCATTATTAATGACTTATTATTTTCTTTTAGACGTTGTGTTATTATATCGCTTAAGTTTTGCAATACAGTGTCAGTGATTAGCTTAGGTTCTTTTTCTTCTGTGCATATAGTATCACCTAATATACTTAAGTCCTCTGAAGTTGATGAATCGTTATGTAGGTACGATGTTTTTTTTCTCATGGTTACGTTTGAGTCTTGCGGCGAATTGATGTTACGGTTTAGGTCCCGGTACTGTGTACATATAGGTGTATTAATATTGCCTGATTTGGGTGTTTTACAATGACAGTCTTGGCATTTCCACATCAATTTATTGTTTTGGGCAATTATTTTTCTGTAATAATCCTGCGATACATTAGCACAAATTAAATCATATGTGCTTTTGCAATAACTACAAGTAATATTTTCTACCGGTAGTTCTTGTTTACATCCAGTGCACATGGAAGCCATTGTTGTTATTTTGTGTAGTAGATATTGCTATTTGTATATGGTAGTGCCCTCTATGGATGTGAATTGTTTCTAATGTTCAGTGTCAATGGTAATGTCGAGCTAGTTCTGCTACTCGCCAACAGATGTCGTTACATACAAATGGATGTAGGAGGATGACTTTTACTTTTTAAAGTTTTAAAGTAAAATTGCATAAAAACGTTTTAATATTTATCCTACCTTTATAATAGTTTAATTCCAAACCATTTTAACATGTTTCAGCATTCACTTCAATATTGTATTGTTTAATTGACTTTTCTAGTTTTTAAATGTTCGTTTTGTAACGAACAATCACAAATCACAAATTTTAGTTTTTATCGGTTTTAATCATAAACTTTTTATTGACTATAACTTTATTCACTGTTTTTTGTCACTAAAATTATAATTTTTCACTTTGTTCTTACATTTAAACACTTTAACTATTTTTAAACTATTTAATTATACGGAGCAATAAAATTGTTTGTTTACATTAGGACAGCGCCCTCTACCTTCTCTAATATATGTATAGATATGGATAGTTGGATAACTGAACTTAATATTCTACTAGTATAAAACAAAGTCGCTTCCCGCTGTCTGACTGTCCCTATATATGCTTAGATCTTACAAAACTACGCAACGGATTTTGATGCGGTTTTGTAATGGAGTGGTTCTAGAGGATGGTTTATAAGTATAATACATCAGCATTGCATCCGTGCGAGGCCAGGGTAGGTTGCTAGTATTCTATATGTAATGATATCTTTTGACTCACTCATTATCCCATTTTTGTTGCGATTCTTTTACTTCTTCGTGTCAATGTTACATCTTTAGGATTTTGTTGAAACATCGTGGTGTGTGCATTGCGATAATTGTTATTAATAATATATATTACACAAATACTCATCCAAAGTATATACTTTCGCTTCGACTATATATATAGTATCATGCATAGTAATCATTTAAGTGAAGTAGGTAATTATATTCTCACTTATATTATAAACGCGAAAATTTATAAGTATGGATGTTTGTTACTCTTTCACGATAAAACTGTCGAATGGATTTGGCTGAAAATTTGCACGGCTCATACTTTATAAGTCAGATTACCATATAGGCTATAAAACATCACACTCTAATCTTCTGGAGCAACATATCTTAGGGTAAACTAATCTTAGTTCTGCATTAAATTCAGTTTATTAACACCAAAACGCAGCATTTTAAATCGTAATGTCATCAAAATATTGGAGAAGTCATGTCTGTTATATCCCCTGTATTTAAAGAGCACGTAAGCTCTGAGCCTGGCGGCATTGTGTCAGATTACTGTCAAATCAGGATTAAGTGAATCAGCGGTTTGTCACACAATGTCATTTGGCGCGTGTATCTGCATAATTTCATAATTTTAATAATAGGAAAATGTTCTTTATTCTTTTATGTGGTTCTTTGTAACTTTGGCATTTATTTCAGCTGTTTGGTTATCTTGGTACATTTTACGGTTTTCGGATTATGTATGTATTTTATACGTGAAGAAAATTTAAGATGTGACTAGAGTAGCGCGGTAGCGGGAATCAAAATCGATTAACTTAATCAGCACGTTGACGTCCACTGCTGAACATAGGCCTCATCTTAACAGATCTTGGCAAGCAAGGGTCGTTGAAGGACCATGATCACTACGTTTGGCAGACGGATTGGTGATCGCAGTAAGATGGTAAATAATCTAGATCCGATAAATCTTGCTGCTCCTCCATCAGCTGTATATCCTTAGTCGCCACTTAGGACATCGATGAGAAGAGGTGGGTGACTGTATTATAAGCCGGCAACACAGCGAAATCAATTTAACTAAACCTATTACAAATTGTAATCTTGACTACTTTGTATAAAAAATATCGGAAGAACAAATATTAAATTTGACAGATTTTGTATAGACATTACGTCAAAATAAAATTTCATTCCTCTGATCACTTTTATCTGTGGATTTAAAAATTGGCCCTTAGTACAACGTTTTAGCCCTCAAATAACTAACTAGAGTGTATATTATTATTGTATTGATCTAATACTCATAACCACTTTTGACTTTAGTCTGGTTACTCTCCTGGCTGAACGAAACACATGATTAACGAATTGAAATGCATCGAACTTACAACTCAGTTATGAACACACTAGCTTCCTGCGCGCGGTTTCATCTGCGTAGCTCTCGTTCCCGTGGGAACTTCATAATAAAATATAGCCTCGATAACTGGTGTACCCAAAACTGAAATAATTGTTCAAATCGGAACAGTAGTACCTGAGATTCGCGCGTGCAAGCAAACAAAAACTTTAGCTTTATGGATAAACTAACTAACTATTATAAACGCGAAAGTTTGTAAGTATGGATGAATGTTTGTTACTCTTTCACGCAATAACTACTGAATGGATTTGGCTGAAAGTTTATAAGCTGGATTAAAGGTGAGAATTGAAATCGCACTGATCCTTTTCCACTAAAAATAGCCATCGCGAGATCGCGCGTGACCGCCGCGCCGCCCGTAGGCTTGTACTATCATGACGGTATTCTTAGGTAATAACACGGTAATAAGTAGCAATGAACAACAATAAGCCTTTCGCGAGAAGTGTGTTTCTGTTGCAAAGTTAATTTATACTCTATATCGAAAGCAATACGGTTCATTTTTACACAAACAAATATTTCAATTCACGCCTCGCATATTCTCGTCAATCCACACTGTTTCCACCAAAGATGCGCTGGGAGAGGATTGAAAATTTGCCATACAAATTTCAATTCTCTCCTCGCCTCGCCTAGCCACTCTGGTGGAACATCACCTTCACATATAGGCTACAAAATATGCTCCGACCCACTGGAGCAGAGTGACGCGGGTTAAACCGCGGGGCGCAGCTAGTATCTATTAGTATATCTATTTATACTTTATTGCTAACAGAAAATAACATGAAATTATTTGTATAAATTGGAAACAACATGTACAAAGGTGAGCTTAATTCAATTAATCTATTACTATAATATAGTAGGAAATAGTGAATGATTTTACATTTCGTTATCACACAAAACACAAGGTACGAATTTAAAGTCCTACAATAAAATTACACACGTTTCTTAATAAAAGACGAGAAAACCCGAACAGAACACATTTTCCCTTTAACCAGGAAAATTTTCTAGGAGTTCCCAAATTTGAGCCGCGGTCCAATTTCCGCGTCTAAAATTATGCCAAATTGCGCTTAGCGAAACATTTTGATGTCATGTCGCTTTATGTTAAAGGAAATGGTTTGCCAAAACTAATTTGTAGGGCAATACCTGTCACCATTGACACAGGTTAACGTGGGATGTAGTGGAAGTTGAGATTCTGATTTGAATGAGGTTATATTCAATTTTAACTAGCATTCGTATTGTAGTTGGGTAAGGGTCTCGCAAAATTGCGATCAATAAAGGTGGGGGTCAGTTGTAGGGAGCATTCTAGACCAGATATTACGAGTATAGCACAGAATTTATTTTTATACTAGACAAATTGTTCTTGTAGTATTTATTTACATAAATATTTGGTTATTATATACTCAAATTACTAAGTTTATTCACCATCAGCCCGTATAATGGCCACTGCTGAACATGGCCTCCTCTCGAGGGAAGGATTTTGCAATAGTCACCATGCTTGGCTAGCGGGTTGGTGACCACTAACCCGCCTGCCAAGCATGGTGACTGGTGGCAGTATTATGTCGTAATACACAAGGAAACGCTGCTGTCCGTACCCTGTTATACGCTTGTAATAGATGATGTTATAACAATAAAAGTTTATTATAATGATATTTTTTTTAATTAAAGAAAATATAATTATGAGGTTTCACAATTTATTTATATAGACACGTTTAAAATAAATTAAATACTATTGTTATGATGATAATGGTGGTAGTTAAAAGAAGGGTTCTAAATAATTATTCCTTTCACTAAATGATGCCGACACCATTCTGGTAACGTTGCCAACTATGTACATCGTTTTAGAATAATTAATATTTTACAAGTTAGTTTAAGTTAAAATTAGCTATTTTGAGTTTATATACATCTCAACATTATTATTATCATACACACGGTTATTGTGTGTTATTGTGTATTATTATATATATATATATATATATATATATATATTATATGAAGTAACATGTCATGACTGACTGACTTATCAACGCCGAGGCAAACTACTGAAGCTAGACACGTGGTATTTGGACCGTGGCTTTCTTTAGTTTGGTCCACTAAGAAAGGATTTTGTAATTTAAACCCTAAAGTAAAACTTAATTATGGATTAATTAATGAAAGAAAGGAAACTAGAAAGAAATAAAAGGGGGGCATTTAATCATAAAGATCCTACGGGAATGAGATTTACGCGGGAGAAACCGCGCGCGGGAAGCTAATGTATTATTTTAATTTTAAATATTTTATTTATTATTCGTAACGACTAAATTATTGATAGCGCATTGATATTTTAAATTGAGTCCAAAATGTTGACTCAAATACAATGACCAAAATATTATCTGAAGACGCTATTACTCCTAATAGGTACGCTACGTTTAATCTGTACTTACCTTAGCTTCAGATAAAAACATACGAAGCCATTACTGAGGAATACACAAGCATTACCTGTTTCTGTTATAAATGGTTACGCATTTATACGACTTGTTTTTGTGCTCAATCCGGTTTTTATTCCATTTACTAAGAAGGTACGCTTAAATAGTTTCACTATTAAAAATAAATCACGAACAATTCCAAGGAGCACATGCGTCCACGCAAATACAGATGTACTCTCTATTTCTCTGCTCTCAAAACCATTGGATTTTGGTTAATGTTTCTAGTGAGAAATTAGACGCACAGAATCTAGCACGGCTTCAGGCTTATTAAATGGCTTAAAAACTACAACTCAGCAACCTGCGGCCCCTGGGTTTGTACCTCGGCTAAGTATCTTCGCTGTGTGTGTCGATTGCGAAACATTTATAGTACAACGGATACTGAACAGTATTCGCGCATCACTCACATTCAATATTGCTTTATTGGAAAGTAATTGTAGTTTTCCAATTGCTCTTGGTTTCGAAATCGAGTAGTTATAACTTAAATTTAGCGAAATTAATGGAAACATTTTTTTTATATATGAATACTCTCTTTATTTTGATATTATTATGGCTACCACGTAACACCGAGTGCAGACTACTTGATCCTGACAGACCATAGAGAATGCACGTACTCTTTTTAAATAAAACATAAATTCAGACAGCTACGAATCGCGTATGCAAATAGGCATCTTACAATTGTTACAAAATACATTATTGTCATAGATCGACGAGCTATTTTATTCCATAAAAGCAACATCTTCAGTAGCCACCCAATCTAAGACGAGACCACAAGCGCCATCTCACACTTAGCATCCCAACTCACCTGTACCTTTTTTTTTTGTTCGTGGGGAAATACATTTACGCATTCCCATCGCCGCTGCAGCGTATTCGCGCGCTGGCGACGGGATATGTGGGACTCGCCCTCTCCATAGCGTGGTATGCTAAACTCATACCACGAGGAGAGGACCCTACACCACTAACACCTCCCGGAAACTCTTTCGATCCGCCGTTGGCGGGGGCCGGGTACGCAAAAGCAGTCCGGCAACTAACCTGTACCGCGCAATACTAAGTTCGCAAGCCAATTAGAACATATACAAGTTCTTAACAGTACAAAATGTCCGTGGGACGACGGGCACACCAACTCGCCCGGTAAAGAAGGTTTTTATTTTCTGTGGATTGTTTAACAGTTCTTTTACACCATCATCACAGTCTACGCCCCGAACGCATCTATATAAATTAATCACCAATATTAATTGCAAATGAAAACATTTGTTTACCCTGTTAACCCAATATATTTTAAAACTGCTATCATCCAATATAAAGCCTCTAGCTTTCATGAACCGAATAGGTATTTCAGTAAAAGAATTATTATTCATTTTCAAATTAATAGCTCTTCCAATTTATCTCAACGCCAAACCGTAAAAATGCCGTAGAATACAAATTCGAAACAATTTAGTCTCAATTTCATAAAACCGTTTTCAGTGACGCAAATTTATTGAGGTCAAATTAACGACACTCTAATTTCAGATTAAACACAAACAATGGATATAATTAAGTACTTTGTGGGGCTTCCTTCTGTTATTTTTCCATTGTGTTTTAATGTGAAACTAGGTTTTGTACGCAACCTCTATATTTCGATTTCTTCATACGAAATTTTGACCCCTCGTTTCTACCCTTTAGGGAGTGAGTGTAAGGAACTTCTTTCTTAGCGGCTTACATTATGACAACTATTAGCGTGCTAAATTTAACCGCCACTAGTATTTTGAGCTGAGTGTAAAACATATCAGTTAAAAAGTTACGTCATACATATTCCCGCTGGGGGAGCTTTTGCTTTTGTGACCGCAGTTGTGATTATATTGTAATTCACAAGAAAATCCTGTTAACCGTTCCCTGGTAAACAATTTCATAGATGATCAGGACTAACGGCTTACGTGATTTCCGGAGTACGGAGAGTAGTCCCTAAATCAATCAAACCCGGGAGGAAAAGATAAAATTTCTTCACGAAAATATTTGCTATACTTACATAATATTAACGATGAAAGTGGCATATACCTACTTTGGAAGGACTTTTAGTTATACCGATGTAATTTCAATGCACAGTTACTTACAAAGTTGGAATGTTTAACTAACTTTATCTAGCAGAATTCCAACATAGATACATATGTTATGCAGGCGTAACATAGCTCAGACCGACCTATCGTTACGTTTTTATACAAACTACTTGTCAATTACAGAGAAACGAAGCCTTTTTGTGGACACAACACCTCCTTATGCGATAAGTTTAAACTGTGGTGTAAATTAACAGCTAGAGATGATTGATACATTTCTTATATAGTATGACAATAACTGTAGCTGCAAATACAAAATGATTTCAAATGTTCCATTAATTATTGTTTTTCTTGTTTTAAAAGACAACTTATACACTAGGGAAATTAATCCCTTTATCTACTTATTTCATGGACACAATGAAATCTGAACAACTAACTATCTGTGATTCACACAAATAATTGTCCCGGTTGGGAATTGAACCCAGAAAACCCCGTTCTAACAAGCAACTACCGTAACTACTAAGCCTAATTGTTTCAAGATGGCGTCACATTTTTTGCCGTAGAACTATTTTGATAATCAAACATTTACATAATACCTCCACTAGTACACACCTATGTTATATTTTAAAATGTCTCTTAGTCTAGCGGCAATAAAACGTTTGACTGTAACTACCTTACTCAAAAACATGTGTTACTAGATCTCTTACTAGTCTGAATTCAAGAGTCTTGACCCGTGCTTAGAAAAGCACGTCAAGTTTTCTTGCGCCTGAACTCTCCGAGCTCGTTGGCAGTACCGTCCAACCACATATTGTTGCACCTGTGTTTGCGCACACGCAGCACTATAGTATGCCTTCGCAAATGGCTATTTTACTTAGAGATTGGCCGCCGTGGCCGAAATCAGTCATGAGGTCTTTATTTATTGTAAACTATCTGACCCGACAGACGTAGTCCTGTATTAACTAAAACTATGCCATCAAAAACATACCTACTTGTAAAAAAACCCAAGTCTCGTAACGCAGTTCTTTTACCGTAAAACGTTGTGAGATCTATGTAATACCAAGACGGTTAATTTATTCAGTCTCTACTTAAGGGACCTTCTATCTTAAGCTATTACGTAATTATCTCACCTTACAGAATCTTATTATGACCTTATCAAAATTCGAAACTTTAAAGTTTTAAATAATAGATTAACTTGGCCATCGGATATGATTAGAATGTATCTCACAAGTGTTTATTGCGATGGCCAAGTCAATCTAATATTCATAACATAAAAGTTTTGAACTTTGATAAGGTCAAAATAAGATGCCATCAAAAACATACTTGTAAAAAAACCCAAGTCTCGTAACGCAGTTCTTTTACCGTAAAACGTTGTGAGATCTATGTAATACCAAGTCGGTTAATTTATTCAGTCTCTACTTAAGGGACCTTCTATCTTAAGCTATTACGTAATTATCTCACCTTACAGAATCTTATTATGACCTTATCAAAATTCGAAACTTTAAAGTTTTAAATAATAGATTAACTTGGCCATCGGATATGATTAGAATGTATCTCACAAGTGTTTATTGCGATGGCCAAGTCAATCTAATATTCATAACATAAAAGTTTTGAACTTTGATAAGGTCAAAATAAGATTCTGTAAGGTGAGATAATTACGTAATAGCTTAAGATAGAAGGTCCCTTAAGTAGAGACTGAATAAATTAACCGACTTGGTATTACATAGATCTCACAACGTTTTACGGTAAAAGAACTGCGTTACGAGACTTGGGTTTTTTTACAAGTATGTTTTTGATGGCATCTCATTTCTTTTTGTAGATAGTTGTACTTTTTTCCTTTGCTTTACAATTTACATTATTTTTTAAAATACCAACAATGGATTTTACCACTCTGTCACTTGATGATGAGCTTTCCAATTTTTGTAGGTTGTGTTCCTCTTCTTCTTTACCGGTACTACTTCTTGAACTTCAGCTACAGTTTTTCTCAAAGCCCACTCCATGTCTCTATGGGTTTTTCTCGATATCTTTGATGCAACAATATTAAGCATGTCTAGACATTAAATGCTTGGGTTCCGTACCCAAAGGGTAAAAACGGGACCCTATTACTAAGACTTAGCTGTCTGTCTGTCTATCACCAGGCTCTATCTCAAGAACCGCGATACCTAAACAGTTGAAAAATTTACAAATTATGTATTTCTGTTGCTATAATAACAAACTAAACATAAAATAAGTATTAAGGGGGGGCCCATACAACAACTATTTTTTGGCCTTTTTTGCTCGATATCTATAACGGCAACAGGTAGGCACTTGAAAATGGTACGGAACCCTTAGTACGCGAGTCCGACTCGCACTTGGCCGGTTTTAGTCTATTGTATTCACAAATGGATTATTCCTGCGCTTTAATAGTTCCAAAGTAGACTTAAATTTGATGTAAACCATCCAGACTAGTAACTCTGTGCCCTTATTTACAAAATAACTTAACTTACGCACATATGAATATCCACGTACCTAGCTGGCATGGCAACACTCACCATATGAAACAAGAACAGATGCGTCGTATACTTTTTTATGCTTTATTGATATTCGTCGCACTCGTCAAACGTCATTTAAAATTAATCCGTATGTAAAATTGTTATCTCTCATTGGTTATAAATATTGTCAATGTACCTAATCGAAAACTACAACATCAAGCTTAACAGAGGATTAACATGGCAAGTATGGCACTCACGGCCTTCTGGCTTCCGGCTTGTCAAAGGTTTTTAAAATTACGAAATTGATGAACTGTTTTTGATGGAATTTTGGTACAACTACATAATACATGTCCGATTATGGCCTTTTTTTAAGACAGCTCCCGCACTAGGGAACAAGCTAATATGTACATAAGTAAATTTAAAGCTACCTAGTTAACATCAAACTGTGTATAAAAATATATGATAAAATGATTATATAAATATAGTTTGTGTCAGATTAATAAAACGTGGTTTGTGTGTATACCTTCGATATCACAGTAAGATTTGTTAGTTGCTTGGAAGAAAGTGACCGTCTTTCTGTGTTTCGAACGGGAAGCGTGAAAGCCGTGGTGTAAGTTTGTCCAGGGGAATGCAAGAATGTTACGCATCTCCTCCGCCACTGCGGTGTTCCGGCACGGGCAGTGGGGTATGTGGGACTCGCCCTCTTCATAGCAGTGGAATGCTAATAAGTACATGAGAGTAAAACCCCTGGTTACTCCTCCGACCAGTGAGAGTGAGGGGCCCAGGTACTGTTGCCTATCTGGGATACCCTCTGGCAGCGTCCGCGACTCAATTGGTGTTGCGGGCTCTCCTGCGCCCAAATAACCAGTTTCAGGGACGCCCAGATTACACGGGGTCCCTACTTCTCAAGGGACCGCAGCCTCCTGCTGAGACATGGCTCAAGCGGGCAAGCCACCTCCATCAGACGCTGTTGATTGTTAGTATCCTATCGTTCATAGCACAACTTATGTACTATCTTACTTTTACAATCCATTGTTTTTTTTTTTTTTTCCTACGACTTTTTTTTTTTTTTTACTACTTGCTAAATTAATCCCTGTGTCGCCAAGGTCTCACCGCTCAATAGATTCACGAAAACAAAGCACCCCCTGACTCAGTACAACTGTTTGAATTTCAGACGAATAATTGTCCCGGGTGGGAATCGAACGCAGAAAACCAGGTTTCTGAAACAACTAACCTAACCACTTAGACACCACCTTTCAACATAATTCCATCTAGGTCCCTATCTACACCTATTCCTCCATTAAATCAAACATATTCATGTACACGTATTCACTGACTGCAAATGTAACTTTGTAATCCTATACATTTATAAGAAATAACAAAGTTATTAATGCAGTTGATGAAACTGAACAACTGGACCGAAATTGCAAAATGTTGGAATTTTCCCATGAGTTTTACACTAAACTCTCCTAATACTCAAAATTTGAAGCTTCTACGTCTGCTAGAAGTGCCTAAACATTTTGATGATCGGTCAGTCAGCAGTGGGCAGTGAGCGAGTGACAAAATTACCGAAAATACCAAACTTTGACTAGTTATAATTCGTAAAGTACTGGTTCAAATTGAATGAAATTTGAAATATACTGTAGTTTTACAAAGCTTGTTTAGTAACTGAAAATTCAGGCTCCTATCTTTATCCACAACGAAGTAATAGGGGGTCGAAAATCGGCCGAGTTGCTTCGAGAAAAGATAGGTACGGCCGTGCACCTTTTTTTTTTTTTTTTTTTTTTCTTACTCGACTTGGGGGGGCACTGCCGTGCCCCCAGATATTGAATTGAACTTATAATATTTGGCGTAATAGCTCCGAACTAACCGTGATGTATACAAAAGCAGCGCGCATTCTGTCAATGTTATACCAAACGCCATAAGATAACATTAAAAAATGTATTTTGTCAAAAGAGCTAACGTTACATTAGAAAATTTGTATGGTGGTTAAGTATTTATAAATTTTCTAATTTTGCGCGCAATTTTCTTATTTTTTTTATTTCATAAAAACCTTCTCCTGACAATAACGAACACAACAAAATAGAATTAGCGAAATCGGTCCAATCGTTCAGGCGTGATGCCGTCACCAAGGGAAATAGGGATTCATTTATATATATATAGATAACTCAATCAAATACAATATCATTTAACTGAATAGCTTTTAGCTTATACAAACTACCAAATATTATAAATATTGTACATACCTCGATACCGTTGTATATCTCAGCGATTTCAGATTTCCATTTGGATTTTCCACTTCCTTGATTTCCTCTTTTGATACTGCAACAAAACGAAAACATGAATTATAATCATGGTTCGATTTTCTCCCTGGACAAGTATTACAGTGGTATGCAAGAACAAGCTTTAAGTATTCATTGAGTAAGTAATGTCCCACTGTCGTGGTCTATTGCTATGGCATTAGGTATCATCAAAGAGGTACCTTTTTTTCCGGGGGTAATGCGTTTACGCATTCGTCATAGCGTGGTATGATGCTAAACTCATACCACGAGGATAAAACCCCCCGGACACTTCAATCCGCCGTTCCTAAGTAAACTCATAGTCTCGGGTGTTGTTCTTGCATACTGGACTTAGTGGCAACCACGGATAGATGGATATTCTAATATATATGGATGTGCTTAAGTTTCCCGACACAGATAAAAATTTCTCAAAATGTCTTAAAACACACGTAATTTTAATTTGTGTTAGTAAAGATATGAGGTCTTTTTTAAAAGGATACATAATGGATGATTTTCTTGTGTTTCCGAAACTGAATTTGAATTTAATTCGTTGATTGAGAAACTGGGTTAAAACATTAAATTCTTCCCCTCATTTCACTAGCCCGTTTATGTCCACTGCTGAAATGGGCCTCCTCTTAACAGACCTTAGCAAGGCAGGGTCATAATCACCACGCTTGGAAACCGGATAGGTGGTCGAAGTAAGACGGTAACTAGCCTTGAGCTGATAGATCTTGCTGCCCATCCATTAGCTGTATATCCCTCTTACCACCATGGGAAGACACGGTAAGACGAGAGCGTTATATTACTGGATATTAATAAAAAGGTGACATATAATTAATAATTATGTAAATCCATATGTACATCACACACATGTTCTAATTCCCTTTATAATCTATGTCATCATGCTCACACATCATCAAACAGAGTATATGATTTGATTGTAAACTTAATTTAGTATGTTGATAACAAAACAATAGTACTGTAATAATCGAGCTCGTTAAGATTATCAAGAATATATTATTATACTGAAATGTATAACTATTTCAGATTGTTGTTGTATGTCAGAGACTTAACATAATTTATTAGCTACTTGATATAAATTATGTTCGTAATTTTTGGAAGTTAATTTTAGATCTGTTACCTTTAAGGCATCTTTATGTAATTTATCGCACGACCGTTTGTCGTGCCATAAATGACAAATGATTATATCAGACTGATTAAAAAATCTGTAAGATCAAATAATTTTAACAATGTTTTTAGCTACTTAAGTGATACTTTTGTTAGATTTAATCTTACACACTGTAAGTTTGACAAGTACAAGTGTATGTAAATACCTAAGTGCTGAATAAATTTCATTATTATGATTTATTATTTCATAAAATTTTCAAGCCAAATTTTACACATAATAAATAATAATTGTATAACCTAATTAAAACTGGACCACTCAATGTACCAGGATATGTAAGGCTGAGTTTCAAAAAATATTATTTGTACCCAATAATAATAATTACTTATATTACAAACGCGAAAGTTTGTAAGTATGGATGGATGAATGTTTGTTACGCTCTCGCGCAAAAACTACTTAAATGATTTGAATGAAATTTGCACATGGATAATAATTTATAAACTGAATCAACATACAGGCTACAAAGTACACTAGACTGACCCTACTTTTCACTGGAGTAGGTAAAACGACGGGGCGCAGCTATTATTAATTAAAGTCACTTCTCACTATATGTAATTTGTGTTTTTATCAGTCCCTATATGTTAAAGGAAGTATAACTATATGCTCGAATATTTATAAGAATAAAAAAATATAATAATAAGATGAAGAAAATATTCAAAACCCTCTAATTTTCAAAACACTAAACTTTAAACTCGACAACATAAAGGCGGGTTTACATTAGCATAACAAAACTATATTAAGTGAACGCTTTAAACCATCGCATAAAGGTGTGATCACACTCGGGAGGCCGCTTGTACTTAATTTAAGCTATCTAGGCACTGACGGTATTCCGTCGAGACACAGTGAGCCACTGTTCAAATTCGGGACAAAATCGGGACTCATTTCTGAATTTATTTTAGAGAGTTGAAAATAGAAAACGGTGGTAAACTCCAGGGAATTTAAGATGGAAGTAAGAAGCAAATAGAAAATCCGGAATTTTATGAGACTAGGATAAGATTTATTAAGGTAAAATATAAGGTATCAGCAAAATATGGAAATGAATTTCATTGACGAAAAATGTTTTCTATTGATATGAAAATTACTTTAGAAAATATTTTAAGTCACACTTAGATATACTCAATATCCTTAGCATTATCTACGTAAATCAATTTTTACATACAAACTTTATAAAAAAGTTTATTAAACTGTATAGGTAATACTTTAAGTAGGCATAAAATATTTTAATAACAATGAGGTAATACAGAGAATAGAAGTAAATAAATAATGGACTGGCTACAGTTGTTTAGGAGCCTATTCAATGCAAGCAATATCATCAAAAATCTTTCCTCTTTATAATATTAGTATCGATGAAATAGTATTTTCCGTTATGTACAAAACTACTTGAAAATATTTTATCCATTTTTAAAAGCATCGCAATTAAATCCACATTCATTTCAAATCAAAGCTATACATTTCCTTAAAAGTCTCATTTAAACCTCTTTCTGGTTCAGACACGAAAAGAAATTACGAAACAATACACTTTAATACTTTCCTTACAAAAGGAAAATTAAAAGATTTTGTCCGACTAAACTATATTTCAAGCCACTGTGTCGTCGGAACTAACGCCCTCTCGTGTGAATTAGTGGAACTGCCCCATTTTATGTCGCACTTTGTCTTAATTGTAGTGTTTCATGCTGTGAACGAGATAAAGGGCAAGATCAGATTTAAGACTGAACTTAGGTATATATTATAAGTTAACTATATTTAATGCTTTTATATTAAACACGCTTCCCGCGCGCGGTTTTACCTGCATAACTACCGTTTCCATGGGAACTTCATAATTAAATAAATTAAATATATCTTTCTCGATAACAGGGCTATTTAATACTGACATTTCTTTTCAAATCGGCGTAGTAGTTCCTGAGATTAGCGCACACAAGCAAACAAACAAAACACCTCATCAGCTTTATACAGGGTTATTTATAAAACATTAACAACCTTTCAGGGGTAGAAAGTACTGATGATTATAAGCAACTTTTACTATGGGACAAACCCTGAAATCGCGAAAATAAAATAACAAAATGTATGGAACAGCTGATTTTTTTTTTCGCGTTTTCTTGGTTGGTCCCATAGTCAAAGTGCCGCATATAAAATATAGTCAAAGCAGAAATTGCACCATTAGGCATGGGCAATTTCATTATCTTTTTTTTTAACATAACTAACAGATTTTTTGCAGTCTACTAATATTCTTAGTAGCCCCTATGGCTAAGCTAAAATACTTGTGTTACGAGCGATCCCCACCCATTGGACTACCGACGTGAACCCAAGTCTCACATTTAGCCATTGGGCTACGGCCGCTTTGTTGAGTAGGTAGATTTTAGTTACACGGAATATTCTTCCTCTTTATACATATAAGTTCAGCAAACATAGACACTTAATTAATTTTGTTGGAGTGTAACTAACTCAAATATATTATATAATACGCGAAGGGTGTTTATTTTAGCCGAAATAAGCCTAAAGTTTAGTCCTTATTTTATACTCAGCTAACACAATCGGTTAGATAAACATTATAATAATTTAATAAAAGTAAACCATCATAATGATGATTAAATGTTTGATGAAATTGGACTATAATAAAATATTAATATATGATTGGTCTCGCGCGTTCGACTAGATACCGCGCTACCTTAAAACCATAACTTCGAAAATGCGGCAATTCCATATTTAAATGTGTATAAGACACTGTACCGATGGTGTAATTATGATCCCGATGTGCTTATTTCTTGTAGTGTTACTTTTGCCCCATTTTAGGTACCTACTACGCAAATATGGCATATTACATCGATTATAATCAAAATTTAATGAAACTTTCGACACGTATTCCTCGCACAGAGCGTGACTGGCTCGAGTACGTCGATTTCGGCGTATTATTTTTTGCCACATTTGTCAAGTACGATGGCGGTACGTAAATATTCCACATTATTAATACCAACCAAAACGTCAATGGAAAATATTGATGTATTGTGAATGAAAATCCAGAAATCCCTAACAACTCTCCCTGTCTACGTTACATTAAAACTTTATGATTGAATATGAATGAATGAAAGATAGATTGCCAACTAAATATATAAGGAGCTTCCAAAATATATGCCATCCCTTAAACAGCTGAGAATATAATAAGAATCGTAAGTTAATCAACTTACTAGTTAGTTGATCAACCTTCTTGTTAGTTGATAAACTAACGAAGATTCGGCTGTTTAGGAAAAAAAACCTAAACCAATGGGGCTCAACAGGACTTATTGAAGTTGAAGTTTTTTTGTTTTGTTACAGTAGCAAGCGTAACAATTCAGTAAATAATATAATGGTTATGCGCGTTCTCTGAAACTGGCAACTAAATTTAACAAAATGAGTGGCACGGAGGTTCATCAACTTACGATTCCTATTATTTTCCGGTGACATATATAAACCTAAAGGGGTAATTTACTTGGTCCGGAATATAACCAAAAAAGGTTAAAAAAAATAGCAAAGCTTACAAAGTAAGTTAATATCATCACATTCCTCAAAGTCAGATAGTATAATTGACTTAAACTAAGTACCTGTGTCCACTCGATAATACCGAGCTGTCGAAATTAATCAATTCCCTATAAATCTTATGACTGGATTGGATTTCAGAAGCCAATTAAAATGGTCCATTTTAAATCTGTCAGATATCGGTGTCTGTGTGGTTATAATGAACATTTTCAGGAAAGTTATCGCTCGTCTAGAAGTGTACACGACATCTGTCTAAATTAATTTTAATTAGGTGAAAATCTTGGAGGTTCTTGAAAAGTTAAGTTCAAACACTTATTTATGTAAGTTACTAGCTGTGCCTCGCGGTTTGATCGCGTTACTCTGCTCCAGTGGGTCGGACTGTAATTTTTTTTAGCCTTTGCTCAATACTCAATTATTTATTGCATTCCACAGTGTTTTTAGGTTGTATTATTACACGTTCAGTTCAATGTAGACCCTGTCAGGCACAGCAAAGTAAAAGTAGGAGAGAGGGAGACATTTAATTAAATAACATTAAATTAATATGACATTAAATCAATTGAAATTATTAAATTTGTTTACAATTTAATATTAATGTTAATATGTTATTCGAGCATATATTATACTCGTGCAAAGTTTTAGCCAAATCCATTCTGTAGTATTTTGTGTGAAAGAGTAACAAACATACATCCATACATTCTTACAATTGTTTGCGTTTATAATGTAAGTAGGAAGTAAAATATTGGATTGGCTTCCACTGATTTCACTCGCGTAACTCTCGTTTCCGTAGAAACTACAATAAGAAATATAGTCAAAGTCAGTCAAAGTCAACCAGTAGTTCCCGAGGTGGCGCGTTCCAGCAAACTTCAGCTTTATATATTACACTAGCTGACCCGGCAAATAGATGTTGGCCGATTCTCAGACCTACTCAATATGCTCACAAAATTTCATGAGAATCGGTCAAGCCGTTTCGGAGGAGTACGGGAACGAACATTGTGACACGAGAATTTTATATACATAAGATATATCTACCGTTCAAAGTATCTCCTGTTCCCGTAGGAACTTCATAATTAAATATAGTTTTCCTCAATAAATGGGCTATCTAGCTCTAAAAGATTATTTAAAACGAAAATGAAATGAACACGTTTATTGATAATGTAGACGAATCGATCGTACTTATTATAAGGCAAATACAATGAAAAATCTTGACTAATTAATTAGTATACATTTCAACAGTAATGTTATTAAATAGAATTTAAATCTACCAACGTAGCATGTGATAGTCGCGTATTATAAATATAATTAGAATCAACTAGCGCGGACTGGGAAATAGGTCAGAAGCATAGAACGCGTCGCGAGCCTCGCCTTGCAAGGACGACCCTACCCTAGCTTCCTACGAGTCTTTCTCTATCTACCTACGTTGTGACACCCGGAGAAGAAAGACTATAAGAAACTTCGAGATCATTTTTTTTGTCATCTTTTATCAGTAACCCGACTAGTAATTACTTTGGAATGCGCGTTGAAAGAAACAAACTCTTCAGCTTTATATATAAGTATAGATAGACAAAGATTAGAGTATAATTTGTAGTAGATAATCAAGTGTAGTTCATATTAGTTGTTAGAAATAGTTTAGTGTTGGATTCGATAGGTACTTTGAAGTACAAGTTACCTACGTCTATATAAAGTGCTCTCAAAATAAATAAACGAAATCCCTTCAACAGTAGATAAAGTAATATAAGTAAAGTTAAAGTAAAAATGTTTTTGAAATAATACATTTTATTTTTAAACAAAATGTATTTAATATAATCTGACGACTGCGTCAGATTATATGAGCGATTGACAATATGTCTGCGGTGTAAAATCCTTATAGGTTTTTGTTTGTTCCGTGTATGCTCATTACTTTGTTATACATATTTCAAATGAATAATAACAAAGATCACGTTCTATTAAATACAGCCAAAGTAAGTCTTTAACTACGTAGCGTAGGTATAATGGTGAAAAATAATTGAAATATCTTCTTTATCCACTTAAGTCTTCTATTCTTCTTCATATTATTCAAAAACTTACATATTCTTACACCAAATGACCACAAAAATCGTGGCAAACGTCGAAATGTAATTTCGTTTGACCTCACAGCATGTATTAATAGGGACATCTGGCCCTTTATTATATCCAGGACGGTAGGGTCGGAACAAAAACTCTTACACACAATAAATAGACGGTTTAAACCCACAAAATGGGCGCAAAATATCTTGTTTAAGGTCAAGTTAAAAACATATGCGGGTATTAACGGTATTGTTTAGTAACTTTAGTTGTTAAAGTCATTAAATAGTTGGCTTTTCTAGTTTCAACGGTCAACTTAAGCCTTTGATTATGCTGGGTACATTGAGATCGGTCAGTATGGGTAAGGTTTGTCCTGTGAAGTAGCAAAAGCGGCGTGGCTAAACTACATATACGTCCGAAAAAAAAACTATGGGCAAATCTGAAATTATAAAAAATCTGGAGGCTAATCACGAAACGATATTACTATGACTTTGATAAAAATTGTTTTCGTTACTCAGCATTTACTATGCATGCAAAAAATATTTAAATTGCGCCCGGCGGTTTTATCCGCGTTACTCCACTCCATTGGGTGGAAGCGTGAATTTAGCCTATATGTTAATCGAGCTTATTAACTGTCCCCGTGTCCAATCAGTAGTTTTTGCGTCAAAGAGTAACTAACATACAAACTAATTTCAATCTAGAACTAGTTGTTTCAGACATATTGCCAAGATTTTCCAGAAATTGTTAAAATGACATAGGCTTTCCATTTCGGATAACTCTTTGATGTTTCACGAACTATTTATTTATTTAAGGGTACTCAATCATACTTCGACGCTTATGGAGTCATTCTCAAGGGATTTTACTTTGTGATTTGAGTATTTTACTGTAATAGTGTAGGTAACTGTAGATGTGGGCTCGATCCCCATTCAGGACAGCTAGGTTTTTTTATTTAAAATTCACCTGTTTCTTTTTTGTGGCAGCATTATTGACTTTTATAGGTTAATAGTAGTACTATAATTATTCATGAATATATTCCTCAACAGTTCTGCAAATGTTAACTCTTATTTTCCCCTTTTGGATTTGATTGCTGATCTTGGGGTATTTTGGTGCGCTGATTACGAATATGTTCTCGGATTTGTCCTATCACCCTCAGTTTTTTTGATAAATCCCTTTGTGTGATATCGGAAAAAGGCCAACTTTACTATTTTTTTTTAATTAGGGATGATTAGTAATTAAAAATTCTGGTAATTAAAAATTCTGATGTGATGGATTTTTTTAAATATTTTTCCCGTAATCAGCGCCCCAAAATCTATCCAAATCAATCATCAAAACTGAAAGGGGATATCCATTGCAGACCTGTGTAATTATTACATTCTTAAAACTAAACTAGAGATTACAGAGCTACGAAATAAATAATGATGTAAAAAATGTTATCAATTTAGATAAAGGCTCAAACAAAGTTCACAAAGCAAAGGCAACTAAAAAAACCTTTTTATCGGAGAGCCATACTTTTGCTGCCTCACCAAGCAGAGCTCCAATCATATTAAATAGCTAAAAAACTATAAACAAGGATCGAACCCGCGACATTCCACACTCAATACTGGACTCATAGCCTCAAAGCTAAGAAGGTTGTAAAACTAATAATACCTACAGTCTCGCAGTTTCACAATTTTAAAGCCGGTCAATGTCCTCTCGTTTTCATATATACATATACAAATTTTCTCCATTTTATGAATAACATGTTATTATGTATTCTATACGACGATAATATTTAAGGTGCTTCAAATATATGCACCATCCCCTTAACGGTAGTTTATGTGTAATTACATTACTGTATTGATAACATTTCTGTAATATTTCTTTTTTTTTTACTAACGTATTCACTACACTACACTTAACTAATCATTACACTACATACATTTTATTCTACCAACACCTTTCTTTTTTCTAATATAAGAGGGGATCCTATTACTCCGCTATAGATAAAACATTCTAAATAATAACATACTCAAAGGACAGAACTTAAAATATTCAATCATAGATCAAAAAATAATATTGTATTTTCATACCTGAAAGCTTTTAGGCTAATGTAAGACAGACCATTATAATAATTAAACTAAATTAATTTAAAATTTTATATTAATAATCCAAAATATGTTTTGACTATTTATAAATATTTGAAATAGGTTTACGTAAATAAAAACATTTTGTTTTCATAGACCGTTACGTACGGTCAAAACAACTAGTATTGGATGACGACTTTTTTTAAACATGTATTTTTTTATCTGTTTGTTTCGACAGTAAAGTTAATTGCACAAACAAACTCATCACAAGACACGTTGAATGGGTTGCATATATTTTGGAAGCACCATATATAAATCGTTCTGTTCTAGAATAAGTAGGTACACAGATGTATAGAAAGGACATGTAAATTATTTAATTTTAAAATGCAATCGTAGTACCTATAAAGTTATAACCTTAGCTTACTTAGTTTCTAGAAATCTAACCTAACCTAACAAATAATTACAAAATGAATCAAAACGTATATTCATCATCAGCCCGTTTACATCCATTGCTGAACATGGGCCTACTCTTAACTGACCTTAGTAAGTCAGGGTAGTTGCGAGATATTACTATAATCATAACGCTTGGCAGGCGATTGTTGATAACATTAGAGTGGTGAGTTTTCTTGAGCTGATAGATGCTGCTGCCCATCCATCAGCGATGTGTTTAGTCGCCGCTTCCGACACCCATTGGTTGGTCTATTCTAAGCCAGAAATCAAAGCGCGTGATATGATACAATCATACTATTACAGTAGCAATTTATAACATTTCATGGTTTATTTAGTACATCGGAGATCACGTTATAGTTTTGCCCTTCAATATGAAAAATAATTGGATGGAAAATTACATTAAAAAAATCCAGACTAAAAACGAATTACTGTTCGTATTAATTCACACACATTTCACAGCTTTAATTTGAAAGTGGCTCAAAAATTCAAAGCGAATTGGTCTGTGATATCAAATGCCTAAGACTTATTATCAAGAAGTGACATATTAAGTTTTGTGCCACTATCAAATTGAAGCTGCGATTTCTTAAAGCACTGAGCCAGGCTTCAACGAGGCGAAGTTATTGAAAGAAAATGTCATTATTGCAATGAACAGTTATTTTTATATTGTTACATCCTTTCAAGAGAGTGACACGTCCACACAACACTTACAAATGGCAGATCCACTTACCACAGTTTTGGGCCTTATATAGGTACTTATATGTAAGGCTAAAAGTGCAGTAAGCAGGCGCCTGCGACGGGCAACCGTCGTCGCATCGCTTGTCTTCTGAAAACTCATAAAACCGTGCGATACCAGGCCTATATACCTACACCACGATTTTGTAATTATGCCTAATAAGGTAAACGATTTAGCATGAGTATAACTTTTAAAATATGTTTAAAAATAAGTTTCCTAATAATAATTTGAATGTCTTAATGAATTGCAACATACTTTGAATTAAGTTTTATTGTGCACTAGCCGTTGCGACTTCGTTCGCGTGAATTTTATTTTATCCACAAAAACTTTTCCACCCCTATTATAAAAAATCCGTTATTGTTGGTGTTTACATGATAGCATATACATAAATCAGTCCAAGTTTGAAGTCTTTACGATGAGCGATTTCAACTGTGTGTCGATTCCTCAGTCAGTTATTCGGGACTCGTGTCTTATTTACATAGATTTCTGACAAGTATAAAACTTTTATTGCATCGCCAGGTCCCCACGACGGAGGATTTTGATATGGAACCGTGCGAGCGTCCGCTTAACGCACTTCAGCCCTAAGTGTTAACACAAACAAGGCACGTCTGAATGTTATTCTATTCTGTGATAATAACGAGATGGCATTGAATAGACCGACCCGTCGATACTTCTCGCTTATATATTCCAAGTATCTGAGGAAAAAATCGGGAATTTCCCCCTATTGGACGGGCAGGAGGAAAGAGGTCCCCATCCCTGACCCTCCTTCTTATTCCCCGGTTTAAACGGAACGTCAGGAAATCATTGAAGTTTTAATTCGCTTTTTTCTCTCTATTTATGAAGTTGGAATTGGTTCGGTAAGTTGGAGAATATGTTTGGTTGGAAAAGATGACTAAATGTTTAAACGAAAATAAAGTGAGAGAGATAAAAATACATCTGTCACCACGACAGGTATTTTTATCTCTTCTACTCACCATAATTTAAAGAAACTACAAAGTATTAGACAAAATCACTAATAATTGCGGTAGTAATACATTTAGAGTGAAACCGGCGGAAATCTGCAATGTACTCAATAAGAAGATATACATTACAATTAATTGTGTAACATCAATTTTTGTAATCAAATAAACCTATCAGCGGAGTAAATTTTAATTTTGACAGATTTTGTATGGAAATTTAAAAAAAAAATTGTTTGAAAACAGTGGTCGTCACAGTTTTCAGCTTTAGGGCCACATATAAAAAAGTCTTTGGTTTTACGGACCATTTTATTGATTTTCTTGCTGCTTCGACTGCATTACAGAAACCTTTAGCCCGCGGATTGCTCGAATATCGTCGACGGACCACATTCGGTCCGCGGGCTGCAGTTTGAAGACCACCGATGTAAAACCATATTCGTATCAATTACCTTTAATGGAACCGTTTGGGACACTTCTGTTGAATGGTTTCAACAGATGTGAGATTCAATAACGGACAAAGTAATAAAAAAGATGTCTTAGTTTTTTTTTCAGAGTAAGATAAGTTTTCTTTCAATATTCATATCAATCATATTATTATGTAACAGTACGGTCAGTATTTATTTTTCAAAATATCTCATTCAATCTCTCAGTTCAAATTTAAGTTTTTCCCACTCCAACATCACTTTATTTCAAGATTTTCAAGTCTACCAATGTAAACTTTTAATGACGAAACTACTTTAAAATAAGATGCGATGTCATATCTAGAAGTTTTCCAGTTTCAAGAATATGCTAGTGTTGTCCTACTAAGTTGTATCGACAAGTATTCAATCCTCAAAACGTAAAAGGAAGCGAATTAGCTTAGTAGCAATACGTTTAGTAGGTTTTATCACAGTACCACAACTAACCAGATTTTCCGTCGTGCCTTGACATTACTTGACAAGTACTATGAAGTTGTTGGCAATAACATTGATAACAATCACATACCAGGATACGTTACCTAAACCAACGCTGTAATTCATCCCATTCAATTGGCTAAACTGTTAAAACTTTGTCTGCTATCACATTCCAAAATAGTCCCTGAATTGGTAAATCAAATGTAGGTAAGTTGCGTGATAAATTGGGTTATAATAATAGTGAGTATGAAAACATGATTCATGAGCGACAAATTGAGATTCAGACTCTAAAATATGACCATTATTAACCAGACTACATTCCCACGGAATAATATTTTAATATAAATACTTTGAAATACCGATATCAATAGTATTTCAATATAAATACTGTAAAGTACCGTTATCGATAATTCGAGAACATCACTATGGTTCTCATTGTTTGCTAATTGGATGGTTTTGATTGCTTTTTGAATCTTTTCAATGCTAATTGCATTTTTTTTTATTAGGAATCGTTCATTATTGACAATCTTTTATGGAGTGGAATCAACGCATTCATTTCTTGCGATAAAAATGGTTTTCTCTCGTATATACTTAACATAATACAGGTAGAGGAGTGATGAGCGAGGATCAGTTAATTTATGTAAAACTCGGTCGAAATATCAGTAAAAAGTCTTTGTGTTTTAACAATCTAATGAAGCTCGTTAAGATATGTTTGCGAAAGTAAAATAATACAAAATGTATTCTTTTTCCGTTTATTTTCGTTAACAAAAAAAAATTGAGGGTTATTTTTACAATATAAATGATGTATTTTATTTTTGGAAAGAAAAAAAGTAGTCGGTCGCGTTTGCCATACAATTTTGACAATATAAATGACATACCAAGTTCCACCGTAGCCGTATGGTAAAGGCATAAAGGCTATACCTAAGTTGCAGGTTTGAGTCCTACTGGTCGTCTTAATTTATTAATCTCAATTTTTTTTAATTTACTGTTTGTTAAACTTTTCCGTAAAGAATTCAAAAAATGTTAAATATCAGTAAAGGTTATTAGCATTTTTGACGACAGAGCACTGACATCCAAATCTCGGTATAACCTAGTATACGAGTCCCATCGTTCTCACAGGTATAAAAAAAATTGTAATCCACAAAAAATCTTCCGGGATTCCTTCCCCTGCCGTTTGTCTGCCTGGGTACCTTACCTAACGTGAATGAAGTATGTACATAATGATCAAAATGCTTTTTTTATCGAGAAAGTTTTTTTTTTCCCCCACTTCGTTCTGTCTTCGACGTAATTCCTTACAACAATCTAACATATAAGTATAATAAAATCTATCGATATTCCCCCAACACTAAACCTATCCTCTTACTGATAGCACACTGCAGTTGTTCGCACATTGACATCGAAAACTTGTTTCATTAATGACCGTAGTACCAAAGATGAACCAATTAGAGTTGCCCAGCCAATTATCGAAAATCAAATGATTGTGTGTTACATTAATAATATTATTTAATATGTATTTCATTATTCGAAACAATTTTTGACACCAGAATTAAATGGAAAAGCAGTGTTTTATGTTTTGAATGTGGCTAAAATTTTTGTATAAATATTTATTGCATTAGAGTCAAGGCCTCTTATAAAACTAGCTTTCTGAGCGTTGTTTCATCTGCGTAGCTCCCGTTCCTGAAGGAATTTCATAACTAAATATAGCCTATGTTACTCCTGGATAACGTAGCTAATAGTGAAATAAGTTTTGAAATCGTTTCAGTAGGTCCAGAGCCTATTCAATAAACAAACAATCAAATCTTTTGCTCTTTATAATATAAGTGTAGATATAATAAGGTGTATTTTTGGATTAGGTGCCCTTATGTAATGAGAACTGAATTAAAAGTAATTAACATAATGAAAACGGGTTTGACAATGGATAGAGGTATTTAAGAAGAATCTTTAAATAAAATTAAGGCTAATTACTATGATATACATAGTTTTTTTTATCCGGTAGGTACTTTTTTTGGGGTTCCGTAGCCGAAGAGTAACAACGGGACCAACTAAGACTTTCCTGTCTGTCTGCCCCCAGGCTGTATCTCAAGAACCGCGATAGCTAGGCAGGTGAAATTTTCACAGATGATGTATTTCTATTGCCTATTGCACAACAAATACTAAAAATAAAATAAAATATTTTTTTAGGGGGGCTCCCATACAACAAACTTTTTTTTAAACTTTTACACTACACGTTCGATTACGTATAGATTTTAATTGATATATGAATTGCTACCTATAAATAAGATAATTAGCCTTCCAAACATGACACAATTATTTTTCTATTTATCTTCTTCTTCAACAGACATGTCCATTGAACATGCCCACGTTCAATGCTCTTCTTAACAGACCTTGGCAAGCCATGATCGTTGAGGGATATTGCGATAATCACCACGCTTGGCAGGCGGATTGGTGATCGCAGTAATATGGTAACTAACATGAAGCTGATAAATACTGCTGCCCTTCCGTCAGGTGAACATCCCTAAGTCACCTCTAACGACACCCATAGGAAGACACGGGGTGGTCCTTTTTAGTTACACGGCATTTTTAAATATAAAAATAACGGGTTCAATACCTATCGAAGTGCTTGTTTTGCCTTGTCAAATTAAAATTCATCAATCAAGCCAAACGATTTTTCGTTCCAATAACCAAGCCGATAAATATATTTCTGTACTGTGTGTTTCTACTGATTGTAAAACAATTTTAAAAATGTACACGTGAATTTTAAAGATTAATTAAGCTTGGTATACAAAGGGATGGAATTTTTGACTATGACTTTTGTTTAATAAAAAAAACGGGTAAGTGCGAGTCGGACTCGCACACCTGGGGTTTTGTACTATAATAAACTATTTATACTATAATAAACCCCTTAAATGTAAATTTTAGTTATAGCGGCAACATAAATACTAGTCTAATAAGCTGAGTCACGGTTAATGAGTACCTACTGTAAATGAAATATAGAATGTAGATATATACTACTGCTTTTTTTAGTGGGTTTATAAATTTCACTAGGTTCGACAATGAGTCCGTATATTTTCATGTCAATCATGTATTTGGCAACACCGGCAGTTATTGATTGGAACTATCAAGATTAATTGTAACAGTTGAACCGTTATTGTTTTGCAAAGGTTTTTTCTATGTAAAAATAATTAAAGCGCCCGTAGCCCAATGGCTAGGGCGTCGGACTTGCGATCATATGGTCGCCGGTTCGACAGCCACCCATTGCACTACTGACGTGAACCCACTCGTAACAC
Source organism: Nycteola revayana (assembly GCA_947037095.2). Lineage (NCBI taxonomy): Eukaryota > Metazoa > Arthropoda > Insecta > Lepidoptera > Nolidae > Nycteola > Nycteola revayana. The sequence goes on along the minus strand of OX344841.2, from coordinate 12,048,299 downwards.
AAGCATTTTAGCTTATCACGAGGGGTTAACAACAATACTAACTAGTAGTTTGCAAAAAATCGCTAGTAATCTTATTATACTATATTTTCTTATGCCTACCGGATTAATGCTGATTTTCCACCAGAGTGGCGAGACGAGACGCGGCGAGGAGAGAATTGAAATATTTGTTTGTTTAAAAATAAACCGTATTGCTTCCGATATAGAGTATAAATTAACTTTGCAACAGAAACACGCTTCTCGCGAGAAGATTATTGTTCATTGCTACTTATTACCGTGTTATTACCTGAGATATTTTTAGTGGAAAAGGGTCAGTGCGATTTCAATTCTCTTCTCGCCTCTTCTCGTCTCGCCACTCTGGTAGAAAATCAGCATAATAGTTCTAATTTCGCGATTTAATTCGAAGATATAAAAGTGGACCCCTCCTACCCACTACTTTGGAACTCAAAAAGGTGGCGTAAGAAATAATCTGATGTACCATGTTCTTTCATAATGAAACTCACGAAAAGCTTCTTAATGTACAAGCTCTTGGTTCAAAACTCTGATTCATTTACAGAAAGCCTTATTTGCTAAGTGTTGTTGAAATATAAACTGTTACTAGAACCTTAGCTTTGTCGTTCAAAGCAAAACTTTTTGTATTAAGTCAAAGCTTGTAGATCTAGGAATAGGAAAAGTTGGCTTTTATTGGAAAAACTAGTTGAGTCTAGTTTTTTGTTTCGAGTCAGACTCGAGGAAAGGTAGTAATAAAATAAACTCGGCGATTGTATCGGAATACACCTGCCTTTTTAGTTTTAAAGCTCAATAAGTGAAAAGGAGTGACATAGCATATAGTACATAGTACACTAGCTTCCCGCTCACGGTTTCATTTGCGTAGCTCCCGTTCCCTTGGGAACATTATAATAAAATATAGTCTATAGCCTTCCTCGATAAATGGGCTCTTAGGCACAGAAAGAATTATTAAAATCGGTCCAGTAGTTTTTGAGACTTTGAGAAGTAAATAAACTATTCAGCGTTATATATTAATTTTTACCCATCAAAGAAAATCGAAATACAATAAATAATATAGGTACAATCAAATCAAATCAACCGAAGCTAGACAGTCGAAATTTTCACAGATGATGTATTTCTATTGCCGCTATAACAACAAATACTAAAAATAAAATATATATTTAAGAGGGACTCCCTTAAATATACATCAACCTTTTTTTTGCCCCATTTTGCTCAATATCAATAACGGCGACAGGTAGACGCTTGAAAATGGTACGGAACCCTTTGTGCGCGAGTCCGACTCGCACTTGACCAGTTTTACATAGTTTATCTTTGACATATCGTTTAATCTTTTTTATATAAAAAATATGGCTATAACCACGGGCTCAGTTTTATATAAAATCGTCAAAGAGCCGAGACAAAGACAGATATAATTATATCAAATCGATCCCTATAAACGAGAAAATATATAACACCTAAACAATAAGGTCCAATTAATATTCCTATTGACTAAGCTAAGCTCCAAATAATAACGGACCTGCGAGCAATCCTATTAGTCGAGGTTTCTCTGACAATTGCACAATGGGGCTTTAGCCAGTTCTGGTAGTTCTAAACTCTTTGGTTGAGGGTCTCGGTTACGACATGAAAAGACCAACATGCCATTCACCAAAATACTGAAATAGATTTGATGAAAGGACTATTTCTGATTGCATATAAATACTGTATATGATGTAGGATAATACTGCATATTCTTGACACCCCACCAATTATTGGCATAGCTTCGTTTAATATAAAAAACAGGAACTCAGAACCATCAACTTTAGCTACAAAATCTATAGATTTTTCTATGGTTATTTTTTTTTAATTATTGTTTGTCTGTTTGTTGCCATTTGAAAAAAAAACATAATAAAATTGAAGTGATAATTAAATGGAAATGATGGCAAGAGTCACCATTTCCATTTCCATTTAATTTTGGCAACTATGCGAATATTAGGACTAATATATTTAAAAAAAATACGTTTGTCGCTTAAAGTGCCAATAATTGGACGTTTTCCCGTATGATGTTTGTTTCGAAAGCGTTATTTACAATTTTATTAACGCATTGAAAAGCGAGGTATCTCAATAGGTGTGCAAAGATTCCGGCTTAGAACATACCACCCCATGTCTTGCATGATTGTCGTAAAGAGGCGACTTACGGAGATGCAGATGATGGATGGACAGCAGCATCTATCAATTCTAGGGCCAAATGCGGTGATTGTGGCAATATCCTAGATCTTTTAAGAGGAGACCTATGTTTCTCAGTGTATATAAACGGGCTATTGGACATGCAGCAATTATGTTGCTCAAATCCATGACTGAAGATTTAGAGGGCAGTTTAGAGTCAAACAAATTAGTCTTACCTTTATCACCCTTCAGTTCCACGTTGCCCCGGAACCACACAATCCTGGCTGCAGGCTTGGAATTCTTCACGAGACACTCGAGAGACACATCCTCGCCTTCTTTGACTTCTAGCTTCGAGTTGGCTGGATGGTTCGTGATTTCGACTGCGTTAGGGGGCGCTGGAAAGAAAACAAGGGATGTAGTAATGGTATGGTATAGGTGGGCTTATTGGAGTATATTTCTATACATTGGTAAGGTATATAAATGGGAATATCCGAGAAGATTTATGAATTCCGTGTGATATGAAAACTACTCTTTTGCAAAATTCTCTTTACAAAATATACCGCTTTGCGTTAGCTGAAACTTAGCAATAACGCTTTAGGGTTGCCGGTTGTTTTTTATGACTATTCTTGACAAAGCAACTGACTATCTAGCTGAAGTGAAGTGGCATAGGGCCAAATTCAAGGACAGCTAGTACCTGTACAGTAGATATGTATAGCACTAGCCACTGTTATCTTGCCAGCCCTTTTCCCTTTTCCTCGTGATCTCTGACTATATTATTCACGCACAGGAACTCAACATTAATCAATAATAATGTTGTATTCTATAATGGAGGCACTACTCCAGTCGAGCAGCTCAGTGAGCGTACTAAAGCTCTACGTCTTTTAAAATTAGATCAGATATTTAGAACATATACGTTTACTTGAATATGATTATAGATCTAAAAGGAATGTTTTGACGCACCTATCAAAACATTATTTTTCAATCTTTTAATTATACTATCATTATTTTTTTTTAATAATAATGCTCTCCAAAACCAATCGCAACCCGCAAAAACGACATTAAATCTTATAACGAAATATCATAAATTATTTAATTAATCACAGCGGTCGGGACGGTATTAAAAACCAAAGATCATAAATTAAAATATAATCCCAATGGAAGCGATGGAGCCAAATATTTTTTTGAAAATTCAGAGATAAAATTTGGGGTTAATTATAATTCTAATATAGTTAGTAGATACCAACGGATTAGCTTATTATAAAGCTTACAAATAAAGCTTTAGAAATATACGTGTGATAAATGCTGTTTCGGTTGCCTTACAAAAACACCACATCATCTTTCTAGACTTAGTTGAAGGACTACTATCTGTGCATGGATAAGCTCAGCCCTTGTTGTTACAACATCATACCTACATGTCAATCGTATATAGGATAGCAGGGTTCACCAATATAATATACGGGTTGTGGTCCTAACCCCATAAGGGTGCCCCCCAGGTGTGTGTCACTTAATTGTATGCTCTTATAAATTTTCAATTTATACCTATGATAATTAATGTAAATATGAACTTATTATGAGTAGAGGAATTAATAACACACGGACAGTCGAAGTAAATTGTCTGAAATGTCCTACAATTTGCAGAACTCACAGTTTGCACTTGCTAGTTATAGTTACCTAAGTAGTTTCATTCATAGAAGACAAGTACAAGTGTATGTAAATACCTAAGTGCTGAATAAATTCATTATTTCATTATACCAGGCCGGTGGGCGTTATATGTGAAAAAAATATATCTATTTTGCTTCTTCATAGTTGAAAATATTAAATTGCTAAATCTTAATATTTAATTAAATTTTTGGTGGTTACGTGTATTCAGAGACCCGCTTCCTATTTGACTGAAGTGAACACAAAGAGATCAAAGCGTGTCCGAACAGACACGCTAAACCGTCAGACAGCAATATCCGGTGTCGGAGGTGTAACTTAAAAGCAACGAGCGAGACAACAAATTAGAAAAGTTTACCAAAGGAACAAGGACAAAAGAACTTTTTTCTGTAAGCCGTTTTTAAGGGTAAGAAAAATAGAATAATATATTAATTACTAAGATGAAAAAATCTTTTCTTTAGTATAATTGTATACTACTAAATAATATTCAGGTCTCAAATCTTTTTTCCTCATACTTCTTTATAATATTCAGGTCTCAATACGTTTTTTCGTCACATAAAAGTTATTAACGGAGAAAAAAATCACCCTCAACCTCAACCAAGAAAATCTTTGTGTAAAGTCTAAGATTTCTTTCCGGGTCTGGTTGGTTGAGGGATTAACCTCCGTGCCTAGGAAAGCACGTTAAGCCGATGGTTTCGATTGTTATAACAACCGTATACCAGGGAACGGGCAGCAGCGTTACCCCTTGTGTTACTTCATAATACTGCGGTCACCAACCCGCCTGCCAAGCGTGGTGAATATGGCAAAAACCCTTCCTCGGAAGGAGGCCCATGTTCAGCAGTGGACGTAATAAGGCTGAATGATGATGATGCCATCCCTACGCATAACGTGCCCATACCATTCTAAGCGATTTTCTCTCAATTTCTCTGTCACATTTTTGAACTTAGAAAATGCTATTATACAACGCTGAACCAAAACATTTAAACTGCAAATCTCGTAGTACACAAAGAAATGATTGTAACACAACATTTTATCAATATCCGGAGAAAGGCGATTTATTTTTGCAGCTTATTTCTTCCGTTGTCATGACAACCGGCCGATTTCACAATAAAATATGGATTACGTTGTTATACGAAATGTTTAGAATCACAGATTGTTTTGTTTTTTTTTTGTTGGGAAAAATTGGAGGGTGAATGGAATGGGTAGAAAATGTCTTTCGTTTTCTACCCATTCCATTAATTGCTTTAAATTATGAGATTCATATTTTCTGTTTTCTGTAATATCTTAAAATTAGCAGAACAAGCAGCACCTTTTAGCCACCTAATTTAATTCATAGAAAAAGAATAATAACCTATTAATAGTTTCTTTACAAAGTGATTTTGACAAGACTAAGTACAAGTACATATGCATACCTTAGTGCTGAATAAATTCATTATTTTAGAATTGGATCATCAAACTGTTACTTAGAAATAACGTATTGAAAAGCTGAATTGGTGTTTAAGTGGACTTATCTTAGTTTTTAATTCTTCCAGCTAAGTTTGTTTTTTACGGGGTCAAAAGTTTTTTAACGGACGGCAGGTAGGCTACTTTAGTAGGTATGCTAATGAGCTGTTAAAATGTGTAAGTGCCTCCACCTTACAGAATACCACAGCCAAATAAAATTACTAATTAATGTTTTGTTCCTGATGCTGAGGTAAGGTTTCTGGAGCTCATAGAAAGGGGTAAGGGCAGACAGGATATGACTGGATAGTGCAGTAGATACGTACCTACTGAACTGCCACTAGCTGATCTTGTATTAAGACCCCTATACTTCTTAACATTAGATCGATAACGGTAAACGTCATAATCCCTCAATCCCTCCGCCAGCGACCGCCCTAAGCAGAGGTCCAAGTCACACTTGCGACGCCCTCTAGCGCAGTTTGCTTAGTTTTTAGATTTTTAAAAAAATATTAAGGCTGGAGCTCTGCTCGCCTAAATGCCCGGTGAAAGCCTTTTGGCTAACCAAATAACGTCCGTACGATAAAAGAGGATAAGGGTTATTTACTTGGTCATGGCATGAAGGCGAGGTGGGGTTTAGTCTTATGCATCATCATCATCATCAGCCAGTCCAGTGCTGAACATGAGCCTCCTCCCGAGGGAGGGTATTTGCCACCACGCTCGGCAGGCGGGTTGGTGACCGCAGTATCATGTTGTACCACACACGGAATCGCTGCTACTCCTTGATATACGATTATTATAGATGATGTTATAAGAATCGGGCCCAACGGCTTAACGTGCTTTTCGAGGCACGGAGAGTACTCTACCAACCAGACCCGGAAAGATATCTTAGAATTTACACAAAGATTTCTTGACCGGCGTGGGGATCGAACCCACGACCTCCGAGATTTAAATCGAGCCAAATACCACTACGCTACGGAGGTTGTTAGTCTTATTTAATGGATTAAAATCTACAAACTAAGCGTACGAAAACTAGTATTATATAGCTATTTTCTAAATACAGTCTACAAGCGAGGTTTTATCTAACAGTATATACTCTTGCGTAGTTTATTTGTTATTCTTCTGCCGTACTAACATTTACCAAAGTCTTGAAGACTTCGGGCCCTTTTTACTCCTTCCAAAGTTGGGTGGTGTTCGGAATAAGTGATGGATTTAACTGAAATTTTCGAATGAGGGTAGAAAAAAAAGAGCAGCTTTTTTAACGATAATTGACCGATGTTTTAATTTGTACATAATTATGTATTGGGGTTGGCAGCTTCATTACTTTTTAAGTTAAATACATACATAAAAAGTTACTTTTTTAAGTTAAGTCATTAAACAATGTTTTTGATATTCATTTGTTTTTTAAGAACGGAGTGGAGTGGAATTCCAAAATATGAAAGCATAATTTTGCTAAGCATGTTAGTATTTAGTTTCAAATCTACATTGTTTACATCTCACTCCATCCAAGTAACAAATGTAAAAAACTTTTAAAATCATAATATTACGAAGGCAAGAAGGAAAATACACAGGTGAATCAGAGGTTATGGTATTTGTTTCTGAGATTTGGTTTTCACGGTTCAAAGAGCCACCCGATACATTTTTTTTTGTGTGAACCACACATAGTTTTCCTGAGTATGGGTGTGTTTTGTGTTCGTGGATTGAGTGTTTGGAAAGAAACTATTTAAATACTCCAACTGCAATTTGTATTTCTAGAAAAAACCAAACTCAGCGTACAAACATTGATAGTTTAAGTGGATTTAAATAATTCTGTAATCCAATTTCGCTAAAGCAATTCCCCCGGAACCCTAAAAAGAAAATACAAAAGGGTTCCGGCGATCGAAATGTGCCAGGTTAATAATGCAATTAGAAGTGCCGCTTGTTGAGTGAGGTGGGGTGCTAGTGATAGAAAGTAACGAGAGCTAGAGCGATTTCAATGAATTAAACATATAATAATGACACACATTAAATTCCCCTTCCGTTTTATCGTATACATAATACTTAAATGCATTGTCTAAATATAATAATTACGAAAATATATGATCTTCTAATATAGGATAAAAATCTTTGGCAAATTATATTTATTTATCAATAAACATGCTACGGAAACAAAATAGGTATTTTGGTGTCAATCACGTTACTAATAATGACAATATTATCTGATATAATTCTTAGAGTAATTAATAATATATTATCAAATATAAACATAGTTCATCTAATAATATATACCATAACATACGGACATAACTAGACTTGTTTTTAAAGTTTTATTTATTTACCACCTTAAGTAATACATAACGCTATTCACTACCACTTGAACCCCACCCATTCACTAAAAGCCACTTCTGACCGTGAGAAAAGGTAATTATTGACTTTTTCAACTTCCCCAGACGCCTGACGAAAGTAGATAAGGCAAGTCTAATTAAAACCTGCTGTTTCTTACCGACTGGAAGGAAAGAATAAGAGATATATCTTTTTGGGAGAATTACGCGGGATTACAATGATATTACGGATGGAAGGACAATTGAACTTAACGGTTGGGATATTTCGCCCTTGGAATAATATAATACATTTCTCTGCGAAAATAACCTATTTTTGCGACCATGCGACACGAATAAAACATATTCGATAAATCTGTTAGTAACACAATGGAAAAACTTATAAATATTCATATTTTTTTAAGTAATAACATAAAAAATACAAAAGATTAAAATTGCATTAATTTAATTTTTTTTATTTTATTTAATTATGTAAAGTTGTAAAATGGTGAACGTTTCAAAAGGGAATACAAGCGATTATAGGTACCTACGAGTATGTTGTTGTTTAAAAAACATAGCATTTAATTAACTCTTTTGTCTGTCAAAATAATTCAATATAACCCAGTGAAAGGTCAGAAATAACAAAGTTGAGCACAATCTCAACAATGGCGAAGCGAAATAATACCGAGGGCAAACATCCTCAGGGATAAATGAACCATCTGAGATAAAATTGCTTGTTTAGCTTTTTTATTAAAGAATAGTATTTCGGGTTAGTATTATTACTTCTATTAGGAATAAGGTCCGTTTGGTATTGAGTAAATTACTATGAGGTGTTTTTAGTTACCTACGTGTATTTACTTGCTTCTTTGCGCGTTTTCACCTACGTAGCTCCCGTTACCGTGGGAACTTAATTATTAAATATAGCCAATGTCATCCGGGGACAGTGAAGCTTCCCAACGGTGAAATATTTTTTAAAAAGGAACAAACAAATAATCAAATGATTCGTCTTTATAATATTAGTATTGAAGTATAAATGCCATGTCTCAAAGATAGAAACCAGACATTGGATAAATGCAGGCAAATCCTTTAACAATATATGGAGTGAATTATATAAAAATAATCTTTCCTTCAGAGTTTTTGCAGTCTACTAATATTCTTGTTAACTAAAATGCTTGTTTTACGAGTGGCTTCACGTCGGCAGTGCAGTTGGTGGGGATCGAACCGGCGCGGCGCGGCGACTACTAGATTTCAAGACCGAAGCCCAAGCCTTTGAGCTACGGCCGCTTCAAAACTTATTTATAGAAATATTTTTTTCGTCTCCACTTAAGAGATTTTTCTGCAGCTCCCCAAACCCTGTTAAAAGGCTTTGTACAAAAGTCTGTGCACAAAAAACGCCTAAAAATGTTCCACCAAGACTTTTTGTGCATTTTTCCAAAACCGCACACACGTTTTTCAGTCTTTTATAGACGACATTTTTAATTGGGTAGTTTGGATTTATTTTTTGGTTCAATCTCCCTTACTATTCAGTTCCGTATGACGCCTGTTCTTTTGTCCGGTTCAGATTTTCTCGAGCTGAATATTTGGCTCGCTTTAAATCTCCGAGGTCGTCGGTTCGGTCCTCACACCGGACAAAAAATATTTGTGTAGAATCTAAGATTTCTTTCCGGGTCTGGTTGCTTGAGAACGGAAGGTAGTCCACCTTCCGTGCCTCGGAAAACAATTTAAGCCAGTGGTCCCGATTCTTTTAACAGCAGCGTTTCCTTGTATGTTCCATCATAATACTGCAGTCACCATCCCGCCTGCCAAGAGTGGTGACTATGGCAATACCATCTTTGGGAGGAGGCCCATGTTCAGCAGTAGACGTTTTACGGGATGATGATGATGAGATTTTCTTCTATACTAATATTATTATATTAGTATAGGAGAGTCAAGAAAATAAGTAAGTGTTTGTTTGTTTGCTTGAACGCGCCAATGTTAGGAACTAGTGTTCCTTTTATTCGAACGGACGGTAATTAGCCACGAGGCTTTTGCTACTTCACCGGGAACAATGGCGAGCAGGGCTCTAGCCTTATTTAATGGTTTAAAAACTCCAAACTAAGCAACTGTTTATCCATTAGTCGCCTCCTATTTCCTTTCTATTCTAAGTAAGAAACCACACAGCTGTTTTTAATATTTAAGTTTTATTATTCGTACTTTTTCTTAATTCAATATTTTTAACAGCAAGTCCATGTTAGGGAATGCTTTCATTCTATACAATATACGGAGAACCGCGCGACACTTACGTTTGAAGCTTATTTCATCGCCTATAAACTTTTCACTCGCGCTGCAGTAAAATTTTCTATTACTTGTCCCTTTCGCACCTTGCACCGTATATCAAACGTAGACCCTGTTTTAAGCAATAAGGGTTCAAGATATTATTTAAACGTTGTATAAAGAGTGCGGTTAAATAAGTATAGGAACATAAACATAAACATGTATTTATTGATACGAGTCTACAGGAAATTGTTGATAATATCTAAATCAAGATAAAAATGAACTAAAGAAATACATACTTGAGATTTTGTTGACATGGAGTTTTGAAAACGTAAATAGGGTTTAAGACTATAATTGTGTTAATTCTTTAATATTTGGAGAAGTTATTTTCAAATATTATTATGCAGCACTTCCCAGTGCCCTCACAATTGGCGTTTGAGAGAGCCCCCCGGCGCTTTTAGTGGGTAAACCTGCTCCTTGTGATATGATTTGATTAGCGTATCATTGCTATGAAGAGGGGAGTATTTAAGCACTAGGGTATGATGCTGCAATGGTGGGGATGCCTCACGTATGTCCCCCCCGGGAAAAAAAAAATTACTTCCTGGTGCTGTAAAGTGTGATACCGCGTAGATACAAAAGCTAATAAGGTTAAAGATCGAATGTAGCAATTTCACATTACGCTTTTTACTAAACAAATAAAGAAAATATTTCTTGATGGTGAAAATTATACATAACTAGCTGCGCCTTTCGGTTTCAACCCTTGTTACTCTACTCTAATAAACTATCCGCATGCACATTTTCAGCCAAATCCATTTATTTGTTTTTGCGTGAAAGAGTAACAAACATACATGATTTTACATCTATACATTTCATATGGTCCAGCATATCTATGACGAAAAATAACAATAAGATGGTGTGGTTGACGTTATCGTGATACTTTCACAATCAAAACAAAAGGACATAGCCAAATAAGACGTCACAATTCAAATTCCATTTCCAAAACCAAATGACTTCTGGCACTAAAATCACAGGAGCGAACGGACAAAAATACATTGTAATTTTTATCAAAAGAATCAACGGCGAGTCAAGGAGCCCGTTTTCACAATCTTCCGTGCCAAAACTACGGAGATATGCATCAATGAAACAAAGATATTTGGCTAACATCCAAAATGGATTGTTTAATTTTTAGTTTTACTGTGGGACTGGATTTGGCTCGCTTTGGACAGTATACTATCGATTTTTTTGACTAATGTAGCTGAAACCTGCATGGGAGACAATTTTAACTGTAGTACAAAAGAACCTTCTACAAAGAAATATGTTTAAACTATTCAGAAGATTTTTATTGCAGAGTAGGTAAATAAAGAGTTTTACAATCTACAAATCAAAGTAATAATGAAAGATACTCAACACCCAGGTACACTTGTACTCGTCAGAATCACCACTTAAAAAAGTATATTTTACTGTCTTATATATTATCATTCTGCACTCCCTTTCCTATAAAAACTATAGCATAATATTTTAAAGCATAAACTTATTAAGCATAAAGTTCTAAAGCATAACTTTTTTAAGGCTTTAGAATAACCCACTCGCCGGCCGCTGCCGCGGCACCGCTCGCTTCGCTCGCTCGGCTCGTGCGTTGTATGGCCGCAGTTCTAACCTAACCTAACCGATTGTCATTTGCTTACAAGTCGGCCGCGGCACCGAAAAATCGTTTAAGTTACATAATGTTATGTATAATAAATCATTTGCATAATAGTCATTAGGCCTACTAACGTTATGGGAATCAAATTTATGCCAAAACAAATTAGTCTTTAACATGATTATGCCAACATAAAATGTATGCCTAAAAAAAGTATGCCAAAGTATTATTATGCCAAAACAAATTGTGCCAAAATCGTTATGCCGAAGTATATTAGGACAAAAAACATTATGCGAAAAGAAGGGATCCCAAACTATAGGTGTGAAAAATTTTATACTCCTCCGTTCGCGTAAGTTTTTGGCTTCACGTATTAATTTATAGATTTATTTCACATATTTAAGAAACTGAGCTATGGCTAGCAATACCATACAAAATACTTCCTATAAAAATTTTGCACACATATGGAATACGCAGGGTTAACATAGAACAGATCTACGCAGCAATGTGGGTAGAACCATACATTTTTTAAAGATTTTTAGGATCGAAATATGTAATTAGCCACAATTTTAAGGTAATTCACCGGGCATGAAGGCGAGCAATACTTCAGCCTTATTGATTTTTACTAGTTTGTTTATAATCATAACTGCAACAAAATCTATTGTGTAGTTTTAAAGATAGTAAACAGAGAGGCAGCGGCGAGCTTTGTTTATACTATGTAGTGATACATCCTATCATTTTCATCCATCAGAGACTAAAGTGAGCTAAGGTCCGGGTCCCATAGGAGCTCCTCAATTACGAAGGATCCTTTAGTTTGTAATATTGTTAATTTAGTTAAGGGCTTGATTTGATATAATCTTTTGATAGGTAAATTTTGACATTTAAGAAAATGAATAATGGAAGAATAGTGTAAAATGAGAGATTAAGAAAGTTGCCGTCAAGTTAATGCTACGAGATGGAAGAAAAATCTGGTATACCTACCATATATATGCATGCATAAAGCATATGCTTTCAATACTAAGAATTCTATTATAAAGCTTAAGAGTTTCTTTCATCGGGACAATCGCAAAAATTATATGGCCGATTTAAAAAAAAAAGTCCCAATTAGAAAGCTACGTTATCCAGGAGATATAAGCTATATCTATAATATAAAAATGAATCGCTGAATGTGTTGCTAAGCGCAAATCTCGAGAACGTTGAACCGATTTCGCTAATTCTTTTTTTTTAATGTTCGTGGAAGTTCAAGGATGGTTTTTACGGCGAGAAAAATTCGAATAATTGCCTGAAAACCCCTTAAAACAGCCTTTTTCTTTTTCCCATACAAACGTTTTCTAACTAAAATGTAGAGTCAATTTGAGCTTTATTTTGTTAATTAAAAACTTGAATTTTTTTGCCAAGATTTTTTAGGGTAGGGGTAGTGTAGGGTAGGGGTAGTGTAGGGTAGGGGTAGTGTAGGGTAGGGGTAGTGTAGGGTAGGGGTAGTGTAGGGTAGGGGTAGTGTAGGGTAGGGGTAGTGTAGGTTAGGGGTAGTGTAGGGTAGGGGTAGGAGTACCGCATAAACGAAGTCTCTACGGCCCAGTTTATTTTATACAAATGTTTAGGTCTTTTATGTATCGATTGAGGCAGAACGAAGTCTGCCGGGTCAGCTAGTTTAATTATAAATTTCATACTCGGCAGTAGCTACGAGAGTGAAACCTCGCGCGGGTTGGTATAATTCTATATTTTAATAAAATGCTACGACTATACTCTTAATCAAAGAATAGTCGTATTATCATAAAGAATTAAAAAAAAAACCTGTCGAAATTTTCATTAATGCTAATATACTTTACCTAGTATACAATAAGTACGAAATTTAACAAACTAAAGAAAAAGGAAACCGCCATCTTAGTTTAACACATACCATCGAAACTAAATAACCTACTTATATAACGTTGTCATCGTTTTACCGCAGCACTATATAAGCCGACAGTGGAATATGACAGACTACCTCCGAACACATTTATAGTACACTAGCGACCCGCCCCGGTTTCACTCGGGTAGTAAAGTATCATTAATACTAAACAGTGACAAATTGAATACCGAAGCCTTCTTCAACAGTAGTAGTCTATTTGACAAGTCATGCTAAGAAAGAGTTAAGAAGACACGTACACACCTAAAACAACTGTATACCCGGGAATGGGCAGCAGTGTTTTTTAAATTCCTTGTGTGTTACAACATAATACTGCGGTCACTAACCCGCCTGCCAAGCGTGGTGACTTTGGCAAATACCCTCTCTTGGGAGGAGGCCCATGTTCAGCAGTGTACGTTGTACGGGCTGATGATGTTGTTATAACAATCGGGACCAACGGCTATACGTGCTTTCTGAGGCACAAAGGGTAGTCCCTCAGCCAACCAGACCCGGAAAGAAATCTTAGAATCTACACAAAGATTTATTGTCTGGAATGGAGATCGAACTCACGACCTCCGAGATTTAAAGCGAGCCAAATACCGCTACTCTACGATATTCGTCAAAATATACCAGTTAATCATTAGTAGTTTTATAGTAAATGGAATGGTTGACCTATTCAACTCTATTTGTACACAACTTGGTCTTATAAGGTTTCGTGAAAATGAGCCTTTAGAAATTACTTACTTAACGGTCTCTTGAGTACGTAATATGGCTTGAGAAGTTTATGATAAAGTCATAGAGAACTCAGTTTGGGGGCGGAGACGTAAGTAATAAATAATATATTGAATAGAGCTATTCAAGTTAAACGGAGGGGCCAGTTTTAATAGTTTATTTGGCAAAAATAATATTTTTTTCTTTACAAAATATATGTTATAGGTTTTTTGTTAAGCTGAATGAGTGCCTGATTTATTTTCTTAAATCTTAGCCTAAGGAATGTAAAATAAAAGGTAAGGATGCTATCGCTTGACTAAGAGATGATCTTTACTAGATGAGTAGATAGCCTTAAAAACGTTTAAGTAAAATTTTACAAAAAGCTTTAACAAACACCCATCTTTGAAATTGTACAAAATTTTGATTTTGTACAAGTACAAATTTTCTGTCAACGCAGTTAAACCACAGCGTTGGCAGAAAATTTCGATTGAAATCAATTTTGATACCAGTTTTTTATTGATTTACTTATAAATGTATATGGATTTGCTCAAGTCCAGGCCTCAAATCCCAACGGGATTTAAGGCCTGGACATTGTGCTCTCTTTGATAAAGATCAAACAAATTTACCAGACCGTTTATGAACACTGCTGAGCATGGGCATTTGAAACAGACGCTGGCAAGTCAAGCTTGGCAGGCGGATTGGTAATCGCAGTAAGATGGTGAGTTTCCTTGAGCTGATAGATGCTGGTGACTATCTATTGCTGAATATCCCTTAATCGTCTCTTACAACAACAATGGTAAGATATGGAGTGGTCTATTATAAGCCAGAAACTACTGCTTATGCTATGTATGTCACCGGAAAATAATAAGATTCGTAAGTTGATCAACTTACTAGTTAGTTGATCAACTTACTAGTTAGTTGATCAACTTACTCATTAGTTGATCAACTTTCTAGTTAGTTGGACTAACGAGGTTTCGAGTGGTAAAAAATAACCTATACCGAACCTATATACAACAGTACTTATGGAAGTTGAAGTTTTTGTTTTGTTACAACAGTAGCGTAGTCTCTGTTCACTGAAACTGGCAACTAAATTTAACAATATTAGTGGATGTTGATCAACATACGATTCGTGTCATTTTCCAGTGTCATAATTACATAAGAATGCTGTACATTTTATTTTATAATGTTTCATTAATAGAGAAAAAAAGAATTGTATACGTCCGATCGCAGCATATAACTTTGCGATTGAAAGCATTGTCAATTGCAAAGTTATATCTGATAGTGTCGATACAACTCGTCGACGTCACTTCACTACACATGTATGGCTGTAACTTTATTGATAGGAAATCGTAGGACTGACGCTGTAGCTACAGTTGGTTAACTTTTTATAAAAAGATTGTATTTATTCAATTGTATGATATTGTTGGTGATACTAAAGAAGTGGCCTAAATCAATGTGTTACATAAACCTTTTTAGTTTAATTAAAGCCCCGTAAATTGTGTTATATACATTCACTACGGTATAATTGATTTTATAAGGTACGTTTACCCGCGGATTCGCTCGCATTGAAGCCAATGTCCCAATTTTATTTTTAATACCTCCGAGAAAATGATGATGATAAAATAAAAATATATCAACCGCATTGTTTGACAGTTTTAAGATATTTAATAATAATAAATTACCTACTTATTATTTTAAAATTGTTCATAAGTCATTTCGAGTGACATTATGACGATCGTAAAATCATTATTGTCAAGAGTTTTATCGGAAATGTGACGGCGGCTGTTGGGAATATTTTATGCTATGTTTATTTTATTATCTGCAGTTTTATTGTCAGGAACATTTATAATATTTATGATAAGCCGCGGTTATTGCAAGCGGCTATAAGTTATATTTATTGCTTTATTACATATCTATGAAACAGAAGGAAAGTATAGCTTTAATGCGTTCTTTGAGTTGTTCAACTTAAACGACCGTAGCCCAATTGCTAGGGCTCGTCGGACTTGCGATCTTGTGGTCGCCGATTCGATCGCCACGTCGGTAGTGCAATGGGCACTACCGACGTGAACCCCCTCATAACACAAGTATTTTAAGCTTAGCACGAGGGGTCAACAAGAATACCTAGTAGTAGACTGCAAAACTCTCCTAGTAATCTTAAAAAAATTACAAAATTATGAATGAAATATTGATTAACCTATTCATTATTAAAGTCAATTTTTGAATAAAGCTGCCAGCGCTCATCTTAGCTATTAGATTTAGGGTCGGCAACGCGTGAATGTGGCCAATAAAATGATTCATCCTAGATTTTTATTTTGTTGTAAGCGTTTATGAGCTTGTTAACTGTGATGTATCAAGCTACGAAAAACGACGTGCCGATTGATTTCAAAAATTCTTTCACCATTGGAAAGCTTCATTTGCCCTAAGTGATAAATGCTATATTCAATTATGAAGTTCCCACTGGAACGGGAGTTACGCGGGTGAAACCGCGCGCGGGAAGCTAGTTTATTTTATATAGACAGAGATAACTTAAAACTGTCAAACAATGCGGTTAAAACAATTCTATTTTATTATATTTAAGTTTATCGTTTTATTAAGTTATGGTTTTCCAGCTAATGTCGTTAATACTCGAGCTGAAAATAAGTTTAAAGTCTATTAATAGTATTGATGGCGGCAATGTACATCTGAGATGAGTTTCGAAACTCTGTTAACCGTTTTAGTGAAGTCAATAAAACAATAATGTATGAAATATTGCGCTTTGATATCAATAAAATATATTATGACGTGATACTGCTCTCACAAACACAAAATGGCCAGTAAAATTGGTTGGACCCATTTCGTTATATACACTTTTTAGGGTTCCGTAGCCAAATGGCAAAAAACGGAACCCTTATAAATTCGTCATGTCTGTCTGTCCGTCCGTATGTCACAGCCACTTTTTTCCAAAACTATAAGAACTATAATGTTGAAACTTGCTAAGGAGATGTATTTTGTGAACCGCATTAAGATTTTCACACCCAAATAGAAAGAAAAACAATAAATTTTGGGGTTCCCCATACTTAGAACTGAAACTCAAAAAAAAAATCATCAGACCCACACGTGTGGGGTATTTATGGATAGGTCTTTAAAAATGATATTGAGGTTTCTAATATCATATTTTTCTAAGATGAATAGTTTGCGCGAGAGACACTTCCAAAGTGGTAAAATATGTCCCCCCCCCCCTATAACTTCTTAAATAAGAGAATGATAAAACTAAAAAAAAAATATATGATGTACATAACCATGCAAACTTCCACCGAAAATTAGTTTGAACCAGATCAAGTAAGTAGTTTTTTTTTAATACGTCATAAACCGTAAACCGCAATTTACCTTTCATTCAATCAACTATTATTAACATCGATCAAAGTTACAACGAACTACAAGAACTTTTATACTATGTTACTTGTTGTATTCTTGATATCAAAAATAGGTTAGCACTTGCAACTAGTACGGAACCGTTCGTGCGAGAGTCCGACTCGCACTTGGCCGGTTTTTTTAAAAGACAACTCCCGCTTTAGCCCCTGTTTCGCGGGGGACTTTACAAACACACAAAGTACACCATGATATAGAATAATTATTTGAGGCTGAACACCAGGTCTTAGAATCAGCTATCTTATCCATTGAGCAACCACCCATTTCATTGGGTGGTATGAAGTCGAACCACAAAACTCACATGTCCTTTTCTCCTATCAATTTTTATGACTGCTGGACAAAGGTATCTTCCAATTACGTATCGATTTAATAAACAAATATTTATTCTTAATCAGCAGCCCATTACGACCATTTCAGAACATGGACCTCCTCTCGAGACAGAGTTTTGCCATATAGTTGCGACTATATGGCAAAACTCTGTCTTGCTGTCTGTCGCTTGGCAAGCGAGTTGATGACCGCAGTATGACGTTGTAAAACACAACGCTTTGTTGCTCGTTCCTTGGTATACGATTTTTATAGATGATGTTCCGAGGCCGACAGTCTGCGAGCCAACCACACTCGGAAAAAAATTAGAATTTACATAAAGATTTCTTTCCCGGTGGTATAAATATAACATCAAATCGTAATTAATTACCTGAATAAAAAACATCTAACATTAATTAGGAACATCAAAACGCAGCGCTTTTTCTTTTAAAACACCTGCTTCATTTTCCTATAACTTGATTTAACATAACTCCCACGCGAATAAACCTGTTCTTTATTAAATTCTCTTTGGTAACATGACATTGAATTATTTTCCTGTGTTTTGCGATGACTATGGTTTTTGTCTCATCATTTCCCAATTTTTTAAAAGATCACTAGCACAGTTTTGCAGTCTACTAGTTTACTTGTTAACCCCTCGTGCTAAGCTAAAATGCTTGTGTTACGAGTCACGTCGGTAGTTCAATGGGTAAGGATCGAACCGGCGACCACAAGGTCACAAGTCCGACGCCCTATCCATTGGGCTACGGGCGCTATCCCCGCATAGTAATAGTATAATATCCCCGCCGAATCGAGTCCTCATCACTAATGTACAAGGCCACTGCAGTATGAACCAGTACAGTAAGGTTAATATAGTACGGTACAATAATAAGGGAAAATCCTTAGTCATCGCTCCCTTCCTATTGATAAAATATTTGGTACAAAATAAGTTGGGTGATTTTCTGATAACTTTTAATTAGGTTTGGACCAAAAATGAGAGTTTCAAACTAAGGGACAAGAGATATGCAATGTTTTGCTTGTTAATGATAAAGCTTTTACGAGTTGACAAATTATGTAATTGGAAAAATGTATTTTGCATGATTTTTTTAGATTTAGAAAAAAATATTAAAATCTGTGTAATGACCAGCCATGATACCAAAGATGTTTTTTGAATCCTTATACTGACTTTTAGATAAATGTAAATTTCCTTCCTTGATTTCCTCGGTAATTATAAAAATAATTAAAAATAATGATAATTATTTTTGTAATAACCGAGGACCGTTTTGTTATTTATGATATAACAATTACGGAAATTTTTACATTTTACATTTTTAATAACAAGACGATATTATATATTATGGAAACCTAACAGTAGTGTACCTAACAGACCATGTTCTCGAATATTGTTTTCCAATCAGAGTCTAAAAAAAGTATAGTTGTGGAATTATCGCTACCTTATCGCTAAGTTTTTGGCGGCTAAATCGGTTTTAGGCTAGCCAAAATGACTTATACTAAACGATAACTTTTTGTTTGCTTAATTCCAGAATATCACCATACAAAACTTAACAAGGGTAATCGATTGCCACTTGTCTAAGTCCTTTGTATGCCAATATTTCTATTAATTGTCACAATTATTATTTCTGGTAACTCATCATCGAACGATTATTACTGTTATTTCTACCAGAAAGATTTATCATCAATACGATTATATTACCAAATTATAATCGGAGAATATAATTTTGTTTGACTTACAAGAAGCCTTGAAAAATGCGTCGCTTATTGATATAATTGGCGATACAGCCGAGATTAAAAACCAACAAAGGATATGGAAAAACCCCCCATCAAACTCCAAGTATCAAACGACAAGAGCATACTTCCCAAGTTATGATATTAACAAATCATATATATTTCGTACCCATCCACTGGTCCATCGTTCGTATTCGCTGGCGTTTCTCCAAAACTAGTCATAACGGACGCAGCTCCACTGCATTTGCTTGTGGTATAATTTATAAGAAAGAGCCATTTGTATATTTTAATTTTAGGAGTAAATCTTGATACTGGCACTCGTAAATTTGTGGTGCAACTATAGAATTATAGCTCTGGAGGAAGTTTAGAACGTTTTTAGGTCGAGTTGTATAAATAAATCGTAAATTAGAACAACTGAAGTGTATGAGATAGTTTCTAATGGTTGAAACATTTTGGTTCATATATTTGATACTAACGTTTGGAGTAATTTGAGATAAGATTTTGTGGAGCATACAAATTATTTGAAATATGTTTTTGACATTCTAAGGAAGTTGCATGCAACCGCCTTTTAATATATATTTTTTTTATGACTGGATTAAATTTAAACAATATTAAGTGATCATAGCGAATCTTATAGAATACCACAACCAAATAATATTATTGATTTGTGTGGTGTTCTTTTGCGTAAATATGGTCATAAGAGCTGATTTGGTATTTAGGACGGCAAAGTGAGTATGGCTAAGCACTATTTAGTAGCAGTATATGCATTTGGACTCTTTTGCTCCTACGTAAGATGGACTTGGGTCATTCCGATTTCAATATATAGAAAAACATATCTTAAAGCTGTATCCACCATTAAAGCCACAAAATTCAGTAGATCTATGCAGCTGGTATCAAGAACCATGTGATTGCACCGTTATCTCAGCCGTGCTTTTGACATGGTGTTCTGAGTTCTATTCTCACCCGAGCCTTATATTTGTGTAAGCCACGGAAAGTTGTTTTGATATTGGTGTGCTCCGTGTACATTTGGAAAGTGTTTATAAAGATCACAACTTTATTTCCATAGTGCAAGAGTTACCCTTTGAATAACTAAAAATACGTACAAGAGTCGCTATTACCAGTCTTAGGATACTCTTACTAAAACTTAGAATGCATGTTCTAGGGACATATTTCTAAGGGTTTCGCTAGATGAACTTAAGTTGGTCTGTTAATTATAATATCTAGAACTAGATTCCCGCACGCGGCTTCACCCGCGTAATGTTCCCGTAAGAACTTCATAACAAAATATAGTCTATAGCCTTCCTCGATAAGTGGGGTATCTAACACTGAAAGATTTTTTCAAATCGGACCTGTAGTTCCTGAGATTGGCATATTAATGCAAATAGACAAACAAACAAACAGGTCAACTTCATATATTATTATAAGATACCTATAAGAACTGTATAAGACATACTTTTTAGCACACTATTGAGAAGACTACGAGCATTCTTTATAATTCTTTGTCACGCGACAGTGACAAGACGACGTAACAAGAGCGGCCTTTTGTTACGTCGAAGCAGTAACATTTACCAATCAAGATACATAAATCGGTATCTCTGTACAAACTCTTTGATGTGTGCACAGTAGATGTAACCGCAAAAGACGAAGCACACGCTACATCTATCAAATTGCGCCTACAGTTAGGGAAGTAATTTATATAACATGACCCCGTATGCGACAGACGTTGAGACCCAAATAATTGGACAATCAACTCTAAGATGTGTTTATGTTCCTTACAGCTATTGATTTACAACCAACTGGGAGTTAAATAAACTAGCTACTACTGTACTAATACTACAATGACGAAAGGTTTGATTGTTTGTGTCTACTTAAAAACTTCTGTCGTAATTTAAACCAATTTTTGCATTGGAAAGTAACGTTATCAAAGTTACTTTTCAATGCTAGTAACTTTGATAAGCTACAATATGAGCTTCCTCAGGGAACTGGAGATACATGTTAGAACTAAATTAGCCAGCTTGTAAAGATTAATGAGATATCTTATACTTGATATATAAAGAAGTTGCTTGTTTGTTTCCTTGAACGCCCTAATCTCAGAAATAACTGGACCGATTTGACAAAATATTTTAATATATATTATATTATATGACAGCCCATTTAGGCACTAGCAGGATCGTAACCTACATTTGAAAATATCATTTCACGTTTATAAGGGGAACATGGACACGGGGATTTGATTTACCCTTCATCGCTTGAAACACTTATTTTAATATCGTTACCAATACGACCAGGAAGGGAACGCGAGTAAAACCGCAGGGCGCACTGACTGAACAAAAATATGGTCCTTCAAAGGCACAGATGTGTAAATACATATATAATATGAACCTACCCTCATTATAAACGCGTTGCACCGATTTCATCGACAGATGTCGCTTTCCACAACTCCATTGAAATCTACAATTTGACGGCTTAAATAAAAATATTCGCTTAGCTACGAAAATGCACCTTGTATAAACAACTTTAAGAGTTATTTTCCGTTGGAGTAATGAATTGCATTGCAGCTTCAAATAGCTAATAGTTGGATGAAGTAAGTTTGGTCTTTGGGGTCCTATTCTGTGTATAAACAATGCGGGTTAAGTGATTTAGCAAAGTTGTGTTCAGGATGGGTTACCGCCTACACAGTTTGTATTATGATGTATGGTACTATGTATTATAAAGTAAACGCTAGTATACTTTATAATCATCATCATCATCATCATCACCAGCCTGTTGTAGTCCACTGCTGAACATAGGCCTCCCCCATCGATTTCCAGCGGGAACGATCGCTAGCGGCCTGCATCCACCGACTTCCTGCGACCTTTATGAGGTCGTCGGTCCATCGTGCAGGCGGTCGTCCTACGCTGCGCTTGCCAGTACGTGGTCTCCACTCGAGAACCTTTTTGCTCCATCGGCCGTCAGTTCTTCGAGCTATGTGTCCTGCCCATTGCCACTTCAGCTTGCTTATCCGTTGAGCTATGTCAGTGACCTTCGTTCTCCTGCGGATCTCTTCATTTCTGATTCGATCAAGCAGAGAAACGCCGAGCATAGCTCTTTCCATAGCTCGCTGAGCGACTTTGAGCTTTCTTATGAGGCACACAGTAAGAGACCACGTCTCAGATCCATATGTCATCACTGGTAACACACATTGATTGAAGACTTTGGTCTTCAGGCACTGAGGTATTTTGGACGAGAAGATCTCTCGAAGCTTCCCAAACGCTGCCCAGCCGAGTCGGATTCGACGATTGACCTCTTTTTCTAAGTTGGTCCTACCTAGTTGGATCGTTTGACCTAGATATATGTATTCGGTCACAACTTCGAGAATGGAGTTTCCAACGGCTATAGAGTTGGGCACTACATGGGCGTTATGCATGACTTTCGTCTTGCCCATGTTCATTCTAAGCCCAACTTGTTGAGAAACTCCATCGAGGTCATTGAGCATCTGTCCAAGGTCCTCCAGCGATTCTGCCATGATCACTATGTCGTCGGCAAATCGAAGGTGAGTGATGTACTCGCCATTTATGTTGATGCCGTGTCCTTGCCATTCCAGGAGCTTGAAGGCGTCCTCCAGAGCAGCCGTAAAAAGTTTGGGAGATATAACATCTCCCTGTCTTACGCCTCTCCGTAGCGGGATTGCCTTCGTACATTGGCCCTGTACTCGGACCGACATGGTGGCGTTTTTGTACAAGCACTTCAGCACTTCAATGTACCGATAGTCGATACGACACCGCTGAAGAGATCTTAGAACCGCCCAAATTTCGACCGAATCAAAGGCTTTTTCATAGTCCACAAACGCCAAGCATAGTGGCTGATTATACTCCTCGGTCTTCTGTATAATCTGCCGCAGCGTATGTATGTGGTCTATGGTACTAAAGCCTTTTCGGAAGCCGGCTTGTTCGGGAGGCTGGAAGTCATCGAGCCTGTGTTCGAGACGATTTGTGACGACCCTCGAGAACAGCTTATAAACATGGCTCAGCAATGTGATGGGTCTGTAATTCTTCAACATGGTTTTGTCACCTTTTTTGAAGAACAGAACCACCACACCTCTGCTCCATGATTCTGGCGTTTGTCCCTCGAGTAAGACGGAGTTAAAGAGCTTCTGAAGGACTTTAAGTATCGGTGTTCCACCCGCATTCAGAAGCTCAGATGTGATTCCGTCATCACCTGGCGCCTTGTTGTTTTTAAGCTGTTTAAGGGCCCTCCTAATCTCGTATAGGCTGATGTCCGGGAGATCTTCGGTATTGTGTCGGGTGAGCCTTGCTCTGGGGTCTTTGGCTTGGCTGTTAGCGGGCTTGACTATTGAGGCATACAGCTGATTATAGAACCTCTCTATCTCCCGTAAAACCTCTGGCTTACTCGACGTCACTACCCCATCTTCCTTCTTCAGCTTTGTCAACTGGCTTTGCCCAATAGAGGTGTCTCTTGCGAACACTTTGGAGCCTTGGTTTCGCTCTATCGTCTCCTTAATACATTTTGTATTATAGGAGCGAATGTCGTGACGCAATGACGTTAAGATATGTCTATTGAGCTGCCTAAATGACTCCGCATCGTCTGGAGTCTGGAGCATCATCGTACGTCGTTTAGCCATGAGGTCCCGGGTATTAGTGGATAGTTTCTGAGGTCTATTTCTAGGGTGGGGTTTAAAATATTTAAGCCCCACCGTATGCACAGTGTCTACTAGCCCGCTGCTGAGATCGTCCACAGATTCGCAGCTGTCTAGACATTCGAAGCGATTACTTAGTTCGATCTGAAAGCTCTCGGGGTTTTGGATGTGTGCGTTTGAAGGTCGGAGCGTAGACTTCATCAGACGGGATCGTTCCAATTTGACATTAATATTTAACGTGCCTCTAACTATTCGGTGATCACTTCCGGTTTTAACCCTGTGAATCACAGAGACATCATTAAATATTTGTCTTTTGGTTGTCATGATGAAGTCAATCTCATTTTTTGTGGAACCATCATACTTTATAATACCTACATAGTATTATACGGGTGTATTACCCGTATAATACTATTGAGCTATAGGCGTGTAAAGCTTTAACTTAAAATATAGCCTATAACACTCACAAATAATATGGCTTTCTATTGGTAAAAGAATTTGCAAACCGGTTTAGTAGATCCAGAAATTACAACCTGACAAACAGTTCAAAAACTTTTCCTCTTTATAATATAAGTATAGTTTAATGTGGTTACATCTTAATCATCATCATCAGCCCGTATAAGGTCCACTGCTGAACATGGGCCTTCTCCCGAGGGAGGGTATTTGCCATAGTCACCACGCTTGGCAGGCGGGTTGGTGACCGCAGTATAATGTTGTACCACACAAGGAAACGCTACTGCCCGTTCCTTGATATACGAATATTATAAAGATGATGTTAACAATAGGGACCAACGGCATAACGTGCTTGCCGATGCACGGAGGGTAGTCTCTCAACCAACCAGAGCCGGAAAGAAATCTTAGAATTTACACAAAGATAACCTGTCCGGCGTGGAGATCAAGCCCACGACCTTCGAGAATTGAAACGAGCCAAATACCACTACGTCTTGTGTATAATAATAATAATAATAATAAATAATAAAAATGTTTTTTTCTCACCACAACATACAATACATCGTTACAATATGATGATAATAACTTTATCATTGTGGGAGACTGGTGCCTGAGCTAAGCTGCAAGCCTGTGTTTCAGGACACCAGGCCTCCGCCCTTTACATAGTTCAGTATCACGTAAGTAACGTATAATTTAACATAATAAGCATTATTATTAATCGAAGGTTGTAGTTAGTAATATTGTGTGTGCGTGTGCTGTGTAAGGGAGTGTGATTGTGTGTGTGTGTATGTGTGTGTGTGGTCGTGTATGTTTGTTACATTAATATTACACAAAAGTTACAAGTAGTTTTTCGGTATCGTTATAATTCATTACTTGTAGGAAGGAAGTTATTTTCCTTTTACACATGGACTTATTAAGATTGACTATCAGTAGCATCCCGTTAATTTTATTATAAAGATATCTACCTAGATGGCAGAAGAAACGCTTTGAGAACTGGGTTGAAAGGCGAATGTCAGGGCGATCAACGGGACTATATCGTCTCTTACCTTGTGTAGCTGAGGGGTGGTATGTTAGCATAGAGTGTTGTTTTAATATTATGGTTTTAATAAATAGTTGGCGTACTGTAAGAACTTTTGCATCTTTATATAGCTGTTCAGTGGAGTAACGGTAAGGTAGACTCAAGGACACCTTCAGTATGGCTCTTTGCGCTCTCTCCAGGACAAGGAGCGAAGCCTTGGGAGCCCCACCCCATATATTG
The DNA here is from genome assembly GCA_947037095.2 of Nycteola revayana. Taxonomy (NCBI): domain Eukaryota; kingdom Metazoa; phylum Arthropoda; class Insecta; order Lepidoptera; family Nolidae; genus Nycteola; species Nycteola revayana. The sequence continues at coordinate 12,022,478 of OX344841.2, read as the reverse complement.
ATGCAGTAAGTTAACAATGACTGCGCGAGAGCAAAGTATACTGATCTTTTCAACTTCGCGTCTGCTACTTTCCTCAGAGTTTTAAAGATGTATATAAGCTTGCGCAACCTAGTGTTAAGTGCGTCTATTTGTTCCCGAAATATATACCATAGTAATATACCATAGTAATTTACAAGTAAGCAATTAAATTTTTTGTGTCTAAATAAGTAAACAATATTGAAACTTATTAGCTTTTCTTAAGGTCCGAAATGGCAGAACAATAACATTTGATTCCCATTAAACTATTGCCTATAAATTCATTCCACGCTAAATTGCGTTCATAGATCTCCCATCTAAAATCACCCCTTCTAAAAACGTCTAATTTAGGGGACGTTTTGAAACGGATTGTTGTTCCATAATTAACTTTTTTTATTATTTTTTAAACACCATTGTTTTACGAGGGTGTAGGGTAGGGGTGTGTTATGATTTAATTAAGAGGTGACGATATGGTGTTTTGTAGCCGTTAAATGTTTGTTTACCCTGTTTGACATGGGTGGTTGATTTATTATTTGAGGGTGAACTATATTTGTTTTACGATATATTCGGATTTCAGATTTTGATATTCAGCTTTTTTTTTAACGAGTGACTTACTAAAATTAGATAGCTGTATGTTTTTAACAGCAGTAATCATCATCATCATCATCAACAGCCCGTTTACGTCCACTGCTGAACATGGGCCTCCTCTTAACAGATCTTGGCAAGCCAGGATCGTAGAGGGATATTGCCATAATCACCACGCTTGGCAGACGGATTGGAGATCGCAGTAAGATGTAAACCTTGAGCTAATAGATGATCCATCAGCCATATGTCCCTTAGTCGCCTTTTACGACACCCATGGGAAGACATGGGGTGGTCTATTCTAAGCCGGAAACCACACGGCAGTAATACTTTAACAATAATAATGATAAATAATTAATGAGCAATGGAGTCACTGTTTAATGTTTTTTTTTAATATAATTTTTACATAAATAATTTGTAATTGTATTTTCAGCATACTAGGCAACATATTTAACCTTAAAGCTTTAACAACTTTAAATTTTAACACGCTTAATTTTGAGTATCTATGATAACCAAAATACCAATAAATAGGCAGCAGCATTCTCAGTGTATTACCTACGACATAATACTGCGGTTACCAATCCGTCTGCCAACCGTGGTGGCTATGGCAAAGCTCTCCCTCGGCATAACTCGTTCTCGTCCAGTTCAGCAGCGAACTTGAGCGAACGTTTGACGGGCTGATGATGATGAATATTCCTACGAACATAAGACCCTTAGAAACCGCAACAACTAGTAGTACAACAAATAGGTAAACCCAGATTAAAGTTGTACAAAGGTCATTCGCAATATATCTTAAACTGGCCGTCACCCAAGGGTAGGCAGTTAGATTTCAGTTTTTTTTACGCTTCAATCACAATTTCAGTTGACGACTGACGAAATCCCAAAGGACGGGGTAATAGTGAGGGACGAGCGATGAAAATTACGGGATTCTTGCGGGAATTCCGGGAAAATACATATGAATAAAAGTGGGCCGCATTTTGAATGATAAAAAAATAGTTACAAAATAAAAGAATTATTTCAATCCTTTAAAATAGTACTAATCTATACTAATATATGAAGCTATACATTTTGTTTGTTTTCTTGAACGCGCTTATATCAGGAACTACTAAATATAATAAATGTGCTATCTAACTACTACTACTAAGATTAGCGCGTTCCAGCAAACACGTTTCACTTATCCAGGGATTGTATAGACTATGCATGAGATGCTTAATATGGGAAGTTAGTAAATAAATTGCAAAATGGTCCTTACATGCTAGAAAAAGGTATCTGTCTCAGCTATTGGTCAGACCTGTCTGGTCTTTCCACAAAGCCCTTAATGCATGTAGGCATACAGGGTTATTTTTAAAACACCAACAACCTTTCAGGGGGTAAAAGTACTGATGATTAAAAACAACTTTTACTATGGGACCAACCATGAAATCGCAAAAAAAAATCACATATTCCATACATTTTGTCGAGGTAAGTTTTTTTTCGCGATTTCAAGGTTGGTCCCATAGTAAAAGTTGTTTATAATCATCAGTACTTACACACACTGAAAGGTTGTTGGTGTTTTAAAAATAACCCCGTATACTTTAATATATTTACAAACCCATATAAAATAACTAATTATTAACATAAAAAAATAAATCAGATAGTGCCTTGTCAAATAATTGCCGCATTAACTACATTTTAGTTGACAGTCCATCATATTTTCTAAATATTCACGTGAACGTTAATAAGATTGAGTGGCTTACTAACAATGAACTGATAATATCATCGGATTAGTGTGTGATTGATGAATAGCATTGCTAATACATTGAGATGTAGATAACAAGGACGCAGCTAATACTGCTGCAAGCACCGAATTATGTATCGATCAGATATTTCATTGAAAATTCGCAGTAGGGATTATTATATACATTATTAATGTTAATGCTTTTGATGTATGCAACTGGGGATTATGGTGGGTATATTAAACATAAAATAATTAATCTTTATTGCACCAGTATAGTACAAGATAATAGAAACAAAGTGTGCAATGCGAAAGAATGCCCAATTGGCGTTTTATCGCAATCAGCAATCTCTTCCAGACGACCTAAGAATGGAATAATAATCAATAAAAATTATGACTGTATTATGTAGAAATTAAGATCTGGTTAAGTTTAAGTTCATATTCTGTTACAATCAATGAACTTAATTACATACAATACAACTTATACAAGTAAAAAAGGTACCTAAGCTCCTGTATCTCCGAATATAATCACACAATCTTTGTTTGTATCACTTAAACATTTCATTTGGAACCGATTTGTTGTAGTTTGAGATAATGACATTAAGTTCGCCTTATGAACATTTCTGTAGCATAAAGTTAAATAAATAAATAAACAATAAAATTTATATTTCGTGTATCAATACCCACTATTTCCCGTGCTTCAAGTACATCACTATAACGAATGATCACAAAGATTTCGCCGCCCGCTTGTATCAACGAGGTTTTGGTAAATTGATATTTTGTATCGGAATCCGTTCAGTTTATATTAGATCTTATATTGAAAGTCAGCTGATTCATTCTGTGACTATTCTTGAATTTACCCTACTTTAAGGAGTAATGTAAATATTTGTAAGGCTTTTTAAAGCTGACTTTTTAAACAAACTATCAAAGCGATATATTCAAAATATTGAAATTATAATGGTTATTCTATTCCTTATTTTCAAAAAGCAACGATAATAATTTTTTATGAAAGTTTAAATGTTTGTATGATGTTATAATAATAATTATGTACCTATTCAATCAAAAAACTATTAAAGAGATTGCGATGAAATTCACCAAGCCGGTTAAAGTCCCACAGAAAGCGTTCGCTTGTGCAGGTTGCTTAGATTGTATTTTTTAAATCATTTAATAAGGATACTCTCCTTAATGAAGAAACAAAAGCCTCGTGGCCTACTACCCATCCGAAAAAAAACATTTCAGAGTTCCATTATTGTTAAATAATAGTAGGTACCTACTCTGAACTGGTTTTTTCCATTATTGTTAAATAATAGAACTCTAAGTTTTATTGAAAATATATTCATCATCAATGTATCACTCGTGCCGTACCTTACCTATGAGCACAGCAGCTATCCAATGCAGAAAATTGTGCTTATATTAAATAAATGAGAGTAATCATAGCCTACTACGACCATTTGTTCTAAAGCACATAACAACTTTATATTTTCCTCTCCCGGTAGAAAGGACGCTTTTTTAACGTCTGCGTTTGAAATATGTTCGGATCATATCAGAGCTTTATCAGTGTGATAAATAGAATCACTTAGGACAGCCACTACACGCCGAGAGTGTGATACAAGTAGGGTGACAATAGGACTAGATAATATAGGATATTTCAGGTTTTAATAATAAAATTATATATATTAGATACAAGTAAATGTTAGCCTTGGGCTACTAAAAATAAAAATACTTATTGAAAAGCAAGTGTTATATAATGATAAAAACATATTCATTTGAATCACACTGCGGCGCGGCATCTATCTATATGTTTGAACGCAGTAAGTACAAAAAGACCAATAAAGGTAAGATTAAGTAGTAAAAAAGCCTTAAATATAATTCGGATGAAACGCGGTCGATCGCCACTATCTATAAGATACAAAAATTACTTATATGACAAAAAAAATGTTCTCAAAACATTAAATAAATAATTAAATGAGAAAATGTGAAAGTTTTCAAAAACACATTTTCAACAGAAAAGCTTTGTACAATTTTATTACAAATTCTAGAAATTAGTAAATGTATTATAAAAAAAATATGTACATTTTCAACTTGTTCAAATTAAATTCAGCAATATTTATTGACAATGGTAGTTCGTTCATACTTTTGTCGACCGCAATTTTTCCGGTATTTTCACACAGTTTATGGCCACCATACTAAAGGTAGTTTGTGGAAGTAACGCGAGTATATTTCTCTACTTTTTGTCTAAATTATTAAAATAAATACACACCGATTTATCAGACCTTAAACTAGTTTACAAGAGAGGGTCTGTTTGCTTATAAATGAAGCCTACATATATATCACAAGCATCGTTCCCATTCACTCTTGTTAGATTGATGCTCAGCCCCAACGTGGTTTAGCGTTATATTAGATAATCAAGTTTTATTTTTATGATTAAGTAACTACCTTCATATAATATAATTGTTGTTTTTCTTTAATCCCTGTGTCGCGAGGACTTCACAAGTACTCAATTCACGAATATAAACCAGAAAAAAAATCGGTGAGTCATACAAATAATTGTTCCGGGTGGGTATTGAACCCAGGACACCAGGTCTCTTTAGCAACTACCGTAACCTCATAGCCACCAGTGTTGGAAATTGAACCCACCTCTAAAAGTTTCAGGTAAGATTGAAAAAAATACTGAGGTCACGTGTTCAAAATATCACTGCCTGGGCAAAATAGGCCCGCTATATTATGGAAGTTGTCTACAAAGATAGACACATTCCTTCAATACCCATACATCACAACTACACAACCCCAACCCTTTCCTTCCAATAACATAAATTATGTTACTTATATCTAAGAAAAAATAATGTTTTTTGTTTGTTTGTAGCTACCTATATTATTTTCTTCGGTTTATTTCTGAGGCGGAATAGCAATATTTTGATTATATAGATATTTCGCTGACCAGAAATTGGAAATGTCTGTTTGCGTAATTTATGGAATGATAACATCACATATTTGTTATAAGGTCGGTATAGTTTTGGTCAAAATATCGGGTTTAACTATTTTTATGTGTACGGTTTTTATAAAAGTTACTACTCAATAGATTTTGCTTACGTTTACATTTGTTTACACAGCTATTACACTGAAACACAGATTTATTTCTATGTGCTCTTCCAGGGTTCTATCATGATCAGCAAAAAATACGTGAAGATTAAATTAAAATAAAAAAAATTGTTCAAAATCTAATCTAGCTAGGGATGTTTTATAATTAATTCAAGTACTATTTAGCTTGAAAGACTTTTGGAGTAACTATTTTTAAATCTTGAGTGAGTTCAAGAATGTTAAGCAATTATTTTTACTTGAAAAATGCATACTTATTTTTATATTAAAATGCCAAGATGAAAGACGATAAACTATCTTTAAATACTATGTTTAAATTCAAACTAAAAGCGGATTTTTGTTGTAAGTGACGTCTAAATCTATATATAAAAGGCAAGCCATACAGACTTTTCTATCACATTTTAAACCATTAAAGGAATTGGTTTGGCATGTTATCTACATATTAAACGCAATTTAGTGCAATTCCTAAATTCCCAATTATTCTGTTGGATTTACTGGTAAGAAAGGATTTCCCAAAATTAACCCCCTAAGAGAATAAAATGGGGGTTTAAATGTTTTCGTCGAAAATTTGAAATTTACATGGACGAGGTCACAACAGTATTCGTTTTAATTGTATTAATAAAAATAAAATAAAACATTTAAAATGCACATTCAATTTTAAAATATAATCAAATAACCGAATGCTGATTAAATAACCGAACACAAAACCACATCTAAAAACGCAAAACATTCCATACTACTTTATCAATTAAGAACCACACTAACCTATATTTGAGAGCACAGACTTATGAGTAACAAACAGCGTGCCTCCATGTGGGGGCTAGGAAAGTCTCCAAATTTTGTGGCGACCCTACAATCTGGCTACTGGTACAATATTTTAAACTCTATGCGTTAATAATAAAGTTTACAACCCGCGAATTCTGAAAAAACCTGGGTACGGGGTTAAACTAACACAGACGAATCGTTAACAAAAACACATAATAAACTACATTAAACCAATCTCTCACCTGGAGTGCACCGTTTAATTTCCTACAATAGAACTAATATAACTTTGGCAGATAAATTTCTAGTGAAACTTTTAGAATATATCGTTGGCTTCAATCGTTTTCGAAGTGAAGTTAATTTCGAGGAGTTAGGGTGGCCATGTTGGAAGTTCGAAGTTTGGACAGGTCTTGGTTTGGTGCCAGACTTGATTCATAAGTATTTTTGGGTTAATTTAAAGTCTGTGAATGTAGTTAATTAAAATCTTATTCAGTTTGAATATGCTTTAGTATACATTATTATTAAACAGTATGAATAAATTCACACGTGAGAAGAATGTGTTATTATGAGAATTATTAGTAAAATAATACTTTTCCAATTAAAAATGAACACAGAAATAATAACATTAAAAAAGTATTGATTTTAAATATTTAACTTGAACAGGAATATCTTTTTCAGATCAACTTTCATCGAAGTCACCCTACCACGAAGTTCAGTATAAGGCTTGGGTTAAAACGTTTTCGAAAATCTTGGGAACTTTCAGGGAATGGTTATAGACGGAGCCTTAATTAATTGGCCAGATAACTTCGTTAATTGTGCGATAGTTTGAATGATGTTTATCTTGCTTTCCACTTGAATGATTTGGTTAGAGCTTATAGCTCTAACCAAATCATTCAAGTGGAAAAGTGGTTTTCTGTCAAGTTTATAACTTGACAGAAAACTTGTTTAAAATGATTAACTCTACAACGTAAAGTGTGCTTTAAGTGGGATGATATCGGTAGTCTGTGGTGATGGTTAATAATATTTTTATATATTTCAATTTTAGTCTGTGTTGCTAAATAAATAGATATATATTTAACTTGTAACAGGTAATTCCAAGTGTTTAACTAAGATAGAAGCTAAATGTATTTCATGAATACAGCCAATTTGATATCTATATTTTTGTAATTCAGATACAAATAACATCACAAAAAATGGATGCTGATATTTCCAGAATATCAGACAACAATCTTACCAAAAATTGCGATCAAACCATTCTCCACATAAAAACAAATTTCGCTTCCCAATAAATATATCACTACAAAACATTCTCGTTTAAACACAAATACATTTGCCATTCAATTTTGAGCCTTAAATACACAATAGCCATTAGATCTAAACATTACATTCGCATCAGATAACCGATACATCCCAGTTCTTACCGCTCTAATATATTCCAAGTTCGGTCCACATATATCAGGGTTACGGCAAACCGTAATGGACGACGCGACGAATCTATTTTATATGAATGTGGGTTTTTTACAGCTTCGCATTGTTTTGTGTGGAGTTTAAATTGTTATTTGGGCGTTTAAAACGAGAATTGGTAAGTTTTATTTGAGAGTTATTTGGGATTAATATCGTTGTGGTGTCTCGTAAAGATTATATTAGTTTGTTTATTACTGGACTAAATACCTGACTTCACTCTGTTTCTACCATATATGTATAGTCATTTTGACTGATTTCGGCCACAGCGGCTAAACTTTAACTATCTTGGTGCACAAATGTGTGCGTAAACAAGGTGCAATCTCTTTTTTTTACTCTTAGTATCCAATAGGACGATTTTACGGTGAGATCAGGCGCTAGACCGATTGCTTAACGTCATTTTTCTCACTACCTACATTCCTACTTCCTGTTAGTACTAATTATTTTCCCGAGAGAAACTAGAATCATCATTTTCGACTGACCTAAGATTCTAACCCGGTACGTCGCTATTTAAAGTCAAATATTTTACGGCTAAAACGCTCCAAACTTGTAGTAAAATATAATTTACTGCAACAATGAAATAGCGATAAAATATTTAAGTAATAGGTACTTACAGTAACTTACATAGTATCATTGTCACCCTACTTCCAAACTCTTAAATCGGCTTTAAAATCTACACAAAATAATTTAGATTTTAAGTAATGGACGAACTTTAGGAGTTTAAGGGACTAAATTAATCTATTTTATTACTTTTTTAAGATCAAGCTGATTTTTTAAAGTGTTAGGTACTTATAATACCTATAATAGGTACTGACGACATTCATCTGCCTTTAAGTAACATAAAAGTACTATAAAATTATAATTTGATACATTTTGAGTACAGTCGTGAATCAAAAGTTTTATCATATATTTTTATAAATCGCTGCTTTAATGTAATAGTGACATAAAATAAGGTTATGATTCAACACAAATTGATCTGTAATATTATGAGACTAAAACTCATTATTGTATAGTTACACATTTGCATTTGTGTCACTATAATTATAAAGCAGCGAAATATGGTTTCTACACTAATATTATAAAGAGGAAAGATTTGTTTGTTTCCATTGAATACCTCCGACCCACTGGAGCAGAGTTACGCGGGTAAACCGTGGAGCCGTAATTAGTTTGGCATTAACATATATACCAATCAGTTGAACTATTATAATAATATTCTAGTAGATACTAAAGATGATTACAACAATAATTGTCCTAATTGGGGACAGAAGAAGTACTTACTCTTACTATTATGTCAATTAAAATGACCAAATATAATAATCTTTTGTTTATTTCCTTATGAATTAGTAGGGAAATCCTTACCACGAAAAGCCCCTTCAAAAACATTCTTCCTGCCCCTTACGTCCCTTAGGGGGAACTGATAAATCATTTTTGCTTTCAAGTTATAAAGTTACGGGAGTTTATGCTAATAAAACATTGAAGGCTGCAAATATAACGGTTCTTCTCCTAGATTAATCTTAGTATTGATTTATTTATACTTTAAATAGCTCCACCCCGCGGTTTTACCCGCTTTACTCTAGTCCAGTAGGTCGGAGCGTAATGTTTTGTAGCCAACATGTTAATCCAGCTTATAAAATATTACCTTGAAAACTTTGAACAAAATCCGTTCAGTAGTTTTTGCGTTTTCGTTAGTTTATAACAAACATCCATCCATCCCTACTCACAAACTATCGCGTAAAATAACGAGTAATAATATCAACTACTAGCTTTGCACGTGACTACGTCCGCATGGAATAGGTAATGACTATGAGTAGCAATGAAGCCTGTGTCCAAGAAACCTGTGTCCTTTCTAAGGTTCTATTCTATCTGTGTACCAAATTTCATTTAAATCGGTTCACACCTATGCCACTTAACTTCAGTTAGATAGGGGTAATTGGTCCGGTTAGTAAAAAATAATAGTTTGAACGATAAAAATATTAAATACTTGAAATCAAGACTTACTATTCTTACTTCAATGCGAATAATGCTGTTTTGCATTGATTGTACTTACCTGAAAAGAATAAAATATCATTAATAAACACAATTCAAATAGCACAAAATAATAAATAAGGTAACAACCCACTTATCTTTTCAAAACCCTCAACCAACAGGATCGACGATTTTATTAAATACAAATATATTTCCCGGTCCGAAACAAAAGAATGTCAGATATTGTTTCAAGTTTCAAGTATGAGGATAAATTTTCATCAGTATTATAATCGGAACGTTAAAATGTTTTCTTTCCAAGAACTGTTCTCCTCAAAGAGACAGCAATCATAAATATACCTACATATATAGCAAAATGAGCACTAGTGCCTTATAATACAAGATAATATAGGTTGTATGAACTCGTTTTTATTGTCATTTTAATTATGAGACATTTACTACAAAGATCGACAGTACTACCAAAAATAAACCATTTCGTTGAGTAAGCAGCAAATAAAATTACAGAGGTAAAATGTACATTAATCTTTGTAAATTCCCGCTTTCCGAACCATAGCATATAATGAGACACAAATTGTCGAAATCGGATTAGCCATTTGGGTAGGTACTGTTGCCTTTTTATTGGGAAGGTCCGGCATGAGATAGTGAAACAACGAAAATATAACACAGTACCTACCTCTGGAGTAGTTCAATTTGTTTAGCTCAATTCTAGATACTTCCTTCTTTTGCTAGAAACGAACATACAAATATCGAATAGTTAGAAGAACAATTTTTATTCGACAACCTCTGTGGCGTAGTAGTAAAAGGCTCGCTTAAAATTTCGGAGATCGTGGTTTCAATCTCAACGCCGAAAATAAAACTTGATTGTTATAACATCGTCAGATCTATGACAGACGTATACCAGCGAACGGGCAGCGACGTTTCCCTGAGTAGGTACTACAACATAATACTGCGGTGGTCAACCCGCCTACCAAGAGTGGTCACTATGATAAAAAAAACCTCACCGGAAGAGTCCGGCGTGGTCTTTTGATGTTGATCAGGTTAGTATTATGTTGTAGAACTCAGGGAAACGTTGCTGCCCGTTCGCTGGTATACGATTCTAATAGATCATACATATTCAGCAGTAGACTTCATACAAGTCAAATTGCAGTTCAAATAAAACCCGTTTTACAAATCATACACAAAAAACGTTGTAGACTTAAAAATGATAACGTAAAAAAATTAAATAAAGGTAAGACTCCACTGAAGCGTTACTTAATATAAAATCCGTAACATGTCTGCATTTAAATGCTCTTCAGAATTACTTTACCTACAGGGTTTCAACTTCAGTCATTAATCTTTAAAACGATTTAACTTTAGTACAACTATAATACTGTACAGGCGCTTCCATTCTTTTTAATATGCATCAAATTAAAATTCGGTGTACTTTTAATTTCACTCGGTTTAGGGGACTGAAGTTTTCTTAATTATCTTCCTTTTAATGCAATTAATAAGGAGAAAAGGAAAGTTATTTGGAATAAAATATCTTCTTTTGTGTTGCATATTATAATTTGAACATTGTATTATACACTCTACTTTTGAAATTTTCATGATAGAAAATACTTTGACGTTTTGTGTGATTTATTATATAAAAATAGAAAATATTTCAACTTTGGCCCAAGTCACTTCTAAAAATGTCCAAATATTTCGCCAGAATATACTAACTGGCCCAAAATTTTATACCAAGTGGATTAAGAACCTTTTTATAGCTGTAAGATATTAACTTGTCCAAATATAAATTTTACTAGGCCCATTTTTAAATAAACGAGAAGTAGGTCTATGAAAATTAATTACCAAATTGTTACGCCGTTTAATACTAGAATATCCCTCAGAGAATTTTGTGTAAGCCTTTTACGACGCCATCTCCGTAATAAAAAGAAAATAAAAATGACGGCAGTAAATTTTTTACTGCCTTTGGCGAATCGAAAAATTAAATAATAACTTTATGTTTTGGGAAAATACTAACTTGCGTGATAAGGGTGTCAAAAAAAAAGAGACGGTTAAACTGAATGTCAAATCGGTAACGGTGTTAATATTAGATGGAAAATCTATAGAACCGTAATTCCAATAGCTACGAAATAACATTGAATTCATACTTGTGTCTAGTGAATACGATATTTAAGTTTTTGCAAATATTCATTAAAACCATCCAATAACCACCATCTTTAAAATTATAAAATAGGTACATAAAAGAATTGTTCTAAAGCCTACAACTATGGCGAATATCATATAAATTTTAAAATAGTGGGCAATATTTTTACTCAAAATTAAAGCTTCTAAATTTGAACATTAGGTTTAATATCATGCTTATATTATAAATGCGTAAGTCTGTATGTATGTTTGTTACTCTTTCATGCAAAAAATACTTAATGGATTTGAACGCGTGCAAACGCGGATAGTTTATAAGCTGGATTAACACTGGTTATAGGCTACAAAATATTACGCTCCGACCCTAGAGATACTGACCCTAGATGGTAATACACGTGAAACCGCGGGACATATAAAATGACAAGATTACTTAACATCATTATTGTATATGGTATAACATGCTATTGTCCCCTTTATAAATTGCTGTAATTTGTGGTTTTTGACTTTGAAATAGCTTGTTTTGTGGTTATTATCCACTCATTTGGTCATAGTTAAATAATATCAATTACGGTTTAGTTATATAATAAACCGTTATTTATACTACAAAGGCTTTAAACGCGAATAGGTATGTCAGATAAGATTTCAAATTCATGTTATATATTTTAAAAAATGTAACAATAATAAAATGAAGATTTACTTTACACATGTACTTAATACAATAAAGAGTAGGTAAATGCTACTGCAACTTCATCTGTCTGCTTCACTTCTGGCTGTGGATAATATCATACAAAACATTTATATGATGCAAGATACGCAATAAGTAAAAGGATATCACAATATTTTGAAAATAAATAAAATTTATGCAGCGAAACAAAACTTTCTATATACTTTTAAAGAGACAAGAAACTCGAGAACTAAAAAGAATATTGTCTTATCAGAACTATTATGCTACCAGACATTGTAAATGTATACCAAAAACATAACTACTGCTTTAACAACGCTCCAAATAATACAACGTAGAATAAAATCATAAACGTGCTACAATAAATTTACTATGAAATATTTTAATATTTTTGATAACACTTTTCTACACCATTGTACTCGTCTTCCTTCAACTTTTCGCTGTTTCCACACAGTAAAATTTATTGTTTCTATAATAAATCTAAAATGTTAAGGTTCCTGCCTGAAATATGAGGGCCGGGTGATTTTTATCACTTTTGTTTAAGAATGTACTCTGGTTATTAAAATAAAACTATGAAAGTTTGTTGTGATTTTGTGTGAAAATTCTAGTGTATATATTTTTTTATTTAAGCATTGTAATCTGTTTACTTATCTACTAAAATCGAATAAATTCAAAAATATCTTTAAAGAACAATAAAAAAAAATTTGTGTGTAGGCCTTTTTTTAAGTTTGAAAACCTGTATTAGCAATGACCCCTCTCTTCTCTAATGCTCGAATATTTCCATGATATCCATTTAAGTCAGTAAACCTTGAAATACTAAACATAAGAATACTGTATCATAAATAACATAAATCAAAAATAGAAAAGCCACATTTAGTATTCATTCATTACAACATTTTGTTTTTTCACTTGCAACATTTGCTTATTTTAACTCTTAAGAGATTTTTACCCTAAATAATTGGAAATAAAATTCTTTTGTCGAAAATCCCTGTAAGCATTTGTGTGCTACAACCTTAACAAGCTGTTGACAAATTTTCGCTATTACAAGCTATTAAAGTTCCCGGAAACGAAAACTTTGTCCCAATTCCCATTTGCTAAGTTATTGTTTGTGTTACGGCTCTGCTCGGCTCTCTACGACATGGATTAATGATTCAGTATGTACGTAAGTAGCTATGAAAACATTATTATCGGTTAATTGTAATATTCTGTTATGTATAGGAAATAGGTCGAATATAACGTATTACAGTGTCATCTTGTACCATTTTCCTTGTAGTATGTTCTGAACTGATTTTGAAAATAAATTAATATACCAATAGTAATCCACATTATTTGTAAGTGTCGTAGGTTATATTTTAAGATGACGTTACGGGAACGGCTTCTACGCAAGTGTAACCACGCAGCAAATCTAGTTTTAGTTATATTCTAGTGACATTCCCATCAATAATGTCCCCTAGTCCCCTAAGAGTGTGTGATATGAGAGATCAATTTTGAAAGTCGCCTAGACGGCGGAATTCCGAACTTAAGTTTGAATACAAAAAGTAAAAACACGTAGGCTCATCGCTCACTTATATTAATTGTACGCACAGGGATTTCTTATCTGGTATTCAAACCTTCCAAGATTTAAGACAACGAAAATGTTTATAATATTGAGTAGGTACATTAATCAGTGAAAATACATCAAATATGATTCCCAAAAAATAAAATATTGTGTTAAAAGTTTTTTTTAACAACTTAAATGTATGGAAGTAAAACAAACCCCTTGCAAATCCCTCTCGAACACAAACCCGCGAAGCAAATCCCCCCACAGCAAACTTCGTGACATATTATTTACTAAGTTCAACAAAAGGTGGACTGATTGATTGGTGTTCTCTTGTGAAGTATGGCGGAGTTTCACAAATCTTACGATAAGATTTCGTCGAGAGTTTCGAACACGGTTGTGTGAAAAAGTTTTATTTTTATTCAACGTTTAGTTTTAGTTTTTACTGAAATATTGAAATTTATAATAAAATTATTTTTAGTGTAAATGTTTACATGTTTTTTAAGTAATTACGCAAAAGATTTTTACGTGCATACCTATGAATTTTAGATTAAGATTCATCGTCCGTTCTAAAACCAAAAACCGAACCAAAACTCTTCTATATTCTACTGGAATAAGTTTTTAGTATTCAATCGGAATAAATCGAATGTACCATTTATTAATAGAGAAAAATTGTAGTAAATCTCCGTTTCGTGTGCAAAAAGCTGTAAAAATAGGAATTTAAGTATTTAACTAAAATCATGCAAAATTTCAATCAATAGTAAGGTGATTTAGAACCAGCACCAAAAATATTTGGTTTAGTAATCTTTATGAAAAGATTTAAAACAAAAATAAATATAAATAAAATGTATAAATATTTTCAGCCAACAAATCAGTGACACTTTTCAAGTCTGTATGTTTCCAAGCTCTGCATCCGTGGAGGTTAAATCATCAATCTCCAGTTGTTTGTTTAGAAAAGTTTCCTGTATTTTTTGTTCTACCCTCCAAAGTTCTATCCTCTGAGGAGGCTGTACGCGTAGAATAATGATTATTGAGAAGGTAATTTTAGGCTCAGATTTATTGTACCTACTCACAGATATTTCTTTGTTTTTAACGTGATTTCAATTATTAATTATCTAAGCTTGGTGAATTTAAGTCACACCTTTTTTCTAAAGATTTATCCCAAACTAGGCAAATTGATCCCTGTGTCGCGGGGGACTTTAGAAACATTCAATTCGCGGACATGAAGCACACCCAGACTCAGAACTGTCTGTGGTTCTCACAAATTATTGTCCCGGGTGGGGGTCGAACCCAGAACACCAGGATTCAGAAGCATCTACCGTAAGCACTCAATCACCGGTGCAGTTTTTTAACTTTATGATGTAGACGAAATCAGTGCCGGGGTCCGATTGTATTGAAAGAGGGAGTGCACAAACACAGATGCACTCTCTATTTCCCAGGACATAGTCAAATTGACCGAACCGGAATAAGAATATTTTGAATTGAATCTAAAAACTCGTTATCTGCGATATGACAACGAGGCTATGAATACATGAAATAATGAATTTATTCAGCATTTAAGTATTTACATAGATACTTTTACTTGTCAGAATCACAGTGTAAAATAACTATAATTAATAGATTATTATTCTCATTCTATGAATTAAACTAAGGTACTAGCAGATGCTACCTGTGAGTGCTGCAAATTGTAGGCTATTACAGACAATGTACTCCGTACGTTTGTCATTAATGCATTATGGCTTGGTTAAGTAACGATACGTATGATAAAGACAAAATAAAGATAGAATTATTCAGTTTGAACAGGAGTTTAGTATTGTGTAGTCGTCTGTGAAGTGTGTATTATTTAATATAAATATAATCAAATCATATTTTATCGAAGTTTGTTTTTGCAAATATAATACCGGAAGAAATTGTTCAAATAGTTCTTTTTTTTAACTTTACTACCACACTACTATTCTTGTTAACCCTTCGTACTTAAATGCTTGTATTACGAGTGGGTTCACGTCGGCAGTGAAATGGGTGGCGATCTCACCGACGATCACAAGATCGCAAGTTTGACGCCCTACCCAAATAAAACTCTAACTAACAACATATTTTTATTCCGATATAATCCCAGCCAGCAATATGAATAAAGACATAAGCTCTGTTGATATTATATTGAAAAGTTTGAAAGAGATACATTGGAATGATGACGAACGTTCATGTTACAAACAAACAGAATTATTATTTACAAATGTGAAGAATTATACATTATGGGCTATGTGGGGTAAGTATTTAGTAGTTAGCTAAACCATAAATTCTTTAATGCTTTAATGATGAAAATCGTGACCCCCTCACTTGGTCAGTTGTTTTATTGAAGTTCGCCAAGCTTACCGATCTGCTACTCTGTGTTATCCTTGGTAGATGTTTAGAATCTCAGCAATCGGATCCCCCTCCAATTTGTCTAATAGAATGTTCCTCTCTAAGTTAGAAGGATCCCGTCGTGCCTTGTGTCCAAATTCTGGTGATTCTTATTCTTCTGGTGGATATGATTTGTCGCAATATAAAAAAAGTCAGTCAGTTTTTGTTGGTATAAATGGTGCTTTAATTTTTCAGTTTGGAATTCAATGCAAGCTCCTGTAGGTATATTCTTTGGGAGCAGATACAGTTTGGGAAACTACGATCAATGCTTGAATCCACCTGACATGTATACAGAACCAAGAATTAACCCTCAGTATTGTTTAGCGGATGTAAAAATTTGTGCGAGAGATGAAGATGTTTTTAATTTCAGTTCTACAGCATCTTATTTGTCTGTGAGTACCTTATTTATAGCATCACAACATAGTTTAAACCAAAGCCGCTTCCCGCTATCTGTTCCTATGACTGCTTAAATCATTAAAACTACGCAACGGATTTTGAACTAACTTTTTCTATTTTTATAAACGAGGATCGATTCCCCCTTTTAGCGGGGATCGAAATGTATATGTTATATCTTAAGCCTTAAATATATTTATTCTGTTCTTTACAGTTAAAAACCAAAGAAAAAAGAACTCTAAACGTTTTCCATTGGAGTTCATGTTTGCCTGATACTTGTAGTCCAGAATCGGTGTCAAAGATATTAAAAATAATTTATTCAGTAAACCCATTGACTGCAGAAGAGCCTGACATCAGGGTTGTGACTTGTGAAACAGCAGGTTTCAAGAAGGAATATAGTATTGGATACTATAATTTTGTGTAAGTAACTAGCAGTATACCGCGGTTTTATCCGCGTTGGAATGCTAATCTACTCTGATAGTCGTAATGTTTTTAGCCTATACATTAATACTGCTTATAAACAAATCCCTTGAAAATATTCAGCCACAGCCGTTCAGTAGTTTAAAGTGACCGCTGCATTAAGTTTTATATTATAATTCAGAATATACGCTCCTGCCCGTTACAATTTCATAATTATATAATTACTAGCGGCCCGCCCCGGCTTCGCACGGGTGGACTTTTATACCCTACCCCTGCCCTACCCTACCCCTGCCCTACCCTACCCCTACCCCTACCCTAACCCTACCCTACTCCTACCCTACCCCTACCCTACCCCTACCCCTACCCTACCCTACCCCTACCCCTACCCTACCCCTACCCTACACCTACCCTACCCTACCCCTAGCCCTACCCTAACCTACCCCTACCCTACCCTACCCTACCCTACCCTACCCCTACCCAAAAGTTCTTAGCTACCTCCCTACCAATTTTCAGCCAAATCGGTTCAGCCGTTCTTGAGTTATAAATAGTGTAACTAACACGACTTTCTTTTGTTTTTAAAATGTATTCTGCTATTCGGGACGGAAACAAATCCAACAAATAAAAAACCATGGCAATCGGTCCAGCCGTTCTCGAGTTATAAGTGTTGTAACAAACACGACTTTCTTTTATATATATAGATTAGTAACATTAACATTGCAAGAAATAGATTTTTCCTATAAACTTATTCCATCGCTTATCAAGAACTAGGAAACCTATATATTTATATTTTTTACATGTTACTTTTATATTTCAGAATATTGATAATAACATTAATATCTGCATCTATGTTTTCAACATTTTACGTAGAAAAGGCAAAATCGAATTCGAGACGTAAGTTTTTTTTCTGTCTAGTTATTTCTGATAACCTCCTAGCATAGCGCTATAAGTCTTGCTTTAGTTGCGGAGGTCATGGATTCTATTCCCACGCTGGACAAGATTCTGACCAGAAAAGGAATTTAAGCTTATACATAAATACCCACGCTGCACTGACATTGATTTTCTTAGTTTCTTGCGCTGTGGAAATCAAACCTTGTAGTCTTGTAGTCAACAAGTTCAAAATGGTGAAAAATAGTGATAAAGCTCTTAAAAAAAAATAAACAGTTTTAAAAAACTTTAATTACTTGATCCTACTGAGTATATATTTAATAAGGCCTCCAAGAAGCGAAAGACTTTTAGAGCAATTATTTAAACATTTTTTATTACCTACAATGAAGACCAAGTCCCGAAAAAATTATGCTAATAAACAATATCTTAACTTTTTGAAAAATTAATTTTAAAACTTTTTTCCAACGGGAATTTTTTCATTCAAGCGTTCAAAATACACCATAATTAATTCATTTTTTTTTATTGATATTTAATACTATAAAAAATATATTTTCTGTGGGGTACTCACTTTTAAAGTGGCGCGCGCATGCCGTATCTGCCGCGCGGAGTCCTATTTTCAGCGTTAAATTAAAATTATAAATAATGGAGATAGAACTCCGAAAGTCAGAACTTTTTTATTTGAAATTTCTTCCTCCTTAAGATGCTTTTTTTAAAAATTCTTAAATATGAATAGTTTCGCTATTATTGACAAACAATGAAATCCTTTTTTTTGGCAACTTAATTTGTTAATAACTTTTGTAATTTTTTGCGTGCTTATTATTCCTTCGAAAACATTTTTCTAGACGTCATTCCGAATCCAATGAGGTATCACTCATATTTTTAGGAGCTTTATCACTATTTTTCACCAATTTGAACTTGTTGACTAGACTATTGAGTCTAAATACAAACAAGGGATGCAACTAAAGAAAGTTAATTTTTCAGTATATCGAATATCAAAAGCCTTTTGCATACGCAGTAATTATAGTAAATTAATTAGATATTCTGAAGAGGATATTGGAATACTTAGCGTTGTCAAAGTATTGGTCACACTCGGTGCTTGTGTGGTACACTACATATACTTCAAAGCTGGTTCTACTGTCAGTAACGGAGTGTATTTCGATAAGGTAAGTTAATATATTATCTGTATGTATATCTCACTCTTCAAAATTATTCTACCTTCTGACTTCTCCTCTCGCAGGTCTACTGGAAGAGATCTCTTAAGAAATAAGAAGTATTATTGTTCATGTTTATTTGTCTTGTTTTATTCTCGTACCATGTGCATGTGCATGAATAATTAAAAAATATATATGCTTATACGTGAAAATTTCATCATCATCATCATCATCATCAACAGCCCGTTTACGTCCACTGCTGGACATGGGCCTCCTCTTGACAGACCTTAGCAAGCCAGGATCGTTGAGGGATATTGCCATAATCACCACGCTTGGCAGACGGATTGGTGATCGCAGTAAGATGTTAACCTTGGGCTAATAGACGCTGCTGCCCATCCATCAGCCATATGTCCCTTAGTCGCCTTTTACGACACCCATGGGTAGAAACGGGGTGGTCTATTATGAGCCGGAAACCACACGGCTTTCACTTTCACGGCACGGTGAAAATATATATAATACATAATATACTTAAAATTAATGTCGTTGTTGTAGTGGATTTACGTAGACATATCTTCGGCGCTCATAATTATTTTAATGTTTTTTTAAAAGATTCCCCTACTAGGAAAATTAATTCCCTGTGTCGCGGGGAACTTTAAAAAATCTCATTTATCGGACACAAAGCACACCCAGTCGTGGTTCACACAAATAATTGTCCCGGATGGGAATCGAACTCAGAACACCAGGTTTTAGAAGCAACTACAGTAACCATTGAGTCACTGAGGCAGTCTTCTATACTACCTAATATTATAAAGAGGAAAAATTTGATTGTTTGTTTGTTTGTATACTCCGAAAACACAGGACCGATTTGAATAATTATTTCACCGTTGGCAAGCTACACGACATATAAGGATGACATAGGCTATATTTAATTATGAAGTTACCATTGGAACTGGAGTTACGCGGGTGAAACCGCGCGCGGGAAGCCATTCATAAGATGCGATAGTTCGATCCTTGATTAGATTCGTTAAAACAGTTTAATATGATTGATATAATTTGCAGGTCATTATGGCAATGGATACGACTTTTGATATAATGTTGAAACATTGCGACAAAGCCATAGACGTATTATTATCCATATCCGGGTGTCTTATGGTCAAAAGCTTGATGAGAAACCCAAAATCTCCGGTGAACTTTTTGGTTGGACGTTATTTAAGGTAAGCTTTTATCTTTTAACTAGCTTCCCACACGCGGTTTCACCCGCTTAGGTATCGCTTTTGTAAGAGCTTCATATTAAAATATAGCCTATAGCCTTCCTCGATAAATAGGCTATCTAACACTGAAAGATTTTTTTATTACTGCAATGTTAACCAATTATTAATAGCTAGTCAATACTGAGATTAATAAATTTAGACCACCGGCAGGATTTGAACCTGCATTTTAGGTATAGCCCCATGTGACTTATTATTTTAAATTTTGAAAAAAGAAGACCTGCATGCTGTTTTTCAAATCGGACCAGTAGTTCCTGAGATAAGTGCGTTCATGCAAAGAAAAAAACTCTTCTTAAGTCTGAATTATAGATTTTTTGTTGTAGGTTAATAGGTACATTCGCTCTAGTTATATTTTATGTGTCATCAGTATTAATTTACACTGGGGATGGACCCCTTTGGAGCAAACTAATTGGTAAAGAGCAAAAAGCTTGTGCCGAAAACTGGCTAGTCTCTCTGCTTATGCTCGGCAATTACATCAGGCGTGATAATATTGTAAGTTTTTTTATTAATTTGCAAGCACTTTCTTAAATAGTAGGTATTCATTGATATAACATCATCTATAACAATCGTGCCGGGGAATAGGCAGCAGTGACTCCCAGTGCGTTACAACAATACTGCGGTCACCAACCCGCGTGCCAAGAATGGTGACTGTCAACAATACCCTACTGCATATATTAGGGACCAACGGTTTAACGGGCTTTCTGAGGCACGGAGGGTGGTTTCTCAACCTACCCGACCCGGAAAGATTTTTTTTGTCGGGAGTGGGAATCGAACTAACAACCTCTGAGATGTAAGACGAGACTTACACCGCAATGCCACAGATGCCTTTTATATATTACTTTTATATATTTTAAATACATATGTATTTAATTTTCAGTGTTTAATAGTATCATGGCATATACCATGCGATTTTCATTTATCTGTCATGGGATCTATACTCTTCACAATATGGAGGACAAATAAACGGATAGGCAAAGCCGTGAGCATTCTAATAGTTGTATTGTCTATGGTGATACCTGGAATAGAGACATATTGGAGGCAACTTCCCGGAACTGTTCTGTATAATGGCGATATGGAGTAAGTATATCTATATATATATATATAATAAAACTGTAAAGGTCGAATGTATGTCTGTATATAGGTAAAAAAACGCTAAAAGCCGAGACAGAGGGATGTTAGAAGTAATATAGAACACATCCAGTTTTTTTTTGTTTGTATGTTTGTACGTGCTGATCTCCGAAACTGTTGCACCGATTTAAATGAAATTTTGCATGATGGTACTTAACATCCCCGGTCAACATTTAAATTCATTAATCACAGAAAAAAATAATGAGTTCTAAAATCGAAGGAATAACAAACACCACGTTTTGTTAGTGCAATTTTATTATATGAATGAGACTGATTTAATTCGTTGATGATACTGCAATACCGTGACAATAGCTAATAAGGTTGAAAATCAAATGAAGAAAATTGTTTTTTTTTTTCTCTTTAAAATATATATAATATAACGAAAATATTTCTTGACAGATGAAATTACACCTATTAGCTAAAGTCACTTCCGCGTTATTGCAGTATTACCCACGATATAGAAGCAATGACTAACACCAAAGGTTATTTTAATATGATTTTTAAAATGTAATAGGTTTTTACTTCATACTTCATACTGAAAAAGCTATAATTTAGTATGAAATTCCTACGGGAAGCTAGTTTATATCATAAATTTACTGTTTTACCCATTCAATATATTGTTTTAGTAAAATCTTAGATTTAAGGACAAACGATGTGTTTGTGAACACCTACGTCACAACACATAACAGAGGGGGTCCATACCTTGCTGGAATGGCCATGGGATATATAATGTCTGTATATCCTCCACATAAATACAGGAATATCATATCTATGGTAAGTGACTTTGGTTTGATTTTATATATCTAACGAATTAACCCCAAAGTCTAGTTGGTAGAGACACTAACCTTCGTGCCTCGGAAGGCACGGTAAGATGTTGTTATCTATTGATAAAACATCTATTTAACAATTGTATAACAGAGAACGGGCAGCTATCTCCTCTTACTCTATGTATATTTAAATGAACATAGGTATAAGAGTGGTAGAAAATACCTTTGGCATTAAGTCTGCCGCTGTAATACTATGTGCAAGAAGTTTAAGCAAAAAAAAATTATTAAATTTGATTTTCGTAAATTTCAAAAACACGCCATCGATTTCAAAAACTGTTACACTGTTGTGATTGACCGTAACTAGCGAGGACCTGTGTTCAATGCCCGGGTTTGTCAAAAAAAATCAACAAGAAATTTTCAACCAGTAGTAGAACCAGCCCGAAGTCTGGAAGTTAGCGATTAATAGAGGCACTAGTGTTTCATCGCACTAGTGCCTCTGTGAGCACGTTAAGCTGTGGGCAACTGACCTTCTACTGGTCAGGTCAGTAGAACCGTCCCACCTGATTAAGCACTGATAGTGCACCTGTGTTGGCGCACACACTTGTACACTATAATATGTCCGTTTAAGATTATTTTTAGTAATATAATCAAGGACGATGCAAAATTAAAAGAATAGTTAGGCAGGGTGCTCAAAACGCTGGCTAAATTACCCAGCTGAATAGCCAAGCTTATTGGTTGGCCTAGGTAAGAGCCATCCCTTAAACCAGGACATATCTCAAAAGATTGCTAATCTTCGTAGGTATAAGTTGTCCGCCGTGGCCAAAATCGGTCAGGAGGATATATTAACATATGCTATACGTTATTATGCAGTTCCCAACAGTTACGCGGCTAAAACTCTTACATACCTAATTCCTTGTTTGTTTCAGAAATATTCCCTTATTTTACTATCATTTGCCTCCGTCATAAGCCTTGGTGTCGTGACATCGACCACTGCATTGTGTCCTAATCGCTATGACACTAAAGGCTCAGCAATATACGCGGCGTTAAGTAGAATTACATTTAGTACCATGACTTGCATGATGTTTGTCATTGTGGAATATGGAAGATTTCGTAAGTATATTTGTTACATTTAATTATGAGCGAAATAAAAAATAATATTGGTCTTAAGTAATCGACTGCCTTAGCATCTTAATAGATTTACTTAATAGGGTTACTTCTGAGACCTGGTTTGGGTCCGATTCTTACGTGGACAATTATTTTCGCGAAAAGATAATTGTTGTACGTTTGGGAGGATTTTTTAACAGTAAAATCTCCAGCGATAGATGGTTGGATATCTTTGAAGCTGACCTTTGACCTAGAACTCAGTCTTCAGTACTCAGTTTTGAGTCCGTTTCTTATTGAATACATATAAACTCCTTTGACAATTCTCTTCGCAAAACTTGCAACTTGAGCTTTTGCAAATGCTACAAATAAATTTGCTATTTCACTTTTAAAGGCGACTATTTCAAATTAATATTACATGAGCACCTATTTCAAAAATGGAAACTAAAATAAGACTCAATAAAGCATAAACAAATACGCACGTCAAGGACCATTTTATAAACACAATTTGTATTACAACCTACTATAAATAACATATCCGAATATAAAATTGAACAAGGCGCTATAAAATGACCCAATATTGTTAATTTACAATTTTAGTACGAGTTTTAAGAACTTAGCATTTATAACTAACGATTTTAAACTTTATGTGGTGGAAAATAATTTATGAATGAGCCCTAATCTAGCGCTAGAGTAAGCCAAGAGAGTAATAACTGATCGGATTAGTTTAAAGAACTTGGCTGCGGTCCAAAATTAAAAGAAAAGATAATTTTAACTCCGCGGTCTTACTGAGAGCGATTAACTAGTATGTATATTTTATAGAAGGATAATTTTTTTGAATACAGAATAAAACCTAATGAATGCAAGGTTAGATGGCCATTTAATTAATTATCAAACCATAGTGTATGATACTTTACATATTTAGCTTTGACTATATTTAGTCAAAGCTAATATTGCTATACAGTTTTGTAGGATAGATAGACAACTATTTCCCAACCAATCATAATAAATTGAATTATAATAATATAATTAGAAGTATAAATCCTAAATTATTGAATATACACTTGAGAGCAATAAAATCGCACACGTTGACTTTTTGTTGTTAAAGCAGTTTTTTTCATGAATGTGAATACATATTAAAATAAAACTTACACTATTTGAATGTTTACTTCAGTACCTTTCTAATGATATCAAATACAGTGTAAAAAAAGTACCCATAGGGAGTCTTAGGGCACAAAACCCAACATACGGATAAAATTACCCAATTTAGCTTAAGAAAGAATAAAAATAAAACTCAAAATGCTTGATCAAATTGTTTTTTAATAAGGTGTATTCCCTCCCCTAGCCTTGATTACAGCTCTTAATCGGTTTTTCATGGACCGTATTAATTTCACCATGAAATCTTGTGGTATGGCGTTCCACTCCTCTTCAATGGCAAGTTGAAGCTCTTGGAGGCGCGTAGGAGCAGGGCTTCTTGCTCGAACTCTTCTTTTTAGCTCATCCCAGACATGCTCAATCGGATTGAGATCAGGACTACGAGCTGGCCACTCCATCGCGGTGATTCCAACGTCTTCCATGTAGTCGCAAACTGTTCTAGCGACATGCGGTCTGGCGTTGTCGTGCATTAAGAGAAAATCTTCTCCCATAAGCCACGCAAGCGGCCTCACATGTTCTTCGAGCACTTCTTCGACGTATCGTGCAGCCGTCAAACTTCTCGATCTCGGGCCGGTATTCGCCGTAGTGATGAATACAATGTCAGTTTTAGTGTCCAACATTATACCACCCCAAAACATACACGATCCACCTCCAAAAGCCACACGTTCGCTTATGCAGCATTGTGAAAATCGCTCTGATGACCTTCTGTAGACCCTAGAGCGTCCATCATGACCATGTAAAGTCATTCTGCACTCATCAGAGAACATAACAGCCCGCCATTGGTCATACGTCCAATTTAAATGTTCCCTAGCAAATTGTAGCCGGGCTTGTCGGTGAGCTGTGGTCAATTTGGGACCATTTGCTGGGCGATGTGAAGTCATTCCTGCTTCACCTAGTCTTCTTCGAACTGTCCACCGACTTATACTGACATTGCGAACTTCTCGAAGCTGTTGTCCCAGTTGAACCGCGTTCAGTTGTCGATTTCTCAAAGACCTTGTCACAAGAAAGCGGTCATCACGCTCTGATGTTGTGCGTCGCCGGCCAGATCCTGGTCGCCGAATGTAGCCACCGGTCTCTTGGAACCTCTGGTATACACGACGAACAGAGTAGCGGCTCAAATTTAGCCGTCGAGCAACTTCACTTTGGTTATGGCCTGCTTCGAGCAAGGCAATAACTTGAGCGGCTTCTGCGGGCGTGGTATCCATATTTTTCCAGTAAATCCGTATGCTTCCAGTAGAGATGTTATCACGTTGACCTTCGGTATGCAACTGATTAAAAATTCCAATAAACCGACCTTTTTATACCTGCGGCTAAGGGTGCAAGTAGTGACAACGCAAACGCGTGAATTTGGGGAATTCGGTGTACGGTCGGTTTTTGTAAGTTACGTAAAGGTCAATGATTTTAATTTTATGTTTTTGTAAAGCTAAGCTTGTATGCTTTAATTTTGTCTAATGATTTTTACTCAATATCTTTAGATTTTAGAAAACAATCAGTAATAAACCAAATTACAAGGGGTGTGCGATTTTATTGCTCTCAAGTGTATGTCATTCAACATCTCAAAGTTGTGTATCAAAAGTGAAAATAGCGGACAACCAACTAACGGTTAGTCAAGCGGTTGTTAAGTTCCCGTCGGAACTTCGGGATTCATTTCACTTTTCAGAATTTTGTTTGCATGTGACCATAATCGGATATGCTATTAAACTAAATGTAGATCAATTCAATAATAATTATAATACTACTGTATTTAAAATGATTTTTGCTATAATTAGCAGTCAATGGGACCACACCCCATCTAACTTGCTAGCAAGGAATGCTGACGAAGCACTGCACCCAGCCCAAATGCAGATATAATTAAGTTGTGTTTTACAATGCTACTGTCCCGCCCCGGTGGAAATAAGCGTAATATTTTATAAACTTATAGGTAACTTTTTTGATATTTGTAATTTATTTAAAAATGTATTTAATACAGTAAACATGTTATATACAATAAACGCAACGAATCATAGCGATATCCTGGCTCTATAGTTTTAGGTATTCTCTAAGCTCTAGCATCTCTAAATAAACCTAAATGGTGGTACAAAATAGTAAAAATGAAAAGGATATTATTACCACCTAATGTTATAAGCAACTAGCGACCTACCCCGGCTTCCCATGTGTGCTACGCTGATGTATTATACATATTTTATTATAACTTTCTCTTAAATCACTCTATCTATTAAAAAAAACCGCATCAAAATCCGTTGCGTAGTTTGAAATATCTAAGCATATATAGGGACAGGCAGACAGCGGGAAGCAACTTCGTTTTATATTATGTATGTAGTGATACGTTTATGGTCGTACTACGAAGTACAACACCTAGAGCCGAGCTCGCCTTTATGCCCGGTAAAGTAGCTAAATCCTTGTCACTAACGATACAATAATATCTGTCCAGAAAAAAAAGAAAAATGCATTAAACCATTTTTTTATTAAATTGTTAATGCACGTAGCCGTTGCTTTAACCAACAGATAACTTCAGCTAAGTGTTCATTAACAATTGGCTAAAAATTCGGTAATTTAAGCTTAATAGTGGATTTACTCGATACTTGAATGTCGCATTATCATGAGCTAAAGCAATGGTTCCAAACCTTTACGCCAAAAACTAGTTAACAAAATGTCCGTCTCGTAACGGGTCCGTTACTGCTTTGCGTAATTACCCTAAAATTAACACTAAATTACAATAAATTCTGTATGTCATACAATATTATGTTCAGTGAATAGTTATTTTGCTGCGTCGCAATATTTTTTGGGCAGCTTCAAGTCCATTTACTGTGCTTTCAGGGACCAATCGGTGGTCCGCAGACCACCGGTTGGGAACCACAGAGCTAAAGTAAACTATGGATGAAAATTGAAATTAAAAGCTCGGATACATTATAAAGAGGCATTTAATGGGGAATATGACTGAGGGGTTTAAAATATTTTAAGGGCTTAAATTTGAATTTGAAATATGTCATTTTCCCGGATGGTTTGCTTTTTAGTAGTACAATAAATTTGGATTATTTCATTTATAATTGCCAAATCGTATTGGTAAACTACAAAAACTCATTTCGCTTTAAAAAAATATGAATCGACATTTTTGGGTGTTCAATGTTAATGTGATACTTATGTACGATACCTATAAGTTTAAGAGGACGTGGATTCAATTCTAGCTCCTTACAAAAACCTTATTTTGTATGAGTAGTATCTTTTTATGTCTGTAGAAATATTCTAAACCGAAGGATATGCATGAGGAGATTTATGAATGCGGAGGAAACGAAAGTGGTATGTCAAGATCGTAGCAAGTGGAAAGTCTTTGCCTACCCCTATGGGAAAGAGGCGTGAATATATATATATATATTATTAAGAGCTCAGAAGCATAAGGTCGCATGTGTCATTATACGTCAGAAACATTCGCCGTTTGTGCCTATATCGTAATCTCGCACTTACGACCAAATTCTTTTGACGTATAATATGTAGTACATCCGTCTTTATGTATCTGAGGTCTTGATATGTGTGTTGTCCCTTTTTAATTTTGATTTTTCAGCCGCCATCTATATTATAAATAGATTCCGAGTATTCTCAATACTAAATAAGCTGGTGTATGGAATATACTTGACTCATACAGTTATCATACAACTGTATGTATTTAGTAGAAGAAATCCACAACAATTCGATTCTATTTTCATAGAAGTAAGTATTGCGTAAAATTATCTTATTAATATTATAAATGAGAAACTTTAAATGTTTGTTATTCAATACAAAACATCAAACGTACTTTTACTTTTAAGTTACACATAGGTACTCTTTAATACATAGTATAACAACTATTTTTGACAGACAAGTGGATAGCTCAAATAATTGTTAGGCAAACAAAAATATAATACCTATAGGCAACAATAATCTATACTAATATTATAAAGCTGCTGAGTTTGTTTGGTTGAACGTGCTAATCTCAGGAACTAAAGGTCCGATTTCAAAAAATCTTTCAGTGTTTGATAGTCCATTTATCGAGGAAGGTTATAGGCTATATTTTATTACGAAGTTCCCACGGGCACGGGAGCTACGCGGGTGAAACCGCGCGCGGGAAGCTGGTACATACATACATCTAAAAGAAGCAAATACGCATGTGAAACAGTATTTTAAAGATAATTTTCATTATTGGCTAAAACTTTAGTAATGTATTAATAATTAGGTATATTCTCGAATAAAAATAATTAATTTATGTTTTATTTACAGGCTATAGAATACCAGGGTCTACTTATTATAACAGTATTGATATCAACTCTATTATGGTTCATCCTAGAAGCTCCGTCAAATAATATAATTTACATCATAACCAATTCTGAGTAAGACAACATAATAATATGTAAATGAACTCAGGATATCTTTAGTGGGTCAGTGGTAACGATAGTTTTGAGACTTGGTGTTGTCGGTTCAATCCTTGTCAGTTATTTATGTGAAACACAGATTGTTGTTCTGAGTCTGTGTGTGATTTATTATGAGTTTGTTAAATCTCGTATGTGTTTTGTAAAGCCGAAATAAAAAAACTAGTTTTGAAAAATTGTATGGTAAGAAACTACTAATGTTGTCGATTGTACAAATTAACAAAATTAAAAAATATTTTAAATGAATGAGGCGTTTTATTGTTTAAATCATTATCAGAGATTTTCGGATGGGGATTTATTTCATAAGGATTTAGTAAACGTTAGAAGTTGTAGTACAAAGACAAAGTCACAAGGCATACGAATGTCATAAATGATGTTACGACTAATTAAATATGCGATTTAATCAATACCTTATTATAATTTTACAATTTTCCTGTCGTGGGATTTGCAATTATAGTATGTACATTATATAATGTAAAATATCATAAACAACATATAATTACTGTATGAAACACACAAAAGATTTTAATCAGAATATGTATTAACAACATTATATTTATACAATATGTAGCTACATATTAAATATGCATACAAAGTAATACATCAATGATTATAATTATACTGTCAAATAAGTAATTAAAATGGTCACTGATTTTAAACCCATGGAAAATAAATTAACTTTTTTGCCGCAGATAAAGAACTGATGACCTTCTAGATATACAACGAAACATACCGCTGGGTACTATAAATATGCTAAGCAATTTCCTTCATAAAAATAAGTTTTAAAAACATTTGGCTTCAACTTCCAATGTAATACAAGGGTGAGTGTGTTGCTAAAATCACCACGCTTGCCGGGCAGGTTAGTGACCAGAATAACATAGAAACAAGTAAATGCTGCTGCCCTTTATCTGGTATACGATTCATAGATGCTTTAATAGGGGGCGGATAGTCCGGCGACCGACTTAGCCCGGAAATAAATCTTTGATTATACCTTCACAAAGATTTTTGTCTTGGGTAGGAAACGAACCAACGATCTCTAAGATTTAAGTCGAGCCAAGGACGTGGCCAATCAATTTTACGACCCTGTGAATATTACTGCTAGGAACTCTACAAAAATTATAATTAATAAAATAATATTTTTAACACGGTTAATGCAGATATTTTACATATAATTACAGAAGTACACTGTCCGACCTTGTGGAAATTGATTAAAATAAAGACCAATAAATAATGTAAAATGCCAAGTTTAAGTAAGTTCAAGTCAACCATTTAATTTACGGTTAAATTTATTTTTAATTATATGTACGTATATATCTAACAGCTAACAGCTATGTATACATTATTAGATTTTCGCCGATTTTATAATTCGTCTGTACTGCGATATATGACATAAGTTTCTGTAACCTTATTTAAGAACAACTTATTATCATAAGATGCTAACAGTACTAGGTATAAAAATAGCTTTAAAGAAACCGACTTAAGTCTAATCGACAGGGTAACCTAAGGGACTAGGATCAAGGGTGAGCTGGCACGGGCTACAGGCACCGGATCACAGGTCAAGGGAGAGGTAGCAACACAGTTCGTAGTCAATCCGTCGATGGTCCTAACCTAGCTAACCTATTATATACCTTCCGTTAAGTACTTTTAATTAAAATAAGGTTCTACTATTTTATACATAGGGTTCAATACCCTAAAAGTGTAAATCTGTGTTATGATATTTACAAATTAATTATTGAATGTTAACTGTTGCATATATTACATATGTTTAAATAAGTCAGGTTAAGCCAGTACTGCTAAATCTGCGATTGTAATTATACGTTTTTCGGGGTAAAATGTTGAGAAATAGTGGTCGTGCAGTTTTCATATCTTACTGTGTTATAATAGGTTAGTAAGATATATTCAACCAGTTCAACCAGTGTGTGTTGCCAGTGATGACCTATGGATCCGAAACGTGGTGCTTCACTATATGCCTTATGAACAGGCTCAGAGTCGCTCAACGAGCTATGGAGAGGGCTATGTTAGGGATTTCTCTACGAGATCGAATCAGAAATGAGGAGATACGTAGAAGAACGCGGGATACCGACATAGCCCAACGGTTTAGTTCGTTGAAGTGGCAATGGGCAGGCCATATAGCACGGAGAACAGATGGCCGTTGGTGCCGAAAAGTTCTCGAATGGAGACCGCGGATCGGCAAGCGTAGCGTAGGACGTCCACCTACTAGATGGACGGATGATCTGGTTAAGGGCTATCTAAATATATTTGGCACTCGTCATATAAAAAATATCATGATGTAAATTTGGAATCTTATAGATTTCATTTTGAAGTCCTGTCACAATTAAAATGTATTTGAATTAATAATTTAAAATAATTTTTCAGTTTTATTTTCATAATTTAAATAATAAAAAAAAATCGTCAAATTTATTTTGTGATATCATGAAATGTTATCACAAAATAAACCATTATGATTTAACTATATAATTTAACTTTAAATTACTTTATAATAATATAAAGTTAAATTATCTATACATCTATACATCTATATATATAAAAGAAAGTCGTGTTTGTTACAACACTTATAACTCGAGAACGGCTGGACCGATTGCCATGGTTTTTGATTTGTTGGATTTGTTTCCGTCCCGAATAGCAGAATACATTTTAGGGTAGGGTTAGGGTAGGGGTAGGGTAGGGCAGGGGTAGGGTATAAAAGTCCACCCGTGCGAAGCCGGGGCGGGCTGCTAGTAATATATAATTAAATATAAAGTTAAATTATAATAACCATTATAATTTAACTTTAAATTACTTCAGCGTCCACAGGATAACGAAATTTTATGTTTTATGATTCAGGGATAACTAAAGGCGACGATATAAATAATAATTTAGTTGATATTCTTATACATAAAATACAAATACTGACTGGACACAGACAGAGCAGGAATGTTACAAAGACGTGCTATCTGTATTAAATCATGCGAAGAATTATACTGTTTGGGCTGTATGGAGTAAGTAATAGTTCATACTAAAAATCAATAATACTAATTTTTTTTTTACATATCGGTGAAACCGGATCGCCTCTTAATATCAACAGCCATAATGTCAGCAGTTAAAACATCAACACCGTAAGACCAACAATTCATAATCTCAACACTTCAGAAGTAAGTCAACAGTTCACCAGACCAAAGTTTAAAATCTCAACTTGGAAAGTATACCTGGCCAACAACTTGAAAATTAGGTTAGGTTAGATTATAACGGCGACCATGCGACGTCAGAAACAATTTATTTTATGTATAACTAGAAACTAGTGAGTAGTTGATATTTTAAACTTTGGTCTGGTGAACTGTCGACTTACTAAGCTGCTGACATTCTGAAGTGTTGAGATTTTGAATCGTTGGACAAACTAATAATCGTTGGTGTTAATGTTTTAACTGCTGATATTATGGCTGTTGATCTTATGTATCAAACCCTGGCGAAACATACTTGAAACTTAGTATATATTATTATGTAGTGTAACATTGACTATGTTTTTGGCAAATAAATAATAATTATTAATAAAACATTTGTATTATACAAGAATTTTTGATAAAATACCCGAATCTAAATGAATCGGGCAATAAGTTACTAGTATACACCATCGAGTTAAATTATCAAAACCGTATCAAAATTGCAAAATGTTGTCGCGTTAGTACCCGATAATGAAATGAGGTTAAATATTTGCTTTTAATTTATATAATGCTAGCTTCCTGTGCGTGGTTACCCGCGAAGCTCCCATTCTATTTTATCATTAAACATAGACTACGTTACTCCTGGATAGCGGAGTCTATGCAAATAAACAATCAAATCTTTCCGTCTATATATGAATATTAAAAAAAAAAAAGTAAATAACTGTCTTGAAATTGTATATGCAACGAATAAACTCGAAAGCGACCTATAACAAACATACTTTCACAATCAAAAATGTAAGGTATCATTTCGTAAAGAGCTTAACTTATATTTACTAAAATCTTTCAGTTTTGAATTCGATGCAACATCCCACTGGTTCGTTCTTCGGATCTCGCTACAGCCTCGGTAATTATGACCAATGTACTGAAGCTCTTCAAACCAACCATTATGGGATAAAAACCCAATATTGTCTGGCTGATATTAAAATTGCTGAACAGGAAAAACGAGATGAAAATGGAAAACCATTTGTAATGGGTGATATTGATTCTCGTGTCGGCATAAAAGGATACTTTTGGGACACAGATTTTTCAGGAAAAACTGATCATTTTTTATCGGTAAGTATTCAAAAGATTTTTGTGGACTCTCTTTGTAGCCTAGTGGTATAATGGTCGCGTTAAAAGCGACTCGCAAGCTTTCTACGTAAAAAATGCGACAGCAATTTTGCAGGTAATTCACAAAATTTCAAAAAATACCCCATAGTGGCTTGTTGTCGACTATTGCTACAATTTATGTTATTGGTCGCAATGGCAATTTAAAAAAAGTCAATTACATTTTTTTTACGTTTTGCGAGTCATTTTCTACATAATAGATGTCGCATTTTTTACGTAATAGGTCTGCTGACAATTTCGGATATTAGGAAAATCTTTAACTGAACTCCAGGTTTTGTTGGTTAAAGGACACCTTATGCTTCAGAAATCATAGCAAGCCCTTTGGGATTGGTTGTCGTCTATAAAAATCAACGCAAAATTAAACTAAGGAACGGTAAGCAGTGTAAGAATATGATAATAACCTAACTCTTAGGATAGTCCAGCAAATTTAAGAGTAAATATGAATCATATTATGTATTCTCAAAACTTAAATATGTTATACTTTTTTAGAGAGGAACTAGTATGGGAAGAAATCTGAACGTAATAACGTGGGGTACGTGTTTACCAGCATCCTGTGGAAAGGACTCTTCACCTAAATTATTGAAGATCCTGTACAAAATGAATCCTCTAAATGATATTGAACCTGAAGTCAGTGTGATTTCGTGTAATACCAAAACCGAATACACATATGATACCAAGTTTTATATATTTATGTAAGTTATATTAGTATACTTTTATTTACTAACTTACCTAATTAAAAACGAACTATATGGAAAAAGTTGCCTCACTGCAACGTATTTAATATGAGTTTGACTATTTTGTAATAAATATTATTATGTTTGGGCTAAAAGTAGACTCTCTTGGGTTTCCGACCCTGAGACTACACGTTGAACACTTATGCAACAGTCAGTATTAAACAAGAGAAAATCACATATCGCACCTTCAGTAAGACAAGTGCATAAATGCAGTTGTTATTGTATTTGTACAGGACTACAATTTTAATAAATAGTATTTGGCATTCAAAATGCATTACATTACTGTTCTATTTTTTTGTTCCATAAATAAATTTCGTATCATTGTTATTTTAGCAAAGTCCGTAACTAACTAAGTGTATTTTAAGTTTTTAAAATTAATGTCGTTTTCGATGAGGGGTACGAATCTAGATCTCAGAATCATAACGATGGATGTACTATTATCTTCAGAAGCACTTGGTCTTAAGTGCTAGTTTCAAAAAAGGCCCATAAAACGAATGATTCTAACATAAAATAGCACATTCGGCCTTATGCTTCTGAGCTCTAGAAATGTGTCCTTGTTTTACAAAACGTACGATATGTTTAAGAAAAATAGGTTAACATATCCACAAATATATGGTAAACTAAAAAAAATATAATGAATTTAAAGTTTTTCTTTTCAGATCATTAGTAACATTTCTAATTGTTACGGCAGTTACATCGACTGTATACTGTTCATATAAGTATCAAATCTGAAACTATAGGTGAGTATTCATTACGATTATATAATTCACGCTTCCGTTTAACCTGAATAAAGTTGTTAGGTTTTGTGAGGGACTATTCATTTTCGGCAGGGAGATTTGTATATTACTTTTAGTTTACATTTTCTTCCCTTTGGATACAAACAGAACAGAACACGATTACTCCTCCGCTGTACGTTTGTCTGTATTTCTGTCCGTATTATAAGTAAATAATTGAATTAAAATAAAACAAACATGCAAGCGATGCTATGAAATAACAGACTGATTGTTTTTTTATTATTTTCGATATTAATAATGTAAACCGGTAGAGGCTTAAAGTAAATACATTGTGAAATTAAAATAATGTTGTGTCTTATTTTTTAAAGATGCTACGGAACTCTTCTTGCTGAGTCCGACTCGCACTTGGCCGGTATGTTACATACATATACAAAGTAAATATTCATTGCTAATTTATTTCTTTTGCAGTTACTCGAATAGCTTATGGATTTAACGTTAGAAGAAACTGGACATCATTGGCAAAACCCTCTGACTCTTGCGTGCCTATTATAAGCTTTATTGAATCATTCTTAGTTGTGCTGACGACTATCGTCCATATCTTCGTATTCAGTTATCAAGCACATACAAGTAATGCCCTGGACCTCGATCATGTAAGCATTTTACCTAATATTTGCCGTTTTCATCATCAGCCCGAATAGCGTCCACTGTTGAACATAGGCATCCTCTCGAGGGAAGGTTTTGCCATAGAAGGTTTCACCACGCTTGGTAGGCGTGTTGGTGCCTGCAGTATTATGTTGTACTACACAAGGAAACGCTGCTGCCCGTTCCCTTGTATGCGATTGCTATAGAGATGATGTTATAACAATCGGGACCAACGGCTTAACGTGCTTTATGAGGCACGAAGCTGCCCTCCGTGCCTCGTAAAGCAGCCTCGTGCTCCGTCCCTCAGCCAACCAGACCCGAGAAGCAATCTTAGAATTTACACAAAGATTTCTTGTCCAGCGTGCCAAATACCGCTACGCTACGAAGGTGGTCATTTGCAGTATAAAGACAAGAGTAATTATAACAGAACCTCTATATGGTACCAAAATTAAAGTATAGTTTCTTATGGGTGTCTTATTTCAAAATAAAACCGTCCACATCAACGCAAACACCTCGCTATTCGAAAAAAAACGTATTTTTTTATATACCTGAAGGATGGGTAGCAGCACCTATCAGCACAAGGCTTGCCAAGGTCTGTTAAAGACGAGGCCTATTTTCAGCAAAGCACGTAAACGCGCTGATAAAAAAAGTAAACTAAAAATGTATTTATTCCCTTCTTTTTCAGGAACTCAGTAAAAAAGACTATATAATGGGAAATTTGGTAAAAAACCTAGACTTGAGTGGTCATTTTTAATAATATCTGGATTGCTGTTTATGCACGGAATGCAAGAAAAGAAGAAAAGTAAAGTTATAGCTTTGATCCAGCGTTATATAAGGTAAAGAAGAGTATAAAATAAAACAACTTATAGATTGATTAACAGAGTTTGAGCCTGTGGCATGGGTACGACGAAACGGTGTTGTCTTGACCAAAAAATACTTGTTATAATAAGTCGGCGACTACTAGCTTTTTACTACAATTTTGTTACTAACCTCCGCGCGCGGTTTTACCCGCGTAATTCCCGTTCCAGTAGGAACTTCATAATTAAATATAGCCTCTAATTAGCCTATAGCCTTTCTCGATACATGGACATAACACTGAAAGAGTTTTTCTAAACGGACTGGTAGATCCTGAATTTGAAAACATCTATGATTAAAACTAAGGCTATGGAATAAGATAGTATAGGTAAAATATTTGATGATTGATAAGATGAGATTGAGAGATAGGTAAGATGAATCCTAAATTTCATTATTCATCTAAAACGATGAAAACTCAAATTATCAGAAGAACATAACATTGACTCAGGTCCGAGATTTAGCTGACACGATAAAGGATAGGTAAATAAATGAATAATCGTATAAGTACACAGCATACGTACAGAAGCAGAAATATTATAAACGGCATAAAATGTAAATTTATGTCAAATCTATACTTTTTATAATCTAGTGTGTCTATTTTCCATCTTTCAGGACGCAGTCGTTATATTATGTATTTTTATTATTAACAATATGCTAAGAACTTTGTACTTGAAAATAAACCTCTATCTTATATTACCTATAAAAGTTTTTTACTTTGGTTTAGTTAAAAACAAAATCAATAAATATTTGTAACATACTACCTACATATGTACTTTACAAAAAAATAAAGGCTACATATAATTTAAGTTCGGATATGAATTACCCTACTAAGTGTTATCAGTATGAAACATATGAGACTCTCTATTCATTATTTAATATTTAATTTACGACAGTATATGAGTGCAAAAAGGACGGGAACAAATCAATTCAGTTGTATCTATGTGCTGAAGAAATATGCAACCATGCAGTTGACTATCTGAATACCAACCAATGTTCTGTGATATACAAATATTCTGTGATAGCCCAAATAATTATAAAGTTAAACGATGACCAACTTTGAACAAACTATCATAACTCATACGTTGCAAAACTTTTGAGCCATACATATGATATACATATGTACATACAGATTGTTTTAGTTGTACCGCTCTTACTTTATATATGGACGTGCATAAAAGGGGCTTAAGTCAAATTGCCTTTGAGCTGTTGAGGTCAAAAGAACAATTGACTTAAGCTGTGCTTTATATATATAGGAATAAAAGTCTAGCAACGTGCTGCGGTTTTAAACGCGTTATTTAATAGTAAATCCGGTGCAATTATATTTAGTATCGCATTTTTTTGTATTTTCTATACCCATTTCCAACGGGGAGGTTACCGCCCCCTAGTAGGAATTGCAGCTTTTCGTGGATTTCATTTATAATTTAGATAAAAAATATCTTTGTGTTACATAAAGAGTTTTCGTGGGTTTGGTTGGTTTGTCATAACATTTTCAATTCTCTAGATAAGTCCAGTAGTAGTCGCCCAAAACTTGAGCGCCAATCTAGTATTGACGCTATTTAATTTATGACTTTGAAGATAATTCACATTCACACATAAAAAATATTCGCTTGCTGAGACTTACAATTTATATTGTTAAATTGATAATGAACACAAGCTTATTATAAAGATTGAGATGTTACTGCACTTTTGAACGTTGACCGTACATTTGACTAAAGTTGGCCAATGAAATATATCTTACCACAATTTCATTTTTCAACCAAGAAAATCTAATACGAATTTCAACCTCCAATCTCTAGGGGTAGCATAACAACCCTCTATGGAGCGATTAATAACCTTCACGCAAAAACATACGTAGCAAGTAATAAAGTAAGGCTAAGTACACACGCTTGACAAATGTGGAGGATTTGTGAACTCATAACATGGCGGTAGGGATGCTTTAATTGAATGAATTGTGCGAAATAATATATGTGAAAATGAGGATTTTTTACTGGTGCTGTAAGATGGGTTATTACAACCATTTGTCTGAGACGTCGCTTGTGATTATGTTACGTGTTTATTTTTGTGTGAATAACTGAGGAGCTGATACGATGTGATTGGCTGGTTCAATTTCGCGTTGAGTAAAATTTAACAAGATACATTATATAAATCAAATTTCTCATCTAATAATATTAGTAGCTAAACAATTTTTCAGTAGGATAATACCATTAAGTTTAGTCCCCTAATACAAAATGGTTATCACCAACGTTCTACCTATATTAAGTATCTGAATTTTTGATTTCAATAATGCGAATCTTACTTAAACTGGCGATGTTTATGTATTTAATACACATTTATATAAATAACATTAAGTTAATAATATAAAATATATACCAAACGCCTATCAATATTTTACTGCAATACGCTTTTCCGCATCACAGTCTGAGGTATTTGACAGGCACTACTAACTCAGCGAACGTTTGAAAATTCAGTTGATATGCAATATTACTGTAAATTGTAAGATATTTTGTAGATTTTGCAGTTTCAATACGTATTCGAAATTTACAGCTTCTTAAAATTTAAGATATATAATAAATAGAATCAGGCGATACTTTGCGGAAATCCATATCAATCTAATGCTCTGCTTGCGTTGATGCCGATTGAAGGTGCAGACTTGGTGGATAATTTGTCAGTTTATAAAAAACACTTTTCGTTTTTCAGAGTGCTACACGTGAAATTTCTATTAATTCAGGTAAGTACCAAAAGTTCTATGAAGTTCCATGCTTTAATTTAATTTGAGCCAATAAAGCTGTTTCCAAGTTAATCCTTATCACACGTACATAATGTATTGTTTACTCAGACGCTCCATATGCCGAAACCTGACAAATGTTTGTATAGAATACGATTTATCGCGATTCAATTCCGGACCGTATGTTATTGGATTTAAAAGTAGGTATACAATGGTTCATTCACGGCGGACTACCCCCATTCAATTCATTACGGTGCTTGTAAAACCAAATGTCGTTACAATTATGAATATTTATAGTATATTATGTGGGTGTTATAAGAGGCACTAGTTAAGCTGCTACCATGGTTCATATTGTAATATTTTGTTTACTTTATGTATGAATCTACAACCTCCGTGTCCAAGCATACCGCTTAAGTAAAAAAGTTTCGCTTTAGTGTCGGAGGCCGTGGGTTAGAATTCCGCAACGAAAATCTTTGTTTAGAATCAATAAATATTTATTTACGGAAATAGTCTCCGTGCCTGGGAAAGCACGTTAAGCCTTGCTATAACATCATCTATGACAATTGTATATTAAGGTAGCAGCGTTTACCTTGGTATTAATTGTATAGTATAATTACTTTATTGCGGTCCCCAACCCGCCTGGCGAGCATGGTCACTAAGGCAACATCCCTTATGGGCTGATGATAACAGAGGAGCAAAAGCAAAGTACTGGTTCACATAATAATATTCACAAATTTCGGCTTTTTAAATTGCAGCAAGTATAACATTGCACTTTCTTTTCCAACCAACTAGCTACGATCCTTTAGCTACGTCGCCGGGCTTAAAGCCAACCAGGCTATTAAACATAGCGACAACCTTTAAGCAGTGGACGTTACACAAATTGACAATGACAAAAGTACCAAGTAGGGAGTGCCTTCGTAAGTGATAACTGCAGTAGCTACCTGTATTGGGGCATTAATTCGATCACGAAATTGTTGGGATTACTATAACGCGATTTTATTGGTTTCAGCCGTACCCTGTTTATTTTAGACGTTATTGTAATTGACAGGGGAACGTGCTGATGTACTGGTATAGGTGATGTTGACTATTTCGTAGGACTAGTAATGTTATGTGTTCAACTGTAACTGGCGAGGGAAGAACATATTTGTTAGACAAAAAGTGGGTTAGTAGATTTTGATTAAAGAAGAAAACATTGCGTTATAAATCTATATTTCAGTCTCGAAGGTCGTGGGTTCGATTTCCAGGATGGACAAGAAATCTTTGTATACAAACTTAGATTTATTTTCGGGTCTTGTTGGTTGAGGGAGCCTCAGATTTCACGTTAAGCCGTTGGTCTCGATTGTTATAATAAAATTATTAACAATCGTACCTATATCACAAAACGGCTTTCATAATACTGTGGTCATCAACCCGCTTATCATGCGTAGTGACTATGGCAAAACCTTCCCTCGAGAGGAAGGATTTTGCCACATTCAGCAGTGGACGTTATACGGGCTCATAAAACTGATGAAGAAATAAATGATTTTGATACGATTTTCTGTATCTTAAAGATACTCGACCGCAACCAGAGACCAGAGATCAGGCGCAATACTAATGAAAACCCGAAACACTTTCCAATCTTAGAACAGATTACCCATTTTTAGGGTTCCGTAGCCAAATGGCAAAAAACGGAACCCTTATAGATTCGTCATGTCTGTCTGTCTGTCTGTCCGTCCGTATGTCACAGCCACTTTTTTCCGAAACTATAAGAACTATAATGTTGAAACTTGGCAAGTAGATGTATATTGTGAACCGCATTAA
This sequence comes from Nycteola revayana, assembly GCA_947037095.2. Lineage (NCBI taxonomy): Eukaryota > Metazoa > Arthropoda > Insecta > Lepidoptera > Nolidae > Nycteola > Nycteola revayana. Next base: position 11,981,639 of record OX344841.2, on the reverse strand, counting down.
GATTTTCACACAAAAATAGAAAAAAAACAAAAAAATTTGGATACCCCATACGTAGAACTGAAACTCAAAAAAAAATTTTTCATCGAACCCGTACGGGTGGGATATCTATGGATAGGTCTTCAAAAATGATATTGAGGTTTCTTATATCATTTTTTTCTAAACTGAATAGTTTTCGCGAGAGACACTTCCAAAGTGGTAAAATGTGTGTCCCCCCCCCTGTAACTTCTAAAATAAGAGAATGATAAAACTAAAAAAAATATATGATGTACATAACCATGCAAACTTTCACCGAAAATTGGTTTGAACGAGATCAAGTAAGTAGTTTTTTTTAATACGTCATAAACCGTAAACCGCAGTTTACATTTCATTCATTCGATCAAAGTTACAACGAACTACAAGAACTTTTATACTATGTTACTTATTGTATTCTTGATATCAAAAATAGGTACGCACTTGTACGGAACCCTTCGTGCGAGAGTCCGACTCGCACTTGGCCGGTTTTTATTTTAATACTTAAATCCCAAATAAAGCGTACAACATTTACTTTAAAATTTCAAAATAAAATAAATACCTAAATAAAGTTTTTATTTACGTAAACCTATTACAGGCATTTGCAAATAGTCAAAACATTTTTTGGCTTATTAATATAATATATTATATTAATTAATTTTGTATAGTTATAATAATAATAAATAGTTCAGGGTACTACCCTATATGACAAAATCAGCATTGCTTATGACCTCATCTAAAACATTCTTATAGGAATAAATCCGATTTCCAGTAACCCGGTAAAGAAGAATATCTATAACTAGTAGGTACAACAAAACCTGTTGAAACGCCATGGTCTAATGACAAATGGTTCTGATATGAGATTCAGTATCCGTCTGCGAGAGCCCGTGATTATAGCTATTTCCTTTATGAATAAAAAACAAATAGCCAGCCATTTGTTAACAAGTAATGTTTTTGCTCTTGTAATTCGAGAATTCGTAGGTTGAACACTCCAAATATTTGGTTTTCATTGTAAACTGAATATATATGCGTATAAAAAATATATAACGGGCCAAATTTAATAATGTAGTAGATTTTTGTTTGTTTGATATCATAACTAATCAGAATTTAAAACAGAGTTTTACCATTTTTCGAAAACTTTAATCAAATTAAATTTAACTACAGATTCTCGCTTGCGGTTTCAGTCGCGTAGCTCCCGACTCCGTGGGAAATTTAAAATTATATATATTCTATGTTACTCTATATTTTTAAATTCGGTCTAGTAGTTTCAGAGCCTATTCAATGCAAAAAAACAATCAAATCTGTACTCTTTATAATATTAGTAGTCATGACAATATTATCACAATTAGTCTTGTCACAAATGGACAATTTGTGATAAGCACGATAGTCTAATTACTAAATCCCAGTATTCAAAAAATTGTGCTACTCTCGATGACTGTAGACAGTTGGATTGCCTCTCTAGACTACGGATATAGGGTTTTCTTATTGGATTGTCTCGGCTATTACTGTAAATGGTTCACAGTGTTTAAATTCTGCCGGCTATATGAAAGCACAGAGGATTTGATAGGTAATTTCTTGAGGAAGGTTATGGGCTATAAAACTTTAAGTTAAAGCCCACTTCAGTAGTAATAGTTTAACGCGAGTAAAACCACGGTGCGCAGCTTCTCTTATATATGGATATAAATAGAAAGTCTGTCTGTACGATATACACCTTACGAAACATAAAAATGAAAAGAGGAATTATTGACGCTAATAAGTTGTTAAGCGGCCGAAGGCCAATTTCTAGGGCGTCGGACATGTGGTCGCCGGTTCGCTCTCCATCCATTGCACTACCGACGTGAACCCATTCGTAACACAAGCATTTCAGTTAAGCACGGGGGTTAACAAGAATACTAGTAGACAGTAAAACCCTGGTAGCAAACTTAACAAAAAATGTCAATTAGTGGTTGATGATTGTGAGTGGAGTATTACCTATAAGTGCTACAATTCTACACTCAAACAGATCATTATCATCATCAACTTGTATAACGTCTACTGCTGAACAAGGGCCTCCTCCTGAGGGATCATTTCTGCCATAGTCACCACGCGTGACCGCAGTATTATGTTCCAACACACACAAGGGAGCGCTGCTGTCCGTTCCCTGGTATACATTTGTCGATGATATTATAATGATAGAGATTAACGGCAAGTGGTAGCCTTAGAGTAGCTTCTCAACCAACCCGACCTGAAAAGAAATCTTATATTTTACAAAAAGATTTATTGTACGGCGTGAGGATCGAATACACGACCTGTGAGACTTAATGTGTGAGACTTAGCAAGACTTATGCCACTAGGTATTCAAGTAGGTACCAAAACTTTAATAATGTATTTGTGTAACTAAATAAATAGTTTGTGATACCTACCAGTCATGACATATAAGTTCAGTAAATATAAACTAATGTATACCCATTTATCTTGATAAAAAAGCCAATTGATTGCCCGAATTTATTAAAATTGTTCACCAGACACAATCTCAAAAATATTATTAAAATACAGAGATTATTTATTTCTTTTACCTCCTTGAAAATAAATCGTAATATAAAAAGCTCGATAAGCAATGCCAAAATATTTTCATCAAAATATAACTTGTCTCGAATGAAATAAAAAACGTCTCAGAAATCTATTTGGGAGCAGTCTCCACGAAAATATGCTGAAATTACAAATCTTAGCAGCCACGTACCATTACGTGGTGGGTATTATCATCATTTTTTGTATGAGGGTAATATTTTCAACAACTCGCCCTAAGTAGAAGAGAGACAGAAGATCTTATACAGAGTGTAACGTAAAAGTGTAGACATATTGCAGAATTGTAAGTGTTCAGTTCATGACTTGATTATTAGTATCAACAATTAATTAACAAAAATTGTACCTGCCATGCAAAAATGGTCACGTCACTAGACAGTTTTTAAGGGAAAACCAGAAAAGTATTGAATTTCTATATTTAATTTTTTCTAGAAATATGATTTGATTTACATATTAATATGTATTAACGCATATAGTTTAAAATATCACCGTAATCAGTTTAAAATTTCAACATTTAAGGAGAGCATAAAATGTCATACCATCTTGGAATCTGTCATGTTTTGTTCTTTATTTATCTCAAAAACCGCGGAATGCCATGTCAAGAAGCTGTGTTAAAAACACTCGCTGTTAAAAAACCGTTACGTTACAGTTAACGTTCTTTAATTCAAATCTTGGTACATTTATATTTCGTATTTCACCGAAAATGTATGAATCGGTATATACATAACAAGTATTAATGTTTTCATAAGATTGTATCACTGCCTTTATTTATTTTAGGTTTAGGCTCCAATACAAAATCAAACTCTACAGTTTAATTTTCAGAACCCCTTTATAAGGTAAATTTTACCGACATTTTTAAGACAAGTAGTGCACTACGGTAATAAATCCCTTATTTTAAGCAAACAAAGCACACCCAGACTCTTAAAAACTATCCATGGTTAACACAAATAGTTTACTGGATGGGAATCGAACCCAGAACACCAGGTCTAAGAAGCAGCGGTGCTGTGATTTCGGTCGTCCCTCGGGCGTGTGTCACCTGCGATCATTCATGATTTAAGAATACCTACGATGACCAAAACCCAAGATAAAAATATATACATTTCGCCCCAAAATTCTTCATATAATTAATTGTTAACGAGGTCTAATCTAACTTTTCCCTTAAAAAGAAGGAAAAGGCATTATTAAAGTCCCATAGCAAATACAGGAGGAAAAGTTAAATACTTAGTCGGAACAAAAAACGTCACTTGCCCTAAGGGTGATTTCATTTGCGAGAAAACTTTCTATTCTAACTTCAAAATATATTTTTTATAATGGGAGATAGCGCAAATTTAATGAAACGTGCTTCTATATTAAAGTCAAATATTAAGGAAACATTATCTTTGTTAAGCACCGCAATGCTATTGTATGATAAGGGGAATTATTATAGGTATTACTTAAACTACACCACCAACTCGTTGAATAGCTCTCTTTTATTAACAAAACCATCGGTGACCCTACCAAATCGGGTGAACCAAACGCTTGCGACTTATAAAATAACGCCATCTATTGCCGCAAGCGGTAAACTTAGGTACTTAAAATATTCAATATATTTTTGAATATCGAATTTGTCGGGAACAACCTTTGTGCGAAACTAGGTGTCCTGCGCAGTTTTAACGGCGTTATGTTTTGTAATTATCTTTTAGCCGAAATTCTAATTCTTTTTCTGAAGTACAATTATTAGTTTATGTTTTCTACCTTCTTACTGTCCGTTTCCGTCCACTGTTGAATATAGCCGGTATCTTAATAAACTTTGTAAGCCGGAGTCTTGAAAAGATATTGACATAATCACCACGCTTGGCGGGCGGATGTGTGATCGCAGTAAGATAGTAATACTCTTAGATGCTTCTCTTCATCCATCAGATTTATGTCCCTTAGTCGCCTCTTACGACAACTATGGGAAGACATGAGGTGATCTATTCTAAACCTGAATTAAGAAAACTGTATCTATCTATATTAATTATTATTGGCTGTTGATTTGCTTGACTGTTGCGAAGCTTAGTTCGTTTATTTAATGATTCCTAGACTTTTATTTTTAAAGTTAAACTAATCTTTGGTTAACCCTTAAAAACCGCAACACAATATTAACTGTATAAAGTAAACAAAATATTTTTATTTTCATCAACGAAAAACGTGTCACTTTTATCCTGCTAGATAAAAGGCGTGACAGTCGCGACGTGACAAAAAAATGTACCAAGTCACGTAAATACAGGGTGTTGGTGACAGTCGGCTAAATGATGATGGATTATAGCTCCCGTTCCCGTAGGAACAGATTCCTGATGATGACAGATTCCTCAATAGATGGGTTAATATAACACGGAAAGAGTTTTTCAAATCGGACAATTAGTTCCTGAGATTAGCGCGTTCAAGCAAACAAACAAGATGAAAGAAGTATAGATTTTAGAATTAAAAATAAAGGCTTCATATTTTTAGACGTCTAGACATTATATTTTAATCATTTTGTGCTTTTGGACCTCGCAACTTTATGATAAAAAGGCAAGAAATGCAGAGGAATCAACATATTTATTTTGAAATAAACATTTATAGCACAATAAAGTAGTGTTTTTTACAAACAAACATAACGAATGCAAAGAAAACATTATTTGAATAATAGCAGATAATCTAAAATAGCAATGTCGAGATTTTCCTCAAAGAATTACTTATCTCGAAGTATAAATCAGTGGCTTGTTCTATTGCCGGAAGGAAATCCATACATGCAGCACAAAACTCCCCTAGTAATATAATAACTCATCACAATCCCTGCGCAAACAACCACCCTGAACCCAGGGTCCAATCCTCAAAGATGACCTCTTACACCGGTTGCTTACTTTGTAGATTCAACCATTTAACAACACCGGAATCCCATCCACTCTCATGCCCGGTGAAATAGCAAAAGCTACATTTTTGAGGCAAAGACCCTTCTCAGAAGACTGTCCCCAACACAGTATGATCCCGTCAACAGAAATGAGTCCGACATAATGTTTTTTCAGAGATTGTGCTTAAATATTTACGTGAAGATGTTTTTTTAACAAAATATGTCATTTTCAGCAACACTTTGAGAGAGCTACGTCTTGAAAGCTATAGGGTTTTGTAGGACCCTTCACACACAATATTTATAAAACGATATAAAGATTTAACTCGAATAGCAATATTTAAGCGATTGAAATAATTGAGCTTTTTTTTAAATGCCCGCTTGACTGACCACGTCTGCGCTGATGTCGGTACTGGATAATAGCCCAAGAGTCTATGAAGTCGCCCCCACATGAGCGGGCACTCTCCTTAAGCGTTTATCATAATATGGTGTTAGGTATATATTTTTTTCGGACGGATATTTATATATTTAAGCACGAGGCTTTTGCTACTTCACAGTGCATAAATGCGAGCTCAGCCTTAACCTTATTTAAAGGTTTATGAACTACAAACTAAGTAACCTGCGCTAGAGGGCGCCCCCTGTGACTCTTGGACCTCGGCTCAGAGCGGTCGCTGACGGAGGGATTGAGGGTCTTATATGCCCTTTAGTTGTTTGAGGGATTTAGCGGGCTTCTCGGAATTCGGGTCTACGAGGGCATCGGAAGAAATAAATGATCGATTGAACATAAAAGAAGCTGACAGTTGGTAACTCTTGCGCTCAAATCATGCGTTTTGCTGTATAATAATATAAATACAGTTTGAGAATGCTGATTTATCTTTTCAAAGGTTGAAATATCTTTATAGATCTTTTTTTGACACCTAAAAATCTAGCGTAAGCTATAGGTATATACGGATTTAATCAAATCAAAATAATCAAAAATTTGTAGGGTCAGTGGTTATGTGGTCGAAATACCGTAACATAGTGTGTTTATGATATAAATATTATTCTGTTTTACCTGGACTACGTGGTATCAATTTCGTTTATGAAGCCAGATGTTATAATAACTTACCTGAAAAAAGAAAACGGGCTATTAATATTAATAACATTTATATTTATTTATCAAATTTTATTTAAACAAGCTTTGTTAGTAAATTATTAGTATAAAATTTAAAATAAATCAACTATACAAGACTAATACAATAAACTGAACTAAGTTATATAATTTACACAAAACACAAAACTTTTCAAATAAAACTACTAGTAAAACACTCAAAATGATATATTGAAATTAATTTAAAAATAAGCTTTGATCAAGAAATAATTATAGTTCAACAAGCTTAACAATAAAGTGATTAAGTCTTATAAACATTTTTTAACATCTAAATTTAAACAAAAATATCTAGAAGTCAGAAGCACAAGAACGGATGTCTATAACTTAGAGGTACTTTAGAAGCTAGTAAGTGCCAGTTTGCGATAAAGGCACATACGACGAATGTTTCTGACGTATAATGGCACAGACGACCTTATGCTTCTGAGCTCTAGATATATTTAAATTCAGTTACAAAATGTGGTCCAAACAAACATAGATAGATTGCAAGTTAAATAAAAATGTCTTTTACCACTTTTTATCTTCGGAAAAAGACACTATTTTCTTAGTCATATTCACACCCGGGGAAAATATATATGTATAAGATATTTACATCATGTTTATACATAAAGCTACGCGTCGACTGATTCATAATCGCCGAGGGAAATCGCCCCCGAAAAGCGATACGTCTAATTCTGTGTCAAAACAAAGATAAATAAAATGATGTGACCTTGTGAAAGATGATTGAGGACTTTCTTTTGCTTTCTTTAGTATTTATGGTATTGTGTTTTTTTAAGGCTGACAACACATTGGACATGCACGTCCTTCTTGCATTTGTCACACGACGGCGGGGGTAGTGAATGACGGGAGCTCGGCGCTCGTGCAGTCGAAAGAAAGAATGTAAATGAAAGAATACGGGGTCAGCCTTCATGTTTTATTTAAAATAAAAATGAATTAACATATGAAACGAATTCGGTAACCGGGACAATTATTTATGTTAATCACTGATAACTATTCCGAATCTAGGTGAGGTTTGATTGAAATTTTACAAGAAAAGTTTATTATATAAAATCCTTGCAACACAAAAATGGATATCCTAATTATTACGGGAATAGCAGTATTTCTAAAAACAGAAAAAAAATGTCATTTTGATTACAAAAAACAATATTCCGAAAGCACAAACCTGCACTTAAACAAGCCCATTTTAATCCCATGGGCCTATTTTACCCTAAAACGGTAGGTCACTAAAGACATGTTCAACTTGTTTTCCATGTTTCAACCTGTAGTAACATGTTGCACCAACTTTGAACATGTCGCGGCGAGATTTATGGGATGTGACAAATAAGTGAGACAGGTTACATGGCAGAATTATTTCATGTGCGCGTAGGATTGGCTGATTTGGGACGGATAAAATGTTCAATTTTTCGAAATTGGTATGTGGATGTGGATTTTTTTGTTTCACTTTTATTGACTGGAATTGGTTTTACTTTGATGTTATAACTAGCTTAATATATATATGGAAACTAACTGTTTGTGTTGTTAGTTGAATATGGATGACAAAGTATTTTGACTTTATGACATTTTCATTAACAAAAAAAGTATTACGAATATTACATAAAGAGGGACGACTGGTTTGACCTCAAAATCCACTAATCATTAAGCGTGGATTTACCTAAGATGAAAGTTCGACTCCCACTGGTAGTCTTCATTTATTTCGCTCAATTTTTAAAATAAGTACTTGCATATGTACCATTTCTGAAAAATGTGCAAAAAATAAATGCTTAAAATAAATTTACACGCTACATGCATGCTACATGCATGTTGTAACTTCAGTACTATTTTGCGTAGTAGGTAAATCAATAAATAGAAATGAAAAGTATTTTCTTATTACCTTTTCTTATTAATAATTTTTTTTTAAGATGAAATAGACGCGTGCTGCTATAGTTTAAACTACCTATTACTAATTGTTACAATTCGATTCCGAATCGAATCAAGATCTGATTAATCGATTATAAACGCCATCTCTAAGTACCATGGAAGTTAAAATTGGCCATGCAATCTTTTGTTATAAGAAATTTAAAGGCATTTTAATTGTTTTTTTACTGTCTAATTGCTTATTGGATAATGAAGTAGATCGATTGAGATTATTGATTTCTAATCGAATCCAATTGTTACCTAAGTTAAGCCGTTAATTATTAAATAAATTATTTGAGTTATGACTTGACATAATCAATGTAATAGGTATAGGTAAACCATATAATAATGTTTAGTTTCATATAACCTGTTATGTTAGTACATATACATATAAACACAGTTTTGAGCTGTTTTTACATACTTACATAACAGAACCACTGAACGGATTGCGCTGGGCACGCAGTTATTACCGCACCGGTATTCGCTAAAAAAGGATTTCTTAAAATTAACTTGAAAGAATGAAAGAAGAGGCTAAAGTTTATACGAGAATTGAATTCTTTGAGAAGCCATGTGAAAAACAGGAAAAACTTCAAAATATAGTCATAACTATATCCATTGTTATCACAAACAATCTCTTCTTAACAATCAATTATAATTATGATACAAATTATTCGTAAGTTCCAGTAACCCGATGTCACTTGGATAATTAGAACGTCTTTTATATTAATTTACTCGTCTAATAAATAAAAGGTTTCGAGTTCCGCGACTACCTAAGAACCGTGACGATTGTAACTCAATTTTAATTAATTTTGCTCAAAAGTTTCTCGAATGTTCTTAAGCGACCATAACCGTGGCTTTTACGCTCAATTAGGATCGAGATGTGGGCGGAATGTGCGGTATTCGAGATTCCTTGGTAACGTTTACACATATTTTTTTCTCTTATAAGTCTTTTTGATCAAAATATTTAGCAATCTGATAACGAGTCATGGTTTGCGATTTATAAACGATGGATTGCTGCTCTACGCATAGGATGAAGCGTAATATATATACCTAGCTATATATGCAGGAACGGATACTATAAAGAGAAAACCTTCCTACGCGCGTTTTCACCCGCGTATATTTGGAAACTTTAACTTAAAATATAGCCTATGATACACAAATGACGTGGCTTTATATTGGTAAGTACAAGAATTTTTAAATCGGTTAAGTAGATCAAGAGATTACACCCTACAACGTCACAAACTAAAAACTCACCAACTTTACCTCTTTATAATATTAGTATAGATGAACTTAAAAAATGCCCTAGAGCTTATTTTTTCATCTTATAACTTTATATTCATGTAAGATTATGCATTATGCACGCGATATTAAGAAATTTCACACATCTCCGTCCGTTTCGTAAAAAGGGGTGCTAAGTTTTTGCATGACGTATTAATATAGAGATAGACAACAATTATTCACACACAAAATCAATCAACCCTAATTTCATGCACACATCCATTTGCATTGTGCCGGCAGCGTAACATATACCCTCCAACAATTATTATTTTAACGTAAGGGTGGCCCTTTCCGGTGCTAGTAGATGTCGGTGTAGGTACATATGCTTCAGCGTTGCCAGAATGTTAAAAAAACAACATTTTACGTAAATTTTGACGCTCTCGTGTTATCTTGATCTTGAGTAAGATCATATTTCAATATTTTACTTTTTAGATTTTCCTAGGTATGTCCTAACAAAAAAAAAACTGCTGCGCTAGTCGATTATTCGATTAATTTTTATTACAATTTATTCGAAATTGAACTAGGTAAGGTAATGTTAGGACTTTTTGAGCTGATCCATTTTGTATTTGACTATCTGTTACTGGCAACACAGATATTATGCTTTGCCGCATTCGATGCACGTCACAGTGATTGGGACGAGCGCGGGAGAGGACGCTCGTTCCAATCATTGTCAGTGAAAGGATATTTGACATGAACAAATTGAAGTGTGTTTGTAATGGAAAAAACAATACAGATTTCTAGTAAATACATTTTCTTTTTTGAAAGATTACTAGCTGAGTTTTTGCACATTACTAGTATTCCGACAACCCCCGATGATTAGCGGTATTTGGCTCGATTTAAATCTCGAAGGTTCGAATCCCACACCGGACAAGAAATCTTTGTGTAAATTCTAAGATTTCTTTTCGGTTCTGGTGGGTTGATGGAGTGCCAGTGCCAAAACCCTTCCTCGTGAGGAGGACCATGTTCAGCAGTGGACGTTACACGGGCTGATGATGATGATGACTAGTATTCTTGTGAGCTCTTCGGGTTAAACTAAAATGCGCGTGTTAGAGGGTTGACGTCGGTAGTGCAATGGGTGGGGATCGAACCGGCGAACACATTATCGCAAGTCCTAGCAATTGGGTTACGGCCCTTTATAGCTTTGAAATAAAAGATAGATATCAGTACTTCGAGCTATTCTTTATATTTCTCAAAGGCGTTAAATATCTCAACTTAAATTTAAATCGGAACTAAAATGAAAAATGTATTCATTTCTTTGTTTATTTCCTTCCAATCTATTTCTACCTTTTCATAGTCAAAGAAAAACAATAAAGGAGGTAAACCAAAACAAATACACCCTTTGGAAGTCAATCAAAAAAGGTAGGATTTCGATGCTGGCTAAATATTTGATTTGACGTCAACAAAAGTTTGTCGGTATTACAACAGTGCAATTTGTGTGTTGAAATTAAAGTAAAAAGAAACAAAAAAGAAAAGAAAACTAACCTATATCTATACTTATATATAAAGCTGAAGAATTTGTTTGTTTGCTTGAAAGCGCTAATCTTAGTAACTACTGGACCGATTCGAAAAATGATTATCAGTGTTAACTTAATAAATATAGCCCATAACCCACCTCGATAAAAGGGCTATCTAGCAGGGAAATAATGTTTCGAATCGGAACAGTAGTTCTTGGGATTAGCGCCTCAAGCAAAGTAACAAAAGCTTAATATATTAGTAGATATAGTTAAGATAGATGACTTACATTTCCATCCTACAAATCAGAATTTAATTCCTACTCCTTTACGATGCATGTCAGATTCGGGAATGCACTGCCGGTTAGATCCACTTTTTAATTTATTAGCCCGTTTACGTCCACTGCTGAACATGGGACTCCTCTTTAACAAAACTTGGCAAGCCGAGGGATATTTCCGTATCGAGGGATATTTCCGTAAACACCACGCTTGGCAGGCGGATTGGTGATCGCAATAATATGTGAGATCTTTGAGGTGATAGATGCTGTCATAGGAAGATATGGGGTGTTCAATTCTATGCTGGAAACCACACGGCTAAAATATTCAATAAAATTTTGTAATATTACCTACACGCTTTTATTTATTTATATCATCATATACATATCATCTGTATGACATAATAAATAAATAAACATTTGTTATGCCCAGACCGATAAAAAAATATTGAAACGATATTAACTAGTAAAAAACCGATAGCGAGGCTAAACTGTAATTGTCAATTAAACGTAGCGCCGAAACAAAATCAGTCCAGCGTTAATTTAAGGTCGCAACACAGCCCAACGGAATTTTATTCGCATTTTATCCAATATCTCGGAATTTCGCTCCAAAATCATCACGAATTACACAATAATTGGTCTTGTATTTCTGTAGGGAAAAATAAATTTACGCACTGGGGAAGCGAGACACATATACGCCGAATACACGTGAGAGACAGAGACAGAGGCAGGTAGGTTTCAAATTGTCGCCATTGCAATATTCAGGATTAAAAGTTACGCTCGGCTTGGCAGGAGAATATCGTCGGACAGTCGAGAACAGAAATGCTACGCTGCTTTTTTGTTTTTCTTTTTATTATTTTTCCGCGTAGGCAATTTGATTTTTTCAGCGCATTTGGTTTACGGCTCGCTGGTCAATTTCATTGTTACCTGGCGGCGTATGTGCCAAATTAGAGCCAGTTACCGCTACAGACTAAACTGTTATGGCAGACCGTTGTTTTCGTTAATTGATGGCGTTGGTTGGGGTTGTGAATTTGAATACTTTTAGCATATTTTATTTATAAAGTAATAAATAAAATAATATTTTATGTAAATTGATATGTTTTATATACGATATTACGATAATAATTATCTACTGCACTGTTTGCGTAGTTTAACAACTAGTGTTTTAGGTTCAAATCCCGCACTGGACAAGTACGATTCTTTTACAATACTTTAGATCGATCGATGTGGAAATGGTTTTTTTTTCAACAATCAGAAGCAATAAGAGGTTGTTATAAAAATATTAAATGTGTTAAATTTATTTTCTAATAATTTTGAAAGAACAATGTAAAGTTAAGTTTATGTGTACTAATTCATATAAAGAGAATAAAAATGTAAATATACTTATTTTGTTAACAAACGTAACGAACAGTTATTTTCGCGACTGTACTTCTGAGTTTTAATATTTTAATTATTTTTTTTACTCGAATATCTTTTACGAAATTAAATATGCAATAATCCCAAATGTCCTACTTTTACTTTTTTATAAAAAAATATACAAAATGGTATCGTCGTTTCTCATCCCTTGATCAATTAAATATTTCGTTAACACATTAACGTTTCCAGATGGCTCAGTTACATAGGTAATATATTGTAAGATTATTTGAAACTCTAAAATAGACAAATAAATTCATCAAATAACGACCAGACAACAAAAACTAATCCACTTTTTACCCTAAATCTTTAAAATTTCATCTCAATACTTACCAACACATTAAATATTGCAGTAAAATCACCTGAATAGTACCCGATATATCACCAAAACATATCAAACATTCACACCCACTATCCGCAACTGTACCCAATACAATGGGACCTCAAAAAAGACACGGCCATTTTGGCCACCTGAATGTCTAGCCCGGCAATTTTCTTGCGAAATATTTATACCAACGGGAAAATGCCTTTCTTTTCTCTTTGGAGGAAAAAGAAATGTAAAATTGTTGCTACTAGGTGTTATAAAGATTATGTCAGTTATTATTGTAAAAGGTATAATAAAGCAATGTTACTGAAAGCCTTCGCTTTGAAATCTAAGTTAAGTATTTATTAACTTAAGTTTACCCACACAGCAGTACCTGCAGGATTCGTTCCCTCGGGAACCTACAAAGAAACTAGGTAAAGTGAGACTAATATAGCTGTTAACTTTGCTGTCAATTCAAATGTAGTTTCTGAAAAAGCATTTCGTCCCTCGACTTTTTCGTTCCATAGGATGTGTCACACAATTTTAATGCTTTTCTATGATTCCTCTCATGAAAACGTTAGTTATACATAAATAACACAGAAATCAACTTAGCTGATCATGGTAATTATTTCGCTCTTTTCACACTTAACATAAGTTTTGATAACTTATTAATAAATCAATCACAAAATCCTTTAAGAAGTAACTTAGCCAACGTAACTTAGAAATGTTATATGTGGATCTTTGATTTTTTTTTCAAATAATTGACCCTTGACATAGCTAGGTCGAAGGGGGTTAGATTCTGGCAAATATCTTTGTTTACAATGAATGTTCCGGGTTTAGTTTATTGACGTACTGCGCTCCGTAACTCGGAAAGCTCGTTAAGCTTTTGATCCAAGTGCCAAATTTAACTCCCGACGATGCGCGACGTAACGACACGTTTCGCTTTACGAAACAAAACCCTTTCATGTCTCATAAGATTCTAGAATTAAAATTAAATTAATCATTGAGAATCAACATCACACGTTATTTTCCAGTCAAAAATATTAAAATACATAATTATTATTATAACTAGCTGACCCGGCAGACTTCGTACTGCCTCAATCGATACATAAAAGACCTAAACATTTGTATAAAATAAACTGGGCCGTAGAGACTTCGTTTATGCGGTACTCCTACCCCTACACTACCCCTACCCTACACTACCCCTACCCTACACTACCCCCACCCTACACTACCCCCACCCTACACTACCCCTACCCTACACTACCTAGCCTACACTACCCCTACCCTACACTACCCCTACCCTACACTACCCCTACCCTACCTCTACCCTACCCCTACCCTACACCTACCCCTAATCTACCCCTACCCCTAATCTACCCCTACCCTACCCTAAAAAATCTTAGCAAAAAAATAAAGCTCAAATTGACTCTACATTTTAGTTAGAAAACGTTTGTATGGGAAAAAGAAAAAGGCTGTTTGAAGGGGTTTTCAGGCAACTACTAATAAATTAAAAATTAATTAAAAAAACATTGTCCAGCGGACAAAATTGTGAATCTAAACCATTCCCAGATCCCCTTGAACACACACAAAAAATTTCATCAAAATCGGTCCAGTCGTTTGAGAGAAGTTTAGTGACATACACACTCACAGAAGAATTATATATATAAAGATAAATTAAATATAGCACTGTTAGCTTAATAACACTTTTCTATTTCTACTAATATTATATGCATAAAGAAGAAATATTTTTACTTTTTGTATGTATGTTTGTTACAAATAAAATTAAAACCTACTTCATGGATTTCGAGAATTCTTCACCATTAGAATGCTACATTATTCCTGAGTAACATAGGCTAATATTTGAATATGAAGTTCATGGAATCGCGGGTCATACCACGTGCGGAAAGCTAGTATTTAATCAATAAGTATAGGTATATAAAATTAGATAATACTTAGAAGTGTATTGTGTAACAATTATAGGTTAGTAAAACATCACATGACGACTTCCAAGATCAAAGCCTACAAATAATTATCACCCAACCATATAATTTCATTTAAATTGCAAATGTAACGTACCTACTCGCAAATAGGATGAAAATTTTCTCATTCCGACTCCCAAAAAGCTAAGCCGTTTGGTGAAATAGCCACGCAGCAAAAAACTTAACCCTTCGCTAAGCAAACGGGAATAACACGTATCAATCTCAGCTACCCTTTCTGAATCAACATGAAAATAACCACCACATATTTTATAGATACAATAGGGTGGGTAACAATGGATTGCCAATGAATCTCCATTTCGGGGTACATAGGAAGGTAAATAAATATACATTATATACTTTACATGTATAATGTAACGGCATTTATCGATGGGTGAAAAATATTAGTTAGGTTAAGTCTACGCTCAGTGCCTCGGAAAGCACTTTAAGCAGTTATCATTATATCATCTATGACAATCATCGCCTTGAAAACTGGCAGCAGAAGCGTATATCTGTAATATGGATAAGATATTGCGGTCACAACCCCATCTGTCAGGCGTGGTGACTGTAGTGAAATCATGATTATTATACACAACCAACACCTGAAACTTGTGTATGACATAAGAATAAAAAAAAGGATTTAAAAAATCACCCCTTGATGAAAAGGAGTGTCAAAGATTGTAGTAAAGAATAGAAATCCACGCAGATGAAATCGCGGACAACAGCAATTTATCAGTCATTAAACAAGAATTCCCCATTTAATTATATTCACCGTTTACCTAAAACTCTCGGCCATAAAACTGATTCTATTTCCAACGGCAGAAGATAAATTCCTATCAACTAAATTCGTTTAAACTGAACCATCCTTCGCCATTCGTTAAGTCGACAAAACAGTCTTTTATACTAAAATGCCTAGAAGGTACCTTTTTTTCCTTTTCCTTCCTTTTTTCGCAACTACACTGTCCATTTGGTTGTTATAAATGGCATTTGTGTGTAATCTTTATTGCGTTGAAGTAAACAAAGTTATCTTTTAGTATAGTTTTGCTTTTCGTCCGATTATTATTGGACAGAAAGTTGGTGTATTTATCTATAGTAAAATATATATATATATATTATAAAGTGGGAAGATTTGGTTTTTTGTATTTAATATGCTCTCACAGGAGTAACAACACATGCTATATTAATTAATGAATTTACACTTAACTAGGAGTGCGTGCCGGGGTCGTTGGTCCTTTATTAGGCCTAAGGCTAAGTCCAGAGCATGTGTCCGGGATCTAAAAGCTCGCGGTGTTAACTGATAACATAGATTATTATTTAACATGTAATTTTATTTGATTTCCCAAATAAAGTTAAAACACACTCTTTCTGAAGCATATATACATATATGATTTTCTAAATAATGAACAATCATAGGCATTCCTTAGTTTGCACACACACACATCTATATAATCGCAAGTAGTGTATGTCCATTAGTCAACTATATAATATTTAGCAATACCGAAAACTACCGCATTTTACCAATATTTCTTATTTATCTTATACACCAAGCCACTGCACTGCGATGCGGCATGACTAGTTAAAGTAGGATAGCCATATTAAACTACGGATAAAACCCATACACATACCAGGCCACTCAGAAAGTATTGCGAAAAATAGTTTTTATATATGGGAGACTGGCCGGTTAGAATCTTTTTCGAAAATATGATTACTTGTAAGTAAAAATATGTGTGTTCCATTTTCAAAATTTCCCTCCACATTTTTTGCGAGCCAATTCAAAGTATCGTGTCTTACTGAAAAATGGATCTGCGCCGGGAACATTTTAGAGCTATGATTTTTTACGATTTCAAGTGTCGCCTGAAACCGGATAAATCGTTCGATAGACTTCAAATGGCATTTATGGATGAAAGCCCCTCCAAGGCAACCGTGTATCGTTGGTATAACGAATTTAGGCGCGGTCGACCAACCTTGGGGGATGAAGAAAGAAGCGGTCGCCCTTTGACGGCTATTACGGAAGAAAACGTGCTAGCAGTGAAAAATTTAATCCAAGATAATAGGCGAATTACATATCAGGAGATTCAACACATATTAAAGATTGGATCGGGAAGCGTTCACGAGATTCTACACGGGCATCTTCGCGTGAGGAGGATAGTATCGCGCTGGGTGCCGCACTACCTCACCGACGCTCAGAAGCAGGCCCGGGTGGAATGGTGCCGTGATATGCTGAACAAATTTGAAGCAGGCTCGTCTCGGCGTGTTTACGACATCGTAACAGGTGATGAGTCCTGGATTTATCAATACGAGCCAGAAACCAAGCGCCAGTCGACAGTTTGGGTGTTTCAAAATGAACCAACGCCTACCAAAGTGAAGCGATCTCGAAGCGGGGGGAAGATTTTGATCGCCAGCTTTTTTAATTTGACTGGCCACTTGGCCTCAATTCCCTTACGAGATCAAAGAAGCATCAACGCCGAATGGTATACTACCAAATGTTTACCAGAAGTTTTTTCTGTTGTGAGCAACAAGCGACCAAACACAGGGCTCCGCGGACTACTGCTCCACCACGACAATGCGCCTGCACACACCGCGCTCAAAACGAGGGACTTCCTAGACAGCACACCAGTCAAATCCTGGGTCACCCTCCTTACAGCCCTGATCTAGCACCGTGTGACTTCTTTTTATTTCCAAAAATAAAAAATCAGCTCAAGGGGATACAATTTTCGTCGCCGGAAGATGCGCTGGCTGCGTTCGAGCAGGCTGTAAACGAGGTGTCTACGGCGGACTGGAAAAAGTGTTTTGAAAACTGGTTCAGACGCATGAATCTTTGTATAGAGGCTGGTGGAGAGTACTTTGAAAAGATTTAATAAAAATATATGTACCTGTAGAACAATTTTTTTTAGTGTCGCAAATCTTTCTGAGTGTCCCACGTATGTCGGGTTATCTTATTTACTTTGTCAATAGGTATTGTGGTATGGTAGCCCTTCATTGTGCAGATAATATAGTTATCAATAAAATAGTAACAACAAATATAAAATACTATATGCATTCTATCTATATGCTAATATACAGGGTGTCCCAAAAGGTTAAGTAGCTGGGAAATGGGGTGACAGGGGTGGACACAATGGTCACTAAAATAAAAAAAAAATCCGCTCTGGGTATTTAAAAAAAATGGCATTTTTTTAAAAACTTAAAATTTTACACCTTGTTATTTTTGATGTTGATGACCTTTTTGTTATTGAAGATTACATAACAGCATTTTTTTTAAATACAGCCATATTTGTAGGTACAGTTAGCACAAGGTGTAAAATTTTTAGTCTTTTAAAAAATGCCATTTATTTTTTTAAACACCCAGAGGGTATTTTTTATATTTTTCTGGTGACCCTTGTGACCATCCCTATCACCCCCCTTCCCAGCTACGTAATCTTTTGGGACACCCTGTATAAAGCTGAAAAGTTTGTTTATTTGCTTGAACGTGCTTATTTCGAAACTACGGGTCCGATATGAAATCTTCTTTCAGTGTTAGATATGCCCATTTATCGAGGAAAATTATATATAGCCGATATTAATTTAAAAAGTACCTACGGAAACGGGAGTTACGCAAATGAAACGGCGCGCGGTAAGCTAGTTTATCTATGTATATTCACAAAAAACAACACCGTGCCGCTAAACTTTTCTTGGAAGAAACAGAAGGTATATGAAAAGCATATTACTCAACCCTTACTCGTAATTAATTAACACAAAATAACTCTTAATGTAGCAGAAGTTACCTATTTTCCTTCAAACAAGTCACTTACAATAGTTACAATTCACCCATCGCGTGCAAGTTACATGATTATTCATTAAAATCTGCTTTAAGCTCACTCTAATGCCAGGACATATCCCGCTAAAACCGTATTACTTAACCACCCTAACTCCACGTATCTACCATAAAAAGTAACTGCGAATTATAGAAGCTGCGATATGAACAGAAAACATAGGAACTTATTGAAAAATACATGTTCATACAACGCTTTAATCGTACGGGGTACAGTAAATAGAAAAAATCGGACACGTTTTAATATAACCGACAAGCATTTTTGAGGGAAGTTGGATTTCACGGGTAGCCATGTTGATACGAGAATTATTGTTTGTACGTTTTTGACGAGAATGAAGTGAGTTTTTGAGTGAAAAAGTTTTGTGTTAAATTTTTTTTATTATTTGTTTTTTTTATGTACGATTATGAATGAAGACTATACAATTAGTATTTTTTTGTTTAAAGATCACTAGCAGATTTTTGCAGTTTTCTAGTAGGTACCTAATCTTGTTAAACCTTGTGCTAAGTTAAAATGTTTGTGTTACGAGTGGTAATGCAATGGGTGGGGACCGAACGGGCGACCACAAGATCACAAGTCCGACACCCTAGCCATTTACATATTAACTAGATATTTGGATAACAGTTAGCCTGTATGAATAGGCATATGCGCAGTCTTTAGTTTCAGTCTGATGATATGATGATAAATCTATACTTATATATGCAACTGAAGAGTTTGTATGTTTGTTTGCTTGCTTTAACGCGCTTATCTCAGGAATTACAGGTCCGATTTGAACAAAATCGTTCAGTGTTATAGAGTTTATTTATCGAAGAAGGGCTATATTTAATTATGAAGTTCCTACGGGAATAGGAGTAGCGCTGATGTAACCGCCCGCGGGAACACACTAAAACTAGCAATCGTATCCGGGACAATCATATATTCCAAAATGTGTGATTTCTTAGATTTAGAAATCCATAATATATATATATATATATATATATATATATATACTTAACTGGTATCGGAACGGTCATCAATTCACCGGCTATCAGCAGTAATCCCAGTCTGATAAGCTCTCCTATACTAAACCATATATTTAAAAGCCATCTGCGTTTCAATTCGTAATTATACATTTAATATTCAATACTATTTGTCAAATTGGAAACATAATAACTTGGTGCGCCCATTCAATTTAATTTTCATCATCATAATGAAAAATACAGCAATAATTTCAATAAACAAAACTAATTCGTACTCCATACAGTTTAAATCCAATCTAATTGTACCATTAATTATTGTATTTTGTGTGTAAAAAGCCGCAATACGCAGTACCTATGTGAATACAGAGGCGTTTTTTCGTTCGCATTTCTGTTTAGCTATTACAGCCGCGGTCGTAATGTGGTACATTTATCACAGATACGACCATTGTGCGTCAGGTGAATCCATATATTAACATTTGTTTTCCTCAACGGGGTACGCTAAATTGGGGAAATCTTTTAAGTTTTTTTACAACTGATTTCCTGTCGCTTTCGTATATGGGGATCAATTTATTGGATTTGATGTGAATCGTTATGTAAGAAACTACTACTCGCCGTGAGGTTTCCGACTTAAAATAGATCATTCATCATTCATTTAAAATATATCAGCTCGAGGTTAGTTACCATCTTACTGCGATCAGTCATTTGAATCTGTATTTTTTATGCAATTGAAATTAACCCTTCGTTGAGTATTAGCAACGAATTAAAGATTTAAATTGTATACCTATGTCATACTGAATTGTTAAATGAAACACTTGCTTACAAAAATCAAGTCACTGCTTACCCCTTTACAAACATAGGTATTACATTAGCGTGAAAATGTTGCCGCCTTTAAATAAAGTGGTTTTTATGTTGTAACAAGTATGTGATCCGAATACTTAAACATCCGGTCCTACATATAAAATCAAACCATATCTTCTAATAAATAAGACAGCTTATTGAACTGTAAATTTCGCTTAGAGATCGTCACTTATACATAACTGGCGTACCTCTATAAAGCTCTCACGAAACCTTAAAAATAAGGATATTCGCACATCACAAAAAAGCCGGTGAGGTAGGGTTATTTTTATTACGTGGAATAAAAGGAAAATGACGGTTATGAGTTATTTTACAACTTTATTGTCCCGTAGGAAATATTAAGAATATTACACAGAAACTGAAATGATAATTTCTTTCAATTGTGGATATTGTAAAGGGGACGATTGAATTACAAAAGGCAGTTTACACGTTAACGTCAATACGACCTGTTTCAATTGCCTCGTTATATTAAAGTCAAAAGAAATGGGTTTGACTATGTTTGACATTAAGATTATCTCCTGTACCAGGAGTACAGTTATTGGCTTCAGAAATTTCCATGTACTCCAAAAAATATACATGTTCTGATTTCAATACCGCTCATATTAAATCTTCCAAGAATTCCTTCTTAAACTCGCTCCCCTACGTATGTAAGTACATCTGTAGCAAGTATACAAATAATACACATATAATATGTACAAACACCTATGTAAATTTGCTGCCTACATAGAAAATATGTCATTTATCACGCCGGAGGTTGTATGTAGCAAAAAACTGTAAAAATGTTGGTTGAAACGAATTTTTCGATGCTTAACGGAATACGGCATTTTTGAGAAAAACGCCAGAGTGAGTGATGGTAGTATTTGATGGAAATAACGTAGAATTACGCTTTAAGTGAAGTGTGTACCGTGTTATGATTTAAGCGCAGTTTTTGGATCGTAAAATTGGAAATTTTATTTACATTTTCTACTAAGATTTTAAGTGGATATTTTGGGCTGTGAGGATGTTTACACTCGCCATTTTATGCCATTAAGAGGAATTTCTTCTACTAACTTACATGAATAAGTGAATGAAATAGAAATATGTGTTAATACAGTTTATACACACATACCTACATTATTTGTTCATATTATAAATAAAAGGCGTGGTTTGTGGAATTATAGCATATATTTGAATAAACAAATAAATGGATAGTTGAAACGGATTTGCTTTGTTACAAAAGTAACATATAGAATTTCATCAAAATAATTTTCCTAAAGCAAGAAAACGCAAAGACGAAACATACGCGAATATAAAATAATTCTGTCTCCCCAATTCCGTCGCCTGTAGTGTACATAAAACAAAAAATCCAATTCGAAAAAGTAATATAATACACTTATTACTTTATTCGCCTCTTCAACAGCGGAACCGGGCTACATTTTAATTCGGAGATGAGTTAGGAAAAAAGAGGATGAGAAATGAAAAAAAAATGGCGGATTCCCGGAAATGATCAAGTCACGTTCTTTGCAAGGACTGAAATATTACTCGTGTAATACAAAGTTCTTATTGTAAGGTGCGATATTATGGGGAATTGAAATTTTACTGAGTTTAAATTGCAACGGAATCTGAGGGAATGGCTGTTGTCAGGCGAATAATTCGAAGTCGGCGGTTATGACTTGATTTTTACAATTTGGGGATGAATTGTGGCAATGTCGTGTCTCGTAATCCAAAGATGCATTATTCGAATTAAATTGTCTTGATAATTCGTTGACTTAAAATTTATTCGCGAATAAAATTCATTAACGAATATATTATTATTCATGATTTTATTCGTTTTGTAAATAATTTTAAAATCTCATACATTGGGGATCTCATATTGTTATTCCCCGTTTGACGATATCATCATTTTGCTTTTACACCTTCACAAGGATAGAGTGTTCTCAGTCTGGTGGTACCTAGTTTATTACAGTCTTTGTGCTGCTAGTATCTAAGTTGTGAATAATATTGGGATGAAATATCTGTCGCTGGGAAAAACTAGTCTTCTATATAAGGTTTCAAGAGGGTTTTTAATCGATCTAGCAAGAAATAGTAAACATCATAGACCATATTTTAGGCATAAGTTCCCATGGGTATGATGGGAGCAGGGGTGGTTATACGGAGCAAAAGGTCTATTATCCTTACATTCCGGTAGTTTACTATAAGTACGTAGCATGGCGCAGTCAATTTATATCAGTACTTGGCACTTCAGTCCCCGAGGAGTTGTGGGAGCGAAAATTGAACAATCATAACGTTATTACAGTAAAGCGTTGACTCGAAGTATTTCGGAGACATTTTGCTTTTAATGCCCTATTTTAGGATTATAGTGTTATAGAATATGTATTTGTTATTTTAGGAAAAGCCTGGGCTTTTTTTCCTCTTCCATTATTATGAGGAAAAGGAGTAGGTTAACCAAGGTGTTACTATCTACGCTCAATGAGCTCATCGAGAAGTACGGCACGGTACCTTAAAAATATCTCTAACCAAATCACTCGTTTTAGGTGAGAGTGTCACTCCTGGTACCAATTAAAGCGTTCATTGGCTACAATGACTGCTGGCAGCCCAAAAGCTTGTTAACTGAGTTTGGCATATAAAGTGCCAGATTTCGTAGTAAGTATCATATTTTACAGTCTACATATCTTCATGAGCCCGTTTACGTCCACAGCTGAACATGGGGCTCCTCTTTAACACACCTTGGCAAGCCAGGGTTGTTGAGGGATATTGTCATAATTATCAAGCTTGGCATGCTAATCGCAGTAAGATGGGAGTATCTTTGAGCTGATGCTGCTGCCTATCTATCAGTTGTATGATGTTAGTCGCCTCTAATGACACCTTCAGGAAGATATAGATAGGGTGGTATATTCTAAGCCGGAAACCACATGGCCATAACAAATCGAAATAAAATACTTGAGATTTGCCAAATTTCTTTTTTTTCTATTAACTACTCATTCCATGAAAGAGCAACAAACTTTCATATTTATAATAATGACACAACGCTACAAAACAGAGTTGTATGTAAATATCATCTTTGTGTTACACAAGAAGGTTTCCACTGAAATGGGATTCACTCCATTTGTTACGAAAAAGCTTTTAGTATGAATAAAAAAATATTAGCTATTTCATAGTAGTTGCATTTTATACATGGCTTGTTTCGTTTATTCTTGTAATAGGTATGATACCTAAGTACTGCTGGTCCAGAGGTTATAAATTCGATTGTAACTAACGGAGTCTAAGGTACCGATTAAGAGAACGATTGCACCGATGATTCAGTGGTTACGGTAGATGCTTATGAGACCTGGTGTCTAAGGTTCGATTCCCACCCGGGATAATTATTTTTGTTTACCACAGATAGTTGTTCTGTGCCTGGGTACTTTGAGTGAATTTAGTGTTTGTTAAGTCTTCCGTGATACAGAGATAAATTTACTAAGTGCGCAAGTGACTTAAAAAAAAGAAAATAAAAATCTAAGTGCCAGCTTGAAGACATAAAGTTGGTGGTGTATCTCCCGTGCCTTGGAGAGCACGTAAATCGAGTGTCATGCCCCTAATTCCTCAACTGTCGAGGAATAGTACGCTTGTGCTTTTTAATATGTCCTGCACATGGCCAGTCTATTGCCACTACAAACCTTTGCATGAATAGGTTATAATATGCTATGAAGTTACCAAGGGAATGGGAATTACGGTTCAAAGATAATTCCCATTCCTGTGGGAAACTCACGTGGCAAGACTAGCATCTACATAAAAGTGTTATTAAGTTATTTTATTAATATGGAGGTAAATCCATTTCCCTGTGTAACCTGTGGTATCATAACACACATAGGGTATATAAGGACATCTCCATCCTAAGAAATATTGGTGGCTTCCAGCTTAGAATAGACCAGCCTATGTCTTCTCATGGGTGTCATAAAAGGCGGTTAATCCTTTAACGGGCAGTGGGAATATAGTACCTATCCATCCAATTTTGAACATGATTTAGGTGCATTGATATAGCTACATTTACTCACCATTTTACTACGATCACCAAGCGTGGTGATTATGGCAATATCCTGAACAATCCTGGCTTGTCTAGGTCTGTTAAGAGGTGGTCCATGTTCAGTAGTGGACGTAAACGAGCTGATAAAAGAAATAAATATATACTACTAGCTGACCCGGCACATAGATGTTGGCCATTTCTCAGACCTACTCAATATGCTCACAAAATTTCATGAGATTCGGTCAAGCCGTTTCGGAGGAGTACGGGAACGAACATTGTGACACGAGAATTTTATATAGTATAAGATATACTATATGCATCTGTAATACGTAATGGAATAAACTTGTTTTTTTATTTTTTTCTGCTATTAAAAATGAAATCAGAAACGTGATGGCGAGCGCAAATTTCAAATATGAGCAAATATGCTATATAAATATAAAACGTAAAACCCGCATTTTATATTCAAATAACATTCCATAAATATCTGGAATATTCTTCATAAATCGCTGATACGTTACATAAGGAATTTATGATGGAAATAGAGGATTTCTAAAATTGTGGTTTGATAAAATTGCTTAACATGCATATAAGTTGGAAGCTATTGAACAGTGTATGCAAATATTTCAGAATATTTTATCGTACTTTACTTTTTTAAATGGAGAATATGGTATTATATTGCATTCATATATCTGAATATTTTTCACTACAATAAGGATTTTTTGTTAAAAAATTGCCAAATTTATATTGTTGGCAGTCGGGGTAGCGGTAGATGTTTGTCAGAGCTTTTTTTTTGTTTTTTACCAGAGTAATTAAAATACAAAGGCAAAGCTTTGTCTAAAAATGTTTAGGCAGATAACTGCTCTGATTTACCTTGTTTTTTTGTCAATTGATTAACTTACAAAGATTAGATTGTTTTCGGATACAATGCTTCTAATAGTCATGAAGTTATAAAAATATAATTGGTCCGTCAGTTAGATTATTAAAAATATTGGACATGTATTTTTTTATTTACCAAAACAATAAAATTTGAGAAAAATACAGAGTAACTACAAAGTATAAAGTTCAGAAGAGGGGGGTTTGCGACGTAACTACAATAATAATTGCACTTAGAAGTGATGTCACGCGAAATTTCAACGCGCTGTATCTACGTCATTTTTTGTTTGAAAAACGAAAAACAAAATACGTGTCCAAATTTTTTGGTAATCTAAATAGATTGTTTTATTCTTTATGCCTATTCGCATTAGAAATACTAAAGTAGTTTTATGTAAAATAAATAAACTTGGATTATATGTATTTTTATATTCTTTCGTTTTTATGGTTTCCTTTAAACTTGACCTCATAGCACTTAGGAAATATTGGCTGCTTACAGTCGATATCTAAAATGAAGAAATAAAGTTTTAAGACTAAATAAATAAGGCTAGATGTGTTTTATATTGTAACGCAAGTGCAAAACATTTATAAAACACAGCGTGAGCAATATTAAACGCGGGGTGATTTCCCCGGGGACCACGTCTCTAGAACATTCTTAGTATAAACTTAGACTGGAAACTAATGTTTTGTCGCAGATTTTTAGTAAATAAACTACATCTGGAATGATAGAATTGGATTACATACAGCCAAGAAATATTTGTGTAAATTCTAAGATTTTTTTCCGGGTCTGGTTGTTTGAGGGAAATTAGCCGGAACAAACAGAAAGACAGGGAAAAATTAAAAAAAAAAGTTGTTATTATGGTATATATATACCGTATTTATACATTCCTATGCATACTAAAAACCAGTTTATTTTAATATTAGAAACGTACACTCCAATTATATTGATTTGTATGTATAGATAAAGAATACATGTTATAAGTCTGATATACAATATACCCGATTTAAACTTCAAGTAGCCAGACGGGAGCACTCACCATGGTTTTAACCATGATAAATATTAAACGATAATGTGTCCACACAACTAATGTCTATGTCAATCGATTAGCATCGATGTTAAGACGGTAACATCTTGTTCAGTTATGAATGAGAGTATTGTGTTAGAATATTTTCACACGACACCGTTGTAAGTGCCGTACTAACTGTATGCGCATGAGTTCAAGAGGGTCTCGTATGAAACTGTAATGTTTTCAAACGATCATTACGTCGAAAATAGTTTGTTGTTGTTACTTAGTTAGACGTAATATAAATCTAAGCAATTCATTAACTTTACCTCTTTATAATATTAGTATAGACTAATATATCAGCCCGCTTACGTATACTTTAGAACGTGGGCCTCCTCTTGACAGACCTTGGGAAACCAGGGTTATTGATAGATTGGCCGGATTGCTTATGCGTGCCTGGCCTCTGGGGTTTTAGTGGTGTAGGGTCCTCTCCTCGTGGTATGAGTTTAGCATACCACGCTATGGAGATGGCGAGTCCCACATATCCCACCGCCAGCGCGCGAATACGCTGCGGTGGGAATGCGTAAACGCAATTCCCCCCGGAAAAAAATAAAATGGGTTATTGGTAGATATTGCCTTAAACAGCACGCTAGGCTGGTGGATTTGTTATCGCAGTAAAATGATGAGTATCTTTGAGCTGATAGATGTTGCTGCCCATCCATTAGCTGTATGTCGCCTCTTACGGCACACATGGAAAGACCTGGGGTGCAATATTCTAAGCGGAAAGAACAACATAATTAGGCAAAGCAATTTGTTAATGTTAATGGTATATCTCGATTAGTATGAGGAAAAGGCAGAAACTATGGATCCTCCTTTCTTATATAGACTTTATCCCATTTCACAAGCCGACATAACATTGCAAGATTTCAACCCCAAAGACCCTTTATACGCACGTAATTAATTTGTTACTTTATGTCGTTCTCTTACGGTCGATTTTGCTTAAAACATAATTGTAACATATTGTATCAACGTATGTATTTCCAGTATTTTGTGTGTATGACACAGTTATTCATACTTTAACATTCACAAACCAACTAATAACGAT
Source organism: Nycteola revayana (assembly GCA_947037095.2). Classification (NCBI taxonomy): domain Eukaryota; kingdom Metazoa; phylum Arthropoda; class Insecta; order Lepidoptera; family Nolidae; genus Nycteola; species Nycteola revayana. The sequence continues at coordinate 11,953,899 of OX344841.2, read as the reverse complement.
AACGCAGTAGTAAATTGCGTTAAATGTGTGTCGGGAGAGATGTTATGTTGTGGACTCGTGGTGGGGGCGCACTGGGGGATATGGCGATAAAAATAAACATAATAACATAATGTTGTTTAATAATGTTTTAATTAAAATTACCGCTTGAAATTGTTATTCTTATCTATCTGTGGGTAGAAAGTTATTACCTAATCTAATTTAAAAAGAAAAAATATCTCGAGTTTGATGCAGTTTTTTAATAAATAGAGGGATTCAAGAAGGTTTATATGTACCTATATAACTGTGGCAACACGGGTGAAACCGCGCCGAGAACCAAGTATTTGTTAAAAACACAGTAACTCCATTATAAAGCACAACAATAATTTCTTGAAACAAAAGTCATCCAAAATTTATACCAGAAATAATCCTACCATCCCCTCCCTTTTAATCTGAAAATGACGTCATCATTTTCTTCCATAACCTTCGAGATAAATTAACGTGTTATATCACCGAAAACACATGTAACCAATGTGCCTCCCGCCTTACAAGATTAATGTTGGATGCGATATCACAGAAATATACATTATTTACGTCGCTGACTACAAAATATGAGCTTTGAATGTAGAAGAATCCGATATTGCGATGTCTTTTCGTGTATGCATGGGCGTAAATTTAGAAGCAGAACGTGTCCTAGGCTCCTTCATTTTCAGTGTAACTTAATTACTACTACGCTGTTGAGAATCAAATATCACGAAAATGAAATAAATGAATTTTACTCAGCACTTAGGTAGGTATTTACATACACAGGTACTTGTCAAAATTACAATTTAATAAGATACTTAAAAAAATCTATTACTAACAGATAATTCTTACTCCATGAAATAACCGACTAGGTAACTAACAATAGTAAGCAATAGCAAATCTTACAAATCAACAGCCTACATAGTGCGTCCGTCTGTACTGTGACATTTATTTCTGTTAACTCATTAACTAATTATTATAAAAATAAATTAAAACTGCATGTAAATTGCAAGTGGTCACACTATATCTAAGTGACACACACCTGAGGGCACCCTTATGGTTTTAGGACCACGACCCAGGGTGCCACTGAATTAAAGAGGCAGATATTAAAGAGGATGTGTTCACTTGCACCGGCTACAGGCTTTCAATCTCAGGGCAGGTATAGGAGCGCAACGCGGTCCTCGCCGGCAAGTGTATATATGTGTACATACAAAAAAAAGAAGATGAAATGCCACCTAACATATTCAATTATCTATACCTACACCTATATCTATACCTCAATCTTATGAATATAAAAATGTAGCTATTTTTCTACACATTAAAAGCTAGACTAACATAAAAAACGTTACATTAGCAAGTTTAAAAAAAACTAATAAGCTGACGTCACACTACACTTTAAGCATATAAAAGTTCACTGCTGCAGAACAAGTAGGGAAAACTGCAAAGCTCTTAATATGATAATCCTAGTACTGGGGTTCAAACTGAACTTTTCATATTAAGTTTTAAAGTTTAAGAAAGAAGGTTAGAGCGCAATGGGATATGAAGTCGGGTGTTTTTAGCAAGTTTTGTAAGTAAGTGTACCTTTTTTTAGCAAAACAAGTTAATCATTTTATACCATACTAATTGGAAGAGAGACGCAGTACAAAGCTTGTAGAGGGGATACACAGCAATAGCTGGCTTCTGCTAAACATCAACTAATTCCGTTCATTATTTTTTACAAAACTGAGTAACAAACACGGTATTCAAACAACAATATTATAATACTAGCTTCCCGCGCGCGGTTTCACCCGCGTAACTCCCGTTCACGTAGAAACTTCATAATTAGATAAAGCCTTCCCCGATAAGTGGGCAAACTAACACAAAAATACATTTTTATAATCGGAGCAGAAGCAATAGTGCCCGAGATTTGCGCATTCAATCAAACAACCATCAAACTCTTCAGCGTTATATATTAGTATAAGATAATAAAGTTAACATTTACTATAAAATTATGTTTAAATTTATTTTAGGTGTGCTAGAAGTCTGTCAGTCTTGTGTGTATAAGTTCTGAATCTTAATTCCGATCTTTTTTTTTGCCAGACTGAGAACAGACACAGTATTTAAAGATCAGCTAAGGAAGAATAATTGAATAAAGTTTTACTTAAGAAAACAGATATCGTCACTTAAGCTCTAACATCACGTATGTCAGAATTAATAACTTTTCAGGTGCAAGAAATAACTAGATGCCACAGGACGGACGGGACTACTTAGTCTGTAGATTTGTAAGATTTGCATTTGCACTGTTAGTTACATACCTAGTCAGATATATCATAGATTAAAAATTATCTGTTAGTTATCATTTTTTTTAAATTTATCTTATTGCTTTTTAATTCTGACAGGTATTTAGTGTATGCAAATACCTAAGTGCTGAATAATATTCAATCAATAGATTTAATATAATTATAAAATTTAAGATGCGAGATTGTCTATTCTAAGCCGGAAACCACACGGCAATACAGTTTTACTTTTACTCATTTAAGACTAGTATTCGTCAAATTTCAAAGCTAAGTTAATATATTAAGAACATTTAAAAACAATGCCTAATATATTTAGAATAACTAGTAAAATGTACCCGATAATCTTAAAAGATAAACAATTAAAGTCATCTTCCTTTATATGAAAATTAATTATCTTTTGATTAAGTATAAGTAGACTGGTTTATAATTAATTAAAGTTTGAACACTCAAAGAAGTTAAATTAAGTTTAGTTACGTAAGCGCTTTAGAGGACGCGACACGAATTATTTTTAATGACAAAAAATTTAAACCTTTTTAGGCGAATATTAGTTTATAATTAAGTTAAAAAAAAAATAAGCAAAATACCAGGGTAATATGGTGGTACCATGAATCTGGAGTTCCCGGTGGCCCCATTACTTGCCTGATGACTCCTCCCAATTAAAGTAATGGGGCCACCATACGAGGGATTTTAGTGGGTATACCTTACCACTTCTCGTGGTATGAATAGCATATTATCGCTATTAAGATGGGAATCCCACATACCTCGCCACTAGAAAAGGTTGGAATACCTTATTCCTTCCCCTCCTCCCTTGAAAACGGCAATATTATATAAATAGTTTTATCACTATGCAATATAAAACAAGTTTGAACGCGATTAACTTTAAAAACTGTAGGATCACTATAATACTGTACATGGTTTGCACCAATGCCTGGCGTGGCGTAGCGGTATATAGGTATATCGCTTTGAATCATGGAGGTCGTTGGTTTGATACCCACATAGGACAAGAAATCTTTGTCTAAAATGTGCTTTCGTGCCTCGGAAAGCACGTTACGCCGTTAGTCCCGACTGTCTTAACATTATCTATTATAATCGTAAACCAGTTTACTAGCAGCAGCGTTTGGGTACCTGTGTATATGCTGAACATAATACTGCAGTCACCAAGCCGCCTGCCAAACGTGGTGACTATGGCCAATACCCTCCCTCACCCATGTTCAGCAGTGGACGTTGTACGGGTTGATGATGATTGCACAAATGAATGGATTTAAGCGGACAGTTTAACTGTGTAACGGTGAAAAACGTTACGAAAGTTGTAACTTTTTCACAACTTGGTATACAATTTTAGGCAAATACAATCTTGAATTACTCGATCCAAATATTTCTCACACGTGTCTTTCTCATTCCAAGCCATATCCATCTATCTCGCTTTAACAATAGACTAAATCTGAATGCGCCATCAAATTTGCAATCAAAACGTTTTCCCAAGCCTCCCGCGGCAGTACGGGCGAGGGTTAAAGGAATCCGAAATAAACTGGTTGTATTCAGTAACATTGCGTAGTACGCAGTAATACTGTGTGTAATTTATTCACAATTCCCATAGTTGAAAAGTTTGCAGTCAAATGTACTACTAAAAACTAGGAATAACTTGCCTACATTTTATGGGTGCTTTCAGGCGTTTCAATTTAATAGAATTTGGCTGAGGTTTATTTTAATTTTATAAAATGCTTGATTGAAATAAATACCTAAAGCAAATAGTTAGTAACGTTGAAATATCAACGTTCATAATAATGAACTTATTTTTTAAAACAAAACTGACTAACTTCTAGCTCACCTGAAATAAATTTAAACATAATTAATTATATTTAAATTTATTTCAGGTATATTTCATAATAGCTGCGCCCCGCGGTTTTACCCGCGTCACTCTGCTCTAGTAGGTCGGAGCGTGACTTTTTGCAGCCTACATGTTATCGAGCTGATACACTATCCCCGTCCAAAGTTTCAGCCAAATCCATTCAGTAGTTTTTACGTGAAAGAGTAACAAACATCCATCCATCCATCCATCTATCCATACTTACAAACTTTCGCGTTTATAATATTAATAGGATTTATTAAATAGTAAATGATGCCAATTTATAATTAATTTTATATGGAATGTGAATTTCCTTGACAATAACAAGTTAAGAAGTAAGTAAATACCTAAGTGCTTAATAAGTTTATTTCGTTTATTTGTTGACCATGTTAATAGTCCACTTCTTATGTTAAATGGTAGAAAACTCATAGTGTATCGGACACTTTAATTACATGGGAATCGAATCTAGGAGTAAAAGCTGAGAGGAAATAATAGTCGCTTTGTTATGTATGATTTATTTTCGCCCTCATCTTGCTTGCTATTGCCCTTGATCACTGACCCTATTCAAACGCAAAGATAATAGGCATCGCGTAACTCCAATACTTTTCTAGAAGATCCCTTATGTATAGAAAACAGATCTATATATAATATATTCTATTCATAAGAGTACCGTAACGAACTGACAGTCTTATCGACAAACCTATAACCGGTACACGTAGAAATCTGAAATCTGTACATATACTAGTCTACTAATACCTAAGTATTATAAAGCTGAAGAGTTTGTTTGCTTGATCGCGCTAATTATAGGAACTACTGGTCCGATTTGAGAAATGCTTTCAGTGTTAGATAGCCCATTTATCGAGGAAGGCTAAGCTATATTATCACCCCTTAAAAGGTGACAGAACTCAAAGTTGTACATCATTATAAAAGTCAGCAGAATTATTTTTATAAACCTGAGCTACTTATTACAACACGGATCAGCAACTTTAGTAAGCACGTTAAAGATTATATCGACTAAAGTCAGTGAATATGATTATCTTACTCGAAATTTTCTAGTGTTCAAAACATGCGACGTCCAATAAATAGGGTGACCATCTCTTAAATATTACAAGTGGGAGAAAATGAGAAAATCTTTTATTTTGTTTAGTGGCAACAACTAAAATATGATGCTGAACGGTGAAATGTAAAGGAAATCTATCTTTACACTGGCGGCGGGTGCGCTAAAATGTATATTTTTTATTTATCATTATCAACCTAGGTTAAGGTTTAAGACGACATAAATATGATATCATTATCATAAGGTCGGACTTATACTCGCTACGGTAATTTATCATGTTACAAAAAATCAGCACCTTAAATACTTTGGACCGCACTGGGGCTCAATATAATCGCTAGTGAAGGTAGTGACCAAGTCTTTGTAGCACATGACGTCAACACGTTAGTTGCTACAAAAACCTGGTTATAATGGGTTCGATTCCCACAGGGTACAATTATTTGTGTGACACATGGATTTGAACCACTTCCAGGCTTTTACAAATTGCAATTGTTCCAAACCTGGATGTTCTTTGTGTCCGTGAGAAATGTGTTTGTAAAGTCCTCTGCGATACAGGAAATAAAATCTCTAATATTAACTTTAAAAAAAGCAAGGCACTAATTTCAAGTAAGACAGTAAGTAAACAAGTAGGCAAATTTAAACATAATACATACACTATTAAAATCACAACCATTTCTTCCTTTGCTGAATTAGCCGCGGTCGTATTCAAAGACTATTTAGAAGAATAGCTCTCTAAATCAGGACGAATCCGAAGAAATATTGAACGTATGGCCACCCCATCTATAGAACAAGTTTTTATTTAACATGTCGGTTATGTGACTTTAAAATAGTTTCAGTGTTTAGTGGGATTGGGGCTGTTTATTTTTCTTTGTATTGCCTGAAGTTGCACTTTCGTGGCACTTTCAACTTATATCAGTGTATTGTGAATGAATTTTAGGGTTGAATGAGGGGGTATAGGGGAGTTTTGAGGAAGGTTTTCTGTTTGTTTGGATAGTGGGTACGATTTATCTTGTATGAAATCACGACTAAGGTCTATAGAAATTAATAAAATTTAAGTTGGAGTATGATCAAAATTACTATTGCATATTTTTTGTCGTTATATCAACGAAGTCTGGGCAGGTTTATAGCATTTTATAGGAAATAGTCCTAAGGTATTAATTTTACAACAAAGAATACCCCCCCCCCCCTCCTATGTTTCAAAATGAGTGTCGTTAAAGGCGACTAAGAGTCATACAGCTGATGGATGAGCAGCAGAATCTATTAGCTCTTCTTACACCTGCCAAGCGGGATGATTATAGCAATATCCCTCTACGATCCTGGCTTACCACGTTCTATTAAGAGGAGGCCTATGCTCAGCAGTGGACGTAAACAGATTTTTTCTTAGTTCTGTAGGTACTAACATAAACTAACACTAGCCCACATTTCTACAATCAATTCTAACAAAGCAACTATTAAACACCACATCGCATTGTTGATAGTAATTAATTAAAATCATGTATAAAACTCTACTCAATTTATTGCAGTAAACTCGTTTTAAACTCAATTCCAACTCAGTTGGAAACCATTTAGATTTGGTGCAACTTGCACTTGTTAAGTTTGGCGGGAGCAGTGGCTCTCAACCTTTTAATAGAGGGTACCATTTTACAATATTTCCGTTATGTCATGGTCCACAGTTCCAATAATTTCTGGTGAAGTAGCAAAAGCCTCGTTCGGGTTCATGGTACCGTTCATTCACAACCTCTCTAAAATTTAAGACGATACTGTTTTATAACTAAATGCACCTTATTCGCGGACACGCCATCATCATCATCTTCAGTATACCATCAGCCCATAAACGATTAATGCCTAACATTGGCTTACCCCAAGGGTGTTCTGCCATGTGGGTGTGCAACCCACAGAAAATATAATAAGTACTGCCTGTTCTCTATTATACTAGGTTCCAAAACAAGTGTGCCAAGATCAAATCTGCGGTCACTACAATTATATACCCTGAGTGAAATCAAACCCAGTACTATAATAACAGCATTTCATTGAATTGTTCCGCTTTTGACTTTATCCGCGCTGTATAAATACGTTGGGCGGTTTTGGCCATAAAAAGTAACGTATGTCCCTTTCCAAGGACTATCTCTGTACCCAATTTCATCAAAATAACTTCAGTGTTCTGACAGGTACGATGAAAATTTATAAAAAATACACTACGAGTTTTCGCATTCATAGTATTAGTAGTTGATTTGTTTTTGATCTTACATTCAGTGTTTAAATGTTATTGCGCTATATTTTTCGGGTAGGTTTATCATTTTTTTAAATAAAACTCTTGCACTAGTGCATTAAATCCCGCGGGGGACTTAATAAAAAACACAATCCACGAACAGTACAATGGTTCACGCAAATAATTGTCTTGAGTGGGAATCGAACCCAGTAAACCATGTTTTAGAAGCAACTACCATAACCACTGCCCTCCAGTACATTCTTTACCCCTTTATGTATTTCTAGGATACACCGATTGGGAACCACTGCCTTATCTTTTTGGTCACGTACATAGAAAATCGTGACAAAATATATAAACAGCACACTTAGCATGAAGCGACACTTTACGACATAGAAATTATAAATAAGAGATCGTTATAACGACGTAGCGACGTGAATGGTATTAGATTGTAATAAGTGGCAAACAAGTGTATGGCCCATTGAGTGGTGAGCAGTTACCGTAGCCTATGAAAATTTGGAGTAGGTGATGATACGTATGGGAGATTTCAATCTACCTTACTAATATAAAGAAGCTATTGTTCCTTTATGGTGAATGTTCCCAGTAGAGCAGCTGGGTGAGCGTCAAACACTTTTTTATTTCAAATTAATAGTCTAATAGTAGTATATCCTTACTCGATAAATGAGCTATCTAACACTGCAAGAATTCAAACCGGACCAATACTTCCTGAGATTAGCGCGTTCAAGCAAACAAACAAACTCTTCAGCTTAATAAATAAGTAAGTATAGATGTCGTATGACTAAATACACAAAAACACTAAAACAAATGTATCGTTGGTAACCCATCTAAAAACTGATCACAGGAATATGTGCTTAACCTAATTCAACTCTAAAGAAATGATTACATACCGAACTTTAACCCTTAATACCTAACCGCGATATCCAATGAACACCCCGGGCGATATTAAAAGGGCTTTTAACCCGTCAACGTCATCGTTCATTTTTACGGCACAAAACGACCCCGGCTTATTAGTCTTTTGGCAAATATTTTATCTCCTTTTTTTCTCATCGTAAAGACGAACATTTTGTACATAATTTAGTTAGGTTTACTGGCGTGAGGTTTTCGTTACTACGTACAAATAAAATCGTGGGAATAACACATGAGATTATGTATCTGAGTAATAATTTGTGTTTATTAGGAAGGTGTTGGTTACATATAAAGGTTTCTGATATTTTTTTATCTGTTTTTTGGTTGTAAAGTATCTTTTTGTTGGGTTTTGCTGGCGAAGCTTGGGTACCTTTTTTATATAGAAAACATTAATTAAAATTGGAGTGTTTGTTTGTAATGGAAAAGTTAACGTTTTTTAATAAATACAAATGAATGTAAAAATCCGTCTGTCTATTTGTTTGTCCGTATGTTCCGCCTAATCTCCAAAACGGTAGTACCGATTTAGACTTGTACATAACTTATAAAATCCGAAGTACTCGGTACTTTGAAAGTTTGTGTGTCCAATGTTTTTTGGTAATCTTACTGACGGACTGAATACATTTTTTAATAAACCATTACCAGATTAACAAATAGGCTTGACAACATAACCCTCTACCCAATAGAACAGAAAAAGTAATCGGAAAAGCAGTCCTATCCGTATTGGCAACTACTTGCTCAGATAATATCTCGAAAACAGCAACTCTTAACAACCAAATAGAATACAAACTAACACAAACTCTCAACTAAAACAACAAGCATATAAATTCAAAACCTATTTCAAAAGCTCACAGAAGCGGAAGTTTGCAAAACCTTATTACGAAATAAAAAATAAGTACATCCCTACTAGGGGACAATAGAAGATGGTACGGAATTACCATGCCAAAAACTATGCCAAGATTCTATATAAAAACTAACTGGGACTTGCCAAAAAGCATTCAACAAAACATGTTAGTTTAAAACACAAAAAGGATGGTGACAAACAATATATTTGTAGAATTGCGAAATGGGTTAAGGGTTTTGTGATATATTTAGTGTTGATAAATACAGGTTGCGTAGTGGTAAGGGGCTCGGATTAAATCTTGCATCAAGCAGTTCAAAAAACCTATACTAATATATAAAGCCGAAGAGTTTGATAGCTAGAACGCGCTCATCTTAGCAACTACTTGTCCGTTTTGAAAACTTCTTTCAGTGTTACATAGACCACTTATCGAGGACGTCTTTACTAATAGGTTATATTTAATTATGTAGTTCTTACGGGAACTGGAATTACTCGAGTAGCTAGTCTTTATGTAAAGTTTAGTTTTCCGGGTCTGGTTTAGGGCCTACCCTCTGCCTCGGAACGCTGTTGGTCCCGATTGTTATAATCCTATACCAGTTAACGGGCAGTAACGTTTTCCTGTGTCTTACAACTAATTACAACTACAGTCTCCAACAAACCTACCAAGTGTGTTGACTTTGGCAAACACCCCCTTGGGGGACACCCATGTCAAGCAGAGGACGTTATACGGGCTGTTTAAGAAATTATCATTACCAGTTTAAATAACGTCTAGTTCTGGACATCAGACCAACCCGAAGTGCTGTCTAGTATTTACTACATAACAAGATCTAAACGCGATTCGCCCGTTCGATTATCGTAAATAATATGAATAGCTTTTCGAAACACGGAGGTAGGTTTAGATTGCAACCAACTAGACACTTGAAGAAATATCTGATCTCATACAAACAATAGTCACAGGACGAAAATCAAATCCTCTCTAAGACTTACTACGGCGAGAATTTAACTGCTAGAATAAACTATGGAAATAAAATCGGGTATGGAACTTAAAGCGCCAAAATTTCAAAAATACTACTAGTAACCATTAAGCGAACGAGGCAATCAAAAAAATAATTAAAATATACATATACAAAAGGCAATTTTCACTGAAATAGTGCACTAACCTAACTTTTAATGTTACTCTCAAAGTTTGAACACAAACAGCGTGCGTAGTAAAGATAATTAAAACTAGGTGTTTGAGTAAACGGCTCAAAAGCCTTTGTTACGCTAGCTCAAGTTTTATTATAAAAGCTATAAAGATCTAAGTGTAAAATATAAAATAAAAATACAGTTCTTATTTCCAAATGTAATCATTCGGCTTTTTTAATCATAAAAGAAAGGTACACAGAGTCAAACTGATTAAAACTAAAATTTGGTTCTCATATTAAGTAAGATTTCGGCTACGGCTAACCTATTGTAAAGTCTGCAATCTGTGCCTGTCATGATGAAAAATTATAGTACGTAATGAGTGTACAATCACAGGAGCACTATCTAATCCTTTACTCACAAAATCCGGACGAACTGTTTTACCGACACGACCGGTAAAAGATCAAGCACAGGACACACCATTTAACATTTTCTCCGAGGCATGAGAAAAACTTCACCAACTTTTTGATTTCGGACTGATGCCTAGATTTCTTTTGAGAGATCACTTATATATTTTCCCAACCCGAGACTTGCGCCCAGGAACTTACATATTGCCGCTAGACCAATCATCTATATATAATATTAATATTTTAAAAAGGTAATGTTTGTGAGTTATAGAGGGTAATCTGATTTTGAACATTCTTTTACCAATAGAATGCCACGTCATTTTTAAGTGTCATAGGCTATAACAAATTAAAGTTTTCACGGGAACGGGATCTACGCGGGTGAAACCGTTTGGGACAGCTAGTACATCTATACACACACATAAGGTATCGAAAAAACATTACACCTCCCCGTCGCAGTCGAGTGAAAAATGTATGTTATCTACCCGTTCACGAAGACAGCTGCAGAATAAATGTCGTTTAAATTCTTGTTAAACTGATCAATTTTAAACCAGCCACTCTCCTCGAAGATTTACATCAACATTTATATTCGACGCAACACCGCAGTCAAATCTACTTAAACCCTCAGTTCTCACGTCCAGAAAAAAACTACGAAGCACGTCTCCGCACCAAATTATACTTAATGTACCGGATTCGGGTCACTTGACCCCTTGTAGTCATTCGCAGGGTTGTAACATTGTTAATTGATCGTTAAAGTGACAGAAAATGAGATAGGAATTTTATATTACAAGTTGTTCTTCGATAAAGTTCGGAATCGAACGTGACAGAGCGGCAATTAGTAGTACTTCGCTCGGTGGGGTATTTTATGACCCATCCGTTGATTTAGGACCGGAGATTATGATTTAGGGTTAAGGACGAGAAAAAAGTAAGCTGGGTTTTAGTAATTAACGCCGGTTTTAATTACTGAAAGAACCTAATTTGTTTTTGATTGCCTGCTTAATGTATTATTCTTATTATCCAGTTCATTATCATTCTCATCATCATCAGACAATATAACGTCAACTGCTGATTATGGGCATAGTCACCACGCTTAACAAAGGAGTTGGTCACACTTTGGGTAGTGGAACATTAAAAAATGTTTAATTGATTTTATAAGACGTAAGGTAAGTTGTAATTTTTTTGTAATGATAAAATGTTTGATAATTAAATAATAGTTTGAGTGCAAAGATTAAAAAATGACAAACGTGTTAGACATATTTTTTAAGGATAGCATCTATTCCTATCATACTATAATGTTTCAAATAGAAATGTATGATTTATAATCTCACAGTATTAACTAATATAAATATGTCATAACACGAAACTAATAATATGACAAGAATAGGCAAATTTAAATCTGTACTGAATATGATACTGATAGAATCGATACAATAGTAGCTACTAATATTGGTTATAATAATAACCACTATATTTCCATCGGGTCACAATAAACCTTACTTTAAATAATTACTTTCGGGTTACCGGTATTGAAATATAGCTTGCGAGGCCCATTGGTTATGGGACAAGGAACGGTCAAATTTGAATAAAAGGCTTCCATAGAATGGTCACTTAGCTATTATTGTGATAAGGAAAGGGATTGCTATAGTAAGAGTAATATCGAAAAATTGAGTATTTTCATTTTTTTTATAGTAGCGGGCAAATATTCTTTATTTACCTCGTGTTATGTGACTGGTGTGTAATGTGTTTGAGAAATATATAAGAATATGTACTTCGTAAATACTAATGAAATAAATACATAAAATATTAAAACAGAGATTTTCGTAAGATTTACTGGCCGCAAGTAAATAAGAAATAAAAGTCTATCATAATGTTTTACAAACTAGAAAGGAAATAACAAAAAAAACACTTAATGACTTAAAACCTACTCTATAACATCACAACACAAAAGATCGACACATACCATCCCTAACCTATCAAGTTAACCCTCAGTTGTCATAAAACGTGCGGGGTATATTTGACCCTAGCTGGGTTAAACCTCCCAACATGATGTATCCTTAAGCAAAATTTTTGCAATCCTCCTCTGACAAGAGTTTGCGCTTACCCGCTATTGGCACTCGAATTATATTTGAAAGGATTTTTCGCGATTTCTGAGAGTGTTTTTCTTTTTAGGGTAGAATTGGGGAGTATGAATGTTAAATAAGCGATCGGGACTTTTATGTGTCGTGAAAGTTGTGCCATTTTGTGTTGTCAGTAAAACTCCCGAGTTGTGAGGGTCAATAAAATTGAGAAACGTTGTTTAGTGGCAACACTTAATAGGTTGGTTTAACTTGTTATTTTAAAAGAAGGGGCTAACAAGCTTCAAAATAGATTGTTTTCTTTACTAATATTATAAAGAGGAAAGACTTTAGTTTTTTTGCTTTGATTAGGCTCCAGAAATAGTGGATCGATTACAAAAAGTTTTTACTTATGCTTACAAACTTATGCGTAAGTCGCGTTTCTGTGACAACGTCATAAAAAAATATATCCTCGCTAAATGTGCTATCCAACACTGAAATATTTTTTATAAAACGGACCAGTACATGACATTCGAACAAACAAACTCTTCAGCTTTTTATATTAGTATAGATAGTATAAATATAGAGTATATGTGCGGAGTCGATAGCCGTAAACTGGAAACACCTATGTAATACATTTTGTACAATCCAAACATTGTACAAGTCAATAAACAAAACAAAAACGAAACTCGAACCCATAAATTTAACATGGATATAAAGTTGTTAACTAAGTAACACGAGGAACTAAGTTTTGTAAGGAAATGTTTGATTATAACCCAAAAACTTACGTCAGATCAAAAGGTGATCCCGCAGTACATATTTCATTAAACTCCTATAAGTTACATTGAGGGCGCGACCACACAGTTATATGTTAAGGGTTATGGCTCGTAGAATAAAAATGTTGAAGGTATGGACAAAATATAATAGAATAGAATCATCGAAACTGGACTGCGTCGATGGTGTAGCGGTAACATGTTCGAGTTCATTACCGGTTCGTGCTAATATGTCCGGTGAAGTAGCCAAAGCATCGTGGCTAACTACATATTATGACCGTCCGGGCAGAGACTCAAGACAGAAAAAAAACTCAAAAAAATATAATTTAAAACAACGGCTTGTTTAATATAACACATGTTTTCCGGAATTGCTGAATTGATAATTATACATTTTTAGACTGATCTGATTTGGCTATATTTGGATGAATTAGAGGAATAACACATCAAACACAAATCTTGTCAGATTTATATTTTATGAAAATAAAAAAAACTAAATTGTGCTCGTTCATCAAAACGAAAAGGTCGAGTCGGTAAAATAGTACCAACGGATTTTGAGAGTAAAAGAATAGAGATAGCGGTCTCACTTGTGCTATTTAATATGTCCTGAGCAGATGGCCGATCTCCGTAGAGTAAGGACGCCGTGGCCGGTCTAATATTGATATCAACTAAGTAGTTTTAATAATTGCTTTCATGACTCAGTAAAAGAAAACATATAATTTATGAAAATATATACATATATTAGAATACTACACAGTTGACCAACACTACAACTACCCTACAAACCTTCCTGATTTCATTCAATCGTGGACGGGATACTTAAGGGTCGTGATCGGCCGAACCTTCCACAGTAGGCAGTAAAACCACCCCGAAAATTCATAACCTGACGCAAAATAACAATTTTCACCTATTCCTGCAAGGCAAGGGTTAGCGAACCAATAACTAAGGGTGAAAATAATAAAAAATTCACATCAAATTGAATGTCAACCCCTAGAAGGGATGTTATTAGAAAATTTATGAGCACATTGCCGAGTACCATATTATGTTTTATTACTACCCTCTGTCATACTGGGGTAGGGTTTATATGGGGTATAAAATATATGCGAGTGACGCTGGATAAGTCAGAAAGATTGAAAACTTCACTGTAATTGTTGGTAATAAGATCAAGATTATGTTTATGGGCGTTAACTTGAAAACAGTATTGGTTTAATCTAATAAGGTGTAATTTCATTTGTCAAGAAATATTTTGGTTAATATTTTAAAGAGAGAAAAAATCAATTTGCTTCATTTGATTTTCAACCTTATTTGCTATTGTCACTATAAGTAACAATGGCAATGCAGTTTCGCTAACGAAATACTACATAGTATGTTCAATATGCGTGATGTCCAGCTTAGAATAGACCATCGTATGTCTTCCCATTGATGTCGTAAGAAGCGACTAAGGGACAAACACCTTATGGATGGCAGCATCTATCAACTCCAGGTTAATTAACATCGTGCTGCGATCACCAAGCGCGGTGATTACGGCAAATACCCTCAACGACCACGGCTTGCCAAGGTCTGTTATAAAAAGGCAGGCCATGTTCAGCAGTGGACGTAAACGGACTGTTAAATTAAGTAAGAATTAAGTATGTTCAACCATCATCAGTCCGTGTAAAGTGGGTGTAACATGGGTCTCCCTTGTTGGCGGTTTTGACCTAGTTACCACTAGCGGCCAGGTTGGTGACTTTAGTCTTGTGTCGTAACACATAAGGAAACGTTACAGTCCGCTTAATACATAATAATATATTGTTTTAACATGCTTTCCAAGGCACAGAGGATGACCCCTCCATCAACCAGACACCAAAAAGAAATCTTTGATTTTATACGAAGCTTTTATCTCTTCCTGATCTCCAAGACTGATACGGAGATTGTTGAAGGACACACAAGTTGTGTCTTACTATCAAAAACCTGCAAAACATCTGAATAGGGCGCAAATATTTTTCACCATTAAAGTAATGTCATTCAAGAGCACCGGGAATTGGAATATACGAGTAACCGCGAGGATCAACAATGCAACTATTTTGGGTCGGAAATATGGTCGGTGAGCAGTATCCTTAATAAATGTTCAAAAACTACAAACTAAGCAACCTGCGCAAGAGGGCGCTCTCTATGAACAAAGCAGCATAGTAGCAATCCGAAACAATAAAAACACGAAATCGGTTACACAATTTTAACGATAATTTCTTGCTATAAACCCTTATCTTTGGACTATAATTAAAAACGGTAAGCATTCACCCATTATTTGGACATTATCTAGATCTGAATTCTTAAGGCTTTATTACACTATAAAGCTACAACAAAAGGGGATGGACAGTAAAGTTGATGAATCGAGGCATAGTATTATAGCCAGTCTAAACGGGAATATAAAAGTCGTAAAATTGAGATGAATTTATTGTTTCAGTTTAATATTATTTATAGGTATCATCATATTTATATTACAATAAATGAGTATAATCTACACTAATATTATAAAGAGGAAAGATTTGTACCTATTTTTGTATGTTTGTAATGAATAGGCGCAAAAAGTACTGGGCCGATTTAAAAAATTCTTTCACCAATAGAATGCTACATTTTTCCAATTTGACATAGGCTACATTTCATTTTGAAAAAAATTAGGTATCCTTGGTAAAATTTGAACAATGTAACCGAAGGTGTAGAAAAATGAGTCTTAAAATGTCTTTCGTCGAATGCGCTGCCGAAACTATTAGCGATAGAACAAAATAATGTACAACAATATTGAAGAACATCATAATGTCTACAAAAAACTCCGCGGTAGCATATGTCCAACTATTGTAGTTATGTCACTACAACAACTTTTTTCATTTTAAACATTAATGAAAATGCTAACCAAATTCAAACCATGCTATTTATGTGTTTATATTAATCCTTATCCAAATAAATTATTTTATGGTCAAGACAATTTAACTACCTATAAAATAGTTTTTAAATTATTTAAATTGGACTTTCCATTCAAAAGATATTACGATTAAAAAAATATCTATATATATAAAACAAAGACGGGTTTGTTACAAAACTTATAACTCCAGATCGGCTGGAACAATTTTCATGGTTTTTGTTTCGTTGGATTTGTCTACGCCCTGAATAGCAGAATACATTTTAAAAACAAAAGAA
This sequence comes from Nycteola revayana, assembly GCA_947037095.2. Taxonomy (NCBI): domain Eukaryota; kingdom Metazoa; phylum Arthropoda; class Insecta; order Lepidoptera; family Nolidae; genus Nycteola; species Nycteola revayana. The sequence continues at coordinate 11,937,228 of OX344841.2, read as the reverse complement.
AGTCGTGTTAGTTACACTATTTATAACTCAAGAACGGCTGAACCGATTTGGCTGAAAATTGGTAGGGAGGTAGCTAAGAACTGCGAGAAGGACATAGGATACTTTTGGGTAGGGCTAGGGTAGGGTAGGGTAGGGTAGGGTAGGGGTAGGGTAGGGTTAGGGTAGGGTAGGGTAGGGTAGGGGTAGGGTAGGGTAGGGTAGGGGTAGGGTAGGGGTATGGTAGGGGTAGGGGTAGGGTAGGGGTAGGGGAAGGGTAGGGTAGGGGTAGGGTAGGGCAGGGGTAGGGTATAAAAGTCCACCCGTGCGAAGCCGGGGCGGGCCGCTAGTTATATAGAAAGTTAAATGACATTTATAAAACAAATGACACTCGCCGTAGGCGTAGCGGTTAAGTCTCAGAGGTAATGGTTTCGATAGTACATTGTAGTACCTATGCGAATCATTAATTTTTACTTTGGGCTTGAAAATTGAATTCCTTTAAAACTGTCACCCTAACAACAAATAAATTAGGTTCAAAGTTATTGCTTTCATACTTGCTTGATTTAGCTTGTAAGATGTAAAACTATATTTCAGACATCAAATAAATAACTATTTCATTAAGTACCTTTTATAAATATGTACGTTTATTATTAATATAGAATATGATATTTCTTTAAAGGTAATCTTAATTAAATGATAACATTCCACAGTATCTCTTTAGAACGTATATTTTAAATGATTGAATTTAGAAAACCATAACATTAGAGACGAGAAAAAAAATTAATACTTAATTTGAAAATGGAACCGTATTTTCATTTCATCAAGAACGTGTGTAACGAGCACACGTATTTTTACCAAAAGTTGATTAAAACTCATTTTGAATATTAATTACACACACAAAATTAACTGTCTACTGTAGACGGTTAATTTTCGTTTCTTTGTTGAACCACAATCTATTAGAAATGTAATTTGTTATTTTAATAAAAGTAATTTAAAACAAGTACTTTATTTGCAATGTTATTACCTAAGTAGATGTTATTTTAATTATAAATTAAAAATATATGATCATTTGAAAATAGCAAATTTAAGAATGATAAAGTCTTATAAATAAGACAAATCAAGGGATAATATGTATAGGGTCAGACGGACAGCGAAAAACGACTTTGTTTACTGCTAGGTATGAAGTGATTAGCCACTGTCACTTATCACACTAGCACCGATGATATAATAAACTTAACAATTAACACTTACATATGACAGTGAGCGAGGCGTTTGCCCTGATGACCTTGTGCATCTGCGCCGGTCCCACCTGGCACTGGTACTCGGCGTCATCTTCTAACGTCACGTTGACTATCCTCAGGTTGTACACCCCGTGACGTCGGTCCCCAAACATGGTGTAACGAGGGTACCCCGGGATCACGGAGGAGAAACCTGTAAAAGAAACATATTTTATTAAGTAAATTCTAAGATTTTATTTGCAGGTCTGGTTGGTTGAGGGACTACCCTCGTGCTCCGGAAAGCACGCTAAGCATCAGCTATAACAAACGTATACCAGGCAACGGGCAGCAGCGTTTCCCTGTGTATTACAACATAATACTGCGGTCACCAACCCTCCTGCCAAGCGTGATGACTATGGCGAAAACCCACCCTCGGGAGCAGCCTCCTACGTTCAGCAGTGGACATTATACCGGCTGATGTTGATGATTTTCACACAATCCATCCATCTTATAACTATTTCCCGATATAAAATGTTCAAGTTTTATATCGGGAAATAGTAGACGCATTATATACGAGAATCTATATAATATTTTTTTATTATTCAATGGCCTGGGAATGTGCGTTGCATGACAATAGGTGTAACAATTCACAATCAATTAATATTTTTACGAATGAAACTGTGTCAAAACAATTAACATGGTACGAATCGGAGATATTATGATTTCTGATGCGAGAAATATAGATAGGTACCAAATATTTTTTGTTAGAGTATAAAAAGATTGAGAAAGTTTAAAAAAAATAATAATACACTAAATAGCTACACATCATTGATTCGACTTCGTCGAAAATAAGGATTTAGTAGACTTCGGCTTTAGGCTGAATATCCATACAAACACAATAAAAAGTAGCCTATATTCTTTTTTTTTTAAGATAACTAACAGAGTTTTCCGTCCGTTTACTAGTATTCTTGTTAACGCGAAGTACTATCATAAAGACTTTATTTACCAAAGCCGGCACATAGTTAATATCATCATTAGTGCCCTAAAACAAACAAAATTTCAACTTTTTCCCATCCAAAATTCTAAGTATCATAACTAACTCAAACAATAACAAACAGGCGTCAAACCTTCTTGATGTGATATGACGTGCGGACCTTGTTTCACTCATATTATCAACGGGTTATAGATATATGGAATTATCAGCTTTGCGTCTGTACACTATGGGCTACTATAAGCTATAGACGCAAAGCTGATAAGTCCATTCAATCCTATCTATGAAACAGTGGAGACACTGTCATGGTGTTAAAGATATATACAAGTTATAAGCGGCAGCGGTTATGCTAACTTTTTAAAGTCTTTTTTTCGTTTGGTTACAAATTGTGGGAATCATGATGAGGCCAGGAAAAATGGTGTATTAAAATAAATGTTAAGTAAATGTTAATAGTGGTAGTTACAAAAAAAGAAAGCATATCCAAATTAATACTCAGTGTCGTTTTTTGACTTAATTATCCCGAAAATAACTGCAAGCATGGCTTTCCTTAGCCATTACATACATCGATTGCTCTAAAATTAAATTGAAATTTCAACATTATTTCCTTTCATTTTTGAAATAATCAACTAAATCTCTGTTTACTTAGCTTAAATACTACTATAAATAAAGCTTACATTTCTAAAACAATACAGCATTTCAAAAAGTTAAACGCTAAATCTTAGAACTTGACAGCAGTAATTAGTAAATTTATCGGAGTTCATACACTAACAAATTGACAATGGATATCGGAGCTCGCCATCGGAATGCCCCGCTGAATGAGCTTTGAGCGGGCAAAAGATCTTATATTCCTATTACTGTAGGAAATCTAGGTCTATATTTCTGTAGCGGTGTATCGCAAACTAAGCCCTGGTTTAAAAGAATGTAAATCAAAGTAAGAATATGTTTTTGAAGTCTATTATAAATATTACTTGTAGGAAGAGCTTACGTCATTTCATTTTTGTTATTTCATTTTTTATTTTATTTATTTAAAATTCTCAGGAAACATTTACATTATTTGGCTAGTACACAAATAATTAAAGATGAACGTAACATATATAAATGCAATGCTTAAACAAATATGGTTAGTTGGTATTGTTAACATAAAACATTACAAGAAATTTTTGAGATGTATATAATGAAATAAAATTTGATATTTATAAATCACTCTAGTTATTGTGTATAAAAATAAGCAAAATTATTATAAAATGTAAGTGCATAAGTAGGTACGTCCTGACTGTTTAATAATATGATTTACAATACCCATAAGTAAAAATATCATGTATAAATAAATAAAGAAATCATAGATTCTATAAAATCGACCACAAAAATCACCATAATTTTCATATTAACTACATTCTTCACAAGTATTATAATTATTTAACGCTATTAGTTATTAAATCGCTCCCGCCCGTAACATACGTACACTAATTACCCTTGTCATGTCAGGTTATGCAGTAACAATCGTTGTTGGTCACGCGACCCAGTTCTACTCAACCATTAAATGAGATCCTAACCTCAGGAGTCAAGAATAGATGATCACATCAGAATTGACTACACCGATTGTTCAGTAGTTATAATTACTTACTTCTGATACTTGATTTTTTTCAAAGTCAAAGTTAATATCTATATATATATATATATATATATAATTATATATATAGACACATTTAAAAATATTTTTAAGTAATGATTTTATGATGCGTCCTCTTTGGTTTTTTCCTATAACCAGTTCTGGACGTGGCAACTGTGAGAAGAACTGGCAAGAAACTCAAGAGTTATCCTTTTTGTAATATATAAATGTTAGATTTACTGTAGGTTTAGCAGCAGGTATTTCATAAAAGCAAGTTGTGAGACTTCCTTCTGAAACTTGCTTGTGAGATTTGCTTCTAAGACCAGATTCTGTGTTCGATTCTCGAGATAACTATTTTTGCGAACCATGGACAAATATTCTGATTAACTTTCGGGTATTATAGTTACATTAGAACTATTATTACTATTGTAAACTAGATGCCTCCCGCGACTTCTTCCTCGTTAGATGAGGGTTATCTCACAATGAAAGTACTAAAAAAAAAAAAAAAAAAAAAACATTTTTATTTACGTAAACCTATTACAGGCACTTGCAAATAGTCAAAACAATAATTTAGTATTAAGTGTTATTTAGATAATATCATATTTTATAATATTATTATTATTAATTATCATATTTTATAAATTTTCAAATTAAACAAGTATTTAAGTTATTATTTTAATCTTAACGTCTTAGTTTATTATTTAACTATATTGTGTCAAATAGCTTGTTCTGTCTATAGTAGGTTAGAACAATTGTCATTATTTAGGTGGACCATGAGTATATAACGACGGACGCGCTTTAATGCTACCACCGGATCCAATACGCCCCAACTGAGAAGATCCGGCGAAACAAACTCAGTGGGTTATTCTACTGCCGGTTTTAACACGACCCACATGAGACGGTCCGGCGAAACATACTCAAATGGGCAGAACGTAGGTTTTGGTCCAGTTACTTTAACTATTTATTGGCATACACATTTTTTGCCCAAACGGTTGTCTTTGAAATATTTGTTTATTGTGTTTTTATACTAATAGAAAAATAAAAGAATTTGAGACAGAACTAGCGGTCTATGAATATAATATATTATTATGTAAGTAGGTCAATTACAGATAGTTCACAGAACATCACACTATTATGCGTACTACTATTTTATTTGGGTACAGGGTCTCTAGGAAGTGTTACGCAAGTAGGTTTATGAAGCCAAACGTCTTTATCCTCAATATAGTCCTTAATGCTATAATAGCCTTTAGATATGAGGACCCGTTTAATATATACTTTAAAAGTTGGATCAGGCAAATCAGTTACATGACTAGGGAGTTTGTTATAAAACCTAATGCAATTTCCCATAAATGATTTATTGGTTCTACTAACTCTAAAACCGGGTATGGCAATTTTATGTTTATTTCTCGTGTTAACATTATGAATATCACTTTTTTTGCTATATTGATCTATATTTTTTTTAACAAAAATGATATTTTGGTATATGTATTCAGAGGGAACGGTAAGAATATTAATCTCTTTAAACCTGGTACGCAAGGAGTCGCGACTACCTAAACCGTAAATAGCCCTAACTGCTCTTTTTTGTAATATAAAAATACTATTGACATCAGCGGCTGACCCCCAAAGCAGTATTCCATAGGACATAATGCTATGAAAGTACGCGAAATACACTAGTCTAGCAGTTGCTTCGTCTGACAATTGCCTAATTTTCCAGACAGCATAAGATGCGGAGCTAAGTCTACCGGTTAATTTTTCAATATGAGGGCCCCATTGCAGTTTTGAATCTAAATTACTAAATTGGTTCTACCGAAACATCAAATAATTTTAGTTTATTTTGTTTATGTAATACGTACGTTATATTCATATACATTTATTAAATAACTGTTATTTTTTCAATACAAACATAATAATATACTGGAATTTTATTATTTTGTATTAATAATTAACTAGAAACCTCCTAATGTACCTACATTACTTTAAAGGTATATCGTGTTGAACCCCGAATTTACAGGCAGTTGAAATTAAACCTAACCCTCTGATGTAACTAGTAATCACGCACAATGTAAGCGTAAACTTTGATTGTTATCTAAATTAACTGTACACATGTACTGACTATACTACGGACTAAATATATATAGATATATATACTACACTTAACCCTTGGCAAGTCAGGGTTGTTGGCACAATGACCACGCCTTGCAACAGTCGCAATAAGCAGATCGAAGTAAGATGCTAAGTAGCCTTGAGCTGATAGATGCTGCTGCCTACATATCCTTACTAATATTATAAACGCGAAAGTTTGTGAGTATGGATGGATGGATGGATGGATGGATGGATGGATGGATGGATGGATGGATGTATGTATGGATGTTTGTTACTCTTTCACGCAAAACCTACTGGACGGATTCGGCTGAAAGTTTGTACGCGGATAGTTTATTAGCTGGATTAACATATAGGCTACAAAATATCACGCTCCGACAAAACTGAATGGGGTGACGCGGGTAAAACCGCGGGGCGCAACTAGTCAGCTGCATGTTCCTAAGTCGCCTTTTATTATCTTAGTGACACTCATAGTAAACAGGTGAGACATAGAACCTGGAACTACGGTCAGTCTATACTAGGTACACACACGACTATCCTTAATATTAAATTATAAACTAGCGACCTGCTCCGGCTTCGCACGGGTACAATGCTGATGTATTACACGAATAAACCTTCCTCTCGATATCTATTTATAAAAAAAAAATCGCAACATAAAATCCGTTGCGTTGTTTTAAAGATCTAGCCGTACATAGGGACAGACAGCGGGAAGTCACTCTGTTTTATACTATGTAGTGATGAAGTGTAAACTGGCTATATATCAAACAATTAAAATAAGCAACTTTTCAATGCTACGTTAAAACAGATTACTATCCGTGGATTTTCCGTTATTTTCTACGTTGATGTTTTTTGATAGTTTATTAAAAAAAAAAATCTAGGTAAATATATTAAATATCCTCTAGGTGTAGAAAGGTCACCTTTCAAAGGACTACCAGAGAGCTAAATTGATAAATTTCTAGCAAAAACAATATTATTTAAATATTTAAACTTTCCCAAAGCATTTAAATTTTAATCCATCAAGCAAATAAATAATTTCAAATTAATTAAGTAAAACTATGTAAAGTTTACATAAGCCGAAAATCGAAATACAAATTAACGAAAGACTCATCAAAGTAATATAAAACGAATTATGCCCTTTTTTATGAAACGAAATTAAATAAATAATGCTAAAGGTATTTGCTAACTAGTTAAAAAAAAGTAATTTCTACTCGATGGCCAGACAATTAGGTAAACGTCAAGGTGACAGTTGAAGGTGACAATGGGTCGCGTGACAGCTGTCACCTGCCATATACACAAGTGACCCTTTTAACGTGGGGATAACAAGACGAAATCAAATACTTCAGAGAATATTTTGTACATATTTGAGGACGTCAATGAATATTTAGGGCAGGAGACGCGTTAATAAGAATCGGTCGTATATGGTGATTTTAAAATATATGCCATCCCGATAAATAACTGTAGATGGGGAATTTAAGCTTAGACCGTCACATTTGGCTGCAGCATTAATATACAATTCCAAAGTTTTTCTTTTGTGCATGTATTACTGCAAAATGTGACATATATCACAATTAACCTGATTGAGGTACTCTACATAACTCTATGTATCATGTTATACACACAATTATGCCCTTTTTTATGAAACGAAATTAAATAAATAATGCTAAAGGTATTTGCTAACTAGTTAAAAAAAAGTAATTTCTACTCGATGGCCAGACAATTAGGTAAACGTCAAGGTGACAGTTGAAGGTGACAATGGGTCGCGTGACAGCTGTCACCTGCCATATACACAAGTGACCCTTTTAACGTGGGGATAACAAGACGAAATCAAATACTTCAGAGAATATTTTGTACATATTTGAGGACGTCAATGAATATTTAGGGCAGGAGACGCGTTAATAAGAATCGGTCGTATATGGTGATTTTAAAATATATGCCATCCCGATAAATAACTGTAGATGGGGAATTTAAGCTTAGACCGTCACATTTGGCTGCAGCATTAATATACAATTCCAAAGTTTTTCTTTTGTGCATGTATTACTCCAAAATGTGACATATATCACAATTAACCTGATTGAGGTACTCTACATAACTCTATGTATCATGTTATACACACAGTTATGTTTTTTGTACGGAAAAATAAAATTAAGTACTAAACAGACATTTCTTTATTTACGTAATCTGTAAACGTGACACTATCTCCTGCTAAAGCACTGCCATATATTTTACAGTACCTTATATTTTAATATTTAAAGTTTATTTGAACTAGATAAATATTAAATCAAGAAAAAATATGTAGAACATATTACACTGTGTGACTTGAGCTTGTTGAAATAAGGCTAATAAAAAAATACGTTTAAGATTTCCCATACAAAAATTTAGTTTAGTAATCCATTTATCGAAGAAAGTTTTACCCGCGCTACTCTGCTCTAGTGAGTCGGAGCGTGTTTTTTTGTAGCCGAATCGAGCTTATTAACCATCCCCGTGCAAACTTTCAGCCAATTCCATTAATCGTTTTTGCGTGAAAGAGTAACATACATTTATATTCATACATTCTTACAAACATTCGAGTTTATTATCGCAGTAGGATTGACTAGCACTATTACACAATGACATTGAAGCCCCTTAACATTAATAAAAAAACAACTGATGAAACTCACCAAGCGCAAACCCATCCTTAGCCCACTGCACTTGCCCCGCTAAGTTAGCTACGGCGCATTCCAGCACCGCCTCCGACCCTTCTTGCACCCGCAAACTCCTCGGCACCACCCTGAAGTACTGCTGCTGGAACGTACTGACGGTGGTAAGCACTGAAAACAAAGATGGTTACATTATTAAATTTACTATATATATAAAAACACAAATAGTTCGGCAGTAGTTCAATGGCTCGGTCATGTGGTCGTCTGTTCGACCCGCACCCATTGCACTACCGACGTAAACCCACTTGCAGCAGCAAGCCCTCTTAACAAGAATACTAGTAAAAACGATATTAGTAATATTTTTTAAAAAGTTGTTGAATTGGAAACATGTTGAGATTAAACCATAACTACTTTACCGAGCATATGAGGAGCGGGGCTCCAGGGTTTAATAATGATTTAAAACTACAAAGTAAGCAACCTGGGCGTCTCCTGTGTGACTTGGACTTCGGCTCAGGTGACCGTCCTGAGCCTAAGGCTAAGTCACACAGGAGACGCCGCCGGTGCCATTTTCACGAATATATCCGTGAAAATGGCACCAAAACAGTTAATCAGCTTTACTCAACGCCATTACAATGTATTTACATGGTAATGGCATCATCATCATCATAATCATCATAATTTAAGTACAGAGCAGAAACAACAGAGCAGTTATGCAAAACCACTAGCGACATTACAAAATCGCTAGATGTTCTATCAAACAGCTAATCCTACAATAGTACATTACAATGGATGGCTACAAAACTAGCGGTGACTATATTGGTTGATAATACTGCTCGTCTCGAGTGGGTGACAAGTGGTAGGCGAGACTTGTGAGGTGAATAAACCTGGCTTTATGTCGCAGTGTCAGCGAGAAGAGGATAGCGGAGCGAGAGCGAGTAATCTTCACTCATATTATGAGGATGAAGATTTTTACTGCATTGGTGAAGCAGTATAAATCTTATATCTAGAGATTAAAGACGGCGGTAGTGCACACAAGATCGATTCCAGTACCGGATGGTTGAGATTTTCTTGGTGGAGGTCATATTAACAAAGTCCAACTCGCTCGCTTTGAAAAATCATGCCCTATTACACTTGTCCAAACAAAGCTGTGATTATTTGTAAGTGATTAACCTCTGCCTACCTCTTATAGGATGTGTGTGATGCATATTTGATAGATTTTTAAGAGAGTGATAAATTAAACCTGTCAGTTAGTTAGCAGTAAAATTATTTCACATACATAAAACACAGTAACTAGTAGCTATTTAAATAACAAACTGCTTTGATGATAACTGCTTTGATGATATCTGCTTTTGAATAACTGAACAAAGTTCATAATATAAGGGTATGTAAGGCTAAAGCTCAATCCAATTAAACTCTGTTCAAAATTAAAATAACCGCATTTTAATTAGTTATCTAATTGGCGAGGGAAAAGGGTATTTGGGCTGGAAGGGTGAGGGCGTTTAGATCATCTTTTGAACCAGCTTTTGCTGTCCTTGCATTTGTACTGAATTCATAATGAGGATCAAATGTAATTTGCCTGTTTCTGTAAAAAATAACAACCTACTACGTTTTCAATTAATACCTAACGACCTGCCAACGGATGATGTATTTTAACGTTTATTTTTTGCCTGCTATTTCGTGTATCTTAAATGACCAACCGGCAAAAATAATAAACGAATATATATATATTTTTACAAGTTTCTTGTTTTTCATTGTGTTTGGGCTCCTTGTATATTTCTGAAAAAAACAGAAGATCTAGACAAACGACATTACTGTGAAGCGTTCGCTTAGTTATTCTAAAACGCTTTGGCGTTCACATCGTTTTTGGGCTTTTACTAAACCATCGCTCTTTCTAAGCGATCAGTAGCTAAACATGACGATAATAACTAAATAATAATCATTGTCGAAACCGTGCTAAAAACAATTAACTCAAGGTAAATCGATTTAATTCGGGCAAAAATATTTAAGAAGTCAGTCGTCTAGGTAGTAGGCCCCATATCAGTTCTAATCTAGATAATATTATATCTACATGAGTGAAATAATGTTCTTAAAAGGTGTTATCTAACCTTTCACATTTTATAATCTAAGTACTAGTATATCAAAAATATTTCAGTAATAATTGCTGTTACAAATAAGATCAGAATCGCTGTTACACTAACCTCGCCCTATGTATCTCACACGTCACGACTAAAAGCCACTCTTCATGCGCGACAAGTGCGTGAATTAACACGACTTGTCTGAAGTCTGACTTAAGCCTTATTTATCACGGTTTTTCGCTGTAAGGGTGGGTAGGTACATACATTGTGTATAATGATGCCTTGTCTTCTAAACTAAAGATACCAACTATAGAACTTTTGGCTGTAGCTATGAATAATTGCTCTATCGTACTGTAGCTTGATGTTTTGATGAGGCAAATCCGTTCAGTAGTTTTATCGTGGTTGAGTAACAAACATGCGAACATTTAAAATTATACATCAAGAAAAGAGCTTCAGCCCTTATAGAATGTCATAGGCATCGAGTCCGCCATTGTCTAACATTTAGCCTAAATACGTTTTCAATTCTGGTAACACCTCCCTCTTCTCCTTTCGTGGCTCTCTACTTAGGGCAGTTTGGCTCCAGCAAATAGTTTAAAAAATAAATTCAGGACTAACACCTTGATTTCAATTCAGAGTAATATTTCTAAACATTCATCATCATATCCCTGACCCTTATCTCAATTTGTGTGTGGCGCTAAACGTAAGAACTTCATGATAAAATATAGCCTAAAGCCTTCCTCGATTAATAGGCTATCAAACACTGAAATACATTTTCAAACCTGACTAGTAGTTCTTGAGATTAGCGCGTTCAAGCAAACAAACTCTTTAGTTTTATAAAATATAATAGTATAGATAACAGTAAGCTAAATTGTCAACTGAAATAGCACATTAGTTAACTGTTGCTAACATTACCATATTTGACAACTACAATTGACGAAGTTCTAACATTTTTAAAACAAGCCTTGTCTTATATAGTCAAGATGTAATTGAATTAGATATGAAGTGGTCCCGTCTTCTTTCCTTGTTTGGGAAAGAAAGTTGTCGGAAATAAAATGTCAAATTGGATGTTTTTTCAAGACTTTAAGTGTATTTTAATTATGATGTGGCCGTGAAAATAAAGTTGACAAGATTTAAGGGCAATGTAAATATAAATAAAAAGCCTCGGCTATTTATTGTTAAACTAGTCAGAATATGCGATTTCTTAAAACAGTCAGTTTCTGACCAAAATATGCTTTCAAAATGTGTTGCATGTTTTTAACATGTGTATTCGAATGTCGGATTGTGAAATCAAAAGAAAAATTAAGACACTACATAGTATTAAGTGTTTTTTTTAATCACAATAAAAAATTAATCCTATTCAAACGAAACATGTATTTCAAAACTATTTTATTTTCAGTATGTAAAAATTAAGTAACATATTCACTCCATATTTATTATTATGGCAATACAAGACAACATAGATATTACAACCGCGATTATACGCCCCATAAATATATAAAATATATTACAATAGTATATCGTGAAGATAACATACTAATTTTATAAATTAAATAACACCATACATATAATATGTACTAATAAATCTCGGCATTAAATAATGTATGTTAATAACCTCTCAATCTCCAATAATACATACTATACAGGGTGTTTTTTAAAAGCGTAGTCATGTCGCAAGATGGCGTTCTGCGTTGGATACTAAACAGCATTCCCGAAACGGCGATTTAACTAAGCAAGTTTTTTTGTTCTGATGGTCATTTGTTTATACTAATATATAAATCGAAAGAGTTTGTTTGTTTAACTATTTGCTGAGCTACTGATACAATTTGAAAAAAATATTTCAGTGTTAGACAGCGCATTTATAGAGAAACGCGGGCTTTATTTCATTATGAACATCCTACGGGAACGTGAATTACGCGTGTAAGATCGCGTGCGGGGAGCTAGTACTTATATATAAGCCGTATATGCACGGGTCATTTGCCACTTTACTGGTCATAAACGCTGGCAGGGCTCCAACCTTATTATATAAGGAAATGTTTAGCAAAATAGATAAGTACATGAGTGTAAATTGATCGAAAAGTGGCGCCTTATAAGCAGAAGATGCATAGGTTTAATTATAAACAAGGACACCTTGCATACAATTTACAACCATGAGGCTTTATTTTTACTAATATTAGCAAGAGGAAAGATTTAATTGTTTATTTTAATTGAATGGGCTCCGAACCTTCTGAACCTATTTCACAAATTTTAATTATTAGAAAGTAACGTCATCCAGGCATATCCACACATAGGCTATATTTAATGATAAAAAGTAGTAAAAGGGATAACATTTTATTATCTAAATTAAAAAGCTTAGTTCTTTGCAGTAACGTTCTATTATACGAGAAACCGGAATTCAAGTTTTAAAAAAAAACTAATTTTAAATACTAAAAATAACTTTAATTAATTAAGGAATTGGTAAGTATAGAATTAGTAGTAGATATAGAAATATAATGATTTTGGAGACTTCCGACCCGTACCGCGTCTAAGACCAGACTGACTCCCGAGCCTGCTTCTTAGCTTAACTGTCCAAAATGCTGATCAGCAAGTCTGGATGGTTGTCAGCAGTTCTACTAGCATGAGTAGGATATAACAGCCCCCCCCAGAAGACTGAAATTCGGGGATAGAAGGCCGAATTTCGGGAGTTTACACAATATTACGCAACCTTGGTAATGGAATTGAGTGACCTTCGGATGCGACATCTTCGTCGTCATTATTGACGTCATCACTGGTATGGGTCGGCGGTCTGACACAAGTAACATAGAATTTAGACTTATATTTAATGATAATTTTACATAATTTAAACACTATAAAGGATATTACAATTACTAGAATAAACAAGGTCAGTATAGAATAATGTGTCCCGTATTTTACTAGGATGGGTTTTTCATCTATAACTTTGTTTAAGTCCGAGAATATCTTATCATTTTGTTTGCTTACAGTTAGATCATCTAAATCGATGTTTTGTAGTAAAATAGGGGACATGTAATTAATTGTCTTATTATCTATTTTACAACACGAATCATTAATAATACTAAAATCTAGGCTAGGAATAGGTATGTCTACATTGATTTCGTCGTTAGACGATATAAGTCTAGCACTTCTGGTGTATACTGTACACTGATTAGGAACTTGTAATATACCGGAACCGGACACTATAATCTCACGCAACTCGGAAGTGTTACAGTCGATTGACACTTTGTTTGACTGAGATTGCACGAAAATCCATTGATTATTTAAGAGTGGTTTCCAGATATCTAATTCGCCGATAATCGTCTTTGTTTCACATTGTGCGGGGATGGCGTTAAATGTTTTAGTTAATAGTTCACTTTCACACGTAGGGTTGCCACTCGTCAACAGTACCATAGGTACCTCACACAGAAAGAATTCAGAGCTTATCGTCTTACATTTATCTAAGTTATCTAAATTACAGAAGTTTAACTTATCCTTAGAAATAGCAATATACGAACTAGAAGGTAAAATAAGGCTAAAAGTGTTTGGATTACTCAATCCGTGAGAAATAGGTAAAGCTAAATTATGATACAAATTAAATTCATCATTAGTAACTAAAGGAATTTGTAAAACGAACACAAGTTTGTTTTTATAATAATAACATGCAACATCGGATATACTTAATATTAAGTGGATATTATCTAGGCTTAATGTTATTCTCCTGCCGAACCTGGGTAGGCCAGGGGGGAGTTGCCGGCGACTATACGCGGGCGTGATACGCTCGATGGCGCTGTACGGCGCCCCGATATGGGTGGACGCACTGGATAGGCGTAACGTGGCCCTGCTGCGCCGGCCGCAGCGGGTCATAGCCGCCAGGGCGGCTCGTACCTACCGCACGGTATCCTTCGATGCGGCTTGTCTTCTCTCCAGTTCTCCTCCGTGGGAACTCGAGGCGAGGGAGCTGGCCGAGGCATACCGTCGGAGGTGCGACGGAGTTTTAAACGGCCGTGATCCGTTTCCGGAGGGCATGGCGACGTGGCGTATTGAATCGCGGCGTCGTGTCCTCCGTGAATGGAAAGACCGGCTGATAACCGACCCGCCATTGAGCGGATTACGTACGGTAGATGCGATCCGGCCTCACTTGCTTGAGTGGGCCGGACGTAAAAGGGGCGAGATAACCTTCCGCATTGCGCAGGTCATGACGGGGCACGGATGCTTCGGTCATTACCTGTGCAAGGTGGCAAGGAGAGAGCCGGACACTCGTTGTCACCACTGTGATTGCGCCGATGATACGGCGCAACACACACTGGTCGAGTGTCCGGCTTGGGCGGCCGAGCGCGGTGCGCTCGTCGCACATGTAGGTAATGACCTCTCGCTTTCGACCATCATCAAGAGGATGCTCGAGAGCGAGGGAGCATGGGAGTCGATGGCTTCTTTCTGTGAGACTGTAGTTTCACAGAAGGAGGCCGCGGAGCGGGTGAGAGAAGATGATTCCAGCTCTCATCCACTTCGTAGACGTCGCGTTGGCCGGAGGCGGAGGGCCGAAATCCGCCGTCTCCCGCCATAAGGGGTGACCCTGGGGAGCAGATAACATGAATCTGCTCCCTAGGGTCACATTCATGTAGTAGGTCGGGGATGCCACTGTGTTCTGGCAATCCCTGTAGGAGTAGGAAGGTATCCATCGCGGGTGCTTAACACTCGCGATCGAGCCATAGGGGGAGGAAACTCTAGTCCCTTCACCGGGGCGAGAGTTATAGTTGTACTCTGTCGGAGAGATAACCAAAGGCCTATACCGGTACTTGGGTCTCTCATCACCAACGACAGAAGGAGGAACACCCGGGGGCTTTTTTAGTGGGTACATACTCTCTGTGGTGCGACAGCGCACCACGTTCTATAGAGTATGAGCCCCACATGCCCCTCACTGGCGCAGGGATCACGTATATAGTGACCCCTGCGCCAGGGAGGAAGTGCGGTTGCGCATTTTTACCCCGGTAAACAAAAAAAAAAAAAAAAAAAGGCTTAATGTTATTGGAATTCCAGTATCTCTAGGTAAGTATCTGTCATTATCAACGAGCTCTTTATATAATTGGGCTGGACTTAGTATACTCGGGTGTAGAATGTTTTGGCTACTTAGCATAATAGCATTTGTTAAGTCTTCAAGTTGAAATGACAATGTAAGCAAAGAGCTTTCGAGGCTAGCAAGTATGGAATGGACTTTTGTTTCAGATATTAAGATTTTAGAAGTTTCTGTGATATTATTAATTTGTAATACAAGCTGACTTACTACTTGATTAAGAGACTCCTCGTTAGTTTTTAATTTATTAATTATTTGTTTATAAGACTCCAGGGTAGATGTAGTAATTAAGATATTTTCTTTCATTAATTCTGCGAGCTTTTTCTCGTGATTTTGGATAGATTCGATTGCGGAATCGTATTTTAATGCGTCATCTTCGTCTAGTGTACCGAAGACGTGCTTGAAAACAGTGCCAATGCCACCGAACCATGCTGAGCGTTTACCACGTTTTGAAATTAAATGTGAAATTGAATCGAACTCACGTTTGATATCGTTATACCGAACTGTGAGTGGAGATAATATGCTTTCGCATTGAAGGTTGCTTGATTTTTGACATGTATTCCTAACTATATTTAGGATGTTATTAAGATTAGTAAGATGGGGATTTACAAAAGAAATGTTTACATGACTAATGATATTTAACTGTCCTTTTACTACTTTAAGTTTTCCTAGGCTATCGAAGTATATGCCGGAACTAGAAGGAAGCGGCTTGATAAAGTCCGGATGTGCATTGATTGTGGTGCTGAAATAGAATGGTTAAAGTTAATTAAACTACGTTAAAACCTATTAATAATATGTATAATTACGATACGGGGTCCTGAATCTCAGCAGGTTTCATTTCGTCGAAATGGTGGGCCACGTGACGCCTATTGATCACGAGTGTGGCGGTATTGTTTTGATGGACCTTAATAATCCTGTAGGGCCCTTTCCAGATAGGCGATAACGCCTTTTTCAACCTTAAATGGGCTTTGAGGTAAACGAAGTCACCGGCTTTGTATTGTGGTGGTGATTTAGTATTAGAGTCATAATAAGATTTGGAAGATTCTTTGGACTTGAGTATGTTTTCTAGAGCCTTGTCTCTAGTATGTTTGAATTTATGCTGCAACATTTTAATATAATCGGAATATGTTGTACTAAGTCCACAGTCGTATATAGAATTCGGAATAAAGGGCTTGTGACCAAAGATTAGCTCGTAAGGGGTGAATTTAGTCGTGGAATGTATCGTCGTGTTGTAGGTTAGCATAGCTGTGTATACGTAGATCGGCCAGTTATCTTGATTATTGTTTACGAATGATTTTAAGTATTCCTTGAGTGTGGAATGACTTCGTTCCAATGCTCCTTGAGTCTGAGGGTGATAGGGAGACGACCATAATTGCTTGATTTTTAAGAATTGGCAAGTAGTCTTGAAGAGATCAGCAGTGAAATTAGTGCCTTGGTCGGTGAGAATGGATTTGGGAATCCCAAAGAGGGATATGAAGCGGATAAGACAGTCGCTGGTTTCTTCAGCAGTTGTACTTCGTATGGGATAGGCAATGGAATACTTTGTTAGGTCATCTTGTAGGGTAAGGATGTATTTTAGTTTAGCGGAACCGGATTCGGGTAATGGACCTACTATATCTAATGCTACTCTTTGGAAAGGGGTTGTGGATGTGGTAGTAATTTCCATGGGGGCTTTATTTAGTTTTCTTAGAGCTTTATTTTCTTGGCATGGTTTACATTTTCTGACATAGTCTTCTATGTCACTCCTCATTCCCTTCCAGTAAAATTGCTCTCTGATCCTGTTATACATACGTGTTGAACCTAAGTGTCCAGCTATAGGAATGTCATGGTTTTCACGCATAATTTTAGATCTCTCGCTCAGAGTAGGGTATATTATTTTGTTTAGGTAAACGTGGATTTGAATTTTGGTGTTATTAAAAATATGAGTTAAAATATTGTAGATTTTGGTATAGGAATGATGATCAAACGGATTTCTAAAATCGGAAATAGCAATATCCACTGTTTGTTCGGATTCTAGGATTTCGTTTCTTACTTGCTTTAGAGTGTCGAATATAGCGGGATAAGAGGATTCGTCAAAGTGATGAACTTTAGTAAAAATGAAATAGATAATTTTATCGTCGTATTTGGTTTTCAGGAAGTGGTACAATTCTTTTTCAGAGTTAAGGATTTCGTCTTGACTTTCAGAATTTAGTAAGATTTCAGCGACATACGGATTTGATTCATCTAGATCTAGGGATGTAGGAACTAGTATTATTTTACAAGTTGTTTTCAAGAGATTTTCATTATGTTCTTTTAGGCTGGTGTTGCATACATTTTCCTTGTTTGTAATTGTTTTCAAGAATTGGGAATAGTTGTCATTATTTAGGTTTAGTTGAGTGTCTGGTGATGGGAGTTGTAATGAGTCAAAGTCAAGGTTGAGATCTGCACTGTTGGGGCTAATGTCGAGGAAGGGTAAGTCCGGTCCTAGGTCTACGAGATCTGGAGATTGTGTAGGTTCGACTTGTGGTGTCGGTTGTACAGGGGTTGGTAAAGTATTTGGTATGTTAAAGTCGGGGTTGATGTTTTGATTTAGTAGATTGTCGTTTTCAAAGGAAAACGGAATAGGAGAAGGTAAGTCTAATAGAGGATCCACTAAGGGACTATCGATATCGGTGTCAAGATTTTGTAAAAGAGGGTCAGTGGGTGAAGGTTCACCCTGAATAGGGTTTACCGGAAATCGAGATAGTGCGTCGGCGATTGTATTAATTTTCCCTTTCTTGTATACGATATCATAGTCAAATTCCTCTAACTTGAGTCGCCAGCGGATTAATCTAGATCCAGGGTCCTTGCAATTGAATAGCCACTGTAAGGGTTTGTGATCGGTGACTATCGTGAATCGGTTTCCATAGAGATAGGGACGGAAAGCCTTTGTACCGAAAACGATGGCTAAGCATTCTTTTTCCGTAACACTGTAGTTACACTCTGCCTTATTGAGTGTACGAGACCCGTAAGCGATTGGGCGATCTTTACCTATCGGCCCTTGTGACAATATGGCAGAAACAGCGAAATTAGAAGCGTCACATGTAAGGACGAAGGGTTTGGAGAAATCAGGATATGCTAAAACTGGTGTCGTTATTAATTTTCTTTGTAAGTTTTCGAAGGCAAGTTGTTGTTCATTTTTCCAACTGAATAGTGTATCCTTTTTAAGGAGAGAGGTAAGTGGTTTTGCGAGTTTAGAAAAGTCGGGTATGAAACGCCTGTAATAAGACGTAAGGCCAAGGAAGGATTTCACATCCTTTGGGCATTTTGGTATAGGGAATTCAGTAATTGATTTAATCTTTTTCGGATCCGGTTGTACACCATCCTTGTTAATAACATGACCGAGATAAGCTACTTCTTTGCAAAAAAACTCGCACTTATCTGGTTGGAGTTTCAGGTTATAATTCCTGAGTCTTCCGAAAACTGAAGATAAATCTTGAATATGGCTTGATAAGTCTGGAGAGTATACTACTATGTCGTCTAAATATACGAAACAGCGCAAGCCTTGAAGTCCACATAAACATGTGTTCATGAGTTTTTGAAAGGTAGAAGGGGCATTTTTTAGCCCAAATGGCATTCTGGTAAATTGGAAATGACCCTGGGGTATAGAAAATGCGGTTTTGGGAGCGTCCTGCTCTGATACTGGAATTTGATGGAATCCTGAGGCTAGGTCTAGTGTTGTGAAATATTGGCTTTTCCCTAGTTGATCTAGAATTTCAGTTATTTGCGGAATAGGGAACGTTTCCCCAATAGTGATATCATTGAGTTTCCTGTAATCAATCACGACTCGCCATTTCCGTTGTCCCGAAGCGTCCAGCTTTTTGGGCACAACCCAAATAGGTGAAGACCAGGGTGAGTTTGAGGGTGCAATTATGTTTTGTTGTAACATTTTATTAATTTGATTTTCGACTTCCTTTTTATGGCATTCGGGAAATCTATAAGACTTAGTTTGAATAGGGATATCTGTATTTGTTCTGATATTATGTTCCGCGGCTGTAGTATGAGTAAGTTGATCATTTGGGAGATGGAAAATGTCGGAAAAGTCGGTACAGACTTGTAATAAAGCATTAGCTTCTTCTTCATTGAGGTGAGAAATTCTGAGCTGTTTGAGGACTTCATTAGTCCTGTTAGATATATTAAAAGGGGTTAATGAGGCAGTGGTATGAAGGTTGAGTGAGGCTTGATTATCTAAGGGTTCTAATGTGAGATTGAGGTCAGCTCGGACTACAACAGATTCTTCAGAGATGTTAATAACTGTAATGTTAACACGATTATTTTCTTTCACGTTAACGATGCAATTTGCTATTAATAATGAATCAGAGATATGTTGATCTAGTAATAGGCCTTCTTGTATATCAGGGTTACTAATAGTACATTCGATCACGGCTTCAGTGCGAGGTGGAATGTTATATAATGGTTCTGCGAATTTTAATTTAATATGTTCCTCATCTATTTGCAAGGCTTCCTGATTGTAGTTGATTTGACAGCTTAGATTTTTTAAAAGATCGTTACCAATTATACCGTCGTAATTAAGACTAATATCCTTGACAACATGGAATTCGTGGTTATAAGGTTTATTTGATTTTTGAAATATTTGCAACTTGAAGCTACCTAGAGTTGAAGTTGTATCACTTCCCGGATCAATCCCTTTAAGGGTTATGATGTTATTACTTAATTCTGGCATTTTGGACATAGAATCTAATTTTAAGAGGCTCACGCAGGAACCAGTGTCAACCAGGAAGGATAACGGTCTTTCAGCGACTGAGGTTTGAATTATTATATAAGGTAAGTACCTTTTTTCTGTATTTTTATTTATTTCATATATTCTAATATTATTATTTTTGTGTTTCAGGTTTTTTGAACCGTCTGAAGATAGAACATATGGGTTTGCATTAGGCATAGATTCAGTGGATTTAGTAGATTTGGTATAGGATTTAGTAGTTTTAGTATTTGATTCAGTAGATTTAGGAGATTTAGTAATTGATTCGGTGGACTTAGTAGATTTAGTATTTGATTCAGTGGATTTAGGAGATTTAGTAGATTTAGTAATTGATTCGGTGGATTTAGTAGATTTAGTATATGATTCAGTGGATTTAGAAGGTTTAGTAGATTTAGTAATTGATTCAGTGGATTTAGTAGATTTAGTATTTGATTCAGTGGATTTAGGAAGTTTAGTAGATTTAGTAATTGATTCAGTGGATTTAGTAGATTTAGCATTTGATTCGGTGGATATAGTGAGGAGAGAGGCATCGGCTTTGATATAGTAGGTACAATTTCCCGGGCGACGCCGATCGGGAAATTTTATTCGTTTAAATTATTATGATCAACTTCGTCAATTCCCTCTTCATTGTCTTGGTTTATATTAAAAACTTTACGGATTGGATTAGGATTAGAGTTTTGTAAGGGGGTAGTTTGACGACCAAATGAAGTAGAAGCAGTAGACTGATTTCTACTATTATTGTATTGCCTTTTACGACAATTTTCGATAGTATGCCCAATGTTTTTGCAGTAGCGGCATACCATATCGTTGGTATTTACAGCTTTAGGTTGATCAGGACGGTAACTACGCGGGGCTGGAAAACGGGGTTGTTGGAACTCACGACGAGAGTTTGTATTTTTGAACTTGTCGTTATTGATGTATGACTTCTTATTAATACTGGAAATGATTTTCTCCTCCTCTACTGCCCAACTTACGGCAGAGTTTAAGGAGTCTGGATTACGGCATCTAACGACCTGTGATATACGCGGATGGAGTCCTATTATAAAAGTATGAAGCGCGAGATCTTGCATTGCAGCTACGCGTCCAGCTAATTCCATTTTCCTTTTTGTGGGAATGGAAATATTTATTTCTGTAAGTAATTTCGCTAAGCATGTTTCGATATTTAAGGCAAACTGGTTGACTGTTTCGGTAGAGCCCTGTCTACAGTCTTGCAGTTCGGTAAGCAGGTGAGCGTAGTGTTTTCTCTCGCCGAATTGCTGTTTTAGAAAATCGATAAATTGCTCAAAGGATTCGAACTCTTTGACACTGCATGTAGTTTCAGCCTTATCGACTAGTTGACTTAGAATATATTTAAATAAGATAGGTTTCTGGTTTCTTGTGGCTGTATTAAAAGCACTCTGACAGTTGGCGATGAAGGAGTTTAATTTTTCCCTAGAGCCATCAAATGGTTTAATGAATTTGAATAAAATACCGAGTTCTATTCTTTCTTCTACTTCGACCTTTAAGCCCTTAGAGCTACCGGAATTTTCTTCCTTTGAATCAGGTTTGGAAGTCATTATGAAACTTTACAAATAAAACGTGAACTTAAAAGAAGCCCTCTCCACCTTAAGCGAGCTCTTGTAACTTGTCGTTATCGCCACGTATCCGGCCTAGTCTAAACAAATTATACAGTAACAATTACAATGTAACAGAATAAACAATGATATAGTAATTCATAGAAATTAGATTATGTTCAACAGTATAACTAAAAATAGCGGCTCTGAATTAGTTCTGGTATTCGTCCTAGATTGTAGAAGTAGTTTTAAGTCACTCACAGGAACACCGTCGGTATGAGGACATTTAGGATCTTCATGACCGCTTTACCAGCAGCAGACAGCAGATGCAGTGGACCTCTACAGGCAGAGGCAGAGGATGAGAGCTAGGATCAGCTGCAAGGTGTGGCACCCAGGACAGGGTGTCGACAGGCACTCCAATTTGTTGCACTTATTTACGACACTGTGTTACTTTGGCACGATTTTATTTTCAGCACTTTTACACTTATTGATTTTAGCACTTCCAGGATTTGGTAAGTTTCTCTTCCAGAGACGTATTCGGGTAAGGGGATTTTCGTATCCCACCGCTGCCACCAAATATTATACGAGAAACCGGAATTCAAGTTTAAAAAAAAAACTAATTTTAAATACTAAAAATAACTTTAATTAATTAAGGAATTGGTAAGTATAGAATTAGTAGTAGATATAGAAATATAATGATTTTGGAGACTTCCGACCCGTACCGCGTCTAAGACCAGACTGACTCCCGAGCCTGCTTCTTAGCTTAACTGTCCAAAATGCTGATCAGCAAGTCTGGATGGTTGTCAGCAGTTCTACTAGCATGAGTAGGATATAACAGTTCGACTGGTAAAAGTCATAATTCCTCAATTTCATCGCCAGCGACCGCCCTGAGACGAGGTCCAAGCCCGTTGCGCCCTGTTGCGCAGGTTGCTTAGTTTGTAGTTTTTAAACCATTTAATAAGGCTGGAGCTCTGCTCACCTTTATGCCCGGTGAAGTAGCAAAAGCCTCGAGGCTAACTACGTATGTCCGTCAGAAAAAAAAATCAACACAACGCGATTATATTTTAGCATGTTTTTATTGTCCTACCATTTTGCGAGCGGGACAAAAAGTGCGCCCAATTATTCAGATTAAGATTAGTATTTCTGAAAAGTAACGCCTGATTCTATCAAATATAAGGATAATTATTTTTAATGTTGTTTTTTAATATTTTTTTTGTAACCACCGTGTGTTCTTTTTTTGTCTCCACCCGCTTTGCCACCGTATGCCGCCTGTAAAGCGTAGTGATTATGTCAACATCCTTTCCAGATATTAGAGGACTATAGGCCCATATTCTGCAGTGGAAGTAAACAAGCTGATAACGTAAAAGTAAAGTTTAATATTACATGATTACACCTTTTTATTACACCCTTTACAACGTCCATTTTCATATTCCGACTAATCTATGAATAATACTAATAATCCATCGCTCTTCCTACACAAGTTGTCATAGGAAAGCTGTTTTTACCCCCCCACTTATTTCTTCTCCTATACATCCTACAACCACAGTCATTAGTACATACCTAGTACAATTATGTAACTATTTATACATCGTACAAAATAAAAATAAACTCTATGAGCTGGCGGTAAAGTTTATTTTTACTTGAAATTGGAACTGCTCTTTGCTATTGAGGTATTAAGGATAATAGGCGATTTTGAGCGTTAATAGAACGTAGTTAAGTCTGGATTTGAGTGGAATGTCGGTAATCATGGTTTACTACGAATTGATTTAGTAATAGGGCTGTCATATAGACAGATTCTTTAATATAACAAGAAAAATACTGGAGGAAAATCTTCCGTTTCCTGGTATGTTTGGTATTGAGGAATTAAATGAAAGATTTTATTAGTAACGTACACGAATAATACGCTTTTGTTGTAGGTTATTTGCAAATTATTTATCTATCCTAATATTTTAAATAGGACTTGATTGTTTGCATTGAATTGTCTCCCGAATTACTGGACTGATTTATAACGAAATCTACGTTATTCAGGAGTAACATGGGCTAAATTCCAGTATGAAGTTTCCACGGAAAGAGGAGCGACGTGTTAAAATAAAAACTCAATTTAATTAAAACCGATGACTCAGTTTTTATGACCTTGGTAAAATGTAATTATGGGTTAAAGTTTTTAATAAAAATTATATATTTTATTAATTCTTAAATTGTATTTAAATCAACACAAGAGAAAAAGTAGGCCTGAGTTTTATTCTCGCGGGAACGTCATATTTTCCAGTATAAAAAGTAACATACATATACAGGATTGATACGATAGAGAGGCATTAAATTACGCTACGTTTACTATACGTGTTTTTTATCCGATACGGTATAAAAATAAAAAGCAACCAAACTGAGATTTTTTTTCTTTCAAACAAACTAAATAGCTTACAATTCAGAGTAAAACGTAACCACCCTTTGTAAATAAATTTCACTGACCTAGCAAAGCGGCAACGTCGCGCGCGCGCCGGTGCGGGATGTTTTGCAATGATTTGCGTCAGAGCGGCAACAACGCATCGTAGGTTATACTCAGATTTATCGTTTTAAGGTGCATGACCTATGCGTAGACATAATCAGCTGTTAGGAAAGATACATCGTGTTCAAACGGCACAAAAACTTAAAAAATCATTTGCGCCTAAACTACTGCTCCTATTTAATTGATTTTTGGTACAGAGCTTGGAAATGGTACCTAGTATAGGCAGTTTAAAGGAAAGCCCCTCTGTCGTGTCAACCCTGTATGTAAGAAGAAATTAGTATCAATATCTACTAATTTCTTAAACTTTTCTCAGCCTGAGTAATTACTAAGTAATCCAAAACTTTATACTCCAAACTAAATTACAATATTTAACTCGATAGAAATACCAGGAATACATAATGTTCTTGAACGAAATACCTAACTGTAATCCTACTTTACTCTGTAATTGAAATTCCTTACTTCATGAATCCATACGACCGAACAGGATTCACCGGTGTGACAGCCCTAGCGCGAACGGGATTCACAACTAATTGGAGTAGTTCAATAACATAGGGTTGTCTCATTTATTTTCTTGTTTATTTTGTTTTATTATGATAAAGTTGGGGATAATAAGATAATTGGAAGCTTATAATGGTGATGAGATTTTAAGATATGTTGAGGATTTAGCCATTTCGTGTCCGGCTTAGCATAGACCACCCTATATCTTCAAATGCTTGCCATAAGAGGCGACTGACGGAAATACAATTGATGGATGGGCACCAGCATCGTAGCACCAATCTTACTGCGATAGTGATTATGACAATAGATATCCTTTAATGGAGACCTAAATCGCGTTAAACGGGCCCTAAGCTAATGGTCTGGGTGAGCCCACCCGCAAGCCCAATGTGAGATCAGCCTAAAGGCATAGTCATAATCAGTAGCTTAAACATCGCCCCACAAACGCGTGTATTGGAGAATCAGCCTAACAACCAAAATCTTAATTAGGTATGTTCATATAAAATGTATCATGTTATATAATAGTTGATGAAAGTACTGGGCATATTATCCTAACGTGGGTATCGCTAATTAATCAGTTAATTTAACATTATATTATTATTAGGGTAGGCATTTGTTGTGAAGGTGAAACGTTTGCACTTTATTGATATATTATAATATGAATGAATAGTTTTTTTTTTTTGTAAATGCATTATTTATTTTGCAAATTTAAATGTATGACAAAGAATGAAAAGATTTAAATTGAAACTTGTAGCTGATTGCGTAAAATAGGGATTTTATAAGCTGTCTAACAATGAAAGTCGCGTCTGGAGATTAAGTGGTATACATGGACCAACAGACAGACAGACAGCATAAATAGTATCATATTTTAAACTACTTAAAATTTTCTATATCTATCAGTCAAAATCCTATCAAAATTGGTTTTGCCGGTACTGAAATTAGCCTGAACAAACCAACGAACGATTTTTTTTTGTATTTTTGTTATCAATACCATAAATACATTGATACGCATTCAGAACTGTTATATTTCTATCACAAACACGTACTTCAATTTTATTTATTTGTATAGATTAATATCGAAAATGTACATAATCAATTATAAATTATATTCAGTATTTAATTAAAAGCTCATTTTTGAAATATTTCATTTACAAAAGAGAATATTTATTGCATTTAAATAGTTCATTAATGAATTTCATTAGTTTCACAGTTGATTAGAAAATGTTAGGTATTTAATAATAATTAAACTTTAATAACTTTCATCTGGTCTCACCACTAAGTTTTATTTTAAAAGTTCGTCGACAAAATTTCGATTAAATTTAGTTTGAAAATTAACAAAACTTTTCCAATTGATGTAGTTTCTTAACCAGCTTCGAATGTGTAGAATACTTTTAAATATGTATTATAAGGTTCTTCTAAAATCTAAACCTTACCTACTTTGAAGAGTAGATAGTATCGTATGTCATCATCATCAGCCCGTCCACTGGTGAACATGGGCCTCCTCCCAAGGGGGGGTATTTGCCATAGTCACCACGCTTTGATACCGCAGTATTATGTTGTACCACACAAAGAAACGCTATTGCCCGTTGCTTGATATACGATACGATAACAAGTACTACTAAACTAGTAGGTATCGTATATAGTATATGTTATAAAATAACATGTCCTGACTGACTGACTCATCAACGCCGAGGCAAAATTACTGAAGCTAGACACGTGATATGCCCGTGGCTTTCTTTTGCGACGTGCAGATCCAATAAGATAGGATTATGTAAAATTCAACCCCTAGTTAAGGGAACGGGAATTACGCGGGTGAAACCGGTAATAAAGACATTTCTTTAAAATTATATAATTATTTTATTTCATCAAAACTAAATTAAATGTATATTAAAACACAGTATAAATGCGAGGTGAGGTCTCTCACTATACGAAACACCAACGATATTGTACAAGCGTGTTTCTGTCTTACATTGCACTTGTACTTACTTTATCAATAGACATGATATTATCTGTTTTACGTACCTAGTTTATTTTTGTTTTTGAGCATAACTGTAATTTCCACGGGAACTTATGTTACTCATTCTTTGTTGAAACTATGTTATCCAAATAACGTAGCTTTCAAATGGAGAATTAATTTTTCCAGTACCTTTTGAGTAATTTAACTTCAAACAAATATATTAATAATATTAGCGTAGATAATACTAGTAAAGCTGTTTTGCATTTACTTGCGTAAAATATAAATATAATCACGTACAACCTTTATTATATAAATTTATCTACTATAAACAAATAAGTATCCATAGGTAAGTACTTACTACAAACGAAATGTATTTTTAAAACAAATACAATTTCGATAAGCGATTTTATCAAACATTAAAGTTCGAGACCCTCCCTAAGCCTATTAAGGAAATCCTAAAAGCCGAAAACCGTCAAAGCCTAACACAAACACATATCGTATGTAATAAAAATAAATCAAAGGTGCCAAATAAAGACCGAACTTTGTTAAAGGAAAAATCTCGAAACGAATAACTTGAAAATCTCGAAAAAGTTTCAAATATCTAACTTCGTTCTAAAAGTGTTTGGTTGAAAAACTTCTCCAAAGTCAATTACCCACGGGGACATGATTGCTATATACATATATTTTTTTTCTTTCGTTTAAAAAATAACAATCAGGACGATAGTAATTTCATCGGACGAGTTCTGTACTAAAACTAAATAATACATACTTAATTATAGTTTTGCGCATATAGAGTATACGGGAGTGAATGTTTTAAGAAAATAAACTTTATTTTAATAAAGATAAGGATCTTTGGTAAATGTATGGATTGGAACGAAATAGAAAATATGTCTTGATGACTTGTTTATTATAGTTATTAATTTACATTAATACTTATAAACAATTCTTAATCAAAGAATTTACTCTGTAAACTTTCTCACGGTTACTGGCGGAACCACGCGCTTCCAATTCACCTTCTTAGATCCCGTTCCTGTAGAAATGTCATAAATTACTACTTATGTTAATCTTGAACAACGAAGCTTTCTAATGGTGAAAAAATCTTTGAAATCGGTCCAGGAGTTCCGGAACCTATTCAATGCAAACACTCTGTGTGAGTGTTTGCATTGAATAGGTTCCGGAACTCCTGGACCGATTTCAAAGATTTTTTCACCATTAGAAATCTTTCCTCTTTATAATTATAATATTAGTGTCTATGGACGACCGCGACGGTCCAATAAGATAATTTGTGTGGTTTTATTCATCGCATACATAAATACAAACTGCATCTCTTTATATATATATACCTATTTAATTATTTATTTGTTACACATACCTTCTTTGAGGTCTCAGTAATGACAGTTTTATCTTCGTAAGCAAAATAAACGATTAATTACTATAACTATGTGATTTAAACCGCTGATCGTAGAGACCTGAAACTTGGAGATTGTATTCTCTATATGAAAGGATTAAAAAAAACACCCCTAAAGGATAAAAAAGGGGTGGCAAAGGTTTTAATAGAGCAATCGAAATCTAGGCAAAAACAAAGTCGCTTCCTGCCGTCTGTCCCTATGTATGCTTAGATCTTTAAAACTACGCCACGGCTTACGATGTGGTTTTTTTTAAATATATAGAGTGATTGCACGGCGGGTCGCTAGTACAAGCTATAAATCAATTTTCGAGTTGAGTATCTCAATTAAGTTACAAGCACTAAGCTATTCTTCACGCCTAGGCACAGTGAACGACATAAAGCTACAGTTACATATCCTCATTACCAGTTCTCATACTTCTATTGAGCACTTGCTTCTTAGTAACGTGTGTATCGAACCATTGCTAATTATGAGCAAGCTTGTTTCGAGCATGCTCAAAAATCGACAGCCGTGCGATATTCGAGCATGCTAACTGCTGCGCGAATGGAAGGAGGCGTGCCTTTAGCGCGTCTGGTTCTTTTAACAGGTTAACTTTTGAGCATGCTAGTATCGATCAGTCGTGTAGCTTATTTTAAAGTACCTATGCTAAAAAAAAAGCACGAGATGAGAAATAGTGTCAGTTTAAAGATGAACGACATTGTAATTAAATTTCTAAATTTTAAATATACTTTTTAGTATTCAAGCATATTTGTATGTCATGATTTAATTATGACAAAATGCGTGATACTTCATTTTATTATATAAGACCACTAATGTACAAACCACATATTTCAAATAAATAAATTTGAATTTGAATTAAAGAGCATGATCGTTTTAAGCATGCTAGTAATGAGCATGTGTAACTATACCTTAAGTTTAGTAACATGAGGCAGTGATTTACCTATCATAGTATCACCATATGGCACAATAACTATTAATTTCGTGCCGATAATTAATACACAAATTGCCTCGGCTCTAGTTAGTCACGATTTATCGCACGTTTGATAACAACGTTGGACTGTATAAAGTTATTATTGGGGCACGTTATAACAGGGAATATGCACAGATTTTTAGTTTTTATCGTGTGTAAATAAATCATTTTTAGTTTATTATTCTTTAAAAATTTGATGATCGATACAAAAACAAAACTAGACTAAAAAAATTGCCGCCGGAGGTGCTCGGATGTCATTTACTATGATTCCCGGTACTCCCGCTATTGGTGTTTGGATGAACCTTAGACCTTAGAGGTAGACTGCACCGGTGGCTCAGTGGTTACGGTAGTTGCTTCTGGGACCTGGTGTTCTGGGTTCGATTCCCACCCGGGACAATTATTTGTGTGAACCACAAATAATTGTTCTGAGTCTGGGTGTACTTTGTTTCCGTGAAATGTATGTTTGTAAAGTCCCCCGCGACACAGGGATTTATTTCCCTAGTGCGGGAGATGTCTTTTAAAAAAAAAAAAAAAAACAAAACAAAAAAAAAAAGACATTATCCTCGTGGTATGATTATCATATCATCGTGGACCCACTTCATCTTTATACTCTTAGTTACCTTAGTGATACTTAACTTATCAGATTTAGTCTTATACATTGTGTTCTTTATGTATTTATAAAATGAAAAATTATTAAAAAAATATGATTGTAAAACGTTTTATATAGCTAAATAATTAGCTTTAAAAACAAGAGTATAAAATACCATTTTAGATCCGTAATGATTACAAGCTAACAAACTGATATTTATAATATGTATATCTTGGTACCATGAACCCATCTGTCTTACGGAACCCAAAAACTTCACAAAACTGTCTCAAAAGTTAATGAGATATTTTTATCTCATGGAATTGAAACTGACATCTTGAAAATATTAGAAAACGGTACCTTGAAGGCTGTAATCTTTAAGATGGACTTTTAAACCCTCCAAAAACTTGAGGAAAAATATTTTTGGGGGAATATTTTTTAAATATTGTCAAGGGATTTTTATGTAACTGGTTCTATAAAGAATAAAAAATGGCACTTAATTAGTTAAGTGAATTTACTTAAAAAATCTATAGGTACTCTACCTTTACTTATATAGAGATTGTTTGTATGCTTGAACTATTTGAAAAATCCTTTCAGTGTTGTATAGCCCATTTATTGCGGAAGGCTATAGGCTATATTTTAGTATAAGGTTCCCACGGGAACGGGAGCTACGTGGGTGAAACATGCGCAAAGCTAGTTACTAATATATAAATCTATAAATATTTTTGTTTGTTTGCTTGTACGCGCTAATCTAAGGAACTACTGTTCCGGTTTGCAAAATTGTTTCAGTATTAGATAGCCTATTTATCGAGGAACGCTATATTTCATCATGAAGTTCATACGGGAATAGGAGTGACGCAGGTAAAACCGCACGCGGATGCTAGAACAAAATATATATATACATCCTCCCACCACTACACAAAATATTTTTTTTATTTACTTGAAACAGCAATGCGGCACACACTAACTCCATTTAATTCAATTTGTTACTTAAATCAATAACTTTAATGACTTGTTTTAATTGGAAAATCTATACCCGATATGTGTATAGTAATTAATGTTAAAGTTTATGGCAAACATTGAACTATAACTGTCGCCTACAGATGTATTCGTAAGTTAACTTTGTCAGCAGTTTAAATTACATTTACTTCTTTAGGTAGAAAGATGAGATTTAGTAAGCTAGAAGGGTTACTCGACTGGGGATCTCATATAAAGAAATAATTTATTCAGCACTTACATACACTTGTACTTGTCAGAATCACAATGTGTAAGACTTCTCTAACAAAAATATCACTTAGTAGCCAAGATCTATTTCTACATTATTTGATCTTTATAGAATCTACAATCCGTCCGTCTGTTCGTCGTGCCATATATGACAATGTACACACTATCGTAGAATGCCTCAGAGATAACAAGTACAAAAATACAGAATTCATAAAATATGACTATACTGGTGGCTCAGTGGTGCTACTACCACTGAGCCACCAGTACAGTCATATTTTGCTGAGACTCGGTGTTCTGAGTTTGATTCAATCGTAAAAATATTATTTGTGTGAACCTCAGGCACCTTTTTTGTAAGTTATTAAATAGTATATTCTTTACATTTATTGTAACAACTGCTACCTTAAGCAAAACTATAGAAATCGGATATCGCTGCGGTCCGTTGCGCTGATTGTAAGCAGTAGCAATGCTATTCGAAGCTAGAGCGGATCGCTAGTACTATACAGGGTTATTTTTAAAACATTAACAACCTTTCAGGCTTGATAGTGCTGATGATTATAAGCAACTTCTACTATGGGACCAACCCTGAAATCGCGAAAAAAAATCAGCTGTTTGTTGCTGTTTTTCTCCGTAGCGTAGCGGTAATTGGCTCGCTTTAAATCTCGGGAGTACAAGAAATCTTTGTGTAAATTCTAAGATTTCTTTCCGGGTCTGGTTGGTTGAGGGACTACCCTCCGTGCCTCGGAAAACGCGTTAAGCCGTTGGTCCCGATTGTTATAACAATCGTATATCAAGGTACGGGCAGCAGCGTTTCTTTGTGTGTTACAACATATTCAACATAATACTGCGGTCACCAACCCACCTGCCAAGCGTGGTGACTATGGCAATATTGTTCAAAATGTTCAGCAGTGGACGTTATACGGGTTGATGATGATGATGACACGTGATACATTTATGTTCACACCTCGACAAAATGTATATATTTTTCGCGATTTCAGGGTTGATCACATAGTAAAAGTTGCTTAAAATCGTTAGTACTTTCATCCCCTGAAAGGTTGTTACTGTTTTAAAAATAACCCTGTATACACTTATACAGGGTTATTTTTACCTATTCAAATCTTAAAGCATTCCGAACGCAATTTCTAGTTGTAGGACAACTATGTCCCCCGGGAAATTCGTAGCCGTCTGCTAATGTACAAGTCACTTTGTTGTCTTTTATTTATGTTTTGAATTACCTACATCTGAGGGAGACAGCTAGCTTAGGCTTGCACTTAATGGGAAACTTAATGGAATATAAAATAGACTACGAGTTAAGTTTTATAATAAAACTCGCTTCCCGCGTGCGGTTCCCATGGGAACCTGATAGTAAAACATTGCCCATAGCGTTCCTCGATAAATGGAGTAAATACATTGAAATAATTTTTTGGAATCGGACCTCAGATTAGCTTATTCAAACAAACAAACTCTTGAGTTTTATATATTAAGTATAGACTAGTTTCCCGCGCGTAGTTTTAGAAGCCCCCGTTCCCGTGGGCATAAATGGGCTATCTAACACTAAAATATTTTTTTCAAATCGAACAAGAAGTTCCTGAGATTAGCATTTTCTAGCAAACAAACTATTTAGCTGTATGTATTTGTAGGTATAGGTCAGTTTAGGGGTAGTAAGTATTGTAAAGTGCTTCGGTATGTAATGTAGTATGCATAATACACAGGCTAAAATAAAATGAAAATCATTTTTATTTACGTAAACCTATTACAAGCACTTGCAAATAGTCAAAACAATAATTAAGTATTAATTTTTATTAATCTATAATGATTGCATTTTATAAATTTGCTAATTAAGCAGGTATTTAAGTTACTATTTTCTTTTTTCGGCTCAGTGATAACAGTAGTAATCGCTTTTGAGACCTGGTGTTCTGAGTTCAGTTCCTTAGATTACACATCAAACTACAAAGCGCGGGTATCGCTGCGGACCGTTGTGTCGATAGTAAGTAGGTGATTCATTTAGCATATAATAGCACTTTTATTATAATAATAAATACATAGTTGGTTTTATTTTGGTTTGTGAGTCACTTTTGACTTGGGCAACTTAATACTTTTTATTTCTACGCGGACGGGGTAGCAGGCAATAGCCCGTCTTTATTAAGAGGCTTTTTTACATTAATTTTATTTGGTTGTGGTATTCTATAAAGTGGAAGTACTAACTTGAACATACTTTCGCTATGCACAAATCATTAAAAAAACCCCTGATCATTTACTAAAAGCCCTTTTGCAATAAAAAACGTTGTCAAAAAGCCATTATCCCGATCACAGGGTGCCCTAATTTCGTCAAAATATGGCGGCGTACTCGATCACTGACGTCACTGACAGCGATACAGGGTGTTTTATTTATCATTCGCTCGCTCCTAATTCCTGTATTAATGTTACCCCCTGTAGCAATTGAATGAGTGATGGCGGTTGGAACCATTTGTTCTCGAAATAAGGTTAGTGGTATTGGGTAGTGAGTAGATAAGTATAATGACTAATTGAAATAGATATCTGGAGCACAAAAAAACTGTCTTACGTTCACTTAAAATGATTATTTATATCTAAACAAAATATAGCTTCCTGTGCGTGGTTTTAACCGCGTAACTCCCGTTTCCGTAGGAACTTCATAATAAAATTGCCTATAGCCTTCCTCGATAAATGGGCTATCTAAAACTGACAGAATATTTGAAATCGGACCAGTAGTTTCTGAGATTAGCACGTTCAAGTAAACAAACCAACAACTATCTTCTTAACAGACCTTGGCAATTCTGGGTCATTGAGGATTATTGCCATAATCACCACACTTGGCAGGCGAATTCGAGATCGCAGTAATATGTTGGGTATCTTTGTGCTGATAGGTGCTGCTGCCCAGTCATCAGCTGCATGTCCCGTAGTCGCCTCTAACGGCTTCCATGAGAGAGAAGAGATGAGTGGGTCTATTCCAAGCCGTAAACCACACGGCTACACAGTTAATTTTGTACTGAGCTAATATTTCCATTACTGTATCTATATAGAAATCTCTAAAAAAAATTGAATTTAACCGTAAATTAAAAACCTATTCTAGAACATTATTACAAGTCATAAGAGTTTAAAATGTAGTGATTCCTACTTTTGCCTCCTTTGCCCTATGAAACGTTAAGTTAAATTGTTAGCTTATTTTCTAACGTGCATAAAGTTTTATATAAATAATTACAACTGAAACAAAACTGGATCAAAAGAATAAACGTACAAATAAGTACCTACTACACAACAACAACAAAAAATCAGCAAACACATTTCAACACACTATAAAACCACTTTAAAAGTCATATATAGTATTTAACTGCAACTTTCTTTTTAATTAATAAAACATAAGTTTCATTCATTCAAGTGAGCACTTTACCAAGTTAAAACCACTCGAGTTGGCGACCCCAAGATACTGTGAACTGTACTCATGGGAAACAGTGCAATTAACAATGGTGTAGAATGGTATACTTCAATGGGGTTCCCATAAATAAAAAACTGTAATTTGTAATTATAATTTTCTGGTTGGAAATGATTGAACATTGTATTTGTAGTTCATGAGCGAGAAAATTGCTGCTGTTTGAAATTCTTAAAGTATTTAAGTTTATTTAAGAAAAACTGGTTAACTTTGACATGAACCCATCCATTTCGTGGGAAGACTTAAAATTAATCATTTTTAATTACTATCCTACGCGGTATCACCCATATTCATCCCAATCCCGTAAGAACATGCTTAGTGGATGACGTAGCTATCTATTGGTGATAGACTGTTCAAAATCGGATCAGTAGTATCGGAGATTACCCCGAACATTCAAACTCATAAACTTTAACCTCTTTGTACACTTAAACTTTCGCATAATATCGAAATTATATAGTAATCGGGTAAAAAGCGAATAGGTATGTTATTATTCAATAATAACATACCTATTCGATTGATTTATGATTCAAGTAACATAGAATTGTCGTCGTGGGCAGTCTTAAAGCAACTTGAATCGAAACATTCGTAATGATATATATATATATATATATATATCTATACTAATATATAAAGCTGAAGAGTTTGTTTGCTTAAAAGCGCTAATCTCAGGAGCTACTGGTCCGATTAGATAAAATCTAGAGTTAGATAGCCCATCTATAGGCTAGGAGGCTAAGAGGAAGGCTTTATGCTACATTTTATTATAAATTTCCCACGGGAACGGGAACGCGGGTAAAACCACGTGCAGGACGTTATTCAATAAATTATATTTTAACTAGCGGCTTCGCACGGGTGGACTTTTATAGCCTATTTTACTCAAGGATAATGTAGCATTCTAATGGTGAAAGAATGATTGAAATCCGATCAGTTGTTTTTGAGTTTATTCAAAACATATATAAAAATACAATCTTTTCTCCTTTATAATATTAGTATCTAGAGATAATATTTAATATACCATA
Source organism: Nycteola revayana (assembly GCA_947037095.2). Taxonomy (NCBI): domain Eukaryota; kingdom Metazoa; phylum Arthropoda; class Insecta; order Lepidoptera; family Nolidae; genus Nycteola; species Nycteola revayana. The sequence goes on along the minus strand of OX344841.2, from coordinate 11,901,666 downwards.
TCGAGCATTATTTAGCAATAATATTCATTAAATAACTAAAATTGTTAAAACTGACGTACATACAGTTTGTTAATTAATTTAAATTTGTCGAATTAATGTAACTATGTACATATCTGCGTGGCTTTCCAGTTGAATTGTTTCAGAAATATGTTTTATAAATAAATGGTTACTCATCGGAAATCGGAATCAGTCTGATTAAATTTAAATGACCGTTTATATGTCACTTAGTTACTCTTAAACGGATTTGACGGAAATATAGCAAACGAAGTTTTTAAAAGCTGCACTTAATTTAAAGTCTATGAAACAGCACACCCACTACTTCGCCTAATAGAACAAAGTAACAGCCAAACGCAGCTGTAAAACAACAGAGCTTCAGACTATAAAATTACATTCGAGAAAATCTCACACACACCTCGCTTTTACACCGAAAAACAATAGTAGGAGCCGCGGTCGATCCATCACGGGAACGTTTTCAGCAACGATTATAATTGATCACATAATTTTTCGTGGTTATAATTAATTGTTCTGTCAGTATTCAATCAGTGAATAAGTCGACGGGAAGTCTCACTTAGCTATAGAAGCCAAATTTATTATCTATAATAATAGTACGTGAAGCAAAAACCCCTATTTAGGAAAATTTTGAGGACGGAGGAGTATCTATGAAATTTTGCACACATAGGGCTCGCGCACACGGGCCACCGGCCACAACCACAAAACGCTGCCACCAGCAAATTTCCTGTAGTTTTCAAGAAGCGAGCAGTGTAGCGAGTGGCGGCCACCGGTATCAACCGTGTGCGGCGAGTCCATATTAAATGTATGAAAACTACAGGAAAGATGCCGGTGGCGGCGTTTTGTGGTTTTGGCCGGTGGCCCGTGTGCGGGAGTTCTTATACTTTTACTAGCATTCCACCGGCGTAACTCCCGTTCCCGTGGGAACTTCATAATTCAATATAGCCTATAGCCTTACTCGATAAATGGGCCATTAGACACTGAAATAATTTTTCAAATAAAGAGCAGTAGTTTCTGAGATTAGCGATTTAAGGAAACAAACAAACTCTTAAGCTTTGTCAACAAATAACTTAGTCATTCAGAGCGAAGCGAAGCGCGTGAATCAAACCCACGGCCCACGACATCCGCAACTTGACTACGAATATTGTCTTTATTATGTCGACAAACTTGTTTGATCAGTAAGTAACTAAACTGTCGCTAGATGGCGGTAGTTGTAGGTAGTTAGTTAAAGCCACAAACTAGTATTATATTTAGCCGACTAACTTCCCGCGCGCGGTTTCACCTGAGTAGTGAGTTCCCGTGGGAACTTCATAATTAAAATTCCTGACGTTGTGTTCTACATTCAAGTAAGCAAACAAAAAAGCTCTTCAGCTAACCTATTAGTTTGTATATGGAATTTATGGATATTATAATTTTCAGATAGGTATCCTCCGACTTGATCGGGTAATGTTTTTAACTTTTTACATTCAACTTACTTATTTTTAGTTGTAGCAAGCAAGTTTCAACATAACACATTTAATGAACAATGAAATGGGAATTACGCGGGTGAAATCGCGCGTGGGAAACTAGTCATAGGTAAATTAAGTACTGAACTGATTTAAATGAAATTTGTTATACAGATTGTGTAGAACCTGAGCAAGGCTACTTATCGCGAAATAAGGGTGGTAGGGAGTTGAATGGGGGGAATAAAGCTTTCTATTCCAGCTAGTCATTAATATTTATTACGGCAGCTCTGCTACTATGGATGCTTTTTAATATATTTACGTAAATAAAAATGGCAACCTCCGTAGCGTAGCGGTAATTGGCTCGCTTTTAATCTCGGAGGTCGTGGGTTCGATCCCCACACCGGACAAGAAATATTTGTGTAAATTCTAATATAATCTAAATTTCTTTCCGGGTCTGGTTGGTTGAGGGACTACCCTCCGTGCCTCGGAAAGCACGTTAAGCCGTTGGTCCCGATTGTTATAACATCATCTATAATAATCGTATATCAAGGAACGGGCAGCAGCGTGTACTTGTGTGTAACAACATACTACTGCGGTCACCAACCCGCCTGCCAAGCGAGGTGTCTATGGCAATACCCTCCCTCGGGAGGACGTCCATGTTCAGCAGTGAACGTTATACGGGCTGATGATGATGATGATGAAATAAAAATGATTTTATTTTAGTTTACAATCTACATTACAAACTAAAGTAGGTAGGTAAAATATAATTCGAAATTGATTAATTGTATTTAACGATACTTTATAATTAATATTCTTAACAACTGTGCCCGATTTGAAATAGGTACTGATAGATCAAAGCATTGGAAACCGTACCCTTTAACTAAGACCTTTATTTGACCCATTGAGTCGCATTATACAATCGCTGTACAAAATTAACATTCAAATCGTGTTTGTTCAATAAATATGTGATATTGTATATCACATATATTATATACTATGCGGCTTCACCCGACTAACTCCCGTTCTCGTGGGAACTTCATATAAACTAATATAATAAAGAAGTAAAGTTTGTGAGTTTATGTGAGGGGGTCTATCTCTGGATCTACGGAACCGATTTTGAATTTTTTTTTACCAATAGGAAGCCACGTCATTAGTGCGCAGCGCAGGACTCTTATCTATACTTAATATATTTTATATATTAAACTAGCGGCCCGCCCCGGCTTCGCACGGGTGGACTTTTATACCCTACCCCTGCCCTACCCTACCCCTACCCTAACCCTACCCTACTCCTACCCTACTCCTACCCTACCCCTACCCCTACCCTACCCTACCCCTACCCCTACCCTACCCTACCCCTACCATACCCCTACCCTACCCCTACCCTACCCCTACCCTACCCCTACCCTACCCTACCCCTACCCTACCCCTACCCTACCCCTACCCTACCCTACCCTACCCTACCCTACCCTACGATACCCCTACCCCTACCCAAAAGTATCCTATGTCCTTCTCCCAGTTCTTAGCTACCTCCCTACCAATTTTCAGCCAAATCGGTTCAGCCGTTCTTGAGTTATAAATAGTGTAACTAACACGACTTTCTTTTGTTTTTAAAATGTATTCTGCTATTCGGGACGGAAACAAATCCAACAAATCAAAAACCATGGCAATCGGTCCAGCCGTTCTCGAGTTATAAGTGTTGTAACAAACACGACTTTCTTTTATATATATAGATTATTTAAATAAGATGAATAAAGTTTGTTATAACATCATCTATTAACAATCGTATACCTAGGAACAGGCAGCGACGTTTCCCTATGTGTTCAAAATAATTACAACTGCGATCACCAATCAACCTGGCAAGCGTGGTGACTATATTAAAAAGTCCCCTTCGTCAGAGGCCGTGGGTAGGCTAATTCCGCGAACCCACTCGTTACAGAATTTTAGCTTAGCACGAGGGGTTAACAAGAATAGAATACTAGTAGACTCCAAAAGATCTGCTAGTAATCTTTAAAATAAGATTATTTATATAAAAAGAAAATAGGTAGGTACTTATTCATTTCCCACATAAAACTTAAAAAATATATCCATCCAAACCCTTCATCGCTAGCACAAAAACATAAAACAACCCTCAAAAACAGTGTAAGCAACATAAACAACAAATCGCTTAAATAAACAAACACAATTATAAACACACTGTTTACAATTGTAGTATTTTAATTAAAGTATAATTGGTACGGTCCGGGACTAATAAATAATGGTACTGTTATGTGAAGGTAAACTAAGGTTGGGAAGGTGACGCGGATTTGTTGCGGTCATTCGGATATTCGGATATGATTACCAAATGTTAATATCGGTTTTTGTTTAGAATAAACGGTGGACAAGGCTTATCAGAGAGTTTTAAATGGATAATTTGATAATAATAGATACTAATGCTATTAACTTAACTATTTAATGTAACATAAAATCTGGACAAAATATTATTAATCGGAAAATTGTGAGGTTAATAATAATTTAAACATGTTATAAAATTTAAATGAGATCATAGGTTATTAGTATCTCTATCAATATGATAAATGCGAATGTAACTCTGTCTTTTAGTTACGATTTCACGCCAAAACTACTAGAACCGATTGTGAAGAAATTCGGTAATCGGTAAAAAATACACAAAACTATGCTGATTCAACAACCAATAAATAGTAAAGTAAGCAACATAGCAAAGGCATTCGGATATATCCGCGCCCCAATCCTACGGCGGCTCAACCCAATAAATACGACTTACAATATAACTCCTTTATACATGTATACAGGATGTTTCATGATACTAAGCAACCGTGGCTCAGTGGTTACGAAAGTGGCCTCTGAGACCTAGTGTTCTGGCTTCGATTCCCACCCACGACAACGACACACACAGACTCAGAACAACTATTAACACAAATAAGTGTTAATAGTTGTTCCAAGTCTGTGTGGGTATTGTGTCCGTGAATTACGTGTTTGCAAAGTCCCCGCGACACAGCGATTTACTTCCGTAGTGCAGGAGATGTCTTTCTATGAAAGAAATATATTTCAGGATTGCACCCTTCATTCATGTGATCATCATCATCATCATCAGCCCGTATAACGTCCACTGCTGAACATCGACCTCCTCCTGAAAGGTTTTATGCCATAGTCACCGCTCTTGACATGCGGATTGGTGACCGCAGTATTATGTTGTAACATACATGGAAACGCTGCTGCCCCTTCTGGTATAAGCTTGTTGTAAATGATGTTATAACAATTGGGGCAACGTCTTAGCGTGCTTTTTGAGACACGCTGGTTAGTCCATCAACCAACCAGACCCAGAAAATAAATCAAAGAATTTACACCAAAGATATGTTGTTCGGTGTGGGGATCGAACCCACGACCTCCCGCAATTAAAGCGAGACTTTTACTGCTACGCCATGGAGGTTGACGTGATATGATAGATTATATACTTCAAGTGATACTAAATTTAACTTTTTCCCGGGACTCTGTGATCCTCAGTGCTCATTGCCATTTCCAGTGTGTGCCACTGTTCCTGGCCTACAGGAGTTGCAGTGGTGGGACTGTGGGAGGGATTAGTACATGTGATACTAAATTATAATACTGAAAGTTTGAAATCATCTCCATGATACTTTTTAACATTAAAGATTACTGAAATTAATGGTTCTTTTATGGCAAGTCACGTGATTACTTTTATGGGTGGTTAAAACAGTATTGTTGACATTTCGAATTTCGTATACTCGTAGGTCCAAGAGGGAAGGCGATTCTTATCATAATGATTGGAAAAGTGCTTATCACAGAACAAGAAGATATCGCAATATACATAGCTCCCGCGCGGTTTCATCTGCTTTCTGGCAACGTAGGAACTTCATAACCAAATATAGCGTAAGTTACTCCTGGATATCGTAGCTTTCTAATGGAAAATAATTTGTGCAAAATATTTTTTTGGAATCAGTAGTTTCCCAGCATATTCAATGCAATCAAACAATCAAATATTTCCTATTCATACTAGTATAGAATTATAGATTTAAACGAAACATCCTGTATATGTATACATGCTGTTATTTTTTTATTTGTCAAAGTTGTGTAAAACTGAACCTCGCGCAATATAGCAGAGTTTTATTTACCAACGGTCCTTTGTGTTTTTTTAACATCAAAAGGAAATAGGTTTTATGTGTTTGTATGGAAGGGTTTTTAGGCACCCTGTTTGAATAAAAAATCTTTGGGTGCGGATTTTATAGCATAGTATTATTATTAACACGCGGTTTCGCTAGCGTATCACCCGTTGAAGTAAGAATTTCATAATTAAATATAAGCTATACAGATTCCTCGATAAACGGGATCGGGAACGGGATCTAACTGAAATAATTTTTCAAATCGGATGAGTCTGCTCCGATGACTTAGACCCGCGACCTGTACAGTACCTACAGCGACAGTTACATAAAACTCCCCTTAAAAACTAAAATTCATAATTCCACAATCCTCCCGTTAGCGACCGTCCAAGTGCCAAAGTCTCTTCCAGTGCCCTTCCTCTTGCGCAGGTTGCTTAGTTTGTAGTTTATTAATCATTTATTAAAGCTGGAGCCCTGCTCGCCTTTATGCCCGGTGACTTCACCGCTTGCATAGCACGAGACCTTTGCTGAGTAGCAAACTACTATTTATCATTGATAAAGTTCCTTTTTTTCGGACGGTCATATGTATTAAATCTCGAAGCTTTTGCTACTTCTCAATAATATTGTCCGCCAAAACATATTGTAAGGGACGAAATATTAAATTACTACAAACTAAAACAATGAAACTTACCACACAAAGCGACGACTAAACACCTGATTTTGGCACACATTTTGACTGCTTACTGTATACGACACAACACATAATTTTGTCAACCACTAATGTCAATCACCTCCACATTTTGTCACTGTCACTTAATCCCAGTCACTGCCAACTGTCACTTGACACTTAAACACTATCACTTAACAGCTATGTCGTTTACACTTTTGAGCCACCTGTAACAAAAAAAAAGGCAATAATTAAAATGGTATATCACATTTTATTGAGAAAAATAACATATTTTACAAATCATACACAAAATATAACCTCCGTAGCGTAGCTGTATAAGATCTAAGTCTCGGAGGTTGTAGGTTCGATTCCCAAGAAATCTATGTGTAAAATCAAAAATTTGGTTGGTTGAGGATCTACTCCCCGTACCTCGGAAAGACAACAATGTATGATATTAATCATTTAGCAGGTATTATAATCTGCTTAACATCAGGCGGATCGTCTTATTATTTGCTGATTTTATAGGTAATGTAAGTACCTACATATAATACACGCTCATAAACTTAACCACTATCAAGTTACAGATAACGTTTAATTAAAAATGGACCATAAGAATTATTTATAATTGCAGTAAAAAAGTTTCAGGTATTCGAAATGTTCTTTTTTATGATTTCGCGTAACTTTGAACCTGTCATAAAACTATAACTCTACCTTATCTATTTATTTCACAAGAACTGAAATAAACACAAACACACATTTTAAGCACACATGTTCCATACCCGTTTAATTATCGTCCTAAACAAACAAACAACTAAACACTTTTTGCTGTAATTAAAATTAAAACATCTTTACTGTTCCACGAAAACAAACAGTAAGAAAAAACGAGCGCCATTTCGCAAAAACGCGTGCTTATTTGAAAAAAAAATAACGGTTTTTTTATATCGAAAAAGCTTTTGAGCACCCTATAAACCGTATGTTGTCGTTGTGTATATAAAATGGCCACGTCTGGGTCATAGCTGTAAAAATTGAGATAATATGTTTCAGGGTCTGTCGTAAACACACATTCGCAAAATAAATATATATATAAAAGAGTAAACTATGTTTCTATTGACATTGGTCAAATCCTTCATTATTTGATAATGTTTTTTTTTCGCGATAAAAGGGAGCCTATGTCCTCTACCTAGATCTAGTACAATTTGAGAACTATTAATACAAGAATCACACACTACAGCTAGAAGAAGCCAATTCTTTACTAATTTATACTTAATACACAAATCTGAAGGCTTTGTTTGTTTGCTTAAATGCATTAATTTTAGGAATCAATCTAATGTGAAGAATAGTTTCTTTTAATGATGAAGTTCTTATACTTAAGTTCCGAAGTAACGCGGGTAAAACCGCGCGCGGGAAGCTACTTGGAAAAGTTCTTACAAGAATAATAAAGACAACGTTGATACAAGGACTAAGGGCTTGTGCTAGCTAGCACCGCAGATGTTCAGCACTAGCTGCCCCGACTCTAGTATACGACTAGATTCTATGAGAGCATTTTTTGCTTGTCGTATAATATATGGCATAATGTAATTACAACTGGATTTAAGGGTTTGATGGCATTACGATACCCGGAAAATAACCTCTCGACTGATTTTATAATAAAAACTCTATATCTCTCTTAATATTACTGCAACAGTTTGACACATCATACACACCCAATTCTACAGTTGACATCATCATCAGCTCGTATAACGTCCACTGCTAAACATGGGCCGCCTCCGAGGGTTTTGCCATAGTCACGTCAGCATTATTATGTAATAATACATAAGGAAACGCTGCTACCCAATCCGTAGCAGACAAACCATTGTTATAGGTGATGATATAACAATCGTGACCAACGGATTATCGTACTTTCCGAGGCATGGAGGGTCTACACAGTCACATTTCTTGTCCGGCTTGGAGATCGTACCCACGTCCTCCGAGCCAAATACCGCTACGCCACGGAGGTTATTACATGTACTCATAAATAAATATTGATATTCAATTCATATTTAATGACTTTACGCTTGAGTGCTGTCGCAAAACTGAACATTAATTAATATCATCAATAAAATTTGATATATCCTACATACATAGTGAAACTTAATAACTGAATGTTGAATGTATCATAGCATGATTAATTATCTAATTAGAAATGCTAATAAAATCTTGGTTCGCTTTATTAAATAGGTAGGTATATTTTATGTTTTGACGCCCACTGAAATTGTGACTATGATTTTTTAACTCGATATATTTGATTTGGTAACGTTAGATGTTATACGTATATATAACCTTACGAAAGCTCAAGAGGATACGTCGTGTAAAGACCGGTCAAGAACTGCGTGTCGTACTCCCACACGTAAAGTCCAAGAAATTTCACAACATATCGAGCTCTTCTTTCTCTTCTTGGTTAAGTTAAATGCATTAACCAGTAATAAAATCACAACATTTTTTTATGACTGACATTAGTCATAAAGAGTTTATATATCTATATGTAAAAGAAAAACGTACATATGGCCATATGTGAAGTAATCTAAATTAAAAAGACGAAATATTAAGAGCCGATTCCGCTAAAAAGTGTGTCTTAATGCTGCGATGAAATAAAGCACCGCGCTCACGCCTGAAAAAAAAATGCACAATATGCAGAGAGGACGATAAAAACATGCAAAAATACAATCACCAGCCGAACACCCGACACGTGTTTTGCGCATCTACGAGGCATCTTCAGGGTGGAGTCAACGAGTCACATTTTGTCTTTTAAATTTAGATTAATATGGATTTCAAATAAAAATAAATGTGAAGTAGCAAAAGCTTCGGCCATAAAGGCGATCAGAGCTCCAGCTTAGCTTAAATCAATTTACAACAATAACTTACAGAGAAACATAAAACTAATTACTTAGATTATCCCCTATTCAACCATTATATTAAGCACTATAATACAATAATACAACCCCACTATGTTTATTAAGTTATACTTAAATGAACTTGTACGTAGATTTACGTATTCATCAGCAAGTTTGGCAACTTCTCCAATTTAACTAAATACGTTGGTAGTACCAGGGAATTTACACCACATTATTACATTTCGTGGCTACAAACTTGATCAAGTACTCAGCAAATTATTAATTACGCAATAGATGTTGGAGCCAGCAAGCAATGGAATTCTAAGGGTCTTCCATCAGATGTACTCAATATTGCCCTTTTTTCACACGCCTCTTTTCTACGCATTTCAACTAGAACCTACTCCAAATACTGAGGAGCGAAATACTATTAGAGGAGGGACTTAGGATTTTTTGTCACTTCTGTGTGGACTTAGCAAAGACCAAATTAGGAAAGAGAAGAAGCAGTACTTTTTTGACCTCATATCATATATTTTGTGTGTGCAAATAAATATTACTAAATTCAGGTAAAGATGTTCATTACCTTCTATAGCTGGGCGCTATTTTAGAATAATAAGTTATCGCATCACTCATCTATCTACACGACAGAGGAGTCATACGATACAAAGAGAAAAAAGATTAGAGATAAAAATATTCACCCATCGATTATCGCAAGGAATACTTTCTAAGTTTCTAATCATGAATGAAATCATCTCGCCAAAGTTACGAAGTAGCCGGTGCCCACTCATATAAAAAACATTAAGTAGAAAAACTCGAGACAACTTACGACACTGCCTGTACCCACGCGTAGCCCAGATTGAGGTGCGGAGGTAGGTTAAGTTACAAGATGAGCGATTAAGCAAATCAAAAGCGTCTAACGTTAGTGAAGTATTGAATATGTCGTTGTATTTGAAGTGTACACCTTGGCAGTGACTGCCTTAAAGACCTAGACCCTAGAGCAGTGGCTTTTTAAATATAGTTTATATATATTCCCCGCAATGCACGGATTTATGTTTGTAATGCGGGAGCTTAAAAAACGTATTAAGCTAATAACTTATACCACAAACATAAAGCAGTATGTAGGCGGCATAATGTTTGCCAGAGACAATTATTTTGTATGTCTGTCGGTTTGTATCGCTTTTGTTTAGTATCCGATGTTGATACTACTTATTTTTTGTTTTGTTTGTATATCATTAGGAGTGATTCAAGGACAGACATCCTTTAGTTGCACTACTGTAATTTTGAGAATGTTCTGCCCACGACTAAATTAATTAGTTGATTTGATTTTATTTCGTTATAAGCCGAGTGGTTATTAATAAAAATCAGTGATTGCAAATACGATTGAAAATGCAATCAGAATAGAATAATACATGTATTATGTATAACGTTATGTATGACGATTACAAATATTATGAATAAAATGTATGTTACATAGGCAACATTTTATGAATTACGATTCCCACGAGAATAGGTTTTACGCTGGAATACCTATAGTTAGTGATAATGTTATGCAAGGTTCAGTGTCTAACAAACTAAACTTACACTTACGATACTTAGCAAAGCGTCTTACATCGAAGGTTTTTTTTTAAGTTTACTAGCAGAGTTTATGCATTCTACTAGTATTCTTGTAAACCCCTCGTGCTAAGCTAAAATGCATGTGCTACGAGTGGGTTCACGTCGGTAGTAAAATGGGGGGGATCGCACCTCCGACCACAGTATCACAAGTCCGACGACCCTAGCCATCGGGCTACGGTCGCTTAAAATTAAGAACGCACTCTCATTCATTAAAATACTAAAACATACACAACTGAGCAAACTTGCCTAATTATATCCATATAATTAACAATTAAAACTCATCATATGCAACCAGTAAACCGTTAGCTAAACAATTAAATTATCGGAAAACATTTAAACATAATAATTATATCAGCCATAAAACTATGAAACTACAATAGGGCATTAAAAGTGAAAACCAGCACTTTATATGTACATAAAATTATTATAGCAGACATTAAAAGTGTCATTTTGGAACTAAAATTTAGTGCCATGTGTATTTCAATATTGTAGGATTACATTGATACCTTTATATTGGTACCTACTAGGATTATTGATGGTAGGTTCTGACACTTTGATCTAGCGGTTATGAATTCATGCGTAATACTCGAAGTCCCTGGTAGCGCTCGTCGATGTTAGTCAATCAATTAACAGCCCGTTTATTTCTTATGCTGAGAATGGGACTCGTTCCGAGGGAGGGTTTTCGTGAGTACCTATCACCACGCTTGTCAGACGGGTTGGTGACCGCAGTAGGAATTAGATATATAGATATGAACACTTTCATAAAGAAGAAAATACAGAGAGACATAAAACTAAACTTAACATGACGTATCTAGGAACAAATTGCCTTATCACAAATTGTAATCTCTTCCAGGCAACTGAGTATTGTGTTGTAACACACAGGGAAACGCTGCTACCTGTTCCCTGGTAAACAATTGTTAGAGATAACGTTTTGTGCTTAACAACCAACCAGACCCGGAAAAAAATCTAAGGACCGAACTCACGACCTCCGAGACTTGAAGCTAGAAATATACCGCTACGCCACGGAGGTTGTCCATATCATAAACTAGCTTCCCTCGTGCAGTTTCACCCACGTAGGAACTTCATAACAAAATATAACCAATAGTCTTCCGCGATATCAAATGCTGAAAGAATTTTTCAAATCGGACCTGTAGTTCCTGATATTATCAACTCTTCAGCTTTATATTGGTGACTTTTTTACCGTCTTGAAAATAATAGGGCGTGATATGTATATGAAATAGATGAGTAAGGCATCTTTTTTTTTAACTGGCATAGAGTGAACATCGTAGACGTAAAAATGGTTATGATTTTCACTCAATGTCAGAAAAAAAACGATAAAAGAACTATGCCGTACACATCTATTTTATATACATATCACGCTCTATTATTATCAAGGCGGTAAAAAAAATTCATCCAGTATATTAGTAAGGATGTTTTTAGAGCCAAAACTACGATTATTAAAACGTTCTATTACCCAACAATTACCTAACATTTATTTGTACACAAACGTTGCGAACATGCAAGCTACTCCTACGGTTCCACCCGCGTAATATAACTTGTCACAATAGCAGAGACCCATGTCAAATGTCAACAGAAAATTTAAGCGTTGAACCGAGATATAGTGACGCCCCCTTGCGTCTCCCGCAACGATTATTTATGTGACTATACCCCTAGAGGCGTATTTAAGTCTGATATATTGTTAACATATCGGTGTTTAAATCTCGTAAGTATTTTCGGCGGTTTTATTTAACTCAGTACATGCAAGTTATACAATGTACTAGGATAGTAGTCTTAGGCATTATCTACCACGCCGCCGGAGGCTGTCCCAGAAAACCATGGGTTCCTGGGCTCCTCACCAACGGGGATGGAGGAGTAACCGAGGAGTTTTGATGGGTAGGGTCCTCTCCTCGTGGTGTAATTAGCATATCACCGCTAAGTAGAGGACGAGTCACACGTACCCATCGCCGACGCAGGAACGCCGCAGTAGCGGAGGGGATGCGTAACATTAACGCATATCCCCCGGGACAAAAAAAATTGGTGGCTTAATGTGTTAGGCATTACCAGCTTACGAGTGGAGAACGCGGGTTACCGACATAGCCTAACGGATTAGTTCGTTGAAGTGATAGTGGACTGGCCATATAGCACGGAGAACAGATGGCCATTGGGGCCGAAACGTTCTCGAAAGGAGACCGCGGATCTGCAAGCGAAGTGTAGGGCGACCACCAACTAGATGGACGGATGACCTGGTTAAGGCCGCGGGATCACGGTGGATGCAGAGAAAGGTAGATGAGATATTCCCTATAAATATACATGTTAAACTATCAATAAGTTGCTATAATAGGTAAAACATAATAACGGAATAAATAGAACTATTACAGTTATTTGTACAAAAAACTAAGTTTATCACCACTTCTTCAATAATAACATTAAGGACAGTCCACTTTTTAACATTAATTACCCTAATCTAAAGCTATAAACCGGCTCAAAAACATCCCCTTATAAAAAAGTTGCGAATACCAAAGACATAAAAATCGGAAGCGTTTTTTCTTAAAGTTTTGTCATAAAAAGTTTTGGCTTTCAATAATTAGGCTTGATAATGTTTAGCGAAAAGTTTTGGCGGACATAAAAATGATATTGTTAGTGATTGTTACAAAAATCGTAAGAGTATTATCATAGGAAATATAATTTGCATCTGTATTTAAAAAAAATAGCTTGGTAGCCTTATGGTTTCCGGCTTAGAATAGACCACCCCAAGGGTGCGGGTGCCATAATAGGCGACAAAGACAGCTGATAGGTGGGCAGCAGCATTCATCAGATCAAGGCTAGTTGTCAACGTGCTGCGATCACCAATCCACCGGCCAAGCGTGGTGATTATGGCAATATCCCTCAACGACCACGGCTTGCCAAGCTCTGTTAGTGGACGTAAACGGGCTGTTCAAGTTAAGTCAACTAAGAAAAGTGAAATTAAACCATCATTTTTAAAATGTTGCTTAGGTTAACTCCTACTTATATCAGCAGGTGAATTACCACTTATCAATCGATTCAAAGTGGCTTAAGTTCTAATAAGGAAAGAATATGCCTATGCAGCGGATTCACAGCCCACAGTGTCCTGAATCCTAACCCTGCTAATGCAATGTCACAGGACGGATGTACGGGCTATAAGGTTTGTATATTTGTAAGATTTTCGGTTGGCTACTACTATTGTTAGGTAGTCGAGTATTTCAATTTAAAGGGTAAGAATTATCTATTAGCAAGTTATTTTTTATTCACATTGTGATTATGACAAGTACATAAATTCATACATTCGTTCACGCATTTTTCCCTTAGGGATAGACAGAGACCACTTTCTTCCACTTGCTACCATCTAGACATACCACTAGACATGCCACCGTTAATAAATCGCCTCATGCATGTCAAAGTGTTTGTACTTTTAACCTGGCCTTTCCTAAGAACGTCCACGATTTGATCCTGACAAGTACAAGTGTATAAAATTACAAGGTGTTTCGGTCTTCAAAGTTTGCTTTCATTTGCAACACAAATCCGAACTCTGCATTAATAAATAATGTTATGCAGTCTATGCATTTTGTGTGACACTTTTGCTTTCAAGTCTCAAAACAAAAAGTTCCATTGTCCAAAAAACCCTTTATTTTCTTTTTTTTTTTCAATTTCCAGTCAAACAGACAGGTTATAAAGTTGATATAATATTAAGTCCACCGGTACTTTACAACGTCATGCCAGTACTAAACTCCGTGTGAACACCAACATCTGTTAGGCGAATGTCGCACTTTTGTGTACGTAGGTACTATGTTGTTTTTTTTTTGTTCGTACCATCGCGACGCATCGTTTAATACTGAATATTGGATTAGCAAGGCCAATTAGTAAAAGATTAATTGAATAAGTTTCTTTTATTAATGAATTGATTAAAAATGCAGTGGTATAGGCTAGAAAATCAACCGAAACACCTATTCCTATTTTGTATAGTTTATGAATATGGTAAATTCTTACATTAAAATACATTTTTAACTGGGTTATACACAGTAAATGTACTACCTATATGTATTCTAAACTTTACACCGCCTAACTAAACTAATTTCATCAATGCAAGGATGGTTTTAGTAAGCATTTCCGTTGTATCTAAAATTATGCCCGTTACAGTTTATCATAACCATAGTCAAAATATATAGAAACAGAAGCATACACAAACAATAGTTTAAAAAAAGTTGTTTACAAAACAAAATTAACAACACTCTGTCAACAACATTATGTCAACAATAATGTTGTAAATGTTCTTTTGTAAACAACTTTTTTTGTTAAAGACATATTTGTCTAGACATACGTGACGTAAACTTATTTTTTAATATTATGATGGCTACCCTACCAATTTATTAATTATAATTTTTATTTAAATCAGCATTTTAAAAATTATCTTTAATAATTATAATCGTCTACGTTGCCAATAAACTATATCAGTTTTTAATTTTGCTTGTTTTCTAGAAAAACTATAATTAGGTTCAGAAACTAAATTTGATTTGACAGCGAATTTAAAGTAACTGTTACTTTAGTTTAGTTAATCGGTGCTTTAATTACCAATTGAAAGACATTGCGGGGCAGTGGTCCAACTGCTCTGTCCAACTAGTTGGACCATGGGTATTTAATAGGGGCAGTTGTCCAACTTAAAAGTTGGACCACAGCACCTTTGGTAGTTCCGTGGTCCAATCATTAAAAAAATATATGTGTGTATGGTTCCTACTGGTTTACGGTTATATTGAACCGCTTTACAGTAAAATAACAAAATTAAAGTCGAGTGAAGATTTTTTAGACTTTATTTTTTACAATAATCATCATCATCATCATTTCAGCCGTAAGACGTCCACTGCTGGACATAGGCCTCCCTCATAGATCTCCAGTTGTTACGGTTTGAAGCGGCCTGCATCCACCGTGATCCCGCGGCCTTAACCAGATCATCCGTCCATCTAGTAGGTGGACGTCCTACGCTACGCTTGCCGATCCGCGGTCTCCATTCGAGAACTTTTCGGCCCCAACGGTCATCCGTTCTCCGTGCTATATGGCCTGTCCATTGCCACTTCAACGAACTAATCTGTTGGGCTTTGTCGGTAACCTGCGTTCTTCTACGTATCTCCTCATTTCTGAATCGATAGCCCTCTCCATAGCTCGTTGAGCGACTCTGAGCCTGTTCACAAGGCCTATAGTAAAGGACCACGTTTCAGATCCATAGGTCATCACTGGCAACACACATTGGTTAAAGACTTTCGTCTTCAGGCACTGAGGTATTTTGGAGGAAAAGACGTTGGGAAGTTTCCCGAACGCTGCCCATCCGAGTTGGATTCGGCGATTGACCTCCTTCTCGAAGTTGGACCTACCTAATTGGACTGTCTTCTAGGTGTACATACGCGTCAACAATTTCAACAACCGTATTCTCAACCATAACAGGGGTAGGCACAACATGGACATTAGACATGATTTTTGTCTTGTCTATGTTCATTTTAAGACCTACCCGTTGGGAGACTCGGTTGAGGTCTTCGAGCATTGTACTGAGTTCTTCCATCGACTTTGCCATGACCACGATATCATCAGCGAATCGAAGGTGAGTAATGTATTGTGGCGTTTCTATACAAACATTTCAACACTTCGATATACCGATAGTCAATACGGCATCGCTGGAGAGACTCAAGTACGGCCCATGTTTCGACCGAATCAAAGGCTTTCTCGTAGTCCACAAACACTAAACAGAGCGGCAAGTTATACTCTTTGGTCTTCTGTATTACTTGCCGCAGCGTATGTATGTGGTCTACGGTACTATAACCTTTTCGGAATCCGGCTTGTTCGGGAGGCTGAAAGTCATCAAGCCTTCGTTCGAGACGATTGCAATAACCCTGGAGAACAGCTTATAGACATGACTCAAAAGCGAGATGGGCCTGTAGTTCCTTAGTAAGGTGTTTTCGCCTTTCTTAAATTATAACACCACCTCGCTTTTGTTCCATGCTGTAGGCGTGGTGCCTCCGAGCAAGGCAGAATTGAAGAGCTTCTGAAGGACTTTTAAGTACCGGTAATCCACCCGCTTTCAGGAGCTCTGATGTGATTCCATCCTCACCCGGCGCCTTGTTGTTCTTTAGCTGTTTCAGGGCCATGCTTATCTCGTACAGGCTGATATCCGGGATATCCTCGGTATAGTGTCGGGTCAGTTTGGCTCTTGAGTTTGGCACTAAAATCAGGCTTGGTGATAGAAGCGTAGAGCTGCCCGTAGAAGTTTTCGACTTCCCTTAACACTTCCGCTTTTGTCTACGGAAATTTTTACGAAGTTTTCAGCTTATTAGCGTATTTAGCCAGAGGCATAGGACTTATAACATTTTAGAAAGCTCACATGCAAAACTAAGTCGGCGCATTAATGTTAAAAATGTTACAATGTTACGTCTATTAAATGTTTTAGAATTTTTTACAACTTTATCAAGCGAAATCGCACACAAAAGACGAAATGCCCAAATTGATAAAGATGATTATATACGAGAAATTCAGCTACAACTGATTTCACCATACTATACTGTAGGTCATGCTTTAGATAAATTTCATTGAACATTGTAAAACATTGTAAAAAAATAAAGTTTTGTGACCCGACTTTAATTTTGTTATTTTATTGTAAAGCGGTTCAATATAACCGTAAACCAGTAGGTACCATACACACATATATTTTTCATTGCGGGGCAGTGGTCCAACTGCTCTGTCCAACTAGTTGGACCATGGGTCTATACTAGGGGCAGTAGTCCAACTTTAAAAAAAGTTGGACCACAGCACCTTTTGATAGTTCCGTGGTCCAATCATTTAAAAAATATATGTGTGTATGGTACCTACTGGTTTACGGTTATATTGAACCGCTTTACAGTAAAATAACAAAATTAAAGTCGGGTGACAAATTTTTAAACTTTATTTTTTACAATCATCATCATCATCATCATTTCAGCCGTAGGACGTCCACTGCTGGACCTCATAGATCTCCAGTTGTTACGGTTTGAAGCGGCCTGCATCCACCGCGATTCCGCGGCCTTAACCAGATCATCCGTCCATCTAGTAGGTGGACGTCCTACGCTACGCTTGCCGATCCGCGGTCTTCATGCAAGAACTTTTCGGCCCCAACGGCCATCCGTTCTCCGTGCTATATGGCCTGCCCATTGCCACTTCAACGAACTAATCCGTTGGGCTATGTCGGTAACCCGCGTTCTTCTACGTATCTCCTCATTTTTGATTCGATCTCGTAAATAAACCCCGAGCCCTCTCCATAGCTCGTTGAGCGACTCTGAGCCTGTTCATAAGGCCTCGTCGTTCGTCTTGTCCATGTTCATTTTAAGACCTACCCGTTGGGACACTCGGTTGAGGTCTTCGAGCATTGTACTAAGTTCTTCCATCGACTTTGCCATGACCACGATATCATCAGCGAATCGAAGGTGAGTGATGTATTCGCCGTTGATGTTGATGCCTAGTCCTTTCCAATTCAGAAGTTTGAAGGTGTCTTCCAAACTGGTCGTAAGCAGTTTCGGAGAAATAACGTCTCCCTATCTTACGCCTCTTTTTAGTGGAATCGCCTTTATACTCTGTTCTTGTACTCGGACTGATATTGTGGCGTTTCTATACAAACATTTCAACACTTCGATATACCGATAGTCAATACGGCATCGCTGGAGAGACTCAAGTACGGCCCATGTTTCGACCGAATCAAAGGCTTTCTCGTAGTCCACAAACGCTAAACAGAGCGGCAAGTTATACTCTTTGGTCTTCTGTATTACTTGCCGCAGCGTATGTATGTGGTCTACGGTACTATAACCTTTTCGGAATACGGCTTGTTCGGGAGGCTGAAAGTCATCACGCCTTCGTTCGAGACGATTCGCAATAACCCTGGAGAACTGCTTATAGACATGACTCAAAAGTCGGGTGACTTTTTATTATATATCTCTGTCCTTGGAAGGTTTGCTGGAAGATAATTCATAATTGAATTAAGCTCGCCTTTGTACATGTTGTTTCTTTGTCAAAAATGTATTGTTACTTGTTTTTCTGTGTGTACAATAAAGAATATATATATAAAAGCAAGATGGGTCTGTAGTTCCTCAGTAAGGTGCTATCACTATTCTTAAAGAACAACACCACCTCGCTTTTGTTTCATGCTTTAGGCGTGGTGCCTCCGAGCAAGGCGGAATTGAAGAGCTTCTGAAGGACTTTAAGTACCGGTAATCCACCCGCTTTTAGGAGCTCTGATGTGATTCCGTCCTCACCCGGCGCCTTGTTGTTCTTTAGCTGTTTCAGGGCCATGCTTATCTCGTACAGGCTGATGTCCGGGATATCCTCGGTATAGTGTCGGGTCAGTTTGGCTCTTGGGTCTGTAGCCGCACTAAAATCAGGCTTGGTGATAGAAGCGTAGAGCTGCCCGTAAAACTTTTCGACTTCCCTTAACACTTCCGCTTTTGTCGACGGAAATTTTGACGAATTTTCTCAGCTTATTAGCGTATTTAGCCAGAGGCATAGGACTTATAACATTTTAGAAAGCTCACATGCAAAACTAAGCCGGTGCTTGTAATGGAAAAAATGTTACAATGTTACGTCTATTAAATGTTTCAGCTACAACTGATTTCAGGTGATATTACTGTAGGTCATGCTTTAGATAAATTTCGTTGAATATTGTAAAACATTGTAAAAAAATAAAGTTTAAAAATTTGTCACCCGACTTTAATTTTGTTATTTTATTGTAAAGCGGTTCAATATAACCGTAAACCAGAAGGTACCATACACACATATATTTTTTTAATGATTGGACCACGGAACTATCAAAAGGTGCTGTGGTCCAACTATTTTTAAAGTTGGACAACTGCCCCTAGTAAAGACCCATGGTCCAACTAGTTGGACAGAACAGTTGGACCACTGCCCCGCAATGATATTTTTTAAATGATTGGATCACGGAACTATCAAAAGGTGCTGTGGTCCAACTATTTTTAAAGTTGGACAACTGCCCCTAGTAAAGACCCATGGTCCAACTAGTTGGACAGAACAGTTGGACCACTGCCCCGCAATGTTGAAAGACGGGGTAACATTTCTTAAGTTTTTTTATACGCAGTATTACCTTCTATATAACTGCTCTTATAAGCTTCTTATATATAAAGCACGCATTTATTTTCGCCAAATCGCAAGTAAACGCCCCGTCGCAACGCGTCAAATAACTTTCAAAAGCTGTGATTTTGACAACTTCAAGTGTGATAAATGTTAAAATATCTTATACCTACTACTTCAAAATATGTATTGTGGAAAAAAATGGCACCATAATTGCAATTTTTTGCTCCCAAGTCAGGCCAAGTGTTAAAAGCTCTCGAAACATCAACAAAAAAAAAGGGGAAAACAAACGCCACTTAATGCTTACAAATATTTAGTGGTTTAAATGATTATTTAATTTAGTAAAATAACTGAGACAGGACTACGCGTAACTTATTTTCATACGGAAAATAACTGTAGTAAAATGATAAAAAGTTATGAACTAATTAATGCCTATTATTTTAAACCTCTTTCCCGCCAATTATGAAAAAAGGACGCCATTTAATATTTAAGAAAGAAAAAGTAATTATTTTCGAATTTCGAGATTATTTTTTCTGGGTATGTGTTGAAAAGTATGACTTCAGAAAGTGCGAGGCAAAAGCTCACACATGGTAGCGAGAAGAAAAAAAAAGTATGACTTTCTATTAATTAACACTACGTAGGTACTTAAATGTTGAAAATTGTATGTATTATCGTGAATGTTGATAAAACATACACTTTTAAAATGTGAAATCAAACAGGCCCGATGTGTCGGACACATGCGCCGCTAATATGGCCGCCACATTGCGACGTGGGAGAACTGCGGACGGTTGCCGGGCGAACATACAGGACGATCGTGTTTTGTTACTCGTGTTGTAATTTCATTACGTAGTTTTTTTTTATCAAATGAGTCATAGAATGTGAATCGTCTTAAAGTAATTATTAATTTTTTGTCACTGATTTAGAGCATTTTTTTTAAATCTTATTGGTGGATCAGGTTTAATATTTAAATCATTAATGCAAGTGGAGCGATCTATAATTAATTCAATAGTAATAATTCTGTAGGCACCGTTTTGAATAATTACTAAACAACTATTAATTCTGATACAATAGACAATTTTGCCCACGCGAAATTAAGTACTAAGACTGGTACTAATACGTAGGTATGGCCTATGCGTTAACTTGAAATATTTCTAACAGGCACATCGTTATTAATATTGTAAAATTGTTCAAAGTTCCCAAATTTGTCGAGAAACTCAAGAAGGTACAGGATACTTCACAATATTACTAAACATGGCTCCCAATTTAAATTGTACTTACTTACGTTACGAATAAAGTTCCTATGCTTATTAAAATTAGTTTACAAAGTAAAAAAAGTAAGTTTTAATAATACCTACTTTAGTATTGTACCAACAATTTCATTTTGTAATATAAGGACTAGTACTTATACAGTAATAACTAAAAGTTTATTGCCAAACAATACTGAATAAATTTTATTTGTCATGAAAATTCTTTTTTTTTTAAATGTAAATGTGTTTTATTTTTACTGCATTCTAATTATGTATTGAGACATTTTACTAAGCCATTCTTTAATGTATTTTAACTGTTTTAGGGCCAATTTTTCAATCCACAGATAAAAATTATCAGAGATACCTATAAAATTTTATTTTGACGTAATGTCCATACAAAATCTGTCAAATTTAATATTTGTTCTTCCGATGTTTTTTATCAGACGATTGAAAAATCGGCTCTTACTTAAATTATTTTATTAAATACAAATTCAACTAAACTAATACGAAAACATAAAGGAAAAATTAAGGTCAGACCAATACTTATGATAGTTATAAATAACACACTGTATACAAAAAGGCAGGCATGTTACAGTTTTGATAAAAATACAAACCGACCAACGCGCTAGTGACACGTGCGTCTCTAAATGTTATTTAAAAACAAACTTAATACAATATCAATTCTTTGACCTACTTGAATAACTAAATATGTAATAATATTAACAAAAAACATACAAAAAACCTTTTTATTGACATCACTTACGCCATATAAAGTAAACGTTTGTAATGCAAAATTTTATACGATTCGCTTGAAGATATTGCTTTTAATAAATTGCTAGATTTAATCCGAATATTCACTGACGGGATAAAAAAGGCATAATAAAGAGTTTTAACTGTAAAATAAAATAAAAACTGGTTATAAAAAAATATAACATTTAAACTCTTTTTTTATGTGAATACTAGTTAAAAAATACATATTCTATTGTCTGCATATTATATTTCAGCGGAAAAATATAGATAATAACTTAGAATAACTGTTTTTTTTTAATACAGTATTAAGTATGTTAATTATAACATAACTATTGCAACAGAACATTTCTAAAATGTCATTTGTAATATGAAGCGGCCATAGCCATTGGGCTGGGGCTTCGGACTCGGGATCTTGTGGTAGCCAGTTCGATCCCCACCTATTGCACTACCGACGTGAACCCACTCGTAACACAAGCATTTTAGCTCAGCACGGGGGGTTAACAAGAATACTAGTAGACTGAAACACTCTACTGGCAATCTTTAATAAAATGACACATACTTAAAACATTACCATCTATGTTGGATCCCACCATCGAGAACCTGTAAATAACATAACTATGAATCCACGAACTAGTTTTTACTAGTTCTATACTCTAGGAACAGGTTAGTTTATAAGTATTCAACTCTCGATGACATTACTTGGCTTCGGGCTACAAAGTAATTACGAAAACTTTTACTCCCTGCACCCTTAAGTCTACGATAACTGACTGATTCTTAATCAGATTTACCCTATAGAGGGCAAGTTGTCCAAAAAGCGGGATTCAGACTGTCCCGCGCATCAAACATTATATATTATGCCAAATTTAGGCGAAATCCGTTCAGTAGTTTTTGAAGAGTAACAAATTTAATAAACATACTTAAACATACTTGACTAACTGTAACCCACTTAGCCCTTAGTTCGCAAAGAACGTCCGAATGCCTTCGTAGATAGAACCAAAGTCCGAGAGGCCCACGAACTGTAACGTAGAGCGACAGTTGCACAAAACTCCCCTAAAAACGAAACGTCATAATCCCTCAATCCCCCCGCCAGCGACGGCCCTGAGCCGAGGTCCAAGTCCCATGGGTACGCCCTCTTGCGCAGGTTGCTTAGTTTGTAGTTTTTAAACCATTTATTTAGACTGGAGCTCTGCTCGCCTTCATGTCCGGTGAAGTAGCAAAAGCCTCATCGCTAATGTCCGTCCGAAAAAAGAATACCTTTAGAGTAGTTAAAGTACAAAATAAGTTAATATTAAACAAGTTAAAAAACTTATTTAACCAGCTCATTCATATTCCCTCATTCACCTGCAAAACTGTCATATATTAACGACAATTTAATCACCTTGTGTAGAAAACACATTAATTTTTTCAAACAAAATCACTATATTCGCATCCTGTGGCAATAAAAAAACACTACATGGGAACCGAACTTGCACCGGACGCAAAACTTGTATGGGCTCCGACGAGACCGGTTGGAAGCGGTTATTCTAGTACATACTTATAGTTAACATTTTGTTTATTTTTGTATCTCTCAGGATTATAGTCAGGTTGCTTGAATTGAATAGGCATTGGCTTGCGTGTGTTGACTTGATAGTTAATTCATTATCAAGAACCTATAGGTCGGTCACCTACCCGCTACCAAGAGTGGGGACTAAAGCAAAATATCCATTGGGGTAAGGCCATCGTATCTTTTATCCGATTGCTAGCTGAGCGTGCTTTCCAAGGCACGGAGGGTTATTCAACTATGAGATGACTTTGTAATTTAATTAAATAAATAATTTTTGTGGTCTCAAAACAGCTGTTTCTTTTATAATCTACCGCGTAGATCTCTATATAGAATCTACATATAGAGCTATCGTAACTAAATTATACATTTTAAAAATAGTTACGTACTTAATAACCACTTAAAAGAATTGTACGTAGGTATATCACTAACAATGAGTCCTTAATGCCTAATTTCCACTTACAGTCCAATCATCGTGGTTTTATTTGTGAAAACAGTACTTTACAAAATACAATGGCTTAACCTAAGACTGTCTGAATCTTAGGTAAAGCCCTTATACTGACTTGACTGGCTGTAGTCTGAATTACTTTAGAAAGTAATTATGTAAAAAAACTTTTTTTTTTAATATTATTGCGTAATTAAGTAATGTCGGTTTTTTTAAATAAAATTTGAGTTTTTAAATTTCATAGTAAATCAACAACATTTGATTAAAAATGTATTTTTTATACTACTCAAACTAATCAATGTGTAGCGGGGGACTTCACAAACACTCAATTCACGGACACAAAGCACACCTAGACTCAGAACAATTATCTGTGGTGTGAATCGAACTCAGAACACCAGGTCTCAGAAGCAACTACCGTAACCACTGACCCACCGGTGCAGTAATTACTATTAATAATAATGACTGAAAAACACTCAAAAGAGACGTTTCTTTTTAGGCCCACTGGGTATGGAAGCGTTTACACACTGTATTGTACACAAAAAAAAGAGACTGATTTTTAATGTTGAACTGACTATTTTTTTATATAAAATTGAACGGGAATTAGAAAATTAAATTAAATAGATAATGTTTTGATATTGGTATTCCAGTTATATCCTTGACGCTATTATGTGTGAACCAAACGCGTATATTGAAACGTTTTGAACTTTTTTTTGATTTAAATAAATTAAACTTACTTTAATACAGTCCATGTTGGTAATAAAAATATTTATTTTATTTACTTGGAATTATGGTTAGAGAATAACATTTATTTTTATTGAGATTTTTTTTAATGATGCTGTTCAAAATCTGCATCGATGAAACACCGTGAAAACGAAACGTATTGTCACATTATGTTTTGGCATTCATTTACAGCAGTGTTGCCAATTTAGCCGCTAGAAATTACAACTTTTGTTTCGAATAAACTCGAACTCGGATACCTACTGAACGGATTTCGATAATTCTTTTACCATTAGAATGCCACATTAACATAGGCAATTTTTTACTATAAAGTAAAAAAATAACCTACACATTTAGATATTCTTACTAAAACTTCGATAATGTAGGTAAACCAAAGTATGAAAAAAAATCCATAAATTGTCTTTCATCGTATGCGCTACGGAAACTATGAATTGATAGAACAAAATAATCTTTCATAATATTAAAGAACATATAAATATCTATAATCACGTTTGCGGTACCATTTGTCTAATTATAGTAATAAAATATATAAAAATAAAATTACTTTTTTGAAAGAAAAATTATCAAAAACCAAACCATGCCTTAAATACCACGTTATTCATATTTGTGTATTAATCCTTATCCAAATAAAATACTTTTCATTAAGACTGTTTCAATACCTGAAGATGACTTTTTAAATTATTAAAATGGGTAATTGCATTTAAAAGATATTACAAGTTTAAAAATGTGAACCTTAATAGGTATTTTACCTATTAATAGCCGTGACACTGAAGATAACAGAAGACATTTAATTTTCTTTCTGTAAGATTATCAAGACTATGATCAGTTTGATCATGAAGCGGCTAGGGCGTCGGACTTGTGATCTTATGGTTGCCGGTTCGAACCCTACCCATTGCACTACCGACATGAACCCACTCTTAAAACAAGCATTTTAGCTTAGCACTAGTAGACAGCTAAACTCTGCTAGTAATCTTAAACAAAAAAAGTTTGTGCCAATCCATATAAAATGCTTATTCCAAAATATTTAAAATGAAAGTCCAACCGTGTGAAGCCGGGGCGGGCGCCACTAGTTTATTATATTAATTTAATATCTGATTTTAATTTATAACGTTGTTGGACATGAATTTCTAGGAGCTGGCAACACTGATTAGTCTGTGCTTTGTGCAATTTCCGTCGAGTTGCGTGCGTGAGAGTGCTTTTATGTTTTTTGGACTATTATTTGAAGGATTTTATAGGTATGGCATCTGCAAGTTCAGTATATTCTCCAAAAGGACGCTGTTATGCTAATTGTTCAGTAAGATTTTAACGCAATGTGCGAAGGCACTTACTGGTCGAGACAACAGCATGTATACCCCAACTTATATCTTTGTGGACTTCTCGCGAGGTGAGTGTTACAGATTAATAATATTATTCAATCTAATTCACTTCATTTATTTATATTAACATTGCGAAACTGTAATGATACCGTTACAAGATATGAAACAATACGTGTAAGATAGATTTTATATTTGGCATAAGAATACGACGGTGTCGTTAATTAAATCCCCAATAAATAAGATCCCATACATTTTCTAGGTTAATAACTTGCTTATCTACTTGTTTTAGTTAAGCCTGCTAGATGCTGTTTGTGGAATGTGTTTAATGATAGTGCAAGAATTTATTCAAACAGCTAATCCAATTGGAAGATTTGGGTACAGGAACATTTGCATTCCCTGTGGTTCTTCACTGTTAAGAGCACGCCAAACACATGCTGTACCTGCCCACTCTGAAGAAAAGCAACTGTTATTTTACAATGGCTACCATCTCAACAGGTAATTTTAAAATAGTATTTAAATATAATTATAACATTATTATTTGTCATTGTTAAACTCCAATAAATAGTCAGATATTTTCCCTTACATACAGATTTTGATCATCATTTATATAGGAATATTTAATAGGATAGATGTTTATAGGAAGGTTTATAAATATAACTATATTTAAATACACCTGTGCGAAGCCAGGGTAGATTAATTATAACAATTAATATATTTTTAATAATAATAATGATAATGAAACCCATCCGAGCTGCTGGTGGGGCCCTATTTTTATATTATTATAAATATATTTAAAAATGTAAGTAAGCAAGTAAAATTGTAATTTGGTAAATGAAAAAATTATGAGAAAAAAATATAGTTTTTGTTATTCTGTTTGACTTATTTTCTTCCGCTGAACTAAGACTTCTTTCTCATAATTATTTTGTTTACCTAATTACAATTTTACTTCCTTACTAACATTTAATTCACTGTAACATTTTTTTATATTTTAGGTGGAACATTTGAAACAAGTTTGTATGGCTTGTTGGCTTTGACCTACTCATGTGGTCCAACGGCGCAGGCATCATGATGTAAACAGAGATGCAGAGATACAAAAAAATAATTTTGAAGATAAAGGTGCCATCCCGCAACCAACACCTATGCCGGTATCTTTTTTTTTTGTTTTTTGTCTGGGGTGAAATGCATTGACGCATTCCCACCATCGCACATAGGAGTATTCCAAGCAAAAACCCGGACAAAATTATTTTTTGTATTATTTTCATTTATTGTATAATAAAAGACAATATTTCGTCAAAATTAGGTATATATTACAAAAATTAAAAAAATTAAATATATTATTGTCAAATATTAAATCTAAGAAACTGTACGGCTCTAGTTATTGGATGCCGAATCAATCGGAATTGCTACACTCTTGGTCAGTGATGTGATCTTCACCATCTTCGTCATCCGTATCTTCACCATCATCGTCATCCGTGCACTCAGAATTAGGTGTAGCTGGCACTAACATATTCAAAGCTTACTGAAGATGGAACTGGATTTTGCCATACCGTTTTTTTTGTCTCTCCATTACATATAACAACTAATCTCACAGGCACCAGGGAACTCAAAAAGATATTAGAGTCATCATTACCAACATTTGTAAATGTTTGCTTGTATTGTGTTTGATGTGACCCATCACAGCCCTACTTGGATATTAAAGTGAGATGTTGCTTTTCGAAGTCAGTTAATGTTTCAACTACTTCTTTCAAATACATAACCAGTCGCGAAACCGTATGATCCAGCAACGCTTGTAGATTATTCTCTTTATTTGCTGACGATATCATGCTTCGAAATTTATTGGCTCTAGTGGGCGTTGACGTAATCGCCTTCATGATTTTAGACGCATCGATATTCCCATGTTAATTCGTCAATAGGTCCTTGCTCGCTTAAATCTTTTGTTCTGCGCCGCTTACTTCGATCACATAATTCTCCGAATTGTTTTGTTGGGCGCCCTGCTTTGTGGAACCACGCAGGTAGTTCAATTGACGTTTCCAGCCATTCTTTGTTATTTTTTATAAATCTTTCATCAGTGCTATGTGCGGCCGTCCATTTTTCTTTAAAACTAGACTTGAAATATTTTAAAGAACGAGCAAGAACACCCCTTTCTTCGGGTGGACACGAAGTCAAAGTTAGAAGTTTATCTTCCAACATTAATTTTTTTTCTTCAATTTTTCTACGTTTAAATTCTTTAAGGATGATATATAATTCCATTCTGGTAAATTTTTTCACTCTTTCCGAGATATCTGTAACAAAGAAATCAAATAATGGTACAACAACCAATTTTGAGAATTTTGACTCGTTTACTTTGATGTACAATAAAATATTAAGGGGTGCGTTGGGGACCGATTTTTTTCTTGAGTTCCCTTACTGAGACCCTAAAGTTAATGCACATATTAAAACTCTAACAGGACCATACGCGACACATGAACAAAAACACGAATATGTCTCAAATTTTATTAAAAAAATGGGTAGTAAACAGTGTCCTCTACTAATGACCATAAAAGATGAAAATATAGATTAAAATAAATGAAATATACTTTAATATGTAATACTAACCTTCCATTTGCTTGTTCAAGTTGTTTTTCTGCAGTTGTTTGCCACAAAATCACGTTTTGACTTAGAAACTGAGTAACACAAAAGAGATTGCCAAGAGTAAAGACGTGTAGTTAATACAACGGCTGTATTCCGACTGACATTGAGGACGGGCACGCGGACTGGGGTGGGGCAGGTAGGTACCTTTTAATAAACCGGTTATTGCTGGTAAAAAAAAATGTGGTTTGGGTAACATTAGACTAATTTTGCATTTTTCTATTATGTCCGGTTTTTTACCTGTAATACTCCTATGTGCATCGCTGCAGCGTATTCGCGCGTTGGCTGTGGGATATGTGGGACTCGCCCTCTCCATAGCGTGGTATGCTTAAGTCATACCACGAGGAGAGGACCCTACACCACTAAAACCTGCCATACACTCCTTCGATCCGCCGTTGACGGGGGTCGGTTACGCATGAGCAATCCGTCCCAAACCTATGCCTATGGTACCTGCTATTCCAGTGCATTGTTATAAGAGAAATCTTGTTATAAGAGAAGTACCAACTATTACTATGTCTAATTAGGCGTGCTGCTGGTACGTCACGTCACTGTATATTTTTATTATGTGTAAATACTTCTAGACTCCTGGTACCTAATATCCTTAAGGAAAGATTATTGCTAGATCACTCATTTTATGTGCCCCGTAGCTCATGTAACTGTCAATACCATTTGAATGAACCTCATAATGACTGGAATAATTTATACACAATTAGTAATTGTGCAGAATTTACTGCGTTTCAAATGGATGATTTGTGTTCACTACTTAAAAGTAGTGCGACACGAAATTATGAAATACTAAATATTATAGAACATAATGCAAATTACAAATAACAGTGATGTACTTACAGAGATACCGGACGACCTGCGAGCGATACAGCACCGACACAGCTGGGAGGGAGAGGACCCGAGAACAAAATACTAGGACTCCACTGGAAAGCGGCGCAGGATGAGCTGGAGTTCAACACGTCGATGAACCGCGTCCCGGCCGAGGTACTTGATCGTCGCCGTGCTCCCACCAAGAGGGAAGCACTCATATGACCCTCTGGGACTACTGAGCCATTATACGTTCCGAGCTAAGATCGTGCTTCAGAGCCTGTGGCGACTACAGATGGCCTAGGACGAACCGATACCGGAGGAAGAAAATGAACTCTTCACATCGTGGTTGGAGCGCCTCCCGGACCTATACCGACCCAAGGAACAGTGGCTCCCGAGCAAACATTCACCGAGGAGGGAGAGGAAGACCTTCATCATCGAGGAAACAACGAGAGAAGATTGGCTGCCCAAGCCCTCACGCTTCCCAAAGTTTGAGACGCTGGTGCGGGCCGCAGCACGAGTTTTAGCCTTTGTGGATTTGTGCAGGCGCCGAGCGACGCGTCTAGAGGACGAGCACATCCAGAGGGTCGAGCTAGCCCTCATCCAGCGGGCGCAGCAGGAGAGCTTCGGCGACGAGCTACAGAGGCTACGATCGACGCGCCCTCTCACTAAGTCGAGCCGACTATACAAGCTCGACCCAGTGATCGAGGGCGGAATACTGCGAGTGAGGGGCCGCAACCGTGCCCCTAAAGACCCAGCGGCCCGTCATCATGGACATCACCGGGCTCATCGTGCTGCGGGAACACTGCGCTGCCGGACACGCCGTGTCACCAACGACCTGAGGCAGCGCTACTGGATACTGCACCTGCGGCCCGCGTGCGCCGAGGGAGACCGCGGCCACCAGCACCCGGGGACCTGCCCGCGCCCGACTGGAACCGTTCCAGCGCCCATTCACAAACTGGGGCAGGACTACTCCGGGCCCGTGGTAGTACGGGTGGGACGCCGGCGACAGAAGAGATGTTTCGCATCACGCGCGGTGCACCTGGAGCACGAGCACGAGCTCGGCGCTGATGGCGCTGCGGCGGATGGCGGCGCGCAGAGGGTGGCCGAGGACGATGTACTCCGACAACGCTACCAGCTTCCACGGCGCGGACACGGAGCTACGGGCGGCCTACGCGGAGTGGGAGCCAGCGAGGAGGGACAACTGCACCGCATGGAGTGGCGCTACATCCCGCCGGGAGCACCGAACCAGGGAGGCGCATGGGAGCGCCTGGTGCGCTCAGTCAACGTGGCGCTGGCGGCCACCCTGAAGGAGCGGGAGCCGACGGACGAGGCTGTTGGCGGAGGCGGAGTTCTCGATCAACGCCCGGCCGCTCACGCACGTCAGCGTGGACCCGCAAGACCCGGAGGCGCTCACCCCGAACCACTTCCTGCTCGTCGTCGACGGGCCTGCCGACCTTGCGACCTCGACGACCGACGGACGTGGCGAGCCAGCCAGGCGCTGGCCAACTGCTTCTGGCATCGATGGGTGCGCGAGTACCTACCTACGCTCGTGCCCCGAGGACAACCAACCGACTTGAGACGACCGCTGCGGGTTAGAGACGTTGTGGTGGTGGTGGACCACAACCTACCCCGGAATGTGTGGCCGATGGGGAAGGTGGAGCGCGTTTACGAGGGACCCGACGGCGGCATCCGAGTGGCAGACGTCCGAACGAAGACCGGCATCTTCAAGCGTCCCGTCAGCTAGCTCGTCGGACTCGTGAAGGAGGAAGCTACGCGGGCTGCGCTGGGGGGAGAGATGTCAAGTACGACGACCGATCGAACAAGTTAAGACTTTTTAAATTGTACGCGAATGTAAATAAATGTGATTTGTTAATACGTAGTTGCGAGCGCCTGTAAACCACTACCGATTGCAGGTCGCTCGTGTGAGTATAAATATAGGCTAAGTTTATGTATTGTCATTCTGATTTGGAGAGCTGTAATAAAGATAACAAGATACAACACGCTTTATTTTCTTTAATTACTTACGCAAGCAAAAAATATAGCATCTGACCTACTCATCCACCACTGTGTAGATACTACTGGGTGAATATAGATGCATTTGTTCAAAAGCATTACTAAAACTTCGCTGCCTGTCACCAGGCTGTATCTCAAGAACCTCGCTACCTAGTTAGACAGTTGAAATCATCAAAAATGATTTAGGTATTTTCTGTTGTACAAGAAATACTAAAAACAAAATTATATAAATATTTATTTAATTTTGTTTTTAGTATTTGTTGTTATAGCAAAAACAGAAATACCTACATCATTTTTGATGGGGTTTTTTGGGGGGGTTCTCATTCAAACGAGTTTTTTTTTGCCCGACATTAAAAACGACCCCAGATAGACGCTTGAAATAATCACGAAATATTTAGTATTTGTAATGTTGCTTACATAGTCAATGTACAGAACCCTTCGTGCGCGAGTCCGACTCGCACTTTGCCAGTTTTTATATATGAGTTCTATTTATTTTTCAACAGTGCATTACTTAGAATATTAGGATATTTTAATAGTTAATTAGTTTTCCTATCTACTCACTAAATAATGTACCTATCGTAACAGCTTTGAGGTTATGTCACATTCGTGACTTTGATGGCGTTTTTCTGTCGTATAGCCGTTTGACAACGTAAAACTAATATTACCACGGTAAACTAGAGATTACAACGAATAAATCGACGTATATTTCATAAGTATACACTACAATTTATGGTGGGCCTATTGCCTATAGAAAGAAGAAATATCTCCTTTGTACGGAAATGAAAAACATTCAAAATTATAGCTAAACTATTCAAATACAGTCAGTTATTACGTAACCAACATTTTAATTCGAAACTCCAAATTGATAAATGAAAACGTTTCTACCGCCATTCCAAAAACCACAACCGAAGCGTATAAAATTTTATCGCGTGTCATCTGTACGATAATTGGCTAATTCTAACCGATTGACAAATGCCAGAACATTCTACGATAATGGTTAACGCCCCTAAATTATACAAATTAGGATACAATATCAACATACGCCCGTATTCGAAGACTCGAGAGGGCAAATCATCATCATAATGATCATCATCAGCCAGTATAACGGCCACTACTGAACAAGATGATGTTATGACAATCGGGACTAACGGCTTAACGTGCTTTCCGAGGCACGGAAGGTAGTCCCTCAACCTGCCCCGGAAAGAAATAATAGAATTTACACAAAGATTTCTTGTTCGGTTTGGGGATCGAACCCACGACCACCTAGACTCAAAGCGAGACTTACTGCTACGTCACGAGTTGTAATACTGTAGTCAAAATACGATTAGCCCTTGATCAGTGTTACCAATTGCGTCAGAAAAGTGGACGTTACGTCGGGTAATTGTGACACTTTTGACGTTTACACGCTCATGGAGTGACTAATTATTAACTAGATTATTAAATGGGGGAACAATGTTCTGCCTTGTTAAAGGGTTGTCAAAGTTTAACGAATTCAGTTACCTATGGCATTTTCTATTTATTGAAATAATATAATAATCTTTTAGAGCTACTATCTCTGACGCCTCTTATCAGTCGAAATGTATGCGTTTTATAGCCTAATTTTATACTAATATATAAAGCTGAAGAGTTTGTTTGGTTGTTTGCACGATCAAGCAAGCTAATCTCAGGAACTAGTAGTAAGATAGCCTATATTTTATTATGAAATTTCCAAGGGAACGGGAGTTACACGGTGAAACCGCGCGCGGAAGCTAAGTTAAGGATAAAGGGTATTAAATATTTATAAAACATCGAGGTGGCATGCTAATTGAAGATTATAATATAACTTATACCTAGTTCATTTCTAGTTCCATTTTCTGTCGCTCGATGACACCATTATACGACACTAACAGAAATTGTTGAAGATTTCGGTAGATAGTCATCTATACTAATATACTAAGGAGGAATGATATGTATTTTTGTGTGTAACATACATTTTTGTGTGTAATGAATAATCTCAAAAACTACAGTGCCGATTTGAAAAAATCTTTCACTCTTGGAAAGCTACGTTCACCCTGAGTGACATAGGCTATATTTAATTATGAAGTTGGCTATATGTAATTATGAAGCTTGTATAGGTATATATATTAAGAAAAAATAATTACAATACAAAGACTTAGAAATGGTAGGTTGCTGCAAATAACAAACAGTTACTATCAAACCTATACCTAACGAATGGATAAATTGGATGAAGTCACAATAAAACAGTATGATTAATCGGTACATACTGAAAATAGAGGCCTAATTAAAAATACATCAATGATTTTCACTCGATTCAACGAAAAACAGTCAGGTTCCCGAATGAGCTAAATATTGGGTTCTAGGTAAGATTAGTCCCCCT
Organism: Nycteola revayana; assembly: GCA_947037095.2. Taxonomy (NCBI): domain Eukaryota; kingdom Metazoa; phylum Arthropoda; class Insecta; order Lepidoptera; family Nolidae; genus Nycteola; species Nycteola revayana. Next base: position 11,867,956 of record OX344841.2, on the reverse strand, counting down.
ATTTTGGTTCCAGTTTAAATTGGATGCGATTGGATTGCAGAGTAAGCGGATGTGACAAATATAATATCAAAATACCCTTAACAATAAATAAAGTTTTATGCTTCAATATTTAGTATTATTTGAATTTAATTTCAACATAACCTACTTTTTTATATAATATATAAATCAAGGGTGTTATTGTCCTAGTGCTAGACTACAAGAATAAAATACCTGCATCGTGGGAGACTTAACAAAATGATAATTTTAGCATAAGGAGTAACGTAACACAAATACTTGTCTAATGTTTATTTGTTTACTCTAGCATAATATCGATTTTAAACTTTTTAATGGTTTGTCGTTATATCTAAATTTAGCAGCTTATCTTGAATAAACTATCTATTTAAGAAATTAACCGTCTTTGGACACCTTGTGGTGAACCATCTGAAGTATGACCGCAAGTTAAACATAGCCTTAGAAGCTTCGGGAAAACTCTTTAATACAGCTTAAAATACGACCGGTTAACCACTAATACTTTTGTAGATTATAACAGATAGATTTTGTGGATAATGATTCTATGTTTATTTCTCGACATATTAAAGGGGCCGTGGCCCAATGGCTATGATGTCGGACTTGCGATCATGTGGACGCCGGCGCCGCGCCGGTTCCAACCCCACCCCTACTGACGTGAAAACACTCTTAACACAAGCATTTTAAATTTGCACGAGGGGTTAACAAGAATACTAGCAGTGAAAAAAAATACTATATTTTTACCAAAAAGTGTCAATTATAAGATATAAAATTAAATTATGATTTTATTTTGTTACTAATGTTACATTTGTCATATCATTAGTTACTTATATTATAAACGCGGAAGATTGTATGTGTGGATGGATGTTTGTCACTCCTTCACGCAAAAACTACAGAACGAGCCAAATTCGACAGTTGGCACCGGGATAGTTTATAAGCAGGTTTAAAATAAATACTTAATCACGCTTCGACCCACTGCCACAGAGTAACGAGGGTTAATCTGCGGGATACAGTAAGTTTTTACAGAAGTATAATTAATCAAAACAATTCCCGTTATGGGGTTATTCTATTGACATATAATTTTATCTTATAATGTATGACTTAGTAATTACTTACTTTATACATCTCAAATAATAACCTAACTGTAACAAACGTAACACCCGAACTACAATCCTAATAATTTATTAAATGCAGTAACGTTTAAAATACTGCATTGAACTAACTGCACAAGTTAGACTGGGATTAAAACAAACGCCATTTTTAGTACGCCATTAATTTAGGGAAAAATTGTGCTCGAAAATTGGATTACCCCGGTATAAACTTAAAACTGCTTTTTTACCAGCTAGGGTCATATGTTGAAAACCAATGGGTGCATTTATTAGGTTTAATTTGTGGGGTAAAATCGTAAGCGAATGATTCTGAAAGATTTATTTTCCTACATAAACTGTCTGAATTTCAGTCCTATACTAGGTACTTTACATTTTTCAGGATAATATGTATAATTTTTCTAAATTTAAGCTATTTACATGTCGAATTTCATTTCAATCCGTTCCTATGTCTGTACAACTAAAACATATGAACTAGGTTTGTTCATGCAAGTTTATCTGCTGTAGCTTAGTTCATTATAGTTCCATTTTCTGTCGCTAGGTGGAGCTACTCATAAAACTATAGATCATTTTTAAAATGATAGTCCATAGAACAGGATCTTCAATATAAATAAATAGTAAGAAAAGCAGACCCCAAGATTCACTTTTTACTTACTACCAAAAAGGATTTTCTGTATATTATTATATGATTTGCCATAATTTAAGTTATCTCAGAACATGCATTATTATGACTTTCTTTAGATAATTTTGTAGTACAACTTAAAGCTCAAACTAACGCGATGTCATAATGATTTTCTATTACTTAATAACTTACGAAATCTGATAAAAATCTACCGTCGAGATGTTTGTCATGGTTAGCAAGATCAGGAGGCTAATCGCGTAACTTAGTCTTCATTACTGTAGGTTTATTGAAGTTTTACTGTATTATTGACGCTAGGTTAATAAATTTACAAATTTCAAATAGGTATTATCGTTACTTGAGCCTCCACCTTACTGCTTATATTATAGATAACGAGATGAAACCCGCGGGCCACCCTGTTCCAGGGTGTCGGAGCGTGATATTTTGTGGCCTAACGTTAATCCAGCTTTTAAACTTTCGGCGTGCAAACTTTCAGCGAAATCCGTTCAGTAGTTTTTGTGTGTAAGAGTAACAAACATACTTTCTTACAAACTTTGGCGTTTATAATATCTTTAGTAACCCGCGCGCTGTTTCTTCTGCTTAAGGAACTTAGATTTGGGACGAAATTGGTCCAAGCCATAGCAAAAATGTAATTAATCTCTTACTTATATTTAAACCTATGCTACAGACCATTACATCAAGGCGTACATACCACAGCATATACAACCAGCTCCATTCCACATATCTACATAAGAATGTCGTACATCTGTAAACGCTTTTTACTAGGTAGGTATAATAATATTCTAGACTAGTTTCTGCTCCCGCTATGATTGGATGTTTATGCCAATTTAATAAAGACTTTAGCTAGTGTTAATACAGTTGAAAATACAACAGCTTTGTGACTAAGCAACTTGAAATAACAGAGTAGCAAGTTGTGACAAACTGTTGTCTGTTGAAGTTAGAAGTATGATAATTAATCCTCGAGATCTGAATAGAAGTAGGTTGTAGGTATTGTAGTTAATTAAATTGTATTATAGTTCTTAATAATAAATAAATATATAAAATTTTGTAATAAAAATAAGATAATTGTAAATTACAAAAGAGATCTACCACAAAACTCGTAACTTAAAAATAAGTAGGTACCTACCTAGTTAGGTATTACGAAAATCATTTTTTGTAACTAAGGTAGGTACGCGACTTAGATAATTAATTTTATCAAATTCTATCCTGTGTAGGTAGATATTTACTTTTAAGTCATGAAAATAATTTAGTAGGCAAGTAGGTATATCAATTAGGTAGAAATTATTCGTTTAAACTAAATTAAAAATGCTAAGAATGCCTATATGCTTCTGGTGTCTACCTAGCTTCTTGCCATCAATATCTGCGTAACGAAGGTATTAAGATGACATTTGGTACACAAATACTTCCATATCTAATACTTTACTTAATAACTACCTACCGAGGTACTAAAATTTACCCATAAAATACCATTATGCCATTAGTTCAGTTTACTTATTATACAAGTAAGATCAGGAATCGCAATCGCAGTTATTTACCTAAGTCATCAATGAAGTAAATACCTATTCGTTTTGAAAATACCTATAACGTCGTTTAGAACGAGAGCTCAAAGAGAATACCTACTATGTAAAATCGCAGTAACACTTAAATGTCATACGAATTAATAAAATATCGTTTTTAAAATCAAATAAAAATACTTATAAAACTATGTTATGGTCATAGATTTGTTTTTACATGGCTACGTAATAGAAGTTAATATTATTTTTTATGGCCATCGACCCACGCACGCATAACCTTTATGGGTTATACCCACATTGTAATTTAATGGCAGAAACTTTGAGAAACTAAGGTTTTTGATACAATCAAACAGGCAACATTTGAGAAAAAGTAACGATATTGGGCGCCGTAAAAATAAAAAAAAATATGGCTAATTGTGAACTCAATTTGTATAAATTTGTACTGTTTCTTTAATTAAAAAACATTTGCAATTAAGTAGGTATCTAAGTAGAACGTTATTTATAATAAAGTTATTTATAGGTATGTTTTACCTACCCTTATTCAAATATTCTTACCCATAGTTTTGATTACGTTAGACATTAAATATTCAGGAAGGTACGTATAGTCCATTTTCAGTAAAATCCGTAACTTTAACTTTGACTACCTACCTACCTTAAGGTTATTTTTCTATGCTTATAGGTTCCTACCTAACTAGCTTTACTTCTTAGTAATTTGTATTGACACTGAAGTCTAAACTAGGTACGTAGGTAAGTTCTATGGGGATCGGAATTATCCACATCCATTTATCTATCTAGGTATCTAATAAAGATTTAAGTTAATAATCCAGTGTTAATTTTCCAAAAAAAAACAGTTTTTATGTAAAATAAAACCTTTCATGAAACATATACCTTTTTTCCCCTTCTATTACCTATCTACTCTCAACAAGGGAGGGTAACATGAAAATAACATAAATAGGAGGCTGTATCTGCTGAACGCTTAGTAGGTAGGTATACTAAACAAAACATTTTGTTCTACAACCTTCCTTCTATCATTTTCAGGCCATTTGTTTTAACGAAAGAAAAAACACAACATTAAACCTACATGAAACTTCATAAGCGCGCCACTTTTTAAATATGGGACATACCTAGGTATAAAGGTCTAATTAATTAAAAGAGAAAAAGGCTGATACTTACATCAGTAACACAGTCTAATCCACATTAAAAATTAATTAAAAGATATTATCGAATCCAGTTCGGAAGGTATAAAGATTACTCCCACGAAACGAGAATCAACGGAAACCGACTGGTGTAGCAACCTCGGTAACCAGTTCTACATTCATTCATAAAAACACTGTGAAACACACACAACTACACAATTATTCACTGTAATCCATAAACACTGGCGTTAGGCCCGATTTCGATCCACAGGTGTCGATCGCGCCGGGGGACGTGCGACGTCCGCGAGCGACGAATGCCGTTTGGATCTGGGACTTGCGCGTTGGTGCGGGACGCGGGGGCGGGGGGATCAGTAGCGGTAGCGTCCCGGTCCCGGGGTTCGCTAGAAAGCCTGCGTGTTCTGACGTTGCCGGGGCGGTTTTTACTGCGAACTGGTAATTTGACTCGGAATTGCGTAGATTCCGAATTAGTTATGAATAATTATCGGTTGTGATATATTTTTTTTTGTTCAAATTTCGAATTAGGAAAATTAGCACTACCTATTCCGAAGACCTAGTTTTGTTATGTTCGACCTTGTTTGAAGAAGGCGGGCTTATTATTATTTAAATGTTGGTAGGTAAAGCGTTAATGTCAACTAGGAAAATGATGACTAGGTTAGTTTGAAACTGAGGCTTAGTTCCTACTTAGGTATCTACGTTGTTTGTCATCCTTTTCCTTTGTTTAACCTATTTGTGAGATTTCGTTGATTTGCTCAGCATTATTATTATTTCTGACATTTTCCTCGCCTCAAATGCTGTAATGGAGGAGCTGGTATGTGACGAACATATGCAGGTATCCAGCTAAGAAATGTCCCTCTCCTCCAGGGTGAATTAAGAGCTTTCTTCTATTTTCAGGTTAACTTGATAGTGCACATCTTGTTCACCTATCAAGTCCAGAAGAGGGAAAAGCATAGGCATTCAAGGGGAAGGGAAACTATTTATATAAGAGAATACATTTATGCCAATATAATCTATGTCCGGCAAAATATTAACCTTTTTAACAAAAGAAGTGACATACACTCAATAAACACTAGGATATAAGCATAAACTTTGCACCGAATACCATCGCCTACAAAAAGTACACTCATCTTTTGTGGGATTAGGAGTCCGTATGTATAACAGAATACCTGTACACCTACAAGAGTTACCTCATGATAGATTCAAGTCAACTGTTAAGAGGATTCTAATAAAAAGGGCTTATTATTCAGTAAACGACTATTTAAACGACAATAACGCTTGGTTGATCAGTGAAACACAGACAACATAGTAGGTAATCTTAGTTATTGAAACAGTTTAAACATTGTTCAACTAAAGGTTTAATATTAATAGACTTGTAGATATCCCCACTTTAGTTCGTCATGCTCCCGTTGTCTGTCATTGCTTGCGGTGGCGGTGTGGGGCGGGTCGCCACCTTCCCTCTAATATGGCGAGGGAGGCGATGACTGCGTCACACGTCATACTCGTGAACGGGTGCTGCTTGTGGTGACTGGTCGGCTGTTGTCGGGGTTATGTTATGTTATTTTAATTTTATATTTTGTTAATTCATTCTTGCTATTGTTTATAATTATTATTATAGGTATATCCTTTGGTTGAACTTGTGTAAATTGTCATATTGTAAATGTATGTGAATGCATCCGCCATTACGTTTCTTTGTAGGAGATTGTTTGTGCCTGAGTAAACTTTAATATCTACATTATAGTATTTACTGTATAATTTTTTTTTTCTTGTCTTTTTGAACTCCTGGTCGGTATAAATTGACCAGGTAATAAATGGTACTGTGCTTGCATTCGCTTACATCATATATACATTGTACAATATTACATGATTGTGATAAAAGACTTGACATAAAAAAAGAAACAGAGCAAAAGAGACAAAAAAAAAATCTCGGAGTTTCTTTCCTTCTTTCTTCTCCGGGTCGTCCACTTAGGTAGCTAGTGAAAGGTTGCAGGTTAGCTAGGGTAGGATCCTCGACGGCATGGCCGAGGACCGCGTTGTTGCTTATTCTCCGAACTGTGATCTCGTGCCAGCGATCATCACCACTGTTCGTAAATCTACTCTTTACTCCAGTGGCACCCTGAGCGTTGGTCCTAACCCCTTAAGGGTGCCCTCAGGTGGATGTCGCTTAAACTTTAGCCGGATTCTTTGAAGTTAATTTTAATTTTAGACCTGTTACCTTTAAGGCATCTTACTATACCTAATGTGTACATTTGTCATTTATCGCTTGACAGACGGACAGACCGATTAAAAAATCTGTAAGATCAAATAATTATAACAATGTTTTTAGCTACTTAAGTGATACTTTAGTGATTTAGTCTTATACAGTGTAATTATGACTAGTACAAGTGTATGTGAATACTTATGTGCTGAATAAATTTCATTATTTCATTATTTCATTTATTTTTGTTAATACAAAAATACAATCGATCTATGTATCTTTAGGTATATAGAAGTATATACCTATACCTACTTCTAGATTTATATACCTACTTCTTTAATATCTACCCTTAAAAATTACTGATTAAAATGACTACGAATCTGTGTACCTAACTCAAAAAGAACTGAATTCTTTCACCATTATAATGCTACCTACATTATCCCTGAGCAACATAGGCTATGAAACTCCACCCGTGCGAAGCCGGAGCGGGCCGCTAGTACCTATAACATATATAAATGTTTATGTTATGTTTTCATAATAATACTGAAGGCCAATTGTAGTGCCAATTGAAGGGTACAGGCAAAGAAATGGAAATGTCAGAACTTTGTATGTAGTTATCGACGTTAGTTAAATACCTAATCACAAACTTAAAAAAAAAGTAAACAGATCACGTGGAAAAGACATTTTTGATTATAACCATACTTCCTACGGCGTACTTCCTAAATTTTAATTCCTATTTGAACATTCCCTGTTCTTTGATTGTAGGTAATAGGTATGTACTCTTTATATTTTAATGGTTGTTAAAAATTAAAGACATTGCTCTTAATGTCCCCGAGTAAATAATAGATAGGTATTATGTACACGCGAAATTTTTAATTACTTACTGTTTTTCTCGCGGCAGAACAATTGGTTCGTAGTAGTAGTTATTCATACTAAAACATGAGAGAACACAGAGAAAGAAACACAGTAACATAAATCAACTCGTGAAAAACAATAGTGGTTAATTCACTAGAGATCACATCGATATTATTTGAACATATATGAAGTGAAGTTGTTTAGTATTGTTTGGAACAAAATAACATCGCATACAAGTGCTTTTTTAGCAATTTTTTATCTCCTTCATAAGCCCGTTTACGTCTACTGCTGCACATGGGCCTCCTTTTAACAGACCTTGGCAAGCCAGAGTCGTTGAAGGATATTACCACAGTCAAAACGCTTAGCAGGCGTATTGGTGAAGGGCCGGGTTGCTCATGCGTACCCGGCCCCCGCTAACGGCGGATCGAAGGAGTGTCCGGGGGGTTTTAGTGGTGTAGGGTCATCTCCTTGTGGTATTAGTTTAGCATACCACGCTATGGAGAGGGCGAGTCCCACATCCCATTACCAGCGCGCGAATACGCTGCAGCGAAGGTGGGAATGCGTTAATGCATTTCCCCACGGACAACAACAAATAAATAAAAAAATAGGCGGATTGATGAACGCAGTAAGATACCTCTAACAAGTCGCAATTTTTTATCTCCTCCTTCAAAAGTGCGTTTACTTCCACTGCTGAATATGGGTCTCTTCTTAATAGACCTTGGCAAGCCAGAGTCGTTCAGGGATATTGCCACAATCAAAACACTTAGGAGGCGGATTGGTTATCGCAGTATGATGGCAAGTATCCAGAAACTCATAGATGCTGCTGCCCATCGATCAGCTGTATGTCCCTTAGTCGCCTCTTACGACACCTATATGGAGCCATGGAGTGATCTATCCAAGCCAGAATCGTTGAAAGATACGTCCACAATCAAAATTCAAAATATTTGGAAGACGGATAAGATGGTAAGTCGCAGTAAGATGGTGAGTATCCTTGAGCTGATAGATGCTGCTGCCCATTCATCAGCTGTATGTCCCTCACATGGGTTGATCTATCTTAAGCCTAATGCCCGACGGATTTATTAATATTTACATAGTAATATTTTTATTGCCTTATCTTAATAAGATTATTATTTATTTTATTTTTATATATTATTTAATAAAATGATTTTTGCGCGGACTTGTAACTTTTGTTATAACCAAGAGGCTTTTACTACTTCACTGGCCATAAAGGTTCCAGACAAACTAAGCAACCTACTTTAGAGAAAGAGATCTTGAAGAACGCCGCATGTAGTTATTTTTTAATCGGACGGACGTAGTTATGAGCCTTTTTCTACTTTACCGGGAATAGAGGTGAGCAGAGCTCTAGCCTTATAACATGGTTTATAAACTACAAACTAAGCGCTAGAGGGGTCCCTATTTGGGACTTGAGCCTCGGCTCAGGGCAACAACTTTCGGACTTTAGGTTTCAAAGGGCATTGGACAATTATTAGACACAATAACCGACTTTGTTTCATACTACAAATACGTGCATAATGACCTGGTAAGCATCTAAGAAAACTACCAATTTCCCCAATAAAAACGAGGTACACCCTGAACAAAATTCAGCGTCATAACCATTGTTTTGAGAGGGTAAAGATGTCGACAATAATTGCAAAAGAATCCCGATAGCCTATTTTCTTTGAATACTTTTCTAAGCCCATAAAAATTTATAGCGTTAAAATTGTCTCCCAAACCTTAGCACAATAATATGAAATAGAAAAATTGGACTGTATTCAAGAATGCTAGAGAACATATTCGAAGAAAAATCATTATGTTCTTGGCTAAAGAAGCCTTTTCTTTGTCTAAAGTTCTATGCGTTTGCTTTACATAATTTATTTATTATTATTTGTTTATGTTTCATATTGAATAAGTAGATAAGATATTTTAGTAACATAACAATTTTAAATTGGATCCAATTGTAATGGTTTAAACCTAAGTAATGGTTTATTACGTGTCTCATTCGATTATGAACTAGCACGATATTCAAATCAAATAAGCTAATTATGCTTTCGGAAAATCACTTGACACCCAACATAAGTGTTGACAGCTGATTAGTTAATTTCAATGTTTATTATCATTTCAGAAATTGAGTAGTAACATTCAGCGATTTGGGGTCATTTGTTGCTGTATGCAACATCGTTTGTTTTATATGGGTAAACTAGTTTCCCGCGCGCGGTTGCACCCACGTAACTCTAGTTTCTATGGAAACTTCATAATTAAATATATTATATGCTACTCCTGGATAACGTAGCTATATAAAGGTGAAAGAATTTTTAGGATCGGTCCAGAAGTTTCGGAGCCTATTCTATGCAAACAAACAATAACATCTTGCCTCTTTATAATATTACGAGCTCCCAGCGAGCAGTTTCACCCGCGTAGCTCCCGTCACCGTGGGAACTTCATAATTAATTATAGCCCATATTACTCATGCACAGAGTGGCTTTATAATGGTGCAAGATTTTTTGAAATCCAGTAGTTCCGAAGCCTATTCAATACAAACAAGCAATGCCATCTTTCCTCTTTATATAAAACTAACTTCCAGCGTGCGCTTCATAGTATCCATCCTATATAATCCTATTTAAATATAGCCTTATGTATTAAGGGAAAATGTAGTATTCCGTCCAAAAATGTTTTAATTTATTCCTAACAAAATACAAATCTTCCCTATTTATTATACATATAGATATAGATTAAACATGAAGTACATAATATAGAATTCATTCAATTCCACTGAAATATAAAATTAATTCATAGTATATTAAAAAACACATGTTAATAGTAATATTATTAGTACTTATATAGGTTAATGTCACTATTGTTGATTTAGTTCTTACCCCCCGGAGAGTTTGCCATTTTAAGATTTAGGCTAAACCTAGTTTTATCTATAGCTCCCCTGCCTGTTTGTCTCTTAAAGTTACGGTTAAGGCAAATTTTACCATTGGATATCACATAATTGGGTTTTTGAAAAAAAAATTTTTTTGTGATAAATGGAAAGATTATTATATAAGTTATATAGCAAAACTATTTTTTTTTTTTCGCTATAATTCAAAAGATATATCAAAATAAAAATTTATTTTTGAATTCAGTACCGAAGATACGCCGACAGCTCCCGAACAAACCCGAGCACTTGTGACGTCATAATGTTAGTTTTCACTCATTGCAGTTTATATGCAGTGATAATATGTAGTGTTTTGATCGATTTATTTTGTTGTCATTGTGAAATACTCGAATATATATTGAAAATGTCGAACCTCAGAAGTTATCGTTCTTGTTTTGTACCATTATGTACGAATACTACAAAAAAAACTCCTGACAAAATGTTTTTAAATGTTCCTCAAGATGAAAAACGTCGAAATAAATGGTTTCAAGCAGTGCGTCGTGAAAACCCCAAAACAAAATCAATTTTTTTTTGTTGTGACGATCATTTTGATGTAGGTACTTCTCAAGATCATTTTTATTAATTATTATTTATCTAAGAGGACAAATAAATAAGTAGAGTTCAGTCAATATTTGTTTTTAACTAGGCTCCAAATCATAACCTTTAAAATCATAACATTAAAGAATTTATTGATAGTTCAAAGTGCTTAAATAATAAATTTATGTATCTAATGATTAGGATTCATTTTGATGTTTTTATAATTTTATTACGTTCTAAATTATATATTTGAAGAGATTATAAAAATTTTAAGTTTATGTTATTATGGTTTTTCTGTTGTTCTAATAACATTTAAATAATTCTTATGATTTCTCCTTTTTTTCTAGCTAAAAGATGACATGGAAAATTATATTTATTACACAACAATGGGAGGTAAAGCAAAGATTAAAATTGATGTGGTACCACACAAGGTTAACTTTTCATTAATAGTTAAAGTAACTGAATAAGCTTTACTCCGAACTGGATGTTCTGGACATACCCGTCCTTTTACAGTGCAAATATTATTTTTACGACTCAGTTGAACGCTATTAATATAGCTTTGTCACCGTAACTCTCGCGTGATGATCTATAATTAATAAAATAAATAATTATATTTGATATGATGGAGAATAAATACTTAGATATTTTCTTTTATAATATTATTCTTTAACAAACTTACCTTGATGCCTTGGCACCTCGAACTTCAGCAGAATTGAACCGAACGTCATTTTTTAAAAAAGTCGTTATCATAAATATATCAACGTCAGGAATATTGTCCGACTTTGCTTTTATAAATCCATTATCGCACATAGCTAATATCGGAATTATTAACTAACAATTCGTTTTTTAGCAGGAAATTATTAATATTGTCAAGTCACGTGTAATTGCCGTAAACGCTGTACTGTTATAAAATAGCTTTAACATTATGACGTCACAACCATGGTGACCAATCATGGCGCGTTTATAGTCACGTGATTTTTTTTTAAACTTTATCTATTTTTAATTGCTTATAAATAATTATAAAAATTTTATATTTCAGTTTTTCGCATTAAATATCAATATTATTAATAATAAAGTTTTAAAGTACATAAAAAAAAAAAAAAATTTTTTTTTTTCAAATTCCCAATTAACCGAAGTGAAAATGTTCTTTGATACATATTATCTTTTTTAATCATTCTAGCAGAGTTTTGCAGTCTACTAGTATTCTTGTTAACACCTCGTGCTAAGCTAAAATGCATACATATACCTACCATACCTTACCATATAACTTTGATACGTATAGTGGGTCCAATCTCCAGCGATCTGTGGCCAACTATTATTCTAATTAACTAGCGTTATAATGAATTACCGAAAAAATAACCCAAAACATACCGAAAAAAAAAACAATTTAACAAAACAAAAAAACAATTTTTCATGGTAGTAGAGCCTTGCTGTGTTTTGCAGCATAAATGGGCCGGCTCGACCGGGGAAGTACTACCCACTCACAGAACATCGACGTAAAGCAGCAGTACGTTAGTTCTGCTGTGTTTCGCTCGGTATGTGAGTGCGCCGGAGGCCCAATTGTCCCCATCCCACCTTTCCTCCATCCTTCTTCCTTTCTGTGTGCGATGTGGATCTGTTGCTGTGCTCGGGGTTAGTGAGACGGACGTCCCTCTGTGATCCGTTGAACGTGAGGGGCTGAGGCGAGGTACAGGGAGACCCGGTGGAAATGGTTCCGCCGGCCACCTGCCGGTCAGTGGGGGACCCGAACCCAAGTCCATCCTACTCGGGAGGCTGTCCCGCCAATCGGCGAAAATCCTATATTATGGTCGTCGCGCCGGAGTGGGAGACCGGAGTGGATCCCGGCGATCATAGATGGTGGGGCACCGGGGGCCCTTCCGTGTTTCGTATCAGCTCCTCACATAACCCGCGTGTCCATTGGGAACTACGTCACGCATTTTCCCTAAGTGCAGTTGTGGGTCCTCGTCGCATAATCCCCAATCCCATTTGCTCAAAAAAAATAATAAATGAAGGGAAATAAAAGAAAAAGAGTAAGGTCTACCACGGCGGTTACCGTATCCACACTCTCTGTGGACTTTTGCAATGTCAGGGGTTTGCGGAGTAATCTCGATGCCGTCCATCATCACCTTGAGACGGCACGGCCTGCCTTGCTCTTTCTAACGGAGACGCAGATAGGCGTTCCGGACGATATTTCGTACCTGAAATACCCCGGCTACGAATTGGAACACTCCTTCCGACGTAAAGCCGGGGTTTGCGTTTATGTCCGGAGCGATGTCTGCTGTCGACGCCTTCGGGGCCTCGAGCATCGGGACCTGTCAATTTTGTGGCTTCGTGTAGATTATGGGGGCCACACCGGGTTCTATGCATGCCACCCTATCCCTAAAAAGGGTGACCGGTCAGACCCGACAAACTACAGGCCAATAGCGGTGACGTCTTTGCTCTGCAAAGTAATGGAGCGTGTCATCAACAACCGACTGCTCCGGTACCTAGAAGACCACGAGCTGCTCAACGACCGTCAGTATGGCTTTCGCCACGGTCGTTCGGCTGGTGATCTTCTAGCGTACCTCACGCACCGCTGGGCGGAGGCTTTGGAGGGCAACGGAGAGGCCCTCGCCGTCAGCCTAGACATCGCCAAGGCATTTGATCGGTTCTGGCACAAAGCCCTTCTATCGAAGCTACCATCATATGGAATTCCCGAGGGACTCTGCAAGTGGATCGCTAGTTTTTTGGACGGTCGGAGCATTAAGGTCGTTGTCGACGGTTCTTGCTCCGATACCAAAACTATTAACGCTGGCGTTCCGCAAGGTTCGGTGCTCTCGCCTACACTGTTCATTCTGCATATCAATGACCTGTTATCAATTGAGAACATGCATTGCTATGCAGATGACAGCACGGGTGATGCGCAATATACCAGCCATCAGAAAGTCCCTCGAAATGCAATACAACAAAGACGGTTACAACTTGTGTCTGAAGTCGAGGGCTCTCTCGGGCGGGCCTCGGAATGGGGTGAAAAGAACCTAGTTCATTTCAACCCGAAGAAGACACAAGTTTGCGCGTTCACTACGAAGAAGGACTCGTTTGACATAGCGCCTCAGTTCCAAGGTGTATCTCTTCGTATTTCCGAGAGTATTGGAATCCTCGAAATAAGCAGCAAGGTCCAATTCAGGAGTCATGTGGCAGACAAAGCCAAATTGGCCAGCAAAAAGTTGGGCGTCCTGAACAGAGCTAAGCGATACTTCACACCTAGCCTACGACTTGCACTATACAAAGCGCAGGTCCGGCCACACGTGGAGTATTGCTCACATCTCTGGGCAGGCGCTCCTAAATACCAGCTTGACCCACTTGACTCCCTACAGAGACGAGCTGTGCGTATCGTCGATGATCCCAATCTCACGGATAGACTGGAGTCGCTAGAGCAACGGTGGGACTTTGGTTCCCTCTGTGTGTTCTACCGGCTTTTCCACGGGGAATGCTCCGAGGAACTGTTCGACCTGGTACCAGCGGCACCCTTCTATTACCGTACCACTCGGCGTTGCAACAGGCTACATCCTTTTTACCTGGATTCGTTTCCGTCCAGTACGGTACGTTTTCAGCGGTCATTTCTTCCACGGACGTGTAAGTTGTGGAATGATCTCCCTGCTGCGGTGTTTCCCTTGTGCTATGACATGTCCTTCTTCAAACGAGGTTTAAAAAGAGCACTCCTATCACGGTAGGCAGCGGCTTGTGCAATGACAGTCTGCTTCCCTGGCATTGCTTGAGTCCATGAGCAGCGGTTAACACTTACCATCAGGTGTGCCGCTTGCTCGTCTGCCACTGAAAGCAATAAAAAAAAAAACTAATAAGAGCATGTTAAAATTACATTTCTCCTAAAAGAAAATTGAACTTCGAATAACAAAATTAAACTTCCGAATAAAATACTGAACCTCCAAAAAGATTACTAAGTTACCGACAACAGAGCTTTTATCAAAATAATCACACTTTTACAACTTGCATGAACTGTTTTAATTTCTATTGTTGATTAACAAATATATTTTTTAACTCTCAATAATTATGAAAATGGGGTCCTGCTGTTTGACCAAAACCCATGCCGCGGCAACGGCCGGCGAGTGCCAGAAGCGACTTTAGAGCGTTTCTTCCATTAATAATGACGATGATTCAAAGAAGTACTTTTTATGAAATAACATTTTATTAAATGACATTTGGACAAATAAACTGAGTTTTGTTTTATTTTTATCTTTGATCTCGCTAACATTATAAAAACAAGAGATTTCTCGATTAATAATACAGGATAACAGTAAAATATTCTAGGAAAGTAAAGTCTACCTGGTTTTAGATTAAACCATTAATACGACTGTTCTGACTTCTTAACGCCTGAAGAAGGTACCGATGTCAAACCATAAAAAGGTATTATTACGAGTACCTACATTTTTATATTTTTTATTAGTTAGTATTTTCAGTATAACGTTGTAGTTAAAATAACACCACAGTCTTTGAAATATTAATTATTAGTCGGCAAGTAAAGATAAATTACAAAGCATAGTTCTCAGTAGAACGTAATTTAAGTTGGTAGAAAAGTATTATAGCAATTTTTCGAAGATTTCAGTATCTCATTCGGCCGTTACGTCATTTTTATTCGGATAAAAGTATAGTCGGAAAGTTATTATTTTAGGTAGTAGGTAGATTTAATATTTTGAGTAAGTAAGAACAATTCTTATTTTTTTGTCGGAGCTTTTATTACTACCCGTTTTTAACGATTGTTATTTAGTGGGGTAGCTAATTGACTCAATAACTTGCGTAATTACAACGATTATTATTATAGTATGGTAAAAGCCTTAATTTTATTTGATTTTGGCAGACTGCCATAAAAAAAATTTTTCTGTACTTTAAATATTTGCATAACATTTTTTTTCTAGAGAATTTGCCTGTGCAGGCAAACATAAGCTGCCTTGTATTACCTTGTATGTACCATGTATTACCTTACCTACATGCGTATTGCATGTATATTTTATTTGTAATATACGCTTGTTCCCTATCATCATCATCATGTGCGAATGTAGGGTCATCCTAAATTAATGTTTTTTTTTATAAATGTTTTTCTTATAATCTATACTTATGCTCATTTTACACCAGAGGGGCGAGACGAGACGTGACGAGGAGGTAATTGAAATTTGTATGGCAAATTTTCAATGCAATAAGCATCTCGCGAGAAGCGTGTTTCTTTTGCAAAGTAATTTATGCTCTATACCGGAAGCAATACACAAACACTAACAAATATTTCAATTCACGCCTCGCCTCGTCTCGTCTCGCCACACTGTTTCCACCAAAGATGCGCTGGGAGAGGATTGAAAATTTGCCATACAAATTTCAATTCCCTCCTCGTCTCGTCTCGTCTCGCCCCTCTGGTGGAAAATCAGCATTATACCTTCAAGAGGAAACATTTGATTGTTTGCATGGAATAGGCTTTGGAACTTCTGGACCGATCTCGTAAATTAGATCATCATTAGGAAGCTACGTTATCCAGAAGTAACATATTTAAATATGAAGTTCCCACGGGAACGGGAGCTGCGCCGGTGAAACCGCGCGCAAGAAGCTAGTTATTAATAAAGCATTGTATTTTTTCAGAGTAACTTACTCTCAAGCAGTTTTGTCATTGACATAAATATATATTTTTTAAAGATTACATGTATTACCTTACTTACATGCGGATTGCATGTATATTTTATTTTGTATTTGTTAGACTACAGTAATATTCGCTTGTTCCCACATAGCTTCATCATCCAGGCGAATGTAGGGTCATCCTTAATTAATGTTTTGCAGTCTACTAGTATTTTTGTAATCCCTTCGAGCTAAGCTAAAATACTTGTGTTACGAGTAGGTTCTCGTCGGTAGTGCAATGGGTGGGTATCAAACTGGCGACCATAAGATCACAAGTCCGACGCCCTAGCCTTTGGGTTACAGCCGCTTTATATTGCAAATTATATTTTATAAATGTTCTGCTGCAATAGTTATGTTATAATTAACATACAAATACTTTATTTAAAAAAAACAGTTATTCTAAGTTAGAATCTCTAGATTTTTGACTAGCCTGTATGTAAAATGAAAATACACAAACTGCTACCAAAATTTGTCATAATATTTACTTAAAACATCGATAAAATAATATCGTTTCGAGCGTAAAACGTAGTAGTAACGATTTGGTCCTGTTTTTTGTTCACACACAACCCGTTTTGGGTTTTTTTAATACCCGTTTTTTTGGAGTATCAGTAACCCAAGCATGTAATCATATTCACATTTATAAATATAGTCTTTAATCCTACTTCTTAAGGTTGGTTTTTGAATGTGTTATTAATATTAAGTGCATTTTGAAGTTGGTTTTGCCCGGGGAGTAATGTCAAGTAGTTAGTGTGTTTTATTTTTATTTTTAATACCGTTTTGATGAACAGGTGTTGTGTTCAGGTAGTTCGTATATTGTTTGTCTTGTTTTGTTGTTTAATTAGAATATTAGATAGTTTTAAAATTAGCTTTAGAAGTTATTATAATACAATACCTTTAAGGCATCTTACAATAATGTGTACATTTGTCATATATCGCAGGACGAATATGTAAGATCTAATAATGTAATGTTTTTAGCTAGTTAATTGATACTTTTACTAGATTAATTAAGCGTTACAAATTGTAATTCTGAGGAGTACAAGTGTAGGTATGTAAATACCTAAGTGCTTAATAGATTTCATTATTTAATCACTAGTAGAAATTACAATAGAAATGATGACCAAAAAATTTATTGGTTCCGTCAGTTACATTAGGTACCAAAAAATATTGGAAACGTTTTTTTTTTTCGTTCCGTAAACAAAACATGACGGAATATGGCGCGTTGAAATATTATTTGACGTCACTTCTAGATACAATTTTATCTAGGAGTTTCGTCACAAGCTCCCCACTCCTATACTTTGTTACTCTCCTTGTATTTTTTATTGATTTGATAAATAACTACGGACTAACAAACAAACCATCTTCATATAGCTTTTTATATAAATTTATCATTAGCTTTATAGTATAGTATAGGTATATGTTTTGATAAATTAATAGAAAACATTGTACCTGTTTAACTTCCAAACAAACTTTTAGTTTTTAAGGTTCCGTACCTAAAAGGAAAAAAGGGAACCCTATGAGAAGAATCCACTGTAACATTTGAAATTTTCACAAATGAAGTATTTCTGTTGCAGTCAAAACAACAAATAAAAACCAAATAAACTTAATATTTATGTAGGTATGCTTTAAATATTCATAGAATATTTATTTACCTATATATTCACATAATAATTAATGTGAATATCAACTTATTATGAGTAAAGAGATTAATGACAAACGGACGGATGCAGTACATTTTCTGTAGGATCTTGCAATTTGCTGCTACCTGTTAGTGGCCTAGTTTAATACATAGAACAAGAATGATAAAAAAGCTGTCCGTACTAGTTTTTTTACATAGTTACTCTAATAAGTACAAGTGTATGTAAATACCGAATACTGAATAAATTCTTTATGCCTATTTCCTTTTAAAAATGTCTAATGTTGTTTAGTACGTAACCCTACGTGAGCAAGGCCGTCTCGCACTTGTACAGTTTTTTCACAGAAACTTTTCGATACAATTTAAGGCAATCAAGGACGGGTCAAAAACTCTTCAAAAGTCCTTAACAACCCTAGACCAGATAAAGCCTACAAAAAACTTTGAACATTTTGAACAAGCAACTAAAACGGTTAAGTGCATGTTGTATCACGCTAGAGAATAGCCTCGATCTTAGAATATGAAGAACTAAACTTACCCCGCGGTTATACCCGCGTTACTCTGCTCCAGTGGGTCGGAGCGTGATGTTTTGTAGCCTATAGATTAATCCAGCCTGTAAACTTCCCCGGTGCAAACTTTAAGCTGTTCAGTAGTTTTTGTGTGAAAGAGTAACAATAATACATCCATGCATTCTTACAAACTTTCGCGTTTATAATATTAGTAGGATATTCTAAGTTGTAATCATCTTATTTTTTCAGCTCAACTAAACGGCGATGCGATTTTTTGTTTGGTACATACACCTCTGTGGCGTCGCGGTATAAGTCTCGCTTTAAGTTTCGTGAATCATGCATGATGAAATCTTCTTCTTCCTTCCCTTGTCCCATATTACTTGGGGTCTGCGCAACACGTATGTTTCCATTCAGTCCTGTCACCCGTCACACTATCACTAACTCCTTTTTCTTTTATATCACTCTTCACACAATCCATCCATCTTTTCTTTGGCCTTCCTCTCCCTCTCCATCTATCGACATGTAGACTTGAAACTATTTTAGTAACATGCGTTTCATCCCTCCTCCTCACATGACCGTACCTAGATAAATGATTCCCTTTCAAACTCACTTTAATATGTATACTCATTTCTCACTTTATCCTTTCTCGTCACACCATACATCCATCTCAACATTCTCATCTCATCTTTTTTTATCCATCTTTTTTACAATTAATTACCTCTGTGGCTTCGCGGTATAAGTCTCGCTTTAAGTTTCGTGAATCCTGCATGATGAAATCTGCAATGTTAATAACGTTTCCTTTTTTTTTTGGGTTCTATTGTTTGTTAGCAAAAATACAAATAGATATTAGATATATATGAAACGTATTGGGTAGTAGCTGTAAAAAATATATGGGCAGTGGCGATATTAATAAAAAATGAGCTTTTATGTGAGGTTAGCTTTGAACGGAATACCTAATATTAGAAATACTGAGAATAGGCACAGTCGACCTAAGTGATAGGTTTACACTTCAAAAATAAAATAATGGCATGAAGAATAAAAAATCTAATTAGCAAATATCTCTGCGTCAGCGTTTTACACTATTTCATTCATTAGTTGTTACAATAAAGCAGTCGTAGCAAGTAAGACCAATTGTACACTCATGTTATAAGTAGATTACGTTATAAATATTTTATAACCATCAAGGCGTTATTTGGCACGTTCTGTCAAGAAAGTCGTGTGGCAATTTTATTTTTAAGGTCGCTTTTTTTTGTTTCATAAGCCATTTATGTAGTTAGCCACGAGGCTTTTGCTACTTACCGGGCATAAAGGCGAGCAGAGCTCCAGCCTTGTTATTATGACATGGTATGAGTTAGCATACCACGCTATGGAGAGGGCGAGTCCCACATATCCCACCGCCAGCGCGCGAATACTCTGCAGCGGCGGTAGGAAAGCGTAAAAGCATTACACACCGGAAAAAAAGAATAGCTACTGATGCTCTACGTTACAGTACGGGTCGGGCGGGCGAATGGGGTTGAGAGAGTGGAAGAGTTTGCTGCTACCTGTTAACAAATACCCATAACGAAGACGTCTTTTCATCAAACTGTGCATTTTAATTTAAAATGAGTATACAATGTGTAAACCTATTTCTTTGGTCGACTGTACCTACTGTTTTATTAACGAGATTACAGGTAAAAATTTTAGTTTGTTGTTAAAATGTTTTTATGCGTATATTTTATTCAAGAAATCTATACATTGTAAATTATATTATTATATATATATCCATAATTAACATCACTAACAACCCACTACTGAACATGGCTCTACGTAAAAGGGGGTGCCTAGCAGGGGTATTAGTGACAGCAGTGTCATGTATAACAATCGCATACCAGGACCAAATCAAAAGTATCTTTGAAGTCTACTCGCCTTTATGCCGAGTGCGGCGTGACTAAATACATATTATGTCCGTCCGAAAACCTAAAAACCGGTGAACCAGCATGTAGAGACTGTTGAAAGTTGAAGAAGCAAAAGAGGTGTTCCAGAATTGAGACAGGTGGCGTTCCTTTGTCTCTGCCTACCACCATTGGAGAATGGCGTGACGATATGTATGTATGTATGGAGTGTATGTATGTAGATATATATGTATAGTACCGTGTGCATATTTATTTAAACTTTATGCACGTTAAAAACAATCGTACAGAGACGGACTTAATGCCAAATACATTTTCAGACAGTTAATCTTGAGTGGTGCAGAGAAAAGAATAGTAGGTGGCCATCTATTCAAGTCAAGGGTAATGAGGAAGAATAATCTCATTATAAACATAGCCAATAATATAATAGACCTACAGATAATATACATATATACATATAAAGAGATTACATTTCTTTATTCCCGTATATTTTAACACACCTGCATAGTACGGAACTGCAAACGTCAATGTCAAGAGTTTTTCAATATGGAGAGAGTGATTAGTGAAAAGCTGTAATATAATAAAAAATAACAGGGAATCGACCTACTAATTAAAATACTTAAAATGGCGTTTCTTTGTATTTTCAGGTATCGTATTAAAACTATAGTTTGATTGTAAAAAGCGTTAAATGTAAACTTATGCTAAAATAAAACCTTATTGTCTTTTCAGAGCAACACATTTGTTTAATTTGCCGATTCCTAGTAAATCCGGGCGGCATTGTCTTATATAGGTACATACTAATATTTCGATGGAAGCCTAAAAACTATCATTAAATTGCCAACCAGCTGTTTCTAAAAACTTGTCGCCCCCTAATCGATATCTGAATATAATTTATGTTTAATCGCAAAGATAACATTTTGAGAAAAGACGTTTTTAAAAGCAAAACTAAGTTTATGAGATAAAAATCACTCGTCAGTTCTAAACGAGATAAGTTTTTTTTTGCATTTTTGACGTATTGTGGTTGTTAGTTATATAAAAATAAACTTATTTTTCTGTTCTTATAAAAACGAACGTTTTTTTCATGACTGCTTTACCCCTATCAGTTGTAGTGTGATTTTTATAGCGTGTCGAACGTAGTGTGAAGTTCAAAGCGTGTTCATAGTGTGCCAATTCAAGTTATTATATTTATCAGTAAGAGTCAAAACTGGAGATTTCGCGGTGCCATACTGGCCGCGGGTGCCGTCGGGGGTCCGAATTGCTTATGCGTGCCCGGCCCCCGCCGACGGCGGATCGAAGGAGTGTCCGGGGGGTTTTAGTGGTAAAGGATCCTCTCCTTGTGGTTTGAGTTTAGCATACCACGCTATGGAGAGGGCGAGTCCCACGTATCCCACCGCCAGCGCGCGAATACGCTGCAGCGGCGGTGGGAATGGGTAAATGCATAACGCCCCGGACAAAAAAAATAAAAAATTAAGTGTCAAAACAATTAATCACAGATTATTATTTAAGTATTTAAGTATGTGACTTTGGCCGGTTTGTGGTCAAAGTATAACTGCCCTTTGACTAACTCGTTGGTCTAGCGGTAATATGTTTTAATTTTGTGTTACTAGTTTTCTCAAGAAAATCCTAAGTTAGTGGTGTTTTACCTGTGCTTTAGAGAGCGTGTTAAGTCGACAGCTTACCGTGCTCTCCGAGGCACAGGTGACGTGCATTCCTGCACTTGATCTCTCACTATTCGTGTCGGTAAAATCCTCTCATCGGATTTTGAGACTAATAGAAACAGAGCCCCTGTGTTTGCACTCACAGTTGTGAATTAATATATGCGCAGAGGGCTAAACTCATTGGAAATTGGCCGTCGCGTCGTGACTGAAATTGGTCGGAAGGACTATCTTAAGACTTTATCCATAAGGTATTTAGCTAAAGATATGCCACACATCAATAAATTTTGTGATGTTCAAAGAAATAATTTAAATTTATAATTATTAATGCTATTTACTACTACTAATAAATCATTTCGTAGGCAATCGTAAAAAAAAAACAATATTGTACAACTTGCATCAAATGCAATCATCTTTAAATGAGTACAAAACTAGTACAATTTGACCCTATTCCTAACCGCAAATGCAAAAGCTCCACTGTTTGAAGGACCTTTACTTAATAAGGTCAGTATCTGACCTTTGACCTTTAATATTGCGAATTCACCTCTAAACACTTTTACACGCTACATCTCGCAGGAACTCGATGGAATAGTATAAAATGAATGATAGGTATTTGATTTATGGGGATACTTAGGCATTTGCTTTTAAGAGCTGGTATTTTCGGTTCGATTCCCAGGTTAGATTTAAAAAAATTGTAATTGAAAGAAAATAAAGAAAGCAAAAAATTATTATTTCTTAAACAACAAGCACATATAACAGAACTATACAATCATTTAATTAAAAATTTAAAATATGTATCTCTGCAAGCCAGAAAATGGCACCACCATGAAGAAATAAAATTGCTTTATTTTGTCAACTAAGGTAATATACAATTTAAATTATAAATTACTAGCTTCTCGCGCGCGGTTTCACCATTAGCAAACTCCCGTTCCTGTGAGAACATCGTCATTAAATATAGCCTATGTATTACCCATTTACCCATGGATAACGTAGCTTTCTTATGGTGAAGAATTATTTTATATCGGTCCAGTAGTTTTGGAGCCTTTTCAATGTAAACAGAAAATTAAATATTTTCTTTCAATAATATAATTATGGGCAATCGTAATGTTGGTGAATGTCATATTAAAAACAAGAAGTACTGGTGAATTCTACAGACAGTTGTTTCGATGCTCGGTGTGGTTAATACAATATATCTCGACATTATTATTATGTTGGTAAATACCCTCCTGACCCAGATATATTTCATCAGAGGTCGTTCATATTACGTCTATTTTTATTACGCTCGTATTTCCATCCAATGAGAATCTAATAATCTGATTCTTTCGATCTTATATGTTAAATGTTTACATTGATTTTTGTCATTATTTTAGGTACTCAAAATACTTCTTTAATGAACTGAATTGACCACTTCAGAATCGTACTGTTTATGTATTATATTTGCACTAGGAAGCTATTATCATCATATTTAGTGGAGTGAAGCATATACTCAATACCCAATTAATCGGGAAAAACTACTGGTATCAAATGACACTTACAATATTTTAGAATAAAAAAATAATACAATTCATTTAGCATATTTAAAATAGAAATCCAATCAAGCTATCATTAATCCTGAATTATAAATAATTAAATGCTATCATGCGCCTACGCAATAACTTCCTAAAATTAATGACCCTTTTGCACACAAAACTTCTTTTCTAACTAATGTCAAGTTAAAATTGAGTCTTGAACCGACCAATTTTAGAAGACCTTTAACTTCGAACTGTTTGTAAAATATTATAGTTCAATATTAAATGGAGGTCAACTTTGGAATAATGATTTAGGTTCAATCACCTATAGTAAAGTTTATGTTAATTAAATAGCTTTGAACATGAATGGATATTTGATATGTCAGTTTATAGGTACCTATAGTCATTCATAAATTGATAATAATATAGATACAAATTAATATGCCCTATTGTGTTCAAGAATGTATTTAAATACGAATTTGTTTCTTAATATGCGTATAGTCGTTAACCGTTTTATCATATCCTTTTACCTCCGTACCGTAGCGTAGCGGATTTCAAGCCAGGTGTCACGTTAATTCGCACGAGTCAATTTAAGGTTCATTGTTGCTTTCATTGACTTTTGATAAACCTGATGTTATTTTAGGTTTTATTACCTAGATACATAAACAATCGGAATCCTAATTTTTTTCGTTTTAACCAGATACAATTTCTATTTTTATGTATTATTTATTTGGGGCCTTGACCGCTTCTATAGGTTCCGGTGACCGATTACTATCTAACGGGAGCTGTTTAATTATCTTATGAAATAATACGTATAAATAAATAATATTAGCTGATCCGACAGACGTTGTCGTATCCTTATAAAACTCTATATTAAATAGAACCTTTCATATACGGCGTGATAGGTGTGGCTCTGATCCGTAAGTTTTTTTTGCTCCCTTTGTTCTATGTTCCTAGCACGCATTCTGTCAATGTTATGTTAAACACCATGATGTTACATTAAAAAAGTTTATATTGTCTAGGTTACATTGGAAAACTTAATATGGTGGTTAAATATTCTTAATTTATTTTTCTATAGCCTTCCCTGACAATAAAAAACAACAAAAAACGAAGTTGTATAATCGGTCCTGGCTGGACCGATTATATATTACAAGTATATCACGCGTGATGTGATGACCAAGGGACATAGGGATTAATTTTTATATAATACTACCCGACAGACGCTGTCCTATCTTATCTAAAACTCTATATTAAATTAAACTTTTAATATTAGGCGTGATAGCCGTAACTAACCGTGAACTAACCGTAAGAGCTGCACGCATTATCTCAGTGTTATGTCAAACACCATAAGATTTCATTAAAACGTTTATATTGTCAAAAGCGCTAAGGTATATAACCTTAGCGCTTTTGACAATATAAACTTTTACTGCACTGAGATAATGTGATATTTTGGTTAAGTATTCTTAAATTTTCTAATTTTCCGCACAATATTTCCATTTTTTTCTTTCATAAGAACCTTCTCCTGACAATAACAAACAACAAAAAAGTATGAATGAAATCGGTCCAACCGTTCACCCGAGATGCTGTGACCAAGGGAAATAGGAATTCATTTTTATATACATATATAGATATAGATGTGCATACATTAAGTTCATTTAACTAACATTATTACGCAACACCGAGAACATACTGTGACCTTTTATAAACGACCTATTTACTATCTAGCGCATAACCAACACAATACACGACCTAGGAACCAAATCCGGGACAAAATACTGCGTCAGTACCACCAGGTGGCAACAATTTGATTTAATTAAACGATTAATTATTGGCCTATAAATCTATCAACGTATCCGTTTTGAGTCTAGATTTGTTATTAGTTAAGTTTTATTAAAATCGTGGTGAATAATGGTATCTAAGTATTTATAGGTATTAGATGTATGGTTTGGACGGCCTTGGGAGACACCTGTGGTATAGACGCAATGTTGCATATAGTGAGAGGAGTCATGAAGAAGGTAAGATTCAGAAAACCAACGCTGTTGCTTACCTAAGAATGTACTGTGGTTGTCAACCCGCCTGCCAAGCATCTTTGTCAAAACCCGCGACTAGAAGCTGGGTAGAACTTGAATTCGATATTCGCGCATACATTTATTTTATTTACTTCCGCTATGAGATTTACTGTTTGCATTGCTCGCCTTGTGAAGTAGCAAAAGCCTCTTAGCTTTCTAAATAAAATTATATTGTATACCTAATACTACTGAATATTCTAGACCACGTAAAACTCAGGTGGTGTCGGACAAACTTACGTAACATTTGACACAAGATATAATACTTCTTTTTTCTCTAGAGAGAATGAATGAAGGACTATTTAGTAAAATTTATAGGGCGAATGTGAATGGAAGTGTTGGTAGGGGTACTAAGGCGGACGTTCGTCGTTTAAATCGAGGCCGTTCTTAAGAAAGGCCAGGTTAAAAGTACCCTAAACCGATGCATAAGGAGATTAATGAATGTAGAAGAGGCGAAAGTGGTGTGTCAAGATCGTAGCAAATGGAAGGATCTGCCTATATCGTAGCAAATGGAAGGAAGTGATCTCTGTCTATCCCTATGGGAAAGAGGCGTGAATGTATATATTACGTATAATACTTCTGTTATTCACCCGCACAGTTGCACGACGGATGACATTTCAATACGAGCGTTTAGTGAATGTTTGTGCGTCCTCCGATAGTTATAGACTTCGCGTTCCTCACTGACCTCCTTAAACTCAATATTAGATGTCACATGACTTCACTCGCGTAATTATTTTTTAGTACTTTCATTATAGAAATAAAAACAAAAGACAGCGTTTCCACTATGTTTTTTTTATTTATGATGTTTTAATTTTCCTTTTTTATTTAGGGCTATTTTCCAATGTTATTATCAGAGGAATACATTTTAAATTTGATAGACTTTGTATGGAAATTCAGTGAAAATAAAAATTGATTCCTCAATTTCAGTATTAAAAACATCCCTATAAGATTTAAACATATTGTTTTATAAAATGAATAAAGTAGTTAAACGTTAATAATTCTAATATCAGTTATACCCCATTAAAATTCTCATCAAAGTCAGTCCTTACAGTAATTAATATCACATATTATTTATTTTCCTACGTAACAAAGAAACAAGGAGGGACGCTTAAAAAAAAACAAATTCGTTCAAACTTGAGACGGCTTTAATAAATCTACAGTGCAAAATGGGCTCTAGTGCCTTATAATACGAGATAATCTAGGTTGGACAAACACGCGTCCCTACCACAAGTCGAAATCATTGTAATCTGTATGTTTAATGCTATTAAAATAATAATAGACATAGATCGATTTTACTACCAAAGTATTAAAAATAAATCATTTCACTAAATATTAGCAAACTAACTTAAAATCACGATGTATAACAAAATAAAACGTTAATACACACAGACGCTTCAATTTTATTTATTTGTATAGATTATAATATAGGCAACACGCACAACACAACATTTGTTCACAGAAATAACACGAAATCACCTTTTTAAGATGAGTCTGTTTGTTTGTTTACGAGCGCAAAGCGTGAGAACGTCTGTGTCTTAACGCGTACCTCATTCTCTTAGTGAAATTATATAGTTGATTGTTCGGCTTAGATCTTAGAATATACATTTTACTATAGATATTGCGGTCCGTTGCGTTGTTAGTAAGCAGGTGTAATGTATGGCATGGCGCTTATAGTGAAAAAATATATATTTTATTGACGGTGTTGTTCATACCCGTGTCACTAGTTCATACTCTGTAATTTATGTTCTAAAGCTTGCTTATTATATATAATACACTAAGGGTTTAGCTATATCTAGTTATAATGTTAACTGACCTGTAGTTCAGTGGTTATACCATTTGCTTTTCAGACCTGTAGTTATGGGTTAAATTATTAAAACTTTCAATTTGACAAATATTTTTACTTAGGCGGATTTCGAAACCAAGACCACATTTAAGGCGAGACTTACTATGCTCAGCTATGAAGGTTACACAGTTTTTTTTTAACTGTTTCATCTGAATAAGAAATGTGGTTCAATTTAACTTGAAGTACTCAACCGGTTATTCATCAGATGAATGAAGGAAATCGACCATTTTAATAGCTGTACATGCGTCTTGTCAAACTGGATGTTGAACACAAAGCAATTTGTCAAGGGAGTGTTCGGATCTCAATGAAATAAAATTCATGATTTCTCAATCTACAAGAATCTTAGACAAAATGCTACTACAGCGGAGCGATCGCTAGCATAAAATCGCTAATGCAAATGTATGGTACTAGAAAATTGTCACTTGATTGAGCGGACACGGTAACAGAACAAAAAACAGTGACAGTTAAATAGACGAAAAACTATATGTTAAGACTAGTTTACCATTTAAATAAATATAAAATATTATTAATGTATATAAAAATATAGTTTACTATTATAATCGCTATGCTATCTGCAAGGTTTATGAAACCGAAATCCAAACGATCTAATCGCTCGTTTCAAAGAAGAATCAACCAATTAATGTCAGTCATTTTTAAATAGAATCACTTAATCACTTGACAAATGTCAGGTATCCATACATTTGCGTCAGCGATTTTATGCTAGCGATCACTCCGGTGTAGTAAATTAGGCCCTCTGGGGCCTAGACAAGCCGGATTGCTCATGCGTACCCGGCCCCCGCCAACGGCGGATCGAAGGAGTATCCGGGGGGTTTTAGTGGTGTAGGGTCATCTCCTCGTGGTATGAGTTTAGCATACCACGCTATGGAGAGGGCGAGTCCCATATATCCCATTGGCAGCGCGCGAATACGCTGCAGCGGCGCGGCGGCGGCGGTGGGAAAGGGTAAAAGCATTTCCGCCCGGAAAAAAAAAGGAGAGCCTAGACAAAATGCCACTACAGGAGTTTTGAACAGACGCGTCCTATAGAGAAGACCGCATCTCGGCCAACCCTAAGGTAACACTTGCAATATGGAATTATGACTTGAAGGGTAGAAGGGTAGCCGGAGTAGTCTGTATGTGAAGGCGGATTGTTGTGGCGCAAACTGGTGGAGGCCTATTTCCAGCAGAATACTGAGAAGGGCTGATGGATTTGATACCACAGTAAATAAAAATAATTAGCATTTAGACTCTTAATGTAGATGTGTGGGGTTGATGGTTGATACCAAAGAAAACATGTTAGGCCGTTGATCGGTCACCGTTTCAAAAGGAATGCGTAGTGCCTGTAGTAAAAACTTTCAGTACGGCTATCGGTTAAGTTTTGGATACATTTATCATTTGAACGAATGCTAAGAAATATAGATTTATACTGTAAATAGTCGTATAACTCTTTATAAATTACAAACTAAAACAACCTCGTCAAAACCAAAACCCTATCAAGCCAGTTTCACATCTCTTGATATTAAAGACAGCCGTCATATCATTAGATAGGTAGCTACATTTTTGTAACAAGAGATTTACGACCTTAAATGAATATAGTTTAAGTTCAATATGCCGAGTTCTTACCATTATTTCCACACACTACGTATAGCGTGAATGTTATCATTAAGTACCAAACTAGTTTCATTCATGATTCTTCAATTTCTTTTTAAAATCCGGCGTGGGATCTACGCCTTGTGTTGCTATCTCCCTCACACTTGTTTCACGTGATATCTCTTGTCTCGCTTCTTGCGCGGGAGTATTAATTGAGCTTCTAGAATCCGCCATGTTTTTTATTTTGGCGCCGTTTTTAAGGTTACGTGGTTGGCGTTTTGTTTTATACGTGTTTTAAACAAGTTATGTTTATGTCGTAGGCTTGGATGTGAATGAAGTTTTAATTGTAAAGGGAACATAAACTTAAACTTAACATAAATTACTTATTTTGATTCATTATTATTAACGACTTGTTACCAACACTTGAGTCTTATATTTTAAACACTGTTTTAAAAGGATTTGTGATAAATGCAACTTAAAAAAACATTTAAGAATTACTTTAATATTGAACATAACATGAAAATCTAATAGAATATTCATTCCTATCTAATACATTTAACTTAGACCAAATAAGTAATGATGCGACCCGTCGTCGTCGTCGCATCATTGTTGAACAATGCACTGAAGCCATTTCTTGTGCATTAGTGTGGGTAAAATTGCTATGATTTTTTACAGTATGTTAGACAAATAACATGAAGCTTAAATTTTTACACCCTTTCATGGAACAATTTGGCATTTTTGTTTACAAATAATGAAGTTTGTTATGACAACAAGCTCCTGACCCTGCTTGATCTGACTGACCTGACTCTGCCTTTGTCTTCTAGATCCTAGAAGATAAAGGCAGAGTGTTACCGGCTTCAGTGTCACAGCCCTCTGTCTTTACTTTTAATGTTGTCTGAGTCATTTAGGCACTTAAAAATGTTTATCAAAGTAAATCAGATATTGTACAAGAATTACTTTTTATCCATTTTCCATTATCTTTTTGTTTTATAATAACTTTCGTAAAATCAAATAACGGTTGGAGCCGAAACCGTGGTCTAGAAATCGCCAAAAACTACACGTGAGTCAAACCTGACTTTATATAAATTATCCATTATCTTCCTATAAAAAATTATGTCGTAATGTTATTTAAGGTTAAGCGGTATAAGTCTCGATTTAAGTTGCGAAGATCGTGGGTTCGATCCCTACCTCTGTGAGCCAGAAAGCTTTGTGCAAATTCTTATATTTATT
Organism: Nycteola revayana; assembly: GCA_947037095.2. Classification (NCBI taxonomy): domain Eukaryota; kingdom Metazoa; phylum Arthropoda; class Insecta; order Lepidoptera; family Nolidae; genus Nycteola; species Nycteola revayana. Next base: position 11,837,461 of record OX344841.2, on the reverse strand, counting down.
TTTGGGTTTGGTTGATTGCGGGTCTGTTTGTTACGATTGCAAAAATATAACAAAAGCTAAAACAAATATTCTAACTTCACCTACTCTCAAATAAACATTTCCACATTAGAGAAAAAAAATAACAAGGTCACAGACAAATCTAATGATTTCTGCAATGTGATTTTCAACTTTTAATTTTCTTTCCAACTTCTAAGAAGTTTGCTTGTGACACATCCGGTCGTGAGCCGAGAGGAAATTACGTCACATGTCCCAAGGATCATTTTATGAAAAAAAAGAAGTTGTCTATTTCCCGGATGTCCTTTGACGACTTTATTAATTATTTTTTCATACCATATTTGCGAGTAATATTGTTGATGTTATTTTGTGAGGATTTTAGATTTAAGAAGGTAAATACAGCTACGACGGTCTATCAAGAGGAAGCCCATGTTCAGCAGTGAACGTTAACAGACTGATAAATTAATGGAGGTGTTAAAAAGTTTAATTTCAACTTATATATAATACCTATAGTCTTCTCAATCGCTTCTGGCCATGATTGCTATATTATAATGAAATTGGATACCTGCAGGACACATTTTAGCCGAGGTAGCCGGTTCGCAGGGTGGGCCTTTGCACTACCGATGTGAACCCACTCGTAACACAAGCATTTTAGCTTAGCACAAGGGGTTAACAAGAAAACTATGTAGTAGACTGCAAAACTATGCTTACAAAAAAGTAACAACGCAAACACACATACACTCCCAATTTCTTTACTTTCAAAATTTAGTGGGATGTTTTTACCGACACGAGCAGTGAAAGATCGCAGGCGAGGGACTGACAGCTTAACGTACTCTACGAGGCACGGATGAAACACCACCAACTTGTAAGTTATAATTGTGTCGTTCATTGTAATAGTGTATAATCGTAAGTACTTAATCAATCAATCAATCATTTATTAATTGCAAACATAGGTGGTTATATAGTAAGTTACATTTTATGATGTTAGTTAAATGTATAGTTCACAATGTTTTGCTTATTATAGCATGCAATTGGATACAATTTCAAAAGTCTATTACTATTGCAATATTTATAAAAATAACACAAAATATAACATAATTGGATACAATATCGAGAATTTATTACCATTGCATTCGTCATCAAAAAATAACACATGATAAACATCAAACAAAATTAAATAAATTTTGAAAAAAAAATCACGTATAAAAAAAAATACACAAATTGTTGATGACAAATAAAATATTAGGTCTTTACCTATGAAATTGCCGTTTTGTATGAAAAAATTTAAACGATTTTTTTTCATGTATTTTTTATTTGTGTTAATCGAAGTAATCATCCATGCAATCAATGCATTTTTGCCAACGCAGTGGCAGTTTATTGATGCTTAAAGAAATAAGCTGGACGGGAGGCAACAAATTCTTCAAAGGCATTTTGTACTGTTTGTGTGTCTGTTGAGCAGTGCAAGGCACGTCTCGACGCGTACTTCGCGCTGGCGATCATTGAGTTCGTGGGGCACCCATTTGTCAAGCTTTTTTACCTTGCCAATTTGACGCAAATGGACCAATATTGTTTTGACGCTAACGTCGAAAGCTGCTGCTAATTCAGCCGTAGATTGTGTATCATCAGCTTCCACAATCGCCTTTAATTCGTCACTGTCGACCAAAGTCTTCGGGCGACCGCGAGGTTCATTTTTCAGGTCGAAATTTCCAGAACGGAAGCGAGCAATCCAATAACAGGTGGTGCGTTGGTTTGTAGTGTTAGCTCCGTAAACGTCGTTGATGTTGCAAGCCGCTTGTGCCGCGTTGCTGCCACGACGGTACTCATATACCATAATTACTCGAATTTTTTACGCATCCATGATGACGAAAAACATTGAAATGCGATGAAAATGTAACACTAATCAATAAACAAATGACTACATTTGGAAAAAAAAATCCATGTTTTTAAAATCAAATTAATTTGAAAATAGAATTCTTAGCCAAACAAAAATTATTTTGATTTGAAATGGCCAGTACTGCAGAACGGCAATTTCATAGGTAAAGACCTAATATAATATTATTACACTAGCTGATTCCCGCTACTTTGTCCGCGTGGTGTTTGTTATTCTTTCGGTTTTTTAACTATCCCACGGGAACTCATTAATTTTCTGCGATGTATTTAATATGTTGACCGGGTATGTAAGGGTGGTACCTTACATACCCATGCAACATTTCATTTAAATTGGTGCATCACTTTCGGAGATTAACCCGTACAAACAGACAGAGAAACAAAAACATAAAAGATAATCTGGTTCTTGGAAAAAACGCTAAGAACCGAGTCAGGCGGATGTCAGAAGTAAAATAGGCCACCTATTTTACTTCTGACATCCGCCTGACTCGGTTCTTAGCGGTTTTTCCAAGAACACAGTAGAGACAAAGTAATTGTAATTAAACAAAATATATATTTTGAGTTACAATGACTGACATAATTTTCACTCCAGCAAATTTCCAGTTAAATATTTTTTTACCCGACCCGGGTATCAACCCCAAGACCTCGCTAGTTACGGTGGAATATTAAAGCTAGATCAACGACATAGATAAGTTATGTTCGTTCAATATTTAACCACTGAAGTGTTCCCGCCCCATCGTTTATACTTCAATAAAATATAGTTTCACCTAACGTTACTCGATGACAATATTGGTATCGAAAATCTCGGGTGAACTTGTGTATTGTTTTTGATTTCTACAAAAAACACGTACCGATAATATGCCATAAATCTGAAATAAAATAGTTTATAAGTAACATAGACGAATAATTCGCGCTTGTTACACGTCAATTATAAGTAATATCGTAATTTAAGAAGCTATCCTTACTTAATATTACAAATGTGAATGTAAGCTTGTTTGTTACGCTTTCACACGAAAACTACTCAACCGATCTTCTTGAAGCTATGTACACATATTTTTGGAGGTATTAGCAGTAACATAGGATGTATTCAATGTAACCGAAGCCGCGGGTAAAAGTACTGTAATTAATGGATATAGCATTAAAATATGTAGAGTTATTAAGTAGATATTAAAAATTAGAATATACAGAGTTTTTATTTAGGTACTTAAAACTCGATATATCTATACTAATATGTAAAGCTGAAGAGTTTGTTTGATTGTTTGTTTGCTTGAACGCGATAATCTCAGGAAATACTGGTTCTATTTGAAAAATTCTTCTAGCGTTAGCGTAGAGTACAATGCTGATGTATTGTACATATAAACCTTCCTCTTGAATCCCTCTATCTATTAAAAAAAACAGCATCAAAATCCGTTGCGTAGTTTTAAAGATTTAAGCATCCCTATGGATATAGGGACAGAGAAAGCGACTTTGTTTTATACTATGTAGTGATAAGTACAGATTAGAATTGATAGAACGATATTATGATTAAAAGAATTCGTTCCTAATCGCATCGCATCTCAGCGAGTCGCATCGTAGATGTATTTTAAAGTAATTCTACTTTTGTAATAAAAACTCCTACTATGATATTTAATATTTCACTGACATTTCTTCCGTTAAATCTACCGTTAAACAATCTCCTAAGGGGTGGAAGATATTTTGTAAGCTACATATATACTATATTATGATCCTTTATTTTTCTGGCAAGCCGCACTACCTGAAACGGAAGAGTAAAATATATATTAGGTATTTCAGCAGGCCTCCTATGTCCTAGGCATACAAATGCACAAATTCAAAATGGCGGACTTGTCCTAGTTTCACGGACATGTGACGTACTTCCGTTTCAGGGACTGAACAAAGGCAATATTTTTCGGCGTGAATTCTTTTTTTTTCTTGTTTTTTTTTGTTCGTACTGTGGTCTCTGGTATTGCTTTTGTTGACTGGCAATTGTATTGTTTGGGAAGAATGGGTGTCTTTTTTAATTTAATGAGACTTTATTAGCTGTATTTAAAACAGGCAAATGGAATATAATATTCACTGTATTTTGAACTTTATTGCATTCAAATAAAGTCACATCCGCAACTGCAATTCTCTTTCGTAATTTAAGAGTAAAGTGCAAGAATTTTATCATTCCTTTTCGACATAATGTACGTAAAGCTCAGTATAAATTTGTATTTATTTATAGCACGTAGTTTATTCTGATTTTGTATATAAGTATTTATGTATATGCTTAGTTATTGTATGTATGTATATTGTATATCTAATACTGATACACTTCTAAATTATTATTGTTCTATCTTTTGACTTATTTTGGAGGTCTACTGGAAGAGATTTCTTTAGAAATAAACAGTACCTCTGTACATGTGTCTTTTTGTTGTGTGTGTGTGTGTTCACATAAATAAAAAAGTTTAAAACCATATTTTTCACGTTGTTTAATATTCAATCTATCTCTGTAGGTATCAACACCAACACACGGTGTATAGGTAACATTGCAGGTTTAATTGTAGCGACAACAAATGACATACAGACCGTAACTTTCACGCTTATTATATTAGTACTTGCTGTGACCGTGACTTCGTCCGGGTGTAACAGTAATTTTGAGTAGTATTTTTAATTATTTAGGCTAATTATTTTACAAATAAGACACATACTTACGTATAAAATATTTTAATGAATATTTTGTAATAACTCTGTAAACATTACTTCAGAATTGCTTTAATATTTTGTCTCATGTCGCAAACTACTAAAACATTCATACGTTTCATATAGCCATAAAAACTTTCATCCCCTATTCACTATTGTTATTGTTTCCTCTTATTTTTTGAAATGTTGAATGTCATAACTATTTATATGTATTTAACAGTCGAATAAGTTTTAAGCTTCTAGCTTAAAATATGGCTATACTTCCACAGAATCTCTATCCCCTCCATTCAACCCCTTTCAACGATTTTATAAGTTTTATAAGTTTAAGGTTTATAAGTTGTTTATGACCCTTCCTAAGACTCTAAACTATCTGTGCACCATATCATTTAAATCGGTTCCATATTTATGTCATAAAAGGGCGACAGACAGACTAAAGTTACTTTCGCATTTAAAATATTAGTAAGGATAAGGGGTACAACTAAAAATAGTTATATAGGTACCCATGGTCCGCCCAAATAATAACAATTGTTCTAACACAACATAGACCGAACAAGCTATTAGACACAATATAGTAAAATAATAAAACTAAGACTACCATTTTATTAAAAATAATAATAAACTCAAAAGACTGCATTATTCGCAAATTTATAAAATGTACGGTGGGCCGGAGTGTGATATTTCGTAGCCCTTATGTTAATCCAGCTTATAAACTTTCCCCGTGAAAATTTTCAGCGTAATTCGATCAGTAGTTTTTGCGAAAAAGAGTAACAAACATCATACATCTATACTCACAAACTTTCGCATTTATAATATTAGTAAGGATTACTGAATTTTTGCTTCCACTACGACGCCCAAATAGTCCCAAAATCGCCGAAATTTAGAATTGAAACGCCTTACTTTTGAAGTCAGTTAAGTAATTATCCAAAACCACATGGACAAAGTCGCAGGTGGGTACTAGTATAATAATAATTTCAAGGCTTTATTTAATAGTAGCTGATACAAGACAAGTTAATAACAGAGGGAGAATTCAAAACAATGTTTTAAAACGACACGCCACAGTTTGATTCACACAGTATTGAAGGTAGGATAACATGATATTATTCTCTTATGAAATTATATTTTATGATATACATACAATTAATAATACGATGCACCTTTTTAAACTTATCTTGAAACATATTTAATTATCCGTGTTGTTGTGTAGATGTATTACCTTTATGCTTAATTAAATATAAGAAATCGCTAAATAATAATGTATTGATAAGTAAATAACACCGCTGTAAGTGCGTATTAATGGTACATAGATTGTTTTATAACTTCCCATAGAAAAAATAGTTTAGGGACTCAGGGAGCAGTTCAATCCGTTTATTAAGACTGGAGCTTTGCTCGCCTCAGTGAAATAGCTAATATGTCCGTCCGAAAAAAAAAGTAATGTACTTTTTGCCTTTGAAATCACGTAAAGCCGTTGCTCCCATTATAATAATATCACCTGTAGTAATTGTTTGCCACAAACCCTTTTATTTTGTCGTCCGGGGTGAAATGTATTTACGCATCCCCTACGCCGCCGCTGGGACTCAGCTTCAACATAGCGTGGTATGCTAGTCACACCACAAGGAGCCCTACACCACTAAAACGCCCCGGACACTCCTCCGCACGCCGTTGGTGAGGGCGGGTACGCTTGGCAATCCGGCCCTCCGGCGGCACCCGCGGCCAAATTTGCGCCGCGGGCCTTCCTGATGGCACAAACCCTACATAGCGAGGACGCCCATGGTTAGCAGTGGACGATATAAGACTGACGATGATAAAAAAATACATACCTATTTAATAGTTTTAGACCATTTATAAAAGTGGCTGTTCATCTAAATAACATTGTTTACTGTGACGGCTGCAAAGAAAAATTACTTTATTTTCATGTTGTTAGATGTATGTTTGAATTACGTGGTATATTTACTGTAGAAATTCTTAGTTTTTTTTATCAAAAATAAAGAAAACGTGACATAAAAGAGATGAAGAACAGTTTCAGAGCGCCTCAATAAGCTGAACTCCTGCGAAGTATATAGTAATCTATATACTAACTATGTAATATCATATTGCTAAAGTTAATTTACATGTACAAAACTCAGTCTCCCATAACTAGCACGCTCGATTAGACGTCGAGGTGTAAATTGTAGCTTCGATTGAAAAACTTCTCCATACAAAGTATGACATGTAAAGCATATGTTAATAACTCTGCTATAAATACGAGTTAATACGAGAAATAATTATAATATTACAAAGCGTCGATTCTGCTAATTTAATGGCAATCGCAAAAGGTTTATATTGGCTATAGAAGGATCGTTCCGTATTGTCGATTGTCAGCACGTGTAACATATGGTATGGCAGTTTTTGGTAAACGCCACTCATACTCAAATGCGCACTTTATATCTTGCTTCTATATAGGTAACCTCCGTGGCGTAGGGGTATCAGTCTCGTAGGTTCGATCTCCATACCTGCGCCGGACAAAAAATCTTTGTGTTATACAAAGTCGTACAAGATTTCTTTCCGGGTTTGGTTGGTTGAGGAACTACCCTCCGTGCCTTGCAAAGCACGTTGGTCCCAATAGTTATAACAGGGAACGGGCAGCAGCGTTTCCCTGTGTATTACTATACTAGCTTTCCGCGCGCGGTTTCACCCGCGTAACTCCCGTTCCCGTAGAAACTTTATAATAAAATATAAACTTCCTCGATAAATGGCCTATCTAACATTGAAAGAATTTTTCAAATCGGACCAGTAGTTGCTGAGATTAGCGCGTTCCAACAAACAAACTCTTCAGCTTTATCTATTATGGCAAATAACTCATTATTAGGTACCAATTCCTTGCGTTTTTATACTCGTGATAATTTCTCAACGAAATGTCCGATTGGAATAAAACAAAAAGTATTTTACTTCTACATAAATACCCTTGATAACATAATGCTTAATTTGGATAAGGAGGAGAAGGTTTCTTTCTTCAGACGATTTAATATTTTTTTATAAACATGAAAGCGGTTATTGTGACTAAACTATGATAGTTAGATATATGCTCTCGCGGACTTTTTTGTAGATCTTAATAAGACTTACAAACCCGTAGTAAATCATTTTGTTCTATTGTCAATAGTTTTTGCAGCGCACGCATAAATAGGTTTTCGCTTTTACACCTTGGGTTACGAAATCGCAATTTTCTTACGGATCCCTAACTTTTTTGAAAATAAAATATAGCCTATAACCTTCCTCGATAAATGGACTATCCAACACTGAAAGAATTTTTGAAATCGGACCATTAGTTCCTGAGATTAGCGCGTTCAAACAAACAAACAAACTCTGCAGCTTTATAATATTAGTATAGATAATGTCGCGGTCTCCAACCCGCCTGCCAAGCGCCACTGCGGCAATACCCTCCCTCGAGAGGAGGCCCTTGTACAGCAGTACACGTTATACGGGCTGATGATTAAACGTTCTTTCTTTGCTCCCATCACAATTATCTTGAGATTAAGCCAGCGTTCTGAACATACATCATCATATCTTCCTTCCCTACACCCATGATTTGGGGTCGGCGCAATATGTCATCCTCTTCCATTTTTCTGTATTGAAAATTAAATAACTATGTCACAATTGCAAAAGAATGGCAATAGAACTGGAACGTTGGTTGTAAAAATTTGACATAAATAAGCAGAATTAAGTCCCAGGACTAGTATGTTAGTTCATAGTACTTTTTACATTGGAAATCAATTCTTATATGTAAGGAAATATGAATGAATTTTAAGTGGAAAGCGATGAAGTTTGTTATTCTAGGTGGCAAATGCATCCTGGGAACTGTCCTGTATGAAAGCCTACATAACAAGTGATTCTATAAAAAACTTATTATTGATATTTAATATTATGATTATTAATGATATGTAAATGATGAAAAACAGTTTGAAAGTATCTTCTCTGCCTTGCCTTTACTACGATTATAAGGAGACATTATTATTTGACCGATAAAATAAACACTTTTATTGAAAAGTTACGTTGTCCAGGAGTACTATGTTACTCCTGGATTCGCGCTTGTTCTTCTCTTAACGCATTTAAAAGAAGAACAAAGTAGTACTTTTGAGTCAGTAATCATATTACATAATTTGGACATATAAGTTAATATAGTAGTATATTATAATTAACAATATGTATATAGGTTTAAATATTAGTATGTAGTTGTATATGTATCTATTAGTGTGTATGTTTATTGTTATGTACCTATTTACCAATTTGGTAGAAAATATTATTAGATTCGTCCGTTGTACACTAGGTATGCACTTTTAATCAAATACTTCTTTCATAAGGTTTGCTGGAAGAAAATTCAGTATTGAATTAAGCTCGCCTTTGTACATGTTGTTTCCGTTGTATGTTATGTATTTACTGTGTGCAATAAAGAATAAATTAAATTAAATAAATTATGTTTTATGATGAGTAATAACTCTTCATAAAACATAGTACACGGTGTAGTGTCTGGCTAAAAATAGACCACCTTATGTTGTCCCATGAGTGTCCTAAGCGGCAACTAAGAGACATACAGCTGATGAATGGGCAGCAAGCATCTATCAGCATCTATCCCTGAGTAACATAGGCTATAAAAGCCCAACCGTGCGAAGCCGGGTGCTGAAAACCACACATCATGAAAGCAGCATTCAGATTATAATTTTAACTAATATTTTAGCATGTTAGCCATGCCTATTCACCAAGCACAAATTTCAAAATCCTCAAATACTCCACCAATCAGATTCAAACAAAACTCGTTTAAAAAAAAACATTGGGCCGCCATGCTGTACCTACTCCAAATTGTCTTTAAACAAAAGAACAAATTCTCCCACGACAGTCATCGAACCAGTGACCCGTGGAACGACTGCGGCGGTCTGACTCACTACGTCATGGTTCAAGTGATGTATAATAAGACAGGTGGGGTTTAAGAAATTGAGGTAAAATCGGAATTGAAATAGAAAGGTTTTGTATACATTTATTATTGTTGTTTGTAATATAGGGTGAAGGGTGTTTAGTATTTGAGATTGCAGTGAAATGATCTACTTGCCGTGTGGTGTCCGGATTAGAATAGACCACACAATCTCCCTACGGGTGTCGTAAGAGGCGACAAAGTATCTTACAGCTCAAAGATACTTCCTTCTTACTGCGATTATCAATCCGCCTGCCAAGCTTGGTGATTACGCCAATATCCTTTAACGACCCTTAACGGCTTGCCAAGGTCAGTTGACCCTTATAGTGTGTGTCCATACTGAATGCGCGATGACGGGGGCCTAAGGCGGGTGCGGCGAGCGGTGGCGTGCATGGCCACAGTGAGCTGCGAGCTCTCATAGCGGTTCTATGTATGTCAGGAGTCACAAACTATGGACGAGGATTTGGTATTTTACTGAACAGTCCTATCCTAAGATGGAAGATGTTGAACATTAGAGATGGTGAACACGAAATAAACAAAAACAGAGGGAAATGTGATGATTTTTAAAATTTGTTTGTAGAATTGAGATTATACCCTATTAAGTTGCTTTTATAAACAGTTTCAGTATTTACCGCAATTTTAAAACAAACAATATAAAACCGCGCGAACGCCGAGCGACAAGACCCAACTGGTTTGTTACCACCGCCACCCGCGCGTTTTTTCTACTATCGTTAGATCGCTTGCTGACTAGGCCCGTAGTGTGAACAGGAAGCGCGGGTAGGAACATTTGAAAACTACGCGCGCTGTCTCGCTCGATCCCGTCGCGCTAGGATTCCGCCTTAGTCACTACACTATGGACGCAAAGACGCGATTCATATGTTTGATACTTCGCGCCCGTCGTCGCATCCGCGCTAGGCTTGCAATATGGATGCACACTACGTGAGGTAGTCCGCTTAGCACCCGTACGAATCGCACCTGGGTAAACTGCACCTGCCCGTATCCCCAAATCACTCCTATTGCGTCCACTGCTGAACATGGGCTCCTCTTGATGTACCTTGGAAAGGCATAGTGGTTGGATGATTCTGGCATATTCGCCACGCTTGTCAGGCAGATTGTTGATTGATTAAGATAAATAATAATAATAATAAATTTATTTATTTTCATTGGTGCATAATAATAAATTTATTTATTTTCATTGGTGCACAAATTTATACAGTAGGTACAATACATTTAAATAATCTAGGTAATACAATATGGTGCCTGTATAGAATTAAATCTGTGCCACAGGCGCTATGGGCACTTGATTAGTATAAAATAATGATCTTATTTATATAGTTAAGATATTTATAAGTATAAGATATTTTAATATAGCTGGGATTCTGCTCGCCTTTACGCCCTGAGAAGTAGTAAAAGCATAGTGGCTGATTACATAAATGTCCATAAAAAAACACATTAAGATGGTAAGTATCCTTAAGCTAAAGCGGCCGTAGCCAAATGGCTAGGGTGTCGCAGCGATTGGACGACCGACGTGAACCCATTCGTAACACAAGCATTTTAGCTTAGCACAAGAATACTAGTATACCGCAAAACTCAGCTAGTTATTTTTTTTCTTTTTAATGCTGCTAGATACTGCTTCCAACCATCACCTGTATGTCCCTTAGTCTCCACTTATCTCACCCATAGGAAGATATAGGGTGGCCTATTCTAAGCGGGATATAGCCTATAATAACCTCACGGCTTTTTATATAAATAATATTAAATATAAATTATAGCCACGTGGCTCTGTACATATTTTTGAAGATGAAACGTAAAAAAGTCAATAAAACATCATGCTAAAACATGTTGAAGCTTAGCAGTACTTACTATTTAACTGGTGTTCAACTTAGCCGTTGCTAATTTATTCATTTAAGATCCGTTATTAATTGATATTACTATCAGCTTTTAATATAATAAACCTTTCGTTCAGTTTCAACAACGTAATTACGCACAGGAATCCATTTAACTTCATTGTTATAATGAGCTATATAGATAGAAAAACAATGATATGAAAGATTAACGTTGTCACTGTTATATTTGCATACATTGAACACGCTGATTGTTATTTTAATGCACATTTAAGTTAAACGAGTAATTTACTTACCTACTCAATTAATTAATTAATAATAATGTGATGTCATTTTTTATTGGCATGTATCGGGATTTCGTGTCTGTTTTGTGCTATAAAATAAAGAATCTTATGTTTACAATATTATCTTCTTCGATTTCATTAAGTCCTTTTTTTTGTTTTAAAGGTAGTGGGTGTAAGGCTGAATACACATTGGGCGAGCCGTGTCCGGATAGACACAAGGCGGCGGGGTTAGCGGGTGACGATAGGTGAGCTTAGGGCTCACGTCGTACACATACCTACTCGATCAATGCGCACGCCCGATATGGGGTCAGGCTAAGGATTTCAGTAGACGTTTTTAGATTTAATCAATCATTAATATTAAATTTAACCATAGGTATATATGCAATAATTTAATATTGTAATATAATTTTCATACACCTAATTATTCTGATTTTGGTGGAACAATATTGATTATTTTTTACGTGTATTACTAAAAATGTAATCCATACTTATATATAAAGCTGCAGAGTTTTTTTGCTAGAAAACGCGTTATTCTCAGGAACTACTGATCCAATTTGAAATATTCTTATATAGAACATTTATCTAGGAAGGCTATAGGCTATATTTTATTATGAACGGGAGTTACGCGGGTGTAACCACGCGTGGGACGCTAGTGAATAAATATGATTTATGGCTTATATCCTAAGAGTTTGGCCACCATCACAGACAACTATTTCAAGACGTCACCATCATTCATCAATCCTTTTCATCGATTTTTTTACTCAAAACTGCGATAAATTTTGATAATGTCCTAAGTTTTTTCATAAAACTTGGAGAAAGATCAATTATCTCCCACCCCGACCTTAAACGACCGTTCGGATAACTTTTAGTTTATTATTAGATATATTGTTTGTTTTTAATATTCTTTTGGGGTGAAACTGGTTGATTTATCATTATTTCACTTTGGAGTTCAGATTTTATTAATATTTTTAATATTAATAAATATTTTAATTTATTGATAACTAGCTTCACGTGAGCGGTAGCTCCTGTTCTCATGGGACCTTTATAATAAGATATACCTAACTTATGTTACTGTTAGATAAATTAGCTTTCTAATGGTAAAAGAATTGTTGTAATCGGTCCAGTAGTTTCGGAGCTGATCCAATGCAAACAAATGAACAATCACATTTTTAGGGTTCCGTAGCCAAATGGCAAGAAACGGAACTCTTATAGATTCGTCATGTCTGTCTGTCTGTCTGTCTGTCCGTCCGTATGTCACAGCCACTTTTTTCCGAAACTATAAGAACTATAATGTTGAAACTTGGCAAGTAGATGTATGTTGTGAACCGCATTAAGATTTTCACACAAAAAAAGAAAAAAAACAATAAATTTTGGGGTTCCCCATACATAGAACTGAAAATCAAAAAAAAATTTTTCATCGTACCCATACGTGTGGGGTATCTATGAATAGGTCTTCAAAAATGATGTTGGGTTTCTAATGTAATTTTTTTCTAAACTGAATAGTTGGCGCGAGAGACACTTCCAAAGTGGTAAAATGTGTGTAACTTCTAAAATAAGAGAATGATAAATCTAAAAAAAATATATGATGTACATTACCATGCAAACATCCACCGAAAATTGGTTTGAACGAGATCTTATAAGTAGTTTTTTTTTAATACGTCATAAATCGTCAACCGCAATTTACCTTTCATTCAATCAACTCGAATATAAAAAAATATAAAATAACATTTCATTTCATAAACATACGCTTTTTTATTCTTGATATCAAAAATAGGTACGCACTTGTAACTGATACGGAACCCTTCGTGCGCGAGTCCGACTCGCACTTGGCCGGTTTTCCTTATTATAACTTAAAATTACATACATACATAGATATCGTCACGCTTTTCTTCCATAGGGGTTGGTACAGAACAGACGCGGTGGGATATGTGGACCTCGACCTCTGGGTTAGTCACTATCTGGACATACGAGACTGGACATGAGTGTTTCGAGGTGGTGAAATTCGGAATTAGGATCACTTATTATTTCGTCATCTGGACATGCCAATATTTATATGTATGTCCACTTAGTGGAACTTAAATTTAATCTTTTTATGTTTTCGTCAACTGGACATAACTAGTTCTTTTGCGACAAAGAAGGACAGTCGGGTTAATAATCGTTTTCGTTTTATGTAAGGATTTTTTCGAAATAAAACCAATGTGTAACTATCAAACATTTATATTAGTTAGATGATTTATTAATATAAATACAAGCTATGTCGCAATCATTTAAATTTATTAGAATCTCGTTATTTATTGTATCACCCTTATGATTATGATCAGTTGTTTTTAATATAATGGTGTTAGTTAAATTTAATTTTATTACAGCTGGACAATTTAACTTTTTCGAACAACGCCACATTGAAGATTAACCTTTATTTGTCCTTAGGTGAATATATTTGTATCCATCTTTTAATAAAACTAGACGATTTCTTTGTGAATTGATAAATGAAAATGTATTTATGTCAGCCATTGACGGGCCTGCGACTTTTTCTAGACATATTTGTCTCTACATGAAAAAATGAATAAGATTTTTTTTATAAAAATTAAATAAAATAAAAACGTGGCATTGATAAAAGAAAAACACACGATACTAAATCTTAAATTGACTGAGTACTTAGCTATATTTAAATCCACGTCACTTTTAAATGGCACAAATAATGAATTAATGCACACACAAAATAAAGTAAACTGATAACAGCTAATATGACCAAAGGGTTACCGGGTTGGGATTTATTACCTGTGTCAAACAATTAGAGCAGACTACGACATTTTTAGTCACCGGCCACCTCGGGAATACAAAAGAGTGTAATAAAACTAGTTCCACAATGAGTTGTACAAAATGATCCGTGCCGAATAGAGGCCAATGATGAAAATGATTCAAAAAAAATATCTGCGTGACTGTACTTTGTCATGAAATCGGGTAAAATGTGAGTGTGTGTCCAGTTGACGTAAACATAAAAAGATTAAATTTAAGTTTCACTGAGTGGACATACATATAAATATTGGCAAGTCCAGATGACGAAATAATAAGTGATCCTAATTCCGAGTTTCAGCAACTCGACACACTCATGCCCAGTCTCGTATATCCGGATAGTGACTAACCCCGCCCTCTCCATAGCGGGCGAGTCCCACATATCATAGGAACGCCACCTGTCTTGATCCTGGTTCATCCCATTTGCGTCTTCCACATTCATTAGCCTCTTCATGCATGTTCACCGGTTATTTTGATTTGAATATTTAGGCAATACTATATAAAAAGGTATGGGTATTTTATAAAAATAATCCTAGGAGATCTAGAGATATATAACGGCGGCAAGTCTAGCACTTCAATAAAACATGCCATTCTTTCCATTAATACCACAATAATGTGGGAAATAATTCCATTAATTTACCATCGCTGTATACAGCGTGTGGTAGGAACGAAATAATTGGTCTCAACTGATAGTTGCGAGCGTATGGTTCCGCATACTTTCTGCTGGGATGAGGAAATTATTAGCTTTATTAAAGTCGCATCCGTCTATTGAGTGTAGCATTTTTCTAGTATTTAGTGTTGGGACGTCAATGTTTGAGACATCAATAGAAATGAAATACTTTGGGTACTTGCAGGAAAAAGTTAATTTTATACTAGTTGTGAGCCATTGTTTTAACCGCATCCCTGTGCTCCAGTGGGACGGAGCCTGAAATTTTGTAGCCTAAATGTAAATCCAGCTTGCTAACTACCCGCGTGCAAACTTACAGCCAAATCCGTTTTGTAGTTTGTGCGTAAAAGAGTAACAAACATTCATCCATACGTTCTTACAAATTTTCGTATTTATTATATTAGTAGGAAACGTACAAATAAAAGTTCGTCATTATCATCAGCCCGTATAACGTCCATTGCTGAACATGGGCCTCCTCCCTGGGGAGGGTATTTGCCATAGTCACCACACATGGCAAGCGGATTGGTGACCGCAGTATTATGTTGTACCACACAAGGAAACGCTGTTGCCCGTTCTTTGATATGCGATTATTATAGATGATGTTATAACAATCGGGAACAACGGCTTAACGTGCTTTCCGAGGTACGGAGGGTAGTCCCTCAAACAATCAGACCCGGAAAGAAATCTTAGAATTTACACAATGATTTCCTGTCCGGCGTGAGGATCCAACCTACGACCTCCAAGATTTAAGTCGAGCCATATACCGCTACACTATTACAACAACAATAACAAAAACCTGTGAATACGGGCGGATGATGTTGATGATGATGCATTAATGTCAGCGTGGTCAAGCGCGGTGGCTTAGGCAAAAACCCTCTCTCGAGAGAAGGCCTGTGTTCAGCAGTGAACGTCATACGGGCTGATGATGAAACAGGCGTTATTAAATGATTGGTCAACTTAGATATTCACTACCTAGAGAAGTCAAACAGGCATAACTATTTGGATATAGCTGGTACCTAGGTATATTTGTCTAGACGAAGTGTGTACGCGTTAGAAATACCAATGCTTGTAGGTACAGTTTGAAGTCCCGTCTAGACAGACTCCTGGTTTTAACGAGATTGAGTAACTAACATTTAAACTCAAAAACTTTTAAGCTTTTACGTACAAAAAATGGATTTTGTTTAGGCATCTCCCGCACTAGAGTTTTTTTATATATTACTAGCTGACCCGGCAGACTTCGTACTGCCTCAATCGATACATAAAAGACCTAAACATTTGTATAAAATAAACTGGGCCGTAGAGACTTCGTTTATGCGGTACTCCTACCCCTACCCTATACTACCCCTACCCTACACTACCCCTACCCTACACTACCCCTACCCTACACTACCCCTACCCTACACTACCCCTACCCTACACTACAACTACCCTACACTACAACTACCCTACACTACCCCTACCCTACACTACCCCTACCCTACACTACCCCTACCCTACACTACCCCTACCCTACACTACCCCTACCCTACACTACCCCTACCCTACACTACCCCTACCCTACACTACCCCTACCCTACACTACCCCTACCCTACACTACCCCTACCCTACACTACCCCTACCCTACCCCTACCCTATACTACCCCTACCCTATACTACCCCTACCCTACACTACCCCTACCCTACACTACCCCAACCCTACACTACCCCTACCCTACACTACCCCTACCCTACACTACCCCTACCCTACACTACCCCTACCCTACACTACAACTACCCTACACTACAACTACCCTACACTACCCCTACCCTACACTACCCCTACCCTACACTACCCCTACCCTACACTACCCCTACCCTACACTACCCCTACCCTACACTACCCCTACCCTACACTACCCCTACCCTACACTACCCCTACCCTACACTACACCTACCCCTAATCTACCCCTACCCTACCCTACACCTACCCTAAAAAATCTTGGCAAAAAAATACAAGTTTTTAATTAACAAAATAAAGCTCAAATTGACTCTACATTTTAGTTAGAAAACGTTTGTATGGGAAAAAGAAAAAGGCTGTTTTAAGGGGTTTTCAGGCAATTGTTCGATTTTTTCTCGCCGTAAAAACCATCCTTGAACTTCCACGAACATTAAAAAAAAAGAATTGGCCAAATTGATCCAGGCTTTGTAGAGTTATGCGCTTACCAACACATTTTGCGATTCATTTTTATATTATAGACTAGCAGATTTTTGCATTCTACTAGTATTCTTGTTAACCCCTCGTGCTAAGCTAAAATGAGTGTTACGAGCGAGTGAGTTCACGTCGGTAGTGCAATGGGTAGGGATCGAACCGGCGACCACAAAATCACAAGTCCGACGATCTAGCCATTGGGCCGCTTATATAGTCCCTCTATAATGGGGACTTTACAAATATCTGTGATTCACATAAACAAGTGTTCTCGAAGGAATCAAACCCAGATCACTAGGTCTCTGAAGCACCTACCTTTACTATAACGCCATTGCCGTAGTCAATTACCTAATAATACTAACAACCAACCATAAGGCTGACCCCACCTGTGGCGTACGTGATCCTCGAGCGTGTATCAAATGCGAGCGGCGGCAGGGGTGACGAGTTGCATGTTCAATGATGCTCGCGTCGTGTACAAGCTCGAGGGACTCGCTAGCACCATGTGGGGTCCTAAGTGCCTTAGTGTCAAATGCAGGTAAGATGAAAAAAGTTTCTCGTAAAAAATAATTATTATTGAAACTCATATTTTCTATCATTTATCATTCATTCGTCCAAAACGCATGTCTTTCGGCACACATAGGTACTTTAATATAAAAAAAATATGCCCTTCTTCAAATTAACCGTATAAAAAACGCTTACACACGGTATAAAAACTTCCGATATCCATTGACACCCACTAACATAACCGCCTTCCAAAACCAAACCCAAAAAAAAAGAAACATCTCTACCACTTTCTGACCGGTACTTTAATATTCTTATTAGTACTAAGTCTGTAAACGATACTAAATCTTAAGTAGAACTCCATCGTTTGACCCGAACAGCAAATAGTTGTACCATTGAGTGGTTAAACGGCAATGTATTTCAAAAGAGTTGTAAAGTTTTAAAGTAGATGTTTTGAGTCGAGACATGGCTGTAAGAACAGGTGGTGTTCTACAGCGCAAGACAGAAATATTGGAACAGTTTTGATAAAAATATTTTATTTATTTTCCACATACGTAGGTAGTAAATGTTGAAAATGAGATTATATCTTTATTGTATTTATGTTTTTTTTTATTAGAACAGGTTCAGTTACTTAAATTACATAGGCACAGATCATAGCACATTCCCTTATCGAATTAAAATCTCCAAGAATACTTTTCTATTACTTTATATTGCCACCCCTTTAAGAGTATATTATGTTACATCTTTTTGTATATACCTTTGTTTACAAAAATAAATATTATGATTATGATTATGAGTACATAGTATCATGTAATTAGTGCATTAGTACGAAGTAAGTAAAGAAATTTCAGCGAAAAAATTAAAATTATTCTACCAATTTTTATTTAACATGAAACGAATTAATTATTTCACAGAAATTTATTTACTAGTAAGTATCATCATATCCTGTCAAAGAGATAGCATCTATTTTAATTATATATACTGTTGGCGTCAGCCAAAATTCAAACCACCACTTAATTTTCTATCAATAACTTTTATTTGTTTAACACACACACACACACTGTTTAGCACTATGATTAAAACAATAATTTCATCAGACGCTTCTCTATCTTTACTCAACTTGCTCATCCGAATGCTTATACACGAATGCCAAATCTGCCAACCATTCTTTTTACGCTTCCATGTGTCCGGAAGCGGAAAAAGAAGAAGTAAATAAAATATAAAATCACATTATTCATTTTTGATGTTTTAAATCAAATATAATTATTTATAAATCATGTATTCATTTTTAAATTATAATTTAATATTTAAAATAATAAAAATAACTCTAACAGCTCGGCCTTCCTGTTTCTCGCGAGTCCCTCCGCGATTACAATGTAGCATCACATAATAATAAACAAAATATATTTATATATGCTAGAAAAATACATAACAATTTTTACAATGTTGAAGAAAAGAAAACAATATTATTAACAATTAAATAATGTAAAACTTAATAAACTTACATTTGTGTTAATTAAATATAACATCACTATTAAATAAATCAACATTACGTATAATTACTTAATTCCTATTTTTTTAAATTATTGTCTACAGTTTCATAGTCTATTTCATTCAAATTATCACTTTCGGTACATTTTTCATTTACATTATTCAAATTGTCCATTTCATTAAAAGGTGCATCATCATTACAACTATCATTTTCGTCATTCGAACTACTATCAAAATTTCTATCAAAGCTCATCCAAGGCTGAATTTTATCAATTGCTACAGTTCCTTCATATCGACGACCATTTTTACGTGACAACGGTGTGTCCTCAACTATAAATCTATCATGATCAAGTATTTTTATAATACGGTAAGGCCCTTGATATTTTAAAATAAGTTTTTGTGATTGACCATTGTGTTGAACTTGCCTCTCGACTCGAACTAAGTCTCCTACGTTATATTTCCTACTTGGTTTCCTCTTTTTATTATACCGCGTAACATCTTTATGTTGTTGCAATTCCATACGTTTACTAGCGTCTGTTCTTATTGATTCTAATTCATCAGTAGTTATGACATTAATCGTGTCATTAATAACATCACTCAAAATGCCCTGAGACCTGTGATTTATATTGAAGCCAAATAATAATTCAGACGGGGATTTTTGTGTAGTTTTGTGAGTCGTAGTGTTAATGCCTAGCTGTATATCTCTAATATTTTCGTCCCATGCTTTTTCATCTTTACCGTGGTTCGAAGTAGCAAGAGCTTCCGTAATAGTCCTATTAAATCGCTCTACCTGGCCATTGGCTCTAGGGGTTGCAACCGCGTTCAATATATGTTTGATGCCATATTCAATAGTAAAGTCTTTGAAGGTTTTGCTCGTAAAACTGGTACCTCTATCAGAAATAAGTCGTGTAGGAACACCGAAATATTGTATATGATCTTTTAGAACTTTTATAGTTATATGAGATTTCGTGTTTTTGACAGGTGTGATATTAATAAACTTCGTAAAACTATCTATTATTACTAGTAAGTAACAATTTCCTACTTTGCTCTTAACGAATGGACCCAGGTGATCAATATGAATCGTGTGGAATGGCACGCTAACCTTTTCTATGGGATGCAATTCGCCTTCGCGCTTACCACTAGACCCCTTGTAATGAGCACATTCTAAACAAGCAGCGACATATTTCTTAACGAATCGCCTCATACGTCTAAACCAATAATGCTTTCTAATACGGTCCAAAGTTTTTTCATAACCGTAGTGACCTACGTCATCGTGGTTCCGTTTAAGAATTTGCCATCTCGCGCCTCTAGGAACAACCCACTTCATATCTTTCCCCACTAAACGGTAAACCCGACCATTTTTAAGTTTAAAATTACTATGGACGTCGGCCACATGCTCAGCATTACTATCACTAAGAATGTTTTTTATTCTCACTATATCTTCGTCCGCCGATTGCACAGTGGTAATCCAGTCTCGTTCAGATTCAATCAATAAAACATCTATGATATGTGATTCACCCGAGACCGTATCCACCGGATTACGACTGAGTGCATCAACATGTGCCATTTTAACTCCCGGTCGATATTCTATGGTGCAATCGTATTCTTGTAACTGAATCCACCACCGAGCAATCCGCGGAACTAGATCCTTTTTGGTAAGTGTCGACCTAAGTGCATTGCAGTCAGTGACAATAATAAATGGAATACCTATTAAATATACGCGGAATCGATGTAAGGAAACGATAATGGCGAGAGTTTCTAACTCAAATGAGTGGTACTTTTGTTCTTCCGGTGTTGTTTTACGGCTAAAATACGATACTGGTTGTAAACTACCATTTAGATTTCGTTGCAACAGAATGCCAGCTAGACCACTCTTACTGGCATCTGTGTGAAGTTGAGTTTCACTTTTAGGATCATATAAAGCAAGTAATGGTCTTTGGGACAACAAATCTTTTATATGTGAAAATGATTTCTCTTGGGCATCATCCCAAACCCATGTTATATCTTTTTTTAGTAAATCTGATAAAGGGGCTGCAATTAGTGCGTAATTTTTAATGAATCTTCTGAAAAATCCTGACAAACCCAAAAATTGACGTAATTCATGCTGATTCGTTGGTTTAGGGAATAAAGACACCGCTTCACATTTCCTTGACCCTGGACGGATACCATTTGCACTCACCTCAAAGCCGAGAAAGTCAATTTGATCCAAGAAAAAGTTGCATTTATTCATTTTTAAAGTAAGCCCGCCTAGCCTTAATAAACCAAGTACCTCTCTTAGCCTAGTTAGTCCTTCATCAAAATTTTTACACGGAATTAATATGTCATCCATATAAATAAGCGCATATTTAATTTTGGCTTCAGATAATATTTTATTCATTGTCCTCTGAAAGACTGAGGGTGCGTTAACAAGTCCAAATGGTACCCGATTATATTCGAATTGGCCATCCGGGGTCACAAATGCAGTCTTAGGTCGCGAACTTTCAGCTATAGGTATTTGATAATAGCCGGACGCTAGATCCAAAGATATGAATAGACTGTTTCCCGCAAGCAAGTCCAATTGATCTTCTATTCGCGGCAAGGGATAATGATCCTTTTTAGTTTTGCGATTGAGAGCTCGGTAATCGACGCATAATCTCTTTTCACCGGTTTTTTTCTTGACGAGAACAATCGGACTCGCGTACGGAGAAGCAGATTCCCTAACTATGCCACCATCTACCATTTCCTGAACCATATTCCTAACTAAAGACCTTTCCATGTACGACATGCGATATGGGCGATATACAACTGGCACAGAGTCTTCTAATTCAATGGTCATTTCTGTAGCATGTGTATAACCTAAATCTTTAAGACTACTAGAGAAACAATCCGAATATTCAGCTAATGTATTTTGTAAAGCTAGTCGTTGTTCTATTGTAAGAGCAGGATTGCAAACTATTGTATCATCTACTTCAGTCTTACTTATTGTAACCTCGTGAACGTCCGCTGTCATTCTAATTTGAATTGCCCTAGTTAACAACGTGTTTTTTTTAATCACAATAGTCTTATTTGACACATTTAGAATTAATACAACACATTGGTTATCGATTATTTTATATTCCCCAGGTAGTAAATAATATTCATGCCCTTCGGGACCGCGAACTGAACCATTAACATAAACGTTACCAACAGATAATGACTCACAATGAACAGGTACTGCACGTAAACTATTTAATGGAATTTCAGTTGCGTTCCAACAAATTAGGTGAATTTTATGATTATAGTAGGTTTTATTAAATATAATTTCATCTGGTGTTTTTGTAATAACTATGTGTGGTTTTTCCGTAAACGAATGACCTAATAATACTGAATACTTTAATACATAGTCTTCTACAACGTATATATCTACTATTTCTTTAATATTTTGTAATTCTACTGAAGCAACTATCAAGCCCAAAGGTTGAACAAGGTTTGCACCGATACCTCTTAGCACAGGTAATTCGATATTTGTAATTAAATCAATGTTAAGAAGCTTAGCATCACTCTCCCTCATTAGTGAACACTGGCTGCCCAAATCCAAATGACATTGGAACAGCATATTATTCACTTTTACAGTCATAATATATTTGTCATTTCCTTTTTCAACGATACTCAATTCAGAAACCTGTTTTTCATTTTTATCTAAAGTTTGATTTGCAGTAGTATCATTGGACTTGTTTCTGTAACAATTTGATGACTGATGCCCTATTCTGTCACATTTCGTACATTTTACTAACGGTTTGTCGCATTTGAAACTGGGGTGTCCTATCTGATTACAATTAAAACACCGTATACTTGTATTGTTACTAATAAACTTAGAATTAATTAATCTTGGAACAGTATTATTATTGACATGTTTGTCGAATTTATTATTTCTCTTGAAACTATCATTACTATCTCTAATATTGCCTACTTTTACTGATCTAAAATATTTAAGGACTTGCTCCGGTTCTGAAAATTGGGCCGCTTGAGCGCCTACTTTAATAGCACGATCGTCAACACCATGTAGCAAACAATCTACAGCTTGTCTACCACTTATTTTGCAACGGTTTAAGAAATTTATTTTAGTGTAATAATAGTGCTCTAATGATTCACCGTAACGGACACGCTTGTTTAACATTTCAGTAAGGAGTTCGGCATAATCCTCACGGCAAGGAAATGATTCTATTAGCTTCTTTTTCCACTCAGACCAACTGTATAGTAATGTAGGGAGACCTTGATACCATGACTTAGCCATACCACATAGCTTAGGAAGTGAATAATGAATAATCTCTTTTTCATTCCAATCATAAATCTCAGCACACTCTTCAACTTTGTTAATCCAGGTTAGTATAGTTTGTTCTTTAGTCATGGGATCAAAGTCAGGGATCACATTATTGCTATATGTCAATTTAGGCTTATCCGAACTTTTCACGTCTTTAATAATAGAAAGGAACTTATCTAAAATAGCATTAGTATCTTTGTTTGAAATATGACTGCGTTTCGATTTTGAATGAGCTTTGATCGACTCACCTGATGATTCTGACGATGAGCTTGGGTATCTACGCTTACACCTCCTTTGTTGTTCACAGTGTCGTTGTCTGCTCCTTCCTTTAGATTTACGTTCTCCGTAATTGCCTTCAATATCAAATCCCTCCGTATTTGAAATCTTTCTTTTATTCAAACTTCTTCCTTCCATTTGAACCCTATGATTATGACTCCAATTTATCCGTGATGGACCCGGAACTTGTCCCAGCAGCGGTGAAAGTTGATTCCCTGATCCATGTTCGTTACCAGTAACAAGTCTCCGACTAATTGTGTTGTCAACATGTTGGCCTTGACCTTGACCTTTATTCATCCTCATCATGCATCCTTTACCTCGGATGCCTTCATTGTGTAGCCCTTGACCTCGGGCACTATCAACATCATCATCATCATTGTGCCCTCGACCTCGGGCGCTAATAATAAACCCTTGACCTCGGGTATCATTATCAAACCCTTGACCTCGGGTATCATTATCAAACCCTTGACCTCGGGTATCGCTATCAAACCCTTGACCTCGGGTATCGCTATCAAACCCTTGACCTCGGGTATTATCATCAAACCCTTGACCTCGGGTATCATCATCAAACCCTTGACCTCGGGTATCATCATCGAACCCTTGACCTCGGGTTTTATCATTGGGCCCTTTACCTCGGGTATCCTGTCCATTCATGTCCCTGAAACTCGAAAGGGTAGTGCTTAGAATTTACCTTACACAAAAACAAAACGTTTTCTAACATTAATTTTAATTTTATTGAAACTAAAGAAATGAAAGGCCTACTGGTCGCCTGATAGCCTTTTAATTAATATTACATTTGTGCTGCAGCTTGCTAACATTAAAATGCAAGGCGTTTATATATATTAAAAAAAAACAGAAAACATAAATTGTTTTAATTTACAACTTGCAATGAGATAATTTTGTTCTAGAAAACTATTAAATATTATTCTGTTAATCATGAAAACTCTTTATCACAGTACCTAGTAGTATCGTCAAAATATTATTCAATTATCTATTTCCTTTATCCTAATTATAATAAGACATAAAAAAAAACGGGAAAAAAAAAACGTAATTTAAAAATGCTATTGTCATTATTAGAATAATACTTAATATGTTTGTGTAAAAGAAACTTATAAGAATTGGCGTAACGGTCATAATCAAAAAGATCCGTTAATTTCATATGAAGTTCAAACAAAAGGTATTATAGTTTTACAAAAGAATAAATAGCGTTTAAAACAAAATATACCATAATATTAATCCTTTCAAAACAAAATATACCTAGTAAAAGTAGAAAATCTTTGAAATATTCGTTATTTTTAAACATGCGGTGAAATCCTCATATGTAAACTATTATAATTTTAGCAATAAGAATTTTCATTATCAATTAGTATAACGTTTTCACTTTACTTACATGACGTGTAGGCGTGATAGGAAGTTTTATTTATCCTTTTCGTATCCCACTTCTGAACTGTTGGCGTCAGCCAAAATTCAAACCACCACTTAATTTTCTATCAATAACTTTTATTTGTTTAACACACACACACACACTGTTTAGCACTATGATTAAAACAATAATTTCATCAGACGCTTCTCTATCTTTACTCAACTTGCTCATCCGAATGCTTATACACGAATGCCAAATCTGCCAACCATTCTTTTTACGCTTCCATGTGTCCGGAAGCGGAAAAAGAAGAAGTAAATAAAATATAAAATCACATTATTCATTTTTGATGTTTTAAATCAAATATAATTATTTATAAATCATGTATTCATTTTTAAATTATAATTTAATATTTAAAATAATAAAAATAACTCTAACAATATTTAACATTTTAATTTTATGGAGATACATTCTTGGAGATTTTAATTCGATAAGGGAATGTCGTGCCATGATTATTTATTTATTTAAAATATATTTATATAATTAAATATATTTAAACCATCCTTATGGTACAAGGATGGTTAAAAATATTTTGAGACATTTATTTCAAACTCTAAAAACCTTTAGAATTCCAATTAATTTAATAACATTGATATATTATAACACTCATACTTCTGGTGACTGCTATTTTTAAATCTAACGTTTTTGTATTTAATTGAATATCCTACACAGAAAGAGTCTAAGAACCAACTAGACACCACAAACTGAAAATTTAAACTTGAATAATAATTATTAAACAGAATAGCGGTGAATAATTCTGCACAGCAGTGCACGGTCCTATTGTCGGCACCTGTCGCAAGGTGGTCCTCA
Organism: Nycteola revayana; assembly: GCA_947037095.2. Taxonomy (NCBI): domain Eukaryota; kingdom Metazoa; phylum Arthropoda; class Insecta; order Lepidoptera; family Nolidae; genus Nycteola; species Nycteola revayana. Next base: position 11,811,411 of record OX344841.2, on the reverse strand, counting down.
ACCGTCGGCAACTCCGCGCCACCGCGCCAAACTTTTGTATTTGTACTAGTTATTCGGGAATCGTCAGTTTATCCTGCTAATATTATTAATGTGTAAGTTGACTAATAGATGTTTGTTACTCAGATATGAACTATAAATCTAGAGCTCAGAAGCATAAGGTCGGATGTGCCATTATAAGTCAGAAACAATCGTCGTAAGTGCTTTTATCGTAAATTGGCACTTACGACCAAATACTTCTGAAATATAATAGACATTCAACCTTTTGCTTCTGAGGTCTGAAATAGAGGCTTCGTTTGCATTGAGTTATTCTATAATTACTCGTTTTTGCTTGCGACAACCTCCGTAGCGTAGCGGTATTTGACTCGCTTTAAATCTCAGAGGTCGTGGGTTCGATTCCCATGCCGGACAGGAAATCTTTGCGTAGATTCTAAGATTTCGTTCCAGGTGTGATTGGTTGAGGGACTACCCTCCGTGCCTCGGAAAGCACGTTAAGCCGTTGGTCCCGATTGTTATGACATCATCTATATAATCGTATATCAAGGAACGGGCAGTAGCGTTTCCTTGTGTGGCACAACATTATACTGCAGTCACCAACCCGCCTGCCAAGCGTGGTGACTATGGCAAATACCCTCCCTCGGGAGGAGGCCCATGTTCAGCAGTGGACGTTATACAGATGATGATTGCTTGCGACTTCGTCTGCGTAGAATAGTTACTTTTGCCAAGATTTTTAATATCATTGGATACCTATAACGAAAATAAATATATTAGTTTGTTTGTTACGCTTGCACACGAAAATTACTCAAGCTATCATCATGAAACTTTGTTAACAGATATTCTTCGAGGTATTTAAAGTAACGAAGGGATATCAAAGTCAATGTCCCTGTCTCGAGCGAAGCCGCAGTTAAAAGCTAGTATTAATATAAGCCAGACACTAGACACTGCAACAGAATATATATTTTTCTCATTCATCCCCGTGTAGGTCGATGTTTGAAAATACTCTAAAATGTATTTTCAAACATCGACCTACACGGGGATGTTAGTTCATATGGAAGACCAAACATTTTTTTAATGTTAATTATACATAAATATATTTATTAGAATCTAGCGGCCCGTCCCGGCTTCGCACAAGTGGAAAATTTATTTTAACATTATCAGATAAACATATACGGATTGGCCCAAACTGACCATAGTCTTGGAAATCTTAAAACCACGATCCAACCTGAAATCTGATATCTTACAGAAAAAAATATCTTCTGTTGCAGTGTCTAGTGTCTGAGACAATAAATGTTAATTTGCCATAAGACGGCGCATTGTTGCTTAGTTTATAGTGTTTGAATGGTTTGATACAGCTGGAGCCCTACTCGCCTTTATGTCAGGCGAAGTTTTCCTTCATATCACTTTTCACATCATCATGATCAGCCCGTATAACGTCTACTGCTTAAATATGGGCCTCCTCCCGAGGGAGGGTTTTTGCCATAGTCACCACGCTTGGTGACCGCAGTATTATATTTCATACACATGAAAACGCTGCTGCCCATATCCTGGTATACGCTTGTTATAGATGATGTTATAACAATCAGGACCAATGGCTAAACTTCTCACACTATCCATCCACACGACCACACAAAGGCAACCAGTCTCTGGTGCCACTTTCAAATTCCGAGTGCACCCGTAGATCAGTGGTTACGGCAGTTGCTTCTGAGTCCTGGTGTCGTGGGTTCGATTATTAACTGGGAAAATAATCTGTGTGAACCACAAATATTTGTTCTGGGTCTATGTGCTCTTTGTGTCCATAAATTGAGTATTTATAAATACCCCCGAGACCCAGGGATGTAAGGCTAGTGTGGGAATGATCATTAAAAAAATCACCTTATATACTCATTTCTCACTCACATCCACCTCAACATTTATGTCCGGCGAAGTAGCAAAAGCCTCCGGGCTAAATAAAAATGTTTCAAAATTGAGATTAATAAAATTCGACTATCGGCGGGACTCGAACCCGCATCTTAGGTTAAGCCCCTAATGCCTTAACCAATTAGGCTACGGTGCCAAAAAGGCAAAACCACCTCAATGTTCTCATCTCCGTTAGATATACATACAATCTCTTGTCATCTATTTAGTTCAAAGTCCTACATTCTGATCCAATTAACACAATTATAAAGAGACTAGCTGCGCCCCGCGGTTTTACCAGTGTTACTCTGCTCCAGAGGGTCGGTGCGTGATGTTTTGTAGCCTGTATGTTAATACAACGTATAATCTATCCCAGTGCAAAATTTCAGCCAATTCCTTTCAGTAGTTTTGGCGTGAAAGAGTAACAAACATCCATCCATCCATAGTAGGATGTCACATCAATGACCACATAATTAATTATAATTATCCGATTCACGGCACCAATGACATTAATATCCATTATTACGTACAAATTCACAAAGCACACCCACAATTATTGTCTAATTACTAAGCCCTTACAATATTTTACCTAGTTAGGTACAGTTAGACACGAAATTGAATAAACTTAGCTTTAGAACTATATAAATGTGACTTTTACATCGAACAGTCGACAAAAAGTCATAACTTACTGCAACGGATCGAACCTCTAGATAATTGTTTATTGTTAATTATAGTGCAGATAGCTGAAGAATGTGTAGTATGTTTTTTTGCTTGAACGTGCTAATTTCAGAAACTTCTCGTCCGATTTGAAAAATTATTTCAGTGTTATACTGATAGTTACTTTAACGAAGGGAATAGGTTACATATATTTAATTCAGAAGTACTGATGGGAACGGGAGGTACGCGTGGTAAGTAATACCGCGCGCGGAAGCTAGTTCTTAGGGCTCCATACCCGAAGGGTAACAACGGGACCCTATAACTAAGACTTCGCTGTCTGTCTGTCACCCGGCTGTATCTCAAGAACTGCGATAGCTAGACAGATGAAATTTTCACAGATGATGTATTTCTATTCTGCCACTATAACAACAAATACTAAAAATAAAATAAAATAAATATTCTAGGGGGGCTCCTATACAACAAACTTTTTTGTTTGCCCATTTTTGTTAGATATCAATAACGGTAACAGGAATACGCTTGAAAATGGGACGGAACCCTTCGTGCGCAGGTTGCTTTGTTTGTAGTTTTTAAACCGTTTAGCTGAAGCTCCGCTCGCCTTTACGCCCAGTGAAGTAGCAAAAGACTTGTGGCTACATAAGTCCGTCCGTAAAAATAAATAATACCTTGATTTCGCTCAACACTGGATAATATCTACCTATTGCCACATAAAATATAACAAAGCACATTCAATAACACGATATGATTAAAAAATTGCGTAAATGACTTCGACGATGATCATAGAAAAGTTTTTACAGATTTTCAGCCACATGAATTCATGTTATGGTCCGGATACGGACCGCGGTCCCACTTTTGTCTACGGTTGATATCTTACTTGATTTAACTCAATTTAGATCGCTGCCCAGCGTCAAGAGGATTTGTCGTAACGTATATTATTATTACTAAGAATTAAGGACTTAAGTAGGCAGATTACAACCTATCCCAATATATGGATTAAGTAGCCGCGACTCACTACGTCACCTTTTTACAACTATCTGTAATTGACTTGTTTGCTTACCTTAACTTTAAATACCGCTAGTTCTGTCTCCATGCCATTTACTCAATTTTATTGAGTAAGAAATATATAAGAAAACGATTTGGGCACTAAATGTGTATGACTACTTAAAAAATAAAAGAAAATAACTAGACCGAACACCGCGTATTAGTCCATTTGAGTATACATCGCTGGACCATCTCATGTTTGTGCTACAACATAATACTGCGGCTACCAACCCGCCTCCCAAGCGTGGTGACTATGCCAAAACCGTCCCTAGGGCTGATGCTCAAGTTCAGCAGTGGACGTTATACGGGCTGATGATGATTGACGGGAAAGTACAACCTAGGTAGAATCACAAGCTTTAACTACCTTAATAATATACTTAAGAACTTCTACATAAGGAAAAGTGGCACTTCCTATTCGCCACCTATACCTATAATTTCTGCTAGTCCTTCAACAGATAATTCTTTTGTCCACTGTACTCGAGTGGGCATTAATCCATGGCTAGGGTTATTAAAATAAGCTCGGGTCCGTGAGACCCTCCCACAGTGGGTCGCGGACTGTGACGGCGGCGTAGGGTTACAGAGATAACCGGCCGACAACACCTACAGGATGGGTCAAATTTACCCACACATTTATAATTAAATATTTCCTATTTAAATGATTTGTTATAAGCTAATTTATAGCTGTTTTACGCGTTCGAATTAATTATTTGATTTGTAATTGCGATGTGATATAATTATGAAGTAAAATGTATAATGATTATTGTATTGTTGTGTATATGAATAAATTAATTAACACCTAGTTAATAGATTAGAATAAATAATTAGATTCACAAATACGAGAATAATATACCTATACCAATAATTATACGGTTATAGGTTAGGTTGTATCTTGATATTTTATAGACTATTTGTTTCTCAAAGTTACAGTTAAATATCTTTTAACCAAATTTACAAACACTCATAGTTATATTTTTAAGATTCCGTACCAAAAGAGTTAAACCTTGAAACTATTACTAAGACTGCTGTTCGTCTGTCTGTCGCCAGGCTGTATCTTATGAACCGTGACATTTTCTTTTTTTTTCTCGATAATACGTAATGACAACAGGAAGACCCTTAAAATATTTGAATATTTAACACCTTAAATATAGATTATTAAACAGAAATGAAACAAATGTTTGGGGGCATCCATGCAAATAATCTAAATTTTTTGTGTTTTTCCTTGATATGAGTAACGGCAGTCATCATCATCATCATCAGCCGTACAACGTCCACTTCTGAACATGGGCCTCCCCCCGAGGGAGGGCTTTTGCCATAGTTACCACGCTTGGCAGGCGGGATATGAATAGCGGCAGTCATCATCATCATCATCATCATCAGCCATACAACGTCCACTACTGAACAAGGGCCTCTTCCCGAGGGAGGGTTTTTGCCATAGTCACGACGCTTGGCAGGCGGGATATGAGTAACGGCAGTCATCATCATCATCAGCCGTACAACGTCCACTACTGAACATGGGCCTCCTCCCGAGGGAGGGTTCTTGCCATAGTAACAACGCTTGGCAGCCGGGTTGGAGACCGCAGTTTTATGTCGTAACACACAAGGAAACGCTGCTGCTGTTAGTTTCCTGGTATACGATTATTAAAGAAGATGTTATAACAATCGGGACCAACAGCTTAACGTGCTTTCCGAGGCATGAAGGGTAGTCCCTCAACCATCCAGACAAGGAAAGAAATCATCCATCAATTTAATCAAAGATTTCTTGTCCGGCGTGTGGATCAACCTACGACCTCGAAGATTTAAAGCGAGCAAATAACGCTACGCTACGGAGGTTGTGAATAATAGCAGTTGGTTCCTTATTTAAAAACTTTAATATAATATAGTCTCTACTGTTGTATAAATAATGGTACGGAACATTCGGATTCGCACTTGACCGGTTTTTCAAAACTGACTTTTTAAGATTTATGTGGATGCACTTTTATTGTTTATATTCTCAATCCTCAATTTTATGATTGCGGTTTTCAAACGTTAGTAAGTGGATAGTTAAGTTCAAAACGTGATTATCATTAATTGTATTTTATATCTTTAGTTTATATAGAAATGCATTTATTTTAGAATAACAACATATACTAATAAATAAAGCTGAAAAGTTTGCTCGTTATTTCTGCAACTACGGGTCCGATTTGAAAAGAAAACATTTTTTTAACGGCGAGACACTATTTACTTAGTTACATACTGAGAACTTACTTTAGTTAGTTAGTTTTAGTTTTTAAAAAGACAATTCCCTCACACGCTTTTTATACTAATTTTAATTATAAAATAATTTATAATTGCAAATAAGGTAACATAATGGTAATAGGTAATCTAACTATACGAATAGTTTATTGTTCAGTCTTTTTTAAAATTTTGGACAAACTTTCGATCCTCCTGTATAAGCGTGCTCAAGACGCCACGTCCAGCGAGGCGACCTGCGGCATCCCATTCACACGAGTAATTGTTGCGTTCACACACACTCGAGTCTTACAACTCAAGTTATACTTACACTCATATCAGTGTTATGTCATCGTTCATTCTCATTCATTCATTGAATTTCTAACCTAACGTAGTTAGTATTTGTCTAAATTATTACACTAAAAGGAACGGGTAATCTATTTATGATGTAAGCTCATCTTCCTGCCCGCTGCTTCCATTATTTGTGGTCGGCGCAATATGTTATCTTTTTCCATTTTTCTCTAATAGACATCTCTTCCATACTTACATCTTTCTTACACATGTCATCTTTCACACAGTCCATCCTTCTTATTTTGGCCTTCCTCTACGAACATATCCCTCCATATTCATATACAAAATTTTATTCGTCACATGCATGTCATCCCTACGCATTACGTGCCCATATGTCATAATGAATGGCAAAACACAGAAAGTAAGTTTTTTTTTAAGACCGCATAAGGAAAATTAATCCCGGTGTCGCGGGGGACTTTACAACCACTCAATTCACGAACACAAAGCACACCCTAACAAATATCTGTAGTTCACACAAATAATTTTCCCGAGTCCGAATCGAACCCAGAATCGAGGCCACCGGTGCAGTCAAACAGTAAATCTATTTATTTATTTATTTAATAATTTATGAACTAGAAAGTTGATCACCTTACGATTCTTATTATTCTCCGGTGACATGTACATTGTGATGCCTGTGACTGGTATATTAAGTTCAGTTTAGTTCAGTTTTTTTGTTGTGGACTTTGCGGGGAGACTTCCACAATTTTGCCAATGTCCGATTTTTAGATAGGACGTCAAGCGAAGGAGATGTAATGGAAAAATGTATATAATTACGTGGTGTGCACTGTGGGGATGACAGTTGAGAGTTGTCAGCTGTCAGTCTGTGCGACCACGACTATAGTGCAAATTTACAAGTGCTGTGTTATTTACCCGAGTGGACCCGTCCGACCGCTATCTTTCTTAGTTTGTAATTTTTAAACCGTTGAATGCCTTTATGCCTCGTAAGTATAATGATAGCCTCGTGGCTAAATATTCTTATGTGTAATGTCTGTCGGGAAAAAAAAAACTGTGTATTCCTCCCATTTTTATAAACAAAATGCTGCTGAAAATTCGATCCGAAATTGCATTTAAAAATTCTGCCAGTAGTTTAATTGTATTGTTGTTCAAATTTGCAAAGGCAGAATATTTTTCGCAAAAAATTACTTAATTAAATTTGTCAGGTAAAACCAGCATTTTCTGTTTGACCTGTTGTTTTCGTATTGTTTATATTTTATTTATTTATTCGCATGTGTCAGATAGAAGCCTTGTTTTTTGATATGTAGGAACGTTTCAAATAGAAACAATTATTGGAATTAATTATATTTCAGGAATTGTACTCCATGTGAATATTTACGCGGTTCGCAATACCTTGTGCAAACAGACAAAGATATTTGTGATGCAAACGATACGATTCTTTTTATGAATTTAATGAGTTGTTTTTATATTTCTTAACATTTCTAATCACTACGTACCTACCTAGTATAAAACAAAGTCGCTTCCCGCTGTATGTATTTCCATATGCATGCTTAGATTTTTAAAACTGCGCAACGGATTTTGATGTTGTTTTTTAATAGATAGAGTGATTCAAGAGGTAAGTCTTTATGTATAATAACGGGAGCTACGCGGGTGAAACCGCGCGCCGGAAGCTAGTTTCTAACTAAACAACGGTTTATTTAGGCCCTAAATGAACCGTGGTTAAGGGAAAGATAATTTTACTGCGGCATAAAGATTACTATAATATTAAAACTTAACCTAAAACACTCTTGATTTTATGTTTAAATAATTGTTTCGGAAGTGAGAATTATCGTAACTATTTATTAATCTGTGGCCTAACGGAGAAGCGCCGTCTATAATCAATCTCGAAAAATAAATGTAGTATTTATTAAATAAGCATGTATACACACTTTAACTTGTTGCAAATTAAAAAATCTATAATTAGAATATTTAATACCTTACCGGACTTTGTACCCTAGTACAAAGTTTGTAACCTTTATGCCCTCTTGCATTGGAAGCTTAGATCGTACTAGAATCCAAGGTACCTGTACAAAAGGGCGTGGCTTACGGCGGTCGCTGGTGGGTTAATTAAAGAATGATAACTAACATTTTTAGGAGATTATTTGTGCAACTGTCGCTCTACTTTACAGTTCGCGGACGCCACCTTCGTACCTATGAGGATATCGGAAGTAGTAGCTAACAGCAAATATTATTATATAAAGCTGTAGAGTTTATTTATTTGCTTGGAAGCGCTATTCTTAGAAAGTACTGGACCGATTTGAAAAGTTATTTTTAGTGTTAGATAGCGATATCGAGGAAGCCTATAGGCTATATTTTGTTATGCTGTTCCCACGGGAACCGGAGTAACGCGGGTGTAATTGCGCGCGGAAGCTAGTCTTTCAATATACAGACAATGTACCTACGTCCCTTCTGGCGTACATTCGTGACTTGCCCCGAACTTTTGTGTAATATGTCGGTGAAAGTGACTAAAACGCTGATGAAATAGATGATGTTATAACAATCGGGACCACCGCGCAACAGCTTAACGTTTCCGAGGCACGAGGGACTACCTTCTGTGCAAATCGCACCAAATTTATTGCTTTATAAGAATTACAGGATAAATTTACTTGAAATAAAAATCTAGTGCAGTCATTTAATGTTATAGTTTATAACGTGTACTAATACCATGCAGCCCTTACCTCTTCATTGAACAACCCTTAGAATAATTAAATCTACACTATATATTTAATATTATAAAGAGGAAAGATTTGTACCTATTTTTGTATGTTTGTATGTTTGTAATGAATAGGCTCAAAAAGTACTGGGCCGATTTAAAAAAATCTTTCACCAATAGAATGCTACATTTTTCCAATTTGACATAGGCTACATTTCATTTTGAAAAAAATTAGCGATCCTTGGTAAAATTTGAACAATGTAACCGAAGGTGTAGAAAAATGAGTCTTAAAATGTCTTTCGTCGAATGCGCTGCCGAAACTATTAGCGATAGAACAAAATAATGTACAACAATATTGAAGAACATCATAATGTCTACAAAAAACTCCGCGGTAGCATATGTCCAACTATTGTAGTTATGTCACTACAACAACTTTTTTCATTTTAAACATTAATGAAAATGCTAACCATCTATATATTATATAAAACAAAGACGGGTTTGTTACAACACTTATAACTCGAGATCGGCTGGATCAATTTTCATGGTTTTTGTAGGGTAGGGGTAGGGTAGGGTGGGGTAGGGGTAGGGTAGGGGTAGGGTAGGGGTAGGGTAGGGGTAGGGTAGGGGTAGGGTAAGGGTAGGGTAGGGGTAGGGTAGGGTTAGGGTAGGGGTAGGGTAGGGCAGGGGTAGGGTATAAAAGTCCACCCGTGCGAAGCCGGGGCGGGCCGCTAGTTAATATTCATAAAGTGCCTTTTCTTGCATTAAAATTTTATATAAACCTTGTCATAATAATAATATAAAAGTATACAGCCAATAACTAACACATAATTTCCTCCAAAATGCTACCACAGGAAAAAAATGTTAGGCCACTTGACTTAATTAATAAATTTATGGCTGGCAACACTGAGAAACTGCCATTACGGTGCCTCATTAATTAATGGCGAACATTTGGGGGATTTCCTTGTAGACTGGGATACCGTGACCGATAAATATTCTCATGGAAAATATGTACAATACAGTTCTGGTAGAAATAAGTATTTTCGTAATGTAACGCTCATAATTTTGTTAATAAAGTGGGATTATAGAAACATACATACATACATACCGTCACGCCTTTCTCCGATGGGGGTAGGGAGAGACATAAGAACGCTACCTGTCTCGATCTTGGCACGCCTCTTCTGCCTCTTCTACATTTATCAGTCTCTTCATTTATGCTCGCAGGTTATGCCCTTTTTAGGGTTCCGTACCTGAAAGGTAAAAACGGAACCCTATTACTAAGACTTCGCTGTCTTTCTGTCTGTCTGTAACCAGGCAGTATTTCAAGAACCACGATAGCTGACATTTTCAGAAATGATGTATATCTATTGCTGTTTTAACAACTAATACTAAAAACAAAATAAAATGAATATTTAAGGTGAGTTCCCATACACTTGAAAATGGTACGGAACCCTTCGTGCGCGAGTCCGACTCGCACTTGGCTGGTTTTTAATACGTCGCCAATTTGGCCGACATATTTTCGCCTTGGGCGTCCTCTTCCAGAAACATAACATATTATAATGTTACTAATGTTTGTATCTTTTAAGTACCTAAATGCCGATACTTTAATAGGTTTAATCAATTACGTTTTGCTTATAGCAAGCAAATTAACTAACATAATTTTTATGACTAATGTATGATTAAAAAATATGTATTTAATATTGAAGTAATCGAATTATAACATTTTAATATTAAACATAAGTTTTGCGGATCTTTTCAATTATAATTAATACAAGTATTACTTTATTAATTACTAGCTGACCCGGCAGACTTCGTACTGCCTCAATCGATACATAAAAGACCTAAACATTTGTATAAAATAAACTGGGCCGTAGAGACTTCGTTTATGCGGTACTCCTACCCCTACCCTATACTACCCCTACCCTACACTACCCCTACCCTACACTACCCCTACCCTACACTACCCCTACCCTACACTACCCCTACCCTACACTACAACTACCCTACACTACAACTACCCTACACTACCCCTACCCTACACTACCCCTACCCTACACTACCCCTACCCTACACTACCCCTACCCTACACTACCCCTACCCTACACTACCCCTACCCTACACTACCCCTACCCTACACTACCCCTACCCTACACTACCCCTACCCTACACTACCCCTACCCTACACTACCCCTACCCTACACTACCCCTACCCTACACTACCCCTACCCTACACTACCCCTACCCTACACTACCCCTACCCTACACTACCCCTACCCTACACTACACCTACCCCTAATCTACCCCTACCCTACCCTACACCTACCCTAAAAAATCTTGGCAAAAAAATTCAAGTTTTTAATTAACAAAATAAAGCTCAAATTGACTCTACATTTTAGTTAGAAAACGTTTGTATGGGAAAAAGAAAAAGGCTGTTTTAAGGGGTTTTCAGGCAATTGTTCGATTTTTTCTCGCCGTAAAAACCATCCTTGAACTTCCACGAACATTAAAAAAAAAGAATTGGCCAAATTGATCCAGGCTTTGTAGAGTTATGCGCTTACCAACACATTTTGCGATTCATTTTTATATTATAGATTATTTGTTTTAGCAATAGTTATTACCTTTTTGTAGTTACCACGAGTTATCAGCGTAGTTTTTTTAACTTGTATCTCGTGCTATTAGAGGTTAAGAGAATGAGGTATAAAAATTGCCCATTTTCGTACTAATGTTGTTGTTGATTTTTCAAATGATGTTCAAGGAAATTGCACTTAAAAGCAACTTTTTGGCGGAATGTAAGAAAATTTCTGAAATAATTATAACTTTAAATAAAGTCTGTCCGTAGACTTAAGTAATTAGTCACGAGGCTATTGCTTTATCGAGCATAAAGGCAAGCAGGGGGGCGTTTAGGTATGCTAGATGGCTTTCGTTTAAAATCTGTAAACTAAGCAATCTGCGTTCCCTGTGGGGCTTGAATCTCGGATCAGGGCGCTGAAAGGGTTTATAAGTGCTTGGTAAGTCGGGGTCGTAGACGAATATTGCTATAATCACCACGCTTGGCAGGCGGATTGGACATCGCAGTAAGGTGGTAACTAACATTGAACTGATAGATGCTGCTGCCCATCAGCTGTATGTCCTTTAGTCGTCTTTCACGACACCCATGGGAAGATCACCACCCCATGGTGGTCTATTCGAAGCCTAACTATGACTTTTGATGATGAATTTAATATGCGGTAAATTTTCTCGTTAAGTGGTTTTAAATATAAAAATATTTTTTTCAATATTTACTTCCAACTGCAACTTTGGAGATATTTGTCTTGTAATTTTCACATTATTAACCATTATCAATAGATGGCATCTACGTTTCTATTGGAAGTGTGTTATAAAGAGATTGATAAATTTCGACGACCTGTTGGTTGGTTGTTGATCCGGTGGTTGATCAACTGGGCCAAATGATCTAGGCATTGGTGACACCTTTAGATGCATGTTCAAAACCTGCAGGTGCTCGTTAGTATAATTGTTTGTAATAAGCCGTAAACGATTCCGTCAAGTGTTCTAATAATTAAAAATATAGTAATAATACTAATAATATAAGCAGGATTATCTCTGGATTTACAGACCGACTTCCAAATTATTTTGTTAATATAAAACCACATTATTTATAACTTATAAATTATAAGTGTCATAGGCTTATAGAATATTTTACGCCAAGGTTTCCACGGGGACCGGAAATGCTCGGGTGAATCCACGCGGGACAGCTAGTGTCTAACTCTAGATAAACACGACAGCTAATTCTAGGTCCCATAAAAATAAAAATAAAACATACTATTGTTCTACTTTGGCTAAATTCTCAGATACTAATTTTATTATAACTATTAATGTCATTTAATTATTAAATTACAAAAATACTATAAGAACAATTGCTATGAGTACATGCCTACATGCCAATCCACGTTACATGACGGACGTAAAACTATAATGTCTTCTTTGTTCTTTTGATGTAGATCATTGATATTATGATTATGACATGTATATCATCATCATCAACAGCCCGTTTACGTCCACTGCTGAACATGGGCCTCCTCTTAACAGACCATGGCAAGCCAGGATCGTAGAGGGATATTGCCATAATCACCACGCTTGGCAGACGGATTGGTGATCGCAGTAAGATGTAAACCTTGAGCTAATAGATGCTGCTGCCCATCCAACAGCCATATGTCCCTTAGTCGCCTTTTACGACACCCATGGGAAGACATGGGGTGGTCTATTCTAAGCCGGAAACCACATGACATGTACAAGTGTTTGTAATTCCCAAGTTAATTTCCCAAATTAATTTCAACATTTGTGTCGTAGCGATATAAAACAGTTTCTTTTTTCTTTTTGGTCCCGGGGAAATGCATTTACGCATTTCCACTGCCGCTGCAGCGTATTCGCGCGCTGGCGGTGGGGTATGTGGGACTCGCCCTCTCCATAGCGTAGTATGCTAACTCCGCATATGACAACTCCGAGGGATCCGCCGTTGGCGGGGGCTGGGCACGCTTAAGCAATCCGGCCCTAGTGATATAAGCCTTGCTTTATGTCTCGAAGGTAGTTGGTTGGATCTTAATGCCGGACAACAAATATAAAATTTGTGTAAATTTTAAAATTTCTTTCTTGGCCTGGTTAGTTGCATGAACTAACCTTCGTGTCTCGAAAAGCACGTTAAGACGTTGGTCCCGATTATTATAACATGTTCTATAACAAGTGTATACCAAGAAACAGGTAGCAGCGTTTCTTTGTCTACACTAATATTATAAAGAGGAAAGATTTGATTGTTTTTTTGTTTGTTTGTATTGAATAGGCTCCGAAACTTCTTGACCGATTTGAAAAATTCTTTCACTATTGGGAAGCTACACTATCTCCGGTGAACATGGTTATATTAAATTTTCAAAAAAATTTGGGATCCATACTAAAACTCCAATAATGTAACCCAAGGTGTGAAAAACTTTCTTACATCGCGTGCGCTGCGAAAACTATTGATCATAGAACAAAATAATGTACTACGTCTTTGCAGAACATATAATTATCTACAAAAAATATTGCGACACCATAATTATGTCTAACTATTATAGTTATACTTACTGTGACATCACAATTAGTGTTTTTTCATTTAAAAAAAAATATATAAATGCCACCGCTATAAAAGTTCTTTTATTTATACTTTGGAATTAATTTGCACGAAAAGGACTTTCATTGGTTGTGTTCTAGGGCAATAGTATCACCCAGGAATGATAGTGTCAACGAAATAAACAATCTAATTATTCAAAACGTTCCCGGACAAATAAAAAAATACAAATCGATAGACACCGTGACTAATATCGAAGACGCAGTCCATTATCCCCAGGAGTTTTTAAATTCATTAAACCCTTATGGACTGCCACCACATAAATTGACTTAAAAAATTGGAATTCCAATTATGCTTTTGAGGAATTTAAGCCCTCCAACCATGTGCAACGGGACGAGGCTGCTTATTAAGGAATTGAAGGACAATTTGTTTTGTTATATTGAGTTGCAGCAACCATTATCACCGGCCCAGCAGCAGCTGGTCAACTAGCTCATATACCGAGGAGTCCGATGATCCCAAGTGATCTACCAATCCCAATGGCTTCACTTATCAATAAGTACCAAGGCCAAACTTTCGAATTAGTAGGGATTGACCTACGAAAAGAATGTTTTACTCATGGCCAACTGTATGTTGGTCTATCGCGGGTCGGAGGTCCTGAAAATCAATTTATGCTCTGACTCAATAAATTGATTTTCAGGAGCAGAGAAAGTAAGGCTTTGTACAAAAAATATATACAGGGTGTCCCAAAAGATTACGTAGCTGGGAAGGGGGGTGATAGGGATGGTCACAAGGGTCACCAGAAAAATATAAAAAATTCCCTCTGGGTGTTTAAAAAAATAAATGGCATTTTTTAAAAGACTAAAAATTTTACACCTTGTGCTAACTGTACCTACAAATATGGCTGTATTTAAAAAAAATGCTGTTATGTAATCTTCAATAACAACAAGGTCATCAACATCAACATCAAAAATAACAAGGTGTAAAATTTTAAGTTTTAAAAAAAATGCCATTTTAATTTAAATACCCAGAGCGGATTTTTTTTTAATTTTTCTAGTGACCATTGTGTCCACCCCTGTCACCCCCTTTCCCAGCTACTTAACCTTTTGGGACACCCTGTATATATGGGGTGACTGGTAATTAGTGACCGATACCTAAACACATGATTGTGCTCATAATAACAAACAACTGTTACTATGGCACAAAACCTGAAATCGCGAAAAAAAAAATCAGCTGCTCCCCACCATGTTGACGAGTTATGCGAACATGAATGTATGGAACAGCTGATTTCTTTTCGCGATTTTAGGTTTGGTGCCATAGTAAAAGTTGTTTGTTATCATGAGCACAATCATGTGTTTAGGTATCGGTCACTAATTACCAGTCACCCTATATATATAATTTCATACTCGAATTTACTTCATTTTACTCTTTTTTAATGGCCCCACGAAAAAACGAGAAAGTACGTGTGTGTGTGAAAAATTATATCTATTGAAATGTTTGTTTAATACCCGTGCGAAGCCGGGGCGGGCTGCTAGAGTATTATAATATGATACTGCGGTCACTTTACCAAATGTGTTATGGCAAAATCCTCCCTCGGGAGGAGCCCCATGTTCAGCAGTGGAAGTTAAACGGGCTGATAATAATGATGAATTTTACTAAACAACTGTTAAAGTAATGAGGGCATATAATAAAGATACTTGCTCCCGTTCCCGTGGGATAATTATAATAAAACGTAGCATATCCTTCCTCATAAACGGGCTATCTAGCACGTGAAACAATTTTTAAAATCTGACCAGTAGATCCTGAGATTAGCACGTTCAATCAAACAAACTCCTCAGCTGTATATATTAGTAGGTAGGTATAGATTGTCAATAAAACTTTTTTTTTTACTAACTTTACTATAAGCATGAGGACTAAGAAATTATATTTAGTCTGTCAGTAAAAATGCAAAAAAATATTTGTTACGTATTTTTTTATTTATTAATAAAAAGTGACAAACATACAGAGCAAAAACAAACTATAAAGTTCAAGAGACGGCTTGTGACGTCACTACTAGGTAAAATTGTACCTAGAATTGACGTCACATGAAATTTCAACGCGCTGTGTCAACGTCATGTTTTGTTTGAGTGACGAAAAAAAAAATACGTGTCCAATACTTTTTTGTAATCTAAATGACGGACTAAATAGATTTTATTAGTCTTCATACCTATTGCATATAAAATTGTATTATTAATAATCTATTGTCACATCATAACCAATAGGTACCTAACAAATAAAATAAAGGATACGAAAATAAAGGCAAGCACACATCGGATTGCGCCGTCATAAATCATTCAGTGTGCACACAGCATAACGCAGTGTTTCCAACGAATGGGAGCTTATTGTAAACTGGGGAAAATTTATAGTCCCGATATCATGCTTCAAGCTTTTTAGCTTTCAGGGGGTTGGGAAATGATTAATCAGTTCACCGAATTCGTTTGCGCTTTTCCATCTGTAAGACTTTAATTGTATTATAGTCGTTACTACAGGGAACTCGTAATTTATCTTGTCTCTACGTTTTATTTTAAAGAGGTGTAGCATAGCGTTATAAAGCTGAATAAGCTACTGCAGCCAAATAATATCTATCATCAACAGCCCGTTTACTTCCACTGCTGACATGGGTCTCCCATTAGCGGACCTTGGCGAGCCAGATCATCATGAAACTTTTTAATACTTTGTACACAAATTGTAGGAGATATTAGAAGTAGCATAGGGAAATTGGCTTCAATGCGAGAGAAGCTGCGGGTATAAGCTAGTAAACATATATTTGATGTAAGTATTTTTAAACATTTATAATAGTATTTGATATTTAAGGCGAAAGTAAGTTTCACAACCTCCGTAGCGTAGCGGTATTTGGCTCGCTTTAAATCTCGGAGGTCGTGGGTTCGATGCCCACGCCGGACAGGAAATCTTTGTGTAAATTCTACGATTTCTTTCCGGGTCTGGTTGGTTGAAGGACTGAGTTAAACTGTTAGCCCCGATTGTTAAAACATCTTCTATAATATCGTAATATCAAGGAATGGGCAGCAGTTTCCTTGTGACAATATAATACTGCGGTCACCAACCCACCTGCCAAACGTGGTGTCTACGGCAAATACCCTTCCTCGGGAGCAGGCCCATGTTCAGCAGTGGACGTTATACTGGCTGCTGATGATGATGATGATGAAGTATTTTCAGTGACACTGACTGTAAAGTTTTCACCGATTTCGGTAATGTTTGTCAAATTGTACCAAGCTAATATCAGATACCGGAATTAGTTAAAACCAGGATGCTTAACTAGTACACCAATAAATTTACGTTCCACGATCATAAATAATGTATTGTATAATTAAACATGACATTGTTGTTCATATCAACACGAAATTTCGTTAAATTTTATGAAAATCACGTTGCAGCCGCCAAAAATATTTATTGTTACCATTTTTTACTGTTTTTATGTCAAAGCCTACTTATTTATACGAAATTGAAAAATACTTTAAAAAATCATTTAATTTTAACGGCTTATCATCGGCATCATTTTATCATTAAAATTTATAACATGCCGCCTTTTTTATTGTAAGGTTTTATTTTTTATTTTTAAATAATTTTAATGTAAGTAACTGAATATTTTAATTTAAAATAAAATATTCAGTTCAATTTATTCAGATTATTTTGCTATAATATTATTATACATTTATCATTGCCGTCTCTTGAGGGAAACTTTTGTTGTAAAAACTTTTTTAGTCTTTTTTAAATTTTAATGTTAAGTTTCGATATTAATATTAATGGCAAATCGTTTTGCCCATTTTTGTTAGCAACTTATAAAAAAACACGGTGTATACACTTACTAGGTTCCTGTGCGCAGTTCTACCCGGGTCTCTCCCGTTCCCGCGGGAACTTTATACTAAAATATAGCTTATAGCCTTCCTCAATAAATGGGCTATCGAAAGAATGTTTCATATCGGACTAACAGTTTACTTCTCTAAATAAGTAAACTTCTCAGCTTTGGTTATGATTCTAGACGCATCTGTGTATCGTGGGTAAGGATTCATCAGTCCACTGGAAAACGGAGACAGAAATAGTTTATGCTCCGATCCAGCTATCATCATTTTTCCCCTGAACCAAGCGCTGGTTACACCCTTACTTGCACGTGAAAATTATCGAGATATAATTAGGCAAGTAAGATTATCCGGGCTATTTAGCTAATGCCCGTTAACGTCGGGGTCAGAAGGTACGGATTAATTTTTAATTACATCCAGTAATGGCGTTATCAGAAACTGATCCCTGATTAACTGTATGTACTAAAATGGTTTAAATTTTTAGGCCTTTACTGTGTCATTAAGGGATATAGTCATAAAATCACCACGATTGACACGTGGATTGGTCATCGCAGTAAGCCCATCAATCGGCCCGATAGTCGCCTCTGCGACACCCATGGGCAGCCGAAAACCACTTTGACAATTGTGTAAATTAAGAATCGCTATGCTATCTACAAGGTTTATGAAACATAAATCCGATTGAATCGCTAGTTTCAAAGAAGAATCAAGCAATGAATGCCCGTTATGTTTAATAGAATTGCTAAATCACGTGACAAATGTCAAGTATCCATTCATTTGCGTTAGTGATCACTCTGCTGTAGTGGCATTTTGTTTTGGCCCTCAGGTGTTATGAGTTCAATTGCCTCCTGTTATAATTCTCTGTCTGTACCACAGACAGTTGTTTAAAATTTGTGTGTGTGGTTTGTGCCAGTGTTATATCATCATCATCATCACCCTGTTGTAGTCCACTGCTGAACATAGGCCACCCTCATCGATTTTATATATGACATATGGATTTGAGACGTGGTCTCTTACTGTGTGCCTCATAAGAAAGCTCAAAGTCGCTCAGCGAGCTATGGAAAGAGCTATATGCTCGGTGTTTTCCTCCGTGATCGAATCAGAAATGAAGAGATCCGCAGGAGAACGAAGGTCACTGACATAGCTCAACGGATTAGCAAGCTGAAGTGGCAATGGGCAGGACACATAGCTCGAAGAAATGACGGCCGATGGAGCAGAAAGGTACTCGAGTGGAGACCACGAACTGGCAAGCACAGCGTAGGACGACCGCCTGCACGATGGACCGACGATCTCATAAAGGTCGCGGGGAGTCGGTGGATGCAGGCCGCTAGCGATCGTTTCTGCTGGAAATCGTATTATGTATTTTTTTTATTACCTTCTTTAACGGCTTACCTATTGGCAAGTGATACCGCTGCTGATGGACTAAAGCAGTGCTAGGGGTATGCCTACACCGCCTGCCTACTAACAGTGATAATAGTGCTCTCTTTAAACCTCGTTTGAAGAAGGATATGTCAGAAGGACATAACAGGTCCCACGCGACACAGGAGTTTTATTGTTCATGAGAACTATATATATTACTTATTATACTTATTTATAACTATATCTATTTACGAAAACTAGATATTAGATGAATTCGGTCATTTGACAATTAACAAATAAACGGTTCATTAACCTCAGCTATTATTTGCAATACGATACCAAAATCAGTACACATCAGCAAATATATTCAGCAACATAAATACACAAAACCTTTCAAATGGCCGATCAACAACAATAAAATGTATTTATTTAACTCCGATCTCCAAATCGGTCATTAAAAACAGATAAATCAACAATTACTATACGCTTATCGGTCGCGCTGGGGGACTGCGCCAAACTGACCGAATAGGGCTGCTGTTACTATATGGGGCTATTAATGGAAGACCAGACAAATGACGACAATCCACCTGTAAGAGACAAAGCAGTCCAGTTATAAGAAGTCTTAATGCTGTCGCTGGCGGCGCGGCGGTGGCGATGGCGGTGCGGTGGGATTGAGGAACACAACATTTTAACACCCTAACACAAAGATACCGTTTCTTTAGTTTAGAATTCTGAAAAACTATTTATTTATTGCCCGCTATATTAAAAAAACAAAAAAAACTGAAAAATGCGTGATGACGCCATCGTTACGGTGGACTGAAATAATTACCTTTACTTATTTAAAATTTAGAACTATTTAAACATTCTTAATTTGGAAACTGTAATCACAAGCGTCTGATATTAGCTAGTTTATTTTATTTTGTTTTCACCTATGACCTATATTTAATTTCGTCAAACAACCGTAACAATGACGGCATCCGGCGCTTACGTCTATTAAGAATGAACCAAACTAAAATGAAATTTAAGAAACCAATTTTTTTTTATGAAAAACTTCGAATATTGAAAAAATTAAAAAATATGGGTTCCTTGGTTTTAGACCGAGTTTTTAAAAAAATAGTACATGTTAACGAAATTTTATGTTGTCAATTATGAGTTTAGTGCACCAGTCGCTGTCGCTCTACAGTTCGCTATTGCTCTGCATATGACCATAAAAAAGCTTAACTTATTAGACGCAACGCCACACCATTATAGCATCTCTATGCCTTGTACGTTAAGCCCAGTACATCATTACGTCGTTTTTATCATGAAATATTTGAATAACTGTTATGTTGTCTTATTTGTCGTGTTGTCTTATTTGCAGACAACCAATCTGCCTGCCAGCCGTGGTGCCTAAGGAAAACCATTTACTGTCGAGTATAGCCGAGGATAACACGCTGGATGTCGAGTATGGCCAAAATTGTACAAATGATTAATTATTTTGTATTATTTATGTGAAGGGGCAGCCCTATTGCGACACGGGTGTAACCGCATTATCCCGGATAATAATGCAGATTACACCCAGTTATCGGGTGATAGTTAGCAAGTTAACATAATTGGGTTTAGTTCGTACAATTTGATGTTAAATTGAATGACAGGTGAAATGAAATTAGGTTATCTCATTATATTAATAACTGACTGATCCAATAAACTTTAACCCAATTTTCATATATTGCGAACTTTTTGTAATGTTTTTAATAGCTTTAGGAATTAAATATAGATTGACCTTTTTATAGAAGACTAGCTAATTGTTCTGATGTTAATTGGCTTTTAAGTTTAAACGTTAGGTTTTTTTTATCTTATCTTTTTTTATGTACAATCTTTTATTACTTGAATAAAATACATGATACACAACTAAAAGTAGCTAAGTTAAAATACAACTAACTTATAAAATACTACTATTCTAAATCTATTCATTTAGTAAAACAATTGTTAAGTTTGAACCGTTTGATGTTATATTGAATGAATATTATTAACGTTTTTTAAGTTTGCAATAATAATTGTTAAACAAAGAAAAAACATATAAAAACTTTGGTGGAGTTAAGACACTTAAAATGTAAGAAAAAATATATGTATGGCCTTTTTAAAGCAGATGAGCAGCCCTGATGTTAATGAGCAGAGAAATTTAAACACAGGATAGTTAATATTCTATCACCATCTCTATGTTCGTTCATAGCGGCCGTAGCCCAATGGCTAGGGGCGTCGGACTTGTGATCTTGTGGTCGACGGTTCAATCCCCACCTGTTGCACTATTGACGTGAGCCCACTCGTAACACAAGCATTTAGCTTAGCACTAGGAGCTAACAAAAATACTAGTAGTGTGCAAAACTCTGCTAGTAATCGTAAAAAAAATACTGTTTTCCTCAATCCATCCATCTTTTCTTTGGCCTTCTTCTACATCCACCTACATTCATATTCAATACTTTTTTCGTCACATGCGATTCATATCTCCTCTTGACATGACAAACGATAGTGGCATAACTACTGCTGCTAGACAAATGATATGGGCCTTCATTGTGTGACATATAGGTCCACGAAGAAAGGATTTTATAAAATTTAACCCCTAAGTGAGTAAAAAGGGGGCATTTAATTATAAAGCTCCTACGGGAACCGGAGGTATGCGGTTAAACCTAGTTAAGCATAATAACGTCTAAAAATTCCAAAATTTCTAGCAAAATAAGTCGCGGGTAACAACACCTTAGTTTCACAAACTTAAAGGGAAAAGGCAGAAGAATGCATATGAATGTATAAATCCTTTTACAAGAAAACATATACATTATACATTTAGGTGAATATTGTTACATATATCTGATTATCATTGAAAGCCTCGAGCTTCCCACGGCAAGATGGCACACTGATCGAATTAGAATTCCCTATATCGGAAGTGGATAAACATACATATCTATCTATAATATGTATACACCGTGTTTTTTTAGTTGCTTCTATTACTAAGCAAAATAATATATCTAGGAACATTTAATTTGCACATGAATATGAAGCTGTGTTAGCTCGTTCGTACAACCTTTATTATGTTTTATGGCAAAGCTCTAGTAGTCTAGTAGCTCATTCTGCTATGTTGGTAAATTTATCATACCCGTTTCCGTATAATTTTTTAAAAATTTCAAACATAAACTGTCAATCTATTAGCGAAAGTAATAACATGACTACAGCAACAAACGCGATGTTGAAGCATGCCATTCAGTTAAGACAGACAATATACTTACTGCTGCGAGTGACTTTGTCCGCGTAAAAGAAGGATTTTATAAACTACCCAACTATGGAAGTCCCGTCTAAATCAGTAATATCGTTATGGAAATTAGGCGGAATCATGATCATCAGCCCGTATAACATCCACTGCAGAACATGGGCCGCCTCCTGTGGGAGGGTAGTTGGCAGGCGGGTTGGTGACCGCGGTATTATGTTGTTGTAATACAAGAAAACGCTGCTGCCCGTTTCTTGATATACGATTATTATAGATAATGTTATAATAATCGGGACCAACGCCTTTATGACCTCCGAGATTTAAAGCGAACCAAATACCGCTACGGTACGGAGGTTGTGAGGTTAGGCGGAATACACAGAACAATAAACATACCGGCAAAAATTTATATATCTTGTTTTTTAATAATAATATCTTAGGATGACGCATAGTCCTCCCGACCCTTATCTTGCACAAAACTTGCGATGCCCTCGGAGACCCGAAGTCCGAGTTGCCTACGAACTGTAACGTAGAGCAACACTTGTACAATATTCCCCTAAAAAACTAAAATATAATCCCTTAATCCCCCTTCAGCGAGAAGCGTGGAGCGCGTCAAGGTCCTACAAGGAATGCACTCTTGCGCAGGTTACTTTGTAGTTTTTAATAAATTTAGTAAGGTTGGAGCCCTTTTTTTTGGTCCGGGTGTGAATGCATTTACGCATCCCCTCCGCAACTGTAGCGTTCCCGCGTCGGCGAAGTGTTATGTGGGACTCGCCCTCACCATAGCTGTGGTAGGCTGATCATACCACGAGGAGAGGACCTTACCCCACTAAGACCACTCCTCCGTCCGCCGTTGTTCAGGGCTGGGTACTCCTGGCCAACCGGAAAGCTGGAGCACTGCTGGACTTTATATCCGGTGAAGTAGCAAAAGCTTCGTGGCAAACTACACATCTCTGTCCGAAAAAACTGTCTGATAAACAATTCAACTAAAACAAAGAGATACATACAGAGAGAAATCGGTAGGTATAAGAACTTCCCGTATCTTCATTAAGACCAAAAATATATTAAACTTATGTCGATCATCTCTTCCGGAATCACACAAAGGTAAATAACTTGAATTTTGTTGCGGGACAAGTGTGGAATCAGACTTTGGATTAAATGTCCATTGTGAGTAACATACAGAAACTTATGTTACCGTTTTTACAAGTGGGTTAAAAAACTATTAATGTAAAAAAACCAGATTAATTATAAAACCTATTGTATCTTAACATTATACGAGCACATTGTGATGATGGATAAACCTTAAGGTCGACAGTCTACGTTATTGGCTCCCTTATTGACTCATAAGAAGGGCATGCAAAAGAGAGACAAATTTAAAACTATCAAAGTAATGTAATTTAGCGCCTTCTAACCTGACTTTAATACTCTCCTATTAAAGTTTTACTATAACTTTAATTGCAATAAATAAAACCTAGACATTCCACTAATCACCAGACTTGTAAGTTTACCGGCTACCTCATCACATCTGTCCGGTCGCAATGCACCTGCGGCTGTCGACCTGTTACTGTCGCTTTTTATAACCGAACCGGTTGTGTGGGACTGTCGTATGCAACAGTGAGCAAGTTTTAATATCTAGCCTTGGATATTGTTCTCAATGTTGTTGTTCTGAACGGCACAATTAAAGGAATATTTTATTTAAATTTATACCGAATGATAGAAAAAATCTTCTACTATTGAAAAAACAATATCAATTTTACAAAAATATTCCTTAACTGACGTTGGTATGCATTGAAAAACAATTTTTGAAAATTCTATCCCTAAGGGGGTGAAAAAAAGTGGAAAAAATTGTATGAAGAAATCAAAATCTATGCAGACGAAGTCGCAGGCAACATCTAGTCCTCTTTTATTTATGTATTTATCTTTTTTTTCAGTGGCAACCTATGCCGTGGCCCTACCTCCATAAGGGTGGCCTCAATTGTTTGTCACTGCAACGACGGATCTCACCAAAATGTTGATTGGTGCTTAGTTATAACTTACCTAATATAAATTATTATATTATATATTAAGAGAGGAAGACGACAAACAGGCGGATGAAGTATACTAATATTTGACTATCCTGCTAATATTATAAGAGCGAAAGTTTGTATGAATATGGATTTTTGGTTATATTTTACATAAAAACTACAAATACAATTTTGCTGAGTATTATTTATAAGCTTATATACATGTCTACTTATAAAACTGAAGACAGAGTTTATTTATTTGTTCGCTTGAACACGATTAACTCATGAATTACAGGTCCGATTTTAATAAAAGTTAGAAAGAGATTTATCGAGGAACGCTATACGCTATATTTAATATTCAGCGGGAACGGATTTACGGGTGAACCCAGGAAGCTAGTCTATAAAGCATTACACTACGACCCACTGGCTAAGTGTTTGGCCCTTTGCGTTTGAATGGACGAAAGAGTAATTTACTTTCTATCTCCTTTTATAAACTTTAGGTGTCCCGGGACCAGCCTGAGCCTAACCTGAGCCTAACAGCTTAAAGCCTATCCCGGATGTGCCACTGTTGATCCTGGCTTACAGGCGGGAGTGTGGGAGGTATTAATTCCAAAAAGTCCAGATTCATAAAATTCGCCTTACTTACAAAAACAACATTAAAACTCATTATTGTAATACAATACAATGTAATATTATACATGTTTTCTAATAATACACTCTAACAAAATACAGACAGCAATCATCCTTTGTTTATACAACGTAAACAAAATATAACTCAAAAATTTGTTCATCACCCGCGCTTCACAATTGTAAGGTTTACATTACCTGAATAATTAAGAGATTTTTGTTTAATTAAATTAACCCACTTAGTTGTGGCCTTGTTTTGTTTCACCTCACAATACTACAAAGGGAAAAGAAGGTTTTGGTAATCGTAACCGTTAGTATATTCAATGAGATGCTTGACGGGGAAAGTAATGTCCTTGAAGCAACGTTATCAGATACAGCAGTTACATAACGTTATTTAATAATGTTGTGCGTTTGAGAGAGTTAGGC
Source organism: Nycteola revayana (assembly GCA_947037095.2). Lineage (NCBI taxonomy): Eukaryota > Metazoa > Arthropoda > Insecta > Lepidoptera > Nolidae > Nycteola > Nycteola revayana. Next base: position 11,786,003 of record OX344841.2, on the reverse strand, counting down.
GTGAATCATATAGAAATTTAAGGTAAAGACGTGCCCAGACGGATAAAGGATAAAGTATGGACACTTGCGCTACGCCGCTTGAGTGTAATTCAAAAGGCGTCGCCTACATTTCGTATGAAAACCTTTTGAATCGAATGCATTATGTCGTGACTTCGCCTTACGTAGTTTCTTTAGAATTCCCACCTAAGGAAAATAAATATTATCATGCATAAACATAAAAACTGTACTATCTACTGTCCACTTACATATTACAAACGTAAATACAATCTTATTCTTATATAGCTAATGCCCGTGACTTTGTACGCATGGTGTTTGTTATTCCTTCGGTTTTTAACTGTCCCACGAGAACTCATTAACTTGTTGTGTTTAATATGTTGACCGAGGATGTAAGGTTTCACAGTTTAGCTTGAGAGAGAAAAAAAAAACTGGATGTGTTCTATTTTACTTCTAACATCCCCCTGACTCGGTTTTTTGACATTCGACTTCTACAGTTTTATTATATGTATAGTGTTTTTTTTTACTTAGCTATATTTCATGAAGAGGTTCTTTCCAAAACAGGGCCTCTTAACATTAGTAGTTAAGTGAGATTTAAAATACAGGAATGTGTTTAAGGCAATTAATGTCCAACACTTAACAGCAATGCAATTATTGATTATGTTCTTGGTTAACTTCAACATAAAGCCGTTTAAAACGCATCGTAGACCGGACGCGACTTCGAACTATTTTTTTATTTCATGACAACACATAATGTTGTATCTTCTATTTTATTATCGTTTAAGTAATAGTGGGAATCGCTTTACTTCAAGACTGCGTAGAAAGAAACATAGATAAAACTGTAAAGAAGTGTCTCAATCCAAAATTTAATTATTTATCTTCGACAATGACGCACCTCTATACAAAGTTTCGACCCTCTTTTTCTATAACTGTAAGCCTTTTTTCGCGGTTTTCGTAGCCCAATGGCTATTGGCTAGGGGCGTTGGACTTGTTATCTAGTGGTCGCCGGTTCGATCCCCACCCACCACTACCGACGTAAACTCGTAACACAAGCATTTTAGTTTAGTACGAGGGGTTAACAAGAATACTAGTAACTGCGAAACTCTGTTAGTTTTTTTTTCCAAGGTTAAGGTTTAGTGTATGTTTGTACTTAATTTCATAATAATATGTTTAGTGTTTTCGGTATGAAAGCGAAACAGACAGATAGAGTTACCTTTATATTTATATTATTTGTAGGGATTAATTGTATGACGAAAAACATCAGATACGAACGACGTCCTTCTTTTTATATCTAAACTAACTTCCACGCGCGGTTTCACCCGCGTTACTTTATAATAAAATATAGCCTTATAGGCTTCCTCGAACTTTCTAATACTGAAATATTTTATCAAATCGGACTAGTCGTTCCTGAGATTAGCGCGTTCAAGCAAACAAACACACTCTTCAGATTTATAGATTAGTATAAGATATGAGAGGAAAGTTGAGAGAGAGAGTTTCTTCTAAATCAATATTATGCATCCATTTTACGCTTAGCTTAATTTTGCATCCTTCTATAAAAGTTCTTGAGTATTGTCGAAGAAATAGTTTCAGGAGCATACACAAGGATCTTAGCATACTCCTATTGTAATATCTTGAGCATTCCTCTATTGTATGGGAGGATGTATGGGGTGTATGAGCCTTGTAACCATTCAATCGTCGAGCGAATTGTAGCGTCCCTTTGTTAAATGTCTAGACTAGTTTAATATGATAGCGTACCCAAATTTTGGTCAGGGGGGGCAAACGGTATTATCCGGGTTTCTGGTCAATAATAGGCATTGTATTCGAGTTGGAGGATTCTATCTATCTTTTATATATATAATTCTACTGTACGTGTGAATGTCACTGAACTCCTCCTAAACGGCTGGACTGATTTGAATGATTCTTTTGTATGCATCTGGATCTTTTGTTGTTTTTTTCGGCCGGACGTTTATGTAGTTAGCCCCGTTTTGCTACTTCACCGGGTTTGGTTGGCGCCCTGGATGGTTTAGATTCACAAATCATATATACCTAATATATAAATTAATATTATTTTGCAGGATAACGTCTGTCGGGTCCGTTAGCACCCGACAGACGTTATCCTGCAAAACAATACCCCTAATATATAAAGCTGAAGAGTTTGTTTGTTTGCTTGAACGCGCTAATCTCAGGAACTACTGGACAGATTTAAAAGAATCTCTAAGTGTTAGATGACCCATTTATTTAAGATATTTAATAAAGTTCTTACGGGAACGGGAGTTACGCAAGTGAAACCACGTGCGGGGAGCTAGTCATACTATAAAGTCCATGGTTGGATTTATACTTTTTTAATAAGATATCTCCCGCGCTAGGGAAAACCATCTTTGTTTCTTGGGGGACCTTACAAACACATAACGTGGACACAAAGCTCTATTAAACTGAAAACTATTATATGTTATCACAAATACTTGTACCAGGTAGGCATTGAATTAAGCATCCCCGTAACTGCAGGGTATTTAGGACTCCCCTCTCCATAGCGATGATATACTAATCATACCACGAGGAGAGGGTTTACCCACTAAAACTCCCGGATTCTATCCAAACGCTTATAATGAGGGCACCGGGAGCTGTGACTTCATGACATCCGGTGGCCCCTAGCGGTGTCTAGAACCTACATCCAATCTAAACATAGCTATATAGGCACATAGCATCTATGTTAGTATTTACATGTGCCTTTTTTTTTGTCCGGTGGGAAATGCATTTACGCATTCCCACCGCCGCCCGCGCCGCTGTAGCGTATTCGCGCGCTGGTGGTGGGATATGTGGGACTCGCCGTCTCCATAGCGTGGTATGCTATCTCATACCACGACCCTACACCACTAACCCCCCCCCCCCCCCCCCGGGGCAATCCGGTCCCCCCTAAGCCTCTTTTAGAAAGTTGTTATGGAATACCTGTACTATATCCTTATAACACTCCATTTGGGTACAGTTGTTAAATTATTTCATTTGACAATACCAAGTACGAACCTGAGTGTTGATAAGTGGACAGTCTACTTACTTGCGATAATTGGCCATGCTATGTAGCGGTGGATTGTTAAATAATCATAATAATACTCATAGTCATAGTTACAGTCATAGCCATAATCATAGTCATAGTCGTAGTCGTAGTCATAGTCATAGTCACAAGGCCGGCCTTGTTACTATTTAAGGGAGGGCATCCAGGGCAACTGCCCCGGGGCATTCACAATAGAGGGGCTCCCAAAATAGAGTTAAATATCTTTCAAATTCTGACGAGTAAACTCTACAACTTTTCCTTTATTTTTTCGGTTGTACCTTTACACACAGTATTTTGTAGAACCATGAATCCATAATGTTAAAAATAGTTCTTAAATATTTAAGATTTTAATAGAATAATTATAGATGAATAACCGTCATTACAATATTGTAATGTTGTTCACTTAAATGAGACAATCAGTAAAATATCAGAATTCAAATCGTCCTGAAAAGTGCATAGGTACATAATTCAAATTTTCTACACATTTAGAAGTAAACTAATTTTTTGCCAGGAGGCCCGCCTCCTTTATTGCCCCGGGCCTTCGTCCGTTGCATAGTCATAGTTATAGTGATAGTCAAAGCCATTTCTTAGTCATAGATAGTCACAATCAGAGACATAGGTACCTAGTCATAGTCAAAGTCAAATCATAGACATGGTTATTTCTTTATTTATAAAGTCACAATTAAAATATTTTAAATCAAGTTCTTATGATGGGTCCAATTTCCGCGATTACCACCAGTTCAAGACGTAGCAATTCTGAAAAGAACTGGCAAGAAACTCAGAGGAAACCCTTTTTAAACCCTTTATATCATGTATTTCGTTTAAATGTTAAGTAAACTTGTATCTACCTCCTTGTCTAGAAAATTCACATTGCAGTTCGCGGGCTCTCGGACCTAGATACTACATGGTAATCAGAAGGCTCCTTGCAAACTGAGTGTCGGGAGAGGAGCGAGGTGCACTCCTCTCCGGCGGGTGGGATAGAGTGGTCTATGTAGAGTTGTTATTTTAACAAATATCTTGACAATTTATAAAAATAGCATAGTAGACATGCATCATAAGGTTGTACAAAATCCGTCTAAAATAAACCTACGTACTTGTTTCTGCCCAACCAAGTCTATTAATCTATACCTCAGAAGCACAAGGACGGACGTACTATCTACAGAAGCATTTGGTCGTAAGTGCCAGTTTACGGTACGGTAAAGGCACATACGACGAATTTTTCTGACGTATAATGGCACATTCGACCTTATGCTTCTGAGCACATTATAAAACTAGAGCTCAGAAGCATAAGGGCAGATCTCCTATTATCTTCAGAAGCATTTGGTCGTAAGTGCCAGTGTAAGGTAAAGGCACATACGACGAATGTTTCTGACGTATAATGGCACATACGACCTTATGCTCCTGAGCTCTAGATTTATATTGAATGATAAATGTTGTTACATATAAGTATACCTAGGTATGTATTTCTAATTATTTTATTCATTAAGGCCAGCCCACGCTGAGAGCCCCTTTATCTGAAGGCCCTTTATACTTATTTATTTTGAGAAAACATCTTTTGTTAATGTAAAATGGGATGGTTGAAACGTGGAGTCATGGTGCTATTTTTGTATGAACCAGTATTGTTTAGAATTTAAGTATACTTATACAATAAAATTGATTTTATAAAATAGTAATTCAACGTACTATTTAATTACAATTTGAATGAATTGATACACATACAGATAACTTTCATCATCATCAGCCCGTATAACGTCCACTTCAGAAATGGGTTTCCTCCCGGGGAAGGTATTTGCAATAGTCACCACGCTTGACAGGCGGGTTGGTGACCACAGTATTATGTTGTACCATACAAGGAAACACTGCTGCCCGTTCCTTGATATACTGACGATTATTATAGATGAGGCTTAACGTGCTTTACGAGGCACGGAGGGTAGTCCCTCAACCAGCCAAACCCGGAAAGAAATCTTAGAATTTACGCAAAGATTTTTTATCCAGCGTGGGGATCGAACCCACGACATCTGAGATTTGAAAGCGAGCGCAATACCGCTACGCTACGGAGGTTGTGTATAAAGGTATCAATAATAAAAATATTCAACTAAAAATGGATTTGTAATAAATACATCACGTTTCATATTTATTATTTTAAAGGCTTTTTAACGCTACACTGATTGATAACCAAATTAACGTGAGATCAATTCCGCATACGTAAGTTCAATTTATTTTACAAATTATTATGTGTTACTAGCTGTGTCCTACGTTTTTACCTATTCGCCGTGATGTGTCAATATACACTATACTGACTTAACTTAGGCTGATCTATACTAATATGAATACTAGACATAAGCATGACTTAGTAGTACTTGCAACTCGTCTCCATAGAATAAACAACTCTTTTATGGGGCAATGTATTCGCTTGTATAACAAACTCCCAAATAATATTAGAGAATTATCTGTTAATAAATTTAAAGCCACTGTCAAAGCTAAACTATAAGGCAAAAAGGCATATTATAAAATATCAGATTATGTAAATGACAGAATGGCTTGGGAGTAACTTGCTCTGGAATGACACTGCTGCTTAACAATATTGTAAAATAAATGATGATTTGATTATTTAAAAAAGGATTCCTCTGAGTTTCTTGCCAGTTCTTCTCAGAGTTGCCACGTCTTTGAACTGGTGGTAGGAAAAGAAATGGACGCATCATAAGAACATGATTTAATTATTTTTTGAATTGTGTCTATATGAATAAAGATATTATTGACTTTGACTTTGACTTTGACTATAAAAATATTATAAAGAGGAAATATTTGATTCTTTGTTTGTTGTATTGAATAGGCTCCAAAGCTACTGGTCCGATTTATGAACTCTTTCACCGTTGGAAAGCTACACTTTCCCCGCATGACATAGGCTATATTTAATTTAGACTGCACCGGTGGCTCAGCGGTTATGATAGTTGCCTCTGAGACCTGGTGTTCTGGGTTCGATTCCCACCCGGGACAATTATTTGTGTGAACCACAAATAGTTGTTCTGAGTCTGGGTGTACTTTGTGTCCGTGAAATGTATGTTTGTAAAGTCCCCCGCGACACAGGAATTTATTTCCCTAGTGCGGGAGTTGTCTTTTTAAAAAAAAAAAAAAAAAAAAAAAAAAAAAAAAAAAAAAAAAAAAAAAAAAAAAAAATCAATTTTGAAGTTCCCACTGGAACGGGAGTTACGCAGGTGAAACCGCGCTTGTCGGAAATAACATTCAAAGGTAGGTACTGCCTGAGCCTAAGAACAGGTAATTTCCAAATAAATAAATTTTGATAAAATGCAATTAAAAGCCATGAAATATGTTGTTTTTATTGAGATTATCGTTTCGGTCATAAACAAAAACGTATTTTCAGTGACATCTGTTTACTTGTTTTAAAAGTTTGTGATTCGGTATCTGAAGAATTAAAATAAAAACGTTTATTGATAATGTAGACGAATCGATCGTACTTATTATAAGTCAAATACAATGATAATGACCAAAAAACTTGACTAATAAATTAGTTAACATTTCAACGATAATTTTATTAAATATTTAACAATGTGTTTTTGGCAAGTAATAGTCGCGTATTATAAATATAACTTAAATCAACCAGCGCGGGCTATGATCGCGACTCAAGCATAGAACGCTCGCGAGCCTCGCCTCGCGTGGACGACCGGACCATATCCTAGCTTCCTACGAGTCTTTCTCTACATACCTACGTTGTGACACCCCGAGAAGAAAGACTAGAAGAAACTCCGAGATTATTATTTTTGTCATCTTTGATTTATCATTTTGTATCTAACTATCTATTTCTATACTATTAGGGTGTATAAACTACCATAGATAAAGATATGTTTCCAATAGAAAAAACAAAAAAAATATGAAATTCTCAGTTCTTTGCCTGTGCTCTTCAATTGCATGCAGAATAAGATAACTTGGATTAAAACAAGACAAATATAAAACATGTAGGGTGTTTAATTGGTTATATCATAAAACAGATTATAAGACAAGTGCCATACCATTTGCCATTATTGGCATTTCCGTAAGAACAGCTATTAATTCAATTTAGTAATACAGTAGGAAATCGTAATTACAATTGGTATAAGTATATTAGCGTAGTTAGTAAGTCCAGTAGTGTAAACCGATCAGACAAGTCGAAGCCAGTTGAGTTTAAATCGGGTTTTAGAAATAGTGAAGAAAATCTTTGTAATCAAGCTGGTTAATTTTCAGTTTTCACATACAAAATTGAACATCTTTGTAAGTAAGGCGATTTTTTTAGAGAATTCACGGACTTGGAATATTAATCGCGGTATCGCGGTGACGTAACAAAGGCAATGTAAAATGTTTTTATGATATGTGGGACTCGCCCTCTCCATAGCGTGGTATGCTAAACTCATACCACGAGGAGAGGACCCTACACCACTAAAGCCCCCCGGACACTCCTTCGATCCGCCGTTGGCGGGGGCCGGGTACGCATGAGCAATCCGGCCAGACAATGTACACCTAACCTCAGCAGAACTATCCGTGGTTCACACAAATACTTGTCCTTGGTGGTAATGGAACGCAGAACACCAGGTCTCTGAAGCATATATTGAAACTGGTGAGCCACTAATGCGATAATATGATTATTAGATAGTGAATGCTTTTGTGGACACACTTAAGGTAAGTCCCTTAAGTGTTAAGAGTTCATTCACGTGAATATAGAAGTGCATTATGTACATTATGTACTTTCTATCAATATATTAGATACTACCTGTCCCGGGCGGTCTCTCATCTCTCTATACGATACCAGAAGTATCAATTAATGTAAGGGACAAATCACGGTTTTTCAGGAGAGCCAAAAAAATATTTTATTTTTTTTAATCTGTCTATAACTTTTTATTGTCTGCTCCAATTTTAATTGTATCTTGAGCAAAGTTTCTTAGAATTAGCTCTTCTTTCATGCTATCAACGAAAGATTTAGTCATGCCCAGTGGTTTAAAATATAGCATGTCCCTTACTTTAAAAAAATATGTTTAGTTGTGCCTTACATTACTAATATTTTATGTGTAACCCGTTGAGCGTAATGTAAGCAGCAAGAGAAATAGAAAATTATACGTAATTCTATTGTAAAGGACTTTTACAGTGAATCTGCTATTTGATTGAATGACTAGCGCGTTCATTGAATGATAAAAACACAAAACTTTTAATCACAGAGAAATAGTGAGTTCCCGTGGGCAGTTAAAAAACCGAGGAATACCAAACACGACGCGGACAGTGGTCGGCATAAGCTAGTTAAATATAGATTTACATCCTCCTCAATAGGTTGGAAGTTTAAAATACATTTCGTTTATTAAAGTTACAGAAACAGACTGACCCCACTGTCTATCTGCCATCAAGTTGTACCTATCTTATGAACCGTGCTAGATATTTGACATTTTAACAGATTATGAATTTGTGTTGCCACTATAACAGCTAATTACGATAAACAGAATGAAATGAATATTTAACATAATCATATAATTTACATGCCGTGTGGTTTCCGGCTTAGAATAGACCACTCCATGTTTTGCCGTGGGTGTCGTGGGTGATGATAATGATGGATGTAAGAGCCTTACCAAAACGCTGCCCAACGTAAAAATAGTAAAATTATTTTCTTAATCGGTTTAATAGTTTGTAAGATTACCCCCTAAAAAGAAAAGATGAATATATACCTACCTATATTAGTTTTTTTAAATGTACTATATTTCAAAGTTGAGATTAATAAAATTCGGCCACCACAGTCCACCGTAGCCTAATTGGTTAAGGCATTGGGGGCTTTACCTAAGATGCAGGTTCGAATCCTGTTGGTGGTCGAATTTTATTCATCCCAATTTCTTAAATAACATATTAGTTTTGTTAATTTTCTTAATATTTCTAACAAACAAGGCAACGGCTTGGCTTGTTTGTTATGTGTTAAATAAAGAGTTATCTATGGTGATTATATAAAGTGAAGTAAAGGAAGAAAGGATTCCCAGTCAAGTAGCTAAATGACCGTAGGTACCTATAAACTTAGCTCTCAGAAATAGACAGGGCCGGATTTAAAAGTTCGGAGGCTCCGGAGTAACGAAGAAAAGAGGCCTCCTGGCCACAAATTAGTTTCCCTCTAAATGTGTAGAAAATTGGAAGTATTTACCTACTTTTCAGGACAATTCTGATTCGGGGTTTCAATTCTGATAGTTTACTGATTGTCTAATTTATGTGAACATGTATAGATGAAGAACCGTTATTACAATATTTAAGAACTATTACATTAATCATGATTCTACAAAGAATTTTATGTAAAGGTACAACACAGCAAAAAAAAAAGTTGTAGAGTTTACTCGTCAGAATTTGAACGATTTTAATTCTCTATTGTGGGGGCCCCCCTATTGTGAAAGCCCCGGGGCAGTTGCCCTGGATGCCCTCTCTTAAATACTGCCTTGGAAATAGAAACCTTTACATTGACATCGTGTTAGTTACAAAGTAGATGTGAGCAGGTAACAAGAAACATATTATGTTTATCTCGGCAACAACAAAAACACTTCGCCGGCTACTGCAGCCAAACTGGTTCCTCCGGCAAAGGAAGTGGGCCCTTATGTATAGCCCGCCCAATTAAGTACTATTAAAGTCAAGACGTTTTAGGAATTATTTCAATCATTATCATCAGCCCGTTTAACGTCCACTGCTGAACAAGGGTCTTTTCCCGAAGGTGGGTATTTGCCATAGTCACCACGGTTGGCAGGCGGGTTGGTAACCGCAGTATTATGTTGTACCACACAAGAAACGCTGCTGCCCGTTCCTTGATATACGATTACTATAGATGATGTTATAACAATCGGGATCAACGGCTTAACGTGCTTTCAGAGGCACGGAGGGTAGTCCCTCAACCAACCAGACCTGGAAAGAAATTATAAACTCTTAGAATTTACACAAGGATTTCCTGTTCGGCGTGGGGATCGAACCCACGACCTCCGAGATTTAAAGCTTGTCAATTACCGCTACGCTACGAAGGTTTAAATTAAAATGTTTTTTGATAACTAGCTTCTCACGGGTGGTTTCACTCGCCTGGCTCCGGTTCCCGATGGAACTATATAGTTAAATATAGCTTTTATTTCTGGATAAGGTGGCTTCCTAATAGTGAAAGTTTTTTTTAAATTGGTCTATTAGTTCCGGAGACTTTTCAATGTAAAGAAACAATAAATGTTATCCTATATCTTTATAAAATTAGTATAGATGTAGACGAATTCTGGTTTAAGATCTTTACTTTTATCAAAAAAAATATAGATTTACATATTTTAGAAATAGATTTTTATATTAAACTATATTTTAATTAGTATTAGGCGTTGGCTGTACATATTTATTTACATTACATTACCTACTAAGTACTACATAACTGTACATTTTTTACAATAAATTGATCGAACTTTTTATAAGTGAATATAATAAATACTTTAATGAACATCATCATATTTATTAACTAACAAATAAGTATAAATTTTAAAGATATTAATAAATTACTTAATAACATTTAACACTAATGAATAATATACTTACAACTAAAAGTAGCAAATTTAAAATAAAACTACCTTATAAAATTCTACTATTTTAAATCTATTCTACTTGACAAGGTTCCCAGAATGCTGACCCCGTTGAATTCTGTGAATTAGTTAGTTAAATAAACTTGAAATATTATAACGGTGAAAACCGTATGAAAACACTTCTCTATCTTTTGATGATATTGCATTCAGGCAGAAAGAGTTTGTAAAGGACTCACTTCATTACCGCTGCCTTTATGCTTTGTAGAATATTCATACAAAACAACAGTTAAATTACTAACAAATTTACTATTGTAGATGAATAGTTGATCGTGTTACTCCACACAAAATAATGATCCGTTCTTTTTTCGGGACGAGTGTGAACTTGCAAACTTGTATACCAGATTGTAGATGGCGCTGTTGGTCTTCGTGTGGTTTATTGTGCAACTACTGTAGATGGTGCTAGACTATGAATCACAATAAGCCCGTATTATGTCCACTGCTAAACATGGGCCTCCTCCCGAGGCAGATATTTTGCCATAGTTACCACGCATGGCAACCGCCGCTCTGTTCAGTTTCATGTGGAACAAGAACAAGGGACACTTGGACACAAGAAACTTTTTTTCCCGTTATTTTACACGCACAAGAAACTAACTCACTCCCTAGTATACGCTTATTATTGATGGCTGTTATAACAAGCGGGACCAACGGCCTAACGTGCTTTTCGAGGTACGGAGGGTAGTCAACTAACCAGACAAGGAAACAATATTAGAATTTACACAAAGATATACCGTTAGGGCGCGCCGCAGAAGTGTCTTTGCATTATAGACTATGAATACAGGCCCACAATCTAAACTCACAAACTTTATAATCATTTGGTTTGTTGTTAATGACAAGGTTGGGAACAAATTCTGTAGCGTTGTTACCGGTGTGATGTAGTAATTATACTCATCATAAATGCTGGCCTAGATACTGCTATATTTTAACTTTATTATTATACATGCAACTGACTCCACATTATATGTTTAATCTTAGATAAATGATTGGACACGCTCGTTAAATTAAATACCACAGTCGTAATTGAGAAATGTGGCAAAAAATAGTACGCCAAAATCGGCGTACCCTAATCACGCTCAACGTGTCGAAAGTTTTGTTATTATAAAAAGTAATATGCCTGTTTGCGTTGTAAAACTGTGTTAAATAAATCTAACAGAAATAAGAAAGGCATCGGGATCACAAACCATTGGCACAGTGTCTTAAGCACACTACAATATTGAGTTGCCGCATATACGGAGCTATGGTTTGAAGCAAGCACGGTATCCAGTCGTGTCCAATAGACCAATTATATATTCAAGATAATTCATAAATCCTTTATTTTATCAATACACGGAGGTGAGAAAAATATAAAAAATTTGCTTGTGTGCAACAAGCAAATTTTTTATATTTTTAAAACTTCAGGACTATAAAATTACAGAGACATTCTCTACCAGTCTACCATAGGGTGGACATTATGCGGATGTACCAGCAGTGGACGTTATACGGGCTGATGATGTGGATGATGATGGTGATGAGATATTTAATGGCTTGAGAACACAATATGAAGAACCTAACCTTCTGTAACACCATTTTATCCGGACTGAAGTAGGTTGTCTATAATTACCAACATCACAAATAGGCATGAATACTAAAAAGTTATAATTAGTCCGTCAGTTATATTACTAAAAAATATTGGTCACGTATTTATTTATTTATTTATCAAATCAATAAAAAATTACAAAGATACAGAGCTTGTGACGTCACTACTAGGTAAAATTGTACCTAGAAGTGACGTCGCATGAAATTTTAACGCGCTGTATCTTCGTCATTTTTTGTTTGAGGAACGAAAAAAAGTTACATGTTCAATATTTTTTGATAATCTAAATGACGGACTAAATAGATTTTTTTAGTATTCATGCATATTCTTCCCTTTAAATTACATATACAAGTAAAATGGCACTAAAAAGATATAAGTTTGATCGAATCTTAATGCATCAGTGTACATACGCAATTTAAACAACGCTATATATTGTTCAATTTAAAATAAGTTCATTACTAAGCTGAGTTACACAAACCTTTATTATAAAATTCATTACAAAAAATTAACTTAACAATTTACTAAATTTCATTTTAATTTTAATTAAAAACCATAATGCAACGAAACCACAATGTATATTCGCGCGAACTTAATCCTACCGGAAATACCTCACGCACAACACGTGACATCACGACGGGGGAAATCCCGAAATCCCGCCGGAAGTGACGTCATACCGGCTTAAGCGTCGGTGAAAAAAATTACGCGCGTTTTTCGGCGGGAAACGAGTGGGTTCCGTTTCCGGTAAGGGTTGAGTATACAAAGGTGTTAAATTGTAAAAGATTTATATTTCCGAGTTATTTGAATATTAATAGAAATTATGTTGTAATAAATTATTAAGAGAGAGTTAAATAATATTATTTTTAATAAAATATTATAAATGCGAAAGTAATTTTGAGTAGTAAATCTGTTGGCCTTGCACGCCAAAACTACTAAACCGATTTATAAGAAATTTGGTAGGCCTAAAACAAAAAAACCTGAGAAAGGCTTTTATACCCAGCGAAAAAAGAGTTGTAGGGGATTGCAAGGGAGGATGAAGATTGTATGATTTTTTTTTGTATAATATATCACTAGCTTCCTGCGTACGGTTTTTTTCGCGTAGCTCCCGTTCCCGTGGGAACTTCATAATTAAATATAGCGGGTTTTAAAAAGACAATTCCCGCACTAGGGAAATTGACCCCTGTGGTGCGGGGGACTTTACAAACACTCATTTCACGGTCACAAAGCACACATATAACACATAAATAATAATTGAACCAGATGACAATCGAACCCTTAATTATAAGAAACTAGTTTTTTAATTCCCCGTCTGCATAAATTTGTATTTCTTAACTTTTGCTGTGTTGAATTTTTCTTCACCTTTTAGAACTAATACAAGTAATTTTTTTTGACCTCTTCCGAGAACCGGTATCCGAGATTCCGAGATCTATTCCGTTATCAAACATAGGTATAATTCACGGACACAAAACACACCGAGACTCAGAACTTATATTGGTAGTGTACAGCATTAGTTATCCTGATTGGAAATCGAACCCAGAACACCAGGTCTTAGAACTACTGTAACCACTGAACTACCGGGGGTACAGTCTCAGATAAACGGAACAGTACACATAAACTGCACATTATAGTTATTTATTCATGTACGTGCATACAGTCATAGTGTCGAGACTAAGTCTATCTGCAAACTGAAAGGGTGTCTAAAAGGCTACTTAAACAGTGTAACACCCCTCAAAAGAATTCATAGTAAGTACTCCCAGTAGCCTCTCAATACGTGTCGGGGGTTGTTTTGGCTAACTTAAGCTGACAACACACATTCGGAAAGAACATTGTTTTGAAACAGATAAAGAGTAAATTCGTGTTGTACATTTAACTCTTAATGGTGACCGGTCATCGCCCCTCTTCCTCCCGACCCTTAGTTTGGAAAGAACCAGCCGATGCCCTCGTAGACCCGAAGTCCGAAAGGCCCAACTGTAAAGTAGAGCGACAGTTGCAGCAAACCCCCTAAAATACTAAAAGTCTTAATCCCTCAATCTCATAGCCCTGAGCCAGTGAAATGGTATGTGGGACTGGCCCTCTCCATAGCGTGGTATGCTAGTCTTACCACGAGGAGAGGACCCTACACCATTGAAATCCCCAGGACATTCCTCCGTCCGCCATTAGTGAGGGCCGGGAATGCTGGGCAATGCGGCAACAACAAGTCTACTTTAACACACATTCAATCCCAGAGGGTAAAGTGACGGGGGGGAAGTTAAGAGCTCGCGTCGTTACACGCTCAAGGAACGAGCACGCCGAATGTGGGCCACCCAAAGTCATCGTGATCGATTGAAGGCACCCGCCTTCAATCTGTCTCAATGCAATAAACTACGTAACTGATTAAGATTAACACTCAGATGTTAAGTAACCTGAAACTTATAAATGATGCTACCAATTATCTATCATGGTATTCCCTTAGTCGCCTCCAGAGGTTTTCCAGTCTACTAGTATTCTCGTTAACCCCTCGTGCTAAGCTAAAATGCTTGTGGTGCGAGTGGGTTCACGCCGGTAGTGCTGAGCATCGAACCGGCGACCACATGATCACAAGTCCGACGCCTTAGCCGCTTGTTCCTATACTTATATACTTTATTTTACTCAGTCTTCATTCTCCTCATAATCATCGCCAAGTCCTCCGCTCAGCAAACGTGTGTTGTCTCCGTTACAATTGCATTCGCAATGCAAAAGGTGAGCAGTGATAATTTTATGCATAAAATATGTAATGGCTTCTCTCGCAAGCGTTTATTGGTAGAACTGACTAGACTACGTAATACTGAAACAGAGAAATAGATATAGAAAGGAATAGTCTGCAATCTTTGTATTTGTCTGTTAGGTTTCTGTATTTTTATTGTTTAATCTAATACTATTCACTTCAATATTCAGCTGGGCAGCGTTTTGGAAACTTCGACTAATAGCTGACGAAGCTGTCGAAAAACTGACGGCCGATGGAGCGGAAAGGTTCTTAAGAGGAGACGATGAAGTAGCAAGTGCAGCCTGGGAGTACCGCCTGCACGATGGGCCCAAGACCTCATATAGGTCGCAGGGAGTCAGTGGATGCAGGCCGCTAGCAATGTTTCCCGCTAGAAATCGATGGGGGAGGCCTATGTTCAGCAGTGGACGACAACAGGCTGATAATAATGATGATGAACCGAATACATTGCAGCAAATGCAGTTTTTAAGTTTGAAAAACGACTAAATCATATTCATAGCAGTGTTGCAAGTGTAAAATACTATACTAATGTCTATAATATCTGAAGAATTTGTTTGTTTGTATTGTTGTACGCGCTAACACAGAATAGATACAGTACAACAAAATATTCACTCCGCAACAGAAATTAAAGAAATAGGGACTCTTGCTGCGATATAATAAAGTCCTAGGTGACCCACATTTATATTCACCTACAAGTTCGTTCTCTTTTTATTGCATATCTCTTAACTGTCCTGACGAAATCAGGGTTGTCTTCGTTTAAAGAATATGTTATATGAATAATTGGTTACCTGCCAAGTGTGGTGATTATGGCAATATCCCTCAAAAACCTTGGCTTGACAAGTCTGTTAAGAGGAGGCCCAAGTTTAGGAGTGGACGTTGAAGTGAAGAAGACCAAAATCGATCATAGCCAAAGTAATGGATTCATAAACAATATCAATTATGTATTAGTATTTACAATATAAATACAAATAAAATATAACAAACAGTCGGGAGAACTACACTGATATTAGAAAGCAAAGAAAATTTTCAAAGTAGAATATAATTTCAAAACGATACAACACTAGATAATAACTCCTGTACCTTTGTACGAGCGATGCTGGAGGAATGCAATAAATATCCTTGTGCTACAGATAACAGGCGGAATCCTCAGCGCAGTTGTGTTATATACTACGAAAACTTTAATAATATCGGATAGGTACATTTTTTACATTACATCGAGTAATAAGTGAGAAAGTGGCCGCCTTTATTGGTAGCTTTGGGCGAGGCGCGGGGGACAGTGGTCAGACTTCAGTGTTAATCGACTGATAAAAGACGGAGCGCTGTCAAACAATGCACTGAGTCCGATTTTTTGTGCATTAGTGGGGATAACATTGTTGATATGTTTTTTCACAGTCCCCTTATGTAATAAAGAAAGTTGAGCTTTGATTTGCATCCCCTTTCACGTCGTATAAAAATTGTTATTTGCTATAGATATTTTACTGAAATGGTCGGGATTTTTGGGTCAGAGGAAGTCAAAATTTGGTGGTGTTTCCCTCGTACCACGTGATGCTATTAGCCCTTTAAATATGTTAGTACGGAACGTTTGAGGACTTTAGTTTTCATATAAAATGTAAGCGTCCAGTGGAGACTGCGTCATAATATTCTAGCTTATACCCGCGACTTCATCTGCGTAGACTCTGATTTGTCCATACAAAATATCATATCTACTACGTTTTAGAATACTTAACGAACGACAAAATAAATAAAACTTCCTAATTTATAATGTTAGCTAGAGTTAGTGTGCTATATTTTTTTCAAGTGAAAAATTTTTAGTTATTCTTTCTTATTTGACGTCAAGATATTAAAGCTTTGAAGATTCTACAGACATCATTCATTCATCAAAGGAAAAATGTAGCTTTCAGCTTTATAATAAGTTCCTTGTCCAGCCGACTAATTACCACGGATTTTTATAAATTAATTAACTAATAATAAAAGATTTACAACATAACCTTTGTGTTAAAACTGTTAAAGTCTTTATTTATGTCTTAAACTTTAAATGCTACAGAAGCAGTTGAATTATGTATTCATAAACGAACAAGATCCTAGCTGCCCTAGAAATCTTGAAGTCATTATTCCTCCCATTCATGCCAGCGAACCCGATTTTTTTTTGTCCTGGCGGAAATGCATTGACGCATTCCCACCGCCGCTGCAGCGTATTCGCGCGCTGGCGGTAGGATATGTTGGACTCGCCCTTTCTATAGCGTGGTATGCTAAACTCATACCACGAGGAGAGGACCACTAAAACCTCCCGGACACTCCTTCGATCCGCCGTTGGCGGGGGCCGGGTACGCATGAGCAATCCGGCCCCCCGACGGCACCCGCAGCCAATATGGTACGGGATCTCCGGGGCCACACTTACAGTGGCCCATTTGTCCAATTATAGGGACGCCCGGAGTGTAGAGGCGTCCCTACTCCTCATGGGATGCCAGCGACCCCCCTGAGTTGATGTTTAAGTCAAGCCTCACAGGGGACGCCTCTGCACAGTTTGCAGCAAGAGGCGTACCCTGTGAGGCTTGACTTAGTTTTTAGTTTAAAACCATTAAATAAGACCCTACTAGCCTTTATGTCCATTGAAGTAGCAAAAGCGTCGTGGCTAACTTAACTCATCCAATATAATTATGTCAATGTGACATGTAGTAGCAAAAGCCTCGTGGCTAAAACAACTCACTCAATATGACGTATGATTTGAGTTGGCCACGAGGCGTCAGAAAAAAACACCTCAAAATGTTGGTGGGAGGGTTTTACCAACACGACAATTGAAGCGATCTTGCCGAAACTGTAACGTTTTCTGCGAGGCACGGTCCACGGATAAGATACCTACCACCAAATTCCTGACTTCTAGCAGGTATTTCTAAGGAAATTTATCGTGGGAATTTTTTTTTCCGATCCGGGACATTTTTAAGACCCCAATCCAGTCGAGAGAATAATACCTCTCTAATTGTAGACCAAATTAAAAATCTGTCACACCATCATTACAATAAATGTAATTATTGTTTAATTTTATTATAATAAAATGTATTTTAAAAACCAACATGCTACCACGAGAAAATTGACAATTTCATTTCATTAAAAAAAAACATATTCAAAATGTTTATTTATTAAGCTCAAAGTAGGTATTTGGCCCACAACATAACCAAAAGTGTTCTTAGTACAGTCAGCAACGAATTGTTTCGTAAACTTGGGAAACATTTCAACAATCCCGTTTATGTTAGCGGATGGAATAGCCAGGATTTGTGTGGAGTGTACCTACCTAATTATTTGATATATGGACTTTAAAATATACGTTTCTATTTGTTTTAATACAGTTAACATCATCATCATCAGCCCGTATAATGTCCACTGCTGAACAAGGGCACCTCCCGAGGGAGGGTTTTTGCCATAGTCACCACGCTTGGCAGGCGGATTGGTGACCGCAGTGTTATGATGTAAAACACAGGGTAAACGCTGCTGCCCGTTTCCTGGTTCGTTTGTTATAGATGATGTTATAACAATCGGGACCAACGGCTTAACGTGCTTTTCGAGTTACAGTTAACAAAGGAAACCTATATTTAAAGAGAGACGTAACATAATTATACTCATTCACAACCAGACCCAGAAAACGAACCTTAGATTTAATAAAAATGTTCATTGTCCGGCGAGGGAATCGAACCCATGACCTCCGAGACCGAAAGCGAGACTTATATTGCTGCGCCACAAAGGTTGTCGTAGCAATTTTATTAATTTGAATGTTGTCAAGCTGAAGAGTTTTTGTTTGAGCGCGCATATCTCAGGAACTACTGAACCGATTTGAAAACATATTTCAGTGTTAGATAGCCTATTTATTTAGGAAGGCTATATTTTATTATTATTTAATTATGGAGTTCCCACGGGAACCGGATCTACACAGGTGGAATCTAGTGTTGATTAATAATTTATCTCTTGCCTTTCATTTTACCACAACCAAATAACATTATTGATTACTGTAGTGTTACTGAGTCAGAATAAGGTTCTTCTACCCTTATAAGAGATAAGGGTGGTTAGTGCTGGACATATCTACTGTACTGGTATTAGCTGTCCTTGTATTTGAACCCGTATGCTTAACATCAGATGGATATAAATGATCTGCTTGGTCAAGAATAAAAAAAACTATAATAAGGACAGTTATTCTGCGCTTAGGTATTTACATACACTCTCAGACTCACAACTCTCAACGTTCACTATCAGAATCACAATGTTTAAGATTAAATCTAGCAAAATTATCACTTACAAGCTGTCCCGCTACTTCCGCGTTGATCCTATTCTCTTGGAAACCTTGACTTATAATACCTAAAGACTATGGACACACACAAATTATAGGGCTTTCTATTGGTAAAAGAATTCCCAAAATCCATGTAATAGATCCAGAGAACCAGAAACTTTACCTCTTTATAATGTTACTCGTAGTATAGAAATAGCTACAAAAAATGTATATATGTACATAAAAGATGAGTAGAGCCCCTATAGAGTAGTAGATTAGTTAATGCTGTACATCCACTGTATTTGCCATTCAAGCAGCTCCGCCATTTAGCATCAAATCATCATTAGTCCACTGCTGGATATAGGCCTCCTTCATAGATCTCCAGTTACTGCGGTTGGAAGCGGCCCGGATCAACCGTGATCCTGCGGCCTTAACCAGGTCGTTCGTCCATCTAGTTGGTGGACGTCCTACGCTACGCTTGCCGATCCACGGTCTCTATTCGAGAACTTTTCGGCCCCAACGGCCATAAGTTCTCCGTGCTATATGTTTTGCTCACTGCCACTTCAACGAACTCATCCATTGGGCAATGTAAACCACGTTCTTCTAAGCATCTCCTCCTTTCAGATTCGATCTTGTAAAGAAACCACGAGCCATAGCCCTCTCCATAGCTCGTTGGGCATCAAATTAATGCTCCTAACATTCAAAATAATACCCTCTGGCATAAACTATTCACATTTCTACGGAAATCTCTGCTTTAAAGTAAATTCCTATGTCATTAAAGTGAAATAACCGTCCGTCCGTCAAGTGTACTTTTTATTTGGCATTTAATTAGAGGCTTTGCCGGCTTGCAGTCCGGGTGATGTGACCTAAATACGAAAAATGTTATAGCCAGTACCTTGTATATATATGTTCACTGCTTCGTTGGTACAGGGGTTGTATTTTAACTAGCAATGTCTCGGCTTCGAGTCATGTGTTAGGAAAGAAACACTTCTTAATTGAAGTTAACATTTTAATACTCTTTCCATCGTCCGTAAGTACGTCTTTATGAAAAAAAGAAAAAGTTCCAGAAAGTTAAAATATAGAATAAGTAAACTAACTTAAATATATAGTTGAAGAGTTTGTTTGATTGTACGCGCTGATCTCAGGAACTACTGGTCCGATTCGAAGAAATATTTCAAAGCGGACCAGTAGCTTTGTTTGATAGTCCATTTATTGAGGAAGGCTATAGGCTATATTTAATCATGAATTTTCTACGAGAATGGGAGTAAGGTGGGTGAAACTGCGCAAGGAAGCTAGTATAATATAATATATTATATTGTTATGTTGTTGTTCCAGAATATATTATGTTAGTTAATGTATTGTGTCTGTCGGTGGTGATTCAAGCCTTTGTAGTATTTCAGACTACAATCTTTGTCTGTGCTAAATGTTACATAACAGACATCCATACAAACAAAAGTTACATACAAACTTTCGGATTCATGAAGAAACCTGAGATTTTCGATTAAGAAAATTCGTAAGAAAGTATCAGTCAGAAAGTTGGTTGTATTGTCGGTAAAGTAATAGAGAGATAGGGAGAGAGAGATAAATTAAAGGAAAAGAGAGGTGCAATAGTGTTAACGCACTCTCTATAATATGTGCTGCATACCTAGATGGGCAATCCGCTATCGACCGATTTCGACTAAGGCACCAAAACTAGAGTTTTTGAAATCTCGAATTTTCGAAAATCGAATCGAAATCAGTTGTCTGTCTATGCCATAAAAACTATAATTGCAAATATGATAAGCGCCAAATAATTATCTGGTCTGTAAAACACAATGCTACAGCATTCAAACCGCGGGGCGTAGCTAGTACCGTATAAAGACAAGTTTTGTTTTTAATCACCGCAAAAATTACACAAAGGATTTTATGCCCGACGCCTGGCTTGAATATCTAGTAATAAATAATATTAAATATAAATTATTCATCGCTACTTTACCATTAAAACCACCGAGTGAAAATGAGCTATTTATTTATTAAACTTTATTTAAACATCCGCCTCCTCCACCTCCGTAGCGTAGCGGTATTACTCCCGTAGTGTAGCGGTATTACCTCCGTATAGTAGCGGTATTACCTCCGTAGCGCAGCGGTATTACCTCCGTAGAGTAGCGGTATTTGGCTCGCTTTAAGTGTCGGAGGTCGTGGGTTCGATCCCCACGCCGGACAGGAAATCTTTGTGTAAATTCTAAGTTTTCTTTCCGGGTCTGGTTGGTTGAGGGACTACCCTCCGTGCCTCGGAAAGCACGTTAAGCCGTTGGTCCCGATTGTTATAACATCATCTATAATCATCGTATATCAAGGTACGGGCAGCAGCGTTTCCTTGTGTGGTACAACATAATACTGCGGTCACCAATCCGCCTGCCAAGTGTGGTGCCTATGGCAAAACCTTCCCTCGGGATGAGTCCCTTGTTCAGCAGTGGACGTTGTACGGGCTGATGATGATGATAATGACTTTACCATTGAAACCACCGAGTGAAAATGAGCTATTTATTTATTAAACTTTATTTAAACATCCGCCATTTTATTTACATTGTGACGTAACATCCGTCAGGGAGATGTCGAACACAATTCGGGGAATTCAAATTTCCCACAATTTTGCAGAATTGCATCTGTTTGAAGCGACAGCTAACCTAACATCGCGCTGCGAAACGAATGCTTTGGTGGTGGTATTTCAGTAGGTAAAAAAGAAAATACATTTATTTTTTCCTTTTTGAAGATTACTAAGCAGAGTTTTTGGACACTATGTACTTGCATTCTTGTTAACCCCTCGTTATAAGCTAAAATGTTTGTGTTACGAGTGGGTTCACGTCGGTAGTGCAATGGGTGTGGATCGAACATGCAACCACAAGATCACAAGTCCGACGCCCTTTTAAATTACTCCAATGTATTTATACCCAATCACAGCTGTAATTCTTAGTAGCTCTATGACTCGGTTCAATTTCGCATAGTTTTAAAAAGCCGGTTATAACCGGACACTGTGCACGGAGCTGTCCGGATGTATCCAGAAATGTCCGGAATGCGTTCGGACACGTCATTATTGCTTCACGTGGCTAGTGAAAAAGTTTCAATTTCACATATTTCGTTGCTTCTCTGTCTTTATTACATTTTTGAAGAAAACATTTTGAAAAAGGTGAAATATTATTGGTTAATTTTTTACTTAGTTTCTTTATACAATGAATGTGTCTCAATACACCGTTATTTTTGTGATGTGGGTAATGCAAATAATAAGTAATTGGCACAAATACATCTAAAATTTAATATAATTAATTAAAAATTTCCTTCGTCCGGTACGAACTAAATACGCGGAATTAGTTCAAATCACTAATTAATCACACTTTGTTGGGTCAGCTAGTAAATCACACTAGACAGTTTTAAGGATAAAGATATAAAAACTATACTAAAATAAGTAGAAATAATCAAATAAATTTATTTAATTTAACATAATAAATTTGTAAGCCCAAATATGTGTTGACTATTTACAAATATCTGTAGTAGGCTTATGTGAATTAAAACTTTTTTTTATATATATTTTTTTAATCAAGGAAGTTGCACACATATTATGTCATCATCATTGTCTACATATATAATCCTTCTCCTTGTTCCAAGCACCGATTTGCTTTCGATGTCTTTTGTAAGTTTGTATGCCTGTACAATATATCTTGTACAGGTGGACCACGGGGAAAAAAAATTACCCGTGGTACAACCAGGTGAACTGAGGTGGACTACGGGAACACATTAATTCCCATGGTACACCCAGTTAGATTGCGGTGGACCACGGGGAAAAAAAAATACCCGTGGTACAACCAGGTGAACTATGTAGGTGGACCACGGGCAAGAAGTGATTAAAGCTAATTGTTTTATAAAAAAAAAAAAAAAATGACACGTTTCTTTACATCCAGTCTTCGTATACTACTACAATGACATCGCCTCCTGTTTACCCAAACAATAACAAAGGGACCGAACCCGCACTGTAGCATGAAACAAAAAAGAAAATACTCTTTGTCATCGTAGAACAATACTTCGATACCAAACTATCGAACCTTGTACCTATTGTTGATTTGACATAGTTGAGTGTTAACTGTTGATCTGACAGGGTTATCAACCTGTATAAAAAAATGAATTCTTAAGTCAATACTAACATCAAATAGAAGTAAATTATTTGATTGTTTAATTTAAATGAGATTCAAACTCACCTAATCTCAAGAACTACTGGTATGATTTGAATCAGTGTTAGATAGTCGATTGAGCAAGCTTATAGGTTATATTCAATTATGTAATTCCCACGGCAAACGAGAGCTACGCGGGTGAAACCGCGTACGGGAATTATAGCTTATGTTATCCGGGGATAGTGTAGCTTTCCAACGGTGAAAGAATTTTTAAAATCGGTCCAGTATTTTCGCGGAGCCTATTCAATACAAACAAACAATCAAATCTTTCCTCTTAATAATATTAGTACCTATAGACTAGCTTCCCGTGCACGGTTACAAGTACATTATAGATTGTTGTGTCTCTGCGCCGGTGGAAACCCCCATATGGTGCTCCCAGGTACCTTGCGACTTGCAACACACTAAACTACCCTAATATCTTAAATTGAATGTCCTTGCAAATTCTTTGCGAGCCTGCAATCACGAGCGTCCATTGTGCAGGATGTTTAATTTGTAGTTTTTATTTTAAAGCTATAGTATGCGTGGGGATGGAACCGGCGACCACAAAATCACAAGTGCGAGGCCCTAGCCATTGGGCTACAGCCGTTTAGCTAATTGCTAAGCACTAATGCAAAGAATGTTAAAAATGGACGATTCACGTTCCCACTTATCTAATATACAGATAGACAAACGTTGTACTGTAATTATTATTAGGTATTAATAAACAAACATAAGAGCGTATATTCACAAATAGACTAGTAAATAATCCTTCCATTATAGTCGAATAAAGCCGTTAGCATTTGATATAATGTTCCTGCAGCAACTACCATTAATGGATACATCAAACGTAATGCAAATGCTTCGGGCCATTTGTAGCAGAATTATGCACGATATTCCCTAGTTACGGTGCTACTATTCCAAAAATTTAGGCCAGATTTTGATATCCGTTATGATACAAGGCCGTCATAACATTTTAAAGACCTTTACCACATAAAGATCGGGGGGCTTATCCAGTAAGTAAATAGGCAAACTGTTTCTTGTTGTGTTTTCTTTCTTTTTCTCGTTTCATATGTGTTGAATGGAACGACAGCTGCAAATACGTATTTAGGGGCAGGCCGGGGTCTTTTTTGATCACGGGACCCTGGTCAGTATTTCCCAGTTAAAAACATGGGCCTGTATGAAGACAAGGAACGATTTTTTTTGCAGATTATCCAAAAGTGTTCTATAAACAAGTTGTAAGTTACTAGCGGCCTGCCCCGGCGTCGCACGGGTAGATTTTTATAGCCTGTGTTACTAAGGGATAACGTAGCATTCTAATCGTGAAAGAATTATCAAAATCCGATCAGTAGCTTTTGAGTTAATTCGAATCAAAGATACAAAATACAAACTTTTACTCTTTATAATATTAGTATAGATAAAGAAGCGAACATACAAAATATTTCATCTGTGATCGATTGCTACTCGATGGTTCTTCAATGGTTTGCAGCGTGATGGTAAATAGCCAACGTATTAATTAAGTATCTGTGTTCGAATTTAAATGCAAAATCATTAAGTAGTCTTTTACGTCAAACAGTCATAGTTAAATGTTCGCATTTCAATTTATTTCATTACTTCTTCTTACTCAACAACACCCTCCGTAGCGTCCGTGAGCTAGAAGCTTGAAACATAATTAAATCAAAGTCACAATTCCACGGAAACAAAGTCACGGGCACGGCTAGTTCTGATAAAAATCTTTCGATCGATCTCATGGTGTGCTCTCAGTTCTCTAAAACGCTAGCTGTTATATGTTGATAAGTTTGTATACATATTTATCAATCAAACAGGAGTTCAGTCGTATTGACTGCGGTTGGCTAGGTTAGGTTAGTCGTCTATAAACATCAAGCGGATTGATTCCAGTAGATATTACAAGCGGTTAAACTGATAAATATATTTTGAATCAGTTTAAACGACTCGTATCTTATATGCAGCTAGCTTTCCGCGCGCGGTTTTAACCGCGTAACTCCTTTTCCCGTAGGAACTTCATAATTTAATATAGCCTTTGTCATCTGGGGATATTGTAGCTTTCCAATGGTGAAAGAATTTTTCAAATCGGTCCAGTAGTTTCGGAGCCTATTCAATACAAACAAACAAACAATCAAATCTTTCCTCTTTATAATGTTATATAGTATAGACTAGCTGCTGTTAGCGTAGGATCTTCAAAATTAAATATAGCCTTGACCTTCCTTGATAAATGAGATGAAAATATTTTTCACATCAGACCCGTCGTTCCTGAGATTAGCGCGTTTATTCGTTTATAAACAAAATAGTCAGCTTTATATATTAGTATAGATATAGATAAGTAAGTTGTCATGAATAACTGACTGACAGAATTACGCAAAGGCTAGTGGTCGCAGAGGCCTTAAACTTAGAGAGTTTTTTTTTTCAAGATTTATCCTTATAATGATAAAAATAAGTGTAATATAATAATAAATCTGCATTGAGAGATCGAATCTACGAAGGGTCGCGTGTAACAACTAGTGTATTAGTAAAACCAAAGTTAGTTCAAACAAAAATCTGATTGATGGTCATAAGACTTGACAATGGTTTGACCGATTTTCAATCGTCAGGGCCATGTTGGTATTTGATATATGATAGCAACCCGCTCGGCTTCACACGGGTGCAATGCTGATTTATTATAGTTACAGGTAACGGGACAGGACTTGAGTCACTCTTTCCATGTAAAGAAACCGCATCAAAATCCGTAAAGATGCATAGCATAAATAGGGACAGACATACAGCGGAGAGTGCCTTTGTTTTATGCTATGAAGTGATTATTATTTTGGAGACAATCAAAGCCAGGCATGCTAGAATACAATATTTTCAAATTACATAACAAAACAATATCACATGCCCACCCAACTCTACTCAAAGCGAAAATAGTTCATCGGTTAGAAAACTACTTGTACCGTCCGTCGTTAAAAAGATGACGCTCCAGATTAGCCGTAATCTCGTGGTGAGTTCACCGGACATAGGTCTTGTGTGCCTATCAATCCATCAAGCACTAAGTACCGTTGAGTACGGGGGGTTAGGGCCGCTAGGCGTTTTGTTATTCCATGCGATCATAGGGTTAAGGGTTAAGCCTACCTACCACTCACGGTTTTTGTGAACCACGAAAAATTGTTATGAATGAAATGTTTTCAGTAGCAGTCTCGCAGGATTATTTTTTGAATTTAATTTAAAAAATACTAGTTGTATACATATCTGCTTTTCAGGAAACTGTTTAATGGCAAGATATTATGCGCTCATCATTTTGTATATAACCTTATTACTATTTTAAAATTATGTATTATAATACCTTTTTAAAAATGATAAGGTTGTATAGGTATATATTCTTATATACAACAGCCCGTTTACGTCCACTGCTGAACATGGACCTCCTTTTTCAGACCTTCGCTAGCCAGGTTCTTTAAGGGACATTGCCATAATCACCACGCTTGACAGGCGGGTCGCAGTAGAATGGTTAGTAACGTTGAGCTGGTAGATGCTGCTGCCCATCCATCATATGTATACATATATCCCTTAGTTGCCACTTACGACAACCATAGGAAGAAAGACCATCCCGGTCTATTCTGAGCCGGACACCACACATACCATATATACAATTATGCTGTCATTTTATTTCGACCGTTGTTTTTACCGACAGTTTTGGTATGTTTTTCTTAGTTTCACTTCAACAGCTTCATAAATTGCCGTAATCACCACGCTTGTCAGGCGGAGTGATGATTACAGTTCGATGGTAAATATTCTTAACGGGTGTTCCATAGTCGCCTCTCACGACACCCTTGGGAAGACATGGGTTGTTAAGGACCCTCCCAAGGCCTATCCATTAGCCATAGTAACCGCGATTGGCAGGCAGGATGGTGACCGCAGTATTATATAGATACGTAATAATACACCAAGTACACGTTGCTTCCCGCACTATGGTATGCAATTACTATAGATGATGTTACAACAAGTGGGACTAACGGCTTAACGTGCTTTCTGAGACACAGGAGATAGAACCAATCTGACTTGGAAACAAATTTTAGATTTTACACAAAGATTTCTTGTCGACCTCAGGCTCGTACCCACGAACTCCGACACTTTAAGCGTTACATACCATTACGCCACGGAGGTTTTCATTCAAGGTTGCAGGTTCTAAAACATTAAATAAAACATTTTATACCACTAGCAGGAGCTGTGGTGTGGTGGTATAAAATGTTTCAAAATGTCAGTTAGTTAGTAATTCATGAAACAATTGATTATCCGGAGCAGGTGTCATCAACAAAGATAAATTAAAACAGAATCCATAATTGTTATATAGATCCTTTGACATCTGCCAATACGAGATGTGATCCAGCTTGCACATTGTAACACATTTACAATTATAAAAATAGTTTACGGACAGGTGAAAATAGCAAATATTTCTGTACTTATGTAGCCTGTATGTTTACATATATTTCACCTATAAGTATAGGGAAGGTGATATAAACATAACGGTTGATGTCAGCTGCGTATTCAAGATGTAAATTTAACTCCAGCTTATTTAATCATATGTTGTGTAGATTGTAAGACTATATTGTAGGTTACAAGAATGTTTTTGTAATTTAACTTGAATAAAATAAATATAGCAAATAGTTACTAACGTTAAATTAGAAACTTATTTACTAACACGATTTCTAGCACATCTGAAATAAATTTAAACATAATTGAATAGTAAATGTCACCTATTTATAGTAAATTTTATATGCAATGTGAATTATCTTGACAAGTACAAGTGTATGTAAATACCTAAGTGCTGAATAAAAATCGTTGATTTCGTTTAACTCCTGCATTAGGGAAATGAATCTTGTGTCGCGGGAGACTTCACAAACGCTTCATTCCCGCGAATGGAGCCATTCCCGTATATAAAGCACAATCAGACTCAGAGCTATATAACCAACTATCTGTAATTCAAACAAATAATTGTCTCGGTTGGGAATCGAACCACGAACACCAGATCTCAGAAGGAACTACAGTAACTAGTAAGCCTCCGGTACAGTCCAAAAAATATAAGAGAAAATAATTGTTTGTTTGTTTATGCAAATGTTTAATTTTAGACCTCATAAGCGTAAGGACTGATGGATGTACCTACTATTAAATTTCAGAAGCATGTCGTCAGGGCCCGTCCATTAATCACGTAATCTTTTTTTAAGCATATTTTAACCTCCCCTCCCCCTTAGTGATATAATTATGTTGATGTTTAAGACTACCCTCCATCCCCCACCCAACATCACGTGTATTTTTTCTAATTATTTTAGAATATTATCTTAAATATCATTTTCGCGTTCCTTAGTTATAAAATGAGAAGTTTGATCATGTGGCCAATAAAGAAATGTGTGGCTGGACTTATAATTTCCCAAAAATAAATACACGTGATATCTTACTACACCCCCCTCCCCCCTTGTGACATTTTGTGATTTTTGTCAAACCCCTCCCCCCTTTCAAGCCTCACATGATTAATGGACGGCCCCTAAGTGCCAGTTTAGGATACAGGCACTTACGACCAAATGCTTCTGAAACATAATTGTACATCCGATCTTATGCTTCTGAGCTCAAGAATTGTATTCAACAATTAAATACAAAAAATCACGTGAACGACACGGGGTACAGGCAGATTTTTGAAACTGAAAAAAAAGAAGTTAGGTTATGTTATTTATTAACTTTAGCACTGGAATAGTCTGTTGTGGACTTCATGTTTAAGGCAATTACATTTTACTAATACCCAGTTTCTCATAAGTGAATCAAAGCAACGATCAACTAGCATAGTTGTTAATTTAACTTTGCTGACAAATTAAATTAAGTTTTAGAAACGTGACCAAAACTTCTAGTAAGCACCCACAAAATGACATTTGTCAATAGAATGTACGAAAATGTTAAAGATAGATTAACTAAGACGATAGTCACGTCTAATTAGCTAATCAAGCTTTTGAAGCATCATTTGACCGTTAAAAATAGATGAAATTTTATTTGATAATTTTAACTTAGGTAATCGTTTCAGATACTAGATGTAAATCTGGTAACTCTTATGTGCTACAAGTTCTGTTTAGATTTGGCTGAAATGTTGCACATACGATTGTTTTTAAGCTAAATTAATGACCTTTACGTTAGCAGAACACATTACGCCATGAACTGCTGGAGCAAAGTAGTAGTCTAATATAAAACTTGTCAATCAATTAATCAGCCTATTTCTGTCCAGTACTGGAGATAGGCCTCCCCTCATTTGCGCCATACACCATAACATCATTAATACTTCCGTATTCCGTAATAATAAACTCTTCAAAAATGTAATGTAAGCGTTTTTAGGGTTCCGTAGCCAAATGGCAAAAAACGGAACCCTTATAGATTCGTCATGTCTGTCTGTCTGTCCATCCGTATGTCACAGCCACTTTTTTCCGAAACTATAATGTTTAAACTTGGCAAGTAGATGTATGTTGTGAACCGCATTAAGATTTTCACACAAAAATAGAAAAAAAATTGGGGTTCCCCATACATAGAACTGAAACATCAAAAAAAATTTTTCATCTATAAAAATGATATTGAGGTTTCTAATATCATTTTTTTCTTAACTGAATAGTTTGCGTGAGAGACACTTCCAAAGTGGTAAAATGTGTGTCCCCACCCCGTAACTTCTAAAATAAGAGAATGATAAAACTAAAAAAAATATATGATGTACATAACCATGCAAACTTCCACCGAAAATTGGTTTGAGCGAGATCGAGTAAGAAGTTTTTTTTAATACGTCATAAACCGTAAACCGCAATTTACCTTTCATTTAATCAACTATGTATTATTAACATCGATCAAAGTTACAACGAATTACAAGAACTTATACTGCATTACTTGTATTTTTGATATCAAAAATAGGTAGGCACTTGCAACAAGTACGGAACCCTTCGTGCGAGAGTCCGACTCGCACTTGGCCGGTTTTTTTTATAAAAATATATCTGTATTTATGAAATATGTGCGTATATTTATGGATATATGTTATTTGAAACAGAATAATATTCAGAACCTTAATTTATAGTCTTTCTTCTCCGAGTATCACACCGTAGGTAGATAGAGAAAGACTCGTAGGAAGCTAGGATAGGGTCCGATCGTCCTCGGAAGGCGAGGCTCGCGACGCATTCTATGCTTCAGACCCGATCCCAGCCCGCGCTTCGCGTTGATCTTAATTGTATTTATAATATAATAAACGACTATCACATGCCATAACAACATTGGTAAATTTTATTTAATAACATTATTGTTGAAATGTAAGCTAAATTATTAGTCAAGATTTATTGTCATTGTATTTGACTTTCAAAAAACGTTTTCATTTCATTTCAATTCTACAATGAAAATAAACATATTGATGAATATTTCCATTGTTGATGTCAAAAAAGAAGTCAAAAAAAAAAAAATGAAAATCCTTAATATCAATAGAAATAGTTAGCATGAATAGATCTAGTTGTATGTATCACAGAGAAACTCATCAAGGGTGTAGTAGCAACCGCTGCTTAAACTTTTTTAAGTTGTAAATTGACTTCAAGTGTACAGGTAGTTTATTAAAGAGTTTAACCGATTGATAACCTGCTGCATGACGCACTACGTCTTGAATATCACCAAATGAGGTTGAATCTTATTTTGTAGGTCCCTACGCCTAGTAGTTGAATTAAATTATGTTTAGTTATCTATACTTATACATATAATTAAAAGGAAATATCTAATTGTTTGTTTATTTGTATTGAATAGACTCCGGAACAACTAGTCCAATATCAAAAATTCTATGTTATCCAGGGGTAATAGAGGATATCTAATTATTAAAATCCATGAAAACTGGAGCTACGTGCTCGATGCCGCGCGCGGGAAATTAGATATAAATATAATATATTTTATATATCATATAAAAGGAGGAGTAGGCACCACAATGTGAGAAGTGGAAGTAATTTCGAGTGGAATTAAGCCCAGGAGTGTGACAGTATTCGCACACGATATAAATATCCCGATATAATAATTCCCGGATACAAAGCACTTTCAGACTCATAACAACTATTTGAAGTTTTCACAAATAATTGTACAAACTTAGTACACAATGTTTCAGAAGGAACTATCGCAACCACTTCTACCAGCTCAGCACCACATATAAAATAAACACAAACGCGATAAATCATATTGTAGCGTTTAAACGTCATATCTTATATTTGAATTTCAGCCATTAGAGTGATGTATCACCAATTAACTCATCAACAATTCGTATTCGCGCTAAAATACTACAGCAGGTGATATTCAAGTCAAGGTCATTGAAAACACGTTTTACTTTTGTATTTCATCATCTGTCAACAACAGATGATTCGTTATGAACATTGTATCTCATTAAAACAGCTCGGTGAAGCAGGTGTCTAACCATTGAAGTTCTAGTATGCGATACCACAGTGTTATGGCATGTACCTACAGGTGATATTACTGGAACTAATTAGGTTTTTGTTTCATTTACGGTACTGGAGATCCTAGATGTTGTTTGTTGGCCAAGTTATAAGCGGTAGCAGGAAATAAACGGTACCTACCCTTAGTCAGTGACTTTTTTATCAATATCATCAGCCCGTACAGTTCAGCTGAACATGGGCCTCCTTCCGAGGGAAAGTCTTGCCACAGTCACTACGCTTAGCAGGTAGGATGGTGACCGCAGTATTCTGTTGTAACACACAAAGAAACGCTGTTGCCCGTACCCTGGTATACAATTGTTATTGATGATGTTATAACAATCGGGACCAACGGCTTAACGTACTTTCCGAGGGATGGATGAAAGTCCCTCAACCATCCAGACCCGGAAATAAATTTAAGAATTTACACAAAGATTTTCTAGTCCGGCGAGGGCATCGAACCCACGACCTCCAAGATTTAAAGCGAGCCAAATACTGCTTCGCTACGGAGGTTGTCTATATTTCCTAATTATATTATACTAAACGCCATCACTTATCACTTATGCTGGTTTCTATATGATGTGTAGCACAGACGCAGGCTCCTCGGCACGAGGCAGGCAGGTGCATCGCACGCGCGCCGTGAGAGACGCCTAACTACCTGCCTACTGTATGTACGTACATATTGTGTGCATACCACGAATTTTCATGCCTGTTCCTTTTTTAAGATTGAATTATATACATTGAGAATGACTTTTTTCTTTTGTGGACAATTTAGGTTTATTCCCGGGATTCGGTGAGTCTCAGTGTATCTATTGTCATTGCAATGTTGTTTTTTTATTTCACATTACAGTTTTTCATTTTTTACATCACAACTTTTTCGCCAAAATGCCGTCGCAGTTTGGAGGCGCTTCGCTCATTATCACTACATAGTATAAAACAAAGTCGCTTTCTCTGTCCCTATATCCCTATGTATGCTTAAATCTTTAAAACTACGCAACGGATTTTGATGCGTTTTTTTTAATAGATAGAGGGATTCAAGAGAAAGGTTTATGTATAATACATCAGCATTGTACCCGTGCGGAGCCGGGGCGGGTCGCTAGTCTTTATATAAAGCAGAACAGTTGGTTTGTTTGTTTGCTTGAACGCACTTATCTCAGGAATCTACTGGTGCTACTACATGGCACTTTTACTTCTTCTTCAACAGCCTGTTTTGTCCATTGCTGAACATTCTGCTCTTTATTTCAAACCTTGGCAAGCCAGGGTCGTTGAGGCATATTGCCATAATCAACACGCTTTACAGGCGCATTGATGATCGCAGTCTGATGTTAAGTAGCCTTCAGTTGAAAGACGTGGCAGCCCATTCATCAGATATATGTCCCTTATTCGCCTCTTACAACACCTATAGGAAGCCTTGGAATGGTCAATTCTAAGCCGAAAACCTTAGGCTTATTATAATTTTACTTCAATTTTATTTATTTGTATAGATAAAGATTTACGTATTTTGCTGTCAGATTGAACGTAACTTTGTAAAGCAAATGATTTTAACTATCGTGTTAAAGTGAAATTCATGATATATCGGCTGCCAACTCATGGTCGCGCTACAATACAGGCTCAATTAACTGACTTGTGAAATATAAGATGTTTCCCTAGAGTTTTTAATCATTTGTATAGATGTGGATAGTTTGACTGAGTCAATAGGCAGGTATTCTGCTGTAAGTACCGGCCGGGTTGAAAAAAATGTTGTTTTTTTATTTGAGATCTAGAAAGCGCTAAAATTTACGTGATATCTATATGCCACGTCAGACCAAAACTACTAATTAGTAATTTTAGTATTTTAGTCTAATGTCTGTGTCCTGATTTCATTCCCGGATCAATGACGTCATTACACCGAAAACATAAAAGTAAAGGATCGCGTTCTTGTTTTTAAACTAGACCTATGAGGTCTTAAAATGGCTGATCACGTTTCGAAAATTAAAGACATAGACAAAAAACATAATTTTCATATTAAGTTTATACAACCATCTTCAAATTGTATGAACAGAAATTACCATATTAAGGTTTCTTACGACAAATACTATCAGAAATAAACTTCATTCTAACATACTAGCCTATTCAAGGTTAAAGATCATTTTGGACCTTAACCTTACAAATAATAACCCACCAGATGTGTGTCAACAATTATAAATACCTTCTCGCAGCTGCCCGCAAGGTGGCGCTACACCTGCTGCTAAAACGAATGCTGCTAATGCGAAGTAAAGATACAACTTCGTGGTTTTATTTAATTATTTGGATAAGTGAGAGCAACTTGGCACGTGCTGATAGTATTGTAAGATGTAGGGGGTACCCCTCGTACATTTTTGTTAATGCTATCCAGTAAAGTCTATAGATTTAATAGTCAATCTATCTTAATGTTTACTACCAGTGTTGTATGTATCATCATCATTATCATCATCATCAGCCCGTTCAACGTCTACTGCTGAACATGGGCCTCCTCTCTAGGGAGGGTTTTGCCATAGTCACCACGCTTGGCAGGTGGATTGGTGACCGCAGTATTATGTTGTAATAAACAGGGAAACGCTGATGCCCGTTCCCTTATATACGCTTGTTATAGATGATGTCATAACTATCGGGACCAACGGCTTAGCGTGCTTTCCGAGGCACGGAGGGTAGTCCGTCAACCATGCAGATCCGGAACGAAATCTTAGAATTTACACAAAGATTTCTTGTCCGGTGTGGGGATCGAACTCACGACCTCCAAGACTTAAACCAAGCCAAGTACCGCTACGCTACGGAGGTTGTATGTATATGATGTTACAATACTTCATAAAAAAATAAAAACTGATGCCTAGCAATCTAATGTTAAGTGATATAAGGTTTCAAATACAAGGGCAGTTAGAACAATCGAGCCAATAGTCTTGTTGTTGTTCAATTTGGCATGCTTATGTCAGACGTGGTACGATGCAGGTACAACTCTGCTAGCAATCTTTTTTAAAAAGGGAGAAAACATATTTCTCCGTGTACTCTGGTGACCTAACGTCTTTTTTCCCCCGATATTTTTACCAAGTTTATTTTATTTATTTATTTATGTACACACAAGAAATATAGTGAAGAAAAAACAAATACAAACAAAAGGCAATGTACAAAGGTACTACTTCTTTCTAAAGAAATCTCTTCCAGTACCTAGACCTGCGAAAGAAGAGATGTAAATAAAGAAAGCAATAATAGTGTGAAGGTAATACATACATACAATAACTACACATATACTTAAATACATACATAAAATTATAAATAGTTATAATACATACACAAAAAATAATATAATCACGAAGAGGACAGATAGTGTACTTTCACTCTTTTTTGAAAAGGGAAAGAGTATTGCAGTTACGGATATTAGCTGGAAGCGAATTCCACAATTTGACTGCATGAACTATAAAGGAGTAGGAATAAAAATCGGTTTTGTGGGAGGGGAATCTAAGGAGTGCTTTAAGGTGTGACCTGCAATGAACATCGGGAGAATGTATAAAGGAAAAACGTTCTCGCAGGTAGGAAGGATATGAGGGATTGTGCAGGATGTTAAAAAGGAGACATAATATTCGAGTATTTCTGTGTATGTGGTCAGGCCGTGACCACGATCAAACCAAATAGGTTGAAAAGTGAGAAGCAAGCTTGCGCTTAGCCTATAAACTGGCTTAGTTTGTTGTTAATAAATCATTTCTATACCTCAGAAGAATAAGCTCGGATGTGCCATTATACGTCAGAAACATTCGTCGTATGCGCCTTTACCGTACACTTACGGCACTTACGACCAAATGCTTCTGAAGATTACAGTACATCCGACCTTATGATCCTGAGCTCTACATTTAATAAGACGTGCTCACCTATATGCCCAGTGAAGGAGCAAAAGACTCGTCCATAACAATATAAGTCCGTGAGAACAAAAAGCAAAAGAAACCCACTTTACTGTGGGAGTCGATTTCGGAAAATCATTTCTTAGCCTCTTAAGGCGTCATCTGTAGAAACACTAGCCAGTCTTACCAGCCGCCCGCGCCCCTTTAAATCAAATCAAAATGTTATTTATTCATATAGACACGTTTAATTTCTTTTAAATCATGTATTTATTCTACGTCTCTTTTTTTTCTACCAGTTCTGGACGTGGCAACTCTGACAAGAATTCGCGAGAAACTCAGACGAATCCTTTTTTTGAATAAATGTCTTGTTACAATTATCAATAAAGCAATACTGTTTCAGAGCAACTCATTCCCAAGCAGTTGTGTCATTAACAAAATCAGAAATTTCATTGTAAGCTTTTTTACATAATTTATCTTTGATATAGCTTAAATTTAATCGTAGAAAGATCTCTTACATGATAAGGAAGTTTGTTGTAAAATCGTATACATTGCCCTCATAAAAGAATTACTAATTTTGTGGAGACAGGTAGCATTTAAATCAAGATAATGCTTAGGTCTAGTATTAACTTTCTACCTTCCCCTACATGAGCTTTGCTGACCTTACGTCGCTTTTTACCAACATTTTGATCAAGTTATATATGGGGGCAAGCCGTGACCACGTTCAAACAAAGTGGGTCGCAACGTTATATTAATAAGAGCTAAAATTACTGATCTAAGACGCAAGCATGCACTTAGCTTATAAACTTGATTTACCTAAACGCAATAAGGACCACGTGCTGTCGTGCTGGCTTGTTTGTAAAATTAGGTTACTTAGAGCATCGCCGCTAACATGCCTTGATGTCGCGTCGGAGGTTTGAACTATTATGCTTTGAGCAAAGTTAGTTTAAGGACTGGCAAGTATTTAGGAGCTAGGATTAAAATTAAATTGCGTTGTTTGCTTTTTGGGATAGGTAAATACCCTTTTTCAGAAAATTGGGCGGACGGAGCAGTATGAAATTTCTCACACTTATAGTTTATGTAGGCAAGGAATGCAGAATGCTAATATATTTTTATAATTATGGTCTAATTTTGACCACTATTTAACCGTAAAATTAATGAAGTTTTAAAATAGATAGATAAAGGTACTATGGTACCTCAGGTAATAATAAATGTAAATGGCATAATGAGCTCTAGAGCTTTGCTATACGAGATAATCTAGGATGTACGAACAGTGTGTTACAGGCGCCCTGTAACAC
The DNA here is from genome assembly GCA_947037095.2 of Nycteola revayana. Classification (NCBI taxonomy): domain Eukaryota; kingdom Metazoa; phylum Arthropoda; class Insecta; order Lepidoptera; family Nolidae; genus Nycteola; species Nycteola revayana. The sequence goes on along the minus strand of OX344841.2, from coordinate 11,749,008 downwards.
AGGCTCGATGTCATTTTAGCCTCTAACTTTAAGGCTTCTAAAAAAGTATTATACCTATGTAAATATACTTTTTCAGTAGCCTTAAAAATTAAAGATTATTCTATTATTATCGTTAAATAATAAAGCTAAAACTAAATCAATTAGCTGAGTAAGTATTAGGGACGTCTAAAAAGTCATGGTGTATGTAGGTACAAATATTGATTAAATTTTTTGTAGTTTGCGAATGTCTATGTATGTTTCTAATACAAGAAATATCATCACTAATGCCTTGTTGTATTATTAAAATCCAGGAGGAAAATATATAACGGCTCTTTTCCTCAGTGACAACGGCGGAGTATGTGGAATTCCATCACAATGGTAAGCTAATCATACCACGAGGGGAAGGTGTACCCACTAAAATCCCTCGTGCCGCTGGGGCGATAACATAAGGACATAATAACCGATTTCAATCGTGTTTCATTATCAGATTCCAATTAACAGATACTATGCGGGTAAAACCGGGCAGTAATATTATATTTAATTTGAAAACTCGCTAATGCTCGCAAAATCTAAATAGATTTGTCGAAACAAACTTTGGAGTATTCCCTGCAATGCCTTCGTAGATCCGATCGCAAGCCCGAGAGGCCCGGAAACAGTGAAGTAGAGCGACAGTTGTACAATCATAACTCCATCAAGTCATAATTCATTAAGTTGTTCCAACAATCAGCTATTCACGACAAAGCCTTTATTAATATAGATAAAAAGGATGGCACTATCTCTCAAAAACTAAACATAACTACCACTTTCTATTCATATTCATTAATACTTTTTCTTATAACACTTTAACAGCTGAAAAAACACTGCAACGAAACAAAAAGTACACTTTTCTGCAGCCACTTCATTAAAGGAGTAAGAAAAGATATAAAAGGAATAAAAGGGATGGACTGGTACTGGACAAAGAATGTAAAAAATCCAATTTATTTGAAACAAATGCTGTGGCGTTATTACCTACTGTTAAGGGGAGGTTTTCTCAGTTGGAAAAATGGCGAAAACGGAAATAAAATTTCATCATAATCAGTTTATAGCTTTTATATTACATATCAGTTTTATTTTATGTTTTACTAGCTTCTCACAGTTTCCGTAGGAACTTCTTAATAATATATTGTCTATAGACTTCGCCGATAAATGATTGATACATATATTAGATAGCCATCTAACGAAAAATTGCAGGAACTCGTCCGGTTTTATAAAGATTTTTTTAAACCAAACTAACAAACTCTACAGATTTATATCTTATACTAGCGGCCCGCCCCGGCTTCGCACGGGTGGACTTTTATACCCTACCCCTGCCCTACCCTACCCCTACCCTAACCCTACCCTACCCCTACCCTAACCCTACCGGTTCAGGAGTGGACGTTAAAGGTATGTACGCGCATAACTGGAGAACGACTTAATCGATTTGGCTGATTCATTTTTTATTTTATTAATAATGAAGCCAAGGATGGTACAAAACAAGTGTCAGAATATTTGACGGGCACATACAACTAGTAATTTATAAATACAATACTTATTCCGCGAATGTAGTCATGAACCGCATCAATTCTGTTTGTATTTATAAGCCTCTTAATGAAGCAGCCAATTAAGCAGTAATTACCTGGTACCGATACAGTGACATACAGACATAAGTGTATGTTTATGGTATATATGTTATATGCAAATCATATGCTTCGTTATTGGGAGAGGTTGTGGCGTGATTTGTAAGAAGAAGCGATGCTAATGCTAGTAGTTTTGTGGCATATTTAATCTAAATAAGCATAGGCTTATAGATTTTTACTTTAAATAAAAAAACAGGTATAAAAATGTTAAAATAAAATAAAAAAGGTCATACAATTATTTGCTAGCCCGTTCGAAGAGTGAGTGACATGAACTGTCAAATTTAAAAGATGGCGGAGCTACAAACCTTATAATAAAAAAGAAAAAAAAAATATGTAAGCTCACGCAACGTTCCTTCTCCCTAGCCATCACTTCCGTGGTAACCTCGTTATTATTTTTTATTTTGAATAACAACTTGAATTTGAATAGGTTTTCTTAAGGTAAAATGAGTATATTTTAGGGTTCCGTACCCGAAGGGTAACAACGGGACCACTAAGTGAATCAAATACTTCTCATTTATTCTTTAAATTTATCGTTGCATTGTCTTACAACTTGTACTATACAACAAAATCCGGTTAGAATTAGTCGAAGGTACCGCGCTAGATAATTCAAAGCATACGATCTAATATGAATAATCATTATCTGGGGATAATGTAACGTGAACTTGCTGTAGGCTTAGTAATGGGGGGAGGGGGGGATAAGTGACTTCATAATAAGAGGATCTCATTACGATTAAACAGATCTGAACAGAAGTGTTGGAAGAGGAAGACCAAGGCAAACGTTCTACGTTCAAATCAAGGCCGTTCTTGCAAGGCCAGGTTAAGGCTCTTTCCCGTGCGAAACACAGCGGTAGCCGTTTTTTAGGCTGTTTTTGGGAGCCAACTTCTCTTTATCTAAAAGAACTAGCAACTAATAAAAAATACATTAAATTTTTATATAATCTTTACTCCAAAATGGTAGTTTTTTTTAAAGCGGCATTATATTTAATTGAAAGGCCACAAAAAAGCCACAGAAATTAGAAATAAGGATTTATAACATGCATCTCCTCCTAAAATAATCATTATTTTGATTTGCTTCATAAACTAATGGATAGGTAATTTAATAAAGAACATTTTGCTAGTTTTATTTTTTTCAAAACACGTAAATTTGATTTTATAAAGATTTTATTCTAAAATCTGAGCGTACTCGCTAAGTAACTCTTGCGCAGAGTTAGTGTGCCACAAAGAGGGAACAAATGCTCCAGGTCATTTGGTCAGGGTAGCGCCTAAAAGTAACCTTAAACGAACGACAATGAACAAGGAAAGTGGTATGCCAAGATCGTAGCCGGTAGGAAGTAGTCTCTGTCTACCCTAATGGAAAAGAGATGAATGTATGTATGTAAGTACTGTAAGATTTGGAATGCTACAGGCATGAGCGTACCCAGCATTTGGTTTGGAAGGGGAAAAATAAAGCTTTGTTCTAGAAACAATTATTACCACTTTATTTGCTGATTAGAAGAATCTATCTCAACACCATCTTCTTCACTTCACCAGCCCGATTACGTCCACTGCTGAATATGGGCCTGCTCTTAACAGACTTTGGCAAGCCAGTGTCGTTGAGGGATATTGCCATAATCACTACGCTTGGCAGGTGGATTGGCGATCGCAGTAAGATGTATTTCTTGAAAAATGCTGCTGCTCATCCATCAGCTGTATGTCCCTTAGTCGCCTCTTACGACACCCATGGGTAGACATGGAGTGGTCTATTCTGAGCCGAAAACCACAGACACACGGCTCCAACCAGAAGAAACCATAATCTCTACACCTAATATGAAATAAATTGTAACAAATCTAAAGATAAATGGTTAAATTGGAGCAAGTGGAGTGAACTGTCTTTTTAGGAATAACTATTGACTCCAAATTGCAATGGGGTCCATATGGAGAAATTGTCAGGAAAGCTTACCGGGAGGCTTATTGGGGCAACCTTATATCGCTAGTTGTGTATATGTAGCTCTGGTGATAAACGTTTTTGTAGTTTACTAGCTACCAGCGCGGTTTCAGCCGCGATAAAAGGACTATCTAACACTGAAAGAATTTTTCAAATCGGACCCGTAGTTCCTGAGATTCAATTCAAGCGAGTTCAAGCCAACAAACACAAACTTCAGCTCTTTATATAAGTATAGATTTAATTGATTCAGTATGAAAAAAGAACTCGTAACGCAGATAAAACCGCATAGAGAGGCAAGTATTTAGCTAAGCACTCTATACAAGGAATCATAATAAGGAAATCTGATATGAGTCGTGCTATTAAACTATCCAGTTATTAAGTGCACTTGTTTTCTCGGAACATTATTATATTAATATTGGATTCAGGACTATAAGCACTTAAATTGCTAATTATTTTGTAAGAAATATCACAGCTACGCAACGCCCTTCGTGGCATAACGGTAAAAGACTCACTATAAATATCGAAGGCTGTGAATTTGATTCCCGCGTCGGAAAAAAATCTTATTGTAGGTACCTAGTATCAAAGATTTTTCGGTTCTAGTTGGATATGAGACTAAATAAAATAAAATAAAACAAAGTCGCTTGCCGCTGTCTGTCCGTCCCTATGTATACAGATTTGATGCGGTTTTTTTAAGGCATAGAATTAAAGCGGCAGTTCAAAATTTGAGTTATGGTAGGTAAAAAAATAAAAAATGCATCTTTGCAAACTAGTTTGGCAGTAAAAACTGGGCAGTAAACTAAATAAAAAAGCGTCATAAAATAATTAAAACGGGCAGTTCAATAAATACTGAGCAGTGAAGTAGTTGAACTGGGCGGTCAGGCGCGAACAGTTAACAAATCGTAATTGGTTAGTAATAAATTTTATTTTAAGCATTTCTATAAACGATAAGGCGGGAAAAATGTATTCCTTGTGTATTTAAGCATTTAATGTCAAGAAAGGAAAAAATATGAAGCTTAACAGCATAAAAAATATTAACCATGCATCATATTGTTTTTCCTTCTTCACATTAAATCCTGAACATGAACACATTACCTCATGTTTTACATGGTCGGAGAGTAAAAATAAAGAACATTACGACAATCTGCAAGTATTTATAATTTGACATTAGGAATGGTTACATATTATAATATCTAAACGTATTTTAACTATTTTCGATATAACTACGGTCAAAAAACTTACTGTTTAAAATACCTAAAGATCGTCTGACAGATTTTTGTTATAACTAATGAACGAAATCCATAAAGAACAATATTCTGCTACGCTTTATTTAACTACAATTAATTAACCTAAGGTTGATTGAAGTAACGGACGATTAATCTAATGATTTTTTAAGATATTGGATATTTCATCTATGTACGAAATAGCTAATGGACGACTCACCTACAGATTATTAATACTGCCTGCTGGGTTGATTTCTAAATCTAGCTCTAGGGAAGTAGCGCTCGCCGGCCGCTGCCGCAGCACCGCTCGCTTCGCTCGCTCGGCTCGCGCGCGGTTGGTCACGGTTCTAAAATAACCTAACCAATTTTACCCAGTTCAAAATGATGAATGATACAATTTTCCTGCGACTAGATAATAAAAAAATGGTAAAAACATTTCTGCTCTAACACTTTATATTATAAAAGATAAAGTTTGTTCTGTATGTATGGGTGTTTTTTACTATTTCACGCCAAAACTGCTGAACGGATTTGGCTGAAATTTTGTACGGGGATATTTTATTAACTGGATTAGTATATATGTTACACAACATAACGATACGACGAATAGAGAAGCAGTTCAACGTGGGTAAAACTGTTGGACGCAGCTAATTCTCAACCTTCCCTACTAATCATGGTGACTATGGTAAAAACTTTCTTCGAGGGACGCACGTGTCCAGCGGTGGAAGTTGTACGAGATCATCATCATCACCGCAGTTTATAAACTGACTAGCTAATTTTAACTATGAGGCTCAAATTCTCTACAATCGTCTCAGTGATAAATAGTCTATGGTATTCCTGGATGGAAAGTACTAACATTGTTTCAAATCACTTGATTTGTTAGCTCCAGTTTCTGTGGGAAGCTCTTCAGCCTAACAACCTTTAATAGTCTTATAAATAGAAGGAAGTCAGTTCTTACCTATATATATAAAATTCCTCGATGATTTATTGAAAATAGGAAAGTAACTATCCCAATTATTAATGTCATAGAAGATTAAACCCTATATACTTGTGTTAAGGTATAGTTTTCTTTGATTTTTTTATTTTTGTTGGTGTATGAGTTTTCCTATGAACATTTAGTTTGGATATTTAGTTTAATTTCCTTTTACAGTTACATCAATCACCGTAACATTCTTCAATTAAATGATGTAAAAATAAATGCAGTCGATAAATCAAACCGAAAATATGTGGTTAATATCTCTAAACAACAAAATAAAACTGAAATGTCTGTAAAAGATAAAAAAATTACTCAACAAAAGAAAACATTTTTACTAAATGCATATATTATGTAAATGTATTAGGGTATAGGATATAGGGTACTAAAGCATTTTTTTTATGTGTCTATGTTTGTTACAGCTAATCTCTGTAACGGTTGCACCGATTTCGACGGAACTTTCACTGGTAGATATCAAATTTAATAAGGTTGACATATTTTTATTGTGTCTGTATGTTTGTTTGTCCGCGTAATCTACCTTATCTCAAAAAATGGTTGTAACGATTAAAATGGAACTTTTATTTCTAGACAGCTTATAAAATGTTTACATTACGCGGACGAAGTCACGGGCAGCAGTTAGTCTATTATATAAAGATATTTGTTAAATTAAAGGCGTGTGCGTTGAGTTCAATCGTATATTGAAACTGACATCTACATTTGACATTTTAGATACCTGTCATTCCAAATAGTATTGCCACTTATCTTATAATAATATGTAACACCTCCCTTCTTAAATCTATGACATATTTCTTAAATCTAATATCTTTTTCTTAATTCTAATATCTTTTTCTTAATTCTAATATCTTTTTCTTAATTCTAATATCTTTTTCTTAATTCTAATATATTTTTCTTAAATCTAATATCTTTTCTTAAATCTAATACATGGTTCTTAAATTTAGTATATTTTTATCAATCTATATTACTTACTTTCTAAATCTTATTACTATACATCTCAATAACATGACAACACAATAACTAAATATATTCCTCTATTAACCTCTTCACTGGCTTACGTTGGCGCCGTTGAATCGTCGGTTGATTATTAACAACCGAAGACTTAGGGCTTGGATTACCTATCTCCTGTACATTGGGCACATTACTATTCGCAGAAGATTCTATCTCGGTGCCTTCAGTTAGTCCGGGGGATGTGGCCGCCGACATAGGAGAGCTATTCTTATCCTGTTCGTTAAGCCGATCATTACTATTTGAGGGATACACCAAAGAGGTCCGGGAACTTTTAACAGGCTTTACTGGTTGAACATCCCTAATATAAACTCCATCATTCTTTCTAGTGGCCTCACTTACTGTTCTTAACTTTAATTGATCTATGTACCTATGAACCTCTGTGCCGTGAGAAGACCTAACATTGTAATCCGTATCACCTTTTCTCTCTATGACAGACCCTGCCGTCCACTTATCAGGATTACGGTATTCCCTGAACCAGACATGGTCCCCTGGATTAAATTGTCTAATCACACCACCCGCAGTCTCTACCGCGCGCTCTTGACGAGCTCTAACCTGTTCTTTCTGGTCCGGCTTCAAGCAATCTAAACGCATTCTTAAGTTACTCCCTAACAGCATCTTAGCCGGACTTTCCCCGGTAGTATAATGCTGTGTGTTTCTGTACGCTAGTAAAAATCGACATAAGGTAGAATCTATTTCTGATTTGGATTTAAGTGCTTTCTTAATACTCCTTTTACATATTTTCACGGCATTTCTGCTGCTCCATTAGAAGCAGGATGATAAGGTGCCGAAAACATCTGTTCAATACCTTGGCCCTTTGTCCTCTTATACCACTAACTACACACTTGCTTGCTATGAATTGCTTAAAAAAAACAAAAACATCTCACATACTGCCATTTCTTCGTGTCTTAATAACAACAGCACACGTCTATACTATAATTATTTCACTTTTTTTTCAAACACCTTGCATAAATAATTACCACATCAAACAAATTTGGTTTCTATTCCTTATAAGATAAGGTTCAAAATTTACGATGCATTTGTTGTGATAGTCCCTAGTCCCACAGAAAGAAGATTGCCTTAACTGAAATTGCGAACAAAGAGAAGTGAATCTTAAAAGAAAGGCAGCAGGTGTATTTTTATTTGACAGTAAAAATGAGTTGTGTATTTTTATACAGGGTAAAAGATTTGGTCCTTGGCATTTAGCAACAGATGTTAAGACAAAATGGTTATGGCGTGCTATAATATTATGATAATGAGGTCGTCTTGTCCTTAGAATGCAATATCTTCACGCTTGCTACTTACCTAGGGTAAACAGAGCTGCTATTATATAACGTCTAACATGAATTGTATAAAAACATTTTCAAAAATTAACTAGTTACATTAAGTATATACCTTAGCTAGGTAAATCATTTTTAGGGTTCCCTTATGGATTCGTCATGTCTGTCTGTCTGTTCGTCCGTATGTCACAGCCACTTTTTTTCAAAACTATAAGAACTATACCGTTGAAACTTGGTAAGTAGATGTATTCTGTGAACTGCATTAACGATGTTCACACAAAAATAAAAAAAATGGTAAAATGTCGTACATTTAATACTAGTATACTACTATATTTTTAAAGGGTGCTGTAAAAAAATATATAAAAATATATAAAATATTACCATGTAAACTTAGACCGAAAATTGGTTTGAACGAGATCTAGTTAGTAGTTTCTTTTTAATACGTTTCATGTAATCAACTCAAATATAAAGATAAAAAATCGTATAATTTCCATAAATATAAATGGTACGGAACCCTTCTTGCACGAGTCCGACTCGCACTTGACCAGTTTTTTTGTATGCCCAAATGCACGAAAATATATAGAGATTTTATGACTTACTAGCTTTTACCCGCGGCTTCGGTCGCATAAATGCCGATGTGCCTATGTTACTTATGATCCAAGAATATGTCTACACAGTTGATCGGTTAAATAGTTTTCGCGCGAAAGCACAACAAACAAACTTACATTCACATTTATAATATTAGTAATGATGAGCTTTTACGATTTTTTTTAAAGCGGGATTTTTTACGAGACATTGAGAGTGATAGTAAAAATATATTTTTACCACAGAAATTGTATTTAAAGCAACAGATATGTTTAAAAAACGCTGTTATATATATAAAGTTTACCCTAAAATGCTTAATTTATCTCCGAAATTTCTTTTATAAAAAATCAGGACATCGCCCGTCGCGTCCCGCCAAATCTTGACGATCTAGAAATACAGAAACGGATACGATAACTAAAATGCATTAATTGTTTAAATAAAGAATGATTGAATCGAGTTATAAAAAAGCAAAACTTTTGTTATTTTATTTAATAGGTACCCATTCATTTTCATATAAAATGAAAAAATATGAATAAGGAGGATTTTTATTGTTAAATAAATTAATACATTTCTCTATATTATAAATTTATAATATCTCTATAGCTCAATTAGTAATAATATTTTTAAAGTCGATTCAGTAGATCAGAGATTACCCATTACGAACTCACAAACTTCAACCTATTTTTAATATTATAAGTATTCACTGTATTTTTTTAGGTATTTAGCAGGATGATTCAATAAATGTAATACATTTTAAACATAAATATAACCTATGTTATTTCTAGATATCGTAGCTTTCTAGCGATGAAATAATTATTATAATCGGTCCAGGAGTTCCGGAGCCTATTCAATACAAACTAACAATCGAATCTTTCCTCTTTATCAGAATAGAATTATTATTAACGACAAAAAAAGCACTGTTTATTTATTTATTTTAGGTCTTGTATCTAACAAGTCCTAAAATAAATAAACACACCTTTCTATCTAATTTACAATTAACTAAAATTATAATGAAAACTGCTCTAAGTATGATGACCACAAGTGAGAGTACATTATTATTGAGAATGCTATGTAATCACAAGGCAGAGCTAAAATATATAAAAACCGGCCAAGGGCAAGTCGGAGTCACGCACGATAGGTTCCGTAACATTGACTTGATAAACATCATTATACTTACTCTTTTTAATGTACCACATTTAAACTAGGTTTAAGGACAAAGGATAGACTGCATGGACTGAATGTGGTCCACCAGAACATGCAAGGTCTACCCGGCAAGGAATTAGAATTAAGTTTATTTATTGAACATTTTAATGTTCATGTTGTATGTTTAACAGAGCACTGGCTTAGAGATTTCCAGTTGCCTTATATTAATAATGATAAATACATTGTACAGAGTGCGTTTGTAAGAAAAGAATATATTCACGGTGGATCATTAATTATAGTTTCATCTAACATAAAAGCAAAAACTAGGCTTGACATTGTGAATCTCTCTATTGAACGCACCATTGAGTTGTCTTGTGTGGAGCTTGAGCACCAAGTAATAATATGTGTTTACCGCCCCCCACAAGGTAATTTCAACTTGTTTGAATCAGTTATGGAGGATGCACTCATGAAAATAAGTAGCGTCAGTAAAGGAATGGTAGTGTGTGGAGACTTCAATGTAAACATTCTTGAAGTAACACCTATTAGTGATCGACTTTTAAACCTTTTCAAGTCATTTAATTTAAAACATATATTTTATGAGCCAACTAGGATCACATCACACTCCTCCACCTGTCTTGATAATATTTTCACTAATTCTGATACTATAAGTTCAAAGATTATAAATAACTTAACATCGGATCACTGTGGACAGTTAGTAGTATTTAACGGCAACTATAAGAAAAAGTCTTGTAAGATTACATGCCGACCCGTAACTACTAGTCGGATACAAAGTTTTAAAGAAGGCATTGTTACTAAACTCACCCCCACAATGCTAGATGGTAATTGTCCGAATAGTAATTATAAATTATTTTTTAATATAGTTAATAATGAATACCAACATAAGTTCAAAACTAAAACCTTTGATATTAATAATTGTAAATTCAATGAATGGGCAACTCCTGGTATTTATAAAAGCCGGGCGAAGCTATATGAATTATATGGTATGAAACAATATAGAACTGATAATAAATTCCTTCAGTATGTTAGAAAGTATTCCAGTATTTTCAAAAGTATATGCCATTTAGCTAGAGCTAATTTTATTAGTAATAAAATACAAAAATCAGATAATAAGATAAAAGCCACTTGGAATGCGATCAATAAAGAAAGTGGCAAACTAGTTACTTATGATAAAAATATAGAAATAAAAGTAAATAGTAAAATTATAAGTAAGGACCTAGACGTAGCTCAAGAATTTAATAGATTTTTTGCAAACATACCTGTAACTATTACTAGCTTGCTGAACTCCTCTGAATTCGATGCTCAGGTGCTACTAACTAATGGTGTCCCAAAGTGCAAAGTATTATTTGATTTTAAGCATGTTACTGTTAGTGATGTTATTCAAACTACCAAATCACTCGAGCCTAAAAACACAGGCGACCTATGGGGAATATCTGTCAAAATTATGATAAACGTAATTGACATTTTAGCTCCCTATTTAGTTGTTATTTACAATGAATGTATTGACACTGGTACTTTTCCAGATTTAATGAAATGTAGCAAGATAATACCTCTGTTCAAATCAGGCTCTAAGGATGATCCCACAAATTTTCGCCCTATATCAATCTTACCCGCTTTTAGTAAAATTTTTGAAAAACTTATACTCAAGCAGCTTCTTAGGCACTTCAATTTTAACAACCTCTTGCACAGTAACCAGTTTGGTTTTACGAAAGGGCGTTCTACAACTGAGTCAAAGTCAAAGTCAAAGTCAAAAATTCTTTATTCATATAGACACATTTAAAATATTTTAAATCATGTTCTTATGATGCGTCCCATTCTTTTACTACCACCAGTTCTGGACGTGGCAACTCTGAGAAGAACTGGCAAGAAACTCAGAGGAATCCTTTTTTTTAAATAAATTATATTTTACAATGATTAATAAAGCAGTATTGTTTCAGAGCAACTCACTCCCAAGCAGTTTTGTCATTAACATAATCAGAAATTTTATAATAAGCCTTTTTACATAATTTATCTTTGACATAACGTTTAAACTTGTTTGTTGAAAGATCTCTTACATTATTAGGAAGTTTGTTGTAGAAGCGTATACATTGCCCCATAAAAGAATTGCTAATTTTGTGGAGACGTGTAGCATGTAAAACGAGATTATGCTTAGATCTAGTATTAACATTATGAGTGTCGCTTTTTTTCTTAAAACTATCTATATTCTTATGAACATATAAAAGGTTTTCATAGACATATTGTGATGCGACTGTAAGAATATTAGTCTCTTTGAATTTCTCCCGTAGGGAAACCCGCGGACCAAGTTTATATATAGACCTTACAGCTCGTTTCTGTAGTACAAAAATGGTGTCAATGTCCGCACAGTTTCCCCACAGAAGAATTCCATAAGACATTACGCTATGAAAATAACTAAAGTAAACCATTCTAGCAGTATCCAAATCAGTGAGTCGTCTCATAGTTTTAACAGCATAGGCCGCAGAGCTAAGTTTTCCTGATAGTTTCGCAATATGTGGGCCCCATTGCAATTTGGAGTCAATAGTTATTCCCAAAAAGACAGTTGACTCCACTGGCTCCAACCGAATACCATTTATTTGCACATTCGTATCAATTTGTTTCACATTAGGTGTAGAAAATTTAATGACTTTGGTTTTGTTTTCGTTTAAAAGTAGATTATTAACATTAAACCAATGGACTACCTTCGAGATTGCATTGTTTACTTCGTCATAGCTGCGTAGCTGTCTACTTATTTTAAATGTCAAGGATGTATCGTCAGCAAACAATACTATCTCATGATTCTTTCCTACATAGTAAGGTAAGTCGTTTATATACACCAAAAACAAAAACGGTCCCAGGATTGAGCCTTGCGGGACGCCCATGGATACAACAGAGCCTGGTGATATTTTGCCGTTTATATCAACCTTCTGAATTCTATTGCCCATGTAAGAAATCAGAAGATTGAGAGCCTGGTTCCTAATGCCATACCGGTGTAATTTCCTGACAAGAGTGTCATGGTGAACGCAATCAAATGCCTTAGACAGATCACAGAAAATACCTAAGGATTCCTGCGAATCTTCCCAGGCCGCGAATATAGTTTTTAACAATTCAGTTCCCGCATCTATGGTTGAGCAACCCCTCGTAAACCCAAACTGTTTTTTGTGTAATAAGTTAAATTTATTAAAATGTCTGAGCAACTGGCTAAGAATTAATTTTTCAAAAATTTTACTCAGAGTGGGCAATATAGAAACAGGTCGGAAATTCGAGGGATCAGTGCTATCACCGGATTTAAATAATGGTATAACCTTACTATGCTTCATCAAGTCAGGAAATACACCAGAATCAACACAACTATTAAATATGTATGCTAGGTAAGGCGCTATTATTTCAATAATATTAGATACAAATTTCACAGAATGACCCCATAGGTCTTTAGTTTTTTTCTTCTCTATGGTATTGAAAGCATTAACTACATCTTTATAGTCTATTAAATTAAAACTAAAATCGGTAACGCATGCAGAAACACTTTCGTTTAATAGCGCCTCAGCAGATATTGAAGATGAATTTAGAGTTTTAGTTGTTATTAGAGGTATGTTAGTGAAGAAATTCTCAAACTCAGTTGCAACTTCCATATCTGCCGAAATATTATCATTTTTTATTTTTAAATTAAAGTCTCTATTACAATTTATAGCTCTACCTGTTTCATTATTAATAATATTCCATATTTCTTTTATTTTATTAGATGAGTTTTTAATTTTATTATTTATATACATTGATTTGGCAGTAGAACAGGCTTCTTTAAATACTTTGGAATATCTAGTTACCTTATTCTTAAAAATCGTACTCTTATTAAAAGTCTTCTCATAATACAGATCATATAATTTATTACGACTTTTGTAAATTCCAGGTGTTGCCCATTCACTGAAACTTAACTTACCCTTACAGATTAACTTAGTTTTGGGTGTAAATATTGAATTATATTCAGCAATAACCATGTTAAAAAATAAATTATACAGCTGATTTGGGTTATTGTGAATTGGCAAACCTGATAATTTAGATGACAAGTTAAAATGAAATGCCTCTAGACGGCTTTCACTAATGGGTACAAAACTTATTTTTCTACTTTGGATTTTATTGGTTTTCTTGGGAAAAGATACTAACTGTCCACAATGGTCTGACTGTAACATATTAATTACAAATTTATGTATAGGTTTTAAGTTAGTGAATATATTATCTATACAAGTAGCACTAGAGGCAGTAATCCTCGTAGGCTCAATAAATAAATTAATCAAATTAAAAGATTTAAACAAATTTAAGAAGTTACAGGTTAATGTATTCTTTTCCAAAATATTTATATTAAAGTCTCCACAAACAACAATTGTTTTATGACTATTCGCTAATTTGAACAGGGCATCCTCCATTATTTTAATCGAAGCTTCATAAGGCGCGGATGGAGGTCTGTACACACTCAAAACATGCAGTTGCTCCAATTCAATACATGCTATTTCTAAAACCCTTTCAACAGAGAGGCTCACAATGTCAGTTCTTTCTTTAAATTTTAAACATTTCTTTACAATGATTAAGGAGCCACCTCGTATCATACGAACTCTGCAGAATGAGCTAGCAACCTGATGATTATTAGAACTGAAAATGACCTGGTGGCCTTTGAGCCATGACTCAGTAATACATAAAATATCTATATTGTGACAGTTCAAAAACAGTTCCAATTCTAACTCTTTACCTAACATCCCCTGTATGTTTTGATGCACCAGGTTGATACAATTATTATTTTTACAATTAAAAGATGTTATAATTGATGGGGATATTACATTACCATTAGATAACAATATGTTACTATTTACATTGCCAGAGATATACTCTTTTGTCTTAGACTCTAATTTAAAGAATTTGGAATAACTTCCAAGGTGTCATCACATAATGTCAAATTATTATTTAACTGCTCAATAGAAGCAGTGCCGTTAGCCAATATTTTGGCTGATTTAAAAAAACAATATGATAGCGAATTTGCTATCTGTCTCTTATAAAAATTACTAAGACAATAGTTATTGTCTGTCAACTCATAATACTGATTATCATTAAATACATTTATGTCTATTAATTTAAATTTGTCATTATACAATGTCATTGTATGTAACATATTATTTAACTTATATCTATAAATATTTTCCGTCTCGGGCAACAATTTACTATAAGGAAAAGTAAATAAGCAAATGTTTTCTACATCTAATTTACTGAGCAAATCAAAATATTTAATAAAAGAATGTTTATTTAATTTCCCTAGTCTCCCAATTAAAATAATTAAGGATGAGTTGGGTTGGTAGGTACCCTTTATAATTTTTTCCATTATTTGTGCAAAACTGGCACCATACAGACAGTAATTAGTCACCAGATTCCCAGATTCTTGTAAAAATAATTTACCCATATTTTTGCCTAGTTCATCACTAAACATTATTATTTTAGAGTTATTTTTAGTGTATTTTTGAGAATTATTAAGTAATAATGATTTATTTAAAAATGTTTGTTGAGAAGCACTATTATTGAGACTACTATCAAATTTATTAATTTGATATTTTTCTAATGGTAATTTATAGGAAACTGCTGACTGTGAACTTACCGGAGTTCGGTTAACTCCATTCCGATTGTAATAATTTGTTAAGGACAATAGTTTTTGTTCATTGTCCTTAAGGTCAGCCACTAAGCAATCCATACCTGCACAGTACTCCTGTATTTCTTTTTGAGCAACCTCATACTTTTTAGATAGTTTATCTAAAGTTGCATTCAACTGTATTATCTCTGACTGAAGGTCACAAATTATAAATTCATATTCCCTATTATTACTTTTTAATTTTAATTTACAAATTTTACACATGCCAGCTTGTTCAACCTGATTATTTGAAATAAGAGACTCATCACAGGTTAAATCAATTGTCAATACATCCGGCTCATTTGAAATGGGAGGAAGAGAAACTAAGTCAGGAGCGCTGCCTACCAACTCATCAAACAGTGATTGCGAATGTTCAGCTTCTGACATCTGCTGGGCGCACTCCAGCTGTTCAATGGTGTATAGTGCCTTTTTTAACCCAGATTCCAGCTCAACATTACGTTCAAGAGTGGTCTCGAACTCCATCCTACACTGATCAAAAGTACATACTAATGATTGCAATGCATCCCGGTCTGCAATGGCACTGTCCAATTGTAAGTTAATATCTGATAACTTACCCTTCAGGATTGCATTATTTTTAATAATAGATAGTGCTTCTAACTCATTTTCAGCACGTTCCTTTTGCAACTTCTCCGATAAGTCCTTAAATTTCTTTAAATCTTTCAATACAATTAAAAGTTTACTATTCAGCTCCTTACAGCGAATCTCTGAACATTTTAAATCCTTTTGAGATGTTGAATATTTGTCATTCAACTCCTCATAGCGTGCTTCAGCAATTGCCTTTCTGGTCATCATCATTTTATTTTTTATTTTGTACCTCAAACTGTCTAGTAGAAGGTAAGGAAAAATGCTGATAAAAGTAAAAGCTAAAGATTAAGTGCACTAAGTTGCAATAACTAGACAAGAAAGAAAAATAAAACTAATAAGGTAAGTAGATTTAGAAAAAAAAAAAGAAATTAAAATGTTACTTAGAATAAATGATAATTAGACAGTTATTTAAGGTTAAGTGACTCAGTTTAAGATAAATTTAACTAGTATGTTAATGCTATTTCAATTAATTATTTAATAAACAAACAATAACAAATAACAATTAGCTATCTAAGGTCACTCAAGAACTATGCACCAATCCACCAAGGGGGTGCCACTATATCCTTATGGTTGAAGTGTTAATATGTTGTGTTTATTGTAGTGTTACTTGTCTGTAGGCAAGATTTGCCTGTCATTCAATTCCACTTCAACTTATTGTTAAGTGAAAAGAGACAATAGCAGAGCCTGTGTGTTTAGGGATGTGGCTCACTATTATAGGGAGCTAGTATAGTGTTAGTTTAAGTAGTTATGATGTTAAGGTTATAGCAACAATCCACCTGTAATGTTTATAGTTCAAGTTCAAGAGCATTGACCCCTTAACAGCTGTTGAGTTTGTAATTGGTTAATAACAACTGGGTCGTACTCTGTGCAATAGCCTGTAAGTATGTATTTATTGTAATACTTCTCGATAATTTATAACATAAAAAGAAAAGTTAACCCTAAAGGAAAGCAAACTACAGGTTTGAACGACAATAAAAGGGAACACTTAATTGTTTATTTCATGTAGGTAGTAAGGTAAGATTCGCCGTTATTTGAGTAGGATGCTGAATATAATAGAAATAATAAGTCTAGGACTTACCAAAATATGCGAGTTAAAATACAATAATCCGTTTGATTCACTTATATTCACAAAACAAAGTTTGAAAGTGATCGTTACGAACTATTGACAGGCAGTGGAACTTTACTATAAAACATATGTTTAATCACTTTATTATTTATTTTATCACTGGTATATGTCTTTTACATTAATTGGAATACAAATAATCGAGCTAATTTGATAATTATGCACAAAAATAATTAAATTATAAATAATTTATTGGGAGACGTAATTTTGACGACCTATCCTTAGTGTTGCCAGAGGCGGAAAAAGACGCTGGGGTTTCATTAATAAAACATATATTTGATGCGTGGGAGCAATCGAAAAATGCTATTGGGGTATTCTGCGACCTTTCAAAAGCATTTGATTGTGTTCACCATGATACGCTTTTATTAAAACTACAGCACTATGGCATAGGGGGAGTAGCACTTAACGTATTGACCTCTTACCTTTATCAAAGAGTTCAATGTGTCGATGTAGGTGGAGTTAAGTCCCAGGACCTACCTGTTAAATTAGGCGTTCCGCAAGGGTCCATTCTGGGTCCCTTTTTGTTCTTAGTTTATATTAATGATTTGCCGTACTATTTGGAAAATATTTGTGATGTAGTTCTTTTTGCTGATGACACTTCTCTTATTTTTAAGGTGAATCGAAATAGAAATGACTTTCCCGAAATAAATAATGCTCTCGCTATGTTGACCAAATGGTTTACGGTTAATAATTTGGTGCTTAACACTAAGAAAACAAAATGTGTAAAATTTACCACTCCCAATGTCACAAATATTGGACCCGATCTTGTAATAAATAATGAGGTTTTAGAGACTGTAAAATCCACAGTGTTTCTGGGTGTAACATTAGATGAAAAATTGCAATGGAGTCCTCACATATCCTGCCTAGCTGGGAAATTAAGCTCCGCTGCTTATGCTATTAGAAAAATAAGACAATTAACTAATGTCGACACCGCTCGTCTGGTGTATTTCAGTTATTTTCATAGCATCATGTCTTATGGAATTTTGCTTTGGGGTAAGGCTACTGACATTCAAAGTATTTTTATATTACAAAAGCGAGCGGTGAGATCTATTTACCAGCTGGGCTCAAGGTTCTCCCTAAGAGATTTTTTCAAGAGTGTAGACATATTAACAGTTCCTTCTCAGTACATATATGCTAATATTCTTTATGTTCAACAGAATATAAATCTATTTCAAAAGAGAAGCGATATTCATAAATTAAATACTAGAAATAATCATAAGTTATTTGCTGAAAATCATCGTTTGCATAGAGTGCATTCTTCCTTTGTGGGGTTAGCGATCCGTATTTATAATAAAATTCCTAAGGAATTTCAGGAATTTTCTCAAATTAAATTCAAATTAGCAATAAAGAAATGCTTAATCAAAAAAGCTTATTATACAATAAATGATTATTTAAATGATAATGATGCCTGGTCGCTGGGCTAACCAAGATGACCGTACAATGTGTTATTGGGTCTCTTTGCTAGTGTTACTTACATACATACTTTATATTGTTTTTATGTATTTTTTGACATATGTGTTTTTTTTTTTTTGTATAACTTATTGGTTTATATTGTTTTTATTTTTTATCCTAACTTGTAACGTACTTGACATTGTAAACTGAAACGATATAACATAAAAACGTGCTAAATGAAGGTCAACCTGGCAATAAATTAATTGATACGTGCTCCTAGCTGTAAGATCGTCATGCTCCCAATGAATGTCATGGCTTGCGGTGGCGGTGTGGGGCGGGTCGTCTCCTTCCCTCTAATATGGCGAGGGAGGCGATGGCTGCGTCACACGTCATACTCGTGAACGGGTGCTGCTTGCGGTGGCTGGTCGGCTTGTTGCTGGAGTTATTTATTTTATTTGCTTTTGTTTAATTTTGTTTGCATTGTTGTCGTCTTGGTTGATCTCGTATAGCTTGTTTAATCTTGTAAATGTGGGTGGGTGCAATTGCCGTTGGTTTCTTATTTTAGTATGCAAGAGGTTCTCCTATTAGCTTGAGTAGAATAAATTATTATATTACAATTTAGTCAGTAACGGTTTTGAGCATGCACTAGCCCACATCCTTTTAAAAAGTAAATAATTAAATGTAATAAATAATGAATATAAAAAAAAAAAGATTAATCAAGTAAAAGAAGACGGAAAAAAGAAAACCGGAGTTTCTTTCTGAGTTTCTTCTCCGGGCCGTCCACTTAGGTAGCTAGAGAAACCTGTAGGTTAGCTAGGCTAGGCTCCTCGCCGGACAGACCGAGGACCGCGTTGGCCCCCTGTCCCAATCCGATGATCCAGTGCCTGTAGTCCGTGCCAGTGATCACTCCCTCTTTTTTATATTATTATTGTTACAGTAATATTTCTCATAGCATTAGCGATGCCCTGAGCCGTGGTCCTAGCCCATTAAGGGTGCCCTCAGGCGTGTGTCGCTTATACGTAAAAATATTGTTTAAAGACGAGCCTCTTTCTATAGAGCTAAATTATATTAAGATTTTGATTAAAGAGGTAATTATTGTTGTAACTATACATATGACGTGACGCTGGACTGACAGACAAGTCATTAGCTAATTATATTATTTTTGTATTTAATTGTGTATAACTGACAAGTGCAAGTGTATGTAAATACCTAAGTGCTGAATAAATATCGTTTAATTCGTTTAATTCGTAATATCGGGCAAGAAGCGCCAAAAAAATTACGTCTGTTGTTTGAAAGCTCCCCTAATTATTTATTAATAAATTAAAAATACAACTTAGTGTAATTCATTGTAAAGCAAGCAAAAATATTACTTTGGTTATAAATATTAATTTAATGTTGTTTTTAGTATTTGTTGTTACAGCGGCAACAGAATTAAATTATTTGTAAATTTTTGAACTGTGATCTATCGTGGTTCTTGAGATATAGCCTGTGACAGTAAGACAGCGAAGCCTTAGTATTAGGGTCCCATTTTTACCCTTCGGTTACGGAACCCTAAAAAGGACAATAAAAACACAGTGAAATTGAACGAAATTGTTTATAATGGAGACTCGTATTATCATTCGTAATGGTTTTCCGGTTTAAAGGTATACTTTAACCATTGTTTTTGAACGAGCAAAGAAGAAAAAAGTCATGTGCTTTTTTTCACATAAAAAACAACATTCAGCAATTTAATTAAATCAAAATGAATATTATACAAATTATTTTATTTATGATATTAAAATTACCTTTGTTAAGAGTTTTATTAGCTCACAATTGTACCGCTGCATGTCGGTAAGGGGGTAATGATAGGCGTTGTTTTGCAAGCGTTTATTGAATATGGTAACCGCGCACCATCAAACAAGCCATAAATGAAATAAAGGATTTTTATTCAGCACTTAGGCGTTTCCTAATTTCGCAATGAGGTTATCCGACAGAGAACTAAAGTTACCGAGATAAGCCGCCGGCAAAATTTGCGACTGGATGTGGCAATGGGCTGGCTTTGTCTGCAGAAGGACTGACAGCCGTTGGAGCAGACGCGACTTAAAAAACGTAAGGAAGAGCATTCTACGGCAACATTGACTGATGACTAGAAAAGGGTTGCCGGTGTAGACACACACACACATTTACAGGGTCCACCAGTTTCTACAATGGAAGTGACTCCAAGCACTCTACCAGTACATGCCCCATCACCACCCTAAGCCAAGCCTGCTTCTCCTCCAAAAGCGCCTTCTCCAACATCCAGATCCTCATCACCACCACCCAAGGCTCCATCGCCAACACCAAGAGCTCCATCGCTAACACCGAAGTCTCTCTCTCAACATTTATTTCCGGGATGTTTGTTAGTGGGACTACCCTCCGTGCCTCGGCAGCCAATGTTCCCGGTGTTTGTTTACTATATGAAACTGCGGTCACCAATCCGTCAGCCAACCATAGTGACTATGAAAAAAGGCAGAATAGAAACATCACCACAGGCAAACTCCGACCTCCCCTGGGCAGTCTGGAAGTCTTTAAATAGACTTCGAACTGGTGTTGGGAGATGTCTAGAAAATCGTGTTAGGTGGCGTTACTCCAAAAACGACAAATGCGAGTGTGGCGTTGTCCAATCAATGAACCACTTATTGTCATGCCCGAACTGGCCCACATTCTGCACAATACAAGACCTAGATGAGGCAAATGACCGGGGAATCGCTGTGGCCAAATACTGGTCAAGTTTGATTTAGATTACTGAATAGCCTTTCGACTCGAGAAGAAGACCACAGGCACAGCCAGATTTTCCATTAATGGGCTCTTACTAACTAAATAGCAGTATGGTTTCCGGCTTTAAATAGACCACCCCATGTCTACGACTGGCGACTAAGGGACATACAGCTGATGGATGGTCAGCAGCATCTATTAGCTCTGAGATACTCACTATCTTACTGCGATCACCAATCCAGCTGCCAATGGTGGTAATTATGGCAATATCCCTTAACGACTCCGGCTTGCCAAGATCTGTTAAGAGGAGGCCCATGCAGAGTAGCGGTGTAAGTCTTGCTTTCAGTCTCGGGGATCATGGATTGATCCCCGCGCCGGGCAAGAAATATTTTTGTAAAATTTAAGATTTATTTCCAGACCTGGTTAGTTGAGTGACCTGCCTTTCTCGGAGGGGACGTTAAGCCGTTGGTCCCGATGGTTGTAACATTATCTATAACAGGTGTGTACCAGGGAAAGGATAGTAGACAGCAACTTTTTCTATGTATTACGACATGGTGCTGCGGTCATCAGCCCGCCTGACAAGCGTGGTGACTATGGCAAAAGTCCTCTTTCGGGAGCGGGCACATGTTCATAATTAATGTTATGTTA
Source organism: Nycteola revayana (assembly GCA_947037095.2). Taxonomy (NCBI): domain Eukaryota; kingdom Metazoa; phylum Arthropoda; class Insecta; order Lepidoptera; family Nolidae; genus Nycteola; species Nycteola revayana. The sequence continues at coordinate 11,727,050 of OX344841.2, read as the reverse complement.
TGTGGGCTAATGAAAAACTCAATTAAAAAAGTAAGTGTATCTGTGTTTAACGGCTTATCTCAGTAGCCGGCTGGTCCTTCTCAGTGGCTGGACCAATTTTGACGAGACTTTCGCTGGGAATTTTATAAGACTTTATTTGATCTGCCCGTTTGTTTGTAATACAGATTTAGACGGAACATTCATTGTTAGAAAGCTTATAAAATCCTTATTTTACGTGGACGAAGTCGCGGGCGGCATATAAATAAATATATAAAGTATTTGGTCTTATTTTTGAACATTTCTACATAAATTGTAATACTTATAACATTTAAGAAAACGCGAAATATAATGTAAATGTTATAAGTATTACAATTTATGTATTGAAATTATGTCTATTAAATGCCCCCCCTACAACGTCACAAACGCACAAACTCTACCTTTGCCCGGTGAAGTAGCAAAAGCCTCGTGGCCAGCTATGTATGTCCGTCTGTAAAAAAAACTTTACCTCTTTATAATATTAGTATAGATTAATTCTAAAAGACTTTTACTGCAAAATGTAGGTATATACCTAACCTAGTTCCATCATCGAATGGGAAGGGATTTACTTGTCGCAGAGTATCGAGCCGGTTCGTGTCGCACTATCACGAACTACATATGTATATGTACAGTAGATATATACTACAATTAGCACAATTTGCTTTTAGAAACTACTAACGGATTTAAGCCTCAATGGAATGCGCTGCCCTCTCTTGTAATCTTTTATAGCCTACTAAACATCAAAGCTTCGCATGGATACAATAATAATTGTAATTCAACTGTCTAGCAACGTTTCATGAGATATCTGGTCACAGAGAGACAGACTTTTTTTTCGGACGGACATACGTAGTTAACCAAGAAGCTTTTGCTACTTCACCGGGCATAAAGTCGAGCAGAGCTGCAGCCTTAATAAATGGTTTAAAAACGACAAACTTAGCAACCTGCGCAAAAGGGCGCCCCTGTGGAGCTTGGACCTCGGCTCAGGGTGGTCGCTGGCGATGATATTATGACTTTTATTATTTAAGGGTGTTTTGTGCAACTGTCGCTCTAAGAGAGACAGACAGTAGAATCTTAGTAATATGGAACCATTTTACCCCTTGTGCACGAAACCCTTAAAGCAAGACGTAACGTTCAGGCATATAGACAGTGCATGGACCCCCCGTTCGGTTTTGACCTTTAGGTACTTACCCTTAAAACGAGACGTAAATTGTCCAGAGTGGTAATCGAACCCAGAATACCAGATCTCAGAAGACACTATCGTAAACATTGAGCCAGTCGCTCTTATAGACTGATCCGATACAGTCATAAGAGCGACTGGCTTACCGCGCGCGATTTCACCCATCACCGTAGAAACTTTATAATAAAATATAGCCTACCTCGATAAATGGGCTATGTTACACTGAAATATTTTTTCTAATCGGACCAGTAGTTCCTGAGATTAGCGTGTTTAAGCAAACCAACAAACAAATTCTTCAGCTCAACGAGTATATCGCACCCCTAGATGAAGACTCCAGCAACTCAAAAAAAAACTCATTTTTCAGAAATGACGAAAAACTGTTTTTAGAGTATATAAGAAATATATCAAAGCTACTAACTCAAAACTCGTAATTTTTGAGTTAGCGGAGTCTTCATCTAGGTGTGCGATATATTAAGCACTAATATTTATTTTGATCGCTAGAATAAATCTGTTGGATAAAGTCACAAGAAAAGTCTAGCAAGTCATATAAATAGAACTAAAGATAATACCACATACCACATAGATCTTCTCAAACTCCCTCAACCACAAACGTTGAGGATAAAACGCCACTTTACACGTTTTAAGCTCCAAACTACCCCAATTTACCCCACTGCTAAAAGGGTGGCGTACTATCTCGAGTTTTGCGTATCGTCTCCACTATCAAAGCGTACTTTACCTGCGTAGGGCGAATTATTTCATACAACTCTAAGGTAGAGTAGTAAAATAGTTGGCAAAGAGTAAACATTTGCAGATGGTATAATGCTTGATACAGATTCCTGAGAGTACTATTAAAGTAGTTTATTATGATAATTTACACATTTAGGCTTTTTTTATAGGACCGACATACGTATATAGCCACGAGGCTTTTGCTACTTCACCAGGCATAATGGCGAGCAGAGCTCCAGCCGACATTTAGGCTGACTCCCAATTGGCCGTACTAGACTTGAGCCACTACGCGGCAATATAATGAAAACCAAATTTATTGAGTTTATGATCGTAAATTCAACTGAGTTAAGATATCTGCCGCAACAGATTTTTGGATCCATTTAAGTCAAACTTTAGGAGCCTTCAAGCATACTGATAGTTCTAATTATAATATAATTATAAATTTAATATACTTTAATTTTTTGCTTGATTTTATATAATCTGTTGATAGCAACACTATTCATTGATGCGTGTTTGAAATAAAATTCGCTAGATCACGTTAAACATGTATTGTCTTATAACTTACTAGCTGCGTCCCGCGGTTTTAACCGCGTCACTCTGCTCCAGTGGGTCGGAGCGTCATATTTTGTTACATGTTAATTCAGCTTATAACCTATCCGCGTGCAAACTTTTAGCCAAATCCATTCAGAAGTTTTAACGTGAAAGAGTAACAAACATCCATCATCATCCACACTTACAAACTTTCGCGTTTATAGTATTAGTAGGATTATTAATGAGTTGTGTATGAATTTGATCAGTAGACTACACACGCGGCTCTTAGTTGCTACGTTGTTTTCTTTAGATTAATTCACGACTTCCTTGATGGAGCGACGAGAGGTTACGTTTGAGAAACCGAATCACTTGGTAGATGTGTGAGTATGAACGACTCTCGTGGCGGAGCAATGAATACTGTAATTAATTAGTTAATGAGCGCGTGTGTCGCGTAGAAATGCTGGCTTAAGAAATGTGCAGTTACACCGTACACTATACTTTTAGGATACGGACATAATTTGTAATAATCTTATAACTGCTTTCTTCTAACAGTTGTCTTAAGCTTAATTATATCTGTAGATATAAATATTTTTGAGATTCTACGAATATCATATGAATACACTCAAAAACCTCAACTTTTTTATGTTTTGTACGTCTATAATAATATGTGATTACCCTCCCGGCCACATAGCTTGAAGAACTATTATGACGAACTATTATGATGATGACGGCCGATGGAGCAGAAAATTTCTCGAGTAGTGACCACGAACTGGCAAGCGCAGCGTGAGACGACCGCCTGCACGATGGACTAGCAATCGTTCCCGCTGGACATCGATGGGGGAGACCTATATTCAGCAGTGGACGACAACTGGCTGATATGACCCACGAGGTAATAGCTACTTCATAGAAGCAATCATTACGCATAAAAAGTCTTCAGCGAGGATTAATACTAATAGGCAACAAACCCATATTTTAAAATTCAAACATAATCTTTGCGTCTCGCTCCCTCAAACAAAACGGAATTCCGGGCTAGACGGACGCTAGTACAAGAGACTGCACCAAGTACAAAGGAGAATTAACCCCCCCACAGTTTACAGGAACACGTATATTTATGTTTAAATATACCTATAAAATTACTAGCTTTTACCACCGATTTCGTTTACCTGTATAAACCGATACCTATGTAGGTATTTCGTTTTGTTCACACAAACTATGTGTTTATCTATACTTATAAACTAATATTATAAAGGGGTAAAGTTTGTGAGTTAGTTAGATAGTGACGTTGTGGGAAGTAATCTCTGGACCTTCTGAAGCGATTTTGAAAATTCTTTAACCAATAGAAAGAAAGAAAGAAAGAAAGAAAAATATTTATTTATAATGCACTGTCTTCCGTAAAAATACAATATCAAATTAATACGTTACTTCCATGTGCACCATAAATAGGCACCAACTTCAGCTTTATGCTACATCCGCACATATGCGTATGAATGTGGCGCTGGTATTCTAGTTGGCCCCATTGATGACGCCACGTTTATAAGAAAACAAAAAAATAAAAAATAAAACAGTCAATTAATTAAATTCGAAATAATATTATGATTTTTTACCTATAATAGAAAGTCACGTCATTTGTGAGTGTCATAGGTTATATTTTAAGTTCAAGTTTCTACGGGATCTAGGCAAGTAAAAATGCGCGTGACGGCTGGTGATATATAAAGCTGAAGAAATGTTTTGTTTGTTTGCTTGACCGTGCTTATCTCAGAAACTAGCCTATTTATCCAGGAATACAATAGGCTATATTTTATTATGAAGTTTTCACGGGAACGGGACCTACGTGGATGAAACACGCGCCGAAGTGCCTAGTATTTCATATTTACGACAAAATTTTGCCTGACTAAAATATTTTTCATTCCTCAGTGTGCGTTTTGGGTACCTGAGGATTAATTGTTCACCAGCCGTATCCCGCGGATTCACCCACTCCCAGAATCTTTCAAAATTGAATACTTTACCTTACTAATTGTCTTACCATTACTCTATTGTTTTATTTTATTTTTGACCAAGGTTTCACCCTTATGTTGTAGACATAACTTCAATACGCACGAAGCGATTTGCTTCTTCTTTACTAATGCGGACGGCTAAGGAGTGGAATTCTTTGCCGGCGTTAGTTTTTCCGGATCGCTATAATCTGGACATCTTTAAAGCTAAAGTGAACAGACACTTTCTAGGCACGCGTGTATCATCTTAGGCCTTATCTTCGCCTTCCATCAAGCGAGATTATGGTCAAACGTAAGCCTATATTTAATAAAAAAAAAGGAAAATACCCCTAGCTACCTGATGTTAAGTGGCATAGGGGTCTAAAGTACTATAAAGACAAGAATACCAAGGGCCAGTACGGTAAATGTAGATATGTACAGAACTAGACATCCTTATCTTTCTGACTCCTTCTCTATCTCCTCTTGAGTTCTGGCGACTTTACTCATGTATAGGAACACTTTATTAATCAACAATGTTGGACGTACGTCCCCAATCGAGCAGCTCATTAATTGATTAACGCTACGCTCTAACTCTCTTAACGGAAAAAGGTATAAAAATCTTGGGCGCCCTTTCGTACAACCTAAATTATCTTTTAACTGGATATCATTTGCCGTTGCCGTCTCCTTAAGGGCAATTAGGGCAACTCCGACTTTGATAGTAATACTGATGGCAAATCGTACTGTCAATTATTAACAACGACTGACAAAATACACAATATTATTTAACAATAGCTGCTTGTGTCTGGAGTTGCCCAACAAATATGCTGACACTTACTAAGATTTTTTAAACAAATATTGTAAACTAGCTTCCCACGCGCGATTTCACCCGTGAAACTACCGTTCCCGTGGGAACTTCATAAATAAATATAGCCTATGTCATCCGGGGATAGTTTAGCTTTCCAACGGTGAAAGATTTTTTGAAATTGGTCCAGCAGTTTTGGAGCCAATTCAATACAAATAAACAAACAATCAAATCTTTGCTCTTAACAATATTAGTATAGACAAACCTTGTCCTTATTATCGAATTATCAACACTATACAAAACAAGTCAGTCAAGTAGTTCTCAAGTTATTCGAGTATAAACATTTAGCTGTGCCTTTTTTTTTTAAAGATAAATGTAAGCTTTACAGGTATACTGTAATGCTTACATTAATTATAAAATTTCAACTAAAATAAAGCTTAAAGGTATTTCAGTTCTAAAGCTTTCATGTAGTAATTAAATAAGTTTCATGCACTTGTAAATTAAAAGCTGCAATGTAAAGGTAAGTACAGACTAAAGCACTTTGGCGCAACCCTGAGATGCCCTGAGCCGTGGTCTAAGCCCTTTAGAGGTGCCATCAAGCGTATGTCGCATATGAGTAAAAATATCGTTAAAAACCATTAGATCATACCGAGTGTATCCTTTCTTTAGAGCTTAATTATATATATATAAAGATTTAAATAATAGAATTAATTATTGTTATTTTACTATCATGTGATACTAGACTGACAGACCGAATGATTAGCTTATCCACAATAGAGTTTAAATACCATATTTTGTATTTATTTACCTATATTATTTTATTGTGAACTAGCTGCGCCCCGTGACGTATTTTACCCTCGTCACTCTGCTCCAGTGGGTCGGAGCGTGATATTTTGTAGCCTATATGTTAATCCAGCTTATAAAATATCCGCGTGCAAGCTTTCAGCCAAATCCAATCAGTCGTTTTTGCGTGAAAGGGTAACAAATATACATACAAACTTTCGCATTTATAATATTTGTAGGATAACTGACAAGTAAAATTGTATATAAATACTTAAGTACTGAAAATAAATAACATTAAATTCGTATGAGGGTAAAACAACAAATACATAAGTACTTAAAATAACATTCGTGAGGGTAAATTAAAACAAGTTTTTATCATAAACTTTTTTAGAGTTGCGTTGCAAACTAATTTTTATAGTAAACATAAAATACGGCAGAGTAATAAATTATTTATTTGGTAACTGTTTTCTCCATACAAACTTTGCCAAATACAAAAATATTTTTATATTAGTTGCCTATGTTATATAGAAAATTCTCCCTCCAAATTTTAGGTCTCTACGGTCAGTGGTTTTGGCTGTGGGTGTCAAATCATATAATCAATTGATATAGATATTAATTTATAATGACATCACAATTTCAGATTTGCCACACCTTTAATTTAAGACTTTAACTACTAACACATAAGACTGAATTTCGTTCAGTGATATAGATATTTACCGACATCTACAGTAGCCACACAAACTACAAGTATTCTTGTAGTTTGTGTGGCCTACCAGTAGCGCCATCTAGCACATATCATCCCAACTAAACTGTATCGCGCAATACAAATTCGCAAGCCAATTCGAACATAAAATATACAAGTTCCGAGCAATAACAAAAAGCCGTCGGCCGCCGGGCATACCACATCACCTGCGATGCCCTGAGCCTATCAAACTATTCACCTGGTAAAGAACATCTTATGCTATGGAAGAACACCACCGATCATTCCTCTACAGATATATAAAAATCTATACTAATATTATAAAGAAGTAGTTTTTAAGTTTGTACCGTTGTAGGGGAGTAATCTCTAATCCTACTACTGAACCGATGTTGAAAATTTTACCAACAGAAAGCTACGTCGTTTGTGAGTATCATAGGCTATATTTTAAGTTCCCGTGGAAACTTTTTCCACGGGAACGGGAAACAGCTAGTAAATAATAAAGCGCTTCTGTCCTGTACCTTCACCTTCACAATGAGCGCGAAGACATAGCTATGTCAGGAATTCGAGCTTCTATTTTAGTCCTTCAATACTTCATAACAGAAATATAGAGGAGTGTTCACAATGAATTCATAAATATAAGGTGCTTGCAAAATATATGCCGTCCATTTAGTATTTGTTTGTATAATGTTTAGTGGTTACGTTAGTTAAGGCGCTGTACTCAGTCAAAATAGGCTTCACAAAACAGTTTTTTTAGCCAAATGTTTACATTTTAGAGCAGCTTAAAAAATAAATGTTAATCTTGATCATATTTATTGGGGGACCATTGTGTTCAAAACACGTTTTCGGTAAATTTTCTCGATAAAAGAAACCATAAAATAACCATTGAAATTGAAATTGTAGCAATTGTAACTGTATTATTTATAAACAAATCTTAATAATATTAATAACAGTGATGTAATATATAATAATAAAGGGAACTGTTGTTTTTATTTATCGATTGGAATAAGATATTTGCAAGGATTAATGTATTTAATAACTCGAACGAGTCGAACGAAACGTTGCTCCATCGCGGCGTCTCTTCGCTTCTCTTTCATTTCTACGCGGAGCAACAGTGACAAAACTAATACGTAAAAGTCGTCTATTCACCGCGCCTTAAGATAAAAAAAAAAAAAGAAACCTCCAATACGACTTGGGTATTAGTGCATATTAGTTAACTGTATTAGCTACATTTCTGTATTGGAGCGCGCATTACGGTTTTAGAGTCACAGGGATTAATTTTGCAAGTGCGAGAGAAAATCAGAGCTTTGTGGCAATAATTCCAAATGCAAGGGCAGCTAGTACAGCATTAACTTCGACCACCGGGTCATTCTAACCCTTACTACACTATATTAGGTCTATGACGACCCTTGAACACATATACAACAATAATCATTTAAGCTAGTTACTACCCCAGAGCAGCTTATTAAATTACCTAACTTCGTTCTAATACTCTGACAATGTACAATAAATTTTATTTATTACTAGCTAACCCGACAAACGTTGTTCTGCCTCAACTAAAACTCTATATTAAATTGAACTTTTATTATTAGACGTGATCGCTCTGAACTAACTATAATGTGCCCTAAGAGCAGCTCGCATTTTGTCAATGTTATGTCAAATGTCATAAGATTACATTAAAAAAGTCTATATTGTCAAAGAAGCTTGCATTACAAAATTTAATATGGTGGTCAATTATTCTGAAATTTTCTTAATATTTTCTTAAAAAAATAATTAGCGAAATTGGTCCATCTGTTAACTCGTGATGCCGTGACCAAGGGAAATAGGGAATATAGATAATGAAAATTGTTCAAAAAAAAAATCGTTTAAAAAGAAATCATTACACTTTCAACGTTGGTACACCAATAATGAATTTTATCATTTATAATATGTATTTGGTAACAAAACATTATTCATGCCGAAATAATAAATATATATGCGTGTACGTGTGTGTAACCACCCTTAGAATTATTTATCAGTACAGTCAGCAAGTAAATAAAATTAATGTGAAAAAAAAAGTTTGTCAACAAATAAAACTGAGTTTTATATATTTTGAGTTCGTTTATTTTGTGTGAACAAGGACCGAATAAATCATATTTTTATTTGTATGCCTAGTTCATTGACCATCCCAGTTTAATGAGAGCTAGCTAGGTTATTGCTATGTACAACGTACCTTGGCGGGGATGGACTTAATACATAGAGGTTGTAGACTTGATTGAGTCGTGTGGTTTCCAGCTTAGACTATACCACCATGTCTTCCCGTGAGCGGCTAAGGGATATATACCTGATGTATGGGCAGCAAAATCTATCAATTCAACGATACTCTTCTTACAGCGATTACCAGTCCGACTTCCAAGCGTGATTACGGCAATATCTCTCAACAGCCATGGCTTGCACATGCATGTTAAGAGCAGGCCCATGTTAAGAGTTGTTTTTTTGGTGGATTTATTTGATATGGCGACAACCTACGTGGTCTTGTGGTATGAGTCTCGCATTATGGCTCGCGCACGAAGGGGTTCCGTACCCGTTCATTGACTAGATAAACAAGGGCCTACCTTTGGCGTTATTGATATCAGGCAAAAAATCACGTTTCTTGTAAGGGCCACCCTTAAATATTTATTTTATTTTGTTTTTAGTATTTGTTGTTTCAACTGTCAACTGTCTAGTATCGCGGTTTTTGTGACAGACAGACAAACAGCGAAGTCCTAGTAATAGGGTCCCGTTTTTACCCTTTGGGTACGAAACAATTACGACAAATGTACCTATAAATTCTTTACGCGTCAGATTTGATGCGATTTCGTGCTTCTAAATGCATATTAAGACGTTGTGCCCAATAGTTATAACATCATCTATAACTTTTGCCATTTAAATTTCACAATAATAAAAGTTAAAAAACCCTTAACTAAGTATGTATTTATCCGCTATTCTTTCGCTAACGCTACCTGCAAGTATTAATGATTATTGTATTGAGTTCGCGTGGCACATCGTTTGACAACTTTTTCTTCTGTCCATACCTTTAGGTAATTTTCTGGTGCATTTTTTGTTTAATGATGTTTTGATGCGTATCTTATTGTTTGATATGTAATGTTGTCTACGATTCCTTTTATTTTAGCAAACTCTTTAATCTATAAAAATAATTTTATGAAGTATTTGTTTAATACACTCTCATATTAAAAATTGGGCGCAGACGTATCATTAGCCTTACCCCTTTTCACCCAGTTTATTTATACAAAAAAAGCCATTGCTACCTACTTCAGTTAGACCACTGAGGTAGGTGTCCTATATATGTATAAGCAAAAATTATATTATTATCACGTTGGTCACCTATAAGTCTATTTACCTTACACGTTGTACAAAATAATTTGTATCCGGGGTAAACTGAACTAGCATAGGTCATGCTCTAAAACGTCAAGTAGGTGGATAGTCGCGCAGTAAATTGTACGCTCTTGGTATACCAAACTCCTCGACAGTACTACTGGAATATACGGGAAGAGATTGTGACGAGCGTTTAACGTTGAACAACTCTCGTAGACTCCAAAGTCCGAGAAGTCCGCGAACTGTAAAGTAGAGCGACAGTTGTACAAAATTCCCCTATAATTCAACCTCCCCGCTAGCAACCGTCCTGAGCCGCGGTCTAAGTCCCACAGGAACGCACTCTTGCGCAGTTTGCTTAGTTGGTAGTTTTTAAACCATTTTTTTAAGCTGGAACTCTGCTCGCCTTTTGCCCGGTGCTGTAGCAAAAGTCTCCTCACATAAAGTGCTTCCGAAAAAATAAATTTTCTATTATACTGTTTGCGGGCCTTGCGGTAAAGTCTCGGAGATCGTAGGTTCGATTACTATGCCGGACAAGAAATCTTTGTATAAATTCTAAAATTTCTTTCCGGATCTGGTTGGGTGAGGCTGTGTCGGAAAGAACGTTAAGCCGTTGGTCCCAATTGTTATAAACCAACCCGTCTGCCAAGCGTGATGACTACGGAAAAACTCTCCCTCGGGAGGAAGCCAATGTTCAGCCGCGGACGTTATATGGGCGGATGATGATGAAAAATTACAGTAAAAAAAAAACATATTTGGTGAATTGTGCGGGATGGAATTGGAACCCAAAATGTTAGCCTTTAAAAGCTCAACACATTTGAATGCCGTATGTCGTTCAAATATCTCCCGTATTTGGATTAAATAATGGTAAAATCCTTGGCAAGTAGCAACACAGGGTTCTGCCAAGGCGCTGCGTTGCTTCAACATAATTAATTCGAAAATTTGTAGCCATCTTGACTTTGCTGAGAAACTAGAAGTTAATTAACAATAGTTTTATACAATGAATAGGTAAGTAGATTACTTGAGATCGGAAGCCAAGGAATTTAAAGTCGTTGCTATCTGAATAATTTTAAAACTAAATATATTTGCAATTGGGATTCCGTCAGTTAGATTTACAAAAAAATATTGGCCACGAATTTCGTTTTTCGTTCCTTAAACAATACAATACGAATAAACCATAAATTAAGAAGGTACACCGCGTTGAAATTTCATGTGACGTCACTTTTAGGTAAAATTGTACCTACAAGTGTCGTCCCAAGCCCCCGTCTCATGAACTTTATAGTGATTTGATAAATAAAAAATACGTGTCTAATATTTTTTTGTTATCTATCTGATGGACTAAATAGATTGTAACTAACTAATTTTGACTAAATAGTATAATTCTACAAAAATGGTCACGTAGAACACGAATAAGCCTAATTCATTAATTATTAAATTTTGCTCATTTCATTATTTTAAAAGTAGGACCAGAGCTGTTTTTTATATGCCCATCCAGTGCATATAAAGGGCCCTGCTTATTTCATTCCTATGTTCCCAACCAACCCAAAAAGCCTATATCTAGATCCGTCCCTAAACCTGCGAAGAAAAGGAGATATTCATAAAATACGAAGTCGTTCACTCGTCCATTCATTCTCATTCGATTAATGTTTTTGTCAAGAAGCCAGTATAAGCCAGGGAATGGTTTCACACTGTCGTTGTTTCTACATTAAAAACTAGGTTATTTTTCCATCTCTCCTTAGTTTCCGTACCATTAGGGTGACCATGTGTTAAAGTTAAAAGGAGATATAGTATTTTCGGTTACAATGGCCTAACTCCTCGGAAGTCAGTCATATGCGCAAGACATATTATAGTTTATGAGTGTGTGCGGGGCCATCAAAGGGACACTCTCTATTCCTTTACATACTTTATGTGGTGAGACGGCTTTACCGACTAGACCGGTGAGAGACCAGGTGCTGCACCTAAAGATGAACGTTTTGAGTGCCAATGGCTATGCTCGATAAGTACTCTGTTATCGACAGTTAACTATTCACAAAATACGAATTAAACATATTGTATCATAATATATGATAAATTCAATAAAATAAATAAAAATCTAGTGCAAAATCTTAATCTCCAATTTTTACTTTATTAGCAACGAGTACACAACAAATAAAAATTGGGCTTGTATTTAGATTATTGTCGAGAGAACTTTTTTAATAACACAATGCTTTGTTCGACCTTGGCATATTTGCCCTTGAATTGGACATTCAAGGGCAAATATGCCAAGGTCGAACAAAGCATTGTGGTATTAAAAAAGTATGTGGACGTTGTGGAGTTCAATGAGGCAGTCCCATAGGGACTCTCTATGGGACTCCCTCATCGAACTCGAACAGCGGAACCATCTGATAGCTGACAATTGTGTTTTAAATTTATTTCTCCTTTTTTATTTTCTTATAAAGTTATACAATTATCATTCCATATTAATATTAATATTTTAATGGCTACATATAAGTTTCAACATTATTCATGTCCGTCCACGGAAGGTGAAAGATAAAAATTTTTACGATATAATTGTATAGGGAGTATTGACAAAGGTATTTAAATAATTTATGTAATAGGGGAAAAAGTTCAATTATTGGCTCTTTAAGCGTAATCGGTAAAAAAAATATTGATTGTGAACATTATACGCCTTTTTAAGAGAAGATAATAGTAAAAAGTAGCAATAGGAATATTTTTTCACGTTATTTTGTTTGAAAACATTAATTATTATTAATTGTACACATAAAAAATTACAATTTTTTCCAATATTTTTGTGTTTAAACAAATAATTGGCATAGATTAACTCTTGCAACCATTTCCATTTAAATATGGTAGTGATGGTGGCAAGAGTTTACTCTGCTACCAATTGAAAAAGAATAATCATTGAAAAATCTATAGATTTTGCAGATAAAGTTGATGGTTGTGAGTTCTTGTTTTTTTGCACTTAACGAAGCTGTGTCAATACTACCTGCTGTATAAATAATGTATTTTTATAGTAATGAAAATAATTTTAATGTATTTACCAAATTAACAGATGTGCAAATATAAACATCAAATAGTCCAATCGAGAAGTAGTATAATATATAGGAAAAAGTCAAGTGCATGTCCGATATTGCTTGATCATTTTAATGGGTGCGCCAAAGTTTACCTAAATTTTCAACTCCGATAATTGGAAATCCGAAAATCCTAACAATCACAATTCCTAACTACTCTGTCTCTAATGTTCATAATTCCGAAGCATTCAACTTCATAATGTCAGTAGCAATAAACATCTATTATACTTTTATTTGTTTTCCTATATTTTCTCAACATAACCATCTTTTACACTATTTTTCAAAGTCGTATCTTATTTGTTTAGATTTCTTTTTATTCATAATAATCAGTATTATATACATTAATTTTGCGTAACTTTTACAGTTTTAGTTATAATGTTATTTTCACATATATACCACGGTACTATTTATAATCATTGGTTTAAGTTAAGTTAGAACTGCGACCATAACGCACGAGCCGGGCGAGCGAAGCCAAAGTCCCGCTCCAATCATTCAGTCAAGTTCCAGAAATGAATCGGTCCTTTTCATAATTATTGGTTTAGGTTAGGTTAGAACTGTGACCACACCGCACGAGCCGAGCGAGCGTGCCGCGGCAGCGGCCGGCGAAGTGCCAGAACCGAATCGGTCTTATAGTTATTGTTTTAGGTACGGTTAAAACTGCGGTATAAACTCCTAGGCCATAAACATAACCGTAAATGAGTCGTGTTTTATGAATTTCATTCATTTAAGACAAAAATCTGTGAAACGACCTTTAATCATTCTAAACATATATTTTTTTTTACACTTGGTAAATGTTTCTTTTTGAGTATGAGTGAAAATATTATGGTAATGTTTAGGGATAAAATATTTTTTTTATAATATGGATTTATTATTATTAACAAACATGAATAAAATACAAACTAAAAGTAACTAATTAAAAATAAAACTAACTTATCTACTTCTATTCTAAATCTATTCTACTTGGCAAGGTTCCCAGAATGCTGGCAGCAATACCACGTTGAATGGCAATGCTTACCTGCTGTGCAATTAGAAACCAGCACTCGGAGAATATTTACATTAATGATATTATTAATTACAATTTTCGGAAACATAAGTGTTATGAACATAGCCGGTAGCACTACAAATAGGTAGTATCTATGAAAACTTTAGGATGAAAAATTTTAGGAAGAGTGATCATTCGGATTACAAATCGTTAGGAAGAACAATTTCGGGTAAAGAACTTTAGGTAAGCCAATATGGACCCCATTTTAATATTATAAAAATAACGAAAAACCAACAAAAAATGGCATTGATAAATAATCGGACCTTTTATTTTTTTATGCAATATCACTCGGTTAGCTCACGTTTCCTATCCTTACCACGGGAACCGTTCATTAAGTGGACTATAGAAAAAAGTTTTTAAACAATTTGTTATGTCAATCTAAATAAATATAATGTAAACTTTTTTAATAGAAAATCAAATTCATGTCATCTGAATGTATGATAATAATAATAATATATAATTATTACTAGCGGCCCGCCCCGGCTTCGCACGGGTGGACTTTTATACCCTACCTCTGCCCTACCCTACTCCTACCCTACCCCTACCCTACCTTACCCCTACCCTACCCTACCCCTACCCCTACCCTACCCCTACCCTACACCTACCCTACCCCTACCCTACCCTACCCCTACCCCTACCATACCCCTACCCTACCCCTACCCTACCCTACCCCTACCCTACCCCTACCCCTACCCTACCCCTACCCTACCCTACCCTACCCTACCCTACCCTACCCTACCCTACCCTACCCTACCCCTACCCAAAAGTATCCTATGTCCTTCTCCCAGTTCTTAGCTACCTCCCTACCAATTTTCAGCCAAATCGGTTCAGCCGTTCTTGAGTTATAAATAGTGTAACTAACACGACTTTCTTTTGTTTTTAAAATGTATTCTGCTATTCGGGACGGAAACAAATCCAACAAATCAAAAACCATGGCAATCGGTCCAGCCGTTCTCGAGTTATAAGTGTTGTAACAAACACGACTTTCTTTTATATATATAGATATTAAGATTTTCAAAATAAGTTTCTCCTTGAAAATCTCTTTATATCTAAGTTTCTAATTTCAGACAAATAAAATGTAGATACGCCTCTTTTGGTGCAATTTAGTAACAAATATTGATACATATTCATGCATATTTCCATTCATTTAAACTTTAAGTCTCGAGTTCAAACTATAATCATGGACAACGCAGTGACCCGAGGCGCACAAAGTCTTTGCTCGCATACCATTTACGTCTTCCTTTTGTTTTGTATACACTCGGGAAATTGTGATGGACCGTTTGTGGCATCCAGACCAGGACTGAGGAGATGTCTGTTTGTTGCAGGTTCGATGCTCTGGCTTTGCATCCAAATTTATATGTTTTGCCCTAAACGTGCGTCATTAATTTTTTTTGTGAGTAACCGAATGGAAGACCATTCGGTTACTCACAAAAAATTTTAATAATTTCACACCTTTTAGTTGTCAAAATCTATCAGTTTAGAATAGTATTAATAGTAGAACGTAATACCATCGGAATGTAAAACGGCAGCACTTACATTTTTTCAAAATAAGTTTTATACATACATATATGAAATTAAGAAAAAGAGACTTGTCTGTTGTTATATTTCATACAGATACGATTCATACGATTAAGAGTCATACAGCTGATAGATGGGCAGCAGCTCAACAATACTCACATTATTACTGCGATCACCAATCCACCTGCCAAATATGGTGATTATGGCAATATCCCTAAACGACCCTGGTTTGGCTCGGTCTTTTAAACTGGCTGATACAGTAATGAAAAATGCTTAGAGCTTACATTTGCACACAATATGTCTTTTATATTTCTCAGGCACATTTTATTGAAACATTTATGAGAATAAGACAAAGCAAAAGAAGACGAAACAATATAATGGGAAGAGAATCTATTTTGCTTTCCCTCTCAGGGTACAAGGAAATAACTCCCTATGTCCGGGACTGGGTACACAAAGCACACTTAGACTCAGAACAACTATCCATGGTTCACACATATAGTTGTTGAGGGTGGAAACTACCGTAACCACTATGCCACCGGTGCAGTCAAGCCTTTTTAGCTAAAGAAAGTAGTCGGCTTGAAGAAAATCATCATCTTTATTTATCCTATATTTTTCCTATGCTTGATGTTATGTTAGGCCTAATCCAGCTTGGATTAGGCCTATGTTCAGCAGCAGAAAACATGCTGTCAATGAATCTAAGCATTGAACTATTTGTGTGATCTTTTACTTTTTGATTGCGTGATTAAGTAAAATGTGAACATCTACACAACTTACCTATATACTTATTATTTATGAAGAATTATTACACTTATATGTAAATCGTAATCATAATAAGTATCATCATCACCCATCAGCTCGTAATACGTCCACTGCTGAACATGGACCACCTCCCGTGGGACGGTATTTACCACGCAGCCGCGCAGGGGGCTTTGTGACCCCGCAGTATTATGTTGTAATACACAAAAAAACGCTGCTGCCAGATCCCTGATAAACGAATGTTATAGATGAATATCATCTATATAATATATGATATTAATAACAACCAACTAGAGCCGGATAAAAATCTTAGAAATTACACAAAGATTTCTTCTCCGGTGTGGGGTTCGAACCCATAACCTCTGTGACTTAAAGCGTATTGCTCATGGAGGTTGTCCTATAAATACCAAAAGTATAAAAATAAAGTAAATAGTTTAAATATGTTATTCATTTATTCATAATTTGACATTATTATCATTAGGTTTTAACCATCATTTTGTATCATATCTGCTGCCTTTTCACTCAGCATAATAACAGCGGCGTTAGGTGCTCCACTTATACGTGGGATCACACTTGCATCTACTATTCTAATATTATCGAATCCTTTAACCTTCAACTTCCCATCAACAACTGATCCCATAGCACATGAACCAATGCCATGGTATACACTAGTGGACCAATTTAAATAGAAACATTCCCAATATTCATTACTACCCACAACTTTATCTTTACATGGCCCAATATCTAAGCCTGCTAATTCTGCACCAATTTGTGTAAAAACTGAGGAATTGCCAACGGTCAAGAAATCTTTTATATATAGTAACATGTTTTCACGATCTGTTGCATTTTTGTAATAGTTAGTCGTGATTGCAGGGTCTTCATAAGGATTTGTGCTTTTTATACGGATAGTACCTCTAGAATCTGGTTTTATGTTGGTGACAAGACAGTACAAAGTGTCTCTCGTAGCTACTTCTTCCTGTAATTTCGTACATTTTTCTTTTAGCAAACCAAAAACGGTTGTGCAGACTATTGTAAGAAACGGTGTGTCGTGTGGTAGAAACAAACAGAACGTTTGATAATCAGGGTTTGTTGTTTGGCTTTTGTTTAAAGCTACTGCGCCGACCATCACAGGAAAGCCTAGCTGTGTAGGATTCAACGCGGCTAATATTTCTGTGGAGATTATTGGAAGTAAATATTTTTCTGTTTTATATGCTATATGTGTTGCTACTTGGTCTATAAAATTATCACCAACAGCCAAATCAGCTTTTACAGTTATTCCCAATGACTCCAAATGCCTTTTTGGCCCAATTCCTGATAATTGTAATATTTGTGGTGTATTGTAAACTCCTGCTGATAATATTATTTCTTTTTTTGCTTTAAGAGTATACATAACTCCATCCTTATAAGCTTCTACTGCTACAGCTTTGTTACCTTCAAATATAACTCTTGCAACTTTAGTTTCTTTAGAATAATGAAAATTTGAAAAACTTTTTACATTGTAGATATACGATTGTGCAGTTTGTCGTTTTCCATTATTTATCGTGTACAGTGGTTGAACGTAGCCTACTTCAATATTAGAATTGATGTCTAGTCTTTCAGGATTACCAACCTCAGCAAAGGCTTTAAAATAATCGTTTAATTGAGAATGACGTTCTGTAGTCAATCCTATAGGACCACTGGTCCCATGATATTCAGGATACGCTTCAACTATCGGTTGGTCATTGACATTTTCACTTTTGATAAAGTACTTTAGAATGTTAGCGTATTTCCATGAGTCGTCGTCCGTTAACTCAGACCAATAGTCAAAGTCTTTAGATGAACCTCTTGTAAATAATAGATGGTTTATAGCCGAACTGCCTCCGAGAGTATTTCCAGCTGTTAGCTGCGTATAGTTGCCCGCACCTCGAGCTGCGAAGGTGTCCAGTGTGGAAGTGTAGTTATAGTCGTTGATGGAACCTTGCAGTAAGAAGAAAATCCCAGCAAACTAAAAAATAGAGACAAATACGATGATAGAGTGAATCTTTATCTTACAGCTTTGTAAAGATATAATAAGGAGTGGATTTACATATTTGTTTTTTTACTTATTTATAATATTCTTTAAATTGTTGTAAGTATTGTTATTGTTAAAAGTTTAATTGTCAAAAATATAAGTCAAGATTAACAAGAAATACGTATGTTGATTTTCTTGATATGAATCATGTTGAGTATCTTATGAATACTCGCTTCGGATTGATCTAGAACTACTATTGCGTAAAAACTTATCTCTAAATTTAGTTTATCACGGAGACATTTGATTGATTAAATTAGATTTCTTCTTTGATGTGCCAACCTGTGTACAGTGAATAAAATGTTTAATTATTTTATTTTTCATTTTTGAAACGGCCTATCAGATTTCAGTGAAATATTTTTTTTCAATAGCATTCAAAGATGGGTACAAAGTAGTTACGTCAATGATACTTACGTATGTTGCGATTAAAGGGTCGGGCCCTGCTTCTAGTAATAAAACATCGTTAGTTGAATTTTCAACCAGTCTAGAAGACACTGTGCAACCTGCAGTACCTCCTCCGACTACTATATAGTCATAAGTGGCATTGTCTGAAATAAAATACTCCTGAATTAATTTAAATAAGTATGCAACTAGGACTAGATAATCTATTATTCTATGTAATGCTGAAGAGTTTGTTTGTTTGCTTGAACGCGCTAATTTCAGGAACTACTATGCCGATTTGAATAAATCTTTCAGTGTTAGATAGCCTTCTTATTGAGCAAGGCTATAAAGGCATATTTAGAGCACGAGTGATACAACCTGCGAGAAGCTAGTTTAAAAAATAATAATAATAAAAATGCATTTATCTCTCTTCCACAAATTATCTTACAACATAAAGTTATTTACAATAAAAAGTAACAACATAAAAATAAAAGTACAATAATTTGTAGAAGACTGATGAGACTAAACTAAATCCGGCCCCACTACCGCAAATTACTTAAACAATTTGATGAACATCATTTCTGTCGACAAATTTTCCCATATTAAACAAAAAGTAAATAGTAAAACAAGATAATAACAGACAAGTAATATTTTGTAAAATGGGATTCTTACTTTTTAACACAGTCTGCGTAGGTGTCCATAAGCTGTCCACACCTAAGGAAGACTCCAATCCACCCAGACCAGAGGAGGACAGCAAGCTAGCCATAATTATCTGGGATCTTTTTTCCTTTGAAGATCTAAACAAAAAGAAACGCAACAATTACTTTATATATGCGCCCCGGGTGAATTCAGGTTTATTTCTGCTATCAATTTGAGGTCTTATCTTGACGTTTTAAACTATTCACATTACTAACTATGCAAATTTTAAGTATAAAATCAAAAACTAACATTATTATTCTCTATACTAATGCGCAAAAACAATAAATAATTATCCAATAAAAAAAACCGTTTAAAGACAAATTAATAAGAAGCTAAAAACATTGTTAAAATTATTCGATCTTACAGATTTTTTTAAATCAGTATTTTCGTTTGTCGTGTGATCAATGACAAGTGTACTAATTATAGTAAGATGCCTTAAAGGTAAAGGTCTTAAATTAACTTCCAAGAATCCGGCCAAAGTCTAAGCGCCATCCACCGGAGCGCACCCTTAAGGGGTTAGGACCTACGCTCAGCGTGCCACTGGAGTAAAGAGTAGATTTACGAACAGTGGTCATGATCGCTGATACGGATCACAATTCGGGGAATAAGCAACAATGCGGTCCTCGGTCATTCCACCGAGGATCCTACCCTAGCTAACCTGCAACCTTTCACTAGCTACCTAAGTGAAAACCCGGAAGAAAGAAAGAACCTCCGAGATTTTTTCTTCGTCTCTTTTGCTCTGTTATCACAATCCTAAATATGATGTGAGCGAATGCACGCACAATACCATTTATTAGAATCCTCTTAACATTGACTTGAATCTATTATTAGGTAACTCTTGTATACAGATATACAGATATTACGGACTCCTAATCCCACAAAAGATAAATGTACTTTTTGTAGACGATGGTATTCGGCGCAAAGTTTATGTTTATTTCTAGTTTTTATTGTATGTATGTCACTTATTTTGTAGAAAACATTAATATTTTGCCGGACATAAATGTATTGCGAAACGACTGTTAGTATATCTATGTCCTTAAAAAAGTCTATTAAGGAGAATCTCGTACTTAGCAGTATAAAAATGCTTTGAATATCAGCAGTTTGAGGTAACTCAAAGCAGAATGCCGTAGGACATAATACTGTGAAAGTAACAAAAGTTTTTAGAATAGACGTGCAGTTTCTACATTAGTGAGTTAGCATACTTTTCTAACAGCGTAAGTGGCTGATCTCAATTTTGCAACAAGACAAGAAATATGGGGACCTCATTGAAGTTTCATGTCTAGTGTCAAGCCTAGAAAGAGGGTCGAGTCCACAGTTTCGAGACACATACCCATTATTAATTTCAATATTGATACAATTGTAATACGAACGAAAATTGCCATTGCAAATGAATAAAAATTATGTTGATACAAGTGTTTTATTTATGTATGTATTACCATGGTACATTGTTTGTCAGGATTCGTGCAAAAGCCAAAAATCTATTTGCTATTTAAATTGCTTTAAAAATGCAATGAAGACTTCGCTTGGTAAATTATATTTTACCAAGAAATGGTACCTTCTAATATTATAAAGAGGAAAGATTTGATTGTTGGTTTGCATTGAATAGTCTCCGAAACTACTGAACCAATTTCAAAACTTCTTTCACCTTTAGCAAGCAACATAGGCTATTTTAATGATAAATTTGTACAAAGTATCCGGTAGTGGTTTAGTTTCTTACACTTTGTAAAAAAATATCGGGTCTGTTATCGTGTTACGTTTATCGATAGCTCCATCCCTGCCGGTTTCGGTTCGGTCGGTATAACGTTGTACGTGTTTAAGCGTCATCTATCTATCTATAATTTCAAAGTCCTGACTGACTGACTGACTGACTGATATATCAACGCACAGCCTAAACCACTGGTCCTAGAGACATGAAAATTGGAGGGTATGTTCTTTGTAAAGAGTAGGTATGTACTAAGACAGGATTTTTCTAAATTCTACCCCTAAGTGGGTAAAAAAGGAGATGAAACATTTTTTGAAAAATCTTATTCCTTGAGTTAATAGAATTGAAACTTCGCACGAATACTTAACTAAACAAATTATACAATTTGACATTCTTATTTTTTCTAAACTACCCCCTAAAAGGGGTAAAAATGGAGATGAACGTTTCTATGAAAAATCTATTTTTTTGAGCTAAAAGACTTGAAACTTGGCACGAATACTTTAGATAAGTATTCGTGCCAAGTTTCAAGTCTTTTATATAATAAATTATAAAGATTGTCATTTTTAATTTTTCTTAACTACCCTCTAAATGAATCTATGAAAAATCTTATTCCTTGAGTCAATTGACTTGAAACTTGCCAGAAACTTAAAGTTTAAATGCGTAATGGTAAAGTTTCTGTATTAAATAAAATTAAATACTTACACTAACTATTTTTTATTATATATTCAACATTATAAGTAAAAAAAATTGGGTACATACCTACTATATTAATTTACGCACTACCATCTTACTCTGTTAATTCAGGAGGTAAGTGTGTTTTGATCTATGCAACTTTGTCTTGGTATTATGATAACACGTCTGCTTAGTCAATACTTTCCTAAAATATTTTTGTGCTATAACTTTTTCTTAAAGTTATAAATAGATTTCTTAGTATAGAAACAGGGGTAGGAGAGATCTTTTTCTTAGATGCTGCTGGTGGAACTGGTAAGACTTTTCTTATTAACTTACAACTGGCCAAAGTGAAAAGTTATCGTGGTATCGCCTTAGCATTCGCATCGTCTGGAATTGCTGCCACGCTACTGGAAGGAGGCAAAACTGCACACTCTACGTTTAAACTCCCTCTCAATTTAATACAAACTGAAACCCCACTCTGTAATATTTCTAAACAAAGCAATATGGCTGAAGTGCTACGTAAAACTAAATTAATTGTTTGGGATGATAGTACTATGGCTCACAAGAGGGGATTCGAAGCCTTAAATAGATCTTTACAAGATATAAAGAATAATAATAGTAAAATGGGGGGAGTAACTGTATTGTTAGCAGGTGATTTCCAGCAGACATTACCAATAGTGCCTAGAGGAACGCGAGCGGATGAAGAGAAAGCGTGTGTGAAGCGGTCTCATTTGTGGCCATCAGTGATTAAAGTTAGTCTTACAAAAAACATGAGAGTCCACCTGAGAGAAGATTTTTCTGCCGGTAAATTTTCAGAACTGTTACTCAAATTAGGAAATGGTGACTACCCAGAAGTGGATAATGATATAATTATTACTACAGAGTTAAGCACAATCGTGATCACTGTAGAAGAGTTAATTGATAAAATCTATCCAGATATTAGTAATATCCACAATAATCCTGCAGAATGGTTGTGCGAGCGTGCAATCCCAAAGAAATTTTACGGAGAACTTCGTCCTTACTGCTTTGTTTGGCATATTATCCATTTGTATATTTAATTCCTCTCTTTTTATCGTAAATGTAGTAGCTACAATGGTGTCAGAGTTGTTCAAGCTGCCCAGTAAGCCACTGACTGGGCTTCATTTAATTGAGAGGGCTTTTAACAATAGTTTCCGCATAAAAATATTGTATTTTGTTTCCTGTAGGCCACGGGTGCGAAGCCGCGGGCAGAAGCTAGTATTTTAATAAAATAATGCATACATAATGTAAAAAAGACGCCCATTCAAGTTTTCCACAAGAGCTGTCATCGCGAAAATAAAGAAATGGAAATAGTATAGGAATATATATTTTTTTACCAAATTGTTAGTATTTCGTATGCTGGTGTATACTTCGACATACTGACTACGTTTTTGTTCTTCCAACTGTCTAAAATAAAGTTCTTGAGTTGTGCCGTTGGTTGTTTTAAGCACATTAGCTTGTTCATCATTGATAAACTTCTTTTTAAGCATTATATTAATGCTACCAAGACGTGTATTTTTAGGAATTTGCGGCGGTTTCGTTTCCCAATTTTTTTATTTGTTTTGTCAAATAAAAATGAGGCTCGAGGCTAAAACCTCGAAGGTATTATATACTTATCAAATAACTAACTTCAGTTGTGATCTTCAGTACATCAACAGTCGGATATGCTGCTTTTGTCAATATTCATTGCTTTTTCCCGTCAACAAAGCTTCATCATCATCATCATCGGTTTGCATTGAATAGTCTCCGAAACTACTGAACCAATTTCAAAACTTCTTTCACCTTTAGAAAGCAACATAGGCTATTTTAATGATAAAATTCTCTCGAAAACGGGATCCACATGGGCAAAACTGTGCGCAGGAATGTAGTCTTATCATCATCATCATCATCATCAGCCCGTATAACGTGCACTGCTGAATTGGCGTCCTCCCAAGGGAGGGCTTTTTGCCATAGTCACCACGCTTGGCGAGCGGGTTGGTGACCGCAGTATAATGTTCCATTGTTGTTAAGTTTAGAAAGAGAAAACATACCGAATGTAACTGTGAACACTCGGAAGTATTACTTGAATTTCAAAATAAAATGATGCTGACGATTACATCCACTCTTGAAACCCAAAATCAAAACGTAATTACCACTTTGGAAGCATTGCGGCAAGGTGTAAATGGTTTTAGACACGATTTGGAGATGGTAAATAGCAAAATTGTTATATTATACGAAGAACAAACGTGCATTAAAAAGGATGTAAGCGACTTGAAATGAACAAAAACTATCAAAATTAGCAAAATACAGACTGTAACACATGATCTTGTAGCACTTCAGGCGACCGTTGCAAACTTATCAACTGCGTGGAAAAATCAATAACCTTGAAATAGCTGGAATTCCTGTCACAAAAGATGAAAATTTATTCGGCGGGCCAAAACAGTATCGGTTCTTTTAATTACTTACACATAATAGCTACGTATATACCGCACGGTAATAATCATGAATTATTGCTAACAACCTTTTAAGACAGAGTGAGTAAATTTATTTTACGTTACCATAATGATAAATTTCTTATACTAGGAAAATTGAATGTTTCTCACGCTTATTGGTCTTGCAATTATGACTCAAATTCTATGGAAATATACACTAATAATGACAAACTAGCTAGCCTCACCGCCGATTTCTCTTCCCTATTATAATATCAATTTTTGTATAATAACTTTCGTGAATTGTTCATATCACTACATAGTATAAAACAAAGTCGCTTTCTCTGCCGTTATATCCCTATGTCCCTATGTATGCTTAAATCTTTAAAACTACGCAACGGATTTTGATGCGGTTTTTTTTATTGGTAGAGGGATTCAAGAGGAAGGTTTATATGTATGATACATCAGCATTGCACCCATGCGAAGCCGGGGCAGGTCGCTAGTTTTATATAAAGTCCGGTTTGACTCACATGTGTAGTTTTTGGCGATTTCTCGACCACGGTTTCGGCTCCAACCGAGAGCCTTCTTCAAGGAGCGAGCTGTTTGCGCCTCGGTGTCACGCAGATCACTGACGGGCGGCGCAAGCTTCCGCCCAAAGATATTTAAAGACCTAGATAACACAAGTAGGTATCACGATCTGTATGAAAACCAAGCGTGCCATTTTTTGAATACCAATTATGACGTCACAAGCACTATTTAGTGATGGGAAAATCAAATCGATTCAAAGGTGTACTCAATTTTGAATTAAGTTTGCCTTTGTATATACAATTTTTCAAATACTATACGAATACTATTTATTGAACGGATATAGATTTATTGAGAAATTGTGTACAGTAAAGAATTATTTAGAATTAAAATCGATTTATGTATCGATTTTATGACAGAGTAAAGAGACAGACAGAATAATGAGATAGACAGAGTAATGAGATAGACAGAGTAATGAGATAGACAGAGTAATGAGATAGACAGAGTAATGAGATAGACAGAGTAATGAGATAAGCAGAGGAAAATATAATTCCTGATCGGCTTATAAGGCAGTTATACTATTTCCATTTCTTTATTTTCTCGATGACAGTTCTAATTTGATAGTTGTAGTGTTGTGACCAAATAAGTAATGATGTCGATCGCATATATTTATTATATTTTGAACAAAGACATATACAACAAAAACATTCAAATATATTTTTTATATATATATATATATATATATATATATATATATATATATATATGACGAGGAAGGACGAGCGTCGTTGTTTTTAATAAGGTGTGACGTCATCATTGCTGACGTCACATTCATCAGGATGGTTCTCTATCGAGGGTTGTTGATCCATAGTAACAGCAAAACTCCATAATATGGTTTTCAAGTTTTATTCCAGTAAATTGAGGAGCTCCGTACAGTCCGGCAGCTCGAGCGAGACTGAATTGCAATCGGTCCGCCGGCCGTATTTATACTAAACGAGCGGCTCACAAACAGTAAACAATTTAGTTTGATAATTTTCAAACTATGTGAACAGATAATTATTTCTACAAATATTTCAACGATTTACAAATCATAATTTGATCCTGAATACTTATTTATTAGTCTAGTATTTTATGAACATATTTGTGTTTCTATCAAATCATGCATTGATTCACAATTTATTTATTTTGATGAGACGAGTAGGGTATGTTGTCTCACATTGAACCAGGTAAATTTCAAAGTCTCATAGTGGATTTGATTTTCAATCAATGCCTTTAGTTTTTTGTGTATAGTTAGCAAAGTCATTTAACTTCAATTTTAGAAACTCTTATTTTTTATATTCCTTTTGGTTTCAGTGAAAAAAAATAATTAATGAAAAATGAGTTTTGGTTCAATAAGTACATCAGGAGGTACACATTAAACCGGGGTATTTTCCACATTGAACCACATCATTTACTATCTTCTAGTTTACTTTATATGACAAATACTTTGTAAAAAACAGGATGTGTATATTATGTATTTTAATTTATTGCAAAACAAACTGTTTCACAAACTAATCAGCCTTATGTTTATCAAAATTACTTAAAATCTTTTACTATTAAACTGAGTTTCTTATTTTTATACATCACAGAACCTTTGTATCAGTCAAATTCTTATCATAATAATAGTATATTTTAATAATAAAACCAAAAGTAACATATTTTTATACTTTTAAAACTAAATAACTTTATAGGTAGACTAATAAGTTGTAGTTCTGGCCATCTGGTACGCCACTTTACGGCAGTCTTTTGTGGTCAGTCCGTAAAATTTTAGTGCACACTCCTTTATGTACTCTTTATAAATTTCTTCTTGTTCAGCGATAAAACCTAAATGATTTTCATAATTCGGTACTAATCTCTTCTCGGCCAGATCCTCCGTATTGACATCTAAGTTTAGCGCTACGTACCGGCGTAAGGTTGGGTACGCAATATTATAAGTTTTCGCTGCTTTTCTAATACTTTCACCTGATCTGTGCAGTTTAAGGGCCATAAGCATGTTATTAGTCGAATGCCCACCTCTTTTTCGTACTACCACCTTGTTTCGCACCATTCTGTAACAAATTAAAATAATTGTAAACATTGCACTTATTAAAAGACTGGGGTGTACACAATGAACCATGGTTAAATGTGTACCACCCTCAGGTGGCTCAGTGTGAGACACACCACCTTTTTGTAACTAAACTCAAAATTTTACCGGCAAATCAATCTCGTAAAGACACGTATTATGTCGCTTTTAATTACTGAATAACTATAAAAAACAGTGTATATTTTAATTAATCAATATTATTTAAACGTGAAAAGCTAAAAAAGAATGAAATTTGCAATAAATACTTACTTTTTGAGTAACTTTTCTTTCAAACGCTCCTCACACAACCACTTTGCACGCGACCGTAACGCAAACTGGTGAGCAGGAACGGAACGTAAATACCTCTCTGTCACTCATATTAGCACGGTTTGGCAACGTCACATTTTCGAGATTTGGCGGTGGTTAAATGTAGCTGCCTGGTTCAATCTGAGACACCCGACCCTAATTGTATTTATGTGTTTATCATTAATGAAGTGTTGTTGCTATGCTTATTTTATGTGGTTGCGCCGATACGGCCATTCTGACAGGCGGTGCGCGCTCTGCACCAGCCTCGTTGATTCTCGTCGCGTAATTGTACAATTTTATTTTATTATTTTGCATCTATGATTAAATCTAAGTTCTGTCCTTTGAGTATGTTATTATTTAGACGGACCATAAGTATCTCAACGAACGCGCTTTAGTGCTACCACCGGATCCAATACGCCCCAACTGAGAAGATCCGGCGAAACAAACTCAGTGGAGTTATTCTACTGCCGGTTTCAACGCGGCCTCATCGAGACGATCCGGCGAAACATACTCAGATAGGCATGTCCAAGAAGTTTTGGTCCAGTTACTTTTATTATTTAGTTGGTATTCACAATTTACCAATCGGTTGTCTTTATACGAATTTTATTTACGTTTTCATTAAAAAAACAGATTAAATAATTTATTTAAAGACAGAACTGAATAAATATTTGGGAGTATTATTTTTATTATTACAGATAGTAATTTCTGTGTAAGTCTAGGAATATCAATGCTAATAAGGTGTTGGAAGTTCTCGACGAGTTCTCGGAGGTTCTCGTAGAGTTCTCGGAGGTTCTCGTAGGGTTCTTCGCGAAATCTGCAATACTAGAAATAACTTTCTCTGAGTTGGGTATCTGTGAGAAACTTGTTGTTGTTATGCAAAAACATGCATTTCTATGTTAGTCTAGGAATATCAATGCTAATAAGGTGTGTAAGGTGTTGGAAGTTCTCGAAGAGTTCTCGGAGGTTCTCGTAGAGTTCTCGGAGGTTCTCGTAGGGTTCTCGTAGGGTTCTCGTAGGGTTCTCAGAGGTTCTCGTAGAGTTCTCGGAGGTTCTCGTAGGGTTCTCGGAGATTCTCGTAGGGGATGGAATGATGCTGTGCTCTGGGCGGTCCTGTTCGCCGTGGTACACAGAGGCTCTACTGGGAGTATGGAACTAGGTTGAAGGTGTTTATACACAGGTTCTAAAAGAGTTAAATTCAAGGTAATATTTTGTAAATATGTTCAACTCACAGTTTATTGTGGCAATGAATCTTCTTCACTTTGATCTCGTAGTTTTTGCTGAGGCAACCCGTCACTTGATGTGCTTGGTACGGGGCTCTATTTCTATTTCAGGTGATGGTAGTGGCTCATCTTCTGCCGATACGGTTACCTGATCACCAGGTTGTGATGCACGACGAAGTTTAAATTTAGGCTTACCTCCAGAACATAGCGCTCCGGAAAAACTGACCCCGGCAGGAGAACTCCACTCCTCAGCCGTCCGCACCACGAAAGAGGAAGCAAATCGCCTCGTGCGTATCGAAGGAATGTCAACAACAAAAGGGTGAAACCGCTCGCCGCACCCAGTCGTCCGGTGATGGAAGGGTGAAGGGGGCATCAGGTTATGTAGAACCTCCGCACACTCCCTGAAATGTAACCGATAAAAAACCGATAGGCAGGCCACTCGAGGCTCCGAAGACTTGCCTCCACAAGTGAGCCATTGCCTATGACTCTTCGCTCGACGCCCCAATGCATCCAGAGCATCCAGCTAATATCTGAAGATAGATAGAAAGATTTGAAGTACCGCCCCACCCTGGAGAGGAATGCCGTCAGGACCACCAGCACTATTCACATCCAGAGTGCAAAGAATGTTTAAGTACCACTTTTTGCCGAATGTAGAAGTCCAATGAGGTAACCTGGGTGGACTTTTACCAGCAGCATCTAGTTGTGAATTCTTAGTAAATAGAGATGCAAATAAGTCTGCTTTCTCCTTGGCGGTGTGAGCTAATGAACCGTTCGGCTCCTGCAGTGGCGGAAAAGAGGACCGACAGAAATAGGCTTCGACCGATTTGGCAAGAAACCAAAAAGCTTTACTCCCAGATGGGTAAGATGCTAGTGTGGCTCCAATGCGTCCAATATGGTCAAAGCGGGCCCTGCGTAGCGCACGTTTGCAAGACTTGGCAGCACCATTGAAGGCTCTCTTCAGCCTCCGAACATTTCGCGCTTTGCGGGCTCGAGCATCCGCCCACGCTCGGCAAGCAGAGTGCTTATGAGCTTCAGCACTATCACACTCAGCACCGAACCATGAACGGGCCTTGTCTCGGAGTGAGACATCAGAAAATGGAACGAAATATTCCATAGTCTGGCATATCACCCCAGAAACAGCCTCCGCGCAGCAAGTTGGGTCGTCTGAAGAGAAGCATAAGCGCAGCCAAGGGTAAGACGCGAAAAAATACCGCATCCCATCCCAATCTGCTGACTTGTATCGCCATACTCGCCTAGTCCCCTTGAGATCGGGATCGGGTGGCGAGCAGACAGACACAGATTTCACCAGACAGTGGTCGGAGCCACCCAACGGCGAGGAAACCGCGACTTGACATGGGTCTGGATCAGTTGTCAGCAGAAGGTCCAAGCAACCGGCCGCATGGCCATCAATGTCGGGCACCCGTGTCAGTCCAGTCACCAGTTGGGAGAGACCAAGCGTCAGTGCGAATGCACACGCCAATCCCCCAGCATGGCCGGTGCTCCGGCATGGGCACAGCCACTCCTGGTGGTGGGCATTGAAGTCCCCCAGAACAACCAGCTGCACCGATGGGCACCTGAACTGAGCCAGTTCAGCAGAGTCCGAAAGATAGTGAAACAACCTGGTTGTCCCCATGTTGTCGGTGTGCGACCGATAGACACCAGCATAGAGTATCTGCTCCAAGCGAGAAACTGGAATCCTCAATGTTACGGAGACACCGACAGCAGATGTCATCGCGAGCACACACGCAGGCGCCAGCGCGTGGCTTAAAACTGTGCTCCAGGGTGTACCCCGGGCGGCGCAAGCATGCTGCGTCAGCCGGACATCTGATTTGCGTCTCCATGAGGAACAGCAGATGTGGTTTTTCGGTCTCATGGTGGTGATGGACCGGTATGAGATCGGAGTGCAGACCTCGGATGTTAGAGGTGCATTTTTTTTTTTTTTTGATCATGAGCGACTTTTCGTGTTCGCCCTCTTCCCACAACTCTTGCATAAACGCTCGAACATTTGCTGATTCATTTGCATCATGTGCATGAAGAATTAAGGTGGCACCCCACCCATGGACGTATTGGGCATAGGTACATTGATCATCGGCTGTTGCCCCTGTTGCGTAGACCCCATTGCTTGAAGCTGAGGTTGAGACGCAACAGGTGGTGATGAAGCAGTTCCAAGGATCACTTCGAATCCCACTTCTGATGACGAGGAAGGACGAGCGTCGTTGTTTTTAATAAGGTGTGACGTCATCATTGCTGACGTCACATTCATCAGGATGGTTCTCTATCGAGGGTTGTTGATCCATAGTAACAGCAAAACTCCATAATATGGTTTTCAAGTTTTATTCCAGTAAATTGAGGAGCTCCGTACAGTCCGGCAGCTCGAGCGAGACTGAATTGCAATCGGTCCGCCGGCCGTATTTATACTAAACGAGCGGCTCACAAACAGTAAACAATTTAGTTTGATAATTTTCAAACTATGTGAACAGATAATTATTTCTACAAATATTTCAACGATTTACAAATCATAATTTGATCCTGAATACTTATTTATTAGTCTAGTATTTTATGAACATATTTGTGTTTCTATCAAATCATGCATTGATTCACAATTTATTTATTTTCATGAGACGAGTAATTGTATTTATGTGTTTATCATTAATGAAGTGTTGTTGCTATGCTTATTTTATGTGGTTGCGCCGATATATATATATATATTAATTAATTAATTTATTTTAATATATATATATATATATATATATATATATATATATATATATATATATATATATATATTAAAATAAATAAATAAAAATGACCTGTTGTTACAATTATTTCGTTTCATTGTCGAGTACCTACTTATTTTACAACAGCTTCGAAAATGTTATAAAAGTTGGCATAGTCAATCAAGAATTAATACGTTTAACATCTTGTAATCAAATATAATATTAGTTAATAAATTTGTACAAAGTATCCGGTAGTGGTTTAGTTTCTTACACTTTGAAAAAAAATATCGGGTCTGTTATCGTGTTACGTTTATCGATAGCTCCATCCCTACCGGTTTCGGTTCGGTCGGTATAACGTTGTACGTGTTTAAGCGTCATATTTTAATAAAATAATGCATACATAATGTAAAAAAGACGCCCATTCAAGTTTTCCACAAGAGCTGTCATCGCGAAAATAAAGAAATGGAAATAGTATAGGAATATATATTTTTTACAAAATTGTTAGTATTTCGTAATGCTGGTGTATACTTCGACATACTGACTACGTTTTTGTTCTTCCAACTGTCTAAAATAAAGTTCTTGAGTTGTGACGTTGGTTGTTTAAAGCACATTAGCTTGTTCATCATTGATAAACTTCTTTTTAAGCATTATATTAATGCTACCAAGACGTGTATTTTTTGGAATTTGCGGCGGTTTCGTTGCCCCAAAATTTTTTATTTGTTTTGTCAAATAAAAATGAGGCTCGAGGCTAAAAGCTCGAAGGTACTATATACTTATCAAATAACTAACTTCATCAGTTGTGATCTTCAGTACATCAACAGTCGGATATGCTGCTTTTGTCAATATTCATTGCTTTTTCCCGTCAACAAAGCTTCATCATCATCATCATCATCATCATCAGCCCGTATAATGTCCACTGCTGAACATGGGCCTCCTCCCGAGGGAGGGTATTTGTTATAGTCACCACGCTTGGCAGACGGGTTGGTGACCGCAGTAATATGTTGTACCACACTAGGAATCGCTGCTGCCCGTTCCTTGATATACGATTATTATAGATGATGTTATAACAATCGGGACCAACGGCTTGACGTGCTTTCCGAGGCACGGAGGGTAGTCCCTCAACCAACCAAACCCGGAAAGAAATCTTACAATTTACACAAAGATTTCCTGTCCGGCGTGGGGAGCGAACCCATGACCTCCGAGATTTAAAGAGAGACTGCACTGCACTCAAGCTCCCATGGACAATGAAAAGGCAGTTTTATAAAGCAAACTATGACTCAGTTAAAACTGCCCTTGCGTCCGTAGATTGGGAGACTATTTTTTCTAGTATGAACCATGTAGATTCCATGATTGATTATTTCTATAGTGTCCTCCAAAACGTTTTGAACGAATTTGTGCCAACATGCAATTTAAATTCTAGACAAAAATATCCACCCTGGTACACAAAACCACTCATTAAGTTATCCAACGAAAAATCTAAGTTTCACCATAAATGGAAAACATATGGTAACCTTCACGACTGCCGTACATTTTCGCTATTACTAAATTTTGATAACAATCTATAGACATTTTTTAAATCTACTTCAGATTTTAAAAAATGTCTTTAGATTGTTATTAAAATTTTTATTAAGTATTCTGAATATAAAAAAGGGAAAGAATTAGATTTTCTAATTCTTTTTGGTCATTTGTCAAATCAAAAACTGCCTGGTGGATGCATTTTTTGATTTGACAGAATCCCTGAAAGAATGTTGTATAACGGTAAATACTCTCTACTGGCGAGGAGATTTGTGATGCTTTTAATGAATACTTCAACTCAGTTTTTATCTCGTCCAAATCAAATACCTACCCTTACAGTTACAACATATCTTCAACTGTAGACATTGGCACAATCAACATTACTTTTGAGCAAGTATTAAATGAATTAAAAAAGGTGCTGGATCCGATGACCTTCATCCAGTTTTCATATCAAGGTGTGCTGAGGTACTTGCAAGACCAATAACCTTAATATTTCATACGTCTATTGAAACTGTAGTGTTTCCTAGTAGATGGAAAAAATCAATTATAACCCCTAGGTATACCCAAAAACAATAGTCTTAAAGATATTGTACCTGAATACAGACCGATCTCTAAATTGTGTGTTCTAGGAAAAATATTATAAAAAATGGTAACAACTCAAATCTCATTCGCTTTTCGTAATCACATCTCTCAGCAATAGCACGGTTTCTTTAAACATGTTAAATTTCTCGGATTTTCTAGTGAATGCTATGGATAAGAATCAACAGGTAGATGTCGTGTACACCGACTTTTCGAAGCCGTTCGACAAAATTAATCATGATATGCTTATTGAAAAACTAGCAAGGGCCGGTGTGCACGGCAATTTACTACGATGGATCCAATCCTATATAAAAAACCGAAGTCAGGCGGTCTGTGTTAAAGGTCAATTCATCTCAATTCCTCCATGTTCCCACGGAGTTCCTCAAGGTTCCCATATGGGACCCTTGCTCTTTAGCCTCTAAAATCCGTTAGAGATTGCTCTAAATTACAAAGTGATTTAATAAATTATACATGCATAATTACTGTACAACAAATCAACTCTATCTCAACATAGATAAATGTTTCATTATGTCATATACGCGGAAAACTCACCCATTAAATTTCAAGTACGCCATAAATGGCTTAATTCTTAAAAGAGTTTCCACCATTAGAGACCTAGGTCTACTTATGGACTCCAAATTAACATTTACCCATCATATAGACCACTTAGCCATTACGCAGCCTAGGATTTATTTTGCGGATTAGTAAACCTTTGTGTAAAAATGTTATCACTCTAAAAATTCTTTAATTTTCATTTGTTCGCTCTATTCAAGTCTGTATAGAACCCATGTTTTAAAATACATATAAATAGGATAGAAAGGGTACAATTTTTTTTTTAAATCACCCACCTATCACAGTATTTACGACGCTGCATATGAAGATGCAATGCGTAGGCACAAAATGATAAGTCTACGTAACAGACGTTATATGTTCGACATTATTCAATTGTTTACAATTTTAAACACGTTGACTGATTCACCATCATTACTTGGTAAAATATCACTAAAAGCACCCGCTCGCCTACCCGTACGCCCCTCACGTACAACACAGCTTTTTGTTTCTCCCCGACTAAATAAAACTCATTTATATACCGTTCCACTAACAATTATAATAGACAATTTACAGACATAGACGTTTTTAACATTTCTCTTAATAGCCTTAAACTTAAACTTAAAAGTAGATATAATAGGCTCATTTCACCTAATTAAAACTTACCCTTACTTTGTTTACCTTCACTAAATTGATGCTATATGTTTCATTGAACTTATGTTCTGATACAAAAATTAATATGTATTTCGTGCGGGTCTTTCCTTGTCATTAAATCACATTGTCGGCACTAGAGGTCTATTGTAAGGAAATAATTGTCTGAAGAACTATATGGACTGCACATGACTGTCTGACGACAAAAAATTTGCTCTACAAAACTTACATTAGGCATAGGTATCAAATTTGTAATTTGATACATTTGGTTTTCTTGGCATTGAGAACCAAATTTAATAATTTACCGTAAACCAATCGGCGACTAGTGCGAGAGCATTATTAATGTCAATAAAATTATTCATCTTTCTTTCTTCCTTAAAAATTTGGAAGGTGTCATCCATAAAGTTTTTATGACTTAAATACATTTGGTATGAAGTCTGTAGTTTGAAGATTTTGCGTCGCGTAAATACATAGAATTATTATCTGTTATGCATTTAAATACTACCTTCGTTTATAAACCTATTTCCCCATCTAAACGGAACACATAAACGAAGCACTACATACAATTCCCCTATAGCTTTAATTCATCCCCCAAATTGCTCACCCATCCTATTTTTCGTGCGAATGCACTTTCGATTAACGTAATTATGCAAATTCTCTGAAAACGTCTTTTGAACGACCCCTTATCTCGGGCACGCCCATTTATCTGCGGCTACGGAACCACGGTTGACAATTGGGGACCCTTAAACGTATAAAATATTGCTTCTGAAAAGTTTCCTTTTCGATTTGGTGTGATATTATAATGTGTAGGACTGTGTGTATGACTTGTAAAGTGTATGAATATAGGTGGACTTAGACTTATACTTAGGTTATATTTTGGGCCCACGTTCCAAAGTTCCGCGTTCCTGTGGGAACTTCAAAATTAAATGAAAGCTACTCAGAGATAATGAAGCTTTCTAATGGTGAAAGAATTATTGAAATCCGTGCGTAGTTTTTGAATTAATTCGTAACAAATATGCATACAAAAATATAAAATTAAATGTTTTTATAATATTAATAAAAATAGATGGGATTGCTTTTAAAATTGGACAAAAGGATTTTAATGAATTCTAAAAGTGTTTTGGGTAAATGTAAAATCCTACTAATATTATAAAGGCGAAAGTTTGTAAGTATGGATGGATGGATGTTTGTTACTCTTTCACGGCAAAACTACTGAAATTTTGCACCGGGATAGGTTATACGCGTGATTAACATATAGGCTACAACATATTACGCTCCGACGCACTGGAGCAGTAACGCGGGTAAAACCGCGAGGCACAGCTAGTATATAATACATACTCGATGATTTTTTATTCGTTGCTAATAATTGCCAATGATGACATATGTATCTAAGACGTGGTCTCTTACTATGTGCCTCATAAGAAAGCTCAAAGTCGGTCAGCGAACTATGGAAAGAGTGGTGCTCGGCGTTGAAAATGAAAATGAAATGAAAATGAAATGAAAATGAAATGAAAATGAAATGAAAATGAAATGAAAATGAAATGAAAATGAAATGAAAATGAAATGAAAATGAAATGAAAATGAAATGAAAATGAAATGAAAATGAAATGAAAATGAAATGAAAATGAAATGAAAATGAAATGAAAATGAAATGAAAATGAAATGAAAATGAAATGAAAATGAAATGAAAATGAAATGAAAATGAAATGAAAATGAAATGAAAATGAAATGAAAATGAAATGAAAATGAAATGAAAATGAAATGAAAATGAAATGAAAATGAAATGAAAATGAAATGAAAATGAAATGAAAATGAAATGAAAATGAAATGAAAATGAAATGAAAATGAAATGAAAATGAAATGAAAATGAAATGAAAATGAAATGAAAATGAAATGAAAATGAAATGAAAATGAAATGAAAATGAAATGAAAATGAAATGAAAATGAAATGAAAATGAAATGAAAATGAAATGAAAATGAAATGAAAATGAAATGAAAATGAAATGAAAATAGGACAACTCCTCAACAGTTTATCAGCCACTTTTGGTGATGAGGAGAGAGATTTAGTCGTTTCAAGCGGTATATCAGTAAAGAATTTATTAAAAAGGCAGCAACAGTAAGTCTATCTGAAACTAATTTATTATTTATATTTAATGTCACTGATCTATCATTAGTCCTATTTTTACCAGTTTCCTTATTGATCATTTGCCAGGTTGCTTTAATTTTATTATCAGAATTACATATTTTTTCGCTAATGTAGGCAGCTCGAGCTTGAGCACACACGATTCTAAAGATTTTTGAGTATCTACTGACATAATTTCTAAAATTGGGATCAGGTGTAAAGGACCTCATGTCGTATAACTCATATAACTTATCCCTACATCGCCGTATACTATTTGATGCCCACATACTAAATTTAATTTTATAATCTACTTTTATATATTTTACTTTGCATTCATTATTGAATTCTTCACAAAGTTTATGAAGCAGTATGCTGTACATATCATTTGGACTTTCATAATTATAGTTTAAAGAATATAGTGCAGCATTAACATTTTTACTAAATTTTACTAAATTATTTTGGGTCAAACCTTACCTTGCGTGATCGAATCAGAAATGAAGAGATCCGCAGGACGACGATGGTTGCTGACATAGCTCAACGGATTAGCAAGCTGAAGTGGCAATGGGCAGGACAATAGCTCGAAACAGCTAAGACGAACAGAAAGGTTCTCGAGTGGAGACCACGAACTGACATGGTCAATGTGGGACAACCGCCTGCACGATGGACGGACGACCTCATAAAGGTCGCAAGGAGTCAGTCCGTTGATGCAGGCTGCTAGCAATCGTTCCCGCTGGAAATCGATGAGGGAGGCCTATGTTCAGCAGTGGACGACAACAGGCTAATGATGATGCTAATAATAGACGGAACAGTTTTCCAATAGTGTAAAATTAAGAAAAAAAATCATATGTTTCAACTATGAAATTTGTCAAAGACGGCAATAATAAATTTACATGGCGAAATGAGCACTAGCGCCTTACAATACAACTAAATCTTGATTATATGAATGGGTGCTCGTAACACCCGTTCGCAGTCATTTTAATCTTTAAAATCTTATCCAGTTAAAAAAGTATATACATTAAATAGAACCCGAAACACCAAGGCTCAGAAAAAACTATTGTCACGTGCCAGCGGCGCAGTCAAACAAAATTTTTCGTAATTTTCTATACAAATAAAACGCAAAACATGTTCAAAGATCCGCCGTTTAACCACTGAAGCTCAAGCATTTTCTGTTTAGCTCGACACGAGTGGAATACTTATACCTGAGGCTCAATACTAAAAGTTTTGTAACTTAATAAACTGGATGTGACATTAATGTAAGAAACTATTATTTTTTATTCCTGGCCAGGTAAATGACTAAAAATGTCATCATCATTTCAACCGTAGGCCGTCCACGGCTGGACATCACCTCCAGTTACTACGGTTGGAAGCGGCCTGCGTTCACCGTGATCCCGCGACTTGTACCAGATCATGCGTTCATCTATGTAGTTGGTGGACGTCCTACGCTACGGTTACCGATCCACGGTTTTCATTCGAGAACTTTTCGGCCCCCATGGCCATCTGTTCTCAGTACTACGACGATTAACGAACTAATCCGTTGGGGTACGTTGGTAATCCACGTTATTCTACGTAACTCCACATTTTGTCAGCGTGGCTGATGGCTCCGTGGATACGGTAGATGCTTCTGGGGCCCGATCCCGGGTGTTCGATTCACACCCGGGACAATTATTTGTGTTTACCACAGATAATTGTTCTAAGTCTGGGAGTGCTTTGTGTCCATGAAGTTTATGTTCTTAAAGTGCAACGTACAATTGGGATTTATTTCCCTAAAGCGGTATCGGTTTAAAAAAATAATTATTATAAATTACCGCTAGACCAGCAACTCTAAAAGCTAAAAATACCAAAGGTTTTACATAAGTTCTGTCACTTCCAGTGGCTATCTATCGTAGTTTCCGTCATTCCGGAGCCCTGTAACTAATTTAAGAGCAACTCTTAATTCTCCATGTTCAAAATTTGTAACCCTGCATTATTAAAACTGCCGCTTAACTAAGTTTCTGAGAGTTATTTCCAATAGACCGAGATACCGTGATTAAAAACTTATTTGTAATTATACAACCGTGTTCGAGTTTAGCGACAGACTGACATTTATTCAAGTAGTTATGTAACTTATGAAAAATATAAGCACCCAAGCAACATAGTACATTTGAAACGCTTTACGTTCACGTCTCAGACGTTGGCACCTTTACTGTGACGAAATACCTAATCTTCACCACAGTTTCCTTTTGCGGCTGAATCTTTAGAGAATCTGAAGAGACTATGTCTTTGTGCCTTTCGGCATCAAAGCGTTGGTGCCGTTGGGACCGGGAACCAAGTTTATATTTATACAAATCGATAACTAATATTATAAAAAGGAAAAGTTTGTATTTTGGAATGAATTGATTCAAATAAATTCAAAAACAACTGAACGGATTTCGATAAATCTTTCACCCCTAGAATGCTACATTATTCTGGAGTAACACAGGCTATATTTTCTTCTAAAAAAAGAAAGGGATCTCTACTAACACTTCAATAATGTAAAACAAGGTATGAAAACATGCCAAAAGATGTATCTTTTATCGCATGCGCTGCGGAAACTATGAATGATGGAAAAATAAATGTCACTGTAAAATTTAATAACATATTTATATCTAGAAAATCCTTTCGATACCATTTGTCTTACTATATAGTAGTAGTTCTTACTATGTAGTTATGTAACGATAACTTATTTTTCTAAGAAACGTTATCTTTTGATAACCATACCACGCTATTCATGTTTTCGTACTTATCCGAATTCCAAATAATTTAATTTTTTATTCAGACTGATTTAGTGCCTTTTTGAATTATTAAAATCGGTCTATGCATTTAAAATAAATCACGAGTTTACGATTGACAATGTCAGAATCGGGTGAAACCGCGTTCCGGGTTGGAATTTCAAAATGAAATAAAGCCTATGTTAGTCAGGAATAATGAAGCATTCTAATGGTAAAAGACTATCTAAATCCATTCTGTAGTTTTTGTGTTTATTTGTTACACACATACATACAAAAATACAAATATTTCCTCTTTATAATATTACGACAACATAGTTTGGCCTAAAAACTAGACTGAACTATTTTGGCCGATGGTAATTCAATCAAATATCTACAAAAAAATATTTTTTTCAATTTTTACGTCAATTAACTACAGTTTACTGTATCGTTTACGTGTAGGTATAGTTTAATAAAATTTCTAAAAACTTCGGTCGGTAGTACACTGCAACCGCACATTCGTTCAATTTACTATAATGGAATAATGTATTCCAATTTTATTATTTAAATCCTTTTTTGCGTGATTGAGTTAAAAATATTCTAAATTTTGATATCTAAAGCAAAAATAGCTAAAAGCTAAAGAGTTTGTTTGTTTGCTTAAACGCGCTAATCGCAGAAACTAACTGGATCGATTTGAAAAAATCTTTCAGTGTTACGTAACGCATTTATCGAGGAAGCTATTTTACAATTTTATTTTGAAGTTCCCACAGGAGCTGGAGCTACGCGGGCGAAACTACTCGCGGGAAGCTAGTTTATTATACAACATACTATAATATTCCTTGTTACCAATGAAATCGGTTATTCATTTTGATGAGTGATTTTTTTATTCATGGTATCTCAGTCTATATATTTCGGGGGTGGCAAATGATATTGAAATACTTGAGAGGTGAACTTTTGACGGTTTGTAATGTTACCATAAGTTAGTGGTTGTTAATATACCAGCCTTATGAATTCGCCTTATGAATGAGTGACTGATTGGTCTACACGTAATATTATGCTACCGTAACTACCGACTCGAATTCGGAATACTAGATTTGAATCCGGTTCAGGCAAAAAATAAAATTGCTTTAAAATTGGGGCTCGTAACAAAAGAAAAAAGAAGATTTCTGCATAAATCAAAGATCCTATCCGCGGTTGCTTGGACTACCGTCCGTGCCTTGGAAATCACATTGGTCTCGACCGTCCAAACATAATCTATGACTTCTTATCTGTCTATCTTATATGTAGGAAAAGGTATGATGCGTACATAGATATATATCTATGTATTCCATCATCATATTGTGCGGTCACCAATCCACCTGCCAAGCGTGGTTCTAGGTAACACACAACCTCGGGGTGGCCGATGTTCTACAGTAAACGTTTGTGGGCTGATAATACATTGTGGACGGACTGGTGGATCCAGAGATAGACTGACAAAAATTAAACAAACATAATAATGTCATCTCTAACATGTTTAAATACTTATAGAGATTAGTCTCTATAAGTATTTAAACATGTTAAATCGTCCAAACTAATTTAAAAAATGTCTCCATAAAAAAGTCTTTAAGATCCGGGTTCTCCAACAGGTAAGGCTAACTATAGGACTACAGCAGGAAAGCCTACATTGGGCGTGTGTGATTTTCAAGCGCATGTCACAAGAGAACGTCAAGAGTTTGGGGCGTTCGCATCATTCACACGCTCAAGGATCGCGCACACCCATGTGGGGTCACCCTTAAGCTGCTCAAAAGGTAACTTAACTTAAATAAAATCAAACATAACTTTCTTTCGATTTTCTCTCAACGATATTTACTTGCCGATGCTTCAGAAATCCAATGCACGTTGTTCCCAAGAAATGTTTTGCCAAACAATTTAACAGCCAACGAGAAAACTAGTTTAAACTTCAAATATAGACTTTACAAGTGATTTTGTATACTGCCGACACTTTGAAACAATAGTAAAACTTTGTACGAAAAAAAACACGTTAAATTTAAATAGCCAAGCGATTTTACACGGTACTCTTTCAAAATAAGGTCGAAAATTACTTTTAAAATAACCGATTTCAGTTGGTACTTCCGTGACACTTATTCTGTAGAGATAAAGTCTAAATTCATGTAGCACGATTAATCTTCAGTGCCAAATAAGGTTGGACGTAAAAAACGGTTGGTACAAAGTTAAGTTTGCGTCTGTCTAAGCAGTTTGAAGATAAGATGGTGTTAGAATACAGTCTTCTTGGCAGAAATATAAACTTTGTTTTCAACCCTTTCACTGCCGAACTTCGAGAGTGCAGGTTTTAGAGAATAAAAGATAACGATAAGGATTAATAGACAGGGATCCCGTGAAAATATTCTAACTATTTTCAAATTACTTCAGTAACAACAGGGCACTGCCACGGGTGCCAGTGAGGACTTTAAGCGGAGCAAATATGCTTCCATTTATGACGTATGAATTTCTTCCCATTGAGGTCGAAACTATGGGTCCATGGTTCCAAGATGCCCGGTATATCTTGTCAGGACCTCTCTAGACACCTGGTGAAGAAGTCGAGTGACCAAAAGACTAGCCCTTATAAGGCCAACGAATAAACTTGGCTATCCAGTGGCGTAATGTAGCCAACGTTTTGGGCACCCTGCCTGCGGGGGGGGGGGGGTCGAGCGGATGTTTATTATTTAGTCATTTAGAATAGTTTTCATTTTGTTATTTCACTTTATTGATATACTACTGCACTGAACCAAATAATAAGTAACAAAAAAAGAATTTGAAATAAAACAAACAGCAGCGCGTTTCAAAATTAAAATGGTTAGATAGAAAATTGCAATTGAGCTATTTTGTTATCTGCATTTTTTCCAACACAAAATTTAATGTATGCATCTGGGTTTTAAATTGTTGTGTGTATTTTTCTTTTCAATAAGTTTATTTCAAGTTATTTATAATTAGCTGTCTCGCGTGGTTTCAGCCGCGTAGATCCTGCTCCCTAGGGAACATTGTCTTGTGTTCAACATCAACATTATGTTGTGCCACACAAGAAAATGCTGCTGC
Organism: Nycteola revayana; assembly: GCA_947037095.2. Lineage (NCBI taxonomy): Eukaryota > Metazoa > Arthropoda > Insecta > Lepidoptera > Nolidae > Nycteola > Nycteola revayana. The sequence continues at coordinate 11,684,604 of OX344841.2, read as the reverse complement.
CCGTTCCTTGATATACGATTATTATAGATGATGTTATAATAATCGGGACCAACGGCATAACGTGCCTTTCGAGGCATGGGGGGTAGTCCTTCAACCAATCAGACCCGAAAAGAAATTTTAAAATTTACACAAAGATTTCTGTCCCGAGTAGGGATCGAACCTACGACCTCTGAGATTTAAAGTGAGCCAAATACCGCTACGCTACGGAGGTTGTCTACTAGTACTAACAAATATTAAGTGTGACTGGCATAAAAGGAGAATTTTGTTCTGAGATCCTGTACAAGAGGAAAGTGACATTGTAAAATCTTTATACATCGATAATTCTTAATTTGTTTGGCGTATTCCTTAGAATAAGAGAGGTGTTTTTATGAGAGCCTTTGTGTTTACAAGGCAAGGGGGGATGTTGGGGTATAACCCTATCTTGTTGTCCCTTTACTTTGTGAATTATCTTATATTTTTGGCAAACAGTGAAAATCCCATTTCTAAGTGTGTAACGACGTTAACAGGAAAAGCTTTTTGAAAATATTTGAATAAGAAGTAACTTTTCATAATAATGACAGAAAATACCTGAATATTATGTTACGTGAAATAAGGATTTTATAAGCTATCTAGAAATGAAAGTACTATCTAAATCGGTGCTACCGTTTTGGATATTAGGTGAAATACTTATAAGTAACAATTTAATTGATATTTTTATTTTTTGACATGTATAAATTTGACTGATCGTATTATTTGCAATTGTATTATATAAACTAGAACATTGAATTTTATAATGGTAATGACTTATTTCAATTTTTATTTTTTTAACTACCTATTTTTTGTACACCAGTTGTGGTAAAACATGTTGATACAAACAAACTATGTAACATAATTATGTAATATGCACTAACCATGTTATCACACACACGTGTTTGACAAATAAATAATTCTAATTCTAATATAAAAACAGACAGACAAAACAAAAGTAGCCTGTAGATACAATATTAGCTATCTACCAGTGAAAGTCCCGTCCAATTCAGCCCGGTTGTTACTGAGATTAGTTGGAACAAACAGATAGATAGGCAGAGAGACCAACTGACAGCAATATTAAATAAAAACCGGCCAAGTGCGAGTGCGTACCTATTTTTGATATCAAGAATAAAAAAAGCGTATGTTTATGAAATGAAATGTTATTTTTTATTCGAGTTGATTGAATGAAAGGTGAATAGCGGTTTACGATTTATGACGTATTAAAAAAAAAACTACTTACAAGATCTCGTTCAAACCAATTTTCGGTGGAAGTTTGCATGGTATGTACATCATATATTTTTTTAGTTTTATCATTCTCTTATTTTAGAAGTGACAGGGGGGGGGGACACATTTTACCACTTTGGAAGTGTCTCTCGCGCAAACTATACTGTTTAGAAAAAAATGACATTAGAACCTCAACATCATTTTTAAAGACCTACGGAACCTAGGACCTACGGACCTACATGTACGGGATCGACGAATTTTTTTTTTTTTTTTTCATTTCTTTGTGTGGGAACCCTAAAATTTATTGTTTTTTTTTTGTGTGAAAATCTTAATGCGGTTCACAAAATACATCTACTTACCAAGTTTCAACATTATAGTTCTTATAGTTTCGGAAAAAAGTGGCTGTGACATACGGACGGACAGACAGACAGACATGACGAATCTATAAGGGTTCCGTTTTTTGCCACTTGGCTACGGAACCCTAAAAATAATAATCGTGTTATTATTATCATCATCATCATCAGCCCGTATAACGTCCACTGCTGAACATGGGCCTCCTCCCGACAGAGGGTAGTTGCCATAATCACCTCGCCTGGCAGGCGGGTTGGTGACCGGTAGTATTATGTTGTACCACACAAGGAAACGCTGCTGCCCGTTCCGTGATATACGATTATTATAGATGATGTTATAACAATCGGGACCAACGGCTTAACGTGCTTCCCGAGGCACGGAGGGTAGTTCCTCAACCAACCAGACCCGGAAAGAAATCTTAGAATTTACACAAAGATTTTCCGTCCGGCGTGGGGATCGAACCCACGACCCCCGAGATTTAAAGCGAGCCAAATACCGCTTAAAGGATCTAATCTTTATCTATAAAATTAAACGAAGATTGTAACGATACAAACGGATTTATTTGAAACAAGTTTTCGGCTCAACCAACAAATCAAGTATGTCTACATTTCACCTCGCTTAAAAAGTGTCAAAACTGTCAAAACAAAAGTGTTACTATTCTTAATTCTTGATTCGATACAATTAAATAATCAATTTAATATTCGACTAAATTTATAACAACTACTAATTAAATGCTCTTACTTTTAACACAAAACACATTGTATTCGTGGTTACATACTAGATAGAATATTATCAAAAATACCCACAACTTGGCTAATTAACCTTACAACTCGGCCATCCTGTGTAAGTGAGTCCTCTCACTTGTTTAACTTGTATGAAAATACATAATAAAATTATAAAACAAAACATAGGTAATAACTTGATTATCCATACATACATACTTCTATAATTAATTTCTTTTTTTCACTAATAATTCGTATCGCAAGGTATTCTTCGTAACTTTACAATTCAACTAATGTACTGTATTCAAAAATCTCGTCACAATCAAAATTTAAGTATTTTTTTATTCATGTTACATCTAAGTTTATCTCGTTTCAGTTTATTTTTATCCAAATCAAAATCTTCATCACAATTCAAAATCCTAAATCAGAATCAGCATTCTCATTCTTTGTTTCTTGCACAATCTGTCACGATCTTTGGTCATCTGTGCGGCACCGTTATCTTAGTACCATTCAAGATCTGCACTGACCTCTATGACATATTGTGCTCACATCATATAATCTTACTCACTATCTTGCAATCATAATATGTGCGACATCGATTTCTCAATGCCATTCATTATCTGCACTGATTGCTCATGTATATAATATAACTTTAATAATGACACGCAATTTCCACTCACTTTTATCAGGGAAGGTGATTTACCCAGCATTTCACCGTTAGCACCAAAATCGAATAATCTTAATGACTCCTACTTACTATGTAATGTTAGATCACTCTCTGTCTACCTCTATTTCTGAAGCCTCACTGTGATCACTGTCAGTGCTCTCACTGGCGTAACCTTTAAAATTCATCCAAGGATGGATTTTGTCTAGCGCAACAACATTTTCATACCTCTTATTACCCCTTCTTGTTAATGGAGTGTCTTCGACAAGAAATCTATCATTAGGTAATATTTTGAGGATTCGGTAGGGCCCTTGGAATTTGGGGATGAGCTTATGTGATTTTCCTACATGATCTTTGTCTATAACTGTCCTTTCCACCCTGACTAAATCACCTACATTATATGTTGTCCGACTTTTCCTATGTTTATCAAACTGCTTTTTAGCATAATCCTGTTGTTTTTCTATCCTTTCCCTAGCATTCGACCTCAGTTTTAGTAACGCATCACCATCAATTCGTTCAGTTGTTTCGGCAATTACGTCACTCAATACGTTTTCCGACGCGTTCATCAATCTACAACCGAACAACAGCTCAGAGGGACTTTTCCCTGTTGTCTTATTAACAGTGGTATTAATGCCTAATTGTACGTCACCTATGTATTCGTCCCATAAGTTATCATTTCCGTCATGACATTTTGTACTTAGAGCATCAGTTATGGTTCGATTAAACCTTTCGACCTGTCCATTCGCTCTCGGAGTGGCTACTGCATTCAAAATGTGCTTTATTTTTAATTGGTCCATAAAACTTTTAAATTTTGTACTTGTGAAACAAGAGCCACGATCGGTTATAAGACGAGAAGGGACGCCGAAATAACTAAAATGTTCTTTAAATGACTTGATTGCCGTAGTCGTCTTAGTATCTTTTACAGCTCGTATATTGATAAATTTTGTAAATGCGTCTATAATAACAAGCAAATACATGTTGCCTCTCCTAGAGCGAATGAATGGACCCAGATGATCAGCATGAAGTGTATGGAATGGTTTCTCCAACTTAGGTATTGGATGGAGCATTCCTTCTTTGGGGCCACCAGGTGTCTTATGGTGTGCACACTCCAAACAAGCTGAGACATATTTCTTAGTGAACCTACGCATTTTTGGAAACCAAAATATGCTTTTGATACGGCTCAACGTTTTTTCGAAGCCAAAATGTCCCACCTCATCATGGTTCATGCGCAGCACCTGCCACCTACACCCTCTCGGAACTACCCATCGTAATCCTTCGTCTAAAATTTTATACACATAACTACCTTTTAACATATAATTCTTACGCACGTCAGCTACAAACTTAGTCTCGTCATCTTCTAAGATGTCTTTTATACGTTTTATTTCGCTATCATCACCCTGTACAGTGGCGATCCAATCACGAACATCAATGTGTAGAACATCAAAAACATGCTCCGTATCCTCATCGATTGGGTCACTCACAGGGGCACGACTGAGGGCATCTACGTGAGCCATACGCGTACCCGGTCTGTACTCAATTTCGCAGTCATACTCCTGAAACTGGATCCACCACCGAGAAATTCGTGGTACAAGATCCCTCTTAGTCAAAGTAGTACGAAGTGCATTGCAATCAGTGACTATTTTAAATCTTAGTCCTAGTAAATAGACTCTGAAACGATTTAATGATGCGACTACCGCTAAAGTTTCTAACTCAAAAGAGTGAAACTTTTGCTCGTCTACCGTGGTTTTACGGCTGTAATATGCTACTGGCCTGAATAAGCCGTCAGTACTTCGCTGTAGGAGAATCCCCGCAATGCCTTGTTTCGACGCATCTGTATGAAGTTCGGTCTCTACTTGGGGGTCATATAAAGCTAATATAGGACGTTCAACTAACTTTGCCTTCAGGACTCTAAACGACTCCGCCTCCTCTGCCGTCCATTTCCATTCGAATTTTGACCTTAACAGGTCTGTTAGTGGACGGGCAATAAGAGCAAAGTCTTTTACGAACCTCCGGAAAAAACTAGCTAAGCCTATGAATCGTCTGATGTCATGAACATTCCGCGGAATTGGGAAGTTTTCTATAGCTAATGTCTTGCGCTTCCCTGGACGTATCCCCTCACCACTAACATGAAATCCTAGGAACTCTAGCTCGGTACAGAAAAAGTTACACTTTTTTATCTTAAGTGTAAGACCTGCGTCTTTTACAAGTTGAAGTACCTCCTCTAGCCGTCTCATTCCCTGATCAAAGGAACTTGAAGGAATCAATACGTCATCCATATAAACGATTGTGTAACTGACTTTAGAAAGTATTTTGCTCATTGCTCGCTGAAACACTGAAGGAGCATTGGCTAAACCAAAAGGCATGCGTTTAAACTGATATTGCCCATCAGGAGTAACAAACGCAGTCTTGTCTTGAGATTTTGCCTCTACTGGAATTTGGTAGTAGCCAGATGCAAGGTCTAAACTTACAAATAAAGAATTACCAGCTAACCTGTCAAGTTGATCATCAATTAAAGGTAACGGATAGTGTTCCTTTTTTGTTTTATTATTTAATGCACGATAATCAACGCATAACCTGCTTTCACCGGTCTTTTTCTTTACCAGTAAGACTGGGCTAGCGTAAGACGAGTTTGACTCACATACTATGCCTGCATCGATCATTTCATTCACCATAGATTGAACCTGTCTACGCTCCGGAAAGGAGAGCCTATACGGGCGATAAACTACCGGTTGCGAATCACTTAATTGAATTTCCATTTGAACTACACTAGTCAATCCCAGGTCTTTTAGATTATCCGAGAAACATGTTTCGAAACTTTTGAGCAACTCTTTTAATTGGTTAACATCATATTCACTTAACTGTTTGCCATAATTAAAGGTAGACTTAGTCTCAGCATTATCAAAATCTAATAAATGAATACTCAAGTTATTCCTGGTACAAACGACTCGTGTAATGAGAGTATCCTTATTTAAACTAACCGTGCTGTCACTAAAGTTTTGAACTAGTAACCTAACCTCTCCGTTTTCTATATCATATTCACCAGGCATCAAATAATATTCATTTTGTGACATGCCGCGTAAGGAACCACTAACATGAACTATACCCGAATATTTATTTGTTGAAATACAGGGTAATGGATACATTTCCTTAGGAGGTATTACAATATCGGATTTCAAACTTAATTCTAATTTTACTGATTGATCACGAGTGAATATTAATGAATCAGTAGTTTTCGTTATGACTATCCCTGGTTTCTCTGTAAAACTGTGCCCAATTAAAACTGAATATTTAATAACGCTATCGTCGACGACGTACGCATTGACTTCCTCCACAATTCCCTGAATTTCAATAATGACATTTGCTATACCCACTGGTATTACAATACTCTCACCTATACCTCTCATAGTCGGTAAGTTACTGTCAGTCCACGTAATTCCCCTCTTAACAGCCTCACTAAAACGAATTAGCGTACATTGGCTACCCAAATCTACGTAACCTTGAATAATGTCACCGTTGAGTTTCAGATTAATTAAATATTTAGTGTCATTAGTACTATTTGTTTCAATACGCATCACGTCCTTTTCTTTAGGTTTATCAACTTTATTAGCAGAGTCAGAGGGTAATCTGGGACAGTTAATTGACAAATGACCTAATTTGGCGCAAACATTACACTTCAATATTTTCTTTGTGCATTTAGAACTGAAATGCCCAGGTTCATTGCAGTTAAAACATACAATTGACGCAATATTGTTTGACTTCGAAGTCTTAATTTCGCTACCATTACCCATATGCCTAGAACTATAACTAGATGATAAAGGGGTAGTGTTGCTACGTTTATCAAAATTCGCCCTTGATCTATCTGGTTCGCGAAATTGTTGCTTGATAGATTGAAAATATGTTAGAACCTGCTCCGGCTCCTGACATTTTGCTGCTTTCGCACCTAATCTCAATGACCGATCCTCAATCCCATATAATAGGCAATCCACCGCACGTTTACCATGTATTTCGCATCGATTTAGTAAATTAATTTTTTCATAATAATAATGTTCTAACGAATCGTTAAATTTCACACGTTTTGATAACATTTCGGTTAATAATTCAGCATAATCATCACTGCTCGGAAACGATTGCTCCAGTTTGTCCTTCCACTCAGACCATGAATACGACATAGATGGTAGAGCCTGGTACCACGTTTTGGCAATCCCCGACAGTTTAGGTAGCGCATAATGTATTATTTGATCATCGCCCCAATTATAGAGCCTAGCACATTCTTCAACTTTATGAATCCACATAACTATAGTCTGATTCTTTACCATAGGGTCAAAATCTGGGATCACATTGCCTAGCATAGGAAATTTATTACTTGCTGACCTATTCTTGGTTAAAGCTTCCACTAAAGTAGCAAAAAACGCTTGCGTGTCATTATTAAAACTATTGGCGTTACTCACGTGACCAGTGATTGGGGGTGTGTGTCGCTCAGTGCTGAATTCTGGGCGCCTGCTGCGGCCTCGCCTACTGCATCTCCCCTCCACACCCCGGCTGGACCGACGCTGCTCATAACTGCTGCTCCGACTGTGACATCCATCACGACTGCGACTCCGGTTCGGCTTGTGCCGGCGCCTAATAGTCTGCTCACGGGAACTGCGGTCTCTACTACGATGAGACTCCGACGAAGAATCGCGATTGTTCGATCGCTGCCTTCGTTGCTTCCGTTTATGCGTAGTGCTTTTTCTTGTTTCTCTGCTCCGGTCACGGCGACGTTTACGTTCATTGCTCTTGCGAATAGTTCTAGTGTTATCCATTGTTACTCAGATAAAAAAAAAAAAAGTTACTTTCGTACACAACACAAAACACGTGAACACTTTTTGAGGATATTCCTTCAAAATAGTAGGCGTAATTGACTTATCCCACTTCTGAGATAAAGGATCTAATCTTTATCTATAAAATTAAACGAAGATTGTAACGATACAAACGGATTTATTTGAAACAAGTTTTCGGCTCAACCAACAAATCAAGTATGTCTACATTTCACCTCGCTTAAAAAGTGTCAAAACTGTCAAAACAAAAGTGTTACTATTCTTAATTCTTGATTCGATACAATTAAATAATCAATTTAATATTCGACTAAATTTATAACAACTACTAATTAAATGCTCTTACTTTTAACACAAAACACATTGTATTCGTGGTTACATACTAGATAGAATATTATCAAAAATACCCACAACTTGGCTAATTAACCTTACACGCTACGCTACGGTGGTTGTTATTATTATCAGTACTCCATATTATACTTTCATATGCATTTAGTAAAAACATGTTATTTATCTATTATCTATAAACAGACACAAAAAAAAATTAATATTAGCGCGATAAAGCAAACAAACTTAGTCTATAGCTTTTAAAAAAAAATACATTACTAGCGGAGTTTTGCACTCCACTAATTCTTTTTAACCCCTCGCTAAAATGCTTGTGTAACGAGTGGGTTCACGTCGGTAGTGCAATGGATTGGGATCGAACCGACGACCACAAGATCACAAGTCCGACGCTCCTAGCCATTAGGATACCGCTGCTTTATTATATTAGTAGGTACATATAGATTGCAATTAGAGCGATTAAATCCCAACCATTTTTGTCACAAAGATAATCAGTATCAGAAACTTTATGATAAGAAATCTACCCTCGCTAAGCAATTCATTAGTACCTAATGTAATTTGGCTGTGGTGTTCAGTTAGGTGGAATCTATATTAATATATAAAACTAAAGAGCTTGTTTGTTCGCTTGAACGCGCTAAAGTTCAGGAATTACTGGTCCGATTTCAAAAATTCTTTCAGTGTTAGATAGCTCATTTATCGAGGAATGCAATCCCTACTAGAGGTATTATTATAAATGTACGTTAGTTTGTTACGCTTTCTCGCGAAACCTAACCGATCATAATGAAAGTTTGTACACATATTCTTGAAAATATTATAAGTAACATAGAATAGGATTCAATGCGAGCGAATATATATTTTGATGTTCTTACGGGAACGGGAGTAATGCGGGAGAAACCGCACGCGGGAACGAGTGACTTATATAACCGAGAGTTCTACCAAAATCAAATCTTTCTTGATAATAGAAGTAGGTTTATTATATATTTATGTAATACATAATAGGAACACATAATAATTGTTTTATACAAACGAAAGGAAATATCAGCGGCCATTAGACTCTCATGTCAAAACAAAAGTCTTTCGTACAATGAACGATATTAAAGTTTGTGATGTAGCTATAGCTACGCAGAATTTACCGTGCGAACACAGCTTTTATGTCCTTACAAATAACAAACTCGGCAGGGTAGAGGTATTTGGCTCGCTTTAAATGTGGGACTTTGTGTCGATTCCCTCACTGGACAAGAAAATTGTTGTGTAGATTTTTAGATTTCTTCCCGGGTCTGGTATGGTTGGCTGAGGCAATCCGTGCATCGGAAAGCACGTTAAGCCGTTGGTCCCGATTGTTATAACATCATCTATAACAATCGTATACCAGGCAGCAGCGTTTTCTTATGTGTTACAAAATAATATTGCGGTCACCAATCCAAGCGTGGTGACTATAGACTATGTTCAGCAGTTGACGTTATACGGGCTGATGATGATGATGATGATGAAATGTTGACTACGCCTTGGCTTATTGGTGGCGGTAGTTGATTTCTAAACTGGTGTTCTGGTTTTGATTCCCACTCGGGACGTGTAAACGACGGGTGAGACTGGTTGTGCTTTGAACTTATTAAGTTAACTGCTGCATAGTTATGTATTTCCCTGCTCTCGTAACTCGACGATTTAATAGTCTGAGTTGAAGTGAGTTAGAACATAGTAGCTTATACTCATTAAAAGTTTAATATTTCATAACTACATCAAAAAAGCTCAATCAAATAAAATGTAAATGCGGAGAGATATGAGTAACGCACTGACGCTGGAAAAAAAAATCCCTCGCCCTCCTGTCCCTTAGTTTCATAAGAACCTTCCGATGCCCTCGTAGACCCGAAGTCCGACAGGCCCGCGAACTGTAAAGTAGAGCGACAGTTGCACAAAACTCCCCAAAAAAAAAACTAAAAGCCATAATCCCTCAATCTCAGCGACCGCCCTGAACCGAGGTCCATGCCCACAATGGAAGCCCTTTTGCACAGGTTGCTTAATTTGTAGTGTTTAAACCATTTATCTAGGCTGGAGCTCTGCTCGCCTTTATGCCCGGTGAAGTAGCAAAAGCCTCAGGGCTAACTAGAGAATAAGTCCGAAAAAAAAAACGCTACTAGACTATTTAATAGTCAGAGTTGAGGAGAGTTAGAACATAGTAGCTGATATTCATTAAAATTTTAATATTACCTTACTGCATCAGAAAAGCTCAAACCACACCTACAACCTTTTTTTCAGACGGACATATGTAGTTAGCCCCGAGGCTTTTACTACTTCACCGGGCATTAAGGCGAGTAGGGCCCCAGCCTAGATAAATGGCTTAAACACTACAAACTAAGCAACCTGCGCAAGAGGGCGTCCCCTGTGGAACTTGGACCTCGGCTCAGTGTGGTCGCTGACGGGGAGATTGAGTGATTATGGCTTTAAGTTATTTTTAAGGGGAGTTTTGTGCAACTGTCGCTCTACTTTACAGTTCGCGGGCCTCTCGGACTTCAGGTTTACGAGGGCATCGGAGGAAAAAATGTAAAGGCGAAGCGCTACAAGTAACGCACTGACGCTGGAATAAATCTGCTTTGGAAATGCCGAATTGTGGCGTGAAGGGGTCTATGAAGCTCAACGTACTGAGGAAAATCATAGCAACACTTTTACCCACAAATAAAACGGCTTCAGCTTCAACAGCGTCTTCAACTTTTTGCTCCGTCTTTTCTTTTTATTTGGTTTGAACAAAAAAGTTGATCAACATCTTCCATTTCCGCACCATTTAATATTCTCTCTGCCATGTTAAGCACGTACCAATTATAGTAACTGTATCAAAAATGCATTTAGGGTAGACTAAAACGGACTTATAGTTAAATTACAAAAATATCATATAACATAACATACATAAAAACATACCTACATATAAATATAAACCTTATATTAAGACATTAAAATATATATTCAATAAGTAGTAAATTTATGTACAAAGTATCTAATTCAATTCAATTCAAAACATTTATTTCAGACTTTTCGGTCCATAGAGTGTTAGTAGTACATCAAGATGGCTTAAAAACTAATATGTTAGTAATTCACAAATACAACAAATAAGAGATGAGATAAAACGCCAGTCAGCCTACAATATGTGCAGCCCAATCCAATGCCTCCAAATAGGACTATGGATGTAGTCTGCAATTACACTCAGGTAGCTGTTGGGACTGCCCCTCACCCTTCGCATCAGCGATGCTGCCCTTCTACGCATAATGGCGTGAAATCCACTTGTGCTTCAGCAAACATCGCTGACGCACCGAAGTAGCGAGGCAATCCCATCAGCAACCTGAAAGCATTGTTATATTGGACCCGCAGGGCACCGACGCACGGTTCGCTGCGTGTAGCTAGTCCACAAACTACACGTATAAAAAGACTGGCAGTAAGCCCTAAATAATGTCTTCTTTATCGCATAAGAACATCGGGATAATCTGCGTGCCAGCATATTACAACTAATCGTCAGCGCCCTGCGTTCCCTCTCTATGTCTGCTTCATCGGTCAGGTCTTCATTCACTACATGCCCTAGGTACACAAATTGACTAACTCTATTCAATGCCTCCCCCGCTAGTGTCACGGGCGGAACGCGAGAATGACTATCCCGCCATTAAACGTTACAGTTTAGGTAGATGAAATTATGTATATAATACCATTGTATTTTTTTTTACGTGTGTTAAAAAAAAAGTATAGTGTCACCGTAAATATTAATACATTTGTCCCGACTCACTGACGGATCAAACACTAATAGCACACGAAAAGCCTAAACCGCTGATCTTAAAGACCTGAAACTAGTATTCTATTTAATATGTAAGTAACCGATAAAGAAGGAGAAAACTTAGGGGGACAAAGTTTCAACGGAGAAATCTAAAATAAAGAATCCCAATAAGTTATAAAGATAGAGTTTTCCAATAAACAATTTCCCATTTGCCCGCACAATGACCAATACGCATAATGACCAACGGGAAATACGAATTTTGACATCCACGCATAACGCAAATCATATTTTATATCTGACAATACTCAACAAGTCTAACTCAAGTGAAATTATAAGAGAACAATACATCGGTCATTGGCAAAAATTCCCAGCGCCTTCCCACTAACTTCTGTTGCTGGGAAACTACAAATACGTGTTATTAACAAAATGTCCGGTTTTAATTATAGGTCAACATTACATCAGCTATCTGGGAAAATAGATAAATGGGTTCGAGAAGAAAGGGGTGTTCGTGTTTGTAATTGTGTTTAATATCTATTACATTCTTTCAATTATAATTGCTAGTAATGTTTGTATGAAAATGAAAACGTTAATTGATAATGTAGACGAATCGACCGTTCTTATTATAAGTCAAAAACAATGATAATAACAAAATTAATCTTACTTATATATTAGTTTACATTTCAACGATGATATTATGAATTAAAATTTACCAATGTTGTTATGATATGTGATATATAGAACGCGTCGCGAGCCTCACCTTGCGAGGACGACCGGACTCTATCCTAGCTTCCTTCGTTGTGACCCCCGGAGAAGAATGACTATGAGAAATTCCTTCTCATTCCTTTTATCAAATTTTAAAGTCTTCAATGTCATCTGTAAAATTTTTCATCATTTTATACACAAAAAAAAATTGTATATGAACTCGCAGTAGCAAAGTGGGACAAAAACAATAATAGTTTAAATTAGGTATCCAGTATAGATGATATATGCTGATATGATATATTATTATGCTCCTCCAGATTTAGATTTAAGTTTTTTTGGTTTTTTAAGGTCAAATCATGGAAGTGATTTTTTAACCCCCGATGTTAAAAGAGGGGTCAGTTTTCGAAACATGATAAAAAAAATGTTTAATACATAAAAAATAACATTTGTCATACCAAACACTAATGTTAATCATAGATTAACGAAATTTTTATTAAATCATGCTTTAGGAAACTATAGCCGATTAGTTTATTTTAAGGTAATCATTCTTTCACAAATTGGGCGCAAGTCGCGGGAAAAATATAGTCTTCTATACTTTCTATATTGTAAAGAGGTAAAGTTTGTGAATTGTTTGTGAGGTTGTAGGGGAAAATCACTGGATCTACTGAACCGATCTTGCTAATTATTTTGCCAATAGAAAGTCACATTATTTGTCACATTATAGAAAGTCACATTATTTGTGAGTATATTATTATATTTCAGATCGAGGTTTCCACGGAAACGGTATCTACGCGGATGAAACCGCGCGGGACAGCTAGTTTACTACAAAGAGTTAAAATATTCCAATTTATCGCTGAAGCTAAATTTCTGGGAGCTTGTTCTAGCCGTCAAATAATTTTGGCTCGCGAATAATTAAATGTGCGCTTTATACTCACGCTATTATACTGAGAGGACGAGTAGAGACACAGTATGGGAACTACAAAATAGTTTAATATATGTTAGTTTTTAGGTACAAAAGAAATGAAAGAAGACAGTTATGTACTAAGGTAATACTTATTTCTTAAGACATCTCTTACAATTGATCTGCAAGTATGCCATATCCCCGTCACGGGGACAGCGGGACGTGATTATTTCCCGTTGTTCCCATAACGTACCTACATTCCACTAACTGGGACAAAGGGAAGTAAACGTTAAATTTACAACTTTGGTTGAACTACATTGGTTTAGGTTTAGGTTTTTTTTTAACCACCCGAAATCTCATTAGTTTATCAACTAACTAGTAAGTTGATTTACTTGACAGTGTACGGGGACAACGGGAACTATTTTTAAATATTTAATTGAAGTACCGCAAACCCCGTAAGACGGGGACACGGTGTACGGGGACAGCGGGAATAAAGGGTCTTAATTAAGGTATACATACAAACAATGGTTATTTATTAAAATTTATAAGCTTAAATTTCCTAAACTACTATATTTTGATTATATATTTTCTTACACTAGTGGAATTTCAAACGGCCACGTTCAAAGATTAACCAACGGATGGGAGATGATCTCAGAGAGTCACAGATTGGTACCCACGAGACAAGAAAAGAAGCCTTCCTTCTTTTAAAAGATCATTTAAAAGTTAGAGAATAACTAAGTCTGTTTGTGAATTTTTTTGTTAATTCTACTGTAAGTAGCCGCTGTACCGATTTGACGGGGCCTTCAATAATTAAAAACATATGTATTTTTCATAGTTCTTTTTAATATTTTGTCCGTCTATTTGTTTATCCGTGTAATAAGCTTAATCTCCGAAACGTTAGTAGGTACTAGTTTAGACGAGACTTTCATTGTTAAATATCTTTTAAAACCATTATTTTACGAGTATTTCACATAATGAAAATTATTTTCTTGTCTGAATATCAGCATGTTTACTGTGGTCGAAAGCTTCTTTGAAAGTATTTACTTGTTAGTAAAGCTTTCTTAGCTTACGTTGGCAATAAATTGTACGTTAGGTTACAGTCTGTATAGTAATAATTATTTTTGTTAATTGATATGCTTATTAAAATATTAATTATAAAGCCAGTATTACGTCCACCGCTGAACGTGGGCGTTCTCCCGAGGGAGGGTTCTTGCCATAGCCACCACGCTTGGCAGACGGGTTGGTGAATACAGTGTTATGTTGAGATACCCTGCTGTCCGTTCTATGGTATACGAATGTTATAACAATCAGGAGTAATGGCTTAACGTGCTTGCCGATGCACAAAGGGTAGTCCCTCAACTTCAGTAGTGATATTGAATAAAAATCTGTTATTTAATATATATTTGTCTGTGTGATTCTTTAAACGTATCATACCAAAAATACTAGATGGATTGTAATGAAACTTGTATGATTATAGTGCATACTATGGAATAGGATCTTACAGACAATTTATCCCGGAGTTTTGCATAGTTTCCCTGGGAGAGAGGTTTAATGCCAAAAGTCTACATAGTTAAAACCCCTTATTCCGTTCTTTTATTTCATTCATTTATTGTAAAATGGTAGTAGTCTAAGCATTATTACTTGAACTTACAACATCGTTGGTATTTTAGTATTTTTACATTTATCAATTATTATTATAAAATAATAAAATTTATTCAGCACTTAGGTATTTACATACACTTGTACCTGCCAAATTACAACGTGTAAGACTAAATGTAACAAAAGTAGTTAAAAACAATGTTAACATTATTATTATTATTATCGCTTATTATTATTTGTTCTTTTTTTTAACACCTTTATTTTATTTTTAAATTGTAAACTATAAAATTGTAGTGCTTAATATTTAATGCAATTAGAGGGGCTCGGCACTGTTACTCCTTAATACAGGCTACGTCATACCCTAGCAAGGAGCGCAGCACGTCACCCACTTGATTGTCGAAAATTCAAAACTACCCACTTTGTGAAAACTGTACGACAATCTGTTTTTACATAAATAAAGATTATTATTATTATTTGATCTTATAGATTTTACAATCCGCCTGTCCGTCTGTCGTGCGATAAATGACAAATGTACACATTATTTTAAGATGCCTTAAAGGTAACAGGTACAAAATTAACTTCCAAGAATTCGGCCAGGGTCTAAGCGACATCCACCTGAGGGCACCCTTAAGAGGTTAGAGCCAACGCTCAGGGTGCCACTGGAGTAAAGAGTAGATTTACTAATAGTGGTGGTGATCGCTGGCACGGGATCAAAGTTCGAGGGAGGGGCAGCAACGTGGTCCTCAGTCATTCCGTCGAGGATCCTACCATAGCTAACCTGCAACGTTTCACTAGCTACTGAAGTATTCACAAAGTTTGTATAGTATATATCGATAATACTCGGTTAAAGCCGCGGTACAACTTACGCAAAACCCTGACGAGGGTTCGATTTCTACGTAAGTAGGTACTTATTACACAACACATATAATGGCTTCCTCATTTCCATCTATATATTTGCTTATACGAACCAAACAATACTAGTTAATTGTTTGAACTCGGTACCTTAATGAGTTCATTAACGCCACAAATAATAGCGGTCAATTGTCTCACAATAGCGGGTTCAAATCCCGACTGAGGCCTCAGGGGTTTGTTAAATGGAGTTGATATTCTGTTGAGTGTAAGGTCATTAGTGGCGAACTGCTTAACTGGTGGAAATCTGTACTAATACTAGGGGACCCGACACACGTTGTCTGCATGAAATATATATCAATATTTATATTAAATATGATTTGTGAATCTAAACCATCCAGGGTGCCACTCAAACGCACAAAAACACAAAAAAAACCATTCAAATCGGTCCAGCCGTTCAGTGATATACACACGTACAGTAAAATTATATATATAAAGAAGATATAAAGCTGATGGGGTTGTTTATTTAATTGTTTGTTTGCTTGAACGCGCTAAGCTAAGGAACTACTGATACTATTTGAAAATTTATTTTAGTGTTAGATAGCCTATTTATCGAGGAAGTATTTAATTATGTTTTATGTAACTTTTAATCTCTCACAGGAGCGAGAGTTAGGCGGGTGAAACCGCGCGGGAAGCTATTGTTCTTATAAATAATTTGAAGTTGCCGTAGCCCAATGGCTAGGGACATCGGACTTGCGATCCTGTGACGGTTCGATTCCCACCCATTGCACTACCGACGTGAACCCAGTCTTAACACAAGCATTTTTGCTTACTGTACGGAGGCACAAAGGGTCCACAAGTATACAGTAGACTGTAAAACTGTCCTAGTATTCTTAAAAAAAAACCCTTATACGTAAAGAAACTACCGTCGCCGTCGCGTGATTTTGGTCCCGACTATGTCTGAGCTGTCGAGTTGATAGGGGAGTCTTAAATAAAATTACTTGGATTTCGATATAACGGCTCTACGCTAAACTCTAAAGTGAATTTGAATAGGTAACTGATTATTATAGAAAAGATTGTCGCGGTGTGTGCTCTCACATGCATCGTACCGATTTCATCCGTTTTTTGTTTTTCGTTCAGTCTATTTTAGTCTGGAATGCGCTGCCTCTTGGAGTCATCTCAGTCATCCGCGAATCGCTTTACTTTCAAAAATAAAGTACCTACGTGAACATATCATGAGAAATTTGACAGAGTCGTCGCAACTTCGTACAGGTATGTTGCCCGTTCGTTCACGTTGCCCGTATATATCATTTAGAATTTGTAAATAGTGTATTATTTTATTATTCAAATTATTTATTTTCCCTACAATATTTTAATTTCTGTGCACTTTGATTCTGTACTACCCTATGGTGGACTGGGAGAGAATGCCTTTGAAATAGTATTTCGTCAAGAGGCTTTTGGTACTTTACCAGATATACAAGCCAGCAAGACTTCGGTCTTACTGAATGATTAAAAAATTGCAAACTAAGCAACCAGCGAAGATTGCGCTTCCTGTGAAGCTTGAACCTCAGTTCCGGGTCGTCAACTGACGGCAGACAACCTCCGTAGCGTAGCGGTATTTAGCTCGCTTTAAATCCCGGAGGTCGTGGGTTCGATCCCCAGGCTGGCCAGTATACTTATTCTAAGATTTCTTTCCGGGTCTGGTTGGTTGAGGAACTACGTTAAATTGTTGATCTCGATTGTTATAACATCATCTATAATAATCGTATATACAGGAACGGGCTTGAGTGGGAAAATTATACTGCGGTCACCGCAACGCCTGACAAGCGTGGTGACTATGGCAGATACCCTCCCTCGGGAGGAGGCCCATGTTCAACAGTGGACATTATACGGGCTGGTGATAATGATGATAAGCTGACGGGAGTTTGTGGAATTACGACAACTGTCGCTCTAATTTGCAGCCTGCGAGTCTCTCCTCTTCGATTTTACTAGGACAGTCATCGGAAGGTTCGTGAGAAGGAGGGGCGATGCGTTGCTTTCACGGACGCAATCTTCGACGGGTCGGACAGTTTAATAATAAGAAGTTTCTATACATATAGTTAATAAGTTGTGATCTCAGTTATTTAACTAACGTGAAATATTGTTTTTGAAAAATGACCACAGCATGAAAAAGTTATTGTAAAAAATCATTGTTTTCACCAGTAAAGTGGTTGGCTAAGTTACCTTCAATTTAATTTTGTCATGTTATCGCACTTTATGGCGAATTAGACCTTTGGCTAATGAACTATGAATATAATCAAACTCAATTCATATATGTAGCTAAGTAGCTAATTTAAACTTATACCTATATAATAATATACTGATGGTTGCCCGCACAGTAATAGTTATACATGTGGTTTTCTGGACTCTTTAAAACCGTAATTTATCATTCAGCAATATTGTCAATAAATTTCTGGTGGGAGAGTTCCTCTTTCAACACTAAGCTTTTTAGCACCAATGGTTTGAGCTCCAAAACTATTCCTGTTCCAAATAGCTAAGATGCTTGAACCATTTGCGCCCAGAAAATTGACTGTAAAAGTAAATACTCACGCAGGTGATGGGTTTGGGAGTTCGGTGCTAGTGTCTTTTGCGTGTTATTCACGCTCGATGAAGCGTACGCCCAATGTGGGGTCAGATTACTAGAGTAGTAGTACTCAGCGTAATTTACGCCGAAGAAGTAACGGATAAGGGCTAGTTTTTAAATAAACGAGGTATTAAAATATGTTATGCAAATAATGTATATAAAATATTTAACAACATCGTCGTTATACAACGTTGATACGACAGAGGGGCTTTCCTTTAAACTGCCTATACTAGGTACCATTTCCAAGCTCTGTACCAAAAATCAATTAAATAGGAGCAGTAGTTTAGTCGCAAATGATTTTTTAAGTTTTTGCTTCGTTTGAACACGATGTATATCTTTCCTAACAGAAGCTAACAGCTGATTATGTCTACGCATAGGTCATGCACCTTAAAACGATAAATCTGAGTATAACCTACGATGCGTTGTTGCCGCTCTGATGCAAATCATTGCAAAACATCCCGTGCGTAAAAGAGATGGAAATAGGTCAGTGTGTTGTTATTGCATTCTAGACATTTCTAGATCCTTCGCTATCGGTAAGTGGGGCGCCTCAGTGCGCCGATGCTATCCTTTTGGAACGGACGTGATACGTACGCGCCGCCGAACGCCGAACTCGCGCGCACTCAATTGTGATTTTGTTTTGTTATTGTGATAGGACACTAAATAAGTTTAAGACATTATTTCTTTTTTATTTTGACAGGACACGTAACTTGGGATTATTATTATAGTGTTAGTGTTTTTATTGTGATCGACTGTTTTTTTATTGTGATAGGACGTAATTACAACAGTGATTTAATTAGAAAAATAAATAACAATATTCTCCGTCGGTATAATTTGTGCATTCAGTCGGTAAATTTTTAAATGCTCGATGTTTCCACCATTCACATTTAATGGTGGAAACATCGAGCATTTAAAAATTTAGTGTTTTTGTTGTGATTGATCTTCAAAACCTTAACTATCATAAAAGCCGGCGCGAGCGGAGGCCTAAGCGCCCGCCCGCGCCACCACCGGCCGCCCGCCTTGACACAAGATAACACACGCAGCGCACCGGCGCGCGCGCGACGTTGCCGCTTTGCTAGGTCAATGAAACTTATTTACAAAGGGTGGTTACGTTTTACTCTGATTTGTAAGCTATTTAGTTTGTTTGAAAGAAAAAAAACTCAATTTGGTTGCTTTTTATTTTTATACCGTATCGGATTAAAAAAAAACACGTATAGTAAACGTAGCGTAATTTAATGCCCCTCTGTCATATCAACGTTGTATAAGTGTATCCCACAGCTGAACAATGGGCATGAAGACTAAAAAAAAACTATTTAGTCCGTCATTTAGATTAATAAAAAATATTGGACACGTCTTTTTTTATTTATCAAATCAATAAAAATGTACAAAGGTAAAGAGCAAAAATAAACTATAAAGTTTAGGAGCCGGGGTCTTGTGACGTCACTATTAGGTAAAATTGTACCTAGAAGTGACGTCACACGAAATGTCAACGCGCTTCGTTACATATCAATAAAGCGTTATGAGTGGGTTCACGTCGGTAGTGCATGGGATCGTACCGGCGACCACATGATCGCAAGTCCGACGCCCTAGCCATTGAGCTGCGACTGTTGAGATGTTGTCAAAGATGTTGATTATATTGCCGTAATCAAGTGGATTGTGAACGCAGTAAAATGGAAGTATCTTTCAGTGAAAATATGAGGTGGTTGGCTAAGCCGAAAGCCACACGGCAAAAGCTAGACCTCAATATTATACTAAGTCCTCTGTAACATAAGGCATAACGCTACTGCCCATTCCGTTCCGTTTATATACCTTTATATAATATGCTCTTTATTTACCCCTTTGTAACTCGCTTCCAAGAAAAATATGTAAGTAGATATGTAGTTCTTTAAAAGGAGTTACAAAGATATTATAAAAGTATGTACTATAGAGATATGTACACTGTAAGATTTTATAAACTTGTCGAACAAAACTAGCGTCAACATTTTTTATACCTGGTAGTATTGATGTATGAAAACATTTCTTCACTTGCGTCAACGGGAAATTGTATAATTTCGACCTGTGTGATACAGGTCGAAATATATAATTTCCTGTTGACGCAAGTGAGTGAAGAAGTGTTTTTATCATGCGCTTTTTTTTTTAAATGTCACTACACAGTATTATTAACAAGAAAAAAATGTTTTCTTAGTAGTTTAAGTATAATAATGGCAAAAATTTAAGCATAAAAACATACTTATTTAAAATACGACACCGCAATGAACAAACGGGAGCCGGTCGCCGATCTTGGAGTATTCCTCTTTCAGCATATTTTTTGTGAGCACCAATGGTTTGAGTATCAAAACTGTTTTTTGTTCAAAAATAGCTTTGATGTTTACACCATTGGTGCTCAAAAAAATGGTGTTGAAATAGGAATAGTCCCAAACTTTAGCTGTTTTAGCATCTTTCCTACAAAATTCTGTCCACATTCGCATTTAAAATCAGTTTTTATCCTTTAAGTAGCTCCCGCCCGTGGTTTGTAGTTAAATTTAGCCTATATTAGTCCTCGATAAATGGGCTTTCTAACACTGTTCTTTTTTCAAATCAAACCAGTAGTTCCTCAGACATGCGCGTTCAAGTAACAAACAAACTCTTCAGCTTTATATATTAGTATAGATTTACCTTTTAATCACGTTAATTTTTTTTACGTTTCTTGCAGTTAGTTTTGTTAGACATCATGTAGCTATTTACTTGCAGTCTTTGAGGGATAATATAGTACGGGCTACCTTTGTACTAGTAACTTGTACCTCGAGGGCTCTCTCTCAGGGAAATATTAAAATTTATTTTAAAACTGCAATAAACAAAGAACGCTTTAAAGTGTGTAATCTTTTATACATACATATATTACACTAGCTTCCCGCACGCTTTTCACCCGCGTAACTCTCGTTCCCGTGGGAACTTCATAGTTAAATATAGTATATAGCCTTCCTCAATAAATGGGCTATCTAACACAGAAAGTTTTTTTTTTAATATTAATAGTTCTTGAGATTTAATTATACATGTAGATGGATGGAGAGGGAGAGGAAGGCCAAAGAAAAGATGGATGGATTGTGTGAAGAGTGATGTGAAAGAAAAAGGAGTTAGTGATAGTGTGACGGGTGATAGGACAGAATTAAAGAAACAAACGTGTTGTGCCGACCCCAAGTAATATGGATAAGAGTAGGAAGAAGAGTAGTACTTGAGATTAGTGCATCCAAGCAAACAAAGCAAAAAATCTTCAGCTTTATTTATTAGTCGTCGCCGTGGGAATTTTAAATAAAACACCTACCTTCTTCTTCGTCCCTCCGTTCCCGTCCACTGCTGAATATGGGCCTCTACAAACGTTGGTAAGCCATGGTCGTTGAGTAATATTGCCATAATCACCGCGCTTGGCAGGCGGATTGGTGATCGCAGTATTATGTAGTAAAATTTTAATGACGTAGCTGAAACAATAATTGAGATTTCATAGTTTTAAAATGAACAAACAAACACGAACATCTTTATATATAGGTACAAACAGACAGAACTATTCATCGCCAGACTAGTGTCAATTTAAATTAAACACATTTCATCTCTACAAAGACTCTAGGTAGAGTTAATAGTAATATTTAGTTGTACGGCTATTTTCTGCTTTGTGAGCTCTACATACTCAACAATAACCTAAGTTTGTAAGTTATTTACCTGTGTAGAGTTCAGAACAATGGCCTTTTCGTATGCTAATATAAGTTTGTGTGTACTCTACATCATGCTAATAGTAAGTTATTTATGATTTACTTACTTTGTACTATGACTTTGTTGTAAAATTTAAAAACGGATCCCTTGTAAGATCACTCATGCGTCTGTGTGTCCGTCTATCACAGCCAATTCGTTCCGAATCTACTGGAGGTTAGGTGAAATTTGGTAAGATTGCGTAATCCTATGACCCAAACACATACATATGTGTAAAGTAAAAAAACTCCTTACTGTATCATATATCAAACTAGCTTCCGTGCGCGGTTTCACCCGCGTAACTCCCGTTTCCGTAGAAAATTTATAATAAAATATAGCATATAACCTTCCTCGATAAATGGGCTATCTAACACTGAAAGAATTTTCCCAATCGGACCAATAGTTGCTGAGATTATAGCGTTCAAGCAAACAAACTCTTCAGCTTTACCCATTTTGGCAAACAACTCATTATTAGGTACCAACTCTTTGCATTTTAATACTCGTGATAATTTCTCAACGAAATTTCCGATTGGAATAAAACAAAAAGTATTTTACTCCTACATAAATACCCTTGATAACATATTGCTTACTTTGGATAAGGATTAATATTACGATATACATTTAACGTAGTTTCTTTCTTCAGACGATTTAATATTTTTTTATGAACATAAAAGCAGTTATTGTGACTTAACTATGATAGTTAGATATATGCTCTCGCGGGCTTTTTTGTAGATCTTAATAAGACCTACAAACTCGTAGTACATAATTTTGTTCTATTGTCTTTAGTTTTTGCAGCGCACGCATAAATAGGTTTTCGCTTTTACACCTTGGGTTACAAAATCGCAATTTTCTTACCCTAATTTTGTTGAAAATAAAATATAGCCTTTAAATATATAGAGAGCCTATAAATATAGTATAACCTTCCTCGATAAATGGACTATCCAACACTGAAAGAATTTTTGAAATCGGACCAGTAGTTACTGAGATTAGCGCGTTCAAACAAACAAACAAACCCTGCAGCTTTATAATATTAGTATAGATGAAAGAGTTTTATGAGGATTAAAATAATACTTTAGTTATTATTTTTAAATAAAAAGTTTTCATAATATTCATGAAAGAAGACGAACATTGATTAATCCGACCCCTGATATCCGAAACTACTGTGCCTAAAATGTTGAAACAAAACACAAAATATAGTTATTTGTACATGACATAGTTGATT
Source organism: Nycteola revayana (assembly GCA_947037095.2). Taxonomy (NCBI): domain Eukaryota; kingdom Metazoa; phylum Arthropoda; class Insecta; order Lepidoptera; family Nolidae; genus Nycteola; species Nycteola revayana. The sequence continues at coordinate 11,661,114 of OX344841.2, read as the reverse complement.
TTAGATTACAGGAAAACCTATAATAATAGGTAAACCTAGGTAAAACGATCCAACTAGGTAGGACCACCTTAGAGAAAGCGGTCAATCGTCAAATCAGACTCGGTTAGATAGCGTTTGGAAAGCTTCGATGGATCTTCTCCTCCAAAATACCTCAGTGCTTTAAAACGAAAGTCTACAATTAATGTTTGTTACCAGTGATGACATATGAATCTAAGATGTGATCTCTATGTGCCTTATAAATAAGCTCAAAATCGCTCAGCGAGCTATGGAAACAGAAACATTATTAACAAGAAATCTGTACCGATTAGAAATAGCAATGAAAACAATAGCAATTGATTTGCAAATGTGACGGTTGGTTAATAAAAATCGGTAGGCTAAGAGCTAGTAATCACATTATCATCATCAGATTGAATAAAGTCCACTGCTGGACATATGCGTTCAAAGCTTGCTTATTCATCGCAATTGGCTTGGTAACCGTAATACGATATTGTATAATATACAGATATGGTAATTGTTGTTGATGTTGTATAATACGCGCTGGTATACACTGACTGTGTCGCTGGTCTAGCGGTAATATCATCGACTGTAAGAAGCGAGGGAGTTTTTTTTTTCGCTTGGTCTTGGCCTAGCCGTAGTTAGCGACGAGGCTACTTCACCAGAAATAAAGGCGAGCTGAGCTCCAGCCGTAATAAAAGGTTTAAAAACTACAAACTAAGCACCCTGTGGGGCTTGGACCTCGGCTCAGGGCGGTTGCTGGCGATGAGATTGAGGGATTGTGACTTTTAGTATTTTAGGGGACTTTCGTGCAACTGTGGCTCTACTTTACAGTTCGCGGGCTTCTCGGACTTCGGGTCTACGAGGGATCGGATTGTTCTTTGCAAACTAAAGGTCAGGAGGACGAGGGGGGAAAGGCGGGTTTGTTCCTCGAGAGTTTATTTAGAAAAATCTAAGCACGATCCCGAAGTTTGGATGTTGGTGGTATTTCACCTATGCCAAGTTGTCAGACCTACGCCTGATTTCTTGTTTGTGTCAGTAGAACCGTTCCAACGGATTTTGAGAGTAAATGGGTAGATGGTACATTTGTGTAAACGAAATATTTTAGTGCACACTCTTGTGAACTATAGTATTTCCGGCACAGAGAAGCCAATTTCCTTAGAGATTGGCCACTGTTGTTAAAATTAATCTAGATGACTATTTGTATACACTGTATGTAATTTAACATAGTGGTAATTCTATTAAACTCTAAACAACTTCATAGAAAAAAAAACCGAAATATAAAAAAAGATTTTGTTAAAAAATAATAACTGAAGTCGAGTGATATTTTTTACTAGTTACCCTGTGCGGTTTTACCAGGGTAACTCCCGTTCCTCTAAAAACTTTATAATCAAGCCTATAGCCTTCCTCGTTAAACAAGCTATGATATAAAACAAGCACTGAAAGGATTTTTCAAATCGGACCAGTAGTTCTGGAGATTAGCACGTTCAAGCAAACAAACATACTCTTCAGCTTTATATGTTTGTATAGATGAAATACGTTCTTTTTTCAGAATTCGAAATATATTTATTCGAGTAAGGTGACATATTGTGGCAAATAAAATGATTATTTTTCTTTAAGTATTGATGTACTAGCTCCTGAACTATTTGCTTTATCACCTCGTACTAGTAAAGCAATAAAAGTAAGTTATTAAGGAAACAGTGCAACAATCACAGGGTTTGATTGATTTATTGTGTAGTTGATAACGATACAGACTTCATGTACCAAGTATATTGCCCTGCAGTTAACTGTGTTGCTAACAATATTATGTAAGAAAATATGTCGATAATATAGGAAATATGGGTAATAAATTCTTACATTAGAATTTCCGTAGCATAGAGGAATTAACCTAGGATGTCATGGCTTGGCTTACCGCGCTGGACAAAAAGTGTTTACGTAAAATGTTAAACTACCCTTAATGCCTCGTAAAGCACGTTAAGTTGATGTGCTACTACAAAATATTGCAGTCACCAATCCGCCTGCCAAGGGTGACTTTGGCGAAATCCAATTCGGGGAGGCCTTAGGTTAGGCAGGTTAGGTAGGTACATGGGCTTTCTCATTACAAATGATGGCAAGCCAGGGTCGTTAAGTGATATTGCCATATTCACCGCGCTTGGCAGGTGATCGCAGTAAGATGTTAAATAACTACCTACTGAGTTGATAGACGCTACTGATCAGGTAGATGTCCCTTATTCGCCTTTTACGTTCCCATGGGAGGACTTGGGGTGCCCTATTCTAAGCCGGAAACCACACTTGCCATACAAAACTCGAATCCTGGTTAAGAAAAACTAAAATACTAAATGTCATAATCCCTTAATCTCGTCGCCAGCTACTGCCCTGAGCCGAGGTTCAAGCCCCACAGAGAGCACCCTCTTGCGCAGGTTGCTTAGGTTGTAATTTGTTAACCATTTATTAAGCCTGGAACTCTGCTCTTCTTTATGCTCGGTGAGGAAGCAAAAGCCTCGTGGCTAACAACGTAAGTCCGTCCGAACAAAAAAGGTTAAGAAAAGTGAATTCCTATTAAATAGCAAACATTAAAATAAAAAAGTCTTTTACAGTTTATACAAAACACATAAAGGGAATTCGGCCTATAAACCGTCCACCTCAAGTTTTTACGTAAAACAGTTTGAGTTATAAAAGCAAAAACTCGGAAAATAAACAAAACTTGAAAAAGTTAAACAAATACCTTTAAAAATACTTGAAGACGTAAGATGACTCAAGTTGAGCAGTAAAGCTAAAATAATAGTCCGGGCAGTTTTGGATAACTAAATCATTATAGTTGAAATCATATCGTTATTAGCAGCCGGTTTCTTAAACGAAGTTTAAGGCAATGATCAACCGACATTGCTATCTCCGTGGCCTAGCGGTTTAAGTCTAGCTTTAAGTCTCGGAGGTTGTGGGTTCGATCTCCACGCCGCAGAAGATATTTTGTGTAAATTCTAATATTTCTTTCAGTGTTTGGTTGGACTCCCCTCCGTGACTCGGAATGCACGTTAACGCCGTTGCTTATACCGCTACGCTTATTTTGGGTTGTTAGCTACCCGCCGCCGTAACACGGAGACGAACGAATAAGACGGCTGCTTATATCTATTTATACAAAAATCAAAAACTTTACCCCGTGTCGTTTACACACCTGATGAACGCACATGCCCAATATGTGGTCAGCCTTATATCCCTTTTATAGTCAAAGTCAAAGTCAATAATATCTTTATTCATATAGACACAATTCTAAAACTATTAAATTATGTTCTTATGATGCGTCCATTTCTTTTCCTTCCACCAGTTCAAAGACGTGGAAACTCTGAGAAGAACTGGCAAGAAACTCGGAGGAATCCTTTTTTAAATAATCAATTTATCATTTATTTTACAATATTGTTAAGCTGCAGTGTCATTCCAAAGCAAGTTAGTCCCAAGCCATTCTGTGATTTACATAATCTGATATTTTATAATATGCCTTTTTACATAACTTAGCTTTGACAATGGCTTTAAATTAACTAACAGATAATTCTCAAATATTATTTTGGAGTTTGTTATAGAAGCGAATACATTGCCCCATAAAAGAGTTGCTTATTCTATGGAGACGAGTTGCAAGTACTACTAAGTCATGCTTATGTCTAGTATTAATATTATGTACATCACTTTTTTTCTGAAACTTATCTATGTTCTTATGTACGTATAACTAATTTTCATAAACATATTGCGAAGCTAGAGTCAGAATCTTAACGTCTTTGAACTTCTCACGTAGGGAAACCCGCGGTCCAAGTTTGTATATAACCTTACAGCGCGTTTCTGCAGCACAAATATAGTATCAATTCCACAGAACATAATACTATGTATGAAAATATATAATAATGTTTAAAGTATAATGAGTGTTAGATTGGACATAGTTAAACTTTCTGTGGAGATAAAGTAAGGAAGCTTAAACCTATCTTGATATTTCTATGGGAACTGAGACATTGCGGAGCTTGAAGCTTAGGGCCTAGACAAAATAGTACAACAGACCGATCGCTAGCGTAAAATCGCTTACGCAATGTATATGATACGGGCAACGTGATTAACTGGGCATTATTAATAAAGACCGGCCATTATTAATAATGCTCAAGAGCGACGGACAAAGTGATTAATTTATGACTTTGACCGGCCATTATTAATACCTAATGCCCGACGGCCCGTGGTCCATTTAATAAGTCAGTGTTTGAAGTAGCTTGAATTTATCACTTGGACCGGGCAGTATGAATAATTCCCTACTTGTAGCCGGGCAATGTGATAAATTGGTTTAGGTTTAGGTAATTTTTTGTACAACCTAAAAACCTTTTGCGCTATTCATATAAAATGTTGTAAGTTTAATATCATTTAATAAAACAAAAACACTAAATTTAACCTATTTTATTACTTTGCCCAAGATAGGGTGGGCATTATTCATAATGGCCGGGGAAAAGTGATTAATCATGCTGTTTTAATCACATTGCCCAATTGAGTCGGGTATTATTAATACAGACCGGCCATTATTAATAATGCCCGGACTTATCAAATTGCCCGTAACATATGTACATTCATTGGTTGATTCTTCTTTGAAACGAGCGAAGCGATCGTTCGGATTTCGGTTTCATAAACCTTGCAGATAGCATAATAACCTTGTATAGGTATACATTACCATACAGTTGTCACCGCTGTAGTGGCATTTTGTCTAAACCCTCTCGTTGAACAGTGGTTACTATAGAGCTCAGAAGCAGAAGGTCGAATACATCAGAAATATTCGTCGTATGTGCCTTTATCGTAAACTGGCACTTACGACCAAATGCTTCTGAAGATACATCCGTCCTTATACTTGTGAGGTCTAGTAATTCTTTCTCGGTTTCAACTTATCCATCTAGCTGTTCAATACAATCGGTAGATTAGCTACCTTCTAACACTTGTCCATATTTCGGTTCAATAAAATCGGTATAATCGCAAACGGTTGGAACATCCTGAGTCATCTTTCTAAGTGAACTATGCGAAAGAGGAAGTTTTGCAGGAATTTAACCGCGTTCGTTTAGTGAGGATGGTGTACTTTAAATTCTTTTAGCTTAACGTATTGTGTAGTTAGCTCAATGAAATAGAAGTTGGATTTAGAGTTAGTTTTAAGCAAGTACCAGAATTTTAACCTTTTTACCTTAACAGCCAGTTTAAGTCCGTTTTGCAGTCTAGGTACTAGTATTCGTGTTAACCCCTCGTGCTAAGCTAAAATGCTTGTGTTACGAGTGGGTTCACTTCGGTAGTGCAATGGGTGGGGATCGAACCGGCGACCACATAATCACTTGAATCAGTTGAATCACTTCTTAATTGACCTTGGCAAGCCATGGCCGTTGAGGGATAATGCTATAATCACCACAGCAAGAGGATTGTTATTGCAGTTAACGAAATAAAACGAAATAAACGATTTTTATTCGGCACTTAGGTATTTACATACACTTGTACTTGTCAACAAAATTTACAATGCATATAAAATTAATTATAAATAGGTAACATTTACTATTAAATTATGTTTAATTTACTTCAGGTGTGCTAGAAGTCTGTCAGTCTTGTGTTAGTAAACAAGCTCTTAATATTAACGTTAATATCTATTTACTATATTTATTTTATTCAAACATTTTATGAATAAAAAAAAAATATATAATAATATATATAAAATATTATAACACATTTTAGAGTGCAATGACCGGTCAAGCTAGAAGTAAAGAGAAATATAGAGGACGTGATCACTGGCACGGACTACAGGCACTGGATCACACGACAGGGGCAAGGGTCAACGCGGTCCTCGGTCTGTCCGGCGAGGATCCTAGCCTAGCTAACCTGCAGGTTTCTCTAGCTACCTAAGTGGACGGCCCGGAGAAGAAACTCAGAAAGAAACTCCGGTTTATTCTTTTCCGTCTTCTTTTGTTCTGTATCTTTTTTTTATGTATAATTATTTTTAATACAGTTTGCACAGTATGTGGGCTGGGGCACGCCCCTTACAGTTATTTCATAGAATAATAAACAAAAAAGATAATTGTTCTACTCAAGCGGATGAAAACTCTTGCACATTAGGAAAATAATAAAATAACGTCGGTTGCACCCCATCCACATTTACAGTTAAAATAAACAAATCTAAACAATGTCAACCCAGACACTATCAATGTGACAACAAGACTATTAATTAGTTATAACAAGTAAATACCCTCAACTGCAAGCCGACCAGCCACCGCAAGCAGCATCCGTTCACGAGTATGACGTGTGACACAGCCATCGGCTCCCTCGCCATATCAGAGGGAAGGAGGCGACCCGCCCCACATCGCCGCCGCAAGAAATGACTTTCATTGTGAGCATGACGATCTTACAGTTTTGAGTATCAGAATCTAGTATGTAACATCTGGATTGACCATTGTGTAGAATGTTTCAGTAAAATATATAAAAAATAATATGCAATGTCAAATACAAAATGAATCATTTCATTAAATCTTATGATAGATATAATCATACAAAATACGATAGGTACATTAAAATGTCATACAAGCGTTTATTCTTAAAGACTTCAATACATTTTTACGTTTTCCTGGTTAGCCAAGCGACCAAGCGTTATTGTCATTTAAATAGTCATTTAAATAGTAACTTGCGCAAGATGTCGCCCCATGTGGGACTTGGACCTCGCTAGATAAAGGGGGGATTGAGGACTGAAGACTTTTTTCTTTTTTAGAGGAGTTAGTGCTTGCCTGTAATAGATTGTTACACTAAAGTATTTATTATGGAATTGTGTTGTTAACTTGATTCAGTTTATACTATTGTTGGTGAGCCAATAAAGAGAAATAACATAAAACTTTGGCTTTACAGTTCACGGGTTCGGCCTTCAGGTCTACGGGGGCGTCGAAAGATTATTTGCAAAGTAAGGTTCGGAAGGACAATTGGGAGATCTTAATAAATACATAAATAACAAGGAAATACACAAGATAAACAATAATTCTAATTATGATATAGTGGTTTACAGCATTCAAAGTCAACAGCCCATTAAGTTAATGTTTTGGGTTAGTCAACTATAAGTTAATATTCACTCCAATATACCCATAACTTGTCAGTAGTATTGTCCTTTTGTTCTCCAAAACTGCTTTATCTACACTAAATGTTCAGTATTCAAGAACTTTGTGTTATAAATGTTGGGATATATTTAACAGGGGTCTTAAGGTGAGTATAGACTAGAACATTTACTTGTAACAAAACCTCGAACATTTGCTCTTTTTACACAATAAGCAACCTTACCGATGTCACAAATTGCGAATGATCGTTGTTATGTTACAAGTAAATGTTCTAGTCTATACTCACCTTTATAAATATTATTACCTATTGTTTCAAACTAAAGGAGTTTACCTTAAGATGGTTTTAACGATAGAAATATAGAGGTTAAATAGAGGTATTATTAATTACAATCGCTGTTGTAGAGTCGTAGATTTAGTTCCTTAACCGCACGCTCGATTAATGTATCAAACTTTGCGGAAAATATTTATACTATAACTGACTAAACCGGTTTCACCCGCTTTACTCCCATTCCCATAAAAAATAATAATTAAATATAGTCTGTCACTCCTGAAAAACGCAGTTTTACAATAGTGAAAGATTTGTTTAAATCGGACCACTAGTTTCTGAGATTAACACGTTCAAGCAAACAAACAAACTATATTAGTATTAATATTGTAGATACCTTTTCTTTGATAAAAAATGCAAAACTCATAAAATGATAGAACGTAGCTTCCAAAAATACTATGTTAAATTTGAATTGCATTTTATCTCCCACAAATCTATAAAATAAGAATACTGGAGTATTTAAGCATTATCGTACCTTTGGTGAGACAATTGTACCCTTAATTGAAAAAAAAACGTATCTTTTCTAGCAACATGCCTGAAATTACTATAGCCGGTAGAGTATTTGGCAAAACGATTTGAAATCAGTATTACTATCGAAAGGAAACAAATTTTAAATTTAATTTATGTTTTTTACAAAAAAAAATCCCTCCACGAGACGGCAATAATAAATATACTTGTCGAATGAGCCCTAGTACCTTGCAATACATGATAATCTCGTTTGCACAATTGGACTCCACTAACACAGATATTATATCATGTCATTTTGAACTGTTAATTTTAATAAAACTATAGCGGCTTACAATAGGCCACCCCATATCTTCCCATGAGTGTCGTAAGAAGCGACTAAGGGACATGCACCTGATGACAGCATTATCTATTAGTTCATGGTTATCTACCATTTTACTGCGATCACCAATCCGCCTACCAAGCGTAGTGATTATGGCAACATTGCATATCGAGAAAATCTTAAACGCCCGTCATTTTTTCCCGCGTCCGCTTAATCATGTGACAATTGCGGCCCAATGGCTAGGGGCGTCGAACTTGTGATCTTGTGTTCGTAAGTTCGGTCCCCACTCAATGCACTACCGACGTGAACCCCCTCGTAACACAGGCAGCTTAGCTTAGCACGGGGGGATAACAAGAATACTAGTATACTGCAAAACTCTGCTAGTTATCCATAAAAAAGGCATTTATTTGCATTCGCCATTTTATGCCTGCGATCGCTCCACTGTACTGGCATTTTGTCTTGGCCTCTAGGGATTGCATAGCTCTGTTAAGGAGGCTTATGTTTAGCAGTGGATATAAACGGACTGTTTAATTGATCAATTGTACTCCCAAAAATAAATCACTTCACTAAATATTAGCAAGAACTGTGCATAAAGTATAGCTAGCATATAATGTATACTTAAATATGTAGAGTATAATATATCACCGTTGAACTGAAGCCACCATTCAAGATAATTACTTACGCACAAATGATTTCATAATGTTCTGCACTGCGACATAGACTAAAACGTATGCAGAACTATAGGTGACCTTCGATATTAAAGGCGTAATGTATTGTTTTGTATAGAACAGAATCACACTATGAACACCCGACGCGACGCGACGTGACGTATTTATAGTATGATTCTGGTCTATAGAAAACAATACATTTGATTCGACTCAACACGCGTCGCGTTTCATCAGGTCGCGTTGCGTTTTTACAATATGATTCCGCCTTTAAGGAGAGAGTATGGAGGTTTAATGGCGATAACATGTAACAAACCATAACCATTCTAGTTATTTTAAAATTGATAGAGGACGTTGAATTAGTTCCGTATCGAAATTCCTAACCGTTTAGGGCTGTGGTCGTTACACTTTTCTATTCATATGATAATGTAGGGTCACAGCGGGCAGTCAATTTTTTTATGCTTAGCCATATGTTACTATGTTACATGCTTTTTTTTTGCGGAAGTACTTACGCTTTAAGCCACGAAGCTTTTGCTTCTTCACCGGGCATAGGTATGTGTTACCTGCATAGTGGGCACTGGTGTAGTGTAATACAGGTTTTTATAACCTACAACGGGCACCAACTCTCACAAAGTATATTTTAGTTCTAGTTTGAAAAAAATAAATGAATATATCATCTACATCGACTATATAAAACCTATATCATCGGCAGGCCGGTGTCCTTCATAAGAAGGTCAAAATCGCTCATCAAGCTATGGAAATAGCTATGCTCGGCATTTCAATGCGTGATTGAATCACAAATAAAGAGATCCGCAGGAAAACGATGGTTGCTGACATAGCTCAACGGATTAACAAGCTGAAATGGGCAGGATGCCTAGCTTAAAGAACTGATGAAGGTTCTCGAGTTAAGACCACGAACTGGCAAGCGCAGCGTGGGACATCGCCTGCACGATGGACCGACGCCCTCATAAATCTTTCCCCTGAAAATCGAAGCATCTGTTGAGCATTGTACGACAACATGCTGATACGATGATGATGATGTCCACTCAATTGTATACCAGTGAATGGGTGGAAGAGTTTCCCCATGTATGTTATCACATAGTAAGAAAGAAAGAAAGAAAAATAATTTATTGAGTACTGCGGCAACACCAACCAACCAGCCAGCCAAACGAAGTGATTATGACAAAAACCATTCCTCGGGAGAAGGCTCAAGTTCAACAGAGGACGTTATACGGGCTAATCATGATGATTTTAATGTCTGATCTACGTAATTTTATTTAGAGCTACAGTTAATCTTTGTTCGTCTCTACGTGTAAGTCACCCACCGTAATGAAATAAGATGGCTGAGTGAAGCTGCAACCCTAGAGCCATGAGATTAATAACGAGAGGAAATTAAACTAATAATATGTGAGTGTGTATAAAAGCAAAGAAACATGAACAAATTTTTACTAGCTGCGCCTTGCGGTTTTACCCGCGTAACTCTGCTCCAGTGGGTCAGAGCGTAAATTTTTGTAGCCCATATGTTAATCTAGCTTAAAAACTATCCTTGCAGCGGCCAGTTTCGTTAAGTAGGTTTTGCGTGAAAGAGTAATAAACATTCATCCATCCATACTCACAAACTTTCGCGTTTGTAATTTTAGTAAGGATTCAAACATTCATTGATTGTTTGTTTGCATTCAATAGGCTACGGAACTACTGGGCCGATATCAAAACAATTTCTGAAACCTTGTCCCCATTAGAAAGGTCTGTTATCCAGAAGCAACATATAAGCTATATTTAATTATAAAGTTCTATCGGGAACGGGAGATGCGGATGAATTATAAATGACAAAGTACTAAATTCAGGTTAAGTTGTGTGTAACTATTTTAATTATTTGCTTAGAATAATTTATAAACGAGCTTAATATGTCCAAAGTCCTTTGATACAGAATAGCAATCCAAAGTGGGAAAAACCACGGGTGCAACCAGTGTTTCATAATATTAATGCGGAGAGGTATACACCCCAACCTCCCTGTAGTACTTACAGCGGCCCTTGGGGCTATTACTATTATGTAAATCGCACTTTAATAAAGGGTTTTAGTTAGATTAATTAGTCCCTTCCTTCAAAATTGATATATTATAGGGCTGTTATACAAAACGTATACTTAGACAACTATGTACGTAGACATATCTTTTTTCATACGATCTCTCATTCGGTTAGGTAAGAATATAATATTTTATTTCGCGATTTTACCCGTATCACTCTGCGGCGCGTGATGTTTTGTAGCCTATATGTTAATCCAGCTTATAAACTATCAGTGTGCAAACTTTCATCCAATGCCGTTCAGTAGTTTTGGCGTGAAAGAGTAACAAACATCCATACATTCATCCATCCATAATTACAAACTTTCGCGTATATAATATTAGAAGGATTTATAATACTGTAGACAATAGATAATACATTGGGTGGGTAATTAAGAGACCTTTTTTTTGTCCAGGGGAAATACATTTTCGCATCCCCTCCGCCATATAATAGCAGCGTTCCCGCGCCGGCGAAGGGGTATGTGGGACTCGCCCTCTCCATAGCGTGGTATGCTATAGTCATACCCCGAGGAGAGGACCCCACACCACTAAAACCCCTCGGACACTCCATCGTCCGCCGTTAGTGAGGGCCGGGTACGCGAGGCAATCCGGCCCTAATTAAGAGACCTAAGCAAAGATTTTCAAAATGAAACTTCTAAAGAGATAAAAAGTATGGTGATACCAAAATCCATGTAAATGAGTATGCGGGTAAGAGATAAAATTAAAAAATGTTATCAGTAATTGATGTGTTACCAGTTTTCAGAAGGTATGACATTTTATGGTATGGTTTCCGATTTAGAACAGACAGGTGTCATAATAGCAGCAGCATCTATCAGCTCAAGGTTCCTTAACATATTACTGCGATGCCATATCCGCCTGCCAAGCGTGGTGATTACGGCAATATCTTGCTTGCCAAGGTCTTTATAGAGGAGGACTTCAGCAGTGGACATAATGGGGCTGTTGATAATGATAGTGAAATTTTAAACCCGCGCTAGTGTTACCAAAGCTTAAAATGTCATAAATGTTTTTCCTAGGGATCAGTCAAATATTTATCAGACCACCGAATCCTCTGAAAATATCGAGGGCCAATAAGACGCATTTTTTAATGAACATCTAACAAATAAACATTAATCTGCACTGTATATTTTATCTTGCACCGTGGGAAGCTATACCCGTGCTAATTCAATACAAAATACCACCCATTTATTATGAATCTTACATCGGTATTCGTAAAGTTCAAATTTTATTTAAACTGGCAGTTTGATAACAGGTTTGAGAAACTGGTAGTAGGTATATATTTATGAGCTTTGAAAACAAAATTTAAGCACATGTTAAGTTAGGAATTAAGTATTTTCATCCTGTCTGTTTTGCGAGGGTAGACATATTCGAATAGGTAACTTATTATTTGAAACAAGTCATCTTTTAACAACCGGGATCAACTACTTTACTTCCTGCATGGCTTCATGAGGCTCAAAAAGTAGTGCTTCGACCAGCGTCGCCAGATTTTTATTTCGGCATTTTGATTTTGAAACTGTTTGTGTGAAAAAGCGGAATCTTTTCATTGACAGCGGGAGATATATCTACCGACGTAAATAATATAGATAATCAGAAGTTTGCATTTAAAATTTTGGGTTTAATCCGAAAAAATAAGGATAAGTTTAAGAAACTATGACCAATGATAATAATAACTGTAGCAGTAGTAACTATAGTCTGTCAACGCTAAAATCATTTCGTTTGTATAGAGTAGGACTGCAGAATGCGGTCAGTAGAAGCGGGTAGTTAGTCTTAGGGGCGGATTATTATAATATATTTGTATAATAATATTTTTTTGGTTATTTTCAAATTTCGACCACTAAGCGACCACTAGTTCTAATTAATCACAGCAAATTAAAAGAGCCTCTCCTTAATGCTACATCATTCGGTAATCTTCGGAACTGGTCGGATTACGTTCGGGCACGCGTCACATACCTTCGGATTCGTTCGAGTACCGTCGGCTACCGATGCGCAGTGCTAACCTGTTCCCGGCTACCGGTCGTTTGTTCCTTAACCTACCGATTCCTTTTTTAAATTTTAGACCTAAGAAGCATAAGGTCGGATGTGCTATTATACGTCAGGTATGCCTTTCTCGTAAACTCGCACTTACGACCAAATGCTTCTGAAGTATTATAGTATATCCAACCTTATGCTTCTGAGGCTTTCTAGAATTGTACTCGCTTGTTTTTGAAGCGTTAAAAGTTTTGCTTTTTTTACATTTGAGGTTTTGAATTGGGAATTTGATTTTGTTATTGTAACTTTTTTTTTCTTATTAATGAATGGTCTTGAATAGATAATCCTATTTAGACTAAAGTAATAAAATGATGGAAGTATTTTTTTGAAAGTTTTTTTTATCGTAAATTAGTTCTGACGTCGAAATGAAAAAGAACACAACTAACATTTTAACGAAATTCCATTAAGTAAATAATATTTGGAATCGGGAAAAAAAAGTCTGTCTGTCAGTATTTGTTGTAGAAGTATCCTTTGTGTATTTTTAATTGTCACAATAATTGTATTTTTGTTTCAAATGGATAACCTCAATATCAACTGGACCGATATGAAAAGAGTAAGGTAGGTATATCAATAGTCAGTAAGCTATTTTTATGAAAAGATTTCCATGGAAACGGGCGTCACGATAGTACCGACCTAGGGACCTAGTCGTTTTAAAGTTTTGCGCGTACGCCCAAACCCTTGCGGCACTTATTTTTTTATGCTACCAACTCGGTCTCGCGCGTTTATTAAAGCATAATTTACACTTGAAACCTGACAAACAAATGATAATGACATGTAACCTTCCTCATAGATGACTTGTAATGCCAACTGCATTAGCCGCACAATCAACTACACGACAACTAGTAGCGCCATCTAGAAGCTGGAACACAAACGAATCTATATCGCGCAATCATCATCATCAGACTGTTGTAGTCCACTGCTGAACATAGGCAGCAAGTTTTTTGTAGGGCAACCGATCTATGTATATACTTTGTCAATAACATTAAACTGACTTCTTAACCTCTAACACACAATATTATCAGGCGGTAGGTGAATCATTTTAATCTTTAAGTACTTTTTTATATTGAAAGTATAGTATAGTAAACCACGCGCGGGAAGGTAGTCTTTACTATTATGTAAACTTGAAGGGTTAGATTGTTGAACTGTACTATATTTAATTAGGAAGTTAGCCAGGTATGCCAGCTAGCCACTCATATTCTTATTTAACTCTCATCATCATCATCAGCCTGTTATCGTCCACTGCTGAACATAGGCCTCTCCACCGATTTCCAGCGGGAACGATCGCTAGCGGCCTGCATCCACGGACTCCCCGCGACCTTTAAGAGGTCGTCGGTCCACCGTGCAGGCGGTAGTCCTACGCTGCGCTTGCCAGTTCATGGTCTCCACTCGAGAATCTTTCTGCTCCATCGGCCGTCAATTCTTCGAGCTATGTATCGTACCCATTGCCACTTCAGCTTACTAATTCGTTGAGCTATGTCAGTGACCTTCGTTCTCCTGCGGATCTCTTCATTTCTTCTCTCTTCATTTCCGATCGCACAGGGAAACGCTAAGCATAGCTCTTTCCATAGTTCGCTGTGCGACTTTGAGCTTTCTTATGAGGCACACAGTAAGAGACCACGTCTCAGATCCATATGTCATCACATCCTGAAGACTTGAGGTATTTTGGACAGGAAGATTGTTTCTGTGTTAGATTTAGCCCATTTATTGAGGAAAGCTATAGGGTATATTTTGTTAATAGTTCCCACGGGAACGAGAGTCACATGGGAAGCTAGAAGCTATTTTTTTTTTAAAAGCTAAATTATTCCGCACTAGGGAAATAAATCCCTGTGTCGCGGGGGACTTTACAAACATTCATTTCACGGACACAAAGAACACCCAGACTCAGAATAACTATTTGCGGTTCACACAAATAATTGTCCCGGGTGGGAATCGAACCCAGAACACCAGGTCTCAGAATCAACTACCGTAACCACTGAGGCACCGGTGCAGTCGATACGGTAGATCTCGCGCAATACAAGTTTGCTACTACACGCCAATTCGAATACAAGCAAGTTCCGGCCAAACAAAATGACCGTCGACCACTGGGCATATCTAGTCAGGCAAAGAAGATCTTTATTATCAGTTGAGCCAACTTCACCAACCTTGCTCTATTTGTTGGTGATAGCTCCCATCCCCGAGGAAACTTCATCATAAATTATGACCTATATTGCTCCAGTAATGCAAACAATTAAATATTTCCTTTTTATAATAGTATGGAAAACTAAATTAAAATAGTATGAGCACCTGTGGAACTACTGAATACTAAAATACTGTTTAGTAATTTTGAGGTGATCCCAAACTAGGGCTGCAATCCGTCCGGGTTGCCCCGGATTTGTCCTAGATTAGATGGCTTCCGGGGAGCTTCCGGGCCGGAGTTCACTTTTAGTCCGGGTTCAAAAATTTAAAGTCTTAGGCCACCCTCGGCACGCGCACTGTGCCCGAGCCCCTATGTTAAAAAACAAATATTTAAAATCCGGGGTATTCACGCGTCTTGTCCTGGTTGCCAAATTTGAGAGATGGCAGCCCTATCCCAAACAGACAGAGAGACCCGATGAAAGACTTAATTTTACAATATGTAGAACATTCTTTATTATAGTAGATATATAAATATAGACATGAATGCTTGCTCCGACAGAACACCCAAATCATCAAATGTAATATTTATATTAAATTTATATATTCCAAGAATGATTATAATAAAAGATATGATAAATATAAAAATATGCGACCACCCAACCTATGTTAACATATCCACATAATTTAATAAACAATTTTGTCCATTCGTCAGTTTTAAAGTAATAAAAGATATAATTAATATAAACTAACACACGTGTCTGTATGTTTGTAACAACTGTTATATGTAACATGTGTGTTCGTATTTTGTTTGTTAATCTTTTTTTGTGTAGGTATTTTGATTTTGACTCACGATTTGAGACCTAAAACAGGAAGGGTGTAATCTCTATATGACGTAAACATACAATAAGACAGGGTTTTCAAAAATTGCGACCCTAAGAGGATATATATGAAGATAAGAGATATGAAGGGGTGAAAAAGTTTATATTGAGACACTAGCTTCTTGCGCGCGGTTTCACCCGTGTAATTGCCGTTCCCGTTGGAACTTCATAATTAGCCTATAGTTGTCCTTGATAAACGGGCTACCTAACACTGAAATATTTTTTTTAAATCGGACCAATAGTTCCCGAGATTTGCTCGTTCAAGTAAACAAAAAATCTTTATAGATTGAAATCTACGTGGACCAAGTCGCGTGCAACAGCTCAGCAATATATACAGAAAACCAGGCATTTTTTTTCATTTCTATTACAAGTAAAATAAAACGAATTGACTTAATAAGTCATGCACAATACGTTTATACATTAATCTGACATACGAAATAACTTTTAATTTTGTTGACGATATCGCGTTTCAACCGCTGCCCACGTGCGCCTACGCATTCAAATTATAGTTAACCATTGACCCCTAGAATTACATAACTATGACGTAGATTTTACGTAAGTTGTCTTAAATAAGAAAGAGATAGAGCATAATGTACAGGGTCCTTCGGGTAGTCTAGGCACAGAATGAATAGAGCACCCCATCCATATTTTCCCATAGGTGTCATAAGAGGCGACTAAGGGTCATTTCACCCGCCAACGACAGCCCTGAGCCAGGTCCAAGTCCCACACGGCACGCCCTCTTGCGCAGGTTGCTTAGTCTGTAGTTTGTAATCTAAACCTTTTATTTAGGCTGGAGCTCTGTTCGCCTTTATACCCGGTGAAGTAGCAAAAGCCACAATATAATGTCCGTCCAAAAATAAAATAAAACAACTAAGGGACATACAGTTGATGGATGGGCAGCAGCTATCAAATTCAAATTCAAATTTATTTATTTGTAAAAATGTGGTTTGTACATTGGTGTTCATAAATAATAAAATGAAGTTTTACACATTTGTCATATTTACATCATGACATACATATTTACATCATGACATACAAATTTGCATATAATAATATACTAAGTTTATTTAAAACATAGAAATTTAATTAGAATGTCATTAATCTAAAAACATATATGATTATTATTCTGAAATTAGTGCTATGTAGTGTATCAGCTCAAGGATACTCACCATCTTACTGCGATTACCAATCCGCCTGCCAATCATGGTTTTAATTAAATAGAATTCAACAATATGTATTTTAATTGCCGGCTAAAAAATTTGTGTATGGCGGAGCTCTGAACACTAGCCCAGAGGGGGCTATATATGTATAAATGCCTAGCGATAATCCATCATCAGCACTTATAACTTGCACTGCTGAACATGATTTGCTAAAGTTTTGCTAAAGTCTCCCCGCTTACAAAGCTGAAAATACACAAAAGGTAAACGCTGCTGCCCATTATTTATAGTAGGGATTATAATATACTAGGCGTCGACTTCTGGTCGAAATTTGACCATATCATAAAGAAAAATTGTATTCTGCTCTCCTTCTCTATATTAACTACTAGCTTCCCGCGCGCGGTTTCACCCGCGTAACTCCCGTTCCCGTGTTAACTTCATAATTAAATATAGCCTATATTAATCAGTGATAATGTACCATTCAAATGGTGAAAGAATTTTTAAAATCAGTCCATAACTTTTTGAGCCAATTCGTTACAAACATACTTACATACAAATCTTTCCTCTTTATAATATTAGTATAGATTAGTATAGATAAGTGTGCGAAATTTCATACTCCACCGTCTGCGCAATATTCGTAAATAAGGGTACAGAGTATTTTAGCTCCACATATTAATAACAAAACAATCGGTACCAATAGCTCACAGGGTAGTCTGTAGGTGCCTCAACGAACAAGATCTAGAAATCTGTAAACATGCAGAGTTTGTATGTTTTCCTAAACGTGCCAATCTCAAGGACCACTGGTCATATTTGAAAAATATTTCAGTGTTAGAGAGCCCGTTCGAATCGAACAGGCTATAGCCTATATTTTGGTATTAAACCGCTTGTTAACCGCGCTCGGGTGAAACTAGCAAGTTTATAATGTTAGGTACGCAAAGATTTTTTGTCCGGCCCGGGAATTAGACCATTGACCCCCAATTACTAAAGCGAGGCTAATAAAGGATAATTCAATATTTTGTTTAAATTACTTATTCATTAATTTAATTTAATCGCGATAAACATTAAATAACTTGTTTATTACCTACAATTACTTGTCAAAACATAATTTAGTACAAATTATTATTAATATTCTATTGTTCCTCCATTAACTTAGTTAATTTCTAAGCAAATATATTCAAATATTATACTTAATATATTCAAATTATTTGAACTGACTAAAATAACTATTTTTTTATCATTAATTCTTTGATTTTCATTCAAAGATATGCAAATATTTTGAATATTATAATAAAAACATAAAAATAAATACTACATCTATTTAAGGATAATTTATTGAACAAAATACAATGAATATTTAGATCTATGCGTCTAAATGGCGATAAAATTATATAATTAATGTTTGTAGACTAAGTTTTTAAGACACCGATAAAAGTGTAGTCGAAGCTGTAAGCTTTAAGATGATACGTATGATGTTATTTTTTAACAAGCTTCCCGCGCGCGGTTTTTTTTAATTTTGCGAAAGTAAGTGGCAATAACACACCTCTGTTAAGTCGTCATATGAGGTCAAAAACATAGAAAAAGCCTTGTTAATATCTGTAATCTAAATTTTATACTTTAATCACATAGTATTGAAATTCCTTGGTCTACTGATGCCATTAACTTTTAAGGCTTATTAACAATAGACCCGTTGTTGATTTTTGTATTAGCAAAATTAACATTTTTTCTATTATAACAGTTAAAATGCCATATTCCGACATATTCATCGATAAATACTTGAAGTGCGAACGTTGCACCTTAAGTTGTCTATGATACAATCAAAAAGTAGTCTATCAATCAATTTTAATGTGGCAACATTTAAGCTTTGTCTTTTTATTAGAAGTTATAACATTTTTATAGTCCTATTTTACTATCCAACGGGAAAAAATAAATAGCTGTGAGCAATGTGGTTTAATCAAAATATTATTAAAGTAGATTTAAATCTTACCGGGTGCCTCATAAGAATCATCAGCGAGCTATAGAAAGAGCTCCGAGCATTTCTCTGCGTGATCTAATCAGAAATGAAGAGATCCACAGGAAAACGAAGGGTACTGACATAAATCAACGGATTAGCAAGCTGTAGTGGCAATAGGCAGAGCACATAGATCGAAGAACTGACAGCCGATAGAGCAGAAAGGTTCTCGAGTGGAAACCACGAACTGGAAGCGTAGCGTGGGACAGCCGCCTGCACGATGGACCGACGACCTCATAAAGGTGGCTGTAAGTCAGTGGATGCAGGCCGCTAGTATTCGTTCCCGCTTGAAATCGATGGAGAGGCCTATGTTCAGCAGTGGACGACGAAAAGCTGATGATGACGATGAGATTTAAATGAAAATATTACTGGATAGCTGGCTAATCTGGCCAAATTCTTAATTAAATAAAGTATATAGCATTACTCGATAAATAGTCTATCTAACACTGAAATATTTTTTTCTAATTGGTCCAGTAGCAGAGTTGATCTCAGGAACCGATTAGAAAAATTCTTTAAACAATCTATCTCTTCAGACTTACATAATAGTAAAGACTACCTTCCCGCGCATGGTTTACTATATGTACTATACTTTTAATATAAAAAAGTACAGATTAAAATGACTCACCTAACGTCTAATATTGTATGTTAGGGGTTAGGAAACCATTTTAATGTTATTGAAAAAGTATAATACCTATACATCGGTTGTATTAAAAAAAATATACCACTTCGCTGAGTAGTACCGACGAAAACAATATTACAGAGTATATTTATAAATAACTAGCTTCCCGCGCGCGGTTTCGCGGAAACTTTATAATTAATATTAAGTTTTTTATATACTTATAAGCTTGAACAGTGTTATAAATAAATGTTGTGCCTACCTGTAATTTAAAAGCATACATTAATTTTTCTATTTAATGTTTAAACGAATGACAAGTATGTATTTTAGTTGGTAAGCCTTAAATAAATAAATATATATAGGCTATGTCACTCAGGGTGAATGTAGCTTTCCAATGGCGAAGGAATTTTTGAAATCGGCACAGTAGTTTTTGAGTTTATTCATTACAAACATACACACAAAAATACAAATCTTTCCTCTTTATAATATAAGTATAGATAATAATCTTGATAACCGTTTATATATCGTGTGATGAAAAGTAGGTATCATGATAACTGTCACTCAGAAAGTCTGAGTCTGAGTGACATATAAAAGTTTACATGTCACTCAGACTTCGGAAGTATACGCTAAGGTAACATCTTAACGATTAGGAATGACTAATAAGTACAGTCTACAATAGTAGTACCTACGTCCCGGTACGCCGGGACATGTCCCGTTTTCAAGCGTCAGGTTCCAGTGTCCTGGTCATCAAGAAAATGGTCCAGGTGGGCGCGTTAACCAAAAAAAAAGAAGAACTCTGCTTCGCGATACCCATGCCCTTGTGCCCATATTTTCCCTCATTTCAGCGCGTGTTGTTAGGGTAGTTCTCTTATTAAATAAGTAATTAATTTCTGTTGTTCCTTGTTGTATAATGATGTTACCTCCTCAAAGTGTAAAATGTTGTTTCTGTAAGCAAGTACGTAAGTGAAGACCTGGACCATTGTCCTGTTCAGCGCCGAAACATTTATGGCAATCCTAGTGTACCATCATAGAACTAATATGATAAATGTGAACGTTTGTAGGTTTATATATTTCTTATAAGATAGATAGATAACGACTCGTAAGAAACTAGGATAACTCTAAAGACTGCTGAATATATAATGCCAATTCCAAAATATATAAGTTCTAAACAATAAAATAGCCGAGCAAACCACCTTGCCTGGCAAAGAAACTATTTATTGTCTGTGACACTCTTTATTGTCTTTATTGTGTGTGAGGGACACAATTTACTAATCTTAGCCTCTAAAAATTTTCTTATGAATGTGATGTGTATGTTTAGTTTGCTGAATAATAAGAATAATCGAAGTGACAGTAGTTTCATCTGAAACTTGAGTGGAACAAGAGATTGGTTCGTTGAAGATCTTTAACGGTGGACTATTGCATCTCGAGAAGACTCAGCGGCATTCCTTGTCGGAGTTACTTGAGTTCTCCACTTTCTGGACCATTTCCCTAAAGCATTTGATGTAGATTGTAGAGCATAGTAAATTGAGGATAGACAGTAGCCAGAATGTTAGAAGTGGCCCTAGCCCAATGGCTAGGCCGTCGGACTTGTGATCATGTGGTTGCCGGTTAGATCCCCACCCATTGCACTACCGACATAAACCCACTCGTAACTGAGATAAAATTTTAGTGCAGCTCGAGGAATTATGTAGAATACTAGTTGTGTGTAAAAACTTTGCTAGTACTCATTACAAAAATAAATAAAGAAAAAATAAACGTAGTATAAAGCGGACGTTGAACTTTTGAATGTAATCTTCCGATGCCCTCGTAGACCCGAAGTCCGAAAGGCCCGCGAACTGTAAAGTAGAGCGACAGTTGCATAAAACTCCCCTAAACTAAAAGTCATAATCCCTCAACCTCCCCGTCAGCGACCGCCCTGAGCCGAGGTCCAAGTCCCACAGTGGACGCCCTCTTGCGCAGGTTGCTTAGTTTGTAGTATTGAAACCATTTATCTAGGCTGGAGCTCTGCTCGCCTTTATGCCCGGTGAAGTAGCAAAAGCCTCGGGGCTAACTACAATATAAATAACAAAAAAAAAACTTTGGAATGTCTTAAATGAGAGCTAGAGTCTTTTTGAAGAATAAAATTATATTAACAATGTTATATAATGGTCGTCAATTGATTTAAATGTAACGTTATTTGTTAGTGAATAGAGCGATATAGTAAGTTTGTGTAGCGTCTTGGAGAGTTTGACGACGTGTAGAGTTTAGCGTAGGTATGTGTTATAACTGCTCTATGTATATCTATATTTCTATACTAATATATAGCGCTGAAATATTTGTTTGCTTGCTTCGACGCGCTAATCTCAGGAACTACCAGTCCAATTAGGAAACATTTTTTCAGTGTTTAATAGCCCATTTATCGAGGAAGGCTGTTCATTATGAAGTACCCTCAGGGAAAACTACGCAACGAACCTTGTCTACTATTATTATCATCATCATCAGCCTGTTGTAGTCCACCGCTGAACATAGGCCTCCCCCATCGATTTCCAGCGGAAACGATCGCTACCGGCCTTTATCCACCGACTCTTCGCGACCTTTATGAGGTCATCGGTCCATCGTGCAGGCGGTCGTCCTACGCTGCCTGTTCGTGGTCTCCACTCAAGAACCTTTTTGCTTTATCGGCCATCAGTTCTTCGAGCTATGTGTCCTGCCCATTGCCATTTCAGTTTGCTAATCCGTTGAGCTATGTCAGTGACCTTCGTTCTCATGCGAATCTCTTCATTTCTGATTCGATCACGCTTGTCTACTATAATCCTACTAATATTATAAACGTGAAAGTATGTAAGTATGGATGGATGGATGGATGTTTGTTACTCTTTCACGCCAAACTACTGAACAAAATTGGCTGAAATTTTGCATCGGAATAGGTTATTCGCTGAATTAACATATAGGCTACAAAATATCACGCTCCGACCCACTGGAGCAGAGTAACGCGGGTAAAACCGCGGAGCGCAGCTACTAAATTATAAGTTTTATTTGTTACACCCTTACCTCGATAGCTACGCCGCTGGCTACCGTTCAAACTTTGTTTTCAATTTAGTGGTCGGACGCTGCGTGACTTATTTCTGAACTTTTTTCGATTAAACTTACGAGAAAGGAAAAAAACTTTTCTTCTATACATATATTGATGTTCGTAAAGTTTGTCTACGGGTCTGTTTGTCTATGAGTGAGAGATAGCTACGAAAAAGTTTTTTTTTTTATCACAATCAGCTCTTATAACGTCCACTGCTAAACATGGACCTCTATCAATATGACCCTCGAAGGGCACAACTAAAAGTCATAATCCCTCAATCTCATTATCAGCGACCGAGGTCCTAGTCCCACAAGGGGCATCTTCTTGCGCAGGTTGCTTAGTTAGGCAGTAGTGTATTATACCATTTAATAAGGCTGCAGCTCCACTCGCCTTTACTATATACTATGCCACATTAATGTGCGTTCGAAAAATAAAGCTTTATAATATACTCTAGCTTTCCGCGCGCGGTTTCATCCGCGTATCTTCCATTCCCGTAAGAACATCCCAATCAAATATAACCTTCCTTGAAAAATGGGCTATCTAACACTGAAATAACTTTTCAAATCGGACCAGTTGTTCCTGAGAGTAGCGTGTTCAAGCAAACAAACAAACAAACTCTTCAGCTTTATATATTAGAACTAGCATCCCGCCAGCGTTTCCACCCGCGTATCTCCCGTTCCCGTAGGAACTTCCGAATTAAAGCCAGTGCCGTAAATAGGGGGGTGCCACCGTTGCTCAGGCAAAGGGCGTAGACTATGGAGAGCGCAAAAATGGCCAGACCAGGTAGGACTATTGTTCTTACAGTTTGCTCCTGATTAGTTCCCACTGCTTGATTCCAACACATACGTTAAGTACGGAATGGAAATGGAATCGAGCACTACTGAATGAAATAAAGTAGGCCTATACATAGCATTGCTCTAGCTAGTGTACCTATAATATAAAGCAGCCGTAGCCCAATGGCTAGGGCGTCGAACTTGTGATCTTGAGGTCGAACCCCACCCATTGCACTACCGACGTGAACCCACTCGTAAAACAAGCATTTTAGCTTAGCACGAGGGCTTAACAAGAATACTAGTAGACTGTAAAAATATGCTAGTCACATTAAAAAAAAAAAAAAAAATATGTCGCAAATGCTCGCATGGGGCGCAAAAAAGGCTATTTAAGTCACTGATTAAAGCTAATGTAGCCTAATATAGCCTTCCTTAATAAATAGGTAATCTAACACTAAAGATTAGCACGTTGAAGCAAACAAACAAACTTTTGAGCTTTATATATTAGTATAGAAAAATAGATAAAGATATAGATAGAGCAGTAATGACACATACCCACACTAAACTCTACACGTTGTCAAACTTCCGAAGACGCTACACAAACTTACTACACTCTATTCACTAACAAATAACATAACATTTAAATCTATTGAAGACCGTTACATCAGATTGAAGGAGATTTCGAACAATATTACTGAACAAGCTGCTGCCATTGCAACTTTGTCCGCGTAAAATAAGGAAAAAATAAATCATCTTTTCTGTAAAAAAATATACAGATAGACGAATTTAAGGTAGACGCTTGTTCTTGTCAATTAAATAATATAAATAATATTAAATACAAATTATGACAAATCGAATTTATTATGTCTGTCTGTCAGAATTTGTTTGTTTGCATTGAGTAGGCTCCGGAACTACTGGGGCGATTTTGAACATTCTTGCATAATTAGAAAGCTACGTTATCCAGGAGAATCATAGGCTATATTTATTTATGGAGTTCCCTCGGGAACGGGAGCTACGGATAAAACCGTGCGCGGGAACCTGTTGAAGTGCGCGTCGCAGTTACCTTAGTATTACAGCCTTGGCTTTATTGAGCGTGGAACCACTATACATAGAATAGATATTATGAACACTCTTTGATAGGCGATTTATCATAGCCATGTTTTTTAATTAATAATATTTGACAAAAAGTATGTCTCATCTGGTTATCAGATGGGTTAAGGTTGATCTTCTACGGCTATTAGACTATAAGAAAAAATAGTCAAAAATAACATACTTATTCATCATTAAGTTATCAATCTTAAATTATGTTGAAGTTAAGCAATAATTGCCAACTCATTAGTAACTTAACAACACCTACATGGGACTAAAATTATAATTGATTTGTGGTGTAAGTTACAAGTGTCAAGCGATATTCAGTGAACGCTTCACTTTTTAATTTATTTATAACCTTCCGTAGATAATTTTCTGTACATGGGTAGACTTAATGCCAGAGGCATTCTCTAACAGTCAACCTTTAAACTAAATAAACGATATTTATTCAGAATTTAGCCATTTACATACACTTGTACTTGTCAAGATAAATATAAAAGATAGGTACGGCCGTGCACTTTTTTTTTTTTTTTTTTTTTTCTTACTCGACTTGGGGGGGCACTGCCGTGCCCCCAGATAGCTTTAATTATGTTAAAACCTACCCTCCATGCCTCGGAAAGCATGTTAGACCGTTGGTCCCGATTGTTATAACATCATCTATAACAAGCGTATACCAGGAAACGGTCAGCAGCGTTTCCCTGTATATTACAACATAATACTGCGGTCACCAATCCGCCTGCCAAGCGTGGTGACTTTGGCAAAAATCCTCCCTCGGGCAAAAGAAGTTGTTCGGGCTGATGATGATGATGAATTATGTTGAAAAAAATCATATGTGCTAGAAGTATGTCAGTCTTGTGTTAATAAACAAGTTATAAGCATTAACGTTAATAATTTCTTGCTTATTTATTCAAATCAAGCTTTAGGTGCAGATACAATGAAAGTAGGTTATGTTAGATATCCTTCCTTCTTTCATGTTTTCTATCAAATTGTGGAACTTTATACGTCCCTTACTTAATAAAATGGTCGGTTTATTCTTGCTTTCATTATCGGAGTTTCATATGTTTATTTTGAAGTCTTAAAAATAATTTGACCTGCCATAAAATTGTTCTTTTTTGTAATTTTTGTTTCAATATCGGTTACTTTATATGGTCAGTTGTTTAATTAATTCTAAAATATGGGGACTTATTCTTTCATTTAATAATTATGATTTTCTTATAGACAACTTCCGAAAATTTTAAAGTTTCGGGAGGGACTTTTCAATCGGCGGTCAGCTTCAACCTTGGACCGTACACAGTGACCACTGACCTCCCGCCCACTGCTTTCGCCCACTGCTGGACATACTAACTCTCTGCCTTCAAAAACCTTCTGTTAACTTTCTATACTCATCGTGTGTCATGATGTTCCTAGAAATATCCTTTGCGTAACAGCCTTAATACGTTATTATTTTAATTAACAAATAGTTGCTGCCCACGACTTCGTCCGCATTAAATAAGTTATAATAATTTTGTAACATATTTAACAACGAAATTCCACGAATTCTCCGGCCAATTTCTCATGAATGCGCCTAGATCGTCACAAATATATAGACAGACAAAATAACGTAGCCTATGTTACACTTTATTTATTTAATTATCTACCAGTGAAAGTCTCGTCAAAATCGGTCTGCCTATTTGATCCAGCTATCGAAGACACGGCTAAATCGATTTTAACTTTCTCTGATAAATAGCTAGTTTTATAAGGTACAATATCCATTTTTTCTGTATGTTTGTTTATCCGTATTTTCAGCCTAATCGCCGAAACGGTACCTTGTAGCTTATAAAAACCTTATTTTACGCTTACGAAGTCATGGGCAGCAGCTAGACTATAAATATAAAAAAACATATTGTAAAAATGTTTTCCCGGTCATAACTTAAGGGCGATATGATGGATATGGTTAATTCTCCTTTAATTATCTTAAACATACAATAAAAAGGACATGACAGAAAAAATGTTTTGGTAAGTGTCAACGTGCGTTTGTTTATTATTTAACTAGCTTCTGCACGCAGTTTCACCCACGTATCTCCCGTTTCCACAGGAACTTCATAATTGAATATTGCCTATAGCCTATCTCGATAAATGGGCTATTTAATCCTGAAATATTTTTTTCTACTCGGATCAGTAGTTCCTGAAACAAACAAACTCTTCAGCTTTATATATAAGAGAGATTGATGATAAGATGACATAATAACAGCGACATGGATAACACTATCAAACTTCTCATTGTTTATAATAATAGATCATTATATGACAATATCCCTTGCTGGCTTGCCAAGGTCAATTAAGGCCCGGACTCACCCAAAGCGGAGACGAAACGATCGGGGAGGAGATGTTTTTTTAACAACCAATAGAATTAGCTGAACGGAGGCGAAATGTTTGAATAACGAAATATTATAGGATGTTAAAAAAACATCTGCTCTCCGCTCGTCTCGTCTCCGCTTTGGTGGAGTCCGGGCTTAACACTTGGGTATCCCACGTTCAACTGTAAACGTAGTCGGACTGTTAAAATTAAATAACACTTTATCAGCTACATTAAAACTCAAACCATTTACATACTCAAGCAATATATACAACCAAATTTTCATAATTATCTCTAAAACAACACATAAGCACCCCATAAATTTAAATTTATAGCAACCCTTAACCACCTTACTTATAGGAACCTAAACTATATATTATCTGGCTGGACCATTAGTGAACAAACAAATTGTGTACCTGTAGGGTTTGTAACGAACAGTGAACCACTGAAACCGCAGCACCCTGTATATAAATGAAATAGTAAAACTTAACTGGGATGTATAAAGTTGGTTTGCTGGAAATGTCTGGGTTAGGTAAGATAAGGTTTTTTTTAAGATTATTAGCAGTACTAGTATTCCTGTTAACCACCGTGCTAAGCTAAAATTATTGTAACGAGTGGGTTCACGTCGGTAGTGCAATGGGTGAGGATTAAACCGGCAACCACAAGATCACAAGTCCGACGCCCCAGGATACGGCCGATTGCAGAAATCAATAGTATTTTATTCCGCTCAAAAATTAATACATCAGGCAGGTATCCCCTACGCCGCATCGGTGGTGTATTTCGGCTTACCTTGTCCATACTGATCATTACCATCATATTAGCCTGTAGTAACAGAGATTTGGCAGTGACCCTTCGAACAAATCAATTTTGCTTGTCGTTATCGTCCTAACAGTTGCCTTAGTAGTGCGGATTCGGCCTTATCCGCAGCGAAGCAAGAAACAATTACATGTAACGAATGAAGTTTTAAATTAAATGTTGTAAACAAAATGATATATAAAACAATAAAATAAAAGATGGCAAAAAATAAAAAGCCCGGAATTTCTTTCGTCCTTTCTTCTCCAGGCAACGTCCACTTAGGTAGCTAGTGATTTCATTATAGTACTAGCTGACCCTATAGACGTAAAAAAAATGAAAATGAAAACTTTTATTGATAATGCAGACGAATCGATCGTACCAATTATAAGTGAAATACAATGATAAGGACAACAAAAACTTAAGTAATGAATTAAATTAGTTTACATTGCAACAATAATGTTATTAAATAGAATTTCCCAATGTTGTTATAAAGGACGCGTCGCGAGCCTTGCGAGGACTACTGGACCCTATCCTAGCTTTCTCTATCTACCTACGGTGTGACACCCGGAGAAGAAATACTATAAGAAACATCGAGATAATTCTTTTTGTCATCTTTTTAAGTATTTTATTAATATTTAGTACATTTTTTTGTTTTTGTCTTAACCAAAACTCTATATTAAATTGAACTTTTAATTCTAGGCGTAATACCTCTTAACTAACCGTGATGTGCACTACGAAATTTAGTTATTTTATAACCTTAATCGTTATTTTTTATGTATATTATCAATAAAACTCCGACCGAAATATCTGTTTCAAACGATATCAATATTTTTACATCTTCTTAAGCGATATTTGCAGCAGGCTTTTTGTCAATATTATGTCAAACGCCATAAGGTTACATAAAAAAAATGATGTTGTCTAAAGCGCTAAGGTAACATTAGAAAATTTAATATGGTGGTTAAGTATTCTTTAATTTTCTACTTTTCCGCGCAATTTTCTTATTCTATTCTTTCAAGACCTTCTCCTGACAATAACAATTATAACAAAAAAAGAGTTAGCGAAATCGGTCCAGCCGTTCACGCATAATGCGTATATATATAGATAGATACACCATCTAGTACAAAACATCCTTTGAACCGATCTATAAAACAAAACCAACTGAATTAGTAGCTATAGACATAACATCCCATTAAAATTTCGTGTTAAACCTGACCCTTTTTACACTATTAATCTTGCCGAGTCTCACTGGAAATGTTATGGCCTAAATGTGAATTTAATTGTACCTACCTACTGATTTAAAACTTAGAAATCTCTTATTATGTAAAGGCCGTGTGGTTTTCAGCTTATAATAGACCAACTCATGTTCTCCCATGGGTATCGTAAAAGGTTACTAAGGGATATTCAGCTGATGAATGGGCAGCAGAATCAGCTCAAGGATAGTCAGCATCTTACTGCGATTACCAATGTGCCTACCAAGCTACCAATGATTTTGGCTTAAAGTCTGAAATCTGTTTAGAGGAGGCCCATGTTCAGCAGTGGATATAAACGGGGTAGTGAAGTGAAGTAAAGATTATATAAGGGATTGCTAATGATGCGTACAAGAAAAATAACAGTTACGTAATGAGAAATGATAACCTTAGCTCATCGTATCTCAGTTGAAGACGATCCCTTCGATTCCATGCCGGACATAAAACTGAAAGATTTTTCTGACAGAGCGATCGCGTAAAAAAAGCAATAGCGAATATTATTTTGACAGCAAAAGGTATAAAAATTGTATTACGAAAATTTTACATATTGGAACGTTGTTTTCGACTGCACCCGTGGCTTAATGGTTACGGCAGTGGCCTCTGAGACCTCGTATTCCGGGTTCATCCTAGTATTCTGAGTCTGATTGTGGTTTGTGTCCGTAAATTATTTGTTTATAAAGTCCCCGCGATTTTAATACCTTGTGCGGGAGATGTTTTTTATATTTTGCGATTAATCACCCTGTTACCTATTCCGTTATCGTTATCACCTTAGCTCTTGCACTGCTGGTCTGATTCATTTCGGTAATAATTGACTTAGTTTTTAAATAACGCACATTTTTTTTGCTAGCACGAAAATACGATTTCGGCACACCTAATTTTATAAACGTCCATATTTGGTAAGTGAAAATTTCCAGGTAAATTATTATTATTGAAACAAGCTACGTAAATAACTATATATACTAATATAACCAACAACCTGCGTGGCGTAGCGATAACATTGTTTGCATAAATTTCTGGAGGTCGAGGGTCTAATCCCCGCACCGGACAATATATCTTTCTGTTAAATCTTAGATTTATTTCTAGGTCTGGTTGGTTGAGGTACTACCCTCCTTGCGGTCACGTTAAGCTGTTCGTCCCGATGTTTATAATATCATCATCTGACTATATGGATTTTAGAAGAGTTTTGTGCAACTGTCGTTCTGCTTTACACGTCGCGGCCCTCTCGGACTTCTTGTTTACGAATGCATCCACAGGTACTTTAAAAAGTAAGGGTTGGGAGGGCTAAATATATATTTTACTTTCACATTTTTTTTGTGATACTGCCAGGCAAAAACTTTGAACCCGTAATACCAGGCTGAAACGGATTTGATAATCGACAGGCTAGCACTATTTCCGTTTGTTCTAAAACCTTAAGCTAGTTTTGCCCCCTTGTGAAGTTTAGATTACGTTTTGTCCCATTTTTGAACCAAAACCTCTGTTTGGCCCCTCTTTGAACCAGAAGTTGACTACACCCATGGCGGCAGGTGTTTATAGTAAATTATACAACAGCAAACTATTATAACACTTGTGAAGTGAGCCCCTTGTATGACAGGGGCTTCTAATACGAATATGAAATGATAACATAATGGACCATAAACTTCATAATTTACTGCTTCGTTAGCGGTAACATTCGATCATAACTAGCGAGGTTTCTGGTTCAATTCCTGGTTCGCGCAAAAACTATTTTAAACAATTTTTTTTTTACGAGAATAATCTTCATACCTGACTAATGTTTGGAAATGGCGGTGTTAGTTGCTTAACGTGCTCTCCGAGGCACGGAGGCGAGAACGTCTCCATGCCTCGGAGAGCACGTTGAGCTCATGCGCCTGATCCTAATGATTTTATTAATTATTATCTATATATGAATAAAAACAAATCGCCAAAAATTGGTACAAAAAATGTATGTGTATATGATGGAGAAGTCATGGAAACGAAGCGGCTTTAGTATTTACAAAATATATTTACGTTAAGTATTTAAGATATGTGTTTAATATAATTGTAAAGTTAAAAATCATTGAAAGGAAAATAAATTTAGACTGATTTAAAAAAGCAATAGAAAATTATCATTTTTATTACCTGTCACTGTTTTTGATGTGGCAAAAGAGGTTGCCACATATAGTAATAAATACATATGCAGCTGAAACCACTGGCTACAGCTAGTTATAAATATTAAAATTAAAACACAATTAATTAACACGGTCTCTTGATTACTTGTGTATCGGTGAGCCGAGTGACGTCACTGTTACATGACAAATTGTGTGAACGTGTCCCGTGACGTCGTGACAGCTGCGTGACGTTTGTCACATGACGGGCGGTTTGTTAACGTACTAAGAAGTTATCTATACCTACAGGAATTTATACAAATAAATTCATAAGCGTCCATTTTATCTTATTTTTTTTGTAATACCTTCCTAAACAATATAAATATATATTTTTATTTAATACAACTGCTACAACTAAACTCAAACTCAAAAATATATATTATCTTTAGTCATATAGATACATTTAAAATATTTTAAATGATGTTCTTATGATGCATCCTTTTTGATACCACTACCAATTCTGGACGTGGCAACTCTGAAAAGAACTGGCACGAAACTCAGAGGATTTTTTTTTTTAATAAATGGTTTTGATACAATTATTAATAATGGTAATCAACCAACCCAACCCGGGTAAGAAAGATTAGAATTAGTATAAAAAATATTGCATGGCGCGGGGATCGAACCCACAAAGAAGAATACGATGATTTTTTTTTACAAAACTATAGATACAAGGGTCAAAGTCAGCAGCAAATTAAACCCACGATCTCCGAAACCACTAAGCCACGTATAGGCAGATAATCGGCTCCTGATTAATTACTCAATCAGTAATAGTTTATTATTCGTATCCGATTGGTAATACCATTGTAATACGAGGCGATGACATTACGACGCGCGACGCCATGATTAAACCATCTATTATGTAGAGGAGGTGACAACTGAATCATAACTGTATCTATACTAATCCTACAAATATTATAAACGGGATAGTTTGTAAGTATGGATGGAAGTTTGTTTCACGCCAAAACTACTGAACAGAAATGGCTGAAATTTGGCACCGGGATAGTTTATACGCTGGATTAACATATAGGCTACAAAACATCACGCTCCGACCCACTGGAGCAGAGTGACGCGGGTAAAACCGCGGGGCGGAAAGTTTGTTTAATTGAAGGCGCTAATCTCAGGAAATACTGATACTGGTACGGTTAAAAAAATCTTTTAGTGTTAGATAGCCCATTTATCGAGCTAATCTATACAAATTAATAATATTTAAGTAGATACAGATGTATGTAACGAAAAAATTACATGTATTTACTAAATGCACATGAATGTATATGTATAGGGAACTAATAACAAAAACTCAATTTTAAAAATGAGTCTGCCTGTTTGTTTATTTGTTTCTCCTAATCTGGGTAACTACTGCAAGGATGTCGACGGGACTTTCACTGGTAGATAGCTAACTTTATAAGTATAACTTCTCGCCCTTTCTCGTAGGAAATTTATATTGAAATGTGCTTTCTATCAGTAAAATATTTTTTTTTAAATTGGTCCAGTAGTTCCTGAGATAAGACCTCTTCAGCTGCTACATTTTTTCAATCCGTCTGTTTGTCAATGAATTCCGCCTAATCTCCAAAATAGTTATATTGTTTAACAAGCGACCCGCTCTGGCTTCGCATGGGTGCAATCCTGATGTATTATACATATAAACCTTCCTCCTCAATCACTGTATCTATTAAAAAAAATCGTATTCGTTGCTTAGTTTCAAAGATTTAAGCATACATAGGTACAGACAGACAGCGGGAAGCGACTTTGTTTTATACTATATAGTGATTAATACGGATCATTCATTGTAATAAAGCTAATAAAATCCTTATTTTACGCGGACGAAGTTTGGGGCAGCATCTAGTAAGATAAATATACAATTTTGTATGTAAATAATAAAACACATAACTACCCACATTCAGAACCTTTTTTGCACAGAATTCCATGTAAAAGCAAAACCTTACATATTTACTTCAACCCTGTTGTTCGTCACTAAAGGAAAATAAACAAGTTGTTTCTTATCATGACAGCACCTTCAGATTTATACACCAACAATAGAATGAGTAGATGTTAGTGTGACCATGAGTACTGAAAAAAATCAGGACGAAATAAAAAAACATTCAATCTTAAGATGAACTTTCCGCTGTCTGTCCGTCCCTATGTATGCTAAGAGTTTTAAAACTACGCAACGGATTTTGATGTGTTTTTTTTAATAGATAAAGTGATTCAAGAAATAGCTTTATATGTATAATACATCAGCATTGTAACCGTGCAAAGCCGGGGTAAGTCGCTAGTAAACAATAAACTTACAAGCTATTAGTTATGTTGTAATACACAAGAATAGGCTGCTGCCCGTTTCAACAATCGGGACCAATGGTTTAGCGTACATTCCGAGTAGGCCCTCAACCAACCAGACCCGGGAAGAAATCTTAGAATCTACTCAAAGATTTAATGTCTGGCGTGGGGAGCGAACCCTCGACCTACGAGATTTAAAGCGAGCCTAATACCACTACGCCACGGAGGTTGTCGATGAAACAGTGTATCCCGAACTATAAGATAATGTGTGGTCACCCTACTAGTAGGTACTAGTATTTGATATAACCTTGTTTCGTTTATCTGTGTTGCCCGGTTTGCGAATATTATTTAACGTTATACGCATAAAACAGCAATTTGGATCATAGACACCAAAACATAAAAAATATAGGTAAGAATGTTTATGAAAAGAACAAATAATGTATTCTTCTTTGTCGGTATCACTCTTGATAAAGTGATCTCTTCTCTGATGGCCACCTACCTCGTGAGGTCTGGAGAATTGAGGAATTATGCCTTTTACTATTTAGGAGAGTTTTGTGCAACTGTCTAGAATAATTGGACGGATCTGAAGAGCGATTTCATTACTGAGCTGCGATGGCTTAGTTACTTATCGCTAACGCTTTGGCGGTCGAATAGTTTTGGGCTAGTAAAACATGATTTATACTAAACCATTACTTTTTCTATGTGAGCAATAGCTAAAAATTACGATAATAACTGCTACTTCATCATCAGCTCGTATAACTCTCACTGCTGGACATGGGCCTCCTCCCGAGAAAAAGTTTTGCGTTGGTGACCGCAGTATCATGTTGTAGATTGATAACTACACAAGGAAACGCTGCTGGACATTCTCTGGCATAGAATTTTTAAACATGATAATATTATACTAATTGGACCAACAGACTAGAGGGCCTAGACAAATTGCCGCCACGGCGGAGCGATCGCGTAAATGGTTCTTGACATTTGTCACGTGATCAGGCGTTTTTATTTAAAAAATGACGGTCATTCAGTGGTAGATTCTTCTTTAAAACGAATGATTTGAGCATTCGGAATTCGGTTTCATAAACCATCTACAAGTATAAGGATTTTTAATCAGAAAATAAATAAATATGGAAAATACATTTGCGTTTGTGATTTTATATTAGCGATTTCTCCGCTGTAGTGGCATTTGGTCAAGGCTTCTCACACCCGGATTCAAGACTTTGTTTTTTTTTCGAAGCTGGAAACGAATCCCGACCTAATTTAAAGCGATCTTCAAATCTCTAAGCTTCGGTAGTCTTTTACCTGATGTTATCACACTATCTGTAAGCGCCATCTATCAAACACATCCCTAGCACAAGCCAGAGTAATTAACATTAATTAAATTATGTCTTAATTAAGTCAAACGATGACTGATGACGTATTACATTATTTGGCCATTGTTCCAATATTGATGGTTGATAGTAGAACCATTCGCCCGTGTACCGAGAGAAGGTTTTTGCCATAATCACCAGGCTTGGCAGGCGGGAGACCACAGTACTATGTAATAATAATACCAACACATACATGAAAACGTTGCCCGTTTCGTTGTTACAGATAATGTTATAACAATCGGGACTAACGGCTTAACGTACTTTCTGAGGCACGGATCAGACTCGAAAAGAAATATTAATTTTTGCACCAAGATTTCTTGTCTTGAGTAAAGTATATACATCGCACTTCCGAGTGTAGAATCTATGGTAGTAAAACCCCTAGAAATGTACACAAAATCCATTTTTTTTCTGCCTCGACTCAACCCAGAGCATGAATAGTACAAGAAAAGTATTTACTGAACAAAACAGCTCGCATGAATTGTGTCTGAGTGATGTATTTATATGAGTACCTATGTAACCTAATCCCTCAAAATTAAGGGGTAGTCAAAAGTTTCTTTGTGTTAGAGTAGTCAAACTCAAATGTGACTTTGAAGGAATTGTCTATTTTAAGCTTAAATACATCCAATTATGTGTTTGTAGAGCCCCCTGTGTAACACGGATTTAATTCCATAGATGAGGAGTCTTTTCCATAATTTCATAAAAAACCTAAAGAAAAAGTCCAGCTAGGATTGATTTAAAACGAGAGTAATTAACACTTACTCTGCCTTATTTGTGAAAAATAAAAGTGGATTTCCACGCCTAAGTAAAACTTGAACGTGCCCCTGTTGGAACGTTTACAATGCTTATAAAAAATGCTAGAAATCCCACAAAAATTTCACGTGCCTACGTCGAAACGTTTACAATGCATAATGATAAAAAAATTGATAGAATCTCCCAAAAATCAAACGTGCCCCTGTAGGAACGCTTACAATGAGCGACCGCATTTTAGTAATAAAGCAAGGCTTAAACCACAGAGGGGCAATCAAGCAATTCTAAGTTCAAGTCAAGTCTGCTCCAACTACCAAGTTAGTTGCTAAGTTGTTCTAACTGCAATATTACTTTACGCAGTACTGAGTGAAACAATACACAAGGCTACAGAGGAAAACGTGTAACGCTGGGAGACGTAGACTAGTATTTGTATGGGTGGGATGAGTATCATTGGTATAGCGGTATTTAAATTAACCGTAACGAGGTCCTGGGTTCGATTCGGGTCGGTCAAATAATTGTGTTACTAGTAAGTAGCAGTAGTACTTACATAGATTTTTCTGAACAGAACTTAAAAAAATACCTAAGAAAGACTGAAAGTTTGCGCAAACGCAGGTGCACTCTCTATTCGTTACGGGATTAAAGCTTAACGGGCTCTCCAAGGCACGTTGGAAGTGTTTCATACGTGCCTTGGAGAGCCCGTTAAGCTTTCGGTCCTACGCCCGGTCGATCATCGATCGTGTCGGCAAAACCGTCCCATCGGATTATGAAAGTAAAAGAATAGAGAGTGCACCTGCGTTAGCGCACATACTTGTACTCTATAATATGTCCTGCACAGATGGCTAATCTCCTTACAGATGTGTTGTATATATGAGGTGCTTTAAAATATATGCCGTCTGTATAACAGTAGATAGTAAAATGTAAAGTGATTATGTTAGTAAAGAAATTGTAAAATTGATTGTATCTACCATTTTTTTTAATTATTATTGTATTATATACAAATGTATAATTCGAATTCGCAGGATTCGAACAACATCTTAAGTATCGCTACTAATGTCAAGGCTATGCGGCCACAGTGACCCCCAAGCCAACTTTTTTTTTATATTGTCATCCAAATTGACAGCCTCCGTGGTGTAGTGGCATAAGTCGTGCCTTAAGTCACATCGGACAAGAAATCTTTAAATCTAAGATTTTTTTCCGAGTCTAGTTGGTTGAGGGACTACCTTCAAGCCATTGATCCCGATTATTATAACATCATTCAAAACTGATACACCAAGAAACGGGCAGCAGCGTTTCCCTGAATCTTACAACACAATACTGCGGTCACCGACCCGCCTGATACGGATGGTGACTATAGCAAAACCCTCCATCGAGAGGAGACCCATGTTCAGCAGTGAACGTTATACGGTGTGATGATGATGATGATGATCGTAATGTCGCCAACCATGAAACAAGTCCTATCACACAAGAATTCATTTAAGCAATATGGTTTGTTTTTTTTGTTTTCGGACGGAAATTATGTAGTTAGCCAGGAGGCTTTTGCTACTATACCGGACATAAAGGCGAGCAGAGCTCCAGCCTCAATAAATGGTTTAAATACTGCAAACTAAGTAACCTGCGCAAGAGATCTAGAGATCGTCCCCTGTGGGATTCGGACCTCGGCTCAGTGCGGTCGGCGGGAGGATTGATGACTTTAGATTTTAAGAGGGATTTTGTACAACTGTCTCAAGCAAACTTCCAAAACTTGAACCCTATTATTCAACTTCAAACCTGCACTATTCCGCAGTCAACTCCAAAACAATAATTAACGTCTAAAGACAAAAGTGACAAAGTTTTCAAAGTTGTGTTAATTAGCCCAGCAGTGGGCTAGTTGACTTAGGCGCGGGCTCACAAACATGAACAGAAGTTTAATTAATTACTTGAGACTTACACTTCAGGCCGAGATAAGGAGCACACTTGATATTATTTAAGTTTGAATTATATTTTTGTTTAGTTTGATAAATATTTTTTCTAAAGAGTTTAATAGTACCCTAAATCGAAAGAAATGCATGAGGAGATTAATGAATTTAGAAAAGATAAAGTGGAAGAAAGTGGTCTCTGCCTACCTTTACGGGAAAGAGGCTAGAATGAATGTATGTTTTTGTTAACAAAAAAATTACAAGTGAAAAATAAAAATATACAGTACCTATGTTAAATAACAGAGGGCGTTCCCTTAAACTCGTAAATCTATATCATTAGGTAATAGATTAAAACAAAAATATCAGCATAGAAAAATAAGCATAAAATAATCCGAATTCAAAAAAATAATTAATTGGCAATAAATTCGAAACCTCCTGTTTAAAATCAAAATAGTAGCGCGGAATAGTTCCTAAGTACCTAACGTAGTACTACCATTGCCTTTCTTCAAGTACGCGTGCACAGAGTGTTTCTTTTACGTATCGATTTAAAATTTTTGGTGAATATTTTAATATTAAAAAAAATAAAAACATTTTGTTTTCGAATGGTAATTTTTTTTTGCATTTATGGATGCTATACTGTTGCGGGTTAACGGGAACGCCCTCTGTTAGTTGACATACTGTATAATAGCCATAATTCATAAAAAATACTGATATTACGGTTTAAAGAATTTCAATGTAATAACATGTTTTTTAATAGGTGTGGTATTCTAAATATTTGTTTATAGCAGGAAACGTAGGTAAAAGAAGTGACAACCAATAACAACTTATTAATTACTATACCGACTTCTTTTCAACAACAAACTGTTTAAGTCCGTTTATAAAAATATCAAATTTTAATTACCTCTTGTTATAAATATACATTGGCATTACTTAAGTACTACGACAGTACTGCGCAACCCATATAGTATTCGAAAACCCACCACAAAGTCCCCACCAAATAAATAAAACACCTAAAATATCATGCCAAGAGTAACATGTAGGTACTCATTTACCCACAAGTAAATATTTCAACGACTATTGCCATTTTGTCACTGTCAGCTTTGCTAGGATTTAATGATACGTATATTGTGTGCCACTAATTTTGGCCCGCAGTGCACAAATAGCCAATTTCTCTCACTCCCCTTAGCTATTGTCTTATCACGTGCGGGGTTGTTTAATTGTTTTTACTTGTACTGCATGTATGTGAATACGTAATGCATTTAGATTGAATTACCTAATGTTGTTTTTTTCTATTGTGAAAGGGACCATTAACATTAATTGACTGGTACTCTAATCAATACTACTATAAGGTTGACCACACATTAGGCGTGTGCGTTCCTCGAGCGTGAGTCGCGCATACGAACGAGATGGTAACACGCGCTCGTTACGGTCATATATATAATCTTCGTGGCATAGTGGTAAAAGGCTCGCTATAAATCACGGCGGTCGCGGGTTGGTGGCTGGCCAAGAAATCTTTGTGTAAAATCCAAGATTTCTTACCGGGTCGGGTCTGCGTACCTAGGAAAGCAGGTACGTTAAGCCGTTTACCAAGCGTGCTACATTTCCTCGAGTGTAACAACGTAATAAAACCTGCGGTCACCAACCTACCCGCCAAGCGTGGTAGCTATGGCAAAACCAGGAGAGGCCCTTAGAGGGCTAATGATAATAGCTTAGACCTACAAAGCCTAGCCAGTTCACCCGTAGTAAGCAATGCTAAATTAGCTACCAAATTTAAATATATTCAGACGATTAAACCTATCTGTCAATCTTCATCATCATCAGCCCGTATAACGTCAACTGCTGAAACAAGGGCCCCCAAAGGAAAGTGTTGCCATAGTCACCAGGCTTAGCAGGCGGGTTGGTGACCAAAGTATTATGTTGTAACACACAATAACTGAACCATATCCAATCTCATCACCTACAAACCAACAATCAGTCAGTAGGTTAACCGACTCTATAAAATCAGCCATCAATGTCCCATCAATTGTCAATCAAGTGTCGTGTAAACAGTGACATGGCGAATTGACGATCAATCTATAGGTTAGTTAACTGTAAGTTATCGTGACTAGATAAGCTATTAGTTCAATGAAGTGTATCAGACATCAGTTCATTCTGCATTTCTAGGACGTGTAAAATAAGGATTTTATAAAATTTGAAAATTGAGATTTATAAATTTAGACTATACCGACAGGATTCGAGCCTAGATTTTAGGTATAGACCCATAATACAAATGGAAACATGGAATATTGCATAAATCGCTGCTTCAAGGTAATAGTGACACAAAATCAAATGTATTACTTAACGATAATTAATTTTAGCTGCATGATATTACGGATCAATTTGTGTTGAATCATAAACTCATTTTGTGTCAATATCACCTTCTAGCTGCGAAATATTCCTTAAGTGACCTAGGTGGGTACATACTAAGCAAGGATTTTTGAAAATTCGATCTCCAAGAGGGTGAAAAGGTTGCAAAGTTTGTATGACTGGCAACAACTAGTAGACTATACAACATTGGAATTTAATGTATCGCAATCCGGCTGAAAATTAAAAAGCTCAACATAACGTGAAATACGGCAAATTTTACAATTTGCCTGTGACATACAGTCAGCCTGGAATAGCGTTTTAACATTATTTATATGCGGAATCTCCACGCCTATATGAAGCCATTTAATAATTAACTATACCGCAATAGTAATAAGGTTTTATTTTCAATAGCATCCGTTTAAGACTAGGATTTTCTAATAATTTTAGGCTACATTCAAGTTACGGTAGTAAGAGCAATAAATCACTAAGTCAAGACGAAGTTTCTCGAAGTTTAGTTTACGTACGTTCTTTGTGTATATTATATACATACATACATAAGTGTTGAAATTTCAGCTGACAGGTAGCATAGGAGATACTAAACGGAACGAAAATACGTTGCAATAAATTACAAGCTGCGCCGCCTCGTGGTTTTACCCGCGTTGGACTACTACTCTGCTCCATTGGCGACACGGAAAAAGCGGCCGTAGTCCAATGGGCGTCAGACTTACGATCATGTGGTCGCCGGTTCGATTCCCACCCATTGCACTACCACCAACATGAACCTACCCGTAACACAAGTCTTTTAAGAGATGTTAACGCGAATACTTGTAGTGCTCAAAAACTCAGCTAGTAAGTAACCTTTAAAAAACAAAAAAAATGCTAACTCTTAATAAGCCTGAATGATCTAGTTCGAGTAATATATCTAACTAAGTAATTTATTTATACTATAAGACACTTTGCATCATTTTCATTTTAAAATAGATTAATGATGTCCGTTATCAAAGATATGGAAAAATGAGCTTGAGTTCCTAGCAAAACAAGATAATCTAAGTAGTACGAACGTGCGTCCCTATTACAGGTTAGAAGTCATTGTATTTTTAATGTTAGAATATGGGCCTCCTCACAAGAAAGGTATTTGCCATAGTCACCACGCTTGGCGGGCGGGTTGGTGACTGCAGTAGAAGGTTGGAACACACAAGTAAACGCCACTTCCCGTTCCCTGATATACCTACGCTTGTTATATGTAGGTTCATGATATTATAACAATCGGGACCCATGGCTTTACAAACTTTCCTAGGATAGTAACTCCAAAACCAATCAGACCCGGAAAGAAATCGTAGAATTGACTTTCCTGCCCAGCTTTCTTGATCTCCACATTCTGCGAGACTTACACTGTTGCTAAGCGAAATTTATTCCTATTTGCCAAACAAAACAATACCTAAATACTATTCCTCATTCTCGGCGCCGAAACATCTCGAGACAGTTCTCCTTGTGAATGTATAAGCCATTTGTAGAGCTAATTAAATACTAATTAACCACTGATACTTAACATTAGCGTTTCTGGTAATGAGTACCGACAGACAAATGAGATACTTAACACAAGTAAATATATGAAGAGGAACGAGAGGTGCTGTGGTTTCACCCATCCATTTAATATTAGTAAGTAGATATCTAAACAAGGGCGTATCTCGCATTAAGTCTCGGATGTCGTGGGTACGATCCCCACGCAAAACAAGAAATCGGTGTACCTATACAACAGGTGGTCTTATTACAGTCAGCGAATTCTTCCAGATAACCTTAGGATAAAAATAACTGATATCTAAAAGTAAAAGGCCACATACTTACCTAATTTAATAGTCATGATTTCTCAAATCCACCGCCAACAACCTCTCCGAGCCGAGGTCCAACTGTTGATGATCAGTCCTCTGTTGGTCCAAGTCCCACAAAGGACGCCTTCTTGGGCAGGTTACTTGGTTTTCAGACTTTTTTTTTTTTTTTTTAACCATTCATTATCATCATATAAGCCTGTTGTCGTCCACTGCTGAACATAGGCCTCCCCCATCGTTATCCAGCGGGAATGATTGCTAGCGGCCTGCATCCACTGGATTCCCTGCTACCTTTATTAGCCTCGTTGCTAACTACATATGTCCATCCGTAAAACCTACGCACTCTTATCTATACTAATATATAAAGCTGAAGAGTTTGTTTGTTTGCTTGAACGCGCTACTCTCAGAATCTAATGATCCGATTGTAATAATTGTTTCAGTGTTAGATAGCCGATAAAAGCTACAGGCTATATATTATAATGAAGTTCCTACGGTAACATGAGTTACGCGAGTAAAACTGCGGGCGGGAAGCAAGTAATTATATACTTGTAGTTACTAGAACAAAATAATAATCTTAGTATTTAAATACTTAATATATACAGGGTGTGGCGTAAGTAGTGGTCCATCGTTCAGGATTCGATAAACCAGATAATTAACTACAACAATTAAAATTTTTAACCATTTTTACCCAAGGGTTCCGAAAATATTTCCTTTTTGTCTTTTATTTACGAAATTTCTACCTTTTATTACAAATTAGTTTGTAGTTTCAACAAAAACCATTATTTTTTCATTTTGATTTCTGTTAATTACTGCTGAATACTAGAGCTATCACGATAAATTATGATTTTTTATGTAAATTCACCTCTTTTGAAGAAAAAGTTAGTTCTTCTCTAATTTTAACCCGATTTTTTTACATACCATCCAAGTTCAAAGGCGATTTTTGTAAAAAAAACTTACTACACTGTCAGTGCCCATTTATTTAATAATATGCTTACTAAATACCGATTTCAAAATGGTATCACTATAACAGATACTATTATTTAACAAAAAGATATTCCGAAGATTTTCATTAAACTACTTTTTTAAACTTTATTGCATTAATACTTACGATATTTGCAAAAAAATGCACTACAAGGTCAGTGCCAATTTGTTAAAAAAAACTACTATTGCAGAGTTATCTAGACCTAACTTGTTACTTTAGGTATTTGAACAAACAATAAAAAAAAAACAAATGACATAATTTATCATTTATTATTAATCTTTGTCATGATTACAATCATTAAAATTAAACGTAATGTTCAAAATGACCCCCATTCGCAGCTATACACGCTCTGCAACGTCTACTAAACGACCGTTTTAGTCGTCGGGCAAACCCGCTTTCGCTGATTTCTCTAGCTGCTGCCTGGATTCTAGTCCTCAATTGGTCAATACTTGTAATTTCTTTGCTATAGACTTTGTCTTTTAGGCAACCCCAATAAAATAAATCTAGGGGATTTAGATCTGGCGAGCGTGGTGGCCACAATATTGGACCTATTTGGATATATATATATATAGCGCCCAATCCACCTATTTGGATACGCTGTATCAAGGTGCTCTCGTACTCTAACAGCATAGTGAGCGGGACAGCCATCGTTCTGCAGCCACATGTCTTCTTGGACTTCAGGAACGACACCTTCCAGAAGCAAGGGCAAGTCGATTCGCAAAAAACTTAAATATCTTTCTGCATTTAATGTTTCTGGCAGCTCGTGTGGACCGATTATGTGTCCGTTAATGATTCCGGTCCAAAGGTTTATTTTAAATTGGTACTGTGATCTGTCTTGCCTTATGAGATGCGGGTTTTCTAGCTGCCAGTAATGCAAATTGTGTAGAT
This sequence comes from Nycteola revayana, assembly GCA_947037095.2. NCBI lineage: Eukaryota > Metazoa > Arthropoda > Insecta > Lepidoptera > Nolidae > Nycteola > Nycteola revayana. The sequence continues at coordinate 11,617,624 of OX344841.2, read as the reverse complement.
TTAAATATCCATCTTTTTTGCAGGATGACTCGTCGCTCCATAATATTTTATTAAAAAACTACGGTTCTTCTCTTATTCTGCGTAGAATTACTCTACAAAATGTTACTCTCATTTGATAATCTCTTGGTAGCAATGACTGCACCCTTTGATAGTGGTATGGGTACAGTTCATGTCTTTTGAGTATCCGATGTACAGATCTAGTTGATATGCCAGTTCTGCGACTTAAGACACGGACCGATGTTGAAGGATCTTCTGCAACTAAATTCATAACCTCTTCATCGTTGTGTCGTCGCGGTCGTCCTTCACCTGCACCGCCTACGCCCGTGCCGGGTATCCTTCCCTCGGTGTATGCGTTATGCACTCTTACAAAAACTCGGTGGTCTGGATGTCTTCGATCGGGATATCTCTCCCGATAAAGTCGAGCTGCTTCTCTGCCAACACCTCTGCATTCGCCATAAATAAAATGCATGACAGCATATTCGCGCGGTGTGTACCGAGACATTTTTTAATTGTCACTGCACCGCACGTTTGTCCCAATCGTTGAGCAAGCCAAAGTCACTAGTACACGTAGGCAATATCGCAGAGATCACCAAAACAACAAGTCCAATCAATAGGCAAATTAAACAGTCCGGGGTCAGGCAGGGGTAAAGAAATGGCGGAGGTAAACACAGGCAGAATAAAAACAAAACGCATACGACGCACGACACGAGTGACGAGATCGTACTAAATCATTTCGAGATATCTGGAGATTTCAACGTTAGTAATGAAGGAGATAGCAATACCCTACCATATCTTTTCCTTATCACTCCTATTGTGCGTAACTCGACTGCGAGAGCTTCAACTGGTTTTTGTTAACAAACATGTCTCAGGTAAAAAAAGGGTCAGGGTTTTTTTACCTGACATGTTTGTGCTTAAAAACAAATCACATTTGAAATGTAAAAAGTTACATTGTATCAGTTTTTTAAGTTTTAATACGTTTTGTAATAGTATTTACGCAATAAAGTTTAAAAAAGTAGTTTAATGGAAATCTTCTTTGCTTCAATTAAAATTGAATATCTTTTTGTTAAATTATAGGATTTGATAGAGTGATACCATTTTGAAATCGGTATTATTAAATAAATGGGCACTGACAGTGTAGTACGTTTTTTTTACAAAAATCGCCCTTGAACTTGGATGGTATGTTAAAAATTCGGGTTAAAATTAGAGAAGAACTAACTTTTTCTTCAAAAGAGGTGAATTTACATAAAAAATCATAATTTATCATGATAGCTCTAGTATTCAGCAGTAATTAACAGAAATCAAAATGAAAAAATAATGGTTTTTGTTGAAACTACAAACAAATTTGTAATAAAAGGTAGAAATTTCGTAAATAAAAAAAAAGGAAATATTTTCGGAACCCTTGGGTAAAAATGGTTAAAATTTTTAATTGTTATAGTTAATTATCTGGTTCATCGAATCCTGAATGGTGGACCACTACTTACGCCACACCCTGTATATATAGATTTTCAAATAACGATACCTAATAGGAACCATTAATTGATTTGCATACTCTGGTAATATTCCACGGTCTAGCGCAATAAAACGGAAGGGTGGGTACTTAAAAAAAAACACATTTGGCTAGTCGAAATGGAAATAAAACTACCCTTATAAATATTTTTACTAACCACATAATTTATGCTAACACAATACTTTTAATTTTATATAATTATAGTTTTAGTGTCCGTTCCACAATACTTGTATTTCTCAATAATAAGTGAATTGTATTCTGTTTTGAGAAATAAATGCCTTAAACTGTACAATTATATCATAATGTTTCTATTCCAATTAGCTCTAAAATCTGTTACAACAACTAATTAACTACATACCAAGCACATGTCTAATGAAAATAATAGGAATACCTTTTCAACACTATGTGCAGTTTCCTCAATAAACCAACCCGTTCCAATGATACCTGCAATACAACTTAAACAACAAAATAAACTAAAAAACATAGTAATATATACCTCAATTTATAACTCCGCGGCTTATGAATGAAAATCGGGATTGCGTTTACACCGAGTCGTAACAAAAGATAACTTTGGTTCACTGGCCGTCCGCTTGACCAACGTAACTTGAAATGATCTTCATCAGCCCGTAGGTACAACGTCCACTGTTGAAGATGTCCCGCCTCTTGACAAGCCTTGATAAGCCAGGGGCTGATTGGCAATCGGACTAAGATTATCAACTGTATACCCCTTAGTCAACTCTTACAACCCCCATGGGAAGACATGGGGTGATCTATTCTAAGCCGTAAAGCACACGGCATATTATTATTATAAATATGATACAGATCTAAAATTATATTTATAATTTTACTAGTTGACACCGTACTGAACGGAATGGGCTGAAATTTGACAAGACGTGCGTTATTAAGACGTGCGATCTCTCGCCAAAGGAAAAAAGCGTGTTCCAATTTTGTGTGGAATCGGAATTTACGCGGAGAAATTCTATTTTTATTACTATCAGTTTCTTGATGCTTGATTTAAATCTAAAAATATTAGGGTATTCTACCTTTAGAAAGGTTAAAACACGATCTATTTTTTATATTAGACTAAAAATGTCGGGCCGAATTCCAACTCACTAGAACTCAACTAGAACTTCACCCTAAATAAGTACCTACGTATCAACATGTAAAGAATGCAAGTTTAGTTTGTAGAACTACCCAGACGTCTCAACAGTAAAGAGGTAAGGTACTCACAATTTGCTTCGGTGTGAGACACGACCGTCGTTTAACCGTTCGTTTCCTCTCTATTCACTACTTCATTCTCGTGGCGAATCAAACCGGTTTCAGATTCAATATTAGGTTCAAGTCCGAAACTAATAGCGATTGTTAATATTTATAAAGTAACCATAACAAAACTAAAAGTAAAAAATCTAAACTAAAACTAATGTATAAAATTCTAAATCTATGCTATAGCGATAATACACATTTAAATGCAAAAAGTAAAACGAAATGTACTTATAAAACAGCACATACTTAAATTAGCCACGAGGCTTTTGCTTCTTGCTACTTCACCGGGCATAAAAGCGAACAGGACGGTTGCACAAAACTCCCCAAAAAACCTTTTTTCTTTATTTGATCGTCATTATAACCTCATATAGCTGTGTGTTATAAACATTATTCATAGAAACCACACACAGATTTCTATTAACTTTGATGTCTGTAGGTAGTGGTATTATAATTATATATCTAACGTTCCACGCTCTTATTTTTAGCCTTCTGGCTTCCGTAGCTCAGTAGCTACCAGTACTGTTGTCTACTTAATCCTGTGACTTGCACCACACTAATGTCTTGCACCAGTTGCGAGTTGTAATGATAATAAAAATGTAACCACTTCCCGTGCAGTGTACCTACACCTTAATCAATAGCTATTATGAAACCCTGATGATACTACATTTAAATGCATTATGTATCCAAAATGTTTTCTTTTCAGTCTTTAGTTTTTTTACTCTCAGACAGAGGCCGCACATACACCTACGAATAAATCAATTGCACTTGTCATTCCAAGCCACTGACATATTTTTTTATGAGTTTGTTTACACGTAATTAGTAATATCTTTGAACAAATCTTGCGACGGGAAGTGCTATCGATGAACAGAGATTTTTGTCCTAAGTGTTTCCTATGGACCGAGTTATCTTCGAACAATGTTTTCTGTCAACAAATTGTTCGCTGAAATGTTAAGTATGTCAAGGAATAGAGAATGCTTAGTAGGCTTTGCTAAGTGTATGTAATCGTATCGTGCAAGCGTGTTACCGTCTTCAGTAAATACCACTCCGGCGGCCTCAACCTTAAAGATAGAAAACTGTCTGGTTTTCTATCTTTAAGGTCGAGGCCGCCGGACTATGGACGGATATATGGACTGAATAGACACCCATACTCATAACTTGGCTCTAAGCAAACCAGTAAAAGGTAAAACAGTTCAAGCGACATACAACATGTGGGATCACGCCTTTAAATATACCTAAGCAAGATATAGAACGCGCTCGCACAGCATTAAGGTGTCTTGCTTGACATAAAGAATACACGTCATATCAAGTTTGTAACTTATATTTTAAACTAGCTTCCCGCGTGCGGTTTCACCTGCGTACCTAAGTCCCGTTTCCATAGAAACTTTATATATTAGTAGTTATATGTGATTCTTGAAAATTATGATGAATTGTGGGTACAGTCCAAAGGTATTAGAAAAAGTGTAAAAATAACAGGGTAGTAGGCAACTACTTCGCGCCACTATTCTTTTTAGTTCAAATGTAACTAAAGTGATGACTTATTTATTTATACTTATTTATACTTTATTGCACACAGAAAATTACATGAAATAAATGTTATAAATTGGAAACAACATGTACAAAGGCGAGCTTAATTCAATTATGAATTCTCTTCCAGCAAACCTTTAGGAAAGAGATACATGATAATGAGTGCATAACAAGTGTACAACAGATTTAAAATAATTGTTACCAAATTGGTAAATACATATCTATAAACCTACACACTAATAGTTACATATACCTACTAACTTATATGTCCATATTACATAATAAATTACTGAGAGAAAAAGTACTCCCTTGTTCTTTTTTTGAAAGTATCAAGAGACTGGCAAGCGCGTATAGGATGTGGAAGTGAATTCCATAGACGCACTGCACGGACGGTGAAAGAGTTGTCATATTTGCTAGAGACACGGGGAGGGTTTTTTAAAAGGAGAGAAGTGGCAGTACGACAGGATTTGTCTCTAGGTATTAAATACTCAAAGCGTTCGCGAAGATATATAAGATGACATAACGGGTATTCATTTTTTATTGTTTTTTTTTTAATTTTATAATAAACCCTCTATCGAATTGTTTGATATTCTAAATTCCACATAAAATATCTAATTTTAGATACCTACCTATGTTAAGTTGGATAAATAGCTAATTTGTCGGATTCAAGGTACTCTTTTTCATATAGTTCTGAATATAGTTCAGAGGGCCTATGGCAGCTCTATATAGATATAGATCGACTAATTCGATAAATCGTCACCGTCTTGCAAAGGGTTTTTCGGATTGACGTCCACTTTACAAAGGTGCCAGCAGAGCCATCTAGCTGTTAAATATGACATTTACTACAAGTATCCAATGCAGTATAAAAACTACGTCACTAGATGTCGCTTCAGCCTGCTATCAATAGATGGCGGTACGACTTTTTTAGTTATTCTTAGACTAATTTCTGACACGCGGTTTCATCCGCGTGGCTGCCGTCCCCGTGGCAACTTCGTAATCAAATAAAGTACTCCAGGATAACGTTGCTTTCTAATGGTGGTGGAAAAAATAATTAATACGGTCCAGTAGTTACAGAACTGATTAAATGCAAATAAAAAATCAAATCTTTTCTAATTATAATATTTGTTGGGTTATATACCTCGAACTTGCTTTAGTTTTATGACCACAGATGTTAATCTTTTTTTTTTCCATGTAGGTAATCAATTATGGGAACATACTTAGTCTTCTTATGTTTCGGGGGAAACGGCATTAGGGATTCACATTGCGGTGGGGCCTACCTAACACAGAAAGATCAACCATACAAATTGATGTAAAATAGTTCTTATTTTTAATTACTTTTCTCACCTGGTTCCTTAGGCCTGGGCCTAAGACGCCAACGCACATGAGACCCTACTGAGAACCTAATCTTTCATGTCGTGTTTGGATATAAGTTAAGACCATTAAAGCCAATTAAACTATTCAAGAATATTTATACGACAAACTAAGAACATAATAATATAATATAATATAATTTATGTAAAAACAGCTAAATTTTAATATATTAAATTTTTATTACTGTATATTACTTCATAATATTGAATTGAATTGTAAAGTAACATCTTCTATAACAAGCGTATACCAGGGACCGGGCCGGAGCGTTTACCTGTGTATTACAACATAATACTGCGGTCACCAATCCGCCTGCCAAGCGTGGTGACTATGGCAAATACCCTCCCTCGGGAGGAGGCCCATGTTCAGCAGTGGACGTTGAACGGGCTGATGATGATGAATATTTTGATGTGCCCTCTACACAGGGTATCATGTCGTACGTAACTTACACTTCGTACTTGTTAACATCTAAATTGTAACATGATGAAACGCAAATAAAATGAAATGAATAAGTCTGATCGTTTTGGAATCTTTTTTCATAAGGAAATCTAACCGCATTGAGCCCCTGCAAACCAAAGCAATAAAATGCCATTATTGACAAAACTGCGCCAAAACTTCGAAAACCAGCCACGTCTGCCTTGTGCGTGGCGAACTTGTGCACGAAGGGTTATTTATACAAAGTAGGCTGTATTATTTTAAGATTTTGAAATGGTTCCTACCATTTCAAGTATCTACGAGTTGCCTTATTAACACTGAAACACTCGTAAACAGTTTGTTATATTGCCCTTAAATATTAATTTTATTCTGGTTTTTTGGAATTATTTTCTTACGGAATATTCGGTATTTTTTTTTTTAAATACTTTACGGAAAAGTTAACTTATAACTAAATTTAAAATTTAAGATCAATAATATTAGACCACTGGCAGGACTCGAACCTGCATTTTAGGATTACTACCTAATGCCTTAACCTTTCGGCCACGGTGCAGTGGAATATCAACCGGTCGTCGAAATTTAACAAAACTTATAAATTATTTTTGAATACTTTTTCGTAAAGTACCTATACGAAAATTTAAAATGTAAAAACGGGTGGTATCATCGTTTAAATATTTAATTCCAAATGCAACTTGGAGATATTTGTCTAAGTAATGTGTTTTATTACCGATGGATGGCGCTAAGTTAGCGCCGCTAACGTCCTCCTTAGAGACGTTATAAAAGAGATTGATAAATTTTGACGACCGGTTGGAGTTCCACCGTGGCGAAAAGTTAAAGCTAGACTAGGTGCTAAACCTAAGATGCTGGTTCGAGTCCTGCCGGTGGTCAATTTTATTAATGTCAAATTTGAAATATGCGGTGTTATTGCATTACGGAAATAAAATCACGTTTGCATTATAGGAGCCCCACTAAACTGTAGCTATATTTTGTTATAGCGGCAACAGTAATACGTCATCTGGGAACATTTCAACTGTGTAACTATCACAGTTCATGAGATACAGCCTGGCGATAAACAGGTAGACAGCAGAGTCTTAGTCATAGGGTCCCGTTTAGATTTTTGGCACGGAACCCCAAAAATTTATAAAGATCGAACGAATAGAAGACCATACATAATATGTTCCTGGTGTTCCTACAAACGTTTAATCACTTCTGTGGACATTCCAAAGATTTCTATGTCGTAATTGAACAACGATTTTTAATTAAAGACACCTATATATATGGTATGTATCTGTATACCTATATACCTATTAGATCTTGTGATTAAATTGCACTAGAAGCACTAGAGTCTAGACCAATCTAACAGGTACTACCTACAGATAGTTATATTATAGCACAAGTTAACGTATAATAATTGCTTTCATTTCGTAATGTCACATCCACTGTTTTATTTCCAAGCGATTTTGAGTCTTATACATATGAAGGTAAGAGTGGTATTGTAAGTAAAGCTGTGATAGATAGGCCATTCAAAATCGCTGAATATACCGAGGACAGGGTATTCGTTTATTTTTTGCGTTTGTATCGGCGCGTTTAATTGTTCTGTAGTGGAGTCAGATATATTAGTGTGGATATGTCGCAGCCAGATCGTACAATCCGCCGCATTAAATACGGCGAGCCGTTTTTTATAACGGCGGATTTATTAGGTGGTAAATAAGAAATCTAAACTTAAACCAATGGTGCGAAACGCCGCATTTTAAACGGCTAGCCGTATGTAATGCGACGAATTGTACGATCTGGTTGCGTCAGATAGGTATAACCTTTGTTGGCGACTGGCTGGGTAACAGGCTAGGCTGGAGCTCTGCTCGCCTTTAAGCCTGGTGAAGTAGCAAAAGCCTTCTGGCTAACTACTTAATATCCGTCCGAAAAAAAAAGTAACAGGCCTTCTTTGATTAGATATATAATTTTGAAACTTATTCCCTTTTTAATCAATATTATTATCTATGTAGGTAATGGTCTGTTTTGAGTGTCAGTATCGTTTTTCCGTGTGATTTTGGCTACCGAATAATCCGAATAATTATATTAATATATTTTAACCATCCGCTTTTTATTTGATTTCGCTAGAGTCTAGTGAGAGACATTGAAATAGAGTCTAGACTAGAGAGACTATTATATATAGGTACTCATTTAATAGAATTTAAAACTTACAGAATAAAATTGCATAAAATCTTTGTAAGCGGCGGCGCTTACCCAGGAGTATCTCGTATTGCAAGGCACTAGAGCTCATTTTGTTTGTACCCTTATCGTTACCGTTTCTTTAAGAACAACTATTATGAAAAGACTATATATATTTAAACTTTATCATCAACCCGTATAGCGTCAACTGCTGTACATGGGCATCCCTCCCGAGGGAAGAATTTGCCGTAGTCACAACGCTTGGCAGGCGAGTTGGATTGGACACCGCGGTAGGTATATTGTAACACACAAGGAAACGCTGCTGCCCGTTCCCTAGTATACGATTGTTATAAAATCGGTATAGGGCGTTGATAGTGTTATTATAATCGGGACCAACGGCTTTACGTGATTTTCAAGGTACGGAGGGTATTCCCTAACCACACAGACCCGAAAACAAATCTTAGATTTTACACATCGATTTCTTGTCCAGCGTGGCGATGGAACCAATGACCTTTTTTTTTTGCTATCCGGGGGGATTGACGCATTCCCACCGCCGCTGCAGCGTGTTCGCGCGCTGGCGGTGGGATATGTAGGGCTCACCCTCTCCATAGCGTGGTATGCTAAACTCTTACCACAAGGAGAGGACCCTACACCACTAGAACCCCCCTTACACTCCTTCGATCCGCCGTTGGCGGGGGCCGGGTACGCAAAAGCAATCCGGCCCGCCGACGGCACCCGCGGCCAGTATGACACCGCGGCATCTCCTGGGCCACACTTACAGTGGCCCATTTGCCGAATTATAGGGACGCCTGGAGTGTAGAGGCGTCCCTACTCTTCATGGGTCAGCCTCGAAGGGAGCGGGTCCCATGTGCCCCACTCCGGGCGGTAGGCGGCGGGTTTCGGCCCGCCGCCGACGGCCAACACGCCGTCTGCGGAGCGGGTTCTTCCCTCTCCCGCTCCGCGGCCTCCTTCTGTGACATAACTTGTTTACAGAAGGAGGCAACCGCCTCCCACGACCTCTCACTTTGGACCATCTTTGAAATGATGGTCGGCAGCGAGAGGTCGTCTCCCACCATGCCAACGAGCTCCTCCCGCTCGTTGGCCCACGCCGGACATTCCACCAGCGTGTGCTGCGCCGTATCGACGGCACAGTCACAGTGGTGATGGAACCAATGACCTGCGAGAACTAAAGCGAGACTTATATCGCTACGTTACGGAGGTTGCAGTATATACTCGTATATTTTGAAGGGGATTATCCACTAGATTCAATCGGACTCGGATCGGAAATCCAAATAATTCCGTGGAAACATGAAAACAATACAATTGGAGCTATTGTCAGGATGTTACCGATTTTTGGGCGGATTCTTAAAGCAGATACGTACTGGAGATTACATATTAGTATTTTAATGCGTTTTTTTTAACTGTATATATAAAAATGAATTTATATAAAAATGAATCCCTTATCCCTTTTCCCTTGGTCATTGGCATGACGCGTGAAGGGCGGTACCGATTTTACTAATTATTTTTAGTTGTATTTGTTATTGTCGGGAGAAGGTTCTTATGAAAGATAAAATTGATAAAATTGTATGGAAAATTAGAAAATTCAGCAATACTTAACAACTATATTTAAATTTCTAATATAACTTTACCGCTTTTGACAATATAAACTTTAATAATCTAATCTCATGGCGTTTGATATAACATAGATAGAACGCTTGCTGCTCTTAGTACACATTACGGTTAGCTCAGAGCTATTACATCCAATGTAGTTTTAGTTAAGGCAGGACCATGTCGGTCGGGTCAGCTAGTTTCATATAATAAAGCGACAAAATAAAATGATAAGTGAAATATTTTGCGTGTCAAACCAGTGATTCCCAAAAGGTCAAGGTGGACTCCCAGGGGGACCCCTGGGAGACTGGAGACTCGACAGATGTATACATTGGAATAAAGAAAAACGGCTTTCCAAGTTGTAAGTTATCATCATCATCATTTTAGCCGTAGGACGTCCACTGCTGGAGATAATCCTCTCTCATAGATCTCCAGTTATTTCGGTTGGAAACGGCCTGCATCCACCGTGATCCCGCAGCCTTTGTAAGTTGTACCTAAGTGTGTAATTAGAGCCTGCCTGTAAAGTATAGTGACCAGCAAAATCCTCCTTCAGGAGGGTTCCATGTTCAGCAGTGGACATTATACGGACTGATGATGATGAAGTGTGCAATATTATAGATAGGAAGCAACAGGGGTCAACCGAAACCAGTTAAGTTTTAAAAGGGGTCTACTTGAAAAAGCTTGCAAAAGTATTATTTTCGCTTTGCAGAAATTGTATTCTGCAAAGCGAAATATAGTTCTAACACACTCAATACCACATCAATTAATATTTTGGTTGTACTATGCTGTACACAGTAGGTATAAATACTTACTCAGTCGAATAGATCATTGAGCGTACTAACTTTATGCGGAAATTCAGACACAGATACAGAATTCAATTTACTATCTAAATCCGGTTTACGCTTCGCCGTGCTCAAATTCTCCGATTGCTTGGTATAGATTTTGTGCGTAAGCTTACTTTTTAAAGCCTAAATAGCCTAATCTTTAAGCCAGTGGCGAACCGATGGATAAACAAAAAGACGTAAAGAACTTTCAAAATGAATTGGAACCACTATGTAACAGTTATTTCGGGCACAGAGAAAATTTTTTAGTTTCTTGATTCTCTGTCATTGTAGTACAATTGTCAACATATAGCAATTAGGCATAAAACATACTTCTTATTTATCCGTGTGGTTTCTGGCTTAGGATAGACCACCCCATGTTTTCCTATGGGTGTCGTAAGAGGTGACTAAGGGATATACACCTAATGGATGGGCAGCAGTTTCTATCCACTGAACGTTACTCAACATTTTACTGCGATCACCAACCCGCCTGCCAAGGGCGATGATTATGACAATATCACTCAACGACTCCGGATTTCCAAGATTTGTAATGAGAAAGCCCATGTTCAGCTGTCGACGTAAAGGGGCTGTTGAATTAGGATGAATAAGAAGTAGGACCATAACCACTGATTAGTTGATTCATGATAACAATTTCTGTGTGACAAGATTGCTTCCTGGGCCCCTCACCAACGGCGGACGGAGGAATACCCGGAGGGTTTTAATGAGAAGAGTTCTCTCCTCTTGATATGACTAGAATACCACCGCTACGGGGAGGGCAAGTCCTACATACCCCTTTGTCGGCACGGAAACGCACGTAGGTGTAAATAACAGTTTCATATGCTACCTTAATGACTGTCTACTCTATGGATGTACTCGTATCATCCGAAAATAAAATTTCATACACATTTTTTTTTTAGTTTACTGTTCGTCTAGTTTTTTGTGGCGAACGAATATGCTTCCGTATGTAACAGTATTTGATGTTTGAATTGCGCATGAAAATTGAAATAGATACTTTTTTTTGTTGTACAAACATTTTTTTTTTCATTTATATTTGTTGTGACGTAGCTAAAGGTTAAAATAATGGTTTCGGTGTTAGATATTGGACAGTACCAAACTATATTTTTTCAATTTTTTATACAAAAACAGATAAAAAAAAAAATTATTTGATAAAGGAAATTGGTTAGCATTTTTATACAGATATTCATGGTAAAGTAGGGTTCGTTTTCATTATCAAAGGTCCACTTGAACTTTTGGACGCACATATTCTTATCATATTCTCACCCAGTGGTTTTCGGCTTAGAATAGACCACCCCATATCTTCCCATGAGTGTCGTAGGAGTCGACTAAAGGACATACATCTGATGGGTGGGCAGTAACATCTATCAGCTCGAGGATACTCTCACCATCTTGCTGCTGCCAAGCATGTTCATTATGACAATATCCCTCAACGAACCTGGCTTACCAATGTCTATTAAGAGGAGGCCCATATTCATCAGTGGACGTAAACAATCTGATATATACAGTTATGTATTAATAATAAATTATTTTTTTGACTATTTGCAAGTACCTGTAATAGGTTTACGTAAATAAAAATGTTTTTTTTTACTTTTTTTTTATTAATTATTTAATTGATTTATTTTATTTTATTTTATTTTTTGTAATCAGCCACGACGCTTTTGCTTTTTCACCGGGCATAAACGCAACGAGAGCTCCATTGGAGCGCCTTATTGGTTTATAAACTAAGCAACCAGCGCAAGAGGTCGCCCTCTTGACATGGACCATGGCTAAGGGTGGTCGGTGGCGGGGGGATTGAAGGATTATGGCTTTCCGTTTTAAGGGGAATTTTGTGCAATTGTTGCTCTACATTAAAGTACGTGGGCCTCTCGGACTTCGGGTTTACGAGAGCATCGAAAAGTTATTTGCAAGCTAAGGTTCGGGAGAGAGTGATGGTAGTATATTATGTTATAACAAGAAGGGTAATACTGGCCTTTTTAGCATGTTATTGGTGATGATGTTATAATAAACGAGACAAACAGCTTAATATGGTTTTCGAGGTATGGAGTGTTGTCTCAACAAACCATCCGAGAATTTGTGATTAAACATTGCCCGCCTCTAAAGAGACCTTGGCAATGGTCAGTTTTGGATCTGGACTTTGGTCAAGCTAGGTCAAAGCCAGGGTCGTTTAGGGATATAAGCACGCTTGGTAGGCGGATTGGTGATCGCAGTAAGATATTATTATCTATATCTCTTAGTCACCTCCTACGACACGATACGATAAGAAGATATGGGATGGTCTTTGCTAAGCCGGAAACTACACGGCTAAATAAAAAGTATGTTCCACGTTCCTTTATACTAGCGATAAAACTATTTATTTTACTTCCTATACAAATATAAGGGTAGTAATAAAAGCTCCGACTAAAAAATAAGAATTGTCCTTACTCAAAATATTATATTTACTTCCTAAAAACCTAACTTTCTGACTACTTTTATCCGAATAAAAATGACGAAACGACCGAATGAGATACTGAAATCTTCGAAATATAAACATCACTGCTATAATACTTTTCTACCAGCTTAAATTACGTTCTACTGAGAACTATGCTTTGTAATTTTTATCTTTACTTGCCGACTATTAATTCATAAATTACCTTTCATATTTCAAAGACTGTGGTGATTTGAAAGATTTTAACTACAACGTTATACTGAAAATACTATTCTGAGTGGTTATACGGAAACTAATAAAAAATATAAAAATGTAGTTGTAGTAATACCTTTTTATGGTTTGACATCGGTACCTACTTCAGGCGTTAAGAAGTCAGAACATTCGTATTAATGGTTTAATCTAAAACCAGGTAGACTTTGGTTTCCTAGAATATTTTATTGTTATCCTGTATTATTAATCGAGAAATCTCTTGTTTTTTTAATGTTAGCGAGATTAAAGATAAAAATAAAATAAAACGCAGTTTATTTGTCCAAATGTCATTTAACAAAATGTCATTTCATAAAAAGTAGTTCTTTGAATCATCATCATTATTCATGGAAGAAGGGAGGGGAGGGAGTCCTAAAGTTGCTTCTGGCATTCGCCGGCCGCTGCCGCGCCACGCTCGCTTCGCTCGCTCGTGCGCTGTGCTTATATCAACCTAACCCGCTCGTCGCTTCGCACCTCGCTAACCTAAGGTGCATTTTCATAATTATTAAGAGTTAAAAATATATTTGTTAACCAACAATAGTAATTAAAACAGTTCATGCAATCGTAAAAGTGTGATTATTTTGATAAAACCTCTGTTGTCGGTAACTTAGTAGTAATCTCGGAGGTTCAGTATTTTAGTCGGAAATTTAGTTTTGATATTCGAAGTTCAATTTTCTTTTAGGAGAAATGTAATTTTATCATGCTCTTATTTATTTGTCAATTTTTTTTCGGTATTATGTGTTATTTTGTCGGTAATTCATTATGACGCTAGTTAATTAGAATAATAGTCGGCCACAGAACGCTGGAGATTAATTTGTTTTTCGGAACCATTATTACTATCCCAAATATAACCTAACAAATTACTATCTATTTTACAATACAAACAAAAGCTTACACAGCAGTAAATTAAACTGTGAAAAATTCATGTGAACCTCTCTCCTTTGGGGCGATAGAAATTATTTATTTACCAAACGAAATTGCGTATTGTTCTGTTTGAGATTATCTCTATATAAACAGGCACTGGGCCATTACTATGGGACGTAGTTTTAGTTGTAAAATAGTGAATTATTCACTATTTTACAACTAAAACTACGTCCAACTAAACCATGATAAATAAACAAAAAGGTTACATATTCCTCCGTGTTACTAAGTTATTTATTTACAACATTAAGGATTATTTACAATGTTATATTACATGAATAAAATACATAATATACAACTAAAAGTACCTAATTTTAAATAAAACAAACTTATAAAATACTACAATTCTAAATCTATTCTACTTGGCAAGGTTCCCAGAATGCTGGCAGCATTCTGAATGGCAATGCTTACCTGCTGTGCAAAGTGAAAACCAGCACTCTGAGAACGTGCTGCACGAGGGCCGATGCGAGGTATTTCCGCGTTACTTGGAATCACACCTTAAGCAGTACATAGAAAATAACACCTACCTATTTATATAAGTTGCTGCGCTTTCGGAACGTGGACCCAACATGAGAAGCACAGTCAGCGGAACGTGAGCCAATGACATGACATTGACATAAATCGCCGGAAATGCAAGATGTGTGGTTCATTCTATTCATTACTAGCGCCAGGCTCCGGCGTCCGGATCGAAGGAGTGTCCGGGAGGTTTTAGTGGTTGGTAGGGTCCTCTCCTCGTGGTATGAGTTTAGCATACCACGCTATGGAGAGGGCGAGTCCCACATATCCCACCGCCAGCGCGCGAATACGCTGCAGCGGCGGTGGGAATGCGTAAATGCATATCC
Organism: Nycteola revayana; assembly: GCA_947037095.2. NCBI lineage: Eukaryota > Metazoa > Arthropoda > Insecta > Lepidoptera > Nolidae > Nycteola > Nycteola revayana. The sequence continues at coordinate 11,602,480 of OX344841.2, read as the reverse complement.
CCCCGGACAACAAAAAAAAATGGCTCCGGCGTCGCCCGGATGCATTGCTTCTACGATTCTAATTATAATACCGAAAATAATACTTTATATATGCAACATTCACACTTATTTTATAACGCTATGTCTCTGCATTTTAAATCTGTAATAACTTCGAAAATATTATTTTCAATTACTTGCTGGGAAGGTATTGATCTATATTAAACGCACATTTTTTTAAACTTTAACTTAATTAGGTAAGAATTAATGCAGTGTGCTTATAAACGCTTCGATTTACGAAGCGTTTGCGATTTCTTTACGAAAATTAATGGCCTATTTAATGCCATTAATTTTCCCAAAGAGTAAAGGAGATCGACATACACCGTTGCAGACTTTTTTGAACAGCTTTGTAAGGTGTACAGTACTGTAGTGGGTACATTATTATCATCTATCTCGTATGGTTCAGGCAGCGTTTGCAATGTGTTTCTCAAATTTATTGTGCATGTGTTATACATATAGGTAAACCGTCCTCATGAATCACTCTATCTATAAAAAAAAACCGCATCAAAATTCGGTGCGCAGTTTTAAAGACCTAAGCATAAATAGGGACTTGGGGACAGACAGCGGGAAGTATTCTTGTTTTATACTATGAAGTGATTATATTTTTACTGTAGGGTGTGTTATAGGTATTTCAAGAGTTAATAAGGGATTATTTAGTCAGCTAAGAGGCTTTTACTACTTCGCCGGGCATAAAGGCAAGCAGAGCTCCAGCCTAAATAAATGGTTTCATCATGCATCATCATTTCAGCCGTAGGATGTCCACTGCTGGACATAGGCCTCCCTCATAGATGTCCAGTTGTTTCGGTTAGAAGCGGCCTGCATCCACCGTGATCCCGCGGCCCTAATCAGATCATCCGTCCATCTAGTTGGTGGACGTCCTATGCTACGCTTGCCGATCCGCAGTCTCCATTCAATAAATTTTCGGCCCCAACGGCATACATATAGCGGCGGTAAAGTGTCGGGTCAGTTTGCCTCTTGGGTCTGTAGCCGCACTGGTAACAAGCTTTGTGACTGAAGCGTCGAGCTGCCCATAGGACTTTTCCACTTCCGCTCTTGTCGACGCAAGACATCCATCATCCCTCTTCAGCTTTGTCATCTGACTTTGCCCAATAGTCATATCCCTTGCAAACACTTTGGAGCCCTGGTATATAAATAGTTTACATACTACAAACTAAGAAACCTGCGTAAGAGGGCGTTCCCTGTGTAACTAGGGCCTCGGCTCAGGGCGGTCGCTGACGAGGGATTTAAAGAATGATGATTTTACTTTTTTGGAGAATGTTGTGCAGCTGTCGCTCTACGTTACAGTTCGTGGGCCTCGGACTTCGGGTCTACGAGGGCATCGGAAAATGACTTACATTCTTAGGGGAGTTAGTTAAGGTAGGTATTCATGACATAGCACTTTCTTGAAACTTGAATGAATTTGCACCATTATTTAAATTTGAGTATAATATTTGTACAATTGGTAGACATTATAATGTTTGTTGTATTAATATATATTTCGTTTCATATTTTATTTACGATAGAACTTACAAAGGTAAGTAGGTATTTTATATAAAATTGACAACATTAAATTTTTTCAACTTGTATCTTTATTATTTTTTTATGAAACTAGATCAAAAATTAAGCTACCCATATTTTTCTCTCTTTTTGAAATGCAAAGTTTTGCATACAAAAAAATATATTTTAGTTTAGCTCATTCTAAATAGACGTAAGCGCCGGATGACGTTATTGTTATGGTTGTTTGACGAAATTTCTTGGTCGACTACTACTATGCAGCGGTGGTGGGAACGCGTAAAAGCATTTACCTCCGGACCAAAAACAAAAAAAAAGGTTATTAAGTACCTATTTAGAAATGTTGTCAATTCAATAATGTGTGCTATTCTCTTTAACATGAGATAAGTCTATTCTACTAATATTATAATTATGCTAAATTTTGTATGTGTGGATGTATGTATGTTTGTTACTCTTTCACGAAAAAACTACTGAATGGATGTGGCTGAAACTTTTATGTGTAACTTCGTCAGTTTTGGTGATAGCCATTCAAAAATTATGGTTAACTAGCGACCCGCCCCGGCTCCGCACGGTGACAATGGATTCAAGAGGAAGGTTTATATGTAATAATTAATATTCTATAAATCTTTAAAACTTTTTTTAATAGATAGAGATCTATTAAAAACGTTTTAAAGATTTATAGAATAGGGATATAGGCACAGTGAAAGCGACTTTGTTTTATACTATATAGTGATTTGCGCGTACTTTGAATAGTAAATTTTAATTAAACCACAGATGGAGTTTGTGGTTTTCTTGTCTAAGTGACTTTAGGTTTTATCAGATACGCAGAGATACTGTCTTCTGAAATGAACCTAAAACTACAAACTAAGCTGCTAACAGGAAAGCCTCCGTGGTATTTGGACCTCGACTCTGGACGGTCGCTGGCGAGAGGAATTATAACTATAAGTCGAGGGCGCACTACTAACGCGATAGAGACTTTATGAAAACAAACTTATATAAACATAATTTAGCGGCCGCAATCCAGAAACGACAGTTAAAACTAATTTGTTCATAGATTAAGTTTTAGGATAATTTTGTGCAATAGTCCGCGGTTTTCTAGGGTTTCGGGTCATATACCTTTACATTTTAAAAATTCAACTCCTGCACTGAGGAAATAAATCCTGTGTCGCTGGAAATTAAGAACCGTAATTCTCGGACGCAAAGCTCACTACCATTCAGAAGAACTAAACAACACACAGATAATTGTCTCAGATTGGTAATCTAACCCACCAATCCATTTCTTTCCGGGTCCGGTTGGTTGAGGGTTTACCCTCCCTGACTCACGCCGTTGGTCACAATAACATCCTTACTAATATTATAAACGTGAAAGTTAGTGAGTTTGCGTGAATGCATGTTTGTTACTCTTTCACGCAAAACGGACTACAGAACGGATTTGGCTGAAAGTTTGCACCGAGTTAGTTTATAAGCTGGATTAACATGGCTAAACATCACCCACTGGAGCAAAGCGACGCGGGTAAAATCGTCCAGCGCTGCTCAGTACCAATCCGTCTGTACCAATTGTATATTAGACCGCCGGCCAAGCGAAGTGACTATGGCGCAAACCCGCCTTAGGGAAACCCATATTCGAACGGTCGCCATATCATTGAGGCTTGGCCTTATTTTATGTCACGTAACCTTAACGTAATATAAACTTTTATCAACGCCGTCATATACATTATGAACCATGTTATTTCAACCACCATTATCATATATAATCAGTCATATTATCCACGCACTGAATAGTAGTTTTCACTAGTTTCTCACTCGCGGATTCACGCACGTTGCTCCTGATCCCGTGAGAACTTCACCCATAAAAATTGCCTTTATTACTCCTGGATGAAGTAGCTTTCTGATGGGGAAAAATGTTTGAAATCGGTCCATTAGTTTCGGATCCTATTCAATGCAAACAAACAATCAAATCTTTCCTCTTTATAATATTAGTATCAAATAATTTCCCGTGGGAACTTCATTATTATAGGCAATGTTACTTCTGGATAACGTAGATTACTAATAGAGAAATAATGTTCATAATCGGTCAAATCTTTTCTCATCATATTAGTAAATAGACAATACACCCTCAACCAAATAAAAAATCAAATCTAAAAACACGAGAATACCGAAAAAACCTACGCAACAAAACTAAATCCTATTTAACTTAATATAACACATTTAATCCCCAATCGGGGGTAGAAAGTGGAATCTTGTACGAATACCATAGGCGTGAGGGTTGGGGGGGAAGGTGTATTAGTGAATTCCTCCGAGGGGGGAAGTTGTCGACTTTCCAAAGCTTTAATGGGCTAAATATCTTGAGCCCAGATAATTCGGAGACAGTAGTGATAGCAAAAAAAGTTTCAAAAGTATTTGATATATATATTTTTTTTTTAAATATACCTTCTACTGGAAACGCAATACCTGATCATTAAACAAAATAGTAAAGCGTTATCTAATGTACTGTGAACTATCTTTAATACTTTTCCTAAAATGTACAAAGTGTACCCGCCTTCCCTCGTGCTATGTCACCAATATAACTTTCATTCCCAAAATACATACATTCACACCTCTTTCCCATAGGGGTAGGCAGATACCACTTCCTTCCACTTGCTTATATCTTCACATACCACCTTCCCCTCTTCTACATACACTGCATGTCCTTCGGTTTAGAGTACTTTTAACCTTGCCATACTTAATAACGTCCAATATAAGCTATGTTACACCTTAATAACGTAGCTTTCTAATGGTGAGTAGTATTTTTTCAAATTTCAAATCACACTTAAGTCACGGATCGGTTCGATTCCCACGGCGAGTAAAAAATCAATGTGTTAAATCTTAGATTTCATTCCGGCTCTGGTTGGTTGAGGTTAACCTCCGTACCTCGGAAAGCACGTTAAGGTGTTGGCCCTTATAGGTATAACATCATCTATAACAATTGTATACCAACGACCGGGCAGCAGCGTTTCCATGTGTACTATGGCAATAAAAATCGGGCGGAGGTCCATGTTCAGCAGTTGACATTATACGGGCTGATGATGACTGTTAAATTACAAATACCATAAAAAATACAGAATTTTATCTCAAGCGAGAAATTCAAGCCAAATCTGTACCTACTAGGTAAGTTGTTCAAGGAAGGGGATAATAGTGTGTGGAGACTTCAATGTTAATATACTTGAAGCTTCATCTGCTAGTGACAGACTCATTAATTTATTTAAATCTTTTAATTTAAAACATATTTTCAACGAACCCACTAGAATCACTGCACACTCGTCCACTTGTCTTGACAACTTATTTTCAAATTGTGAAACAAGAAATTCTCAGATTTTAAATAATCTCACCTCTGACCACTGTGGTCAGTTGGCAGTATTTCAAGGCACTAAAAATAGGACAACAACTAAGATAACGTACCGACCTATTACCACTAAGCGAGTTAATATTTTGAAGGAAAACATAGTTGCAAAGTTAGATCCTTGTTTGTTGGTACCACGAAATCCGAATAGCAATTATGAAACCGTATTTAATGTTGTAGAGTCCGAATTTAGAACTACGCTTAAAACGAAAACTTTCGATAGTAAATATGATTGTAACTTCAATGAATGGGCCACTCCGGGAATTTATAAAAGTCGATCTAGGTTGTATGAGCTATATGGTATGAAAAAGTATAGATCAGATACTGAGTTTGTAGAGAAGGTTCGAAAATACTCTAAGACTTTTAAAATAGTTTGTAGCATTGCTAGAGCCAATCACATTCGACATAAAATAGAAAACTCCACTAACAAAATTAAAACAACCTGGGGAATAATAAACAAAGAAAGTGGCAAGACTTGTAATCATGATAAACACTTAGAACTAAAAGTTAATGATAAAATTATTAGTAATAAAGCTGATGTAGCCCAGGCGTTCAATAACTTTTTTGCGGACATACCAGTAGCTACTACGCGTTCATTAAACTCTTCAGCCAGTGAGGCTGCGATACTTTTACGTGGGAACGTGCCTGAATGTAAATCCTCTTTCGAATTCAAACATGTTACAATAACGGAAATAATAAATGTTGTTAAATCTTTTGATTCGAAAAATACCGGAGATTTATGGGGTATATCGGTAAAGATCCTAAAAGAAATAATCGATATCGTAGCACCTTATCTAATGGTTATTTTTAATGAATGTGTGGATACAGGTACTTTTCCTAACAAAATGAAATGTAGTAGGATCATACCTTTATTGAAATCTGGCTCAAAAGACGACCCAGCTAATTTTAGACCTATTTCTATTTTGCCAGTATTTAGTAAAATATTTGAAAAAATTATACTTAACCAGCTCCTCAAGCATTTTAACTTAAATAGCCTCTTGCACACAAATCAGTTTGGTTTCACTAAAGGTCGTTCAACTTTAGACGCTGGGGTTGCTCTTATAAAACGCATATATGATGCGTGGGAGCATTCTCAAAATGCCATCGGTGTTTTTTGCGACCTCTCGAAAGCTTTTGATTGCGTTCAGCACGACACACTTTTACTAAAACTACGTCATTATGGCATTGATAATGAAGCACTAGATATGATATCTTCGTATCTTTCACAAAGACTTCAATGCGTTGACGTAGGTGGGGAAGTCTCTGAAACCTTACCCGTCAAACTCGGTGTACCACAGGGCTCCATATTGGGTCCTTTTCTGTTCCTGGTCTACATTAATGATTTACCGTATTATTTGGATAACTTTTGTGACGTTGTGCTCTTTGCTGATGACACTTCACTTATTTTTAAAGTGGATCGTAATATTGATAATTTTAATTTTATTAATAGTGCACTTACACAGATAACTCGTTGGTTTACAGTTAATAATTTAGTTCTTAACGCGAAAAAAACAAAATGTATAAAATTCACTACACCCAATGTAAGAAATACTGGACCCAATTTGATAATAAATAATGAAGTGCTTGAAACTGTTAACTCCACAGTGTTCCTCGGAATAACATTAGATAACAATTTGAAATGGAATGCTCATGTATCGAACCTTGCTAAGAAGTTAACGTCTGCTGCTTATGCTGTTAGAAAAGTGAGACAACTCACTAACGTAGAAACTGCCCGTATGGTCTATTTTAGTTATTTCCATAGCATTCTTTCTTATGGAATTCTACTTTGGGGAAAATCGGCCGATATTCAAAACATCTTTATCTTACAAAAACGGGCAATAAGATCTATTTATCAGCTAAGTGCCAGATCCTCTCTAAAAGGTTTATTTAAAGATATAAATATATTAACGGTAGCTTCTCAATACATTTACGAAAATATAATGCATGTTAGACATAATTTAAATAAATATCAAAAGAGAAGTGCTTTGCACACAATAAATACTAGAAATAAACATAAATTGTGTGCTGAATACCACCGTTTACAGAGAGTTCATTCTTCTTTTGTGGGGCTTAGTGTGCGCATGTATAATAAGATCCCAGAATATGTGCAGGATTTACCTCTTAATAAATTTAAAATCGAGGTTAAGAATACCCTAATGAAAAAGGGTTATTACACAATCAATGACTATATTAATGATAAAACTGCATGGTGCAGGCAGTAAAGCAAAATCATTCTCACAATAAGTACCTATCATTACCTATAGCTTGTACCTATAATTGTATTTTAAAAGTATTCATAAAATGGTTACATATTTTAATTTGTATAAACTCACTTGTATTGGAACATGCTATGCTGAGTTAAAGATTAGATATTTTTTATTATTATTGACTCCACAAATGCTACTGTCAGTGAGTTCGTCATGCTCCCTTTGTTTGTCATTGCTTGCGGTGGCGATGTGAGTCGGGTCGCCTCCTTCCCTCTAATATGGCGAGGGAGGCGATGGCTGTGTGCTCACACGTCATACTCGTGAACGGGTGCTGCTTGCGGTGGCTGGTCGTCTTGCTGATGGATGTATTTGAGGTGATAGTTTTTGTGTCCTCTATGACGAGAGATATACCTCGTGTAGTTTGTTCCTTAAAAATGTGCGTGGATGTTTCCTCCGTTTTCATGTGCAAGAGGTTATTTTTCTTTTGCTTGAGGATATCTAATAAATACTTCGCCTATACTGATGAAAACGTTTCAGAGCGTACATCAGCGCACATAGTAAAATTGCAATGTATTCACTGAGATATTGTAAACAAGTTTGATAAAAAAAAAATGGAAGATACTAAAACACAAAAAAAGATGACGGAAAAGAACAACCCCGGAGTTTCTTTCTTCCTTTCTTCTCCGGGTCGTCCACTTAGGTAGCTAGTGAAAGGTTGCAGGTTAGCTAGGGTAGGATTCTCGCCGGCGAGGACCGCGTTGCGCCCCTACCCCCGCCCTGTAATTGAGCGCCTGTAGTCGGTGCCTGTGATCATATCCTCTTTATATCTACCTTTTTTTTTTACTTCAGTGGCACCCTGGGTCGTGGTCCTAAACCCCATAAGGGTGCCCTCAGGTGTGTGCCACTTAGATATAATGTGACCACTTGCAATTTGGATGCGGTTTTAATTTCTTCTTATAATAATAATGATTGGTTGATTGCAAAAAATGCCATAGGACAGACGGACGGACTACGCAATCTGTATATTTGCTATTGCCTACCTACTACTGTAAGTTACCTAGTCGGATATTTTATAGAGTAAGAATTATCTGTTAGTTATAGGTTTTTTTTTTTTTTTTTAATTAATTTATCTTCTAACATTGTAATTCTGACAAGTGCAAGTGTATGTAAATACCTAAGTGCTGAATAAAATTCATTATTTCATTATTTCATTATTTCATTATTTCATTATTACTAATATATAAAGCTGAAGAGTTTGTTTGCTTGAACGCGCTAATCTCAGGACTGACGGATAATGGACGATTTGAAAAAATATTTCAGTGTTAGATAGCCCATTTATTGAGGAAAGCTCTATAGCAACGCTATGATTTATTTCATTAGCGGCCGTAGTGATCTTGTGGTCGCCGGTTCGATCCCCAACTATTCCACTACCGACGTGAACCCACTCGTAACACAAGTATTTTAGCTTAGCACGGGGGGCTAACAAAAAAACTAGTAGAGAGCAAAACTCTGCTAGTAATTTAAAAAAAAAGGCTTTCAAAAATAGATATCCATTTCTGCTGACCTTACATCGTTCTACAAAGTATTAGTAAAGATTGGTCGTAAGTCGCGCCATTTGCCCGAGTCGCGATCGTCGATACAACCCCGTATCTGTAGGCACGCTTAACCAGCACACTGGTAAATTTGTTGTTTTTTAAGTGCATGTTGCCTTTACTGAAACGGTTTAGTTGCCTTCCAATTTATTATTAATATATTAACTAACTTCCACTGCTGAACCTTCTCTAAGCAGACCTTGGCTGGCCAGAGCCATTGAGGGATACCATTATTACGCTTGGCAGGATTGTTGATCGCAATAAGATGGTGAGTATCCTTGAGCTGGTTGAAGCTGCTGCCCATCCATGAGCTGTTTGTCTCTGAAGTGCTTCGAGATATGCTTCGTGCTTGAAGTGCTTCGAGAAAAGGATGGTACGGCAGTAGCGCTTATTTTTACACGACGTGGCGAGGGCTTTGCCGTGCCCCCAGAAGATTTATGATTTATGTTGTGTTTTAGTGTTTGTATACATCGCACGCATCGGTAAGGTAAGGGTATAATTGGACTCAATATAATAGTACAGGAGTAATTACAACTTCTGTGGCGTAACGGTAAAATCTCTCTTTCAGTCTCGGAGATTGTGGGTTCGATCTTCACGCCGGACAAGAAGTCGTTGTGTAAATTTTAAGATTTCTTTCCGGGTTTGTTGGATGAAGGACTACCCTCCGTGCCTCAAACAGCACGTTAAACCGTTGGTCCCAATTGTAATAACATCATCTATAACAATCGTATACCAGGGAACGGGAAGCAGCGTTTCCTTGTGTACATAATACTACGAACACCAGCTCGCTTGCCAAGCATGGTGACTAGTGCAAAACTCCCCCTAGAGAGGAGGCCCATGTTCAGCAGTGGACGTTACATGGACTGATGATGATGGTATTTTTTGAAATCCATGAAATGACGTCACGTATATACACTCTACATAGCATGTAAAGCCGTTGATTTCGTTGATAGCACAATTTGTACACAAATACCTAATCAAGAAACAAAAACGAATTCATTTTTCATATAACGGCTGCCGGGTTATAGGGTTGGCACATAAAAAAAAACTTCTCGTTCCGGTTTAACCCGTAGAAATCCCAAGATAAAATTATAGCATAGCGATATCGATATCTTTTTAGGAGATTGAAAATACTATATTATGTTATTTATGTTAAGGAATACATATGCAGATTATTTATTTGCGAATGTTAAACGAAATTACGGGTCTATGTTCGTTAATTACTAAAAGTAAATTGAATTGACCATGGACTGTGACCATATTTAAAATAAGTATAACGCTGGCAGTATAGCACTTTGAAGGCCTTTAATAGTTCTTTACCTAATTAATACTAAACGTTGGTCTATTATAGCGTTTTACATTCTTAAAATAGGTATTTCAATAATCTATAGCTATATTCGTGAAAATGTTCATTAAATAAAATTATTTAATGATATTTTCTTTTTTTTTAAATAGTGATGACGTGCGTGACTACTTAAATAATAAGTTACTATTGTTAATCAATATTTATTGAGTGAGATTTAGGTGGTTTTTCCGTGGTGTGACTTAGGTATATTTCAGATTGAAGCCTATGACATCCCTACCCATCGTGGAAGGCGAGCATATCACAAAAATTGAACGAGACGTTCTGCTATTCACAAATATTGTTATTATTACAATTCCTTTCGCTATGCGTTTATGAATCTCGCGCGGGCATTGAGGCGGCATGCCTTCATATATATGCCGATATTTTTGTTTACGTTTCTTGATCTGTTTATTTGAATGAATTACTAATCTTTGAGTGAAAACAGTCGGGGAAGTATATTAATTGCTAACGACACCTATACCAACCAATCAAACTTGTAAAAAAACTTTTTATTTTACACAAACATTTCTTGCTCGGCATGAACATCAAACCCACGACTGCCGAGATTTAAAGCGAGGCTCATACCTCCAAATCACAGTTTTTTATGACATACTGCCACAAATAAATTGAGTTGTATGTCTGTATATTCCAAATTCATGAAACCAAGAAACACCATAAAAATAATCGTAAAACCCCAAACAAAATATTACTGTTTGTTTTCCTTAAGATATGTACATATTAATAAACCATCGCCGTCTGTAAGCCCTTTATACTTATTTACAATTCAAACTACATTACTTTGATTTGAGCCTACTAATATTATGAATGTTAATATTTTGACGTTTCTATATTTATCAGTTTGGACATTTCTGTCGTCATAATGGAAAAATACACAACAAGTATGTTTTAGAAATAATATTTTGGCCTTTTTACCGGGTTTAAAAAAACACCATTACGTACGCATTCCTTATCACTCGCGGGAAACACGAAATTTGTGTTCCCCACGTCAGCGGAGGATATGTGAGAATCGCATCACTTCAAAAAAGACACAGCGCCAGTCGCGCTGCGGAGAGGACGTACCTACCCACTAAAAAACCCCGAGCATTCCTTCTTCTGTAGTAAATGAGGAGCCCAGGCACCGGGTTCGGCTTCTGGGCCAAATTAGTTGCCATAGCAAGGCGACACCAGAAAAAAAACTCGTTTCTATGTATAGTTGCTAACTAACTATTCCTACAATTATTTATGTTGTTAAAATTCGTTAACCACTGGGCTACAACTCCATCAATGAAATCGAGTAAGGGTCAACCATACAATTACTACCGCGCCTGACAGTGCTTAACCTAGGGGTTCCAACCCGTAGATCGAACTATCAGCGCGTCAACCACTAAGCTACGACCCCACCAAGCTACCCCCCGTAAGACGGTCACCTAAAATCTACATCGCAATACAAATCCGCGCACGAAACACATAAACAAAGTGAGCGAACGAGACCTAAGCAAATTAAATGTCCTGCGAATTGAGAAGACTCCCTTACAACAAACAAGATTTTTTGACGTTTAAAGGCAGAAGAGGAAATCTTCGCTCGCACTCGCGCACGAAGATTTCCTTTTCTGAAAGTGCGACTCTTATTTGGCCGGTTTATTTATTTATATCAAAAATATTTATCTATATATGACATAAACATAAACACATATAAATATGATATGTCTTATTGTTTTTCTTACAATATCGGAACAAAATTCAGATAATAAGTGTATATTTCCTGTCTAGATGACTAATGGGTAGGGGAATTGACTACGAGAATCTATTGTTTTTTTCGTTCGTAACAACATATTATTATTGATTGTTACTGATACGAGGAACAATTATCATTTTACTATGATATTAACAACGAAATAGAGAAATGGAATGGAATGATCGTCGGTTCAGTATACGTACTATACTAAACAATTTTGACGAAATCTGAAGCAAAACCTTACTATTTGCTTCCATTTATCTATACAGGGTGTCCAAGAACCTGGCGTCCAACTGGATTCCCACGATGCCCCAAGTTCTAACAGTACTCAGAAAAATATTTTAAAAAATCCACCCCATGTACTTACAGAATTATACTGATTTAAAAAAAAAGGGGAAATGAGCACCCTGTGACATACTTTTGAATGCTGTGACTGCTAATGCTGATAATTTCGATATTTCTTGGAGGTTTTGTAATCTAGGGTATTGCTGTGTCTAAATAGAATGTAAAAATAAAGTACTTATTGTACCATTTTAAAATAAAATATTATTTTAACTAAAGGTGATATGGAAAACTATTGAATTTCGCAACTTTGACCGACTGTAGTGTAAAAAAAATGTACCAAAATAGTATGGCAAGTGACGTCAAATTTTGACGCGTTTATTCCTCTTTTTAAAAAGGTATAATACTTACAAATTAATTTGAAAAAAAAAATTTTGTTAATATTTTTACTCAACAACCCAATTTTTACGAAGTGCCTACCTACTAACGGTAACTGTCGGACCCTTTCTTATCTTAGAAACTGTTATGTTACTACTATTATTTACTTCGGTTCCAAGAGTGAGCAAGAAGGAAATACACACAGGTAGATGGGTTCCCAGTAGAATAAAAGCAAAGAATGTTAGTTTAAAGATATTTTATTACAATAAATGTTCAAAATGTTGACCACCCGCGGCAATACAAGCTCTCACTCTCCTTAAAAAGGACCGCTTTATGTTTCGCGAGTAACTTTTTTGACGTATCACCTGCACTGCTTGTGTTATCTTCTCACGAAGGTCAGCGATGTCATTAATGGGCTTCGCATAAACGAGCTCCTTCATAGTTCCCCAGAAAAAAAAATCCAGCGGATTTAAGTCAGGTGAGCGGGCTGGCCACGGGATTGTTCCTGATCGCCCAATCCACCTGTTCGGGTATTGCTCGTCCAAAAACTCTCTAACGGATACGCGAAAATGTGCTGGACAGCCGTCGTGTTGGAACCACATATCTGGTGGGGTCTCTTCTAATAAGTTTGGCAAATCATTTTGAAGAAAATTTAAATATAATTCGCCAGTCAAATTCTCGGGCATCTCAAATGGACCAATAATATTCCCACAGAGAATACCGGTCCACATGTTCACTTTGAACCGGTACTGGGATCTATCTTCTCGCATCAAGTGCGGATTTTCCACATGCCACTCGTGCAAGTTGTGTAGGTTCATGTAGCCATCCTTCTTAAATGTTGATTCATCTGACCACAAAATTTTGTCGATAAAGTTTTCTTCTTCTCGATGTTTTTGCAGGATTGTTTCACAAAACGCGACTCGGCTCGGATAGTCTCGAGGTAAAAGACTTTGCACTCGCTGTACGTGGTACGGATGATATTCTTCTTTTTGGAGAATACTGTGTGCTGTGCTCTTCGGTATCCCCGTATCAGCTTCTATTCCTCGCACAGAGATGCTTGGATTTGCCGACACCGCCTCTAAAACTTCATCGCGTATGAAGTCATTTACGGGTCGTCCTTCACCAGCTACTTGATTGGGGAACCGCCCGTCACATAGTGATCTGTGCACATTAATGAAAACTCGATGGTCGGGATATCGCGTAGCCCTCGGATACCTTTCTCTGTAAAGTCTCGCTGCAGCTCGTCCATTACCTCTATATTCTCCATAAATGTAGTGCATATTTGCGTATTCTTGCGGAGTGTAGGTCGCCATGGTAGCACACACAAAACACAAACTGTCCAAACACAGGCAAAGGTCGTCGTAAAGAGTTCGTTTCAAAGTCCAAGTCAATCGAGTCCAATAAACAAAGCTTTAAATCGTAGTACGTGATCAATGGTAACAATAAGAGAGAGGTGCGTAGTAACGGCAGGAGGCAGTGACGCGTACTGACCGTACTGTTATCCTAAATAGCACGATCCCAGATAGCGTCACTATCTATCTCACTCGCACCTCTAACCTTTTTCTCCCTCACTCTTACCTGAATAATGGGGTACCATAAAGAAGAACCAGCAAATCGCAAAGATAGTTTCTGTCTTGCTCCCTCCTGTTGTAATAACGAATCACTATGGTGAGATGCATGCACATACCGTCCCTTACGGTCTAACCTGTTTTTTGAGAGGCCTGTTGTTATTTTTATGAGCATACAATAGTAATTCTTTAGAGGTTAGATTCAATTCGTCGTAAATTTTTCTTTCTAAGAATTCTGTAAGACATCGTAAAAATTGGGTTGTTGAGTAAAAATATTATCAAAAATTTTTTTTTCAAATTAATGTGTAAGTATTATACCTTTTTAAAAAGAGGAATAAACGCGTCAAAATTTGACGTCACTTGCCATACTATTTTGGTACATTTTTTTTACACTACAGTCGGTCAAAGTTGCGAAATTCAATAGTTTTCCATATCACCTTTAGTTAAAATAATATTTTATTTTAAAATGGTACAATAAGTACTTTATTTTTACATTCTATTTAGACACAGCAATACCCTAGATTACAAAACCTCCAAGAAATATCGAAATTATCAGCATTAGCAGTCACAGCATTCAAAAGTATGTCACAGGGTGCTCATTTCCCCTTTTTTTTTTAAATCAGTATAATTCTGTAAGTACATGGGGTGGATTTTTTAAAATATTTTTCTGAGTACTGTTAGAACTTGGGGCATCGTGGGAATCCAGTTGGACGCCAGGTTCTTGGACACCCTGTATATGTTATTATGGGATTACTCTGTTGTCTGTATGTCGAATCAAAACTTATTGGATACTTCCCATTGACATGGAATCAAGAAATTTGGGAAGGCTCTAGGTCTTACATAATTGTGCATAAGCACAGGAAAAAACCTGAAAATCTTTAACTTGTTACAAATGCTACATAAAAAATCTGGCGCACAGTGCACAAACCATTTATATTCGGAACAGGAATTAAACCTACAGCCTCCGCAATTACTTAGTTATCCAAGCGAAACTACCAAAAATAAAAAAGGTCATATAGAGCACTTAAGCATAAAGTTAGTATGCTCAATGAGCTTACTAACTTTATGCTTAAGTGGACTCAGGAGCAAATCCAACTTCCAGATTAACACAGCCAAATATCTTGATGGTGTTCCGGTACAATAGTAATTCTTACTTTATCAGCCCATTTAAGTCCACTGCTGAACATGGGCCTCCGCTTAACAGACCTTGAATCAGAGGCGGATTATCCATAAGGCAAACTGGGGGACGTGGCTTGGAGCGCTAAGGTACAAAAGGACGCGCAGCCGGAATAGACCCCGGAACAGCAACTGTAGTTGACGCTACTACAAGTCGGAATAAAGAAATACTGCTCCAAATTGGAGTTATCTTTTCCACACATGTAGTAACGACAACTACAGTGATCAATTTTTTACTAGTACTAGTTACTTATAAAATAGTGGCGCCGATGAGATACTTCCCTACGGCGCTCTCAACGTTTAATCCGCCTCTGCTTTGGATAGCCAGTTCCGTTAACGGATATTGCCAGAATCACCACGCTTGGCAGGCATGGTACCTTGCACTGTTAGATGGTAGTGCCCATCTATCAGCTTTATATCCCTTAGTCACATCTTACGATATCCATGAGAAGACATATAGCCAGATTATATTTTTTTATAACTTAGGGACGACAACATTCTTTGTAGGTATTGCGAGCGTTTATGGGCAAAAAAATGGAAAGGGTGACCAACTTAATAAAACCTAAGATCGACTGTTTACTGTGTGCGATCGACCATACGGCAAACGTCACGTATCGTATAAGTCAATCGAATGATTAATAGGTCTTTTTTTTCAGATTATTATACAACAAACACAAACTTTGTGCAATTGTGGTGTGGCACATATCTGTAGTGGCACTAACATGGACTAAAATATCACTTTTTATTATAATATAAGTTGGCCACCGATAGGCTACGGCCACCGACCTTCTTGGAAGGTGCGGACACCAGTACCTGGTCCTCACACTTATGGTTGAAGGATGTGTACCCGGGAAGTTTTAGTGGGTGGTCCTCTCCTCGTGGTATGACTTGCATACCACCGCTATGGAGAGGACGAGTCCCACACACCCATTCGCCGGCGCAGAAACGTTGCAGCGGCGGAGGGGATGTGTAACATATTTGCATTTCCAAATGGACCATAAAAAAATGGCTACGGCTACCGACCATCTAACCTTATAACATTAAAAAATATATTCACGAATTCCATTTTGGCTTTAAGTAGACCATGAAATTACCGAATGCCGAATATCGCGGCTGTTGGGCCTTCGTAAAACTCTTGCAATTGAAATTCAATTAGCAAATGGAATTCCGTTGGGGAAAGATTTTATACATCACTTAATATCTTTGAATCCCATCGATTGGATGAAATTTTATATAGATAGACAGTATAAAATGTGGACAATGAGATTTGATTGTTTTGGATTTTGTAGCGATTAAAAGAGATTTGGGTCGTTTTTAAATCAATTTATATACTAATATTGTTAAGAGGAAAGATAAAAACGAATCAAACTATATTTATTCAGCACTTAGGTATTTACATACACTTGTACTTATCAATAGTATTAATACTTATAATTAAATACAAAATATAGCAACTAAAATCTATTGCGGATTAGCTAATCATCTGTCTGTCAGTCTAGTGTCACGGTCATAGGTATAGTAATAACAAATAATTAATTATATATTTGAATTCTTAATATAATTAGGTCTATAAAAAAGGCACGTTTTTTAATATTTTTTTACGTTTAAGCGACACGCCTGAGTTCACCTGTTATGCGATGCCCTTAGCTGTGGTTAGGGCTACAGCTGAGGGCACCAATATCAAGGGCTACAATACTAACTTTGGCCTCTTTTCGGACGGATATTATATAGTTGGAGAGGAGGCTTTTGCTACTTCACCGGACATAGTGGCTTTGGCTTGAAGGCTAACAATGGCTAACAACTCTTTACGGCAAAGACTGAATTTCAAAATACAGATTAATACATTTAGACTATCGGCAGGATTCGAACCTGCAACTTAAGGTAATTTTTTTAAAGACTTCCACACACAGCTTAATTATTTACAACTTTATTTGATCCCAGCTCCGAACTTGATAAAGCTGGGGCATCCAGCTACCCACTTAAACCCCCCGGGTGCTTTTCCTATGGCTCCAGAGATAAGGATTCTGGGGGCTCTCCAGCGGGGCCCAGAATAACTGTGCATAGGAACTCCTGTTAGCTCCTAAGCCTACACCATTCGGTGTCAAAGATTTAACGTTAGCTTCAAAACCCTTAAAATTAAGTCAGAGATATGCATAACTTTCTGTCATCTTTTTAAGGGCATTAAAATGACCTTACTTGTCCCAAGAGGTCAATAAAAAAGCCACCAAAGTTTTCCAGACTTGTAAAAGGACATTTTTTATTTACGGCTTCAAAAACTTATCTCATAAGTTGAGAATTATTGCCCGCGATTATACAATTTATCAGATTTGATTTAGTGTTTTGGGGACTTTTCCCATCTTGGGTTTGGATGATCGTATGTAATCTTTTCGTACTTTAAAAACATTGAGCTTGACAATTTTTTTCATAGTGTAATATTTCATGTAACTTTAAGTTTGTATCATTTTGATACTTATTAGGCTGACCACACATTGGCCATACTCATACTTAAGGTGAGTATAAATAAGAGAATTTAGTTATTATAGAACCTCGAACGTGCGCCCTTTTTACACAATATTCGACCTTATCGATGTCACAAATTGCGAATGATCGATGTTATGTTTATTAATTTATTAATTAAGGCACATCAACAACATAAACACATACATTGACAAATAGGGCTAGGTGTTTACATCTATTACAGATATGCACAACATTTGTTATAAAAATAGTGATCAACAGCTTAATTAAAGTTACATGTTATATTTTATCAAAGTAATTGAAAAATTGTATTGCATGCATAGTATTAACTAAATAAAATAAATTGTAATATTTAAAACATGGTTATTAATTAAAACGAGATGTCAAAATAATATTTTTTTAATAATAACTTAATTAATTTTATGTCAATTTGGCAGGCTATTTTTGTTAGCCGTCGGGGGGCCGGATTGCTCATGCGTACAACGGCGGATCGAAAGAGTGTCTGGGAGGTTTTAGTGGTGTGTCCCTCTCGTACCACGAGGAGAGGACCTCCGCGTGGTACGAGAGGGCGAGTCCCACATATCCCACCGCCAGCGCGCGAATACGCTGCAGTGGCGGTGGGAATGCGTCAAAACATTTATCCCCGGAAAACAAAAAAAAAAAAATATGCTATTTTTGTTAACCGCGTTTAAGATCTTTTTTACAAGTAAATCTTTAAGTCTATAATCGCCTTTAGAGTGTGTGTCACCGACAGTGTATATATATATATATATATATATATATCTATAATAATCATATATATCAAGGAACGGGCAGCAGCGTTTCCTTGTGTGGTACAACATAATACTGCGGTCATCAACCCACCTGCCAATCGTGTTGACTATGGCAAAAACCCTCCTTCGGGAGAAGTCCCAAGTTCAGCAGTGGACGTTATACCGCAATTTAAAACCATTTCTATTATAAATTACTAGCTGTGACCGCGACTTCATTCGCATGGAAAAGTAATTTTGATAAGCAGTTTATAATATATCTAATCTTCAGCCTAAAAACAGATAAAAAAATGACGATAATTCCATACAATTTTCACCCGGACAATAAAAAAAGGTATGCCCATCATCCACCGCAAGTAAATCCGCAGGGCGTTGCTAGTGTTATAAATAAAAACACTTTATGAATTCATAATTACTGAATCTTTCATACACTACTAAACGAATATGACTGAAATTTTGCACTAACAAAAAAAACAATGTTTTATTTGGCCATAAAATATCACGCTATTTCACAAAACCGCAGTGCAAAACTAGTAGGTGACATAATCATGAAACATCAAAGAATAGCATAATATGGTTTGCAGTAAAGTTTGTTCATACTTATCTTCTTGTTCAAACAATATTGTGTATATGAATAATTCATCAATGTACATTATATAGACATAAAGTTCGAGATTACACAAGAGGCGATCATTGTAGCTGCATACAATATGACTTTATAATCAGTTCTCTGAATCTACTGTTTTTTTTTACCACCCTACTTTTTTTCCTCGGTAGGTAAAAGAAAACCTTTATCTATACAAAACTGATTCAGTAAAACCATATTTTACTATGAATCTACTAAATCGACTTTGAATATTTTTTTTTATTAAAATCAAGCCACTTTATTCATGAGTGGCATAGGCTATTTTATATTTTAAACGAAGTTCCAACAAATTTACTCAAATTTAAATATTAATATTATAATACAATTTGCTAGAAAAATAAAACGCTTTAATTAAATCTGAGAAGTCTATGGCCACACCCTCTTAGAGGGAGTCTAATGTTCACTAGTGGACGATATACGATATCAACATCATCACTAAGCATAAATAGCATAAAAGTGTTACATTTCCCTCTGTGCCTCACAAAATACATACGGTCGTTTGCACAATTGTTATTTGCCCAATGTTCATAGCAATTGAAAGCCAAAAAACGGGATGCAGCCTTAATCCTTAAGCCACACAATACAAGTCATGCACAAAATGCTATTAGTCAACTCATGCACAACATGTTGTATTCCTTTAAAGCCCCGCCAATATTTAAGGACCCAAAGACCGCTCTCGGCTTTTGGGTATCCGTCCGGCGCCGCGGCGGCTCCCGCAGCTTAAAGCCGCAGGCTCTCCTGAATTCTCACCCTCGTAAAAGGGTGAGAGTCCACCAATCCCCTTGGGCCGTTACACTTTTAGAAGGCCTAGCCTAAACAGAAAAAATATTGCGTTGTCTATAATCAGTAACATCTACACAGTCCCTTCATCATTACGGTTGCTCTCTAATTCGATTGCTACCTAGAATTGGGTCGTTATTGTGGGTCGACTTGCATTGTATACTATAGTTGTATTGTTAATATTAATGTGTATGTAATTTAGGTTCGCGTAGTATAACTTACTAGTAATAGAAGTAATAGAGTCCTAAAATACGTATACGAGAATCATATGACAATAAGTAACTTCCTAAAACAAAAGTCATTAAAATAGAACAAAACTACTATAACGGAGGGTTGAAAAGATTCCTCGCGTTTTCGGTAAACACGAAAGGTTCAGCTTTTCTCGGTATATTATTTGCTATAAAAATATCGGTATTTGTAAATTTGTCGGAAATTAGTTAACAAAATTCAAGTGGTTTGAAAAAATTACTCCTCTTTAGTTTTAATACTTTACGGAAAAGTTGACCAAGTGCAAAATTTCAAAATTGAGATTATTAAAATTAGACTACTGGCAGGATTGGACCCTGCATCTTAGGCTTATCCGCTAATGCGATTCGGTCATGGTGGAACTCCTCCTTAAATAAGTCTCGCTTCTCGTCTTAGAGGTCGTGGGTTCGATCCACAAATCAGACAAGAAATCTTTGTGTAAAACCTTAGATTTCTTTCCGGGTCTCGTTGGTTCAGGGACTACCCTCCGTTAAGCCTTAGGGCCCGATTGTTATAACATCAAGGAACAGGCGCTACAGGTGTTACAGCATAATACTGTGGTCACCACAACCCGTGCCAAGCGTGGTGCTATGGTAAAACTTTCCCTTGGGAGTATGCCCATATTCAGCAGTGGACGTTATGCGCGGGTAGCTAAGAATTAATAAGCTTATATATTAACACAGGACTGACAGACTTCCAGCACACCTGAAATAAATTTAAACATAATTTAATAGTAAATGTTACCTATTTATAATTAATATTATATGCATTGTTAATTTTCTTGACAAGTACAAGTGTATGTAAATACCTAAGTGCTGAATAAAAATCGTTTATTTCGTTTTAATAGCGCATACATACACATTAGGCTGACCCCACATTAAGCGTGCACGTTCTTCCATCGTGGCGATGATGCCAGCGCTAAACTACAACAACCCCAATACTCGCCAGCCATCAACCGCTACCCGCGCCGTTGTCCGCATGTGACACCCGCTTGAAGAAAGCGCACACCCAATGTGGGTTCAGCCTTAGATCACTTATCGATCTAAAATTATTAAGGAAGTAGGATACTTTTTTACCTAATAAAATTACCCACTTCCCCAACCAAGGAGATCAAAAAGAGTCCTAACATTATGCTCTATCTATTCCATTCACTCTCTGACAAACAAGCAGCTTACACTGGAATCCACACATCTACAATATGTAATACACAAGCTTTCCAGGTAATAGTGAGGTTTATAAAATTCCCTTTCACGGGCGAGTCAATTTGATCCGGTGCTGTTAAACCAATAAACCGGTTACATCCGGCTTTACGAGCGCGGTGTTAGCTATGAACAGTAGCGGATGCGGATTTAATTTCATTTGGTTCTTTTTATTTAAAAAAGTCCTTAACCCTTAAGGGCGCTCTCAGGTGGACGTCGCTTAGAACTTGGCCAGATTTTTAGAAGTTAAATTTGTACCTGTTATCTTTAAGGCATCTTACTATAATTTGTACATTTGTTACACGACAGACGAACAGACTGATTAAAGAATCTGTAAGATCAAATCATTTTAACAATGTTTTAGCTACTTAAGTGATACTTTTGTTAGAGTTAGAGTCTGACACATTGTAATTTTGACAAGTACAAGTGTATGTAAATACCTAAGTGCTGAATACATTTCATAATTTCATGGGAATGTCATAATATAATATAGCCTACAGCGCTCCTCGATAAATGAAAAGAAAAACATTTTTTTCAGCTTTATATATTAGTATAGATAATTTGTACTAATATAAAATATAATCTGTCTCATTGTATGTATTGTATGATATTTAAAATTACGCAACGGATTTTGATGCGATTTTTTTAAATTAGATTAAGTGATCCAAGATAATAATAATTAGAAAAGGTTTTAATGTATAATACAACATCATTGGACCAGTCCGGGGCGAGACGCAAGTTCGATAAAAACAAAAAAAAAATTGGCTGATTATAGTTTTATTATGTTAGTAATTCTGACTACAAGGTTTATTTGAAAGAAGATTTTAACAAATATCACGGGAGCTGTCAATTTTTGACGAGCGACGCCGGACACTTACTAGTCTAGTTATAAAAATTAATATAAATAGTTTTATTACATACATTATATAGTTACATTATATACTGTATAAACGTTAAGTTAAATTGGGATTCACGCCCGCTCATCTCTTATCGCTTACACGTTGCGCGAGAGTGATTGGATATGAAATTTTAATGTCTTTGTAGTGCATCAGAGCAATCGCTTACTGTACGGATAACCGACTGATTAATGCATCATCTAGTTAGCCGCGGGTATCGATACGAATTGCTTTCGAATAAATATCGGAAATTAGACGTATTTAATTGAACTTTTTCAGTTTTAGTGATTTCAGCCTTAGAAAATACCACTCCATGTCTACCCATGGATCTCGCAAGAGGCGACTAAGTGATATACAGCTGATGGATGGGCAACAGTATGTTTCAGCACAAGGATATCCCATCTTACTGGCAATTACCAATCCGGATGCCAAGCTTGACGATTACAGCAATATCCCTCAACGACCCTGGCTTGCTTAGGTATGTTGAAGGGAAGCCCACCTTCAGCAGTGGACGTTCGGGACGCTTTCTTTGCAGACTTTACAAACATACATATATTTCAGTTTCATATATACAAAGCATATACAAAGCACATGTACACTCTGTATATGTGAAACTCGGCTTGTACAGTACTATTCGTGGATCACACAAATAATTATCCCGGGTGGGGATCAAACATAGAACAGGTCGCAGAAACCACTGCCGTAAGGCCGTAACCAATGAGGCAACGGTGCATTCACCAAAGTTTGAAGCTTCACCTGTTTATACATATTAGGACTAGCTTCGCCTTTCGCCGAGCGCCGTTTCATATACGTAACTCCCGTTGCTGTAGGAGCTTCCTAATTAAATATAGCCTTAAAAAATATCAAATCGTATCAGTAGTGCTCCAGATTAGCTCGCTCAAGCAAGTAAACAATTTTTTTTTTATATATTAGCATAGATTAGCGTTCCGCACGCCAAGTTCTTGCGGAAACGAGTTTCTTCAGCACCTGTTTCTGCAAGAACTTCCTTTATTAAATATAACCTATAGCCTATCTAACACTGAAAGAACTCTAGCTAATTAATATCGCTGAAATTTATATGATTTAGTCAATGGACAAGTCTAGGCCTTCAGGGCTCGGGTAGTGCTGTAGATTCGATGAACTAGCTTTATGTAGCTATGCTACTAATCTATCTAAATCTAAATCATAGTCTAAATGTAAGGAGCATTTAGACTATGATTTAGACTCGACGCGACGTACCAAGGTGCCGACGTGCGACGAGATTTAGATTTTCATTTATTGTTATTTCCATGGGTTTACACACGGAAAAAATAATACAGTGGAAGTGACTTGATTACTTTAAGAAACGATATAGGTATACGTTTCCAAAACTCAAACAATCAAATGATTAAATACAAAGAAATCTTTAATGTTGGTCATAGCATTTCAATAAAAATGTTCACAGCTACCAATTTATCTACAACTAGCTTCCCGCGCGCGGTTTCTTCCGCGAAACTCCCGTTTTCGTTACAACTTGATAATAAAGTAGAGCTTATAGTCTTCCTCAATAAATAGGCTATATAAAACTGAAAGAATTTTCCGAATCGGACCTATAGTTTCTGAGATAAAGCGCGCTCAAGCAAAATCTCTTCAGCTTTATAATATTAGTATAAACTAATATTATAAAGCTGAAGAGATTTTGCTTGCAGTAGGATTACTGATAAGTAGGGATTATTAGGTCGCCGCAATTTCCTGGATTAAATCATCACTATTAAACTCTAGCTAATTAATATCGGTGGAATTTATATGGTTTAGTCAATGGACAAGACTAGGCCGTCAGGGCTCGGGTAGCGCTGTAATTTGATGAACCAGCTTTATGTGTGCTTGCATTAAAACTGTGATTTAGACTCGAAATTTAGGTTTCTAACACAGTATTATCATTTATTGATTTTACCATGGGTTTAGATATAAAAACAAGAAATACGGTAATTTAAAAAACTAAAAAACCGGTTGTGATTGTTTTTAAAAAAAAAATATTTGGCGCCAAATATTTACCACTTACTTTTTTTTATTTTGATATACTCAGTGTCACTCTCACAGCTAACACGAATCTAGCTACATCTTTCAAGCTGAAATCCATCAAGCTGTTTAGTCTACAGAGCGAGCCAAACATTTAATTTGGCACCAATACTCCGCCATTTTGTTTTTTTTTTATTTTGATATACCCAGAGTCACTCTCTCAATAAACACAAATCTAACGACAACTCTCAAGCTAAAATCCATCAAGCCGTTCAGGCTGCAGAACGTGCCAAACAATTATACCTACATACATACTCCCGAAAAACATAACCCTCCTTCAAGCGCAGTCAGGTAAAAAGAATGCAGTGGAAGTGACCTGATTACTTGCTAAAGATATTGCCTAGCCAATGCTGAGGTAGCGACCTTCTCGATAGCTGGGGATCCCACGATGCTGAATCGGAATTTAGACAGACATTTAGGTCATAGAGACATACGACAAATCATTCAAGGTAACTTGTTGTTGTTTTTTTTTATATTTATACTAGCTGCGCCCCGCGGTTTTCCTCGCGTCACTCTGCTCTAGTGGGTCGGAGCGGATATTTTGTAGCCTATATGGTAATCCAGATTATAAACTATCCGCGTGTTAACTTCCAGCCAAATTCATTCTTTTCCACGTTTTTGCGTGACAGAGTAACAATCATACATACACCCACACATACAAACTTTCGCATTAATAATATTAGGTAGTAGGATTTCATTTGTATTGTATATTATCGTGTGTGTAGAGCTGAATCAAATGTATTTTATTTATTATTTTTTCTTTTTTTCGCACAATCAAATAATGAAGTAGAAAGAAAGCTTGAATGTTTACTTTACCTGCCTAACTATAATATATAAAGCTAAAGAGTCTGTCTTCTTGAACGCGCTAATTTCAGGAACTACTCAGTGTTAAATTGCCTTTTTATCGAGGAAGACTAAGGCCAGAAGGAACGGAGCACCACCAAATAATGCATTTCATTACAAACAAACCCTTCAATTTGATTTATTTGTTTAGATTCTTACCTTAACTTAAAGAATAGGTGAAGGCCAAAGAAACGATGGATGGTCTGTCTGAACGATAATATGGTTAGAAAGGGGGTGACTATCGAGATGGCGGCTAATACAGGAGTGTGGAAGAACAAGACATGTTGCGCCGACCACAAATAAATTGGGATAATGGCAGGAGATTGGTGAGATTCTAACATTCTTGCAGTTGACAATCACCGAATAATATTTTATCACTCGACAAATTACACAACTAACACAACATGGGTAGCACCGACAGTGACAGTGGTCACTAAGGCGATTAACACACGGCACCGCGCACCGCCGCGGTAGGCGGTGAAGCGGATCTCATGTCGCATTGGTTTCTATTAAATCCGTAGATGCCTAACACACGTACACCGCCCGGCCGCGCGGTGGAGCGGTGCTCTCACCGCCACCGCCCCTCCGCGCTGCCGTCCGCGCGGTGAGGCGGCGCCTCACACACGGGGCGTCGCATAACCGCGCGGATCATCATGGGTGCAGGACGTGTTGCAATTTAAAAATGGATGAACGAAATATCTTCTTATTTTTTTCTCTCTACGCCATAAAAGCCAGAATGCTGCCACCGCTTCAGCGTCCATTCTTGCCAGTGTCTGTGATCATACATACATAAACTCACGCCTGTTTCTCAGCGGGGTAGGCAGAGACAATGGACCTCCACTTGCTACGATCCCTACACACATCTTTCGCTTTATTCATTCTCATAACATTCTTCATACAAACACGTCGGTTTAGGGTTGATCCACCCTTGTTAAATCCATCCGCGCGGACAGTCGCGTAAACCGCCTTACCGCGCGGGGCACCGCTACGAAATCCGCTTTACCGCCACCGCCCTCCGCGGGCGGCGGTGCGCGGTGCCGTGTGTTAATCGCCTAACTCGCCTGCCAAGCGTGGTGTCCATGGAACTCTCCCTTCGAGGTAAGCCACATGTTTAGCTATGGATGTGATTCGTGGCCGATCGACGTAACAAGCAATTATCGTTAACCAATTTTTACTCTAAAAACCCAGTTTCCTTGTACAATGACCCAATAAATTCTCAAAACCCAGATTAGCCCATAAAGTATGTCTGCAATAGCTGTAAATATTCATTTAATCCCTTATCCCTATTCAATTGCTAAGCATATGGAATTCAGACGGTATTTCTGAAATGAAAATCTTGTGGGTTGTATTACGTGTCGATTGTTAATTGTTATCAGTTCATAAAAAGCCTTCAAAATGTAGGTATGTCTCACCATAACACTACTAATAATACTGTTATGTTTCTTTCTCTATCGTAAGTCGTGTTATAACGATAGAGAAAGAAAATAGTATATTGTTTATCTAGGGAGCAAACAACTATTTTAAAGGCGAGAGTGTTTTTTTTAATCCAGAGCGGAGCGAGGGATAAAAAGTATGTCACTCGAGCTTAAAATAGTGTTGCTCCCGAGGTGGACACTCTACTTTTTATCACCCTCTATGAGAAAATAAGTAAGTGCAACTTATGAACAAGAATTTATTTACGTACAATGAAGAACCATAAGACATAATAATACTTTCACTTGAGGAAGACGCACTCATTTTTTATAATTCTAAAATCTGAATATGAATCAACTACGAACGAAAGCAGAATGCATTTAATTTCGCGCGTTGTTTATTTTTCACCAACTTTTTTTAAATTTGGCGCGCTCGCAGTTTTTCAGCCAGTCACATATTCAATACATTGTTCCCGCATGGTTTGTGATTCACCTCTTTGCTGATTGAAAAATTATAAACAATATCCACATTCTAAATTCAAATCAATTTTGGTCCCTAAGGGATTAATGAGCTATTTTGGTCCCTGTTTACGAGGAATAAACTAGCTCTTTTTGAATAGATGTGATAAAAAATATATTTTTAAAGCACGCAAGAGGATTTATTTCAAATCGATATTCTTTACTCAATAAAGCTGAGGAGTATGTTTGTATGCTTGAAAGCGCTAAAGACAGTAGTTAGTGGTCCGATTCAAAAAAATATTAAGGGTTATATAAATTTATTAAAAAAGGCAACAAGGTAAGTATATTTATTCATGAAGTTCCTACGAAGACAGGAGTTACACGGGTGAAGCTAGTTATTAATACTTGTTTTAATCAATTTAACTAACTACGTAAAACGTAAACTTTACAGTAGTTTTTATTGAAACATAAATTATATGGTGGTTCCAAAATATATGCCCTCCTTTTAACTTAATATTTTAATGTTAATTACATTAAGACACCTCCGCTCCCGCACTAGGAAATTAATCCATGTGTCTCGGAAACTTTACAAAAACTTTCTTCACGAATACAAATCCTTCTTCGATAAACGGGCTATCTGACACTGAAATATTTTTTTAATTCGGACAAGTTTAGTCCCTGAGAATAGCGCGTTAAAGCAAACCGACAAAAAATAACAAACTCATCAGCTTTATATATCAGTAAATATTTGTTGTGTTCGTTATTATATAAATGGTTTGTTTAACATATTAAAGAATATCGGACATTTCTCGTGATTTGTTCAATAAAATTTTCAAGCGCGTACCTACATAACATTTTAGCGAACGACTTTTTATAATGAAAAAGTAGAAATCAGAACACGGACTGTTACATTATGATATTAAAATTTCAGAATTAAATGCAACAATTTCCTTCGTAACACGTAATTAGAGCTGTCACCCCCTCCACCCAGGTGAGAACTAATATCGCACCAATTTTAATTACGCACACTTCAAACAATGGAACTGAGAAAACCGTGGAGCTATCAGAGCTATTACATTATTTTGTAATATATATGAAATAAAAATATATGAAAAATCGAAGGGACTACTACTACTACTACTACTACTACTACTTACAACTACCTACTTTTTTTTCGGAATCAGCTCATTGAAAGACCGAGGACCGCGTTGTTGCTTATTCCCCGAACTGTGATCCCGTGTTCGTAAATCTACTCTTTAGGTAGTAGTGGCACCCTGAGCGTTGGTACTATAGCTTGACCGTAACCGCTGTACCTTATACCGCGCCCTAGGTATATTCTTATTCCTATGACGCGGTACAGTGGTTGCAGTCAAGCTATAACCCCTTAAGGGTGCCCTCAGGTGGATGTCGCTTAGACTTTGACCGGATTATTTTAAGTTAATTTTGTACCCATAAGGCATATTACTATAATGTGTACATTTGTCACTTATCGCACGACAAATGGACAGACTGATTAAAAAAATTGTAAGATCAAATCATTTTAACAATGTTTTTCGCTACTTAAGTGATACCTTAGTTAGATTTAGTCTTACTTATTGTAATTTTGACAAGTACAAGTGTATGTAAATACCTAAGTGCTGAATAAATTTCATTATTTCCTATAGCCCTCCTCGATAAAAGAACAAAAACTTTTTTTTCAGCTTTACATATTATTAGTATAGATAATTTGTACTATATTATAAAGCTGAAAATGTTTTTCTTTGTTTGCTTTCTTGAACGCGCTAATCACAGGAACTACTGGTTCGATTTGAAAACTTGTTTCACCATGAGAAAGCTACGTTATCCAGAAGTTACATTTATATTTAATTATGAACTTCCTACGGGAAATGAAGTTTCGCGGGACAAGCCGCTCGCGGAAATCTAGTACTAAACATATAAGTAATCAATTTGAATTATATCCGTTACTTTTATTCTGATTTCATTATCCCAAAATGTTTATACCCAACATCGACTCCACAGACGTAACCACGGGTGTCTATCCTCAACTGCTATAATTCGAGCTGAAAATTCAGCGGAGCCAATAAAACTGAGCGCTGGCCCATTGCCAGCCTAATGTCGGATGGCCTATTGTGCTCATAATGAGATTTCCACTATCTATCTACAGCTATTTCCTTGATTGGGGGGACTAGGGATCTCTATTTTAGAAATTGGGGACCTACATAATTAGCCTGACTGATTCAGTCAATTACATGGATATAATGTAAGGAAATTAACAGAAATCCATGCTGATGCGCGCAAAGAACTTTTTGAAGCTCTCGTAGATCCGAAATAGGAGAGACCTGATAACTGCAAGGTAAAGCGGCAATTGTACATAACTCCCTAAAAAACTGAAAGCTTTAATTCCTCAATTCTCCCTGCGAGTGACCGCCATAGTCCAAGTCTTACAAAGGGCGCCCAGGGCAGGTTGCACAATTTGTAGCTTTTGGACCATTAATTAAGTCTGGAGCCTTGCTCACCTATATGACCGGAAGTAGCAAATGCCTACTGGTGGCTACTACATATGGTTGCTGCGGTTTCCGATATCATCCCAACGGCAATGGAGAAATACCCGGAGGGGGGAGGGTAGGGTTAGGCCCGCCTCGTGGTATGATTAGCATACCATTGATAATGAAGAGGTATATTCCTACATACCCCGCTGCCGTCGCGGAGATGCGTAACGCATTTCCACAGAGAAAACTTCAAAATAAAGTAATAACGTTAAAGCTCACTGGCAGATTGAGGAGTTTATTAAATGCTTTTGGCATAAACTCGACAATCTAAGAGAGGTACGCAAATAAGTACCTAATACTAACAAGCTAACAATACTAAGATCCTACGGGAACAGGAGTTTTGCCTGTCATTTTGCTGCTCCAACATATAAAAAAGTAGCTGTAATTTCCTACACGTTCGCCTGCCACTTGAGTTAGCGTCTGAATTAATGAAGAGTATCAACGGGTATCGGCTTTACCGCCAACCTAAGCGTAATTCATACAGAACTAGCTACCTGCCCCGGCTTTGCACGGGTGCAATGCTGATGTATTAAACGTATAAACCTTCCTCTTGAATCATTCTATCTGTTAAAAAATCCGTTGCGTAGCTCTAAAAATCTAAGCACATATAAAGATAGACCTACAGCGCGAGGCGACTTATTGTTACATACAAAGTTAAGTTAAGCGAAAACGCGAGATGTAAAGGAACGGACATTGCCCTGTAGTTAGAGCTCAATTTTATTCTCTCAAATATACACAGAATTTCGAACAAAAAAAGACGTTTTGTTAATTGGTCGCTTTGATATAAACGTTATAAAGCCCCGCAAATACTTTTGTATTCCGTAAAACTTATTAATATTTCCTCAATTCTATCCTTATTTTCGTCATCATAAATCGTTTTTATAAAAACAATTTCCTTGAATAAGCCATTTGTGCGAAAATTAAGACCTTTTATATTTTATTCTGTTGTCAAGATCATTTAATCAATTCAATATAATCGTTGAAATGTAAACTAATTTATTAGTCAATTCGTCGACATTATCAATAAACGTTTTCATTTTGTGTAATGCCTCATCTGTTTGTCTAAACACGATAAACTCAAAATCTACACAATCCCACCCAAGTAACTATGGCTCGCAAGTTATGCCAAATAGAAACTCATATTCCAAAAACATGCATACCAAGTTATAAGTTAAGAAACTAATTTGGACAAAAACTTAGATTATAATATTATACGATGGGTTTCCTGCTTCGTACTGCTGAGACGGGTATTTTATATATTAGAGGAGATTGAAGAACTTTGAAAGTTGCCGGTAACGCCCAGTAACTTTGCGCCTTTTTGGGGGCGTTGGGTTCTGCTTGGGAACTACAATGATTGTGTGATAAAGATAAAGTAAACAATATTTATCTTTTACTAGACTAGACAGACGGTATCCTGTCATTACTAAAATTTAACTTTTAATATAGTACCCTTGATTGTGGTTATGTATTTGTGCCTTTTGGTGTCGAAACATTGGGGCCGTGGGGACCGGAAGCCAAATTAATTTATAAATACCTCGCAGCGGCCCCTTAGTGCGGCACGTTCTCCGCGTGCTGGTTTTTACTTTGCACAGCAGGTAAGCATTACCGTTCAACGGGGTAATGCTGCCAGCATTTTTGGAACCTAAGATTTAGAATAGTAGTATTTTATAAGTTAGTTTTATTTTAAATTAGCTACTTTTAGTTGTATATTATGTATTTTTTTCTTTATATTATCTTTATTAAATGTGCTGAATAATGTATGTGTGTATATAGTGCTGAATAATTTCAATAAAAACTTTTAATATTAGACGTAATAGCTCACACTGTCTGTCGGGTCTTAACTTAACGTTTAACAACGAAATTTTTATTATCATCAGCCCATATAAGGTCTTATGATAAACATAGAGCTCCTCCGGAGAGAGGCTTATACCGTAGTAACCACGCTTGGCAAGCGGTTTGGTGGCTACA
This sequence comes from Nycteola revayana, assembly GCA_947037095.2. Lineage (NCBI taxonomy): Eukaryota > Metazoa > Arthropoda > Insecta > Lepidoptera > Nolidae > Nycteola > Nycteola revayana. The sequence continues at coordinate 11,570,966 of OX344841.2, read as the reverse complement.
GTGAAACGCTGCTGCACGTTCCCTGATATATGTTGTAATAATTGGTACCAATGGCTTAACGTGCTTCCCAAAGCACGGAAGTTAGTTCCTCAACCAACCAGACCCGGAGAGAAATCTTAGAATTTGCTCAAAGATTTCTCGTCCAGCGTTTGGATCGAACCCACGACCTTTAAGACTTATATCGCTCCATCACTGAGGTTGCCTACGCGGTTTTAGAAAATATATTTTGGTATTTCAGAAATATGGGACTTAATACCAATGATATGTTGGTCTCATTTTCTCTCCGCTAAAGCCCAAATTGGTCTCTAGGCCCGTTCTATGAATATTTTAAGGTATTAACAACGTAAACTTGTATGCTATCAAACCAACAGCAGCTTATCTGTAATCCCCGGGCTAGTCATTTTACAAATAGTCTGATTTCTAACTGAATCTGCAAACTTTCTCATTGTTTTCTTTGGTAGGTGTACACAGGTGAAAACTGTGAAAATAATAAACTGGACTTTATTTCTGAGTTTTTTTTTGAGGGCGAAGACAAAATGCCACTACAGCGGAGTAATCGCTAATAGAAAAGCTAACGCAAATGTATGGGTACTTGACATTTGTCACGTGTTTAAGCGGACGCGGAAAATATGACCGGCATTCATTGAGCCTATTCTATTCTATCTATATCTATCTATTATATTCTATTCTTCTTTGAAACAAGCGATTCGATCGTTCCGATTTCGGTTTCATAAGTTCATAAACCTTGTAGATCGGATACATGGCATAGCGATGCGAATTATTTACACAAGTATCTATACATTCTATACTAATAAAAAAGTGTTTGTTTCAAAGAGAAAAGTATTACCAATTTGAAGCACCATAATTCGGATCCATAGTATTATTCATTGGATCCAATTTCTTACTTGCGCACGTATCTTGGTTTACTTCTACTTTTGCTGTATGGCCTATCCGACACATTTACTTTTAGTCCTTAGAGTGGCTATCAGTTATCGTTTGGAGAAGGGACTAGGGGGCCCTAAACCATCACGGGGCCCTGGGCACCTGTGCTGTGTGCCCAGTGGGAAAGACGGGCCTGATAACAGCGGGACCGATTTCAAAACTTCTATTTTCATTAGAAATTTACGTTACTAAGGTATAACCATAGATATAAATTTTCCAGATAAACTGAAAGTAGATTCAAGTGTATACCAACGACGGGATGAGTTCCATTCCGATAGGTTATTCCACTAGTACTTGGTGAACACTTTTGTGAAACTTAACTAAATAGAGTTTACTTTGTAAGCCCTTTGTTATGTACGTTGATAGTTTTGATACTAATTAAATGTATTTTAAAGAAACAATCAATACTAACAAAATTAAATTTTTTAACAATAAGCAAGTATGAACTGGCGGCACGGGTATTAGCAACACCGTGGTTTCTTGACCAAAAAAAAAACTCTTTATAGTCGGCAATCTATCTACAAGTATATATAAACCTGAAAAGATTGTTTGTTTGCTAGAACTCGATAATCTTAGGAAATATAGGTCCGATTTGAAAAATATTTCATTGTTAGATAGCTTATTTATTAAGAAAGGCTATAGACTTTATTTCATTACGAATTTCCCACGGGAACGGTAGTTATGTGAGTGAAACCACGCGCAAGGAGCCAGTAATAATATAAAGCTGAAGAGTTTGTATGTTTGTTTGCTTGAACGCGCTAATCACAGGTACTAGGTACTGGTCCGATTTGAAAAATTATTTCAGGGCCAATTAGCCTATTTATTGAATAAGTCTTTAGGCTATATTTAACTATGAAGATTCTGCGGGAATAGGCGTTACGCGGGGAAAGCTAGTTTGTAATATTTTCGGAAAAATCGCCTGCGCAGACTTAAAAATAGGTATATCCTGCCGCAACGGCGATGGAGAACCTAATGCATTGCCTCTTCGAAAAAAAGGCAAATCTACATAGAGGCCATCCCTAAACTACGTTATACTTAAAGGGGGGAGGGGGTCGACGAAGCATAACAATATGGTCTGAGACTGGAACGGGTCCGTACGTAACTTCACATTTCAAAATCTAGATATCATATTTAGGTATCAAATCGTAAAAGATTAACTTACTTTCAGCCGGTTTACGTCCACTGCTGAATATGGGCTTTCTCTTATCAGTCCTTGGCAATCCAAGCTCGTTAAGTGATATTGCTGTAAACACCACGCCTGGCAAGCGGACTGGTCATCGCAGTGAAACAGTGAGTATCCTTGATCTGATAGATGTTGCTGCCCGTCCTTCAGCTGTATGTCCCATTGTCGCCTCTAACGACATTATATATGAAGATATGGGATGGTTTATTCTAAATAATTCTAACCTTACGCATTTCTAACTATTCATGAAAAAGTTAACTCTCGCTCTACAATAGTCACGCGCCGACCGCCTATGAGCCTGTTGACTTTCATTTCGGAACTGCTGTTTTAATCAATTTTAATAAAAATGGATCGCTTTAAATGTTCGTACGTGCATAACTCGAAAATGACTTTATCGATATGTATTAAAGTAATTAAAACGAATCAACCAGATTCGTTTTTAGTATGTTGATAATTTGTATGAAAGAAAATGTTGAAAAACATCACGGGATCGACAGAATATTTGACGGGCAACGCCAAACATACAACTAGTTCAATAATATAATTTTTAAATACAAAACATGTGAGGTCACACTAAGGAAGAGGTTATCTAACTAACGTAACCAGCTGTGACTGGCTGAGAGCTGTGAAGGACGGAAGGGTGGGGGTCAAAATATAATGGAATTCGTGTGACGTGCTTTATGGATGGACCCTTCAAAATATTCAATATTCTCTCTACAAAGCTTGTTCGTAATACACCGTGAAATTTTAATGGTTGTTTTCCCGAAGCAGAACAACTTGCCGTCGGTAGTACTATCGAAACATATTTTTTTTTTTTTTTTTAGACATGTTTTGGATTTAAATTATTAAAAAAAATATTAGACAACTCGAAAGCGTGATAAACAGTAGTAGTAACACTAGACGGAGTGAACGGACCTTGTAGGTACTACTCGAATGCGCGCTGCTGACAAAGTAAAGAACGATCCATAAACGTTCAAAGCAAAATAAGAGCTCAATGGTAGTAATACGGCATAAAATAGCCTGCACGCAAGAATTACAAAGGCGCCGCCGCGGCTCCCTTTGATATTCGCCGCCTTTTGTTTTAGCGCGGCGCCGACGCAGGAACGCCACGCGGTCTCCTAGTCTAGTCACCTACCTTAGTTCCTTAGTTGACCCGTGAACGTCGGAAGCGCAGCTCGCGTTATCTAATTACCTACTTTATTAGTATTATGGATCGACATTACAGTTTTAGTAATTTAGAGTACGTCGCTATGGTGCAACTGTACGCTAGGGCTAATTATGATTCCCACGCTGCCCAGCGACTTTACGCCGAGCCGCAACACTTGGCGTCTCTCCGTCTTCGCGGGGTTCTGAACCCCCAAGTCCCACAGGGCCAGACGATCGTAGCGGCGACTCAACGGCTACTCGATAATGGGCAGTTCCAGGTGCCAGCACATGCACAGGGCAGAGGTCGATCGGCCGTTCTTTCACCAGAGCTCGACGAGGAGATCATAGAGTACTTCGAACGGGATCCTCGTCGAAGTACGCGAATGGCGGCAGCTAGGTTTGACGTAAGCCAATACTACGTTTGGAAGCTGCTCAACTCAGAAGGACTGCATCCATACCATTTCCGCGCAGTTCATGCCCTCCACGAAAACGACGCGCCAAACAGAATGGAATTTTGTCAGTGGTTTATCGAAAACCACAATCTGAACATTTTGTGGACTGATGAAGCAACATTCACGCGAGTTGGAATATTCAACCAGCGTAACGAACATTTTTGGGCAATGAATAACCCACATGTTATCCGCGAGTGTGCACATCAAGTGCGTTTTAGTGTTAATGTGTGGGCCGGCATTATAAATGGTCACCTCATTGGACCGCATTTCGTGGCAGGACACTTGACGGGTAGAACATACCTCGAAATGTTACGTAGTGTTATCCCGGACTTATTAGACGACGTTCCGCTAGCGGTGCCTATGGATAACCTGCACTACCAGCATGACGGGTGCCCGGCTCATTATCAGCGCGCCGTGCGAGAGCACCTGAACTCGGTGTTTCCCCAGCGCTGGATCGGACGCGGTGGGCCAGTGCCTTGGCCAGCAAGAAGCCCGGACCTGACTCCGTTGGACTTTTACTTGTGGTCAGAGCTCAAGCGCTTAGTGTATCGTGAGGAACACGAAACTCGCGACGCTTTAATATCTGCGATAGTGGACGCTTTTAATATCGTTAGACGTGACAGAGACACCTTATTAAAATTAAGAGACAATCAATTAAAATTGTTTTTGTTACGTTTTCTGTAAGTTGTAGCTAAAAAGGTATTTATGACGGTCCTAAGCCCGTGAAAGTATGAAGGGAAAATTTGAATCACTTGTTGGATAAAGCTTATTATTATGATTGGGTACAGTGTTACATTACCTAAGGTGTAGGTATCAGCTGATTGACTAACACGCGGGTTAACGAACGCGCGGTCGTTCGACGCGGGCGCAGGAATCGCGAGGTATTACTATCGGTTCGAGGTCGCTTTCGAGTTTAGTTTTTCACTATTGTTAATCAGCCATTTTTGGTTTATAAGATTTAGTTTTTTTATAAATTGAATGTTTAACTAAGACTAAATCTTTTCGCTGCGGGAAAACAACCATTTAAATTTCACGGTGTATAATACTGTTTTTGTTTTTTTCTTATAATAGTAGAGAGTAAAATTGGATATCAAATGTCTCATGAAACATCGAACGAAAACATACAAATGTTTTCTTTACTATAATATTATAAAGAGGAAATATTTTATTGTTTGTTTGTATTGAATAGGCTCGGAAACTACTGGACCGATTTGAAAAATTCCTTTGGAAAGCTAAACTATCCCCTGATGATAGGCTATATTTAACTATGAAGTTCCCACGGGAACGGGAGTTACGCGAGTGTATATAAATAGACATTGACACAGATTAATTAAAACAGAAAATTAAACATGTGATTCGTATCTTTTATTATAAAACAAACTTGGTTTCTTTATTAGCACGTATATTCAACCACTGCTGAACATATACCGAAGGAGGGTTTTGCCATAGTCACCACGCTTGGCAGGCGGGTTGGTGACCGCATTATTATGTTGTATGTACACAGGGAAACGCTGCCGCCCATGCCTAGAATACGACTATTATAGATGATGTCATAACAATAGGGACCAACGGCATAACGTGCTTTCCGAGGCACAGAAGATAGTCCCGCAACCAACCAGAACCGTAAAGAAATTTATGATGTTATTTAAATATTTCTTGTTCTTGTTGAACCCACGACCTTTGAATTTGAAACGAGACATATACATCTTCGCCACAGAGCCGACACTATTTTTTACCCTTATAAAATAGTGTTATCCATAGTTGTCCCCAATTCTCGTGTTGTGCATAGTTCGATCACAAGGAAGGACCGTAAGGCGTTGTTGAAATAACACCGCTGTAGGGCACCAAAATTCACATAATATAAATGTCATAAATAAACAGGATAATCAAATCAAATAAGCTATAGGTAAGTATATATCATTCTTTTAAAAAATTATCTGACTCTTGACATTCGTTCTAACAGCTGATTAGTTAATTTCAACGTAGATTATTATTTCAGTATCTTGCCACTTATAATTTCGTAGCAACTGACTACGACAAGTGCTACGCCTCTTCGGAATTACTACGGCTGCTACAATATCGATAACAATAGAATCGATACAGTAAAATTATGTGAATGACACAGATATATTTTAGCCGTGCGGCTAATTGCATCCAGTATATCTATTAAGTTAAAGGGAGCAGTAGACGTATTGCAATTAAGATATTCGGTTTAAGCCGTGCGACTATTCATTGTCACCTGTTCATTACTCTTCCTCTTTATACACCGTGAAATCCCTCCCGACCCTTAGTTTGCTACGAACCTTCCGATGCCCTCGTAGACTCGAAGTCCGAGAGACCCGCGAACTGTAAAGTAGAGCGACAGTTGCACAAAACTCCCCTAAATAAACTAAAAGCCATAATTCCTCAATCTCCCCGTCAGCGACCGCCCTGAGCCGAGGTCCAAGTCCCACAGGGGACGCCCTCTTGCGCAGGTTGCTTAGTTTGTAGTGTTTAAACCATTTATCTAGGCTGGAGCTCTGCTCGCCTTTATGCCCGGTGAAGTAGCAAAAGCCTCCTGGCTAACTACATATGTCCGTCCGAAAAAAAAAAAAAAAAAAAAAAAAAAACACCGTGAAATTTTAATGGTTGTTTTCCCGAAGCAGAACAACTTGCCGTCGGTAGTACTATCGAAACAATTTTTTTTTTTTTTAGACATGTTTTGGATTTAAAATTATTAAAAAAAATATTAGACAACTCGAAAGCGTGATAAACAGTAGTAGTAACACTAGACGGAGTGAACGGACCTTGTAGGTACTACTCGAATCGCACGCGCTGCTGACAAAGTAAAGAACGATCCATAAACGTTCAAAGCAAAATAAGAGCTCAATGGTAGTAATACGGCATAAAATAGCCTGCACGCAAGAATTACAAAGGCGCCGCCGCGGCTCCCTTTGATATTCGCCGCCTTTTGTTTTAGCGCGGCGCCGACGCAGGAACGCCACGCGGTCTCCTAGTCTAGTCACCTACCTTAGTTCCTTAGTTGACCCGGTGAACGTCGGAAGCGCAGCTCGCGTTATCTAATTACCTACTTTATTAGTATTATGGATCGACATTACAGTTTTAGTAATTTAGAGTACGTCGCTATGGTGCAACTGTACGCTAGGGCTAATTATGATTCCCACGCTGCCCAGCGACTTTACGCCGAGCCGCAACACTTGGCGTCTCTCCGTCTTCGCGGGGTTCTGAACCCCCAAGTCCCACAGGGCCGGCCGATCGTAGCGGCGACTCAACGGCTACTCGATAATGGGCAGTTCCAGGTGCCAGCACATGCACAGGGCAGAGGTCGATCGGCCGTTCTTTCACCAGAGCTCGACGAGGAGATCATAGAGTACTTCGAACGGGATCCTCGTCGAAGTACGCGAATGGCGGCAGCTAGGTTTGACGTAAGCCAATACTACGTTTGGAAGCTGCTCAACTCAGAAGGACTGCATCCATACCATTTCCGCGCAGTTCATGCCCTCCACGAAAACGACGCGCCAAACAGAATGGAATTTTGTCAGTGGTTTATCGAAAACCACAATCTGAACATTTTGTGGACTGATGAAGCAACATTCACGCGAGTTGGAATATTCAACCAGCGTAACGAACATTTTTGGGCAATGAATAACCCACATGTTATCCGCGAGTGTGCACATCAAGTGCGTTTTAGTGTTAATGTGTGGGCCGGCATTATAAATGGTCACCTCATTGGACCGCATTTCGTGGCAGGACACTTGACGGGTGGAACATACCTCGAAATGTTACGTAGTGTTTTCCCGGACTTATTAGACGACGTTCCGCTAGCGGTGCCTATGGATAACCTGCACTACCAGCATGACGGGTGCCCGGCTCATTATCAGCGCGCCGTGCGAGAGCACCTGAACTCGGTGTTTCCCCAGCGCTGGATCGGACGCGGTGGGCCAGTGCCTTGGCCAGCAAGAAGCCCGGACCTGACTCCGTTGGACTTTTACTTGTGGTCAGAGCTCAAGCGCTTAGTGTATCGTGAGGAACACGAAACTCGCGACGCTTTAATATCTGCGATAGTGGACGCTTTTAATATCGTTAGACGTGACAGAGACACCTTATTAAAATTAAGAGACAATCAATTAAAACGTGCTCGATTGTGTATACAACGAAGTGGCTTGCACTTCGAACAATTACTCCGTTATCGGGAAGTGTAAGTACTTTTGTAAATAGCGAACATTTGAAAGTAGGTTAGGTAATTAAAATCATTGTAAATAAGTTGACTCAATTTTTTTAAATACCCTTTAAATACTTTATTATCTAATTCAGAAAATGATTTTTCTTAGATAATAAGCTTGTTTTTGTTACGTTTTCTGTAAGTTGTAGCTAAAAAGGTATTTATGACGGTCCTAAGCCCGTGAAAGTATGAAGGGAAAATTTGAATCACTTGTTGGATAAAGCTTATTATTATGATTGGGTACAGTGTTACATTACCTAAGGTGTAGGTATCAGCTGATTGACTAACACGCGGGTTAACGAACGCGCGGTCGTTCGACGCGGGCGCAGGAATCGCGAGGTATTACTATCGGTTCGATGTCGCTTTCGAGTTTAGTTTTTCACTATTGTTAATCAGCCATTTTTGGTTTATAAGATTTAGTTTTTCTATAAATTGAATGTTTAACTAAGACTAAATCTTTTCGCTGCGGGAAAACAACCATTTAAATTTCACGGTGTAGATTTTGGCAAGCCAGGGTCGTTAGGAGATATTGCCATAATCTCCACGCTTCACCACTGCCCTCGTAACGAAGACCACGACAAGACAAGTCTGAAAGACCCACGAACATAGGGCGACAGTTGCACAAAACTCCCGAAAAAAACTTAAAGTCATAATCCCGCAATCCCCCCGCCAACGACCGCCCTGAGCCGAGGTCTAAGTCCCACAGGGGACTTGCGCAGGTTGCTTAGTTTGTAGTTTTTAAACCATTTATTTAGGCTGGAGCTCTGCTCGCCTTTATGTAAGTAGCTGGCTAACCACATAATGTCTGTCCGAAAAACAAAAATCTGATAGATGCTGCTCTTCATCTAAACATTAGCTTATGGTAAGCAATGTCCTAGATGTAGAAATGCTAGTTATTTTTAAAAAGATGACTAATAATATAATACTGGAGTTTCTTAGTCTTTCTACTCCGGATGTCACACCGTAGGTAGATAGAGAAAGATACGTAGGAAGCTGGGATAGCTACGATCTTGGAGGAATTAGACGATCTAAATTCTAATCTAGATCTAATTCCTCCGAGGCTACGATGCATTCTTGGCTTTACACTAGATCCCAGCCCGCGCTGGTTGATATAATTTCTTAAACTACGCGACTTATTTTATTGTTTTATTTTTTTTTTTCTCTTTTTATAATAATAATACTCACGGGCTACGCCAAGTTAATTATTTTTAATGTGTTTAAAAATAAGATAAATATAATTTTAGTTAAAATTATTGTTTATTTGAAATAATACACATGCAGTAACTCACACCTTCTATTGAAGACTTTCTGTATATAATAAAATATAAAATACTGTTGTTCTTAATTTAAGTAAATAAAAATAATGTTCTTAAATGTTTTAATGTATTGTAAATGACGTATAACAAGCGCGAATTATTCGTCTACGTTACTAATAAACTATTTCATATCATCTATCAGCTGTCCCTTTTTCGCCTACTACGACACTCATGGGAAGACATGGGGAAATCTATTCTAAGCTGGAAACCACACCGCACAATTCCAAACATAGAACCTATAAAATTTGATATCAATAAAATTTCCATTCCAAAATCTACCAGCGTCCAATTTCCCGGTCGATCAATTTCACAATACATGGAATTAGTGAATCGAAGGGCCATCTTAATAGGAAGGGCCTAATTCCGAATCGTACAAAGGACGAAACAATATGCAATTTTAGAAATAATGGAATAGATTAATATTGTTCAGGCCAAGTGATTCTGTTGTGGCTGTGAGAAGGGTATGGAGAAGGCATTTATTAAGTTTTATTATTTACAACCTCCGTGGCATAGCAGCATAAGTCTCGCTTAGAGTCTATGAGGTCATGGGTTCGATCCCCACACCGGACACGAAATGTTTGTGTAAATTCTTAAATTTATTTCCGGGGCTGGTTGGCTAGCACGTTAAGCACGTTACCACGTCATCTTTAACAAGAGTATACCAGGGAACGGGCAGCAGAGTTTTCCTGTGTATTACAATATAATACTGCGGTCACCAACCCGCCTGCCAAGCGTGGTGACTATGGCAAAAACCGTCCCTCGGGAGGAGGCCCATGTTCAACTGTGCACATTATTCGGGCTGATGACGATTATTAACTGGCCAACTCGCACGGTTTCACTTGCGTATATATTCTTTATATGAGAATTAGCCCATTACTGTGAAAACCTTATCGAAAATCGTTCATGTGCAAAATTCCCGTTAAAAATGGCGACAATAACGTTGTATCAATAACAAAAGATGGCACACTTATTGTATTAAAGTATGAAAAAAAATATTTACGTTATAATTTTTTTTTTTGTGAATTCCCACGATATTTATATAATATTCCGATTAATATTGGCTCTTCACAAATAATAATATTATATAAGCCCAAAGGATGAAGAAGCGGGTAAATATTAAATGTTATATGGCAAAGCATGTAATTACCTATTTGTATAGCAGCGAAGTTTTCGGCTTAGAATAGAGCACCTCATGTACCCCCATGGGCAGCGGCATCTTTCAGCTCAAGGCACACCATGTTACTGCGATCACCAATCCGCCTGACAAGCGTGGTGATTATGGCAATATCCCTCAGCTACCCGGGCTTGCCAAGGTCTGTTAAGGTGAAGCCCATGTTCAGCAGCTGTAACACAGCTTGTACAGGTGCCGCTTAATTAAAATATCATCTTTAATGCTAAATTTGAAAAATATGTATTAGCACACTAATATTATAAATGTGAATGTAAGTTTGTTTGTAACGCTTTCACGCGAAAATTACTTAACAGAGCAGTATGAAACTTAGAACACATATTCTTGGAAGTATTAGAAGTAACATATTATGATACTTTATATGCGAGCGAAGCCGCGGGTAAAAGCTATTATTACTTATAATAATGTATAAAGGCTTGCTACACACATGCCGGCGGGAATGCCGCCGGGTATATGCCGAGCGGCATGTATTTGTATGTGTATCCATGCCGGCGGCTCCTTTAAATGCCGCCGGGTGCACGGCGGCTTGCCCGGCAACCCTGCCGTCGGCACTGGTAGTAGCCTTAAGATTCATTGAATAAACTGAAACAAAAAAGAAAATATTTTCAACAATTACCTTATCCAAACTCCATCACATCTTTGTACCCCGACCGTCATTTCCAGCCGCCTCTATCCACTACAACAGAAGGTTGGATTTCATGTAACTCGTCTCTTTTGTTTCGAAAGCCCTAAGTTATTTATGTTCTTAGTTAATAGACCCGTTGTGAGTTTTCATTCCTTTGTTAGAAGCGTGGTACTGAGTTGATGGATATCCTTTCTTTATCTTGGAGTTGTGAGAATCTTGACGGCATACATTTTGAAGGTTTTCTGCTGAAACAACGGGTTTTAGGGCGCTTTCAAATTTGATGGCTGGTTCTGTAATGAAATGCGCATGAGACGTTGCGGTTTTATCCACATGATTATTTTGTTCTCAGTTTTATTCCGTTATTTTACTTTTAATTTCAGTTGGTACATTCATGTGTTTCGGTATTTTCTATTAATCTTAGAGAGACCTTTGTTTCATTTCGTAAGCGTCGCACCATTTTGCAAGAGAAGATCAAGGTGAAAGGTAAACTAAAGCGTTAGAATGCTCATTTAGTTGAATTGCAGAGCCTTACGGAATGACTTTACTGATCGCCAGAGAAGGTTGCCAGAGCTCATTGGGACTTTTAAGGTTGGGCTGGCAGGGTGAGGTTGAGGTTGAGGCTGCACATCCGCTGTAAGAGCACTACCTGTTCTTACAATTGAACGCCTCTAAGAGTTACGTCAGGAAGATTGGTATCTTTTTTAGATTTAAAAACTTCAAACTAAGCAACCTTTGCAAGATGCCGCGATGAGACTCAATTCGGTCGCTGCTGGGGGTATTAAGGTATTATGACTGTAATTTTTTAAGCATATGTCGCAGCAACCATTACATTTATCGAGCCTCTAGAACTTCAGGTCTCCGGGGTCAGATTAGGGTCATTAGTATTTATCAGGAAACTAAGAAAAAAAAACTCAAATAATAATATAGTGGCGATAACGCCTTTTTAAAACGTGACCGCAACTCACGAAATACTTGTGTATTCATTTATTTCAGTAAGGCTTTTGAAACTGTTTGATAATTTATAATTCGATAAACTTTACAAATTACATTATAAGCCAAAATTTATAAATATCTTAAAGACCAACGTACACCCTACTAATATTATAAATGCGAAAGTTTGTACGTATGGATGGATGTTTGTTTCTCTTTCACGCAAAAATAGCTGATTGGATTTGGCTGAAAGTTTCCACGTGGATAGTTTATAAGCTGAATTAACATATAGGCTACAAAATATAACGCTCCGACCTACTGGAGCAGAGTGACGCGGGTAAAACCGCGGGGCGCAGCTTGTATTATTATATATTTTTTTGTTAGTGACAAATCCGTAAAATGATGTTCGTAAATATATGCTTCCATTGCACTACTGTCAACGCCACCCTGCAAGTCTGTGGAACTGACGCCTACCATGTACCTACGCATACGTTTTAACTATAACTTACTCCCTTCGAGGGAAGCTAATGTTAAGCAGTGGACTTTGTCCGGGGTAAATTTGTTTTTAATATTGTAAGATGGATGGACATACCTCCCTCGTTTTGCTCAAGTCACCATGCTTAACAGGTGGGTTTGCAGCCGCAGAATTTTGGTGTACATCCTACTTTATATTATTATACATAAAAATGAATCCCTAATTTCCCCCTCGTCCTCCTGACCCTTGGCTTGCAAAGAACCATCCGATGCCCTCGTAGACCCGAAGTCCGAGAGGCCCGCTAACTATAAAGTGAGCGACAGTTGCACAAAACTCCCCTAAAATACTAAAAGTCATAATCCCTCAATCTCATCGCTATAGATTGAGGGACCACAGGAGGCGCAAGTTGCTTAGTTTGTAGTGAACGGTTGGACCGACATCGTTAATACTTTTTTTGTTGTGTTTGTTATTGTCAGTAGAAGGTTCTTATGAAAGAAAAAAATAAGAATACTTAACCAACATATTATTCAATTTTCTAATGTATCTAACCTTAACGCTTTTGACAATATCATATTTTTTTAATGTAACCTTAGGGCGTTTGACGTAGCATTGACAGGTGCTGCAAATAATGTCAAAGAGGATTAAAAATAATAATATGATCGTTTAATATAGATGTTTCTATCGGAGTTATGAATACATATTCGAATTCAATATGCATAGTTAAGACAGAACGACGTCTGTCGGGTCAGCTAGTAGTTAGCCCTGAGGCTTTTGCTACTTCACCGGGCATAAAGGCGAGCAGAGCTCCAGCCTAGACCAATGGTTTAAACACTACAAAGCAACCTGCGCAAGAGGGCGTCCCCTGTGGGACTTGGACCTCGGCTCAGGGTCGCTGACGGGGAGATTGGGGGATTATGTCTTTTCGTTTCTTTAGGGGAGTTTTGTGCAACTGTCGCTCTACTTTACAGTTCGCGGGCCTCTCGGACTTCGGATCTACGAGGGCATCAGAAGGTTTAAACGCGAATGTATGGATGTACTTTATATGGAGTAATCACAATCTACGAGGATGAACTCGTGGGCAATAAAGCTACTGTTACACAACTCTAAGTTTTACAGCAGATTATCACAAACACACAACAGTGATTCTCAAACTTTATCTCATATTAATATTGTTAGCCAGCCAGTCATTTCCGGTCAGTGGTTCCAAAGCGGACATGACGTCACTAAGTAAACTAGTTGGCTTTGAATGCAGTTGTATTGTTTGCTGTTATAGTTATATTGTTTTAACATACTACATATATATGTGGAATGTTTAGGTATGTGTATGTTTTTTATGTAAATTATATCTAAACTAAACTGATCTTAGGAACGATTCATACCGATGAAGGCGTAGGCATGCCGCGGTGTCCGTCCACGTCCGCTGGACTCATCGGTCAACGCGGTCATTGAACTTCACACAGACTGATGATGTCAGGGTTCTAGCAAACCATGTGTTGGTCCGCCGCTATTGAGTTGAGTTGTGTATTAACAACAACTAAAATATCATGGTATATAATACTTGCATATATAAGTAGTTTATGTATTATTGTGTCGCTTAGCCCGGCGTCAGGACAGTGGAAATATGTAACAATGGTGTTGGGTCTAGAAGACCCGTATATAGACTCGCCATGGCCACTCGCCAACAACCGCCATAAAACCTAAAAGAAATTTAGTAAGAAAATTATTGTAGTCATTAATATAACGACTATTTTAAGAGATTTTGGGTAAACTTAAACAATTTGATATGAAACTATCTGTTTAATGACATTTTTATAAAAGTACCTATTACAACAAAATTAACAAAGTGGACAACCTCTGTCCTAAAGATATAAAACTTAAAGTAAACAATATTTGTTTTCTAAAATACTAGTAAAGAACATACATATTACTTAACTCTACAGTAATACTATGAATAATATCTATTCTAAATTTTGCAATGGTTCTGAAAGTAACCAAATAGGTTAATTTTTAGGGTTCCGTAGCCAAATGGCAAAAAACGGAGCCCTTATAGATTCGTCATGTCTGTCACAGCCACATTTTTCCGAAAATATAAGAACTATAATGTTGAAACTTGGTAAGTAGATGTATTTTGTAAACCGCATTAAGATTTTCTCACAAAAATAGAAAAAAAAACAATACATACGTTCCCCATACATAGTAATAAAACTCAAAAAAAAAAAATTAGGTCTTCAAAAATTATGTTGAGGTTTCTAATGTCATTTTTTTCTAAACTGAAAAGTTTGCGCGAGAGACACTTCCAAAGTGGTAAAATGTGTGTCCCCCCTACCTGTAACTTCTAAAATAAGAGAATGATAAAACTTAAAAAAATACCTATATGATGTTCATAACCATGCAAACTTCCACTGAAAATTGGTTTGAACGTGATCAAGTAAGTAGTTTTTTTTAATACGTCATAAGCCGTAAACCGCAATTTACCTTTCATTCAATCAACTATTATTAACATCGATCAAAGTTACAATGAACTACAAGAACTTTTATACTATGTTACTTGTTGTATTCTTGATATTAAAAATAGGTAGGCACTTGCAACTAGTAGTAGCCACGTCTTTCCACCGCTGCGGCTGCAACACGACTATATGGCGATCCCGCGGGGAGGGGTGACTGTCGACTCCAGCTATGTACTAAGAAGTTTGACAACGTCGCGCAAAAATCATAAGAAATACTCTTATTTGAAAATGGCGCGGGTCACGTAGACCCAACTGTGCTGACGCCGGGTTAACAACCCTCATCAACATGCATGGAGGGTGTTCAGAGACAAATGGCACAATCACCATCGCTACAGCCGTTAGGACTGCTTCAAAGTTGCGACAAAAAGTATAACTACGAAACAAATATTGCTATACGAAGTAAATAACATAATTTCAAGTTTTGATGTACCGTAATAATTAATCTACGCTTATATATTATATGTCACCGGAAAATAATACGAATCGTAAGTTGATCAACTTTCTTGTTGATAAACTAACGAGGTTTCAGGTGGTTCAAAAAACCTAAACCAATGGATTTCAACAGGGCTTATTGAAGTTTTTTGTTTTGTTACAAAAGTAGCATAGTCTGGTTCAGTCAAGTCAGAAGTCAAAGTCAAAAGTCAAAAAAAACCGCCGCTGACATAATATATACATACAGGGTTATTTTTAAAACACCAACAACCTTTTGCCGTGTGGTTTCCGGCTTAGAATAGACCACCCCATGTCTTCCCATGGGTGTCGTAAAAGGCGACTAAGGGACACATGGCTGATGGATGGGCAGCAGCATCTATTAGCTCAACATTTGCATCTTACAGCGATCACCAATCCGTCTGCCAAGCGTGGTGATTATGGCAATATCCCTTTACGATCCTGGCTTGCCAAGGTCTGTTAAGAGGAGGCCCATATTCAGCAGTGGACGTCAACGGGCTGTTGATGATGATGATGAACAACCTTTTGGGGAATAGAAGTACTCATGATTATGAACAACTTTTACTATGGGACCAACCCGGAAATCGCGAAAAAAAAATCAGCTGTTCCATACATTTATGTTTACTTACCTCGACAAAATGTATGGAACAGCTGATTTTATTTTCGCGATTTCAGGGCTGGTCCTATAGTAAAAGTTGTTTACAATCATCAGTACCTACTTTCACCCTCTAAAAGGTTATTGGTGTTTTAAAAATAACCCTGTATAGATAGTTCATCATGGCGCTGCTCTTGTCCCAATTTGTATATAGGTACATAATAATATGTATATAGTTCAATAGACAATATCTTTGGGTCAGTGATTAATCAATTAGGTGGCTTAATTCGTAATACCTAATATAACTGACTATATACTTCTAATACAATTCAAGTCAAATTAATGTACATTGAAGATATTTGACACCAATACTTGAAGAAATGAAAGGACAATACTTGAAGTTCGGACGCCATACAAACAAAACACAAACATAGATAGAAGGTAGAAAAAAAAAGAAAAAGATACAATAATACATCCACAATAAGCATTTACAACAGTAGGTAGCGGGCCGCGGGGCGGAGCGCGACGAGACTTATTATACAATTTAGTATCGGAATGCATTACTAGTTATCCGCGTCCATGGTGTCGGAGCTTATTATTTTGTAGCCTATATTAGGCTTATAATATATCCACGTGCATTCAGCCAAAACTGTCCAGTGGGTTTTGTGTTAAAGAGTAATAAACATACATCCATACATTCTTACAAACTTTCTCGTGTATAATTTTAGTAGGATGGTAATTCTGTATTATGATTTTCTATTTATGGTGTATTCGCAGCCGAATTTATTAACTAACTGGCTATAATTTAAAGAGTACTATCAAAGGACAGGGAATATCACAATGTTTATGTTTTCAATTTTGTTATTCGAAACATATCATTATCTATGGTAGTTAAATACTTCATCACAAACCACCTCCGTAGCTTAGCGGTATTTGGGTCGCCTTAAATCTTGGAGGTCGTGGGTTCGATCCCCACACCGGACAAGTAATCTTTGTTAATTCTAAGATTTCTATCCGGGTTTGGTTGTTAGAGGGACTACCCTCCGTGCCTCGGAAAGCACGTTATGCCGTTGGTCCCGATTGTTATAACATCATCTATAACAAGCGTTATGGATGCTGTGTGTTACAAAATAATACTGCGGTCACCAATCCGCTTGCCAAGCGTGGTGGCTATGGCAAAACCCTCCCTCGGGAGGAGGCCCATGTACAGCAGTGGACGTTGTACGAGCTGATGACGATGAAACTTTAAAAGAAAGTTAACAGATGGCGTGGAAAAGACATTTTTGTTTATGACCGAAACGATAATCTCAATAAAAACGACACACCGACCTACTTCCTAACTTGTAATTGTTTTTTTCTCAAAATCTATTCATTTGGATACTTCGTGTTATTTGCCCTTCATTTGCTAACTTCTTCTTTTTCTTTTCGTGTCGACCTGGCGTTCAAATTTGAGAAGACCATTACTCGGCCACTGACACAGCATTATCAGTGGCGTTGCACAGGTCCTCTCGTGTACAGGTGTTGGGGCACGCAAGGCAGAATAGGAGGTGCGTCATTGTCTGGGGGGAGACACCACACGGACACGCAACCTCTGAGCTATGCCCCACCTGTTCATATTCTCCCGGCTTCGTCCTACTTGAGTCCGCAGTCTATTTAAGGACTTCCAAGTCTGCCAAGGAAGTTCATGACTAGGTGGAAGGTGCTCCGCAAGAGGAATAGGTAGAGTCGTTGGGAACTTCTCCTTCCAAAGACCTAATCGGGCTTGGTTTGCATTACCATCCAGATTTGCTAACTACATAATTATGTCTGTCAGAAAAAAAAGAAACAAAAATAAATAATATTTTCTCATTTGCAATTAAGACTACGACTATACTGATAAAGGTAAAAAAGATCAACAGACTATCTATCTACACCTTCAATTTTTAAAACCAACCAAATCAAGACTTTGATTGGACAAAATTATGCAAACGAAAAACCAAAATAAAACTTTTACCGTAATCAAACCTCTTAAATAATCAAAAATCCCTTTATTGATACATAAATTTGGATCCTAATTCTATACAATTACGATTCAAAATGCCAAAATCTTTCGGTTGAAAATTCTGGTTACTATTAGTCTTGTGTTTGGTAACTGCCTAATCTCCATACAAAAAGCGTAGTGTATGTTTCACAAGGATTGTCCACGGTTTGTAATTGAATGGGACATGTTAATTTGTCCCATGGATATTTATGAATGGGACGGTACTTGAAACGGTTTTAAATTGTGTTAACAACGAACAGGTTTGTGTTTTTTAAGTTTCAATGGTGGAATATTCTGAGCTTAATCAACGCATTGTTTCGTTAGGATATTTTTAATGTGTTTTTAGTAAAGAAAACTCCTTTACATGGTCTTTGTCAGCCCATGGGCCACTCTCGAGAGGGTAATGCAATAGTTGCATCTTCGCTGGCGAGTTGATGGCCGCAGTTTTGATTACGTTGTAACAAACAAGGAAACACTGCTAATTAACTGGTATAAGTACATTGTTATAGAAAATGTTATGACAATCGGGACCAATAGCTTAACATGCTTTCCGAGGAAAGGAGGATAATCCATCTACAAGGCCGGATTTAAGGGAGGCCATCCAGGGCAACAACCCCGGGGCCTCCACAATAGAGGGGCCCCCACAATGAAGATTTAAAATCTTTCAAATTCTGACAAGTAAACTCTACAACTTTTCTATTATTTATTTTTTCGGTGTTGTACCTTTACTTACAGCACTTTGTAGAATCATGATTAATGTTATAATATAGTTCTTAAATATTCTAATAACGGGTATTCATCTATATTTGTTCACTTACATTAGACAATCAATAAAATATCAGAATTCAAATCGTTCTTAAAAGTTGAAGTAGGTATATATTATCTACTTCAAATTCTCTACACATTTACAGGTAAACTAATTTGTGGACCAGGTCCACAAATCCTCCTCTCCTTTGCCGGCCTTGCATCTACCAACCAGACCTGGAAAGAATTCTTCTGATTTGCCACAAAGTTTTCATTTCGGGCGCGGATATCGACTACCGCGATAAAGTGAACTACTTTACATCGTGATACAACGTCCATGCCTTAAAGAATTCAGTCTTGTAGGTCCTGGGCTCGATTTCTGCTCAGGACCGAACAAGCGCGAGCTGCTCTCGTGCACCGAGGCTACCCATGTGAGTCGTTTACCTCCACTACTGAACATGGGCCTCCTCTTTAACAGACCTTGGAAGGCCAAGGTCGTTAAGGGATATTGCCATAATAATCACGCGTAGCAGGTGGATTGTTTATCGCAGTAAGATGATAAGTAATTCTGAGCTGATAGAATCTACTGCCCATCCATCAAGTGTTCCATCCATCCCTTAGTCGCCTCTTACGACACCGATGATATGCTATTATAACCAGAAATGTATGTTAAACTGCAATACATTTTACACATGTAAAACAAATGTATATTACACATTCTATTGTATGAAGTTAGATCAATAGCAAAAGCAATTACTTATATTAAAGCCAACGAGAACTACCGCCAAATCAGCTTATATGGCACAAAATTGTTTGGAAACTAACTATGTATATGGAAATACACAGGACTGTGTTTTGATAATAAGCGATATAGGAAACTGCCACGTGTTTTTATATATGATAACGTTAAATTATAATTACCATTAGATTATAATCTATCCAGCGAGATTGTAAACTGCTGTGATATTGTGCACCGTAACATACCTACGGCTTATTTTTCGGTAGATTATAATCTATCGAAATGAAATTGGTTCTAGCGTTGTGGTCGCAGTTCTAACTTAAACTAACTTTATTATGTTTTTGTCAGCAGTTCATTATGGTTAACAATTTCTCGTCAGTTTACAATCTCGCGAGATAGATTATGATCTAACGGTATTTACAATAATATAACGGTGACATAATGTACACCGTGACTGTTTAGTCGTGGCTTATACTCAGCGAAATTGTGTTTAATATTGTTTGGTAATTATTGTATATAATAATTTAAGATAGAAGGTCCCTTAAGTAGGGACTGAATAAATTAACCGACTTGGTATTACATAGATCTTACAACTTTTTACTGCATAAGAACTGAGTGGCAAGACTTGGTTTTTTTATAAGTTTTTACACACAAAGTTAGTATATATCGATCAATGTAAGTATATAATTTTTCACTAACATTAAATTTAATCAGATTAAAATGCCGTGGAACCTGTGTTAGGGGCGCCCAAAGTAAAAAGCACTGGAGCTCATTTAGCATTGTACTTTTATCAATGCTATGTGAGAAAAATGATAAAAAAAAATAACCACGAAAGCTTAAAAAAAAAATAATAGGTAACACTGATTTTTCCAGCGTTTCCTAACGCAACATCGTTCCGTATTCGCACAAACAAAATGACGAATCGTTTACTTCGCAAACCGTAAATTTAGGCGTCACCCGAACGAATAGTAACCGGTAATTTAGTGATGTGCCTCCCTTACGATATAGGGATGTACCCCTAAAATAGTACCTACCCGTTATAGTGTTGAGTAGTAGGTATGCACCTACGCACAGTCCATAGTAAACGTAGGTAACGTTTAGTATGAAATACTAGTTTTGGTTTGATATCAGTTTGGCAAACAAGATCCGGTTTTTTTCCTGACAAGGTAAATTCCTTTCCACCTGATGTTATGTGGCATAGGCGTCCAAATACAAGGACAGATAGTGGCAACACAGTAGATTATACAGTGGCGTAGCATGGGGGGGGCGGAGGGTGCGGTCCGCACTGGGCGGCACCTTGCCGGGGGCGGCAATGCGGAGGTAGCAGTTAGAAAAAAAAAATTAAAATTAAAAAAAAAGTTAATTTACGGGAACGGGAGTTACGCGGGTGAAACCGCGCGCGGAAAGCTAGTCATTCAATAAAACTAATAAAAGTACTCTTTTTACCATGCCCAAATTTTTTATAATGGATTACAAAAATAAGAGGGCGGCAAATTTGGAATCCGCACCGGGTGCTAGTGACCTATGCTACGCCGCTGAGTAGATATGTACAGCATGTGAGAATATAAAACCCATGAGCTCTTTTTTCGTGATAAAGACCACTCCCGCTCTAGGGAAACAAACTACCGCGACTCAGGGATGAAGAGTCGCGGCAGTTTGTGAAGACAAACAATCAATTCAGCGACACAAAGCACACCCAGACTCAGGACAACTATTTGTGGTTCACTTTTTTATGAAAAACATAGGTAGGTTTATTTTTAATGTTTAATGTTACTTGTCGATAGTAATACTACTGATGGCATTTTCTTCCGCCAGTTATAAGCTCCATTATATTTTAATACAGCTCCCTCTCTAGAGAAACAAATCCCTGTGGCGTGAGGATAATTTACAAACATAATTCACGGACATAAAGCACGCCCAAACTGTTCTGCATCTCAATTCACACAAATATTTGTCCCAGGTGAGAATCGAACCCAGAACACCAGGTCTCAGAAAGGACTACAGTAACCACTGAGCCACCACCGGTGCTATCAAATACAACAATTTTCTGAATCTATCTAGAAAGTAGTTACATTACATATATTTAAGACCAAACGAAATTCCCTTCGGGTGAAATCAACCACCAATTAGATGAAACTAAATTCTCAAGTATTTTAAGCGGTAGCAAACGCTTAAATAAGACGATACAAAACCTCATTCAAACCCAAGAATGAATAAAAGAATGAACTACCTGGCAACTCCGTACACCAAGTAGTTTTAAATCAGAGAATACAATTTTTAAATTTCATTTTTATACGGCAACATTCGCTTTAGCCGTGTTCAAATTTGTAATTCGAATTCGTTGAGAATCGCAAACAGTTTTTAACAGTTTTCTTTTTAATCCGTGTTCTGTTTTTTCAAATTATTACTCACGCTGTGTTTGTTTTTGGAATGAGGTGTGTCTATGTTTTGTGTTTGTTTATGTATTAAGATTTATGTACACAATACTTTGACTGAGATATTTGGTTTACTCGTATCGTTATATTTTGTCTATTTTTGCAATAAAATTCCTGCAATGAGGAAATAAATCCCTGTGTGGCAGGGAATTTATAAACCCATAATTTACGGACACTAATCACACCCAGAACAGCTTTCTATAACTAGTTAACAAAAATATTAGTCCCGGGTGGGAATTGAACGGTTAATAGTTGATAGTTGTTAAGAGACGTGGTGGTCTGGACTAACACGTCTCAGAAGCAACTACCGTAACCACTGCGCCAACAATGCAATTATACTCAAATAATATGTGAAACTTTTAGTGTTGATATTATGTTTGTAATTTTTTTCTCACGCAGAGAAGATTAAACGGATTTACATACAACTTCTTATTACGATATTAATATAAGCTTATTATTTTACATATTTCGACTGAGCCATAGCAAATAGTGTAAATATTTAATAATCTTTTGCCATAATAGGCATGAAGACTAACAAAATATATTTAGTTCGTCAGTTAGATTACTATAACATATTGGGCACGTATTTTTTTATTTATCAAATCAATAAAAAATTCACGAAGATACAGAGCAACAGCAAACTAAAAAGATCAGGAGAGGGGGGTATGTGTCGTAACTACTTGGTAAAATTGTATCTAGAAGTGACTTTACATGAAATTTCAACGAGCTGTATCTTCGTCATATTTTGTTTGAGGAACGAAAAAAAATACGTGTCCAATTATATTTGGTAATCTAACACACGAACTAAATAGATTTCTTTATTCTTCATATGTATTACCATGTTTTTCAGGCGCATTGGTGATCGCTGTAAGGTAGTCATGATGATTATTAAGCTTGAGCTGAAATACGATACTACCCATCCATGGCCTAAAACAAAATTAAGCTTTAAGGCAATCGATTATATTAGGCCGAAAGTATTTATCCTCAGATCTCAAAAATAAGTACGATAACCTCTAAGCCACTGGTGCAGTTAGGGTTGCCAGGTCGCCAAATCTAATAGCCGGACAAATCAGCCAGTTTGGCCGGACATTTGAGTAAAAAGGCCGGACACCCTACATTATTGGGAATTTTGCGACATGTTAATAGTATAGCTTAAAATCAAGTTTTTTATTATTATTACCTGCGCAGGGAGAGGGGAAGGTCTGCGGATTGCAGGAGCAACCGACTGTCAACTAATCTGCGCTCGGTCGCTCGTTTGCGAAATGTTGAAAGCCTAACAAAAGCCGGACAAGCCGGATTCCGTTTATTTTGGCCGGACGCAATCAGAAAGCCTAAGTATGTCCGGCTTTATCCGGACGCCAGGCAACGCTCGATGCAGTAGATAATCATCAAAGCTCTTTAACAGCCCTTTGCAAGCCAGGGTCGTTGAGGGATATTGCAGTAATCACCACGCCTGACAGGCGGATTGGTGATCGCATTAGTTTTAAATTATTAGCTTAAAGCTAGCTATCCTGCCACTACGTGTCTCAATTGTGTTATCGAAGTAAACAAACTGAAATACAGATTACTCGACTACAATATACCTACCTAATTAACTTATTTAACTCAGCGGTTCCCAAAGTGTGCGCCGCCGTAAGGCCTTTACAATAAGGGCATAAGGGGCCTGTGTTTAAATTACATAAAAATCATGTTCCATCTTTTTCAATCCCCTTGCGAGCCACCACACTGGGCCGAGGAACAAGCACCATAACGATGTTTTGCGCATGTTGCTCAGTTTGTGGTTTATAAACCATTTGATAAAGCTGGTGCTCTACTCGTCTTGGTACCACGAGTATTATTTTTATTATAACAGACTGACATTAGTATATTTCATAAAAACCATAAACTTACTAACAAAAAGTAGGTACAAAAACTAATTTTGAAACCTACTGTTGGCGACATATTATGTAATTTTTATTATTTATTGTATTTATATCTTTACACCGCCATATTTTATCCATGTTGTAAATTGTTTCCATCAGTTAAATGTTTGTTTACAAAAAAGTGATGTTTTGAGTTTGAGTGCATCTTGGTATCGGCACGTGATGGATCGCCTTTAATGCCATCTAGCGGATGGCCTTAATGGCGATTCGTCACATTTAAATACTTCCAGAACACATTCGTTGATTTTTTTTATTTGTCATGTAAAATTACCTAAATTATTTGATTAAACATACAAGCCCTGACGTAAGCTGCACCTTTCGTCTTACCTAAATAAAGTGTTCCTTCATGGCTCCGTTATACCTATAAAAAACGAACACTTTTAATACATTTTTTTGGGACTAATCCCTCCCAAACTCCCGCCACTGTAACTCCTGCAAGGCTCTAACCCGTCAGGTTTAGGCTAGTCTAGGCTAGGCTAGGGACATTACAATGTAATGGATCCCGTATCGAATTAAATCCGAAAGTTGGAAATAGTAGGAGTTGGAAGGTAAATTCCACTTTCCTTCAACGCAAAGCGGGAAACATAAATGTACGAATGAGATAAATAATCTCGGAAAGAGACATTTACAATTAGACTGTTAATACTTTTTTTACTGTTTCCTTCATAGCAGGAATTCATGTAATTTTCTAATTAATAATCACTGCCCCACGACTGAATAAAGTTTGAGAACCACTAATTTAACTCATTAGTGGGAGGAAAGAATTTTATAAATTCACATTTTCTTAATCTCGCTCGAGTTTTCTTATTTATGATTAATGACATTTAAATATTTTTTAATTACCTAGGTACCTACCTACCTATGCAATGTCAGCGCTCGTGGTCTGATAGTGGCGCCATGTTTTATTTAGAGAACGGCGCCAGTACGCTCAATGAGCTTTTCGACTGGAGAAATATATCCGCCTGATAAAATTCCGCAGCAATATTATCCAAAATTTACCTACTCTATTACTAATCCCTACTAATAATATAAAAGTGAAAGTAACTCTGCCCTTTAGTTACACGGTCACGCCTAAACCACTGAACCGCATAAAACGAATGTTTTGTGCCACTGTCACTCTAGTTTAAGCTGACCCCACATTGGGCGTGCACGTCTCTCGATCACCTATGCGTGAATGTGCGTGTGTATTTGTACATAAATCTATACTAATATTATAAAGAGGAAAGATAATAATATGATTGCTTGTTTCCATTGTTCCAGTTCCGATTTATAAAATTCGCCATTAGAAAGCTACGTTATCCAGGAGAAAGTAATTGTTATATTTCATTATGAAGTTCCAATGGGAACTGGAGCTACGAAGGTGAAATCGCGGGCGGAAAGATAGTAAAAAAAAAAAAACCCAGTCAGATTTAAAAAAAACAATACACGTCCAGAACATACTGATTCATCATTATTACTAAAAGCATCATCCTGCCATCCTAATATTAATCTAGAGACGTGACAAACCACTGTAATTTGTAACTATCAATATCGTAGTGCGGCACTGATATCGATTTACCGATGTCATTAATCGATCGACTGATACTTGTTGTAGTTTATGGTATTAATATGGACGATAGAGGCCTGTCTATGGATGGTGATTAATTTAGTAACATGAGTAAAGCAATGG
Source organism: Nycteola revayana (assembly GCA_947037095.2). NCBI lineage: Eukaryota > Metazoa > Arthropoda > Insecta > Lepidoptera > Nolidae > Nycteola > Nycteola revayana. Next base: position 11,545,405 of record OX344841.2, on the reverse strand, counting down.
TATTGAGCCTTGTTAATAGGTATAGTTTATAGCAAGAATATGATATGTAAGGGGCGTCCTAAATATATGCCTAATCTTGAACAATAGATATCACGTAGGTATTGTTATAACGTTAGGTAAGATATTTGCAAAAAAATGTCTATTTTGATAACTAGTTGTGGTGGCCACACCCCCCGGTGTAATACAGATTGGGGGATCACCGTTTGCTTGTATTATATAAGGTGCTATAAAAATATCTGCCACGGCTTTAATGGGAGGTAGTATTATGTTTAAAGATTACAATAGTGAAGAGCTTTCGTACCCCGGAACAGTTATTTCAATTTGAGAAAATAAATAAGTTAAATAAACATTGACTATACTCTGCATAAAGCCGTTCACAAATTACGCGCGATGTGTCGCATCGTCAATGAAAACAACTGCTATCTCTTTCCATCTGTTCCGTGAATGAAAACTGAAATCACTATCTGTACGTGTAGGTACGCAATAATACGCTGTCAAACAAGTGTTTTAAAAGTGCAATTACTTACCAGCTTCTGCAATCTTCCAAAAAACTTAAGTGAATAAGATGATAAACTTCCCATCACACTTAAAACAGGCTTTGGACTGTCAAGTTAGTGTAAGAATCGCAATTTTTTTCTTATTATTTTTAAACAATAGGTAGGTACTTAGATTGATATCCAATAACGATAAATTACAGTAACTTGGCGTGTTTAAAAGTTAATCATCTTATTTACAACAATTGCACCGTATTTACAGTTATTTACACACTCCCTACCTACTTATCTACAAAACTGTTGCACTAGTCCGCGTTGCACACAAATGTAGGCACGCTTACATACGTGTCTCTTAACTTTGTTTAATGTGACATCCGTTTCACTTTTTAATTGTCTAAATGCGCGTTTGATTCGCCTTATTAGTTCTACCACACTTCTGATATCATGTCCGGTTCAGCCGTACACTAGGTCCTTTACACGACCCCACAAAAAAAAAGTCTAGAGGGGTTAAATCCGGCGAGCGATTAGGCCACGGCACTGGCCCTCCTCGGCCCGGGCCTATCCAACTTTCACCGCCGTACCACACACCGTTTAAAAATTCCCGTACGTTGATGGCGAAATGAGGTGGTGCTCCATCATGTTTGAAGTGCAGCCCTCTTATCTCTTCAAGAGGAATACGTTCCAACATTCTTCTCACACGGGTTCGTAGTAAACGCAGATACGACTCTCCGTCCAGTCTGTCCAAGAACACTGGTCCTAGTATTCTGTTCCCCAGTATCTAGTGTTAATTACACGCACATTAACACTAAACCGAGTCTGAAAATGGTCAGGCCGCACAACACTACGTCGGAGTACACTAGTATGGAGGCCTGCCTGCGTCAACCGGAGGCGGGTCAAAGCGGCCGTGGTCTCTAAACCTGTACACGGCATCCAGAATGGTATGATGACTAACTCGCACACCAAACCTCTGCTGGTATAAGTTCACGGCATGTGCAATTACGGAGTTACACTCGCGGTAGCACAATACCATTTCAAGGTATTCTTGATTAGAATACCGTCGTCTGGGAGGCATTTTTAATAAAGGCGCGCGATATTCCCGTCGCTGACCGCTAAAACTATCTTCCGAGCGGCGCGGGGGACGAGGGGCGACTGGCGAGCGCCCGGTGGCGATCGGCTAGCGCGTGCGACGAACGGGGTAGTGCGGGTGCGGGTGCGGGCGCGCGGGGCTGTCCTTTCCTTTGACAACCGCCGCGCGATAAGAATGGCAACAGCGTACCTATGAATTCGGTGCGGCGCGCGGCGTGCGGTGCGGCAACAGCTTATTAAGTCTACAGAATGGTGTTATGCCAATAAATCAATTCAAATTTATACGCACAATTTTTTGTATGAAAAAAAAATATTACACATTATCAATAATTTTTCTTCACTACTGTAATCTTTAAACATAATACTACCTCCCATTAAAGCCGTGGCAGATATTTTTATAGCACCTTATATACTAGCTTTCCGCGCGGTGACACCCGAGTCCCTCCCGTTCCCGTGGGAACTTCATGATAAAATATGACCAATAGCCTTCCTCGATAAATGGGCAATATAACTCTGAAAGAATTTGTCAAATCGGATTAGTAGTTCCTGAAATTAGCGCGTTCAAGCAAACAAACTCTTCAGCTTTAATTATTTATAGGTATAAGATATCATATTCATCATCGTAAGATTATCTTGTATTATAGTTTTCATCATATATCCCTTAGTCGCCTCTTACGACCATAGTAGGATATCTTGTGTTCTTCATCAGCCATTTGACGTCCACTGCTGAAAATGGGCCTCCTCTCTACAGACTTTGTGAAACCAATATCTTTGAGGGATTTTGACATAATCACGCTTGGCAGGCGGATTGGATATCGCTGCAATATGGTGAGTATCCTTGAACTGGTAGATGCTATTGCTCATCCATCAGATATAGGTATATTCCATAGGTACTCACCTCTTACGACATCCATAGTAAGATATGGAGTGGTCTATTCTAAGCCGGAAACCACACAGCGAATAGAAATATATTAGCTTCAAAGGAAAGTAATTAACAAACATTTGAGCTATGAATAGCTTTTGTCTCCGGTAATTCTGTTTGTTAAGCCTCTCACAAAACAGTGTAAGCCTCCGTGTGAATGTAATTTAAACGCACAGACGTCACGCCACATAGTCCTCATTTTGAATATTAAAGAAGATATTTAATGGAATCAGGCGTTGCTTTGCGGAAAAAGGGCTTTCGTCAAGGGGCCGTCCATTAATCACGTGATCTTTTTTTAAGCATTTTTTAACCCCCCCTCCCCCTTGGTGATACATGGAGGCTTAAGACTACCCCAAACATCACGTGTATTATTAGTATCTCCAAAAAATCTTATTTTTTTTTTAGAATATTTTAGAATATTATCTTAAATATCATTTTTCAGTTGCTTAGTTATAAAATGAGAAGTTTGATCACGTGGCCAATAAAGAATTGTGTGGCTGGACTTATAATTTCCCAAAAATAAATACACGTGATTCGTCTTACTACACCCCCCTCCCCCCTTGTGACATTTCGTGTTTTTTGTCAAACCCCTCCCCCCCCCCCTTTCAAGCCTCACGTGACTAATGGATGGGCCCCAAGCGGTCGGGTCATTTGTGTAGTAGAATTCGACGAGGTAACACCACCCTCATGAAGCTCCTTGGAGGAGCGAAACACGTGTCGGGTCTTCGGCTGGTGATTGTATTTTTGCACGTTTTATTTGTCCTTCCTGCATGTTGTGCATAATCTTGGCGGGTAGAAGAGCAGACGTGCATAAAGGCATTCCAGCATTTTGACACATTTTTTAGAAAAATGAACACCAGATATTTGGTTTTTAATTTAGATTATTAAAGAAGAGTTTCACAAATAACGTACCTCTTCATTATTATTTTTTATTTTATTATTGATTTATTTTTAGGGTTATGAAGGGGCCAATGCAGCCTGCATTCAGGGAACGTTGCATGTAGCATAGATGGGTAGGTATAGTTAATATTTTATAAGTTAACTTTATCTTAGATTAGTTAGATATACTATATGCCTTTTATTACTATATGCCCGCGTAACTCCAGTTACCGTGGGCATAGTGCTAGTACGTACCCTCAATCAAATGCTCAACAAAAGTAAGTGCAACGTTAATTTGAGTGCGAAAATACCTTCAAATCGTCTCGTTACTAATACCTATGAAATTTCCGTTTTGTATGAAAAATTTAAACGATTTTTTTTCAAGTATTTTTTATTTGTATTAATCGAAGTAATCACCCATGCAATTAATGCATCATTGCCAACGCAGTGGCAATTTATTGATGCCCTTCTTAAAGAAATCAGCTGGACGGGAGGCAACAAATTCTTCAAAGGCATTTTATACTGCCTCTCGGGTATTGAATTTTTTTCCCGCCAAGAAGTTATCCAAATTCTGGAAAAAGTAGTAGGGCGGATGACGGAGAGCTTCCAACCCCAGTTCTTGCAACTTGGAGACCGTCTGCTGTGCAGAATGAGGTCGCACGTTGTCGTGCAGGAGCAGTGGAGACGAGCGATTGACCAATGCTGGTTGGAGATGTGCCAGCTTCTCCATCATTGTGTTCAGTTCTTCACAGTACACATCTGCAGTTATACTCACCCCGTTTGGTAAGAAGCTGTGATGAATGACACCGGCGCTAGACCACCAAACAGTGACCATCACTTTTCTAGGGGTAAGTTTTTATTTAGGGCATTGTTTAGGTGCTGAACCAGGATCCAACCAACTTGCTGAGCGCTTGCGGTTATCAAACAGAATCCATTTTTCATCGCAGGTAACAATGCGGTTCAAAATTCCTTCATTTGTGTGTCTGTTGAGCAGTGCAAGGCAGGTCTCGACGCGTACTTCGCGCCGGCGATCATTGAGTTCGTGGGGCACCCATTTGTTAAATTTTTTTACCTTGCCAATTTGATGCAAATGGACCAATATTGTTTTGACGCTAACGTCAAAAGCTGCTGCTAATTCAGCCGTAGATTGCGTATCATCAGCTTTCACAATCGCCTTTAATTCGTCATTGTCGACCAAAGTCTTCGGACGACCGCGAGGTTCATTTTTCAGGTCGAAATTTCCAGAACGGAAGCGAGCAAACCAATAACAGGTGGTGCGTTGGTTTGTTGTGCTAGCTCCGTAAACGTCGTTGATGTTGCGTGCCGCTTGTGCCGCGTTGCTGCCACGACGGTACTCATATTCCATTATTCCATAATAACTCGAATTTTTAACGTATCCATGACGACGAAAAAGATTGAAATGCGATGAAAATGTAACACTAATCAATAAACAAATGACAACTTTTGGAAAAAAACCATGTTTTAAAATAAAATTAATTTGAAATTAGAATTATTAGCCAAACAAAAATTTTGATTTGAAATGGCCAGTACTGCAGAACGGCAATTTCATAGGTAAAGACCTAATATATTAAAAGCGTAGCTTCGCGTAGTTATTAGAATATGTATTATTAGAATTATAGTCACATGAGTCATACTTGATTGAAAGAAATTATGATCCCTAAAAAACGTATCAGTACCCCGTGGATAGTCTCTGTTTCTAATAATTAATTAGCAGGATCATTTGCCATCAGTAATTACCTACTATCGAACCGTAACATTAACATTTTAAAATAGGCACATGTTATCTATACATCTCTATACATATAACATAAATGTAGCGGTGGAATGTCTGTAGAAAAAAAAGCGCTAAAAACCGAGTCGTGGGGGATATCCAGATTTTTTTCAATTTTTTTGTTTCTCTGTCTGTGTGTACGGATCTGTTGAACTTATTTAAAGGAGACTTTTCATGGAGATACCTTACATCCCCGGTCGTTAAATTTTAATTTAATTTAATCACAGAAAATTAATAAATTCCCATAGAATACCTAGTATAAAACCGAAGGAATAACTAACACCACGCGGACAAAGTCGCGGACATCAGCTTGTTTACAAATAAAGTTACCCTCAAGGAAACGGCAATTATGTAAGTAGGTAGGTACATATACCTAGTACCTACCTTCATATACATATAATTATTCTTCCGTACAATAATTTAAAAGACAAAATAAGTTCCATCCAGTACTTGTCAATACAAGATAATACACTAAATCTACTACCCGTTCGTACCTCCAACCTAGATTTAGTTTGTTTAGTTTGTTTAGTAGAACCTACCTTAGATTATATGTACTTCTTTGTCATTTTAATCTGAAATTTTTATTGGTATTAAAAAAGTAGGTAGGTACTTACTTATAATAATCTACAAAAAAAAATCGCTGATTATTAGCAACAAATGAAAAAATACAGTATGTTTCTATCAAACATACTTAATTGATTTTTAAAGGGGCTACCCACAACATACTTACCTATTCGTCTTTATTTTCTAAGCCATTCTTGAACTTGGTTCTAGGAAATCCTTTTCTCGATGTAGGTAAACCGGGCATTTTAATATACCTACGCCAAAGTTTTACGATCAACAACAAAGTCACGGTGGCACAAACTATTAGTCTCGACAACAGTCGCCATCAAATACGACCTCCATAAAGATGTTATGCTCTGCACATGACTCGACACGTCGACGAATAGTAAATGCGCATTGACTCACAGTATTTTTGTATGCTCATGCTTGTGCTAAACGGTTTTTTTTCGTACGGGAATACGCTTCGTTAGCCACGAGGCTTTTGCTACTAAACCGGGAATAAAGTCGAGCAGAACTCCAGCCTAAATAAATGGTTTCAAAACTACAAACTAAGCAACCGGCGCAAGGGGGTGCGCCCCCTGTAACGCTTGAGGCATACCTACACTCTAATATATACTAAAAGTTAAGACTTTTAGGAGAGTGAAGTGCATCTATCTCCTCCTTATCAACTGGATTTTGGAGTAGGAGAGTCCTATTGACAAGGATCGTGCTGAGCTTAACACAGCGGCGGCCTTACCCATTGCGAGGCTCCGGGCGGCAGGTCGTTGCGAGGCCCTTTTTTTTCGTGAAAAGTGTGTGACGCGAAAGTAAGTCTGGTTGTTGATTTGGGTATTTGTCATGTTTAACGAGAAATGCTATACCTAGCTAGAAACGCTATGCTAATTTGAGTTTTAAAATCAACAAATACAGAGATGATAAATTTTAAAATTGATGTTTGCAGCGTTTCCTAGGACTGAAATCTTTAATTAAAGCACAATGATTTAATGAATAAGCTACGCCATTTGGATTATCTTTGTAAGAGAGGGCATCGGAAGGTTCTTAGCAAACTAAGGGTTGGGAGGGCGAGGGGGGACGCGTCGCGTTCGCGGGCACACTCCTCTCCGGCGGGTCGGATAGAGTGGTCTCTGTGTAGTGGTGCTAGTTTCTTGCAGTCTCTGTACTGCTAGTTGGTAAGTTGTGATCTCGTCGTCCGGGTCGTCTAGGACGCCCCGAGGCCGACGGTGTTTACGACGCTTTGTAGGCAAAGGCCTGTAGTCGGATGCTGCAACAACCAACGGGTTTGGGTGTTGAGCCACGGATTCAAAGAAGCGTTCTGACGCCTCTTTCAGCCACTGCTTGATGGAAGGCAGTTGGAGATCAGAATGCAGATTGCGATTACGAATGAACCACGGTGCCCCGGTGGCACGTCGAGTGAATCTACTTTGGACAGTTTGTAAGCGGTACAAACTGCTAGATGCTGTATGAGCGAATACAGTGCTCGCGTACGTCATAATCGGCCGTATAGACGTGGTATAAATCCTAACCTTGTTATCAAGTGATAGTTTACTGCGTGAATTTAAAAGACAGTGTAGTCGACTGAGCGTAAGTGAAGCCCGTGCACGAACGGTTTCTACATGCACTCTAAAGTTTAGCTTTCAGCCAAGGATTCCGCCTAAGTACTTAGCTTGCCGTTCCCAAGGGATTGGTTCGCCAAAAATCTTGACCGGTGGAATGACCGGTGGGCTGTTGAATCTCGAGACCATATGACAAGTAAAACTACAAATTCGTTGGTAGTTATTTCCTTTTCTATGAATGATGATGAATTTCATTCACTGACCAACTGACAACCTATTGTATTTTCTGCTAAATCCTTTAACGCATCACATATATCGCTTAGTCGGTATTTAACGGCCTTCACCAATGCTACCCTGTAATCACCCAAGTGTTTCCGATCACACACTCCTTCACCAGATCCAATCTTTTTATTTTCGAGCCCGTATAGTCGACACGGAAAGCAGTAAACGGCATCTTTAGTTTGTGAATAAATCATCCAGATCCTGCTAAGCTTTTCATCTTTAACTAAGTAATATCTTATAATAATGATATTCGGTTAAACGCCGTCTATTATCATTTACCGGAAATAAAACAACTTTAACCCAGATTGGACCTTTTGATACAATCGCAGTTAGGTCTACATCAGAAATTGTTATGGGCCACAAACCGAGGTCATTTAGAGGATTCAGATTTTCCATTTCAGAAGTCATTGACTTGGGCTCAGATTCGTATTCTTGACTGGATAACGTTAACAGCGGTACTGTTAACCTAAGAGACAAAGATGTAGTTAATTCATCATCATCCTCGCTGTTTTTGGTACATGATGGCGGCGGAATGATGTGGAAGGAATTTTTTACAGCTGGATCAGGATAAGAGTCACTTTCAGTCAATAAATGTTTTGTAGAGGTTGGTTGATCGTCACTTTTTATATATTTATATAAAGATCCACGTAGATTTTTTTTTGATAACTCCTTTCCTATTTCAACTACCTGACTCAAATTTTCTACCGGCATCACGAACGGGTCGAGGGGCTTTTGGGACCGGAACCGCGGTCCCGGATTCCACCTATAAATTAAATATTTATTTTTCAGTAGTATTTTGGGACCACAAATATAGATTAAAATATGTCTTACGAAAGTACGGTCAACCAAAAAATTTTGAATAAGTATAAATAAAACTATTTTTATTAACTAATAAATTGTCTTTTATTGCTAAAATCACAGCTTACTATTGGAATGAAAAAATATGTAGGTCCTTATTAAGAAATATAATTATTATAGATACTATATAGACATGATAATAATGTTCAAAAATGAAATACAACAGTTCAATAATTAAAAACATGTGTTTTTATCCCTTACATCTACACATTGCACATAACAATCTCCTACCTAAATTTAACGTCCAAAATAAATGACCAGATAAGTGTTGGTCATTGTCTAGAAAAATTTAGATTTTAAAGCTAATCAATTTTCAATACTTTTGAGACTGATGCAACATTATTTTATATTGTTAAAATGTTTAATGTTAACTTCAAGACTATTGATTAAATTCAAATAATTATTAACATGTATGCGAGACTAATTTTATATATATTAATAGGTATAGCGGTTTTATGTTGTTGTTTATTATGCTGTTTATTATTTTTAAGTTAAGACAATGCTGTGATTTTAAAAATAAAATAAATATTTAATCATTTTATAAAAATTGTTGTGAGACTGATTTTATATATTGTAAGTAAAAAGATCTTTCATATTTTTGTCAGTTCTTTGCCTTAAAATAGTAATTGTTTTCAATAAGTGTAGAGATTTTTATTACTGCTGCCATGTGCTCACTAAGATACTGTTTATTTTTGACGCTAAATTTTTTTTGTAGGAGATTGTAATATGCAATGTGTAAGGGATAAAAACATAAATGTTTTTAATTGAACTGTTGTATTTCATTTTTAAACATATTATCATATTTTATATAGTATAGTAATTATATTTCTTAATAAGTACCTACATATTTTTTATTCCAATAGAAAGCTGTGATTTTAGAAATAAAAGACAAATTATCATTTAACTAAAATAGTTTTTTTATAATTATTCAAATTTTTTTGGTTGACCGTACTTTCGTAAGACATACTTTACTTTTTTTATTTGTGGTCCCAAAATACTACTGAAAAATAAATATTTCATTTATAAGTGGAATCCGGGACCGCGGTCCCGGTCCCAAGAGCCCCACGACCCTCACGAACACGCGAACTCATTTTGTAAATTAAGTTTTGTTTTTTATTTGCACAAACAGAAATAATTTTAAGTAGGTATCAAAGTTTTTTTCACTTTTTCACCTTACTTAATACTTAAAATATTATAATTTACACTCTTTCAGCTCACTCAATACTTTAAGAACGTAAAATTATTCATTAAATAAAATGGAAATATATGTAGGTACGGTAGGTACAGTAATGATTTTGTAACTCATACTGCAAGCAATATAATTCCAAGGTGACAAAAGTTGACGAACGCAATGAAACACGGGGATTCTCCGAGCGATAAAGGGGCCAAACATTATGTCTCGATTCCCGAGCTGACCCGAGTGCTATGCGATTTAAAACCGATCTACGTGTTACGTAGCGTGATATTCGAGTTTTTCATTTATGTTTTGGACGAATGAATCAATCAAGGATCAAAATAAAAATATTAAAATAAAAATATATTAAAAAAATATATATTGCTTGGATTGTTGCGCGAGGCCCCTGCAAGAGCGAGGCCCCGGGCGGTTGCCCTGTTCGCCCCCCCCTAAGGCCGCCTCTGGCTTAACACATAGCCATATTACCAAGGCTGCTTTGCCGAGTTTTTAAGCAATTTAATACGGCTAGAGCCTAGTTCTCCTTGGAGTAGCAAGTTTCGTGCCTAGTTAAGTAGGTACCTTATGTCCGAAAAGACGCACCGAAGAAGCCGTTTCTCTTTTTGAAGATGAAAACACGTCAAATAATATGGATTCGCAAATTATTATTTCTGAACGAAATACAATTGTTGCTGTTTCTGTCACTTGTCAGTGTCAATTTGACGACATAAAGAAACGTCAATGATTTCTGCTTTAGGCAAATGTACTATTTACTTCTACTAGTTATCTGGGCTAGTAGTAGTACTAGTTATCTAGTAGTCTAGTCTACTATTTACTACTACTTATTTAAAATAATAGATTAGTTTTTTTTGTGTGGAAAATAAGAATTAATTTAGATTAACTATATTTTAAACCTTACCGTGCATTAGCGTAAAACTAAACGTATCTAACACAAGAAAACCTATACCAATGAGTAAACAGTAAACACGTATGTTTAAGGCAAATTGTGATCATTTTAATGTGTGCTTTATTTTGTTAGTATTTTTGCTGTTTCTAAAGATAAACAACAAAAATGCGTATTAAATAATATCTGGCGAAGTTACTTGTTATTTCCAAACGTCTCAGACATCAATAAATGTCAATCTCCAATCTGCTTTCATTGAACTGTGCGTGTTATTATTCTATTTTTTCAAAATGTTTATCTATTCTATATAAAAGTTATTCTATTCTATATATTAAGTTCTTATTTATTCATAACTTTATCTTTCTATATAAAAGTTACAGGTCCGAACACTATTACGCTAATGTTATTGAGACTTGAGAACTTATTTTTCATTGATTCATTTTAATATACCTACCTACTCTCGCTTGGTGGTTTCCAGCTTAGAATATAACATTCCATATATGGAGAGTTATGGTAGATATGATGTAACTAAGGGACATACTTACACCTGATCGATGGGCAGCAGCATCTATCAGCTCAAGGGTAGGTACTCACCATAGTAGTTAAAACAATTACTTCCAAAATTGTCCCTCTAAATTGGATATTATTGTTATACCACTCATTTTTCTTGTGACATTTTATTAATAATTATATGGTTTACTGACCATAATTGTTATCTTTATGTTGGCAATATTTTTTCTGGTAATTCTCATTTCAACAAACAATATTATTTTGTTTGTTGAAATGAGAATACCTAGTTAAACTAGGTATTGTATCAATAATTGTCTCAAAACCACCTCTTTCTTCATGACTATATTGAAATTGATGTATGCTTATACTGATTTTTTGTATTTTTCCAGGATTTCAAATTCCAAAAAGAACAATGTAAGTACTACATCAAAGACAGTTTCAAAAATACACCTTTTTACACTGAAGTGAATGAACAAGGCCACATTACAAGTTCACTTAGTAAGTTACTTGTTCATCTAGAAATCAATTTATCAAAACAGCTTGTCCGTTCTGTCCACACTCTTTACACTGTAAATCCATGAGCAGTCATTACCAGCAGTGTGCCAAAAAACTAAAAAATATTTTATGCAATTTAATTTAGACATGCTTGACCCATAATAGTAATATAATAACCCCTGATATAAGGGAGAATAAAAAATAAAACTTATATTCTATAGTAATATTATAAAGGGTTAAAGTTTGTGAGGTTGTAATTGAAGGGGGTTGGTTATCTTTGGATGTACTGATTTTGAGAATAGAAAGCCACCTTATTTGTGAGTGACTACAAGGTCCCCACCAGTATTCCTCTCTTTATTGTAAAAATATATCTTGTTTTAAAACAACTTCTACACTACTTTATTGTGAAAGACTACAAAAAGGTACACGATTTACAGACACAGGCCATCCAGACTTAGAGCAGCTATCTATTGGTTCATCCAAGTGGAAATCAAACCAAATACCAGAACCGAGAAGTAACAGTCATAACCTCAGAATTACCCATGTAGTCAATTATATTTATTAATTTTTAATGTAATCTTCCTATATTTTTCAGTGACTGGAAACATAGCGAAAAAAATTTACTAGGGTGTTCAATCCACCTGCCAAGCGGACTGTCCATGTTCTGCAGTGGACATTACACAGGCTGATCATAATGGAGACACAGCAAATATGTCTGAAGCAACACATTGGTAACTCTGACCTCTGAGGGTTTGGACAGATTGAGAGGCTGATCCAAGATACACCATGATTTTGTAATAGTTCCTGGGCCTGATGATTTATTATCGGTATCACTATCAAAATGTAAGCTGACAATTTTACAATAAACATATCTATAGATACAAATATATAAAGTTGAAGAGTTTGATTGCTTGAACATGCTTCAATGATATTCTATTTCTTTCAGATTCTTTCAGTGTTAGATAGCCCATTTATTGAGGAAGGCTATAGGCTATATTTAATTATGAAATTCCGACGGGAACGGGAGCTACATGGGTGAACCCGCGCATGGAAAGTAAGTAATATTTAAAATGTATTTTTTACAAACATGTTCTCCCTCAATTTCACGGGGCAACCATTAATGATCACAGTGTACAGAAGTTCATACTAGGTCTGTATGTGTACAAAATTTACTGATAGGTTGGTATTATGAAGTTGACAAAATTAAATATGTGTATTACAATATCAAGATAAGTAGTAAATAGTCATGTTTTTTGGAAGAAATAGAAATTTTTGACGTGATTGCACCTAGTTGTGTAATAATTCCTCAATCCCAACAGCCACCATACTGAGCCGAGGTCCAAGTCCCACAACGCCTATAGTGCGGTTACTTAGTTTATAGCTTGTAACCCATTTATGGAGCATTCCTCGCATTTATGCCTGGTAAAGATGCAAAAGCCTTTGGCTAAGGCTAACTTCATCTATAGCCATAGTCTGTCCAAAAAAAAACCAATATGCTTATGATTAAAATGAATTACTTAAAATTCCAGGTAAAAAGCATGAGGAGTAAAGAAATAAAATCTGAAAGCAACTTTGAAGAGAATTTCACCACTAATTGCTAAACAGTACCGATAGATGGTGCCAAGCATTCTACTAAGAAACATAGAAAGATACATTTGAAGCTAAGAAACAGGGCTGGAGCTCTGGAACTCACCTGTATTGCCTACATCTGTCCGAAAATTTGAAAATTTGTAGCTCAATTCTACAGATTAAGGTTTTTGGAGGTAGTGGATTCTACTATGCCATGGAGGTTGTCATAATACAAATAGGCTGTAAAATACGACCCGTTAATGCAGAGTAGCTGTACAGTGCGGGCGCAATTAGCTCATCAATTATTATAATAATTACTTTTTATGACTTAGTCATAGGTACGCTGACAAACCGTACTGTAACTGTACTTGTACCCTGTTCACAAGCAAGTCCTATTAATATTAAAAGGCAATATTAAATAGTTAATTTTCTTTATAAAAAAAATTACCTTTCTCTGTCCTATATTGCTGTGCCCATGTATTTAAATTTTTAAGACCTAGCATGGAAGCTATAAAGATTACAATTTTAATTACGTTATTACCTATATCAGTAATTATTGCTTTAAAAAATTCAATTACCTTCAAGTAAATATGGCTTATAATACAGGGTAATAAGTTCCATTTTATTTCATTAGGTTTTGTTGTTATTTCTTTTTAGCTCAATTATTAATTATAATTATCCTCCTGATAGATTTCCGATTTCGATTTCCATCTGCGCAGTGTCTAGCGTTGATAGCTAATCTCCTGATAAAGTGGATAAATCTCATATTTCATAAGTCGATTTATGAAAAGAAGTTAGGTCGGCATCAGTTGATTGCGTGTGGTTTTTGTTAAATGCTGCTCATTATTGTCCACAGCTAACTCCGATTGTCTACATTTTCTTTATGGTCCAACATACATTATTATTTCTCAACAAGGCAGTCTATGGATTTAATACGTAGTACATAGTTGTACCTACGTAGGTACGGGTTAAATTCATGATTCACTTCCCTTTCATAATAAAAAAAATGTTATTAAATTCGTTTGTGTAAGTACAACGATTTATGCTATTCTTCGCGGACACCTTTCTTTGTATTTTATACAATAACTAAAAACGAATGAAAAAGTGTATATTATTAAAAACAAAATAAAGACCATTAAGCTAATAGCCAAGCACGGGAAACGAAAAGAAATAAATAAATAAAATAAAAAAAGTTTTTATTTACGTAAACCTATTACAGGCATTTGCAAATAGTCAAAACATATTTGGCTCATTAACATAATATATTTAATTTATTAATTTAGTTTAATTATTATAGTTATAATAATAATAAATAGTTTGTATTAGATTTTTTATAGCTTTAGCGTAAAAGCTGTCAGGTATGAAAATAGAATTTTATTTTTATCTATAATTTAATAGTCTAAAGTTCTGTCATTTGAGTATGTTATTATTTAGATAGACCATAAGCATATCGTCGGACGCGATTTTATGCTACCACCGGATCCAATACGCCCCAACTGAGAAGATCCGGCGAAACAAACTCAGTGGGGTATTCTACTGCCGGTTTAATCGCGGCCTCATTGAGACGATCCGGCGAAACATACTCAGATGGGCATGTCAACATTATTTAGGTCCAGTTATTGTCTTTATTTAGTTAATTAGTTAAAATAGAATATAAAAATTCAAGGCCAAGTGCGAGTCTGACTCGCACACGAAGCGTTCCGTACCAATTTCAAGTGCCAATTGCCAATAAAAAAGCGTATGTTTATGAAATTAAATGGTTTTTTATTTTTATATTTACGATTTATGACGTTTTAAAAAAAACTACTTACTAGATCTCGTTGAAACCAATTTTCGGTGGAAGTTTGCATGGTAATACATGGTACATCATATATTTTTTTTAGTTTTATCATTCTCTTATTTTAGAAGTTACAGGGGGGGGGGGGCACACATTTTACCACTTTGGAAGTGTCTATCGCGCAAACTATTCAGTTAAGAAAAAAATGACATTAGAAACCTCAACATCATTTTTGAAGATAGATAGATAGGTACCACACACGAATGGGATCGATGAATTTTTTTTTTTTTGAGTTTCAGTACTATGTATGGGGAACCCCAAAATGTATTGTTTTTTTTCTATTTTAGTGAGAAAATCTTAATGCGGTTTACAAAATACATCTACTTACCAAGTTTCAACATTATAGTTCTTATAGTTTCGGAAAAAAGTGGCTGTGACATACGGACGGACAGACAGACAGAATCTATAAGGGTTCCGTTTTTTGCCATTTGGCTACGGAACCCTAAAAAGGGAGGATTGTCCCTCCCGTGCGCGTTCAACACTTTTGTTTGGTTTTCAACCGACTTAAACAAGAGAAGGTTCGCAATTCGACTGTATTTTAATTTATAATAATACTAGCTGACCCGGCAGACTTTGTACTGCCTCAATCGATAAATAAAAGACCTAAACATTTGTATAAAATAAACTGGCCCGGAGAAACTTCGTTTATGCGGTGTCCTACATCTACCCTACTCCTACCCCTACCCTACCCCTACCCCGACCCCTAGACGGCCGACATATGTATTTAGCCAGGAGGCTTTTGCTACTTCACCGGGCATAAAGGCGAGCAGAGCTCCAGCCTAGATAAATGGTTTAAACACTACAAACTAAGCAACCTGCGCAAGAGGTGCCCTTCCGATGCCCTCGTAGACCCGAAGTCCGGGTCTACGAGGGCATCGGAAGGGCACCCGAAGTCCGAGAGGCCCGCGAACTGTAAAGTACACAGCTGCACAAAACTCCCCTAAAGAAACTAACTAAAAGCCAGAATCCCTCAATCTCCCCGTCAGCGACCGCCTTGAGCCGAGGTCCAAGTCCCACAGGGGACGCCCTCTTGCGCAGGTTGCTTAGTTTGTAGTGTTTAAACCATTTATCTAGGCTGGAGCTCTGCTCGCCTTTATGCCCGGTGAAGTAGCAAAAGCCTCCTGGCTAAATACATATGTCGGCCGTCTAGGGGTCGGGGTAGGGGTAGGGTAGGGGTAGGAGTAGGGTAGATGTAGGACACCGCATAAACGAAGTTTCTCCGGGCCAGTTTATTTTATACAAATGTTTAGGTCTTTTATTTATCGATTGAGGCAGTACAAAGTCTGCCGGGTCAGCTAGTATTATTATAAATTAAAATACAGTCGAATTGCGAACCTTCTCTTGTTTAAGTCGGTTGAAAACCAAACAAAAGTGTTGAACGCGCACGGGAGGGACAATCCTCCCTTTTTAGGGTTCCGTAGCCAAATGGCAAAAAACGGAACCCTTATAGATTCTGTCTGTCTGTCCGTCCGTATGTCACAGCCACTTTTTTCCGAAACTATAAGAACTATAATGTTGAAACTTGGTAAGTAGATGTATTTTGTAAACCGCATTAAGATTTTCTCACTAAAATAGAAAAAAAACAATACATTTTGGGGTTCCCCATACATAGTACTGAAACTCAAAAAAAAAAAAATTCATCGATCCCATTCGTGTGTGGTACCTATCTATCTATCTTCAAAAATGATGTTGAGGTTTCTAATGTCATTTTTTTCTTAACTGAATAGTTTGCGCGATAGACACTTCCAAAGTGGTAAAATGTGTGCCCCCCCCCCCCTGTAACTTCTAAAATAAGAGAATGATAAAACTAAAAAAAATATATGATGTACCATGTATTACCATGCAAACTTCCACCGAAAATTGGTTTCAACGAGATCTAGTAAGTAGTTTTTTTTAAAACGTCATAAATCGTAAATATAAAAATAAAAAACCATTTAATTTCATAAACATACGCTTTTTTATTGGCAATTGGCACTTGAAATTGGTACGGAACGCTTCGTGTGCGAGTCAGACTCGCACTTGGCCTTGAATTTTTATATTCTATTTTAACTAATTAACTAAATAAAGACAATAACTGGACCTAAATAATGTTGACATGCCCATCTGAGTATGTTTCGCCGGATCGTCTCAATGAGGCCGCGATTAAACCGGCAGTAGAATACCCCACTGAGTTTGTTTCGCCGGATCTTCTCAGTTGGGGCGTATTGGATCCGGTGGTAGCATAAAATCGCGTCCGACGATATGCTTATGGTCTATCTAAATAATAACATACTCAAATGACAGAACTTTAGACTATTAAATTATAGATAAAAATAAAATTCTATTTTCATACCTGACAGCTTTTACGCTAAAGCTATAAAAAATCTAATACAAACTATTTATTATTATTATAACTATAATAATTAAACTAAATTAATAAATTAAATATATTATGTTAATGAGCCAAATATGTTTTGACTATTTGCAAATGCCTGTAATAGGTTTACGTAAATAAAAACTTTTTTTATTTTATTTATTTATTTCTTTTCGTTTCCCGTGCTTGGCTATTAGCTTAATGGTCTTTATTTTGTTTTTAATAATATACACTTTTTCATTCGTTTTTAGTTATTGTATAAAATACAAAGAAAGGTGTCCGCGAAGAATAGCATAAATCGTTGTACTTACACAAACGAATTTAATAACATTTTTTTTATTATGAAAGGGAAGTGAATCATGAATTTAACCCGTACCTACGTAGGTACAACTATGTACTACGTATTAAATCCATAGACTGCCTTGTTGAGAAATAATAATGTATGTTGGACCATAAAGAAAATGTAGACAATCGGAGTTAGCTGTGGACAATAATGAGCAGCATTTAACAAAAACCACACGCAATCAACTGATGCCGACCTAACTTCTTTTCATAAATCGACTTATGAAATATGAGATTTATCCACTTTATCAGGAGATTAGCTATCAACGCTAGACACTGCGCAGATGGAAATCGAAATCGGAAATCTATCAGGAGGATAATTATAATTAATAATTGAGCTAAAAAGAAATAACAACAAAACCTAATGAAATAAAATGGAACTTATTACCCTGTATTATAAGCCATATTTACTTGAAGGTAATTGAATTTTTTAAAGCAATAATTACTGATATAGGTAATAACGTAATTAAAATTGTAATCTTTATAGCTTCCATGCTAGGTCTTAAAAATTTAAATACATGGGCACAGCAATATAGGACAGAGAAAGGTAATTTTTTTTATAAAGAAAATTAACTATTTAATATTGCCTTTTAATATTAATAGGACTTGCTTGTGAACAGGGTACAAGTACAGTTACAGTACGGTTTGTCAGCGTACCTATGACTAAGTCATAAAAAGTAATTATTATAATAATTGATGAGCTAATTGCGCCCGCACTGTACAGCTACTCTGCATTAACGGGTCGTATTTTACAGCCTATTTGTATTATGACAACCTCCATGGCATAGTAGAATCCACTACCTCCAAAAACCTTAATCTGTAGAATTGAGCTACAAATTTTCAAATTTTCGGACAGATGTAGGCAATACAGGTGAGTTCCAGAGCTCCAGCCCTGTTTCTTAGCTTCAAATGTATCTTTCTATGTTTCTTAGTAGAATGCTTGGCACCATCTATCGGTACTGTTTAGCAATTAGTGGTGAAATTCTCTTCAAAGTTGCTTTCAGATTTTATTTCTTTACTCCTCATGCTTTTTACCTGGAATTTTAAGTAATTCATTTTAATCATAAGCATATTGGTTTTTTTTTGGACAGACTATGGCTATAGATGAAGTTAGCCTTAGCCAAAGGCTTTTGCATCTTTACCAGGCATAAATGCGAGGAATGCTCCATAAATGGGTTACAAGCTATAAACTAAGTAACCGCACTATAGGCGTTGTGGGACTTGGACCTCGGCTCAGTATGGTGGCTGTTGGGATTGAGGAATTATTACACAACTAGGTGCAATCACGTCAAAAATTTCTATTTCTTCCAAAAAACATGACTATTTACTACTTATCTTGATATTGTAATACACATATTTAATTTTGTCAACTTCATAATACCAACCTATCAGTAAATTTTGTACACATACAGACCCCTACCCTACCCCTACCCCGACCCCTAGACGGCCGACATATGTATTTAGCCAGGAGGCTTTTGCTACTTCACCGGGCATAAAGGCGAGCAGAGCTCCAGCCTAGATAAATGGTTTAAACACTACAAACTAAGCAACCTGCGCAAGAGGGCGTCCCCTGTGGGACTTGGACCTCGGCTCAAGGCGGTCGCTGACGGGGAGATTGAGGGATTCTGGCTTTTAGTTAGTTTCTTTAGGGGAGTTTTGTGCAGCTGTGTACTTTACAGTTCGCGGGCCTCTCGGACTTCGGGTGCCCTTCCGATGCCCTCGTAGACCCGAAGTCCGGGTCTACGAGGGCATCGGAAGGTTCTTAGCAAACTAAGGATTGGGAGGGCGAGGGGGGACGCGACTCGTTGGCGGGCGCACTCTTCTCCGGCGGGTCGGATAGAGTGGTCTCTGTATAGTGGTGCTCGTTTCTTGCAGTCTCTGTACTGCTAGTTGGTAAGTTGTGAGGCATCGCTCTACTGTTGTGCTACGATGTCACGTAATATCACATCGTGTGGAATTCCAATCAAATCGCATATATATCACCATACTACCTACCTACCTACACTCCAAACAATTACCTAATGTAGGTAACTGTAACTTACCTACTTATATATCTAGAGCTCAAAAGCATAAGGCAGGATGTGCCATTATACGTCATAAACATACATCGTATAGGTACATAGGCCTTTATCGTAAACTGGCACTTACGACCAAATGCTTCTGAGGTATAATAGAAATCCGTCCTTATGCGTCTGAAGTTTAGATATATTAGGTATTTGTCTAAATAAGTTACACAACTTATCTACGTACATTTTAGAACAAATAAATAGGTGCCTATTCAATAGGTATGATTACACATACCTATTTAATTGTAGCAAATGATTGCTTTTAATAAGTAGGTATTTATTAAATTATACAAAAGTATCCGTTTATAAATGTGTTAAATTAAACGATTTTTTTATTGACTTCGAATAAAAAACACATTTATGATTAATTACCTATATCTTGGATACGATTTCGCGGTTAATAATGAGAGAAGTTTAGAAAATTATTGTGTGATTGTACCTATTTTAGGCTCAGAAACACTCCGTCGGGCGGGAGAAATGTTTGTTTTAGGTTATGTGTTCTCTATTAATTTGTTTTTGTGTTTTACGATAGCATATAACTGGGTAAGTATTATTTAGTTACTTAGCTAATGTTTTAAACGACAATTTCCGTATTATGTAAATACATCCGTGTGTCGCGGGGGTCTGAACACATAATTCATAGACACAAATCACACTTGAATAACTACCCGTGGTTCACCCATGTATTTGTCCTTGGTGGAATCGAACCCAAAACACAAAAGGTGGTTATGGTGACTGCGTCTGGGTATCACCAGACGCAATCACCATAACAACCTTTTTTTTTGGTCGGACATATTTAATTAGCCCCGAGGCTTTTGCTTCTTCACCGGGCATAAAGGCGAGCAGAGCTCCAGCCTAGATAAATGGTTTTAACACTACAAACTAAGTAACCTGCACAAGAGGGCGTCCCCTGTGGGACTTGGACCTTGGCTCAGGACGGTCGCTGACGGGGAGATTGAGGGATTATGGCTTGTAGTTTTTTTAAGGAGTGCATACTTTGAATAGTTTGTAAGCGGTACAAACTGCTAGACGCTGTATGAGCGAATACGGTGCTCGCGTACGCCATAATCGGCCGTATAAAAGTGGTATAAAAAAAAAAACATTTTATTCAAGATAGGTACCTAGTTATGTAAACTCTTCAAAATAAGTCAACGATTCGATTCTTATTTCTGTCGTTGCTCAATATTGTCAAACGCCATCTATGGCAATCGAATATCAGAAATTAGGCAACAGCATCATCATCAGCCCATATAATGTCCACTGTTGAACATGGGTCTCCTCCCGAGGGAGGGTATTTGCCATAGTCACCACGCTTTGCAGGCGGGTTTGTGACCGCAGTATTATGTCGTAATACACAGGGAAACGCTTCTGCCCGTTCCTTGGTATATAATTGTTACAGATGGTGTTATAACAATCAGGCCCAACTGCCTAACGTGCTTTACGAGGCACGGAGGAGAGTCCCTCAACCAACCAGACCCGGAAATAAATCTTAAAATTTACACAAAGATTTTTTGATCGGTGTGCGGATTGATCCCACGACCACCGAGGCTTAAAGCGAAACATACCGCTTCACCACGGAACCATACCTACCTACATAATACTGCGGTTACCATCCCGCATGCCAAGCGTGGTAACTATAGAAACAACCTTTCGAGGTCCATTGTTGATGATGCCGATGTTAGCCAGATCATCATCATCATCATCATCAACAGCCCGTTAACGTCCACTGTTGAACATGGGCCTCCTCTTAACAGACCTTGGCAAGCCAGGGTCGTAGAGGGATATTGCCATAATCACCACGCTTGGCAGACGGATTGGTGATCGCAGTAAGATTTAAACCTTGAGCTAATAGATGCTGCTGCCCATCCATCAGCCATAAGTCCCTTAGTCGCCTTTTACGACACCCATGGGAAGACATGGGGTGGTCTATTGTAAGCCGGAAACCACACGGAGCCAGATAATTTACTAATACCTAACTTAAAACTCTAATACTCTCTACTCAAAGACTGGCAATTACTGGATTTTATCATTATCATACTTAATAAAGAAACGATAATGTAAAATAACATTAACAAAATCTTTTTCATTATTATATATAAATATTGCATATATTTATTTGAAAAGAAATTAAATAAATGTTTTCAATAACAGGAAACCAAAAATGTTACCTTGTGATACTCCAGCGGTATTTGGCTGTAGGTAATTTTCACTTACATCATTTACTGGTATTCTGGTATCAGACTCATTGTATAATTATATTAGAAATATCTTTTAGTAATTTTAGGTATCTGGGTTCTATAGGACACTGTTTATAAATCGAAAATTTATTGAGAAATGATATCAAAAGCTTTAGTAATATCATGGACTGATATGTAGTACTGTTATTGTACTATATTATTTAGTATTATTGGGTATAGTTATTCCAGGGCAGTGGTACATTTTGTCTTACATTCTCATTCTAACATTTTTTCGTTTTTGTATTCCCAGAAAGAGTATTTGTCTCAACATGACAGTCTGGAACTCAATCCGCATTCAGAGAATTGGAGTGATAAATCAGATATACCGAAGGTAACATAATATATATAAATATTTTATAAGTCAATAAAGGAAATGAATTTTTTGTCTGTAATAGATAAAATCCCAAACTACCAAACCGAAATACCAAATAATTTTACCACAAAAACGCTAGGTTAAGTATGCAATGAAGAGGTTAAATATTTAAGTGGTATAATTACTATCAAATCATGACACAATTTCTATTCTATTTATTTTAAATAGCTTATTTTTTTAGGTATCTCCAGCAGAACACGCACCAAGGCATGCACCTGACAAGTTAAACTACGATAATAACTCAACATCTTTAGGAAATCCTCAGGTACCTAAGGTAGATTTGTGTAATACAGCGTAAACGTTTAATTATCTTTGACCAAGTACGAGGTGCCTACTTATTGACTAAAACAATAGGTACTTTATACAGTCGTTTTTAGCAACCACTTGTTTACATAAATTCAAATATCTCAACATTTTAGGCTGACCCAACATTCGCTCTTGATCGCTGTGCACACACTACGCGCAAGCGGTGTTTGCGCCCGTCACACGCTTAAGTACCGCGCACGCACAATGTACCTATAGTATTTATTTAAATACCTATATATTTTGGGACCTTATTTATTTAAGGACACAGCTGACATCGAATTTTAAAGTATTATCAGCCTTTTAACTCTTAGTTTGTGTTTTATTACAAACTATTTTATCTACAGATAGAAAATCATTTTAAAGTCAATCATTTTAAGACCAACTATTTTCTGGTGTTTTAGTTGGTAAATTTAAAAATTTATTATTTTATTTTCAGATTGAAAAATATTTCGGCGTGGAATTATCTAGGTACAACAATAATAAATGTCTCACCCTGCGTATGGTCTACAAACACATTAAAAAAATATTAATTAACGTAAAAAACTCTGTTACTGATATAGACCAAGTAATCCAATTGATAAATCGATATTTGAACACTCACGAAAATGATGATGAAGCTGAACTTCCAATCAGTCTTACAAATCCAATGATAAGCAAAAGCATTCTTAATAACATAAATAATAATAGAATACCAAGTGCCACGGTTTGTCAAGAATCGCTGAGAAAACTTTTTTCCCAAACAACACTTTTACAAAATGAAATACTTAGACATCCAATTTGCAATCTTAGTTTAAGAACAATAATACCGCAATCCGTTCCAGATATGCCAGCACATTTTATAAACAATAATTATACAGGCCAAATAAGTGCGATAATGCTTCCAATTATTCGTATTTTGAATGATGCTGATGTTTATCAGGACCCATCGGTCCCAGAATATATTATCAACATTTTAGAACAAAACAAAAAAATTCTTCAACCAAAGTTATTCAGACTTCTATTAACTCTATTACGAATAAATAGAAAAATACCGATAAACAAATGGAAAGAAATAATAATTTTACTTCTAGACGCCATAAATAATTATCAATACTTTAGTGATCGTTTCTTAGAGCAAATATCGCATATTTTGGATGACAGCGGCATTATACATTCAAAATTTGGAAATTTAATACAATTAATTATACAGAATTATCAGTATCAGCACATATATGAGTCACATATTGATTTCATATTAAGGATTCTAGAACCAATAAGACAAGGGACAATTCATCCTAGAATACTTGACATTATAATATATATCTTGAATCCGAACAACACTCAATCTTTAGGTCCAGAATATATACAAGTGTTGTTGGAATTTCTGGTACCTATTCACGGATCTATTAATCCTAAATTGATAAATGTTGTACAATTATTATTGAAACATGGTAATAAACATCACTTACATGTTAGCAATCTTAAAAAAATTAAATCAATTCTTAGATTAAATAATAAAGGTAATACTAATCCATTAACGTATAAAATGATCTACAATTTGATACCCAACAAACAAAGATTCAATAATGATCAAGTTAATATTATTTTGAATCTTTTATCGCTCGTAAAAAGTGAAAATGTGGGTCCGAAAATGATTGATATACTACTCTATATTTTAAACCTAAAACCAAGTCAAATAAATCCAGAATACACACAAATTTTGTTGCAACTTTTTAACCCTAAAAGCGCACTTATTGAATCAGTCGTAATCGATATTGTTCATCTTTTATATGAATTGAATCTTAAAGAAGTTTTGAATGAAAAGCAAATTGATATTCTATTCTCACAATTGAAAACAGATCAAGACGGATACGTTGACTTGAGAATTTTGAAACTGATTTATAAATTACTGTCACAAAGCAAAGCTTATGATAATACGCAAATCGATGTCGTATTGAAAATTCTCAATCTTATAAATAATGGAGGAGCTGATCCAAAAGTACATAAAATTATTATGTATATTCTAGATCTGAAAAACGTCGATTTAAAAGTTTTAAGACAGGTTCAGGTGATACTAAAATTGTTGAACCCAGTAGATGGATTCATTAAACCTGAATTAATAAATATTGCGAATTTACTAATACAATTACGCGAGGCAAATATACTGAATCCACAACTAATTGACGAGGTATTTTCACTTGTAAAACCAGATAATCGGGGAAATTTAAATTTGGAAATAATCAAATTGATTAATTACTTGGTAACATCTGGAAATAATATCAACCCTATGGATATTGATTTAATGATACATCAAATTAAACACTTAAACAGTGGCTATGGTATAATTCCTGGAGAGTATCCACAATATCTTGATATTAGGGTTGTGAATATTGCCCAACGTTTATTAGACCCTGGTTTTAAAATCTATAATCGGGATCAAATAAATGATTTACTTTTGCTTTTGAATTTTCCTGGAGCCGTCCATCCGAAAATAATTGACATAATAGAAAACATTTTAATAATACACAAAAATCTCAGTTCTACCGACATAAATATTTTAATAAATCTACTCCAGCTAACTAACAACGGAAGTAAATTTTCCCAATTACTAAACATTATAGATTTTGTGTTAAACCAATACAATAATTACTATCAACCTCCAAATCCAGAATATATACAACTCATACTGCGACTCCTGGCGCCCAACCAAGGATTAATTGACCCCAAACAAATCTCTATCGTTGAACTGATATTACACAGGAACAATGAAAATGTCTTAGATATCAGGCACTTAAAAAGAATAGCATTACTCTTAAGACCACGAAGTCAGGAATATATTGATGCATTAATTTACGATTTAATCTATACCTGGCTGTCTAACAATCAAGATTATAGCTATAGACAAATAAATATTATATTTAATATCTTAGAATTTGTTAAATATAAAACAGATGACCCTAGACTCGTCGATATATTATACCGCATTCTGGACCCAAAACCTAGTCAAATAAACCCACTACACAATACAATCTTAATACGACTTTTAGAACCTAAAAATGGAACTATTAATCCTTTACTACTTGACGTCGTTCAACTATTGTTCAAAGTGTATTCAAATGAATTATTAAATGAAAGACAAATTGCAAACATATTATATATTTTGGAACCAAATAAAGATGAAATTGCTGATTTGAGAATTGTAGAGTTAATTATTAACTTACTTTCATCAACTATCGTTACAGACACCAATCAACTCGAAGTAATATTGAATATGTTGAGTCTAAACAAGAACCGAGCTACTGATCCAAGAATACTTGACATTTTACTGTATATTTTGAACCCTAGACATGAAACATTGGATTTGAAACAGATAGATGTCATATTGCATCTGTTGAAACCTAAAGAGGGATATATTTGTCCAGTATTCGTTGATATTGCTCAATTAGTAATAAAATTACGTGAAGTTGGTTTTTTGAATCCAAATCAGATGGACTTTATATTTTTACTAGTAAAATCAAATATTACACGCGATATTAGCATACAAATTGTTGACATAATAACTAATTTGTTGACATATGGAAATATTTTAAACCCTGAACAGTTAGATTTTATAATGTATTTACTGCAACAAATAAGTTATGGATCAGTTGATGCACGTACGCTTGATATTATATTTTATTTTATCAAAACAAACAGTAATCAAAGAATAAATGAATACTTTGAAATCTTGAAGTATTTCATGGACCACAATGATGGATATCTGGACTTAGGAGTATTAAATGTTATTCAGCAATTAATACAGTCTAACAATATAGCTTTGAATCAGGAACAAATAAAAACGATATTCTTTCTCTTAAAACCAGATAGTTCTCAAGCCGTTAATCCAAGAATTATTAAAATAATAGACTTTTTGATTACAAATGGGAAAGAATATAATGTTCTACAAATAAACACAGTATTGGAAGTAATAAAGCTAACAAATAATGGAAAGCAGTTCCCGGAAGTACTAGATAATTTAACGTTGATTTTAAATCCAAACAACTCTCAATCTTTAAGTCCAGAATATTTACAACTCACTTTGCAACTTCTACAACATAACCGCGGAAAAATTAACCCCAAACTAGTAGATATTATTAATCTGTTATTGAAAAGAAATAATAAACTTTATTTCGATGTTAAGCAATTCGAAATTTTAACATTACTTCTAAAACCAGTGAATCAGGAAAATATTGATGATTTGATATACGATATAATATATTTTTGGCTTTCCAATGACCAAAACTATAATTACGAACAAGTAGAAATTATTTTGGATCTTCTCAAGCTTATCAAATATAATAAGAGTAATCCCAAGGTGGTTGACATATTATTCCTTATTTTCGATCGAAAATCTAGTCAAATAAATCCAGACTATACTCCTGTAGTACTTCAACTTCTAAAACCTCAAAACGAGTCTATCAATCCACTTATAGTTGATATTATTCACATTTTGTATAAAGTTAATTTTACAAATGTTTTGGATACAAATAAAGTTGACCTGATATTTTCAATATTAGAACCAAGCAATGGTGGAATAATTGACCAAAGAATTGTTGAAAATTTGTTTGAGCTACTTTCGTTTAGCAAGTTCACTGATAAAGCACAAATCAATATCATCTTGAGTATTCTAAAGCAAATAGGAAATGGAACGGCACATCCAAGAATATTTGAAATCCCTCATACGATTTTCAATTTAAAGAATACTCATCCAACATATTTAAAACACAACCAGTTTATATTACAACTTTTGAACCCTGCAGATGGATTTATTAACCCTATATTTGTACACATTGCTGAATTGTTACTAAGGTTGAGAAAAGTAGATTTCTTAAATCCAGAACAAATAAATATGATATTTTCTCTTGTAAAGCCTGATAATAGAGGTAATATTAACTTAACAATTATTGAAATTGTTGATAATTTAATATCAAGCCAGAAAAATATGAGCCCTAAAGATGTTAATTATATTATAAATATTATGGAACAAATAAGGAATGGATCTGCTGGTCCAGTGATTCCAAATATAATACTTTATTATCTAAAGGGAAATCGTAGTGAGGGAATACACATAGAAAACTTAGAATTTATAAAGCAATTCTTAATTCCTGTAGAAGGAAAATATGTTGACACTAGATTCGTCAGTATTATAGATCATCTATTACATCTGGACATTCAATCCCTAAATCGGGAACAATTAAAAATTATAATCTCTCTTTTGATCCAAGAAGGCGATTCAAGAGTTTTAGAAATTATTAATTACTTGATAATTTCAAGTAAGAATTACAATTATACACATACTGATATTGTATTGAAACTTCTCCAATTAACAAAAAATATATATCTATATCCTGATGTACTTGATATCATACTCTTTATTTTAAAACCAAATAATGGCCTAGTGGTTAGTCCAGAATGTATTCAAACCATACTGGATTTATTAAAACTGAGGGGAAATGGATACCTTGACCCAATATTAGTAGAGATTTCTCAGCTATTGATACGTAACTTAAAAGTAATAAATCAGACTCAAATCGGTATGATATTCTTGCTTTTAAAGCCAGACATTCAAGGTAATGTTGATCCCAATATCGTAAAAGTTATATTCATGTTACTCAAAACATATACATTTGTTGATTCCTTGCAAGTAGATATAATTTTAGAAATACTTACCAAAATTAAAAATATCAATGTTGATCCTAGAATTATTAGCATCATTCTTTATACTTTAGATCCAGAGCATAGTAAGAATATAGCACCAGAACATAAGTTAACGATACTTGATCTACTTAATCCTAGAAATAATAAATATACTGATGTCAGGTTCATTGATATTGCTCAACTTTTGATAGAAATTTACGATACCAACATTTTTAATAATAACAAAATTAAAGTTTTGTTCTCACTCATAAAATCGAGTGGCTATGAGAAAAGAATAATGGAAATAACTTATAACTTGTTATCAAAAAGTAGACATTTAACGACTGCAGGCATTAACATTTTACTATCATTATTAGTTCCTAATGCTCATGGAATCATTGAATCAACATCTGTTGATATTGTGCATATGATATTGAACAGCTTTAATTTGAATCCACATCTAGCAGATACGTTACTCTCCTTAGTCCATTCAAATTTGCCGGGCTTAAAATACAGTAAGGCCTTTATTACGCTTTTATTACTAAACAAGGATAAACAACTTAATCACAACAACCTTGAAAAGCTTGTCAATATTATAATTAATGAAAGTGCTGGATCAGTCGGCGCCAATGCTGACTTAATAAAAAATCCTTACGTGGTGCCTCCAATAACATTTATTCCTCCAGATTATAAACCTCCTACCAACCATGTTTCTGTGATACCTAATGATTTCATGCCCTTTAATTATAATCTTAAATATCTTAATGCTAATATATTAAACGCATTTACAATTTTAAACAATCAAAACCTGTTAGTAAAACCACAAGGAATTCAAGGGGAACCACTAGAGCTTCTTTTCAAACTAATCGAAACAGGAGACCCTAACTTAATTATAGAATTATCATATCTGGTACAGAATGAAGAACCTTTTAAATATACGCACAATTATTATGTAAAATATAGATTTCCGTTGACTAATTTTGTTAGAGGAATGAAAGCTCTATTAAATAGGTGGCCGAATTTGGTGCTTTCTCCGAAGAAATTGTTAAAAGAAATCATATCAATATCAAACGCAACAAAAATATCGCCTACTTTAAAGGGGTATCCTAAAGGGGACTTGAAGACGATAGCTTTTGGATACCGAAATCCTCTCCTAAGGAAAAAGTTGGACAATGAAGATTTGCAGCTGAATGATCAGATAGCCAAGGTTCATGAATTGCAAATGGATATAACACCTGACGATTTATTCAAGCTGAACCAATTAAATGAAGACACATATCCTAAATTTACAGCTCGTAATGGTACTTCTTTGATTGATCAATTATTTGTATTAGCCAAATCTGCACAGGCTGCTGGTAAAAATACATATGTTTGATATAACGATGGATTGGATACGAAGTTTATAAGTACCTACCATAGTAGATGTGTAAAAAAGTTTTCAACAGCATTATTAGAGTTGTTATATTGGATGTTATTTTGGAATCTAATGGCTAATAACTTTATTTTACATCCATTCATTATCACCTCCACCGTACTCGGTTTAGATCAAGCAGTATGCCGAACGTGTTGTAACGCGCCGTAGGAAATCGCGCCGTAGGTAGATGTCGCTCTACATTATAGTTCGCACTGCCTCTCGAACCGTAGACCCAAAAAGTTTAAAAAGGATTTAATAATAGGTTTTAGTAGATTTATTGCTAAATAAATGATAAGAATCATATATAGGTGTTGTACTACCTAGCTAAACTTAGGTATAAGAAAAACAAATGTTCATTAAATGTATGCTTATGTATATGTTACGGGCAACGTGATTTACCGGGCATTATTAATAAGGACCGGCCATTATTAATAATGCCCAAGAGCGACGTGCAAAGTGATTAATTTATAACTTTGACCGGTCATTATTAATAATGCCCGACGGCCCGTGGTCCATGTAATAAGTCAGTGTTTGTGATAGAGTGAATTTATCACTTGGACCGGGCAGTATGAATAATTCCCTACTTGTAGCCGGGCCATGTGATAAATTAGTTTAGATTTAGGTTATTTTTTTTTTCCGCCTAAAAACCTTTTGCGCTGCTCATATAAAATTTTGTAAGTTTCATTTCATTTAATAAAACAAAAACACTACATTTCACCTATTTTATTACTTTGCCCAAGATAGGGTGGGCATTATTCATAATGGCCGGGGAAAAGTGATTAATCATGCTGTTTTAATCACATTGCCCAATTGACTTATCAAATTGCCCGTAACATAGGTATATATAAAGTACAAACATCAATATTTATTGGTAAGATTTCCATTTGAAAAAATATATTTGAGTAAGTAACTAAGTAAATACTTACTTTATTGCATTCCACAACGTGTTTACTACAGGTGTGACATGCTTGAGAAAAGTGCTAGCCTAATGTGGAGTCAACTAAAACCAGCGACAAAGTATTGAGTTACTCAAATATCTTTATCAAAACATCTACAATTAAATCTTCTCCTGTACTTATTATGTATTTATTCTATTTATGCGTTGTGTATTAAAGTACTTAACTTACTTATTTCTGCTCTAAAACAATTATTAATTGTACAAGCTTTCAAAGATTCAAAGTAAGAGTTACAGACCCTCCTCAGAAGCTTTTTTCGAGCAATATTGCTGTACCAGCGTCTGCGCAGCGTGTCGTAGACGTCGTTCGGCAGCCGGGCAGCGCTGGCGCCGCGACTCGACGGCATCGACGTCGCGTTTACGTTGCGCAGACGCTTGCACGACGAGGACGCTTGAAAGACGCTAGTTTAGTGGGGTTCCTTAGTACCTACCTACATCTCCACCAAGCTAAGTTCTCACCTCACGACGATTACGTCACACTGACGCTTAGGTACGGTCTGGATGCGACTGGGCGATCGCAGGAAGTTGAGCGGACGGGGCGCCACATTCCGCGGTGCAAACTTAGCTTGGTGGAGTTGTACCTATAGATGTCGTTTTGTTGTAAAAAAGAGTAGGTAATAACTGCAGCGATCTCACTACAATTATTGATCTTTTTTACAACACTATTTAATTTTGTACTTACTTGAAGATCTTGTAGAACGATAAATAAAATAATAATTTAATCATAATTGGTGATTTTTTTTACTTTTGTGTAAATCTAACTAATATTATAAAAAGGAAAAGTTTGTATTTTTGTTTCGAATAAACTCAAAAACCACTGCACGGATTTTAATAATTCTTTCACCATTCGAATGCTACGTTATCCCTGAGTAACATAGGCTACAAAATTCCACCGGTGCCTAGTCGGGGCGCTAGTGCCAAATAAAATATCCCTAACCACCTGGGGCTCAAGTGATGAATGAGTCAATGAGACATATTTGTATTTTATGTTTTATACCTACAGTAAAAATTCATCAGATTCTATAATGCTCTCATATTTACCTATGTCCAGTAAAGATTATCCCATTATTATAACTTCGTATGTATGAGAAGATGATAGTGCTCATCTTCTGGTTGTGATGTTTCATCAAAAACCAAGGCTACCTACAATATCTTTCTGAGGTGTTACCAGCTTTCATTAAAATCTAGATTTACTTCAATGAACCGGGGGTTGGTAAGTGTGTATCACATAATGACCATAAAAGGATTATTTTAATAGTTAGAGAAATTAAACATTTATTAACGTTAGTCTTTATAGTATTTTTATTAGTAGGTATTAATGAGCCACATTTTTGCCGCTTACTGTTATTAAAGCCTTATTAAGTAGATGCCTAATAAAAATAAGGTGCTATTGAGAATATTTTCCTTACGCTAGACTTTGACCTTACCCTTTCTGAAAGAAAAAATATTGTAGGAGAGCATTGTATTTTAATAGTTAATCAATTACCTAGGCTCGCTTTTACTGACATAGGTACGTACCATTGGTTCATTGTGTACCTGGTCACAATGATTCGTACAGTACCTACTATGCTTCACTTATTGGTTTTTAGCCTAAGCCATTCTATAAGTAACTTAATTAAAGGTGCAAAAAACTTAAATGTATCTCATCCTTTACAGACATTTAAATCGTTACATTGCTCATTAATATTGTTGGGCGATCATTCCTCAGGCAAGAAATAAACAAACAACATTGAATAAACGAACATTGTGTATTCACCGGTTTTATGTTTAACGAAAAAGCTTTTTGGTATTATTAATAATGCAACTCATAAAATGGATTACAGCGATTGTTTGGCTCTGGTTTCAAGAAAACTGACTAACTTTATCATTTATATCTTGTTTTTATTCGCCCCATTTCAATATACGTAACATAGCGACTATTTCTAAACGTAAATCGATAAGTCAAAACAAAAATGTCACTGCTGTGAAACCCGGTTTCTTGGTTATTTTGTAATTTTGCACTTGGATGTTAACTAAGTAGACTGTTGTGTTAGTAATAATAAAAAGTGGTATTTATAAGTGACAAATATGCAGCAAAGACCAAAATTTCTGAAGCCAGGTAAATTTCTCGTATTTATAGGTTATGTTTACATCGATGTATAACTGCGATGTTCATTATTTACTTAGTTTTTGGTTGTTGTATTTACAATAAGTTTATTGAATTTGATTTTTTTCCGATCTATTTGCCTACATCACCTCACATTTAGGTACCTCTTCTTATTATTGTAAATTTATGTTGTTGTGGCCGAAAGGAAAAATTGATACTATAAAAAAATAACAATGGTAAGCTCTCTTTGAACACACCGACACTACATTTTAACTGTAAACTGATCTTTATTAATTTAATTTTAGTATGCATTCCATTTGTGATAAAGCACTTATATCTTTAACTAGCTTCCCGCGCGCGGCTTCACTCGCGCAATTCCCGTTCCTGCAGGAACTTCATAGTTAAATATAGCCCTTAGCCTTCCTCAATAAATGAGCCATATATATAACTAATATAGTTTTTCAAATCGGAACAGTAGTTCCTGAGATTAGCAAGTTTAAACGAACACAGAATTCAGCTATATATATTAGTACCTATCAGATTAAATTCTTCACACATTTTCCAATGATTGTGCCTCATTTTTCTTACAAAAATATTATTTACTATCAATATTATTATATTTTAGGTGATGAAACTCTATATCCAACAAGGAACAAAGATGGAGTTATAGAGACCTACATCAACCCTAATGTAGACACAGCCTTAATTAAAGACAGTGATTCAACAACTTCCTTTGTGTACAACCGTTACCATCATTTACCGTTAACCACTCAGCGTCAGAGGCTACCTGTGTTCCAGTATAGAAACCACATATTATATCTACTGGAAAAGTATCAAACATTGATTTTGATCGGAGAAACAGGATGTGGAAAGTCAACTCAAGTCCCACAGGTATTTATATTTTTATTTAGATGTTTTGATTTAGTTATTTAAGAACAATATTTCTGATATTATATGTACAGATAGGTTTTTAGTAAATGGTATGAGTTAACTGTGTGTGTATTAATATCATACAAATTGATATAACATAATATGTTAAACCAAAACTGTTTTTAAAATCTAATATTTTAACCAGCACATGCTGGCATCTGGTCTAAAGCTAAGAATGTGTTGCGAACCTTGCTTTGCGAGGACCACCATCCCTATCCTAGCTTTTACAAGTCTTTCTCTATCTACCTATGGTGTGACATCCAAAGAAGAATGACTAAGAAATTCTTACTTTTTATATATCAGTAGCATTAGGATAGATGTACTATTTTACTTCACAAGCATTATGTTGTAAGTGCTAGTTAGTAATGAAGGCACATACAACTTATGTTTCTTTCATATAAAGGCACATCTGACCTTATGTTTCTGAGCTCTGGTCATGTAGTTTTTCTTCAATGAACCAGGGGTTGGTACACTCTGAACCATGGGTTGAACTACGGCTATTATATAATGACCTTACCCTAAAAAGGTGCTATTGAGAATATTTTCCTTTCCCCTAGACTTTGTCCTTACCCTTTTCGAAAGAAGTATATTGTAGGACAGCATTGCTTTTTAATGTACTTACTATACAGTTAGTAAATTAGGTTTACTTTTACTTACATACCATTGGTACATTGTGTACACAATGGTTCGTACAGTGAGTAAGCATGATTTTTTTATGGTATATAATAATTGGTAGGATAATTTACTAAACATTAAAATTTTAAAATACACATAGGGATGTTGATTACAAAAAGAAGACTCCTTAAAGGAGATGGGATTTTTTTTTTTTTTTTTTTTTTATTAGAAATAGGTTAGCGTTTGACTACACCCTGCCTGATGTTAAGCATCGGAATAGCCTAGGATGGAGCACGCTTACCTAGAAGGAACCGGTTTACTCTTGATTTGAAGAGACCCATATCGTACTTATCGGGAAATATAGACCCCGGCAAGGAGTTCCACATCTTCGCAGTACGTACAAAAAACGTGGACTCGAAGCGCTTCGTACGCATTTTGGGAATATCGACCATGTACTGATGGCGCCTCTCCGAGTGTCTTGTTGTCCGATAGAAGAAAGGGGAAGGCAGAACTAAGTTGTGCAGTTCCTCAGCACACTCTCCGAAATGTATCCGATAAAAAACCGACAAACTGGCAACCCTTCGTCGGTGCGCAAGGCTTTGCAGCTGAGACTCGGCTACGCTGCCTATTAACTTTTTGGCGCGCCTCTCAATCGACTCCAGTGCCTCTAGTTGATACTTGGCGGAACCATCCCAAAGATGAGAACAGTACTCCATACATGCTCTAACTTGGGCTTTGTATAATGTGAGCAGCTGATGTGAAGTGTGAAGTACTTTCTCACCTTCGAGAGGATGCCAAGCTTTTTGGAGGCTATTTGGGCCTTTGACTCAATATATGAGCCAAAATTTAGAGTCGATGAAAGATCAACGCCTAACAGCTCAAGCTTGTCAGTTAACTGCACGGATACATCTCGGAAAGAAGGAGACAGTCGAAACGGCCTCTTCTTTGCGGAGAACAAACACGCCTGGGTTTTACTAGCGTTAAACTGAACCAGGTTGGCATCGCCCCAATCGGAGACTGCCTTAAGGGACAAGTTTAAGCGTTCAACCATGGCCTCTCTGAGCAACTCTATATCCGGCCCACTGGCCCGCGCATTGGAAGTGTAGCTCTCCACGACCGTGCTGTCATCTGCATACCCAAAGGTACCGGGCTTCAGCAGATCGTTGATATGCAGCAGGAAAAGCGTCGCAGATAGTACAGACCCCTGGGGAACACCGGCATTGATAGCCATTTGCTCAGACGAGCAGCCGTCAACGACCACTCGTAATGACCGATCCCTCAGGAAATCCGAAATCCAAGCGCAAAATGCAGCAGGTAGACCGTATGCAGGAAGCTTGCCAATAAGGCTATCGTGCCAAACCCTGTCAAAGGCCTTCGAGATGTCCAGAGAAACGGCAAGCGCTTCCCCGTGTCTCTCGATGGCCTCACTCCAGATGTAGGTAGCGTACGCTAGAAGATCCCCAGTGGACCGGTTTCGGCGGAAACCGTATTGTCGATCGCTGAGGAGGTTGTTAGCTTCTAGGTACGCTAAAAGCCTGGTGTTGATAACACGCTCCATGCTCTTGCAGAGTATGGAGGTGATGGAGATAGGCCTGTAGTTTGAAGGGTCAGCACGACTACCATTTTTGGGCACGGGTTGCACATTTGCTAGCTTCCACGACTTCGGCACCAGTCCAGTCTCTAGAGAGAGGCGAAAGAGGCGTATCAAGACAGGAGTCAACTCGGGTGCACATGTCCTCAACATAATGGCAGATATACCATCAGGGCCACTGGCTTTATTCACGTCAAGATTACGAAGCGTTTTGCGAACTTCCTTTTGGCGAATGTGAATATCATTCATGACTATCTCGCTTCCTGGAACGTTAGGAGGAATCGCGCTTCCAGCATCTAGTCGTGAAGATTCCGCAAACAGAGAAGCAAACAAGTTGGCTTTCTCTTCAGCAGTGTGAGCCAGTGTTACATCAGGCTTCTGCAGTGGAGGCAGTAAGGGGCGGCAGAAGTTTGCTTCGACTGATTTAGCTAGGGACCAAAACGCTTTACTACCCGCGGGGTACGAAGCCAGTTTGTTCCCTATTCGGCTAATATGGTCAAAGCGAGACTTCTGTAGAGCCTTTTTGCAGGACTTGGCAGCCTTGTTAAAAATTCTCTTCTTTGCGTGTATATCCTTTGCCTTGCGCCTACGAGCATCGACCCAAGCCAGGTATGCCTGATGTTTGCGCGCCTCAGCGCGTCCACATTCAGCCCCGAACCATGGGCGATCTCTGCCAGACGACGGTACGTCAGTGAACGGAATAAAATATTCCATCGCTAATCGTAGCACATCGGTCACAGCATTGGCGCAGGTGGTAGGATCACCAGAAGAGAAGCAGACAGGTTGCCAAGGATAAGATGCAAAGAAGGACCGCATCTCATCCCAATCTGCTGACTTGTATCGCCACATCCGCCGAGTGCCTTTTGGGCAGGGATCGGGCGGGGAGTAGACAGATACAGATTTCACCAGACAGTGGTCGGAACTACCTAAAGGTGAAGAGACCGACACTGAGTAGCGGTCTGGATCAGTTGTCAGCAGAAGGTCCAAGCAATAGGCTGTATGCGAGTCAACGTCTGGTATCCGTGTAGCTCCTTGGACCATCTGGGTGAGATTTAACGCTAAAGAAAGCTTACGCGTCTCTCTCCCAGCGTGGTCGGTATCCCGGTATGGGAACAGCCAATCCTGGTGATGGCCATTAAAATCCCCCAGTAACACCATTTGAGCGGATGGGTACTTTTGTTGCGCTGCGTCTGCCACCTCACAGAGGTATTCAGCGAGCCGAGTTGTCTCCGGATCCCCGGTGTGCGAGCGGTAAACACAGGCATACAGAATCTTATCAATGCCTGTGTCAACCAAAGCCCAGAGTACGGAGAAGGTGGGGTCCTCGAATCGACGGAGACGGCGAATGCAGATGTAGTCCCGAGCATATACACATACTCCCGCACGTGGTTTGAAGTTGTGCTCCAGGGTATACCCTGGGTAACTAAGGTACGACACGTCGGAAGGACGACCAATCTGCGTCTCCGAGAGAAACAAGAGGTGAGGTTTTTCACTCTCAAGGTGGTGATGGACAGGAACGAGATTTGAGTGCAAACCCCTTATGTTACAAAGGTGCACTTTCAGTGAGAGGGAGTGCAGCCGCTGTGAAACCTTTCTCTTTTTATTGTTTCTCTGCATGGTGTTGGGAGTAAAAAGGGTCGAAAGTCGACAGTAGGACGAGGCATCACGCATTGCTTTTCCAGAAAAAACACACACAAAAACTAAACGCACAACAGGTGGACTAGTCTGGAGACTGCGGGGACGCCCGAGCCCCCCCAAAGACTACCATCATGCCCTCTCGCCCGGTTGCCAACCGGCACGATGGCACATCCCTGGGATTTTTCGACAGTTGGCGGGGCAGCCTCTCATGAGTGGCTGGGTCACAATTGGGCCCCCTACTGACTGCGGTCGGCCAGCGGTGCACCGTGCCTCGGATCCCGCTACCCTCCGCGACTAGTCTCTCAATGCGGCAGTTCGTTGTGTTTAATGTTCGGTTTGCAATGGGACGCTGCTGTCCTGACTCGACTTTCAAATGGCATCACCAAACAACACGCCGGAACACGACAAAGTCGTTTGGCGGCGTGGCTTTGTTCGGTGGGTGGTCACTAGCCGCGGCCGAAGCCTACCACCAGTAAGTGCAGCTCGTTTAGCACCACCCAGGAGTCACGTGTAGGGTCTCGAGGGTAAACCTACGGACGCGAGCTGCTTCGACAGTAAATGCACATGGCTAAATCAGCTGTAGTGCTTTAAATTCAAGATAGTCCAAGTTGTATAAATGAATCCCCTAATACAAGTTGGAAATGATTTTGATCTGTTTTGTTCGATTTTGCTACCTGGAATAAACCATTTTGTATTAAGCAAGTATAAAAAAATATACTTTTATTTTTTGGAAGTATATTCATGTCATATACTAGGAATAAAGGTGTGCAGTGCGCCATTCTTATAAAATTGTTTCAACATAACAAATTTAGCAACCTACCCAAGAAGCCTCTGGTGGGAATTGATTGAGGAATTGTGACTTTTAGATTTTCACAGAAGTTTTGTGCAATTGTCTTCTTTGTATAATTTTGTGTGAGGAAAGTTTTTTCTATGTAAAGCTCATAATAGAATGGTGGATAATGTTAACTAGTTGTCCCGGTTTTGCCCATGTAGATCCTGTTCCCGCAGTAACCTCTTCTTAAAGTTACCATTGCCAGTCCTGCAAAACATAGGCTATCTAATGGTGAAAGAATTTTCAAAATCAGAGTCTAATACATCCAAACTCACAAAAAAATCCTCTTTATAATAGTAGTTTATTATTATATGATCCAATAAAAACATTGTATAACAGGCACTTTGTTTTTTATAAGAATAAATCTTTCTATTAACAAGTCTAAATGATATGTCAAAGATAAAATATGTAAAAAAGCTTATTATTAAATTTTTGATTATATAAATGAGAAATCTGCCTGGTGTGAGTTGTTCTGAAACAATACTGTTTCATTAATAAATTGTATCAAAACCGTTTATTTAAAAAAAGGCTTCCTCCAAGCTTCTTGCAGTTCTTCTCAGAGTTTCCACGTCCAGAACTGGTGGTAGTAAAAAAAAGTATACATCATAAGAACATTATTTTGAGTTCATAATCAAAATAATGTTCTTATGATGCATCCATCTTTTTAAAGAATATATGAATTTTAATAAAAGTACTATGTAATGCACACGGTTTTACCCGCGTAGCTCCCGTTCCCGTGGGAAGTTCATAATTAAATGTTGCCTATGATAAGCCTGTTAAGTAATACAATTGAGTAACTAATAGGTACTACCAGGTATATCTGTTACGGCTAATAGCCGAAGTGCGGCTACACCTAGGTTTAGCCGGCTACAACTAGGTGCAGCCGACCACATGCCGTTAAACTTAGATGTACCTATCCTACTTATCTTCGGTTAGAACTAGGTTTTAATTAAATAAACAATACCTATGACCGACACAAAAAGATGTTGGGGTGGTTAAAAAAAAATTACCTAAACCTAAACCAATGGAGTTTAACAGGGACTTATTGAGGTTGATCTAAGTTTAACCGCATGTAGACGGCTAAACCTAGGTGTAGCCGCACTTTGGCTATTAGCCGTAACATATCTACTAAGTAGACTAAACGACACCTCCCGCATAGTTCCGCCATTTACATCTCGAGGCTGAGCTGTCTTATAAACCCAAATGTGAGGTCAGCCTTAGTGTATTCAAAAGATCGATACTAAACGAACAATTTTTTTTTTATAAATTTTACTTTTTGCAATCTACTAGTAGGTATTCTTGTTTACACCCCGTGCTAAGCTAAAATGCTTGGGTTACGAGTGGGATCACGTCGGTAGTGCAATCGGTGGGGTTCGAACCGGCGCCGGCGTCCACAAGATCACAAGTCCGACATTCTAGCCATTGGAATATTGAGTACTAAAGCAGGAAATAAATGCATAATTGATTTCCTGCTTTATTAAATTCACCATCTTCGTAATTTTGGCCCTCCTAACAATAGTAAAAGAGAACATTATGTCCGTTATGGTTATGTCTTACAAAATGTTTTCAATGATAACAAATTTGAGTTTACATTTAAAAGCATCGACTTGACCAGTGTTTATTAAACTATGGTCCGCGGCTGCTCGGTATATGCGACTATTACCAGTCTCGTCTATGCATAGATAAATTTATCAATATATTTCATTGTTTATCAATTAAAACGACTACTCATCATAAATTATGAATAGACATCAAACTAAGGAAAGTTACGTCGTTGGAATTCCGACTCAGAGTAGTTGGAATCGGATAGATGTGTTATAACCAGCCAGAAGGATGATCGAAGCCAAGTGGCAAAAACCGGAATCCTTATCGATTCGTCATGTCTGTCTGTCTATACGTCCGTATGTCATACCCACTTTTTTCTGAAACTATAAGAACTATACTGTTAAAACTTGGTAAGTAGACAAAAATAAAAAAAATCAAAATCATTTTTTTTTCATCAAACCCGTACTTGTTTCTTCACATCTATTGATAGGTCTTCAAAAATGATATTGAGGTTTCTTATATAATTTTTATTTAGCATCTTACTGTGATCACCACTTCGCCTGCCTAACATAATGATTATGGCAATATCCCTCAACGATCCTGGCTTGCCAAGATTAGTAAAGAGGAGGTCCATGTTCAGCAGTGGACGTAAAAAGGCTGTTGAAGTGAAAGAAGATATCGATTCTAATATAGACCTAGCGCGTAACAAATGGACTAAATACTTAAATGTTAGTAACATTATTATCACTTTCTTATCTTGAGCGGGTATACTGTCGTACAGGCGCGTCATCCGGATTTTGGAAATTTTTATCAGTCCAGCATGATGAGTAATACTATTATGTAAGCTCAGCAAATAGAAACCCGGTACTTTTCATTAGAAGCTTTATTATTTTTTCTCCATGGTTAACAGCGTGTACGGTTTTTTTCACCAATTCTTGCCAAGCAGTCGGCTTTTATCTGACATGGGTGAGCAGTCCTAGGTAATAGGGCTGACGACAAAAAAATCTATAATAATATGGTCGTTAGTTAAATTATGAAAAAATATTTAGTCAAAGATACAGAGCAATAAAGTTCTTTCTGCTCGCTTATGACAAGTTAACATTGTACCTAAAAGTCGCCACATGAAATATCAACGCGCTGTATCTTCATATTATTTTGTTTACGGAACGAAAAATAAAATACGTGTCCAATTTTTTTAGTAATCTGACAGGCGGACCCATTATTTTGTTGTAGACGTCTTCCCTAATGTGTCCGATTATATTATCAATGGACCCATAGTTGAAAAAAGATTAGGAACCGCTGTACTAGACCGCTAACATAACAGAAGACTAATGACTTCAACCTTTTACTGAGTAAACATCGTTAGCTTGTACTTAAATAATGATGTGTCCACAATTTTTCTTCGGATTTTGAGGGCGTTAATTTAATACTAAATTAGGTATTTTTATGTTAGTATAATTAGTTTGATTTATAGCATTTTTGGGTTGGCTAAATATATATGTGTCGTTTGTATTGTGATTAATGGATTTTCTATGACCTTTCGAATATCTACAGAAACCGACGTACTACTAAAGGGCGATTGATTAATGATTAAAGGTTTTTTTTTTACAAATAACGGTTCCAAACAATCTAGACCATTCAGTCTAGAAAAATAAAGATACTGTTTATACTGACACTAGCTTCCGCGTCCTGTTTTATCCGCATAACTCCCGACCTCGTTGGAACTTGATAATTAAATATAGTATAGCCTTCGTCGCTAAATGGGCTACCTAACACTGATTTGGGGCTGGTCGGTTGACAGTACTCTCCGTGCTTCGGAAAACTCGTTATAATTGTTATAACCGTATACTAGGTAACGGGCAGCATTTCCTTTTGTTGTTTAATAAAACTGCGGGCTGCGGCTACCAACCTGTCTGCCAAGTCTGGTGACTATGGCATAA
Organism: Nycteola revayana; assembly: GCA_947037095.2. Taxonomy (NCBI): domain Eukaryota; kingdom Metazoa; phylum Arthropoda; class Insecta; order Lepidoptera; family Nolidae; genus Nycteola; species Nycteola revayana. The sequence goes on along the minus strand of OX344841.2, from coordinate 11,503,611 downwards.
CCCCTTTCGGGAGGAGGCCCCTGTTTATCTATGGACGATAAAAAGGCTTTATTACGTATCACCTTCTAGATTTATATTCCTTCTTTGTTTCAAATTTCCTTGTATGTAGGTAGGTATCTAAAATAACAAAACCCATGACATAACAAAATAAAATCTTGCTAATATTATTTTCACGTATTTATTTAAAATGCACGTTCCTATATCTATATTTAGACAATTTAATTTACATGCAAATGATAAACTTGTTCGTGTCAACTTGTAAATTGCTGTGTATAACTTGACGTTTTGGCGGGAAAAGGCGCCACTGTCGTAACGAAACATTGACCGTGTTTTCAATTTTGGTGTTGCAATGGTTTTGGATTTACCCAGTTGTCGAGGAAAATATAAAACATCAAAAATACACCGTATTTTTTTGTCGTTGTTAATAATTGGCAGGACGATTTTCCATAAGTATTACTATTGAAACGTAACACTTAAAAATAGACGTTTGTTTTATTACAATTTTAAAGTTGGTCTTATACCTACATGAAATATCAAAGAAAAGAAATCATTTAAACTTACTTTATTTTTTATTTTTCTAAATATATATTTTTTTTGTTTTGCTTTAGGTCCGTTATGATCCGTATGAGATTATTCCGTTAAGATTACTATGACCTACGATTAGAAAGGAACATAATTTGATTTCACATGTAGTTTTCTATGGTTGAACGTCATCATATATTTTTATCCTATCATTTTAAATATGAATAAATTAAATATTCATATATGTATTTAATATATCAGCTTTCTATTTCGTATAGATATTGATAACATATCTATACAAAAAAGTTCAATGTTAATATAAAAATTTATTACACCAGCTATATTGCACCGTATCAGATATAGGTTACTTTTAGATTTTTACTCCTGATATGATGTACACCTGACACCTGGTATTACGAAACAATCAAGCGGATAATATTAAACATTGTTAAACACTATCTAAGTGAAAGATTATTATGACTCAACTTACAACAAACTTCCAAATATGTCGTTGACTAATTGATTGCTATCTATATTACTTTACTATCCGAGATACTGATAACTAAACCGGGGGAATTCCAAAGTATCGATGGTCACCCCGCCTCGTTCCCAAACCAAACGCCATACCGTTGACAAATGCGGCCGGGTGCGCACGCATGCGGCAACGACAGCTTCAGTTACGACAACCAAAATAAATACGATATTATAACATAACAAACACAAACAAGACATCATGAATGAAACGGTGATATGTTGTTACACAAATGTTTTTTTATGACACCGAACAAGAAAACATCAGCTGGTAGTGAATCGATTTTATTCGAAAAACAGACGTGAAAACAGATATGGATTGAAGTGTTTTAAAATGTGATGTGTTTACCACTCGACACGGTGGACAGTGTTTGTGAAATATGTTTGGTGTTAACTAAACTTGTTACAACAGTGGAAGGAAAAAAATCAGACACCAGAATATTATTATAGACGTGAGTGGATCACAACCCACATTGGTTTCAAACATCGGTTATAGAAGCCGCACAACTCTTTGTAGAATATAAATGCAGCAATCATGATGTGGCCCTCATCTCAAGCCAGCAAAATACTGACTTTCTTACTCCTAGTCATAGTCGTCTACTGTATTTATATGGACACATTATTATTTCTAAGGATACTACACTTTAAAATAGACATATACGACATTGTGAACAATGGAACACAACAAGAAACATCTACACAACTATCTGACACGAACCTTCCGAATTACGAAGATATCACATGGATACCATGCACGATTAATCCACTGTGTCACCCAACAGTCAAAGCGTTAATGGTTGACCATATTAACCATTATATTTACGGTCCATTTTGTGCGGTGGTAGACATAGGTCTTGGTATTTCAGACAAAATACTCTTCATAACTCCTAACATGATATCATTCTTTCATGTATTTATAGCGATCATAGGGGCGAAGCTTCTAACGTGTCCTAATTTAGCGTTGCGAAGGATCGGGATAGTTTTGTTCCAAGTAAGAATGTTTATGGACGACTTAGATGGGCATGTGGCGAGGGAGAGGAAACATATTAAAGGGGAGAGATCCGAGGTTGGGACTTTAGGGTATTGGGTTGACGGTATCTGTGACTCGCTCGGCGTCATTGCTATGATGGTCGGAATTTCTTTATATTTGAGAAACAATCCCCCGAGAAGAGGCTACAAAGGTACCCCAGTCAGTACGCTACCGTACCATCAACTCAAAGAAATAAATTCGACTGAAGACATTGAAAAGGACCATAATTCAGACAATGGAATTTCCTATAAGACTAAAGTGACCTTTCAAAGGATAGTACAAGTTATTGGACTGTATTCGGGACAAATGTTGTTGTCTTCTTTAGCCTGGAATAGATATATAGATGTTTATCAAGAATTGCTAGAAAATTGTACTGATTATGACATATTTAGGCGGGAGAGCATGTTTAGATCTGGTCGATTCTTTTTCGCAACCTTTTTATGGCGACTAGTGAATCCTCACAGCTATTTACACTTGCTCTCTCTGGCTGTATTCTGTGATAAAACTTGGTTCTTCTTAAAAGCTGTACATTTTAGTGGTTATTTATGTTTAGTGATCGCTGTTGGTATATCTGAGTATTTAGTGGATAATATTAGGTCTTACGTATTGGATGGAATGGACGCGCGATGATTACGAACAAATCCTATTAGTTGTAATAAATACAGAGTATATTTGATGTACGTTGATGAAGTGCTGTTATCTCATGAATTAAATGGAAAATGTTATTATTATTATGTAGTTGTTTTTCTTTTGAATTTGATTTGTTGATTATGTAAGTAATTATATTTGACGGGTTGGTTCACAACCAAAGTGCCAAAATAGCAAATTGTGGAAAGAAATCGAAGCGCAAAGAGGTAATTAGGGCACAGGACTTTGTTTTCATTGCTTAAATGACATTTCACATTTTTGTTACTTGTAGGTAGGTACCACTTGGTACCACTTTGGTCCGCAGCCAGTCAATCTATACTAATATATAAAGCTGAAGAATTTGTTTGCTGGAACGAGCTAATCTCAGGAACGAATGGACGTTAGATAGCCCATTTATCGAGGAAGACTAATGGCTATATTTTATTATGAAATTCGCATGGGAATGGGAGCTACGCGGGTGAAACCGCGCGCGGGAAACTAATTAGGTAAATGTGACAAGTTTCTCCTCGTGGAAAAGTTACTTTTGAGTTGTCATCGATTTTGAAACATTCTCTATTGGTGCTCCGCTCCTATTGGTCTTAGCGTGATGATATATAGCTTTCCTTGTTAAATGGATTATCTAAAACTGAAAAAAAAAAACTGTTTTCTCAGACTGCGTTCAAACAAACAAATAAACAAACTCTTCAGCTTTATGATTAAAAATGATAGACCATCATTAAGTGTCGTTAGTAAAGTTAAATTACCAATTCTATGAGTGGTTAATTACCTATACTAAATATGTTTTGAAAATTAGTGCTATTGATTCCAACACAAAAATATTTTCAAAACAACATTAACTCATGTTAGCAATTAAAGAATCGGTAATATATTTTAGTATCGCAATTAAAATAATATATTTATTGAACCTTAACTTCATAGGTTTACGGTTCAAAATCATCCTGAACTAGTTACTATTGGTAGACATCGCTTATTTTTTAGAGTTCCGTAGCCAAATGGCAAAAAACGGAACCCTTATAGATTCGTCATGTCTGTCTGTCTGTCTGTCTGTCTGTCTGTCTGTCTGTCCGTATGTCACAACCACTTTTTTCCGAAACTATAAGAACTATAATGTTGAAACTTGGTAAGTAGATGCATTTTGTGAACCGCATTAAGATTTTTTACACAAAAATAGAAAAAAAAACAATAAATTTTGGGGTTCCCCATACATAGAACTGACACTCAAAAATTTTTTTTTCATCGAATCCATACGTATGAATCCATCCATCCATCTATGAATAGGTATTCAAAAATGATGTTGAGGTTTCTAATGTAATTTTTTTCTAAACTGAATAGTTTGCGCGAGAGACACTTCCAAAGTGGTAAAATGTGTGTCCCCCCCCTGTAACTTCTAAAATAAGAGAATGATAAATCTAAAACGTTAAAGTTAAAGTTTTTTTTTAATACGTCATAAATCGTAAACCGCAATTTACCTTTCATTCAATCAACTCGAATATAAAAATATAAAATAACATTTCATTTCATAAACATACGCTTTTTTATTCTTGATATCAAAAATAGGTACGCACTTGTAACTGATACGGAACCCTTCGTGCACGAGTCCGACTCGCACTTGGCCGGTTTTTTTTTGCTCTAAGGGTCTAACAAGTTATTATGTTTGTGATACGATAATGAGAATAAAGGCCAGGTAATATTTGACAAGGAATTGTGATTTGTTTGTTAGATAATCTGTAGTCTGTACCTCAGACTAAATAAAAATAAGTTTTTTTTGGTGCAGTAGGTACCGTGTGGGTAAAATTGTTACTATAATTTTTGACAGTAATGTTATGGGTAAGGCCGCCAAAATTGTCAATTTTTTTGTGTGACTTTTTGTCGTTTTTTTTTGCACTATCTTATGGTTAAAATATTCAATAAATTGTAGAGTGTATCTGAATTATGTGTATACCGTCGAAGAATTAGATGATAGTCCCCTGCTATAATAATAATATTTTGGCGAAAATCCTTGAACTGACTTATTTTATCGATAGTTTAAAATAAAACAATGGCTTTTGGGTTACGATTTATTTGTGTGACGAATTTTTACCCCAAAGCTGCTATATAAAGAGAAAAAGTACAAAACGCTGTATTAATATGGCAACACTGTTATCGAAAAAATTAAAAATAAAAAGGCAGCCATATTGTTTCGCCAGTGAAGGAGCCTGAAGTGCACGTCACGGTATTGTTTGTGTGGAAGAAAAAATAGAATTAATGTGATTTCTGAGGTAAGAAACAGACCTTTTGATGTTATTGTATTATATTTGTTGGCGATGAGGTAAAAAGTATACTTAAAATCGCCCATTAGTGCCTAATTGTAATAAATAACCGAAATATAAACTAAAATTGTTGTAAAAGTTTAGCTTTTGTGTTGCATTTGTATTACGCTTGTAAGTAAGTAAGTAAGTAAGTAAGACATTTATTTGCATAAACACGTGTATACAAACAAAAAATAAAATATAATTGCATGCAAGATGTTACATAATTATGATTAAAATGATCAGACATGCTTGCTATACAATAGCGTGCAAATGTTTTTTTTTTTATAAAAAAATAAAAAATACAATTTAATTATAGCATGGGCCAGTCTAACAATAATGAAATCACAACAATAATAAAAAATTAAATCTTAATATAATTAAATCAAAAATTAAATGTCACATAAAGATTAATCCAAATAAAAAAAATTAAAAAAAAATAAAAACAATATCACAACATTTTTAGTATGATGTTAAAATAGATGTAATAAAATGTCAAGGAATTATAATAAGTCGGTTTAAATATAAAGTTAAAACTTATCAGCTAGAAAGTCTGAGACATTATAATAAGCTTTTTCAATTAAAAATGATTTGACCCTTCTCTTAAATAAATTAATCGTAAGGTCTTTCCAATCTTTCGGTATTTTATTAAATAACACTGGAGCCATGCATAGAACACTTTTGCGCATAAGTGCGGTCTTAGCTGGGTTCAAACATAGCTTACTGATATCGCGTCTGTTTCGGGGAACTACACTTGAGAGCAATAAAATCGCACACCCCATGTAATTTGGTTTATTACTGATTGTTTTCTAAAATCTAAAGATATTGAGTAAAAATCATTAGATAAAATTAAAGCATACAAGCTTAGCTTTACAAAAACATAAAATTAAAATCATTGACCTTTACGTAACTTACAAAAACCGACCGTACACCGAATTCCCCAAATTCACGCGTTTGCGTTGTCACTACTTGCACCCTTAGCCGCAGGTATAAAAAGGTCGGTTTATTGGAATTTTTAATCAGTTGCATACCGAAGGTCAACGTGATAACATCTCTACTGGAAGCATACGGATTTACTGGAAAAATATGGATACCACGCCCGCAGAAGCCGCTCAAGTTATTGCCTTGCTCGAAGCAGGCCATAACCAAAGTGAAGTTGCTCGACGGCTAAATTTGAGCCGCTACTCTGTTCGTCGTGTATACCAGAGGTTCCAAGAGACCGGTGGCTACATTCGGCGACCAGGATCTGGCCGGCGACGCACAACATCAGAGCGTGATGACCGCTTTCTTGTGACAAGGTCTTTGAGAAATCGGCAACTGAACGCGGTTCAACTGGGACAACAGCTTCGAGAAGTTCGCAATGTCAGTATAAGTCGGTGGACAGTTCGAAGAAGACTAGGTGAAGCAGGAATGACTTCACATCGCCCAGCAAATGGTCCCAAATTGACCACAGCTCACCGACAAGCCCGGCTACAATTTGCTAGGGAACATTTAAATTGGACGTATGACCAATGGCGGGCTGTTATGTTCTCTGATGAGTGCAGAATGACTTTACATGGTCATGATGGACGCTCTAGGGTCTACAGAAGGTCATCAGAGCGATTTTCACAATGCTGCATAAGCGAACGTGTGGCTTTTGGAGGTGGATCGTGTATGTTTTGGGGTGGCATAATGTTGGACACTAAAACTGACATTGTATTCATCACTACGGCGAATACCGGCCCGAGATCGAGAAGTTTGACGGCTGCACGATACGTCGAAGAAGTGCTCGAAGAACATGTGAGGCCGCTTGCGTGGCTTATGGGAGAAGATTTTCTCTTAATGCACGACAACGCCAGACCGCATGTCGCTAGAACAGTTTGCGACTACATGGAAGACGTTGGAATCACCGCGATGGAGTGGCCAGCTCGTAGTCCTGATCTCAATCCGATTGAGCATGTCTGGGATGAGCTAAAAAGAAGAGTTCGAGCAAGAAGCCCTGCTCCTACGCGCCTCCAAGAGCTTCAACTTGCCATTGAAGAGGAGTGGAACGCCATACCACAAGATTTCATGGTGAAATTAATACGGTCCATGAAAAACCGATTAAGAGCTGTAATCAAGGCTAGGGGAGGGAATACACCTTATTAAAAAACAATTTGATCAAGCATTTTGAGTTTTATTTTTATTCTTTCTTAAGCTAAATTGGGTAATTTTATCCGTATGTTGGGTTTTGTGCCCTAAAACTCCCTATGGGTACTTTTTTTACACTGTATTTGATATCATTAGAAAGGTACTGAAGTAAACATTCAAATAGTGTAAGTTTTATTTTAATATGTATTCACATTCATGAAAAAAACTGCTTTAACAACAAAAAGTCAAAGTGTGCGATTTTATTGCTCTCAAGTGTACATTGTGTGTGTACACTACATACTTGTGTTACATTTGTGTCATTTTTGTGTTACATTTTTGTTATTGTAATACAAAAGTATGTGTTACGTAACACTATAGATCTATAAAGCCGCATTCATAGTGGTATTTGGACTGATTTTTGAAAGTAATTTATCTGAGTGTGATTTTGTAGGCGACGCAGCACTTACATACCTACTTTTTAATAGTAAAAACCTGCCAAGTGCAAGTAAAACTTGCACGAAAGGCTCTTTAGTACCGAACAAATTTAGTATGTTTTACTAATGTAATTCATCGGTCAATTGTTTTCTTCTATTGAAATATAATCTATTCATGTGCATATAGTAATTATGCATTTTTTATAGACAATGCCGTTAACTGCCGCAGAACGGAAGAGAAGATATCGTGAAAAGTTAAAAAGTACGAATCCGGAAAAATTTCAAGACTAAAAGAAAAAAAACAGTGAAAGAACATTACGTCAATATAAAAATAAAACAGCCAATTATAACGAAGAACAGATAGAAGAATTAAGTAAATGGAGAGAAGATCGCAAAAAAAAAGAAAATGCACCGACAATATCTCAACAACACGCCAAGAAAAACAAGAGTTTCGTTAACGCCTTTTAATGCATTTATTTTTAAATCTTTGAAATATTTGCACCATTTTGCCTTTAATTTGTAAGGATTATAAAATTACTCGTTTTAATGTTTATTTAGTTAGTTTTTTAGACACATTTTTTTAACATTTCATGAGAAAACAAATGTGAAACAAATTTATGATAGATTTGTGTCATGTTTTTATTTTTTCATTTTCATTAAAGGTACGCAAGTACATCGTTTAAAAATCGTATTTTACTCATATAGCACTGCACCGCAGTCCGTCCAATCTAAAAAAAATATCTTTTATTATTTTAAGGTTTTTTAACCATTATGAAAGCATCTTTACCCAAAATATATGTTACGTTTGCGTTAATTTGTGTAACGGTAACACAAAATCTGTTGTGTTACTTTTGTGATATATTTGACAATTTTGGCGGCCTTACCCTTATATATATAAGTAACGTTAAACATTGATTTGTATACCATTTCAAGACATAATTGGGATTTTTTGTTAACAAATATTGAAGTTTATTAAAATATCAAGCAACTAATGCTGCGGTAGAATGACATATCGACTGACAAGGTATGTTTTGTACGCGTATGTGCGTAAACTGTGTATGTACACGCCAAGGCCTAGTTTTAACAGGATTCCGTGTGTTACTCGAAGCACTCCGTCTTTACTTCTTATTTGGTCTGAGGTCTGCACTAGATCGGATTTTGTCATATTCAATTAATTGCAAAATTTGGCAAACTAGATATTTATTCAGTTGAAATATTGGACTGTTTATTATGCCCCTTGACTTCCTTCCTTCCTTCTTTGAATTTCAATTTAGCAGTTACTCTATTTTGAACTATATGCGGTTGCAATAAGGGTTAAAAACCTATTATTATTATTATTATTATTATTATTATTCTGAAGTATAATAATACATTCGTCCTTTTGAGGTCTAAAATCTATTTATATATCTCCAAGTTTCAAATTTGGAATCTGTCACATTTATGTCAATGGGTCACAATTCCAATTTTGAGTTTGTATGTGAACATTTAGAATTTCGAACAACTATCAACGTAATATCGAAAAAAAAGATAATGTTTTGATCTGCCATCGCCAGCGTGGAATCCACCCGCATCCTGTGTGGAATATTTATGGTTTAAACCAGTGGTTTTTAATCTGCGGTCCGCGGGCCATTGGCGGTTCCTGCCCGGCTAGCATAGGCAGCGCGACTCGAGTCTACTCTACGGAGGCAGACCAATCTAATTGCAGAAAGTGTCACGTGACAGTGCGTTTCTGCAATGTGATTGGTCGGCCTCCGTAGAGTAGACTCGAGTCGCGCTGCCTATGCTAGCCGGGCTGGAATTAAAGTAGTCCGTTAAAATTTGAACTCTGTTTAATAGTTGTAAGTATTCAACAGATATTAATGACAATGATACTAAATTAGGAGCTCAGACAATAAATTAAGCTAGCAAACTTATTATATTAACATTCTATATGGTTGGCATTGTCGACAAATCGCTGAGATAAAAATTGAAGATTCGAGAACTAATTAATGATCATATTTTAATTGCGTTTTAATACTTTTTGGATCAGTTATGATAAATTTACTTTTTACTACATTTATATTATATTTCCATTAGAAATGTGGAATTTTTAATTGTATAATAGTTATTCATAAAATTCGATAACCGGTTAAGATTCACTGTGACTAGGTGTTTTACCTAAAATGGCAGATTGGAATACTCCTGTTGTTCAATATTTATGATTCGACAAATTAAAATTTTTAATCTTCTTATTTATACAATTTTTTTTGGACAGACAATAGAGCCTGAGGCTTTTACTACTTTACCGGACATAAAGGCAAACAAAACCTTGTTAAATATTTAAAAAACTTCAAGCCAATTATCCTGCGCTATATGGAACTTGGACCTCGGCTCAGGGTGGTCGTTGGCTGAATTAAGGAATTAAGGTTTTTAATGAATTTTGATATATCACTAAAATGTTTGCAACCACTGGTTTATACGTTTGTTTATAGTGCGTTCGGAGTTTCGAAGTTTTTGTTTAAAGAATGTTATTTTTAAGTTTAACCTAATTTCTATAGGGTTGTTAAAATTACTTTTTTTAAGCGTCAAAAAATATTGTATTCATTTAATTTTGTATAGTGAAGTGTTGTTGTTGTGTTGACGTAATTTATTTTGCATATTTAGGGTTCCGTTCCCGAAAGGTAAAAACGGGACCCTATTACTAAGACTTCGCTATCTGTCTGTCTGTCTGTGAGATTTTAACAGATGAATTGTATTTCTATTGCCGCTATAACAACAAATACTGAAAAAAATATTTAAGGGGGGCTCCCATACAACTTTTTTTTTTGTCCTTTTTTGCTCGGTATCAATAACGGCAACAGGTTGACGCTTGAAAATGGTACGGAACCCTTCGTGCGCGAGTCCGACTCGCACTTGACCATTTTTTATAATAATGTCCATATTAAGATTAAGCCAAGAAAATATATACAAGAGATATCACGTAGTATTTTGAACCCAATCATGAGTACTGGCATTGTAGCCGTGTGGTTTCTGGCTTAGAATAGACCACCGCTTATCTTCCTATAGTTGTTGCGACTAAGGGACTTACGCCTGATCATCTATCAGCTCAAAGATCACCAATCCGCCTGCCAAGCGTGGTGATTACAGCAATATCCCTCAACAAGTCGTGCTTGCCAAGTTCTGCTAGAGCGGAGGCCCATTTTCAGCGGTGGACCTAAACGGGCTGATAAAGTAAAACAATATGAGGCATGTCCATGTCAATTCGCTTGATTCGATCGATTTCGCCATGACAATTACGTCACTTGGTTCCTTTAAAAACCTACCGATCCATGGTTATAATACGGCTTATGTTTAACTTACCATCAGATATAGTAAAAATGATCACCAAAATTAAACCCGCATTTTAATGTACAATTGTAACCAAAGTTTTAACATTTCGCTATCGTATTTAAGCAAAATGACTCCAAATAAATCATTGTTAACCCAAAAGTAGTAAATGATCACCAAAAGTACCTAAATGTTTTACTAATTTACTATTCGGTTCTGGCACTCGCCGGCCGCTGCCGCGGCACCGCTCGCTTCGCTCGCTCGGCTCGTGCGTTGTATGGCCGCAGCTCTAACCTAACCTAACCGATTGTCATTTTTTATTGATTTTATTAAGGTAGAAATAGCGCAATAATTTGCTCGCTAAGATTTGGTGATCATTAACTACATTTGGTGTTCGAATACAATTTGAAGTGCAGTCGTGACTAAAATAGCTAGTACTATTATAATTTTAGACTTTATTTTTCTGGTGTCAAGTATATATTTTTGGTGGACATTATATTTTATCCCTTATAATAATATGCTCCTATGTTTATTTTTAATTCCTCTGTCGTCGTTTGTTTTTTTTTTCTTAGTCGAACATTTGTTCAACTAAGCAAAAAGAAAAAAAAAATGGAAACTTACAAAAAAATTTGACGGGCGACGCGGCAACGTCTAGATCTAACAGCACTATACAAATAAATAAGATTGAAGTGTTTGCTTGTAATGGAAAAATTACAGGTTTTAACTATGTATTCATATGTAGGTATATAACAATATGCCGGATTGCTCATACGTACCCGGCCCCCGCCAACGGCGGATCGAAGGAGTGTCCGGGAGGTTTTAGTGGTGTAGGGTCCTCTCCTCGTGGTATGAGTTTAGCATACCACGCTATGGAGAGGGCGAGTCCCACATATCCCACGGCGGTGGGAATGCGTCAATGCCTCTAATTCCTCCGAGGTCAATGCATTTCCCCATAAAAAATAGGTATATAATAATACGACAAAAACACGATATAAAAGAAATTAGTCAGTCTATTTGTTCTCACTAAACTCAGTAACAGCTGGATTGATTTTGACGGAACTATCATTAGTGTAATATAGGCTACTAATTATTTTGTATGTCCGTGTAAGTATTCCGCCTAATCTCCAAAACGGTACCTATAGTCTTAGATCCGATCCTACATCGACCTTCAACGAGCTGATAATAGAATGAAACATGTTTTATAATTATTTTTAGCTTAGAAAATAGATTTTAAAGGGAAAAATAAATTTTAGAATGAACTAGTATCTTAGAAAATACACTAACAATGGGTTGGCTAAAGAAATCCTGGACAGACTATTTAATTTTTTTTATGATTTTTGATTATGACCTATGACGTGATAAGTACCAGACTGACAGACAGATGATTTTTAATTGTGTTTAATTATCAAGTACAAGTGTATGTAAATACCTAAGTGCTGTTCAATTCTTTTTCTTAAATTCTTATTAAATTCGTTTAATTCGTTTGACGTGAAGGCACGGATAGCAGCTGGCTTAATAACAAATATTATGTACATACTAAAGGCGCCCCGCGGTTTTACACGCGTCACTCTGCTCCAGTGGGTCGGAGCGAGATATTCTGTAGCCTATATGTAAATCCAGCTTATAAACTATCCGCGTGCAAACTTTCAGCCAAATCCATTCGGTAATTTTGCGTGAAAGAGTAACATGATGCCCTCACCGACACTGACACCGATGCCCTCGTAGACCCGACGTCCGAGAGGCCCGCGAACTGTAAAGTAGAGCGACAGTTGCACAAAACTCCCCTAAAGAAACTAAAAGCCATAATCCCTCAATTTCCCCGTCAGCGGCCGCCCTGAGCCAAGGTCCAAGTCCCACAGGGGACGCCCTCTTGCGCAGGTTGCTGAGTTTGTAGTGTTTAAACCATTTATCTAGGCTGGAGCTCTGCTCGCCTTTATGCCCGGTGATGTAGCAAAAGCCTCAGGGCTAACTACATATGTCCGTCAGAAAAAAAACACAAACTTTCGCATTTATAATATTAGTAGGATATCGCAGTTGACGTAAACACCACTTATAAGTTTTCAGTGTCCCTGAGTAGGTTATGTACAAGTGCTATAGATTACGATACTGCAACAATTAAAGTGCCGATAAACTGATAGTTTGATGGCGTTGCATTTGATACTGGCAGCCATTTTGTCATCGTGTTAATTGCGTTATCTATTAGAGTAATGATATTTGTGAGCTGTTAGGTTTTTGTTCTGCTTTTATACATTTATTAACCGACTTAAGGAGGAGGTTTCTCAATTCGACCGTATATATATATTTTTTTTTATTATGTTTGTTCGCGGATAACTTCGTTGTAAGTCGTAAGTGCAAGTTTACGATAAAGGCACTTACGACGAATGATTCTGACGTATAATAGCACATCCGACCTTATGCTTCTGAGCGCTACATATATGCCTACATATAATTGGTGATACTACATATACTCACTATATGTGACTATATTATTATGTTGCATAAGAGGTGGTCTCTATTGTAGATTTTCTCATATATTTTTTTCATTACTAAGTTAGTTTAGTTTCAAGATGGCTTGAATTATCTTTGATACAAGTATCTGGCTTCGAGCCAAGACTTGAGAACAGACCTAAATGGGACAACTTACTTATTAATTATATCTATTAATTACAGTGACGGCAAATTTTTCAATGGTCAGATAAGAAATATTGACGTGATTTTGTATGGAAATTCTGTCTTCAGTTAAATTGATTCTTTTTCTTTTTTGTACTCTGGAGACTACGATCAAATACAATGCCATTGGACTACCGACGAGAAACCATTTTAGTATAGTACGAGGGGTTAACAAGTGAGAAAAACTGTGCAAGTAATCTTTTGAAAAAAAAAAGTATTTAGCACTGGTGTACCCTTTGGGTGCTTAAGAGCTCACTAGTAAGTAGTAATGTAGACCGTATTATTACTTTTAATATTATGCGTGGCATTTCGTGATTATTTGGACGATTAGCCTTGAACCTACATACACCATAATATAAGAAAGTAGCTTAAAATAACTTTTGGGCTGACTCCACTTAGATTAATATAATATTAATACCTACTAATGGATCTCAATTCATGTTGCAACGTTAAGATATGATTTGATATCCAGCTAAATCAATAATATTAAGCGGCCGTATCCCAATGGCTAGGGCGTCGGAATTGTGATCTTGTGGTCGCCGGTTCGATCTCCACCCATTGCACTACCCTCGTGATATACCTTATATACGTGATATACCTCGTGAACCCATTCGTAACACAAGCATTTTAGCTTAACACGAGGGTTTAACAAGAATACTATTAGACTGCAAGACTCTGCTATGATATTTATGATATAAATGGACTACAGAGATGAAATCAACTATACATTATCTTTTATGCATTGATACCAATCTGGGACTCGAACCTTTTTTTTACCACGAGGAGAGGACCCTACACCACTAAAACCCCCCGGATACATCTTTGATCCGCCGTTGGCGGGGGCCGAGTACGCATAAGCAATCCGGCCCCCCGACGGCACCCGCGGCCATTATGGTGCCGCGGGATCTCCTGGGCCACACTTACAGTGGCCCATTGCTACTTTATTAACTGCAGTTGTACACTGTAACGATACACTATGAACCTTGATTTCCTCCTACAAATATGTACTTATTTGTCATAAGCGGGAATTGAAGAATCCGTGGACCGTGGGCGCAGTGAGTTATGAGGCTACCTTATCTACATTACTTTAAATCTCATTAGTCAGTTAGAAACTATTTGGGTGCAAGTTCGAATACCGGTTTGTGCATTTGTATAGCGTACTGTTTGGTTTTCGTTTTTCATTACTTTCTTCTTAAGTATGTATGGTTTGAGTTTTGTATTTGTGATAGTTAAACATAGAAAAAAATGGACAGATTGAAATTTGGCATTTTTTTAAAGCTATGTATCTATTTCTACGCCCTTGGCTACTGCCTTTTGTAGGATTTCACCATTTTTTTCAGGACGTACATTAATAAGTTGGCCATGAGGTTTATGCTACTTCACCGGACATAAAGGCGAGCAAAGCTAGCCTTAATAAATGGTTTGCAAAATAAGCAACTTGGACCTCGGCTCAGGGCGGTCGCTGGCGGAGAGATTGAGGGATTGTGACTTAGTTGTTTACGGGTGTTTTGTGCAACTGTCGCTTTGCGTTATAGTTCGCAGCAGCCTCTCTTGCATTGGGTAGCCGAATAGCTTTTGTAGTATCTTATCTTAATAGCCTTGTCTATTACAACCGCCGCGACGTAGATATATGTCATTAACAAAAATAGCCAATATAAGTAATTAAAACGAAATAAAGTATTTAGGTCAACGCCCTCTACGTATGATTATTTGTTAAGAGATTCCCGCGCGCGGTTTCACCCGCGTAACTCTTGTTCCCGTAGGTGTTTAGCCTTCCTCGATTAATGGGCTATCTAACACTGAAGAATTTTTCAAATCGGACCAATAGTTCCTGAGATTAGCGCGTTCAAGCAAACAAACAAACTTTTCATTTTTATATATTAGTACCTATAGATTTCGGCTAATTAAGTGATGGCTTTGTCCATTTCATTTATACGTGTTAAAGACACTGTATTGTAATGGATGCCTTTCCTAAGGGAGTTGATAGACAAGTAATTCAATTAAATTTTCAATAGTAGGTACCTAGTTAATAATTGTAGCGCTGCTTCAATTAAAATTATTGATTTAATATAAGGAGCGCTGCAACTTAGTAGTGAAATGTAAATATCTATATCTGTACTAATAAATAAAGTTAAAGAGTTTGTTGGTTAAACACGCTAATCTCAGGAATTACTGGACCGATATATTTTAGAATGAAGTTCCCACGGGAATTTGTGCAATGCGGGTGAAACCGAGCGCAATAAGCTAGTGTATTATAAAGCGTTTTGATTATTATTTATTTACATTGAAACATGGAACTACTGGGCCGATTTCAAAAATTCTTTCACCATTATCCAGCTTTATTTAATTTTGAAGTTCCCACGTGAGTTCCAAGCCCACTACTGAAATAAATGTATAATCTATACTAATATTATAAAGCTGCTGAGTTTGTTTGTTTGTTTGTATGTTTGTTTGTTTGTTTGTTTGAACGCGCTAATCTCAGGAACTCCTGGTCCGATTTCGAAAAATATTTCAGTGTTGGATAGTCCATTCATCGAGGAAGGTTATAGGCTATATTATATTTAAAAAATATATATATAGCCTATAACCAAATAAATATATAAATAGGGATCCGTAAGAAAATTGCGATTTTGTAACCCAATGTGTAAAATCGAAAACCTATTTATGCGTGCTCTGCAAAAACTATTGGCAATAGAACAAAATGATGTACTACGGGTTTGTAGGTCTTATTAAGATCTACAAAAAAGTCAGCGAGAGCACATATCTAACTATCATAGTTTAGTCACAATAACCGCTTTTATGTTCATAAAAAATATTAAATCGTCTGAAGAAAGAAACTACGTTAAATGTGTATCGTAATATTAATCCTTATCCAAATTAAGCATTATGTTATTAAGAGTATTTATGTAGAAGTAAAATACTTTTTGTTTTATTCCAATCGGACATTTTGTTGAGAAATAATCACGAGTTAGTATAAAAACGCAAAGAATTGGTACCTAATAATTAGTTATTTGCCATAATAGATAAAGCTGAAGAGTTTGTTTGCTTGAACGCGCTAATCTCAGCAACTACTGGTCCGATTTGAAAAATTCTTTCAGTGTTAGATAGCCCATTTATCGAGGAAGGTTATATGCTACATTTTAGTAATATATATAATGAAAGAAGAATGAAGAATTAGCAAATGTTATAATAATAAGTTTGAATTTACGTTATAATATTTTTTTTCTGTGAATTTCCATAATATTTATAATAATATAGTCTATAATAATATGTGATTCCAGGCGCAGGCTCTATCAAAATCTAACATCATTCAAATCGAACCAGCCGCTACATCTAAATAAAGTCGGGTTAGACTAATCTAACCCGACTTTATTAAGATGTACAAAATAAAAATATATAAGCGCAGGATGGATCTTCATTAGAATCTGTCATAGTTGGTCAGGCGTGGATACTTGGGCAGGGGATCGTTATTTTAATTAACACTCGAGTTTTGATCAAAGTCACTATAATTCGCGTTAACAAAGATTGATTCACAAAATAACTGTTCTATATTCTAGCTAAAGTCAATTAGTAATCAAATTCACTATTATAATTGCATTTCACACTAGGATGACACAGAATATCAGCGATTCGTCTAGCGCGTGGTGCACGGTCCGCTCCCGTTCAAACAGTGAAGTTTCAACATGGCCGCCGTGCTCCCACCTGCCCGACGCTCCGCTAGAGTGACGGCTGTCACTCTTATTCTGACGTCTGACATTGACACCTGACGTTAACTGTCACCAATCAGTAGAAGCTGTCATCGATGGCAGCTGACAGTAGCCGTTTAAATACGACATATTAGCGATGTGTCGTCACGGCCAAACTGACTAGCGACCGTCCTCGGGCGTACCTGGATGCAATCCTGAAACAACGTTACGCAACTTCAGATTTACCCTCGTCCAACCTGACAAGCAGAATAAGTTTTGACTTTGACATTGCTATCACCATTCAATTGCATGTAGACTTGGACCGGACGGGTGTGTCCTTACCACTAACCCTGATGTAATTAATGGGTAGCCCGGACTACACTGTCCCTTCGACCAATCACTCAAATACAAATTTTGGACCGGACGGGTGTGTCCTTGCGACCATCGCGGATGGACCGGACGACACTGTCCTTTCGACCGAGATACCAACACAATACATCTGGACCGGACGAGTGTATCCCTTCAACCAACTCTAATGGGTCTGGCCCGGATGACACTGTCCCTTCGACCAGGATACCAACACAATACATCTGGACCGGACGAGTGTATCCCTTCGACCAACCCTAATGGGTCTGGCCCGGATGACACTGTCCCTTCGACCAGGATACCAACACAATACATCTGGACCGGACGGGTGTATCCCTTCAACCAACCCTAATGGGTCTGGCCCGGATGACACTGTCCCTTCGACCACGATACACTATACGGATATCACTTCATTTATCGGAATCAAAACAAAATGAAAACTTCTCACCCGTTTCTGTCAGAAGATGATCAGTAGCTGGCTTGATGGTGCAGTCATCAACCCGATGCTCCACACGCTCCTCACTTGCTTGGGCTTCTTTTTTTTTTTTTCGGGCAATGCGTCGCGATGAAACCCTTTTCATTGCAGTAATAGCATGTAGGTGGCGGCTTCTTCGGGGCTCCTATATCCTTAATTTGGTGTAGGATGTAATTCCCTGAAAACTCAGAACGTGTATTAGCAACATTGTCTCGGTTGCTTCTACTAAAACATTCAGTGGACATGTGGCCCATCTTGCCACTATTATAGCACCGTCTTGTTTGATCGATTCGTGGTTTCTTCGCGTCATTAGGCAAGTTCGCTTTGTCCTGTACCGGTGGGCCTCTTTTGCGATACGTCAAGGCCATTAACTCTTGCTGCAGTTTAACACGCGTCTCAATTTCAGTAGTAAATGCTAATCGTTGTAGCCGTGGATCAATCCTGGACGCATGTGCTATCGTAACCGCAATCGCTATAGTGTGCATCTGGGTCGTATTCGGGAAACGTGATCTTAGAATTATTATTAGAGTTAGGTTCTTTTATAACACGAATTAATTCCAACATTTGACGTTGTTGCATTTCAAATAAATTTTCCAACGGTCACTTTCATTATCACCAATAATATTACAAAAACTCTGACCTGCATGTTGCTCCGATGTCCCGGGTAATCCCACTTCTGATGTAAGCGCAGGATGGATCTTCATTAGAATCTGTCATAGTTGGTCAGGCGTGGATACTTGGGCAGGGGATCGTTATTTTAATTAACACTCGAGTTTTGATCAAAGTCACTATAATGCGCGTTAACAAAGATTGATTCACAAAATAACTGTTCTATATTCTAGCTAAAGTCAATTAGTAATCAAATTCACTATTATAATTGCATTTCACACTAGGATGACACAGAATATCAGCGATTCGTCTAGCGCGTGGTGCACGGTCCGCTCCCGTTCAAACAGTGAAGTTTCAACATGGCCGCCGTGCTCCCACCTGCCCGACGCTCCGCTAGAGTGACGGCTGTCACTCTTATTCTGACGTCTGACATTGACACCTGACGTTAACTGTCACCAATCAGTAGAAGCTGTCATCGATGGCAGCTGACAGTAGCCGTTTAAATACGACATATTAGCGATGTGTCGTCAAATACATATTTGGACTCCAATGTTTATTTACATATTCTATTCATTAAATTTCCATAAAATCACAAAGTACCTACTATCAGCAACCTTCTGGGTCGTGAGTTTTCATTCACTTGTATGTACATTATAATTGTACTTTCCTTGGTAATAAGCCCTTTGAACCCTTCAAGCCTACAACGTTGTCATTCTAAATTATAGAGGAAAAGAATACTAGGTACCTGTATTGTGTTATTAGGGTTCCGTAGTCAAAGTTGGTATGGGCCTTTCGCGGCAGCCCCATGTTTAGCAGTGGACGTTATACGAACTGGTGCTGCATTGTTTCATGCTACGAAATCCGTTGTATACAAATTCGACTGCATTTGTACTTCTTTACTATGACCTGACCGTATTCCAGGCGTTACTTTGCAGAAATCCATATTAATCTAATTTAAAAGACAAAGTATCTAGTGTTATATAGTCAACATCACCTGATGATGCTCCGTGGAGAAGCGAAACACGTGTCGGGTCTTCGGCTGGTGATTGTATTTTTGCATGTTTTATTTTTCCTTCCTGCATGTGCATATTTTTTGCGGGCAGGAGGGCGGTGCAAAAATAGCATTACAGCATCTAGACACATTTTTAGCGGAATTAATACTAGATATTTTGTCTTTTTAAATTATTGAGTAAGGTCGCCAGAGCGAACTGTGAGGAGGAAGAAAGGGCTAATAAGATGAGGGTGGCTAGTAAGATGAGGGTTCTTCTTGTATTTTGGGCCCCTATGTCACTTAACATTAAGTAGATATAAGTCATTTGCTTGGTCACGTACAAAAAATAACCTGTCTGAAATGATGCAATGTTGTTAAAGTTAATACGGTATGTATCCGGGCTTAAAAACTGCTTTGAAACTTAGCTATTTGCAGACTCAAACGTATGTCTGTCTCGTTTTTGCACACGCTTATTTTCATGCTGTCCTTTTTCTCTCCAGAAACAAATTTTGTCTTCACAAAACACGAGCATGACGTATTTATCTCTTCTTTACATTGAAAAAATTTACGGCAGTATCATATATCAGTGCATAGTGTATTTGTTAAATAGATTTATCATTGAAACTGAATAAAGAAATAAATGTTATACCGCAGTTATATTGCAGCCTATAATTTAACCGTATAGATACCATATAATCCAGTGTTCAATAATTATTAGAGATACGACGATAAAAATACCCCTACCCCACTTAGTGTATCGATTCTACGCTTGGTTAGGTATTTATCGACCTATTTGCACCTACACTTACTCGTATATCAGTCTTTAGCATCTACACAAAAATTCTAGGTGTGAACATATTCATATTAAAAAGATATGATTAAACGAACGCTTAGTCACTGAGCGACCTATGAAAAGAACTATGCTTGGCATTTTTCTTGAGAACGGATTTGCTGACATAGCTCAACGGATTAGCGTGCTGAAATGGTAATGGGCAGAGCACATAACTCGAAGAACTGACAGCCGTTTGAGCAGAAAGGTCGTCAAGTGGAAACCACGAACTGGTAAGAGTAGCGAAGGGTGACCGCCTGCACGATGGACCGACGACTTAATAATTGATAAATTTCGTCGACCGGTTGGAGTTCCACCGTTACCGAATGGTTGAGGCAAAATTTATTATTTCATCTAAGTTTGTAAAATAAGAAAGTGACCTTTATTATTCAGAGTGGCATGAGATGCACTTATTTTATTATGAGGTTCTGTAGGAGAGTTTCGTGATTGAAATCGACCCATTCTCACCAGAGCTGGAGAAAGTATGCCGTCTCCGCTTCGGCGGAGGGGGATGTACCGGATGTAGGACTAGCTTGACATGCTTTCATCGTATCTTCACCAAAGGGTTCAGTGCGTAGACATTGGGGGAGTAAAGTCACAAAACTTACCAGTTAGATTCGGCGTGCCACAGGGGTCGATACTGGTCCCATTTTTGTTCTTGGTATATATAAATGATTTGCCATTTTATTTGAAAGACATGTGTGATATGGTACTTTTTGCGGATGACACCTCCCTTATTTTTAAGGTAGATAGAAAGTGGAATAATTTTAATGACATTAATAATGCTCTCGCACATGTCACCGATTGGTTTACGGTTAATAATTTGGTTCTCAATGCCAAGAAAACCAAATGTATCAAATTTGTAATGCCTAATGTAAGTTTTGTAGAGCCAAAATTAATAATGGGTAATGTAAATCTAGAAACTGTGGACTCGACCCTCTTTCTAGGCTTGACACTAGACAAGAAACTTCAATGGAGTCCCCATATTTCTTGTCTCGCTGGAAAATTGAGCTCAGCTGCTTACGCGGTTAGAAAAGTACGGGAACTCACTAATGTAGAAACTGCACGTTTAGTCTACTTTAGTTATTTTCACAGTATTATGTCCTATGGCATTCTGCTTTGGGGTAAAGCTGCTGATATTCAAAGCATTTTTATACTACAAAAACGTGCAGTTCGTTCTATTTATCAACTAAGTACGAGATTTTCCTTAAGAGACTTTTTTAAGGACATAGATATACTAACAGTCGCTTCGCAATACATTTATGCCAATATAATCTATGTCCGGCAAAATATTAACCTTTTTAACAAAAGAAGTGACATACACACAATAAACACTAGATATAAGCATAAACTTTGCACCGAATACCATCGCCTACAAAAAGTACACTCATCTTTTGTGGGATTAGGAGTCCGTATGTATAACAGAATACCTGTACACCTACAAGAGTTACCTCATGATAGATTCAAGTCAACTGTTAAGAGGATTCTAATAAAAAGGGCTTATTATTCAGTAAACGACTATTTAAACGACAATAACGCTTGGTTGATCAGTGAAACACAGACAACATTATAAACTAAGTTATTGAAACAGTTTAAACATTGTTCAACTAAAGGTTTAATATTAATAGACTTGTAGATATCCCCACTTTAGTTCGTCATGCTCCCGTTGTCTGTCATTGCTTGCGGTGGCGGTGTGGGGCGGGTCGTCACCTTCCCTCTAATATGGCGAGGGAGGCGATGGCTGCGTCACACGTCATACTCGTGAACGGGTGCTGCTTGTGGTGACTGGTCGGCTGTTGTCGGGGATATGTTATGTTATTTTTATTTTATATTTTGTTAATTCATTCTTGCTATTGTTTATAATTATTATTATAGGTATATCCTTTGGTTGAACTTGTGTAACTTGTCATATTGTAAATGTATGTGAATGCATCCGCCATTAGGTTTCTTTGTAGGAGATTGTTTGTGCCTGAGTAAACTTTAATATCTACATTATAGTATTTACTGTATAAATATTATTTTTTTCTTGTCTTATTGAACTCCTGATCGGTATAAATTGACCAGGTAATAAATGGTACTGTGCATGCATTCGCTTACATCATATATACATTGTACAATATTACATGATTGTGATAAAAGTCTTGACATAAAAAAAGAAACAGAGCAAAAGAGACAAAAAAATAATCTCGGAGTTTCTTTCTTCCTTTCTTCTCCGGGTCGTCCACTTAGGTAGCTAGTGAAAGGTTGCAGGTTAGCTAGGGTAGGATCCTCGACGGCATGGCCGAGGACCGCGTTGTTGCTTATTCCCCGAACTGTGATCTAGTGCCAGCGATCATCACCACTATTCTTAAATCTACTCTTTACTCCAGTGGCACCCTGAGCGTTGGTCCTAACCCCTTAAGGGTGCCCTCAGGTGGATGTCGCTTAAACTTTGGCCGGATTCTTTGAAGTTAATTTTAATTTTAGACCTGTTACCTTTAAGGCATCTTACTATACCTAATGTGTACATTTGTCATTTATCGCTCGACAGACGGACAGACTGATTAAAATTCTGTAAGATCAAATAATTATAACAATGTTTTTAGCTACTTAAGTGATACTTTAGTGATTTAATACAGTGTAATTTTGACAAGTACAAGTGTATGTAAATACCTAAGTGCTGAATAAATTTCATTATTTCATTAGCCCTTCTCCTTAAATATGGTATGATGAGGTCATACCACGGAAAGAGGACCTACTCACCAAAGCCACAGGCGTCAATCCTGATACTTTCCCGGCACTATGAGGATGATGCATGTGAATGATACATGGTGACCGCAGTATCATGAATCATACGATCGTCATAGGTGGTGTCATGACAATCAAGACTCACGGCTTAACATGCTTTTTGGAGCACAGGAAAACAACTTTGATTATACACATAGATTAATTATTGAATATGCAACTTTATTATTATTCATTATATTTTAAATCAGATCTTTTTAACACATAGTGACCTCATGACTGTAACGTTTTTCTAGTAATTTAACTGTTGAATTTTATAAGGTCATAACCGCGACCTTCTGCTTGTCACGCCGGACTTGATTCGAGACATTATTATCGTTATTGGGTACATATTAGCTGTTGGTGCCCGGTGTCGCCTGTCAAATAATTAGAAGGTTTTCTTAGATTTTTCGGTATTTCGGCCGAAAAACATTGGTTGTCCACGAGATTTTGCTATTTTCCCGGTCTTATTGCCATCAGATGATATCATCTCCAAATAGTTAGTGGTTTTTTTATGGTTTTCTTTATGGACTTCGGTCAGAGATTTCGATTTCTGCATATAAATTTTGAACTCTTGTCTCATCCGCCTAGGCAGCGAATATTAGAAGATCCTTTCTTAGCGGATGCCTACGTCATAATATCTAGATACATAATTATGACGTAAGCATTTGGCACTTCAGTGTGCCAAATGCTAGCGCAATTCGTTCAGTGTTTACTTCACTTCAACAGCCCGTTGACGTCCACTGCTGAACATGGGCCTTCTCTTACCAAACTATAAGGTAAGTCAAAGTCGTTGAGTTGATTGATTCCTGATCGCAGTAAGATGGTCATGGTGGTTAGTAATGTTAAGATGATAAAGATGCTGCAGCCCATCCATCAGCTGTATGTCCCTTAGTCGCCTGTTAAGACACTTATGGGAAGATATGCGGTGGTCTATTCTAAGACGAAAACCACACGGCTACCACTTACTATAATAAAGTTCTGCATCCGTGGCCATCTGCTTGATCGAAAGCAATTGTGTTACGAAATTTATTTAAAAAAAATGTACTCTAAATTTTAATGTAGTTTTAAAAATGATATGAAAATTGTCATTATTATTTATCTCAGGCTATCCGCTGAAATCAATACGACGCCGCGCCGTCGGCAATGATTTGATAAACGTGTTAAACATAGAACTAGTGTGATAATTTGTACTGTTAAATCGTATTCTACATTTCTGTAGTAAAGGGCGAAATATGAAATTCCTCATATCAACGAATTCGAATTCGAATTCCATCTTCAACCTAATTAGCTTTTGATACTTACGCTGTATGACTGTATACAATTTTCTTTAGCCTCAACTAAGGCTAGGGCATCGGACCCAATGGCTAAGTTTAGTTGTGGTTGGTAAGTCGTCGCCGGTTCGATCCCCACCCATTGCACTGCCGACGTGAATCCACTGGTATCACAAGCATTTTAGTAATATTACTAGACATCTTTGAACAATTTCTGCTGACGCCTTGCTACAGCAACATGTAAATGCCGTGCTGAACTTAGTACAGTCGAACACACCCAAAATACCAACGGTGCATTCAAAATAATAGGTCACTCGAACCAAGTGGGTAAAACTAATAGAAGTGAAACCGGTTTAATTCAATGACCTTTATACGTAGTGGACCATTTTTTCCTTGGGTCACCTTTGTTTTTTTTCTTGTGTATACGGAAACGGTTGATGATGACGTGACTAATTTGAAATTTTGTTGTAAGATATGAGCGTTGTTGGCTTAGTGGGTTATGTTAGTTTTCTAAGAAATGTAGGTACGCGAATTTTATTTTTATTAATTAATCTCATCAAATTAGTATCAACTCTGGAATACCGGTATCGTTACCAATATTGATCGATAATTTGATTGTTTTTTATACATTTATGCAGTCAGCCACGATGCTTTTACTTCGCCGGAAAAGACGAGCAGAGCTCCAGCTTTATTTAATGGTCACAAACTAAAAACTAAGCAACCTGCGCAAGAGGTCGCTTCCTGTGAGACTTGGACCTCGGCTCAGGGCGGTAGCTGATGGAGGGATTGGGGGATTGTGAATTTGAGTTGTTTAGTGGTGTTTTGTGCAACTGTCGTTCTACGTTACAGTTCGCGGGCCTCTCAGATTTCGGATCTACTACTTACTAGGGCATTGGAAAGTTCTTTGCATTATAAGGGCGGAAGGGCTAAAAAGTTATAGGCAAGTCCACGTTCTAAATTCGCACTAAAATAAAAGCCCTATTCCTGCTCCTTACACAACGTACCTATTATGTAAATATCTTTTATATAGTAGGTACCTAATCTGTTGTATTATTTACGCAGTTTTTCTATAGGCGATTTATTCAGTTTTCCCACGGCTGGTAGCTATTTCGATAAGTATCTTGTTTTAGTGTTTTTTCAATGATTGCCTACGTTTGAGAGATCATTAATAGTTCAAGGTGTATGACCCTTAAAGTAAATAGGTAGATATTTAATTAATACCTTATTTATGTTTTGTAAAGGAAGAAATAGGAATGAAAGTAACAAGATTGTTAATGGACAGTAACAATCTTGTTACTTTCATAATGTAGGATCCTTAACTAGACACGTACAATAACAAAACCTTGATGATATTTGCTTGAAGGTTGAACAACAATGAACATAAAGCATCTTACAAAAAACGTATCTGGAGCAAACCAGCGAATGTTTTTCTATAGGTAGATAAGTAGGTACCTTTTTTCTTATTTGAATACCAATTACATGTTTTTGCTGTAGGTAACTGCCTATTTTTTTCTTATAACTTACATTCAAGTTGATTTATGTAATAATTGGAACTTGAACTCCTCCTTCAAACTTTCAGATTAAATTCGATGCGGGATCCAAGACATTTAGGTGTCCCGGGACTAGCCTGAGCCTAACTTAGAGACTCTTCCATGTGTGCCGCTGTTTATCCTGGCTTACAGGAGTTACAGTGGCGGTATTGTTTGAGGGATTAGTCCCTTAGGAATTGACAGGCTTAAAAGCCTATCGAAGCAAGAGAATAAAGTCTAGACCTGTGACGTCACTAATTGCCTGATGGCGATTTGGCGATTAAAGACACTTTTTTTAAGTAACAACCTTTTCCAGTTTTATGAAGTGAAATAATTATATTTAGGTTTCGTATAACATCATTCGATATGATTAAGTAGCTCATTCTACCTATTTCGAACTTGATTGAGCTTTACTATAAATCTGAAAAAAAAAAAACAATCTGTATACGATAATATACGTATTGTTTTTTTGCATACTAGTCCGGTCAAATTAGACCAAAAAATAAGAGTGAAGCTACATAAATTCCCAACAAGCTAAAAATCGGTAAGATTGTTTAAAATACAATGCAAAATAAAATTTGAAAGTTCCCCATCATTCCCTTGTAAGGAAAATAAAATATTCAAGGTCAAAGGTCAAGAAAATGTGTTTTTCGCGATTTTCAGCAAAACGGTAAGTTTTATCATAAAAATACCTATAAAAAATTGTAGATCATAAAATTATCTACAAAAGTGTATATCGTGAGATATATCGATTCAAAAAGTTGTAATCGTCATAATATGCACACGTTTCCACGCCACCTATGAGGTAGTGTACTTAGCGCGTTTTTTTTAACGTGGTTTCCCCAATAGGCCTATTTCACAGGTCAGTTGTGATCCTGTTTAATTTGAAACTATTGCAAAATAATGGATATTAGCAGAGATTGAAAAAATAAAAGCAATTTAAGTTGAAAAAAAGTAGTGAAATTTAATCGTCCGAGTCGTAACTTTCGATTGTAATTTAGACTTAAAAGACCTTGGTCGAACAGCAGTCGCCTGAACTGATTCGCCGTCGAATCAGTCACGTGAGTACACTTCAATTTAAAGATTCAATTCTGGAAATAGCTCGGACTCGTGACAATGCTATTTCAAAAGCTGTTCTTGCTCGACTAGAATTTGAATATGATTTAATTGCTGCGGAAGCTAAATATCATGATGATTGCTATTCTTCTTTCATGAAACCTTCCACTGGACTCAAAATCGGTCGTCCTAAAGACGAAGCTACGGATCGGGCAATGGAGGAAATATTTACTTACATTTAAAATAACGATGACTGTCACTTTAAATGAATTACAGAATATTTGCAAAACTACGACTTTAGATAACAGAACGATTAAGCTTCGACTAAAACTGAAGTATGGTGATAAACTTATTATCACTGAAAAATCAGGAGCATCAACATTCATATGCTTAGTAGATAATCATCATGATATTTTGAATCAAGCCTGATACGAGAATAAAAAAATGAATAAAGAAGAAGAACGATTCAGAGTCCTGAACGTAGCTGCAGCTATCATTCGCGAAGATATTCAAACCGCAGCGTTTGATAATTCTAACTACCCTCCACCAGGTCGCATGTTTGAAGATTTAAATAATGAAATCCCAGAATCGTTGAAATATTTTGTAGAACAAGTGATTTAAAAGAATAAACGATCAAATTTAGATCATTTAAAATTAATATGCACAAATATTTGCCATAGTATCATGACTGCTGTTCGACCAAGGTCTTTTAAGTCTAAATTACAATTCGAGAGTTGACTCGGACGATTAAATTTCATTACTTTTTTTCAACTTAAATTGCTTTTATTTTTTCAATCTCTGCTAATATCCATTATTTTGCAATAGTTTCAAATTAAACAGGATCACAACTGACCTGTGGAATAGGCCTACTGGGAAAACCACGTTAAAAAAAAACGCGCTAAGTACATTACCTCATAGGTGGCGTGGAAACGTGTGCATATTATGACGATTACAACTTTTACAACTTTTTGAATCGATATATCTCAAAAACGGTGGATCGTAGAAAGAAAGTATTGATACATTTTTGTAGATAATTTTATGATCTACAATTTTTGTCTACATATTTTTATGATAAAATTTACCGTTTTGCTGAAAATCGCGAGAAACTCATTTTTTTGACCTTTAACCTTGAATAAAAAAATTTCCTTACAGGGGAATGATGGGGAACTTTCAAATTTTATTTTTCTTTGTATTTTAAACAATCTTACTGATTTTCAGCTTGTTGGGAATTTATGTAGCTTCGAATGTCTAAATTGACCGGACTATACCAAGGGCGGGTAAAATATAAGAAATGTTTTATTTATATAAAATATTTTCTTCTATAAAACTCGTACGATCTTATTTGTTCAATGTTTTTATTTACACAGCTTGTTTGATTTTTATATAAATAAACATACGTTTATTTTTTTGCTTGAAATGCTAATCGACTGTTTTGTTTTCATTTCTCGTTTTTTAAATTGTATATTATATTTAAATTTATTAAGTAGGTATACAGTCCACCGCTGCGTAACAATGTGAATTAATATTTAGTTTGCGAGTTGGTGATTAATTTGCTTTGAGGTAAACTTTGGCTACCTAATATAATGATGACCTCGAATAATGTACAACACATAACTTTAATTCTTACTTTTTCCTTTTATTTAACCATTGCTCTAATAATTAGCGATTTGCCATCAGTATTACTATCCATGGCATAAATGTACATGGATAAATATACATGGCATAATTACATAATTAAACGAACTTACCTGAAGTGAAGTTCTATTGTAATTATACGAGATGCTTAGTCCGAGATATTTTCTAAATTCACACTGTAGTTCCACAATCCTCGCATTGTGAGTGCCGCGAATATTAAGAGAGAAATAAGAAAAAACTATGCGCTGTTGTTGGCAACACTATACCTGTAACTCATTCTTTCAGAGCATTAGTAGATACGGATTATGATTTGCAACTGGACTTCTAGGGACATAATAATCTACCCGCCGCCTACCGCCCTAGGCTCGGTCTCGGGGAGTGGGGGACATGGGCCCCGCTCCCTTCGAGGCTGACCTATGAGGAGTAGGGACGCCTCTACACACCGGGCGTCCCTATAATTGGGCAAATGGGCCACTGAAAGTGGGGCCCCGGAGATCCCGCGGCACCATATGGGCCGCGGGTGCCGTTGGGGGGCCGGATTGCTCATGCGTACCCGGCCCCCGCCAACGGCGGATCGAAGGAGCGTCCGGGAGGTTTTAGTGGTAATAGGGTCCTCCCGTGCGTGGAGTGAGGGGTAAATTTCTTAACGTCAATACCACACTCGCTCATAACATGCTTTATCCAACGACTAATTGTTTGATTACTCGCACATTTATATGGTTTTTTATAACAAACTAGCGGCCCGCCCCGGCTTCGCACGGGTGGACTTTTATACCCTACCCCTGCCCTACCCTACCCCTGCCCTACCCTACCCCTACCCTAACCCTACCCTACTCCTACCCTACCCCTACCCTACCCCTACCCCTGCCCTACCCTACCCTAATCCTACCCTACTCCTACCCTACCCCTACCCTACCCCTACCCCTACCCTACCCTACCCCTACCCCTACCCTACCCCTACCCTACACCTACCCTACCCTACCCCTACCCTACCCCTACCCTACCCTACCCCTAGCCTACCCCTACCATACCCCTACCCTACCCTACCCCTACCCTACCCCTACCCTACCCTATCCTACCCCTACCCTACCCTACCCCTACCCAAAAGTATCCTTTGTCCTTCTCCCAGTTCCTAGCTACCTCCCTACCAATTTTCAGCCAAATCGGTTCAGCCGTTCTTGAGTTATAAATAGTGTAACTAACACGACTTTCTTTCGTTTTTAAAATGTATTCTGCTATTCGGGACGGAAACAAATCCAACAAATCAAAAACCATGGCAATCGGTCCAGCCGTTCTCGAGTTATAAGTGTTGTAACAAACACGACTTTCTTTTATATATACAGGGTGAAATTTTAATCACCAGCCAAATTTTGATATGTTAATCTTTAGTAAAAATCATTGAATACGTGTTTTTTCATTTAGTATCACTCAATACAAAAATATTGAGAAATCACGTCACAAAGGCCCGCGAAGGGGTGCGCGTGGCCGACTAGATCATAGGTAGTGCCGCTCAGGGGTAGTGGGGGCGGGGGTAACGACGTGCGCTCTCATTGATGTTCGCGCGGCACGTAGTATTATTAACTAGTGGTTTGCACCGGAGCGAGATTTTGACAACCGATTGAATTCACCGGTGATTGAGCGATCTCCGGTTATTCTCCGGTGATTCACCGGAGATTAAAGCATATTTAAATTAAAACTCACTTGATTAGCCATAGCATAGATAATCAAGTGTTTTTATTTCTTGGTCAGGCTTTATTCGGAGTTTAAAACAATAACACACACCTTTTATTCATTACACATTTAATCAACACTATAAAATTATTTACGAAGATAAAAAAAACTGGCCAAGTGCGAGGCGGAGGTGATGACTAGGGACCGGATTATATGCATATGCATAAGCATTGGCCATTCTCAACGGTACTTGCATATTTTACCTAATATCGAGTTATAATGCATATTATCGGTATATTTACAATATTTTTCCAGTGCAGTGCAGTCATCCTGCGTTCCGATATTCGATAAAAGTGATAATATCGCGAATTAAACCAAATTATAGTCACAAAATAAATATATACATTAATAATAATAATTGTTATTACATTTATAAAAATTAAAAAAAAAAAAAAATGTCACGTAATAAACTGTAATGTGTAGACCTATGCTCACCTATTCAAGGATAATTTACTAATTGTATGCTGATTTTTAAATAAAATAAAAATAAAACTAACTTTTCTTCTTTTTTAAAGGACTGAATTGATTGAATTAATTAAAGCTTATCATTAAATTTTGCATATTCTGCCAATTTTCGTGCATTTTTCATGCATATTTGCATGCATATAACAAGCTTTTTATGATAATAAAATATATAATTAAAAAGATCAAAAAATGTTACGTAGTAATTATATATATTTTACAATTCTAATAAATTATAGTTTTCACATGAAAACCATAATTTATTAGAATTGTAAAATATGTTATTTACGCATAACGCAACATATTTCTTCGGTTATTAAGAATGTACCTAACCTGTTGTTGAAAAGACTCTTACTGATCTAACTGACTTTGCCGGTACAGTAAAGTATTTATACATACACTAAAATATCAAATTTAATGTTTTGTAAGTTTATTTCGCATGAACTTGAACAATATACTGGCAATAAACGTTATAATATTATGCAAAAAATTATAGAGGCTTTAAAAACTAATGAATAAAATTGTGTAATAAAAATATTTTTGAAATAATATAGTTAAGAGTATCGAATAATAACACCGAATATTAAAAATAAAGAATAATCATACACTAATACAGGTTTATTATTTCACCGGAGATTAATCGATTAATCTCCGGTGATTTTAACCGATTACTTTTACCGGTTCATCACCGGAGATTCTCCGGTACTCACTGCTCCGGTGCAAACCTCTATTATTAACATTTTACTTGGTGACCACGCAGAGCGGATAATTCCTTCGAGTAAATTATAAATTATGAAAATTTTAGGTATCGTTTTTTTTTCAAAATTGGTGTTAGTGAATGATACCTAATGCCTAGAAAAAATTTGGCTGGTGACTAACATTTCACCCTGTATAGATAATTAACTTATCCATGTTATTTATGTCTACTTTTCTAAGTGATTTAGTCTGGTCTTTATAAATTCGAATTATAGCCACAGGGCAAATTTCTGGTTTCCTGTCAAACGCTGTAAGTTTAATAATAAGCTGATCTTACATGGAGCAGCTGATTTTAAAATATCAGTTATTGTAATTTTTACACCAGCTTCCATGAATTCTATGTTACTTAATCTTGTAACTGAAAATGTTTATGTACGTTGACTAGTTGTAAGAGCTAACAAAATCACCAACTTTTTAGTTAGTTTTTCTAAATTAAGGTTACTAAGTTTGAATATAATTTAAGACAATAGATGGATCCCAGGTGTCATTATATTTAGGTCCACACGGTTTTAATCTGAAAACCCCTTTAAAAAAACTTTTTATTTGTAAATCCGTTCCAAGACCTATGATTTAATTAGAGATAGCGCTGAACGGTACGTATTAAGGGTGGCATATGAAGCACCATATGAAGACATTTCGGTGAGAAATTTTAAAACTCTGGTTATTGAAAACTCATACACCTTTTCTCCATTGCAAAACCACCAAATTTCCACCATTTTTTAAGTGCTGTTGTATATTGTTTAATGGTGTTTTGCGATAGTGATGCTACCATGACTTCTATAGTTTCATAAGGTGTTAATATTTTCTGGAATGCTTCCCTGATAATATGCAGGCCCCCAGGGAAAGATTGTTGTGCAGAGGGTGTAGTGTTCTGAAAGGGGATAGTAATAATTCTTTTGAGGGTTTTAACAGTAACCTGGATACCACACCTAACATGTAAGTATGTAAAGCTAAAAATTTTAAACAATTTCTAGGCTCTTTAGAAAATTTATCAAATATTATTTTTAAGATCATTTATTCCGCATACACATGCCTTTGGTATTGTAAAACATTCCGATATTGAACTAGGAAACATGAAATGAAAAGGAAATCATTAATGAATTCTGTGAATAAAATGATTAATACAATTAGTAAACTGTGCGACCCAAATGCCCAAACCATATTACAATTTTTCCTGTATATTATTAGCATTAATAAATAAATCGGACCTTCCGATGCCTTCGTAGACCCAAGTCCGGGCTTCCCGGACCGGGAAGCCCGCGAACTGTAAAGTAAAGCGAAAGTAACAGTTGCACAGAATTCCTTTAAAAATCTAAAGTCATTATTCCTCAATCCACCTGCCAGGCTTCAGCTAAGTTCCACAGGGGATGTCCTCTTGCACAAGTTTCTTACTTTGTAGTTCATAACCGTTTATAAAGGCTGCTCGCCTTTATGCCTAGTGAAGTAGCAAAACGTCGGTGTGACTGCAATGCCACGTTAGTGACAATAGCTAATGAAGTTGAAAATCAAACGTAGCAAATATATTTTTTGTCCTTTAAAACATATTGTATTAAGATGATATTTCTTGACAGATGAAATTACACCTTTTAGCAACTGTCACTTACGCGGTATTGCAGTATCACCAACAAAAAGCCTCTCCCCCCTCGACCTCCTGACCCTTAGTTTGCAAAGAACCATCCGATGCCCTCGTAGACCCGAAGTCCGGAAATCCGCGAACTGTAAAGTACAGCGACAGTTGCACAAAACTCCCCTAAAATACAAAAAGTCATAATCCCTCAATCTTATCGCCAGCGACTGCCCTGAGCCGAGGTCCAAGCCCCACAGGGGGCGCCTCTTGCGCAGGTTGCTTGGTTTGTAGTTTTAAGTTGCGTGGCTAACTAAGTAAGTCCATTATAAAAAAAAGGAAAGCCTCGTGACTAACTACGTATGTCCGTCCGAAAAAGATACCCAATGTGTACCTACCTACGTATATCGATGGTTGAATTTGATAGTGGCACTAGTCCATATAAGTGGCCATATTTCTCTTTGATAGTGAGTTTTAGACACCTGGTATTATTGGTGGGTCAGTGACTTCTGAGACCTGGTGCTCTGGATTCGATTCCAACCCGGGACCATTATTTGTGTGAACCACGAACAGTTGTTCTGAGACTAGCGTGTCCTTTGTGTCCGTGAATTGTGTGTGTTGTAAAGTCTTAAGTCTCAAGATTAATTTCCCTAGTGCGGGAGTTGTCTTTTTAAAGCTAAAGATATTATAGATCAGTTGGCTTTGAATTGCAACTGTTGTTGTGCCTCTATCAAATTAAAGCTTTTAGCTAATGGTGAGAAGAGCAAATAATAAACCCTGGTTCTTTCCATTTCAATCTACAAGGAAACTAATATTATGTGGGTACCTATAACTAGAAATTAATGAATAATACGGGGAATAACACTCTTTTATACAATTACACATTAAACAAACAACACTGTTATGACTGAAGAATATACGGGGCTATGAAAATATATACCGTACCATTAACGATAGATAAAATTAGGTACCTAAGTTTTTTTTAATAAAAATTAAATTAAAATCCCTTGTATCGTAGAGTTAAATGGCCTTAGAATACATCGAGATAATATTTATTTCTCGTTGCATGTCCGGATTGTGTCACATTCCATCTTAAAAGTAAAACTAATATTTAAAATATGAAAAAAAATAATGTTAGGCAGTCTAACATCATCATCCTCATCAGCCCGTATAACGTCCATTGGTGAACATGGGCCTCCGCCCGTGGGAGGGTATTTAGTCACCACGCTTTGCAGGCGGGTTGGTGACTGCAGTATTATGTTGTAAGGAAATACAGCTGCCCGTTCCTTGCTATATGATTATTATAGATGATGTTATAATAATCGGGACCAACGGATTAATGTGTTTTCCGAGGCACGGAGGGTAGTCCTTCAACCTACCAGACCCAGACGGAAATCTAAGAATTTACACAACCTCCGAGATATAAAGCGAACCATGTACCGCTACGCTACGGAGGTGGTCAAACGCTTTAAATATTTTAGCGCGTGTTGTGGCTCGTCTAACTCCTATACGCAAGTAGGTACCTATGGCCAGCATAGCAAGTATAAGTATATAAGTAAGTATACATACATTTAAAAATATTACTATATAGTATTATTACGTTAATAACTATAATTAAATTAGTTTACATTTTTGAAGAGTAAATTTATTCTAACTTGCGGTGCCTGACAGGGTCCATACTTTGTACTGGTTTTGTCGTTGTAACAACTTATTATACATAATATGGTGTGCAATTAATGAATATGAATAAGGGGCCGACTTTATATTTTTTTTAAACATGCATTTTTATATCATTTTGTATTATCATTTGATTTCATCCACGTAACTCCCGTTCCCGTGCATACCTACTTCATCATCACTACATAGTATAAAACAAAGTCGCTTCCCGCTGTCTGTCCGTCCCTATGTATGCTTAGATCTTTTAAACTACGCAACAGATTTTGATGCGGTTTTTTTAATAGATAGAGTGATTCAAGAGGATTGTTTATATGTATGATACATCAGCATGGCACCCGTGCGAAGCCGGGGCAGGTCGCTAGTTAAAAAATTATAGCTTATGTTACTCCTGGATAACTTAGCTTTCTTATGGTGAAATATTTTTTAACCTATTTTTCAGAAGTTCCTGATATTAGCGCGTTCAAGCAAACAAACAAAAATAACTCTTCAACTTTATAATCTTATATATCTATAATATAAAAATGAATCGCTGAATGTGTTGCTAAGCGCAAATCTCGAGAACAGCTGAACCGATTTCGCTAATTCTTTTTTTTTAATGTTCGTGGAAGTTCAAGGATGGTTTTTACGGCGAGAAAAATTCGAATAATTGCCTGATAACCCCTTAAAACAGCCTTTTTCTTTTTCCCATACAAACGTTTTCTAACTAAAATGTAGAGTCAATTTGAGCTTTATTTTGTTAATTAAAAACTTTGTAGGGTAGGGGTAGTGTAGGGTAGGGGTAGTGTAGGGGTAGGAGTACCGCATAAACGAAGTCTCTACGGCCCAGTTTATTTTATACAAATGTTTAGGTCTTTTATGTATCGATTGAGGCAGTACGAAGTCTGCCGGGTCAGCTAGTAGGTATATTATAAATATGAAGAGTTTGTTTATTTAAACACGCTATTATCAGGAACTACTGGTCCGATTTAAAAAAAAAAAATATGTTAGATATAAAAATGAATCGCTGAATGTGTTGCTAAGCGTAAATCTCGAGAACAGCTGAACCGATTTCGCTAATCCTTTTTATTTAATGTTCGTGGAAGTTCAAGGATGGTTTTTACGGCGAGAAAAATTCGAATAATTGCCTGATAACCCCTTAAAACAGCCTTTTTCTTTTTCCCATACAAACGTTTTCTAACTAAAATGTAGAGTCAATTTGAGCTTTATTTTGTTAATTAAAAACTTTGTAGGGTAGGGGTAGTGTAGGGTAGGGGTAGTGTAGGGGTAGGAGTACCGCATAAACGAAGTCTCTACGGCCCAGTTTATTTTATACAAATGTTTAGGTCTTTTATGTATCGATTGAGGCAGTACGAAGTCTGCCGGGTCAGCTAGTAGGTATATTATAAATATGAAGAGTTTGTTTATTTTAACACGCTAGTATCAGGAACTACTGGTCCGATTTAAAAAAAAAAAATATGTTAGATAGCCCATTTATCGAGAAAAGTTATAGGATATATTAAGTTATGAATTTCTTGCGGGAACGGAAAATTATTTTTATGAAGTTACAAAAATATATTCACTAACGTAATTATTATTCTACCTATAGTAAAAGAGAATGCATATATTTAAGAGGCACCTTATACCTTTGAGGCTACCTTTAAAGAGGTTATGACACTTGAGTCGTGAATCGTAAATGCGTGGTTATCTTTAACTTTAATTGTTGTTTGTAGGTTCTTAGATTAGGTCCTACACTATGTCTACGCGTAAGTTTAGGACAATACATGGTCGACGGTTTTCAACATGCGTTGTAGATAAGATTGGTATTCTTTTATTAATCCCTGTGCTACAAACATTCAATTCATGGACACAAAGTACAGTCAGCACCAAAAGTCGATGAACAGAATTAACATAACAAAACACCTGTTCACAATAAAATGCCATAAGTTATAGTCGCAACTAGGAAACAAAGTGCTGACTGTACATACAAATAATTGTCCCGGCTGAGAATCGAACTCAGTACACCAGGTCTCAGAAGAAATTACTGCCGTAAACACTGAGTTACCGGTGCATTTAAAAGTATTTTAACATATTATTGTAGCACATTATCTATACTAATACTAGATATAAACAGGAAAAGTTTGTATTTTTATATTTTTGTATGTTAGTTTCGAATAAACTCAAAAACTACTGTACAGATTTCGATAATTCTTTCACCATTCGAATGTTACATTATCCCTGAGTAACATAGGTTACAAAGTCCACCCGTGCGAAGCCGATGCGGACCGCTAATAGTTTATATAGAGGAGCTGAAGGGTATCTTCTATACTAATATATAAAGCTATAGAGATTGTTTAACAACCTCCGTAGCGTAGTTTGGTATCGCTTTGAATCTCGGAGGTCGTGGGTTTGATCCCCACTCCGGACAGGAAATCTTTGTGTAAATCCTCATATTTCCTGCCGGTTCTGGTTGGTTGAGGGACTACCCTCCGTGCCTCGGAAAGCACGTTAAGCCGTTCGTATCTATGCTAATCGTATATCAAGGAACGGGCAGCAGCGTTTCCTTGTGTGGCACAACATAATACTGCGGCCACCAACCCGTCTGCCAAGCGTGGTGACTATGGCTAATACCCTCCCTCGGGAGGAGGCCCATGTTCAGCAACATGGGCCCCGCTCCCTTCGAGGCTGACCCATGAGGAGTAGGGACGCCTTTACACTCCGGGCGTCCCTATAATTGGGTAAATGGGCCACTGTAAGTGTGGCCCTGGAGATCCCGCGGTACCATATTGGCCGCGGGTGCCGTCGGGGGGCCGGATTGCTCATGCGTACCCGACCCCCGCCAACGGCGGATCGAAGGAGTGTCCGGGAGGTTTTAGTGGTGTAGGGTCCTCTCCTCGTGGTATGACTTTAGCATACCACGCTATGGAGAGGGCGAGTCCCACATATCCCACCGCCAGCGCGCAAATACGCTGCAACGGTGGTGGGAATGCGTCAATGCATTTCCCCCCGGACAACAAAAAAAAAAAAAGGCCCATGTTCAGCAGTGGACGTTATACGGGCTGATGATGATAGAGATTGTTTGCATTTACTGGTCCGATTAGAATAAATCTTTCAGTGTTAGATAGCCCATTTTTCGAGGAAGGCTATAGGTATATCAATACGCTAAGACCAATTGGAGCGAAACACCAATGA
The DNA here is from genome assembly GCA_947037095.2 of Nycteola revayana. Taxonomy (NCBI): domain Eukaryota; kingdom Metazoa; phylum Arthropoda; class Insecta; order Lepidoptera; family Nolidae; genus Nycteola; species Nycteola revayana. The sequence continues at coordinate 11,465,502 of OX344841.2, read as the reverse complement.
ATAATGTGTCTACGGGGGCACAGGCTAGTTTTTATATAAAACTAATTTCCCGCGCATGGTTATACCCGCGTAAATCCCGTTCCCGTAGGAATTTAATAATTAAATGCAGCCTATAGCCTTCCTTGATAAATGGGCTATCTAACATTGAAAACATTTTTCAAATCGGACCAGTAGTTGCTAAGATTAGTTCAAGCAAACATACAAATAAGCTCTTTAGCTTTATATATTAGTACAGATATGGTACGAATACATTTTAAACAATTAATTATAGATCGGACGTCAATTATGATAAACCCGGTATAAAAATAAATTCCTATTTCCTTCGTCACTACATAACTCGATAACGACTTTACCGATTTAGCTGATATTTATCTACATAATATGGAATTATGAACACAAGATTTTTGTAAAGATAATAATTTTGGTAAATCAACGGAAAATTACAGAATGCAGAAGAAATATATAAAGAAGAATAAGAAAACATATTAAATGTTGTTTTTGGCATATTTACTCCATCTGATTCTTAGTCTTTCTTAAAAAAACCGGCCAAGTGCGAGTCGGACTCGCGCACGAAGTGTTCCGTACTAGTTGCAAGTACCTAACTATTTTTAATATCAAGAATAAAACAAGTAACATAGTACAAAAGTTCTTGTAGTTCGTTGTAACTTTCGATGTTAATAAAAGTTGATTGAATGAAAGGTAAATTGCGGTTTACGGTTTATGACGTATTAAAAAAAAAACTAGTTACTTGATCTCGTTCAAACCACTTTTCGGTGGAAGTTTACATGGTTGTGTACAATATATATTTTATTTAGTTTTATCATTCTCTTATTTTAGAAGGTACAGGGGGCAAACACATATTTTACCACTTTGAAAGTGTCTCTCGCGCAAACTATTCGTCTTAGAAAAATATGACATTAGAAACCTCAATATCATTTGAAGACCTATCCATAGACATCCAACACGTATGGGTTTGATAGTTTTTTTTTTCAGTTCTAAGTATGGGAAAATCCCCAAAATGTATTGTTTTTTTTCTATTTTTGTGAGAAAATCTTAATGCGGTTCACAGATACATCTACTTAAGTTTCAAAAGTATAGTTCTTATAGTTTGGGAAAAAAGTGGCTGTGACATACGGACGGGCAGACAGACAGACATGACGAATCCATAAGGGTTTCGTTTTTTGCTATTTGGCTACGGAACCCAAAAAGTCCAGGTTAAAAGTAACCTAAACCGAACATGTATGAGGAGATTAATTAATGTAGAAGACGCGATAGTGTTATGTCAAGACCGTAGCAAGTGGAAGGCAGTGGTCTCTGCCTACTCCTATGGGAAAGTGGTGTGAATTTATGTAGTTCTTACTAATATTATAAACGCGAAAGTTTGTGAGTATGTGTCGATGGATGTTTGCTACTCCTTCACGCATTTGTTACTATTTCACGCAAAAAGTACTACCGGATTTGGTTGAAAGTTTGCACGCGGATAGTTTTTTTTGTTTTAAAGATTACCAGCAATGTAGACTTATGCAGTCTACATTCGTTAACCCCTCGTACTAAGCTAAATGCTCGTGTTACGAGTGGATTGACGTCGGTAGTGCAATGGGTGGGGTACGAACCGGCGACCTCAAGATCACAAGTCATCCTACGCCCTAGCCATTGGGCTACGGCCGCTTCAGTTTATGAGCTGAATTAACATCACGCTCCGACTTACTGGAGCAGAGTAACGCGGGTAAAATCGCCGGGCGCTGTGAGTTAGTGATAGTTTCTTTAATTTTAGGCTGATGCTTTTCTAGAGCGTGTACGTGTGTGAACTGTAAACTCCGAGGGATGAAATTTGTATTAAAGTATCGTCATTTTTTAAACTTAATTAATTAAAACTGGTACTCGAAGTCACTATTCTACGCGGACGAAGTTGCGGGCTTAGCTAGTAGTAGATATATGTTAAGGTTCGTACAGATTAAGTAACATGTTGTATAATTTGTGTTTTATAGCACGTTCACATTATCTAACATTGTTTTTCAACTTTGCAACATATAACTTACTGTACACATTAGAATAACAATATAATATAGCAATGTTGTATGACATTTTTGTTGGTCGTTCTGCAGTGCTATTCACAATGTTGACACAAGAGGACGTTTTGCTAGCTGCTGCAGCAACTGTATTATTATTATATAACGTAAAATAACATGTTAAATAACTTAATAACATGTTATGTTACATATTATAATATATACGACCCTCTATACTGCCTGAAGATTATCTATATCTATATACACCAACGTCATTTGTATAACGTTTTATAATTGCATACCAATTGCTATTGCTTTGCAAAAATTGTTCAGTATCATTATTTTCGACTAGCTACTACCCGCGACTTATATTGTTTTTAGAAAAAAATTAGGCTGGATACATAAACAAATAGAGACACAAAATGAATGTAGACAGTATTAAAATTGGTGCTGTCGTTACTGATATTAGGTTTAACAAACACACACAACAGACAGTCAAAACAATATTTCTTTGTGATTAGTAACCTATATGCATTTAGTAAAAACCTCATATTAAGTATTTTATCATGACAAATAGACACTTCAATTCCATTTATTTGTATATATTATAGATAAGTAGGCAGTACAGCTTATAGCTTATCAATATCAATATATAATAATAAATCGTATTCGCTGATATTCCGTATCAGACTTCAAAAATGTCTTTGGCGGCATCAAATTATACTGCATCGCAATGCTATCTATCTGTACTTATAATATGAAGCTGAAGAGTTTGTTTGTCTGTCACGCTTATGTAAGGAAATACTGGCCAGATTTGAAAAAAAAAAACAAAAAAGGAAGGCTATAGGTTTTATTCACGCTAAAACCAATAGGAGAAAGGCACCAATGTAGAATGTTTCAAAATCAGGGTTATTAAAATAAATAATTTCAATTAATTTTACTAATCATATTAAATCGGGGTCTTTAGTAACTTTTCCAAGCGGACGAAGTCGCGGGCATAAGCTAATTGTATAAAATAGAGCAGATTTTAAATTATTTTACAAGGCTAGAGCCCTCCTTGCTCTATAAGCCCTTTGGAGTACCTAGTAAAAGCCTCGTGGGTACCTACATGTTCGTCCAAGAAATAAAACTGACTAAGGGCAAGTTGAACCCGCGCGCGTCGGGAGGGTTACGTACAATGACAAAGTCAAACAATCAAATATTTCTTCTTTATAATATTAGACTAGACCAAACTTTAGAGGGCGATCGCTGCGATTTGTTGTGCAGGTGCAATGATTGATGAATTAACAACTTCATTTCCGGCCGACTTAAAACAATTTTTATTTCATGAAGACTCCACGGTGTTGTTCATACTGGTGCTTACAGTTCATACTCTGTAAAGCGAGATCTTATATATACTGTTAACTACTATCACAACACAGATACCTCTCTATCACCTGTCGCAAAAGAGGGAGTAGTCGCCCTCTTGACCCTTATTATAGTTGGCAATGAACGTTCCGATTCCCTTTTAGAGTCGTAGTCTGCGAACTGAATAGTAATGCGACAATTGCACAATACCCCAAAACTCTATATTTCACATTAGACGCTCAATGTGGATCGAATCATGGATTTAAAAACCTATTTGTTTATCATTTGTGATTCGATGTCGCGATCCGTCAATTTAACACATTACACAGTCAATCTGGATTAAGATCATTGATCACGATCACAGATCTCGATCTAGATTGACTGTGTAATGACTGCCTAATATCTCATAATATCATATGGATGCAGTGCTGTAGCTAGGTGGGCAAGGGCCCCGGTGCAAAGCTTTAAAAGGTAGCGAATTGGCTGACCCGCTCTTTTCAAAGCTTAGGTTTAAGGGGCACTGCACCACCTGGCCCTACGATAGCAACGCCACTGTATTGGTGCAGTCATTGAAGCGTTATTGGTATAAATATTGCACTTAGAACACTTTATAAAAAACTGATTTGTTCAGTTTTTTACCTGCTACAATTTGTTCATCATAAAATTTTCGTTAAAATGAATATTTTTGGAGATATTTGCAAAAACCCGATGAAAAACGTGAAAAATTCCGAATTTTCAATTTCCAATAACTTGAAAAGTATTGGGTTTTTTTCAAAACTTTATAGAACATTTTTTCTTGAAATTAGACCTTCTATCGATATCCGAGGTTATTTAAAAAAAAATACACCAACGAGAAGGGGTGGCAACCTCCCCCAGGGTGGGTGCGCAGTTCAGATCATTTTCACTTTTGAAGTTAAGGGTAAGATGAGCCTAATTCCAAAATTTCATGCAAATCGGTTCACAGTAAAAAAAATCGGAGGTTACACCCTATTTTTCGCTTCAATGACTGTACTATATGGATGATGACTAAAAATTATATTTGGTCTGTCAGTTAAATTACCAAAAATATGGGACACGTATTACAAAAAAATTACAAAAATACAGAGCAACAAAGATAAGAACTTGCGATGTCATTCCCATGTAAAATTGTACAGTACCTACTTACCTAGAAATTACGTCACATAAAATATCAACGCGATGTATCTTCGTCATTTTTAGTTTATGGAACGGAAACAAATACGTGACTAATATATTTTTGCAATCTTGCTGACGGACCACATGATTTTTTTCATGTCATCATTCTGCTATCGCCCCTGCCCTGAGTCGAGGTCAAAGGGCGCTTACTTGCGCAGGTTAGACTGAAGTTTTCAAAACCATCTATAACATATAGAAGTTCTTTTGTGACGCATATGATAAAATAATTCTGAGAAAATAATTCAAAAAATAGATTTTACCAATGTTCCACTCAATGGTTACTGGAGAACTAAAAAGTTTTAATACATATTGTATCAGCCCGTTTACGTCCATTGCTGTACATGGGCTTTCCATGGACCTCTTCTTTACAGATCATGTCATGCCAGGGTCGTTGACATATCGGCGTGTTGGCCGTCGGCGGCGGGCCGCAACCCGCCGCCTACCGCCCTAGGCTCGGCCTTGGGGAGTGGGGAACATGGGCCCCGCTCCCTTCGAGGCTGACCCATGAGGAATAGGGACGCCTCTACACTCCGGGCGTCCCTATAATTGGGCAAATGGGCCACTGTAAGTGTGGCCCTGGAGATCCCGCGGTACCATATTGGCCGCGGGTGCCGTCGGGGGCCGGATTGCTCATGCGTACCCGACCCCCGCCAACGCGGATCGAAGGAGTGTCCGGGAGGTTTTAGTGCTGTAGGGTCCTCTCCTCGTGGTATGACTTTAGCATACCACGCTATGGAGAGGGCGAGTCCCACATATCCCACCGCCAGCGCGCGAATACGCTGCAGCGGTGGTGGGAATGCGTAAATGAATTTCCCCCCGGACAACAAAAAAAAAAAAAACCGTCGTTGACATATATTTCCATAATCACTAAGATTGGCAGGTGGGTTGGTGAAAAAAAAAGAAAGAAAGGTGGGTTGTTGAATGCAGTAAGGAGGTCAGTATCCTTGAGCTAATAGTGCCCATCCATCAGTTGTGATCACCACCTCTCTTCCCGTTAGAGGTGACTAAGGAGTCGACTCTCATAAGAGAAGACATGGGGTGGTCAATTTTAAGCACACTGCCATTTCATATACTAATATATAAAGTTTAAAAGTTTGTTTGCTTAAACGCGCTAAATTCAGGAACTACTGATCCGATTTGAAAAATTCTTTCAGTGTTAGTAGCCCGTTCATTGAGGAAGGCTATATTTTTAATAATAAAGTTCCCACGGAAACAGGAGTTACGCGGGTGTTACTGCTCGCGGAAGCTAGATAAAAAATAAGACTTGACCTCCTGCAGCCTCCCTCAATTTGATGCTGAGGTTATGATTTTTTTATTTTACTTTTTTTTAAAGATTACTAGAGTTTTTGCAGTCTACTAGTATCCTTGTTAACCCCTCGTGCTAACCTTAAATGCTTGTGTTACGAGTGGGTTCACGTCGATAGTACAATAAGGATCGAAACACCGACCACAAAATCACAGGTTCGACACCACAAGCCGTTAGGCTACCGCCGCGCCGCTTCTAGTTTTATAACATAGGTATGCATGAAAAAATCCATCCTATAAATTAGTATCACTGTAATTTCAGCCAAGTTCGTTCAGTACATGTGTAGGTATGAGTCACGAATTTCCATCCATGTTTCTCGTATGTAGTTCATACGTGAATAATTTCAAGCCTGTTTTGATCAGTGTGACACTCGATATAAAGCAGATAATGTCGCGTGATAAAATTATATATATTATCCACTTCAAAGTATTATCTATAAGTATTCCCGTTAATGCACGTACTTCAGTAGAAATTAGAAATACGCGGTTTCACTCGCGTAAGTCCTGTTACTGTAGGAACTTCGTTATTAAATATAGCCAAATATAGCCAGTCAGTGTAAGGTAGCCCTTTTATCGAACCAGTAATTCCTGAGATTAGCGCGTTCAAGAAAACAGAAAAACAAACAAACTTTTCAACTATTTTATTTATATATAAGTAAGTATAGATTATAGATTAAATAAGGTTCAAATGTGGGTTATTGTCGAAACAAACTGAACCTATCTAATTAAATTGTACCATACTGACTTCCCGCGCTCGGTTTCATCGCTTATCTCGCGTTTTCATAAAACTTTCAAATCCTGTTTTGCACCCTTAAATTCCAATAAACCATGAAACACGTATTCATTCAATTAAATGTTTTTAAGAGCATGAATCTCATGTTTTATCAAAATCGTAGAAATTTTAAAGTTTTTCCATACAAACTTGCAAGCCCTACTTCATCCATTTCGGGTATTTTATTGAAATCCCTTCTTAGTGGCGTCCGAATTTTAAATAACAAAAACTGTCCAAATTTTACGTTTGTACCATTTTATTTTAAAAAAACTCAACACACTCGAGTAACACGCCAGCCCAATGTAGGGGCAGCCTTTTAGACACTTCAACTATTATCCAGTACCGACTCCTGCGCAGATGTAGTAAGTCAAGCGGAATTATTTTATCCTTCGATGACTCCTAAACGCCTACACTTATTAGTGCAAAGTATTTTTAGAATCGTACAAATTATCGTAGAACGCTGTAGTTTCCTATATACAAACTGACTAGCTTCCCGCGCGCGGTGTCACCACCTACGGACAGACAGACAGCGGGAAGCGACTTTGTTTTATACTATTTAGTGACATAACAACTTATACACAACACAAAAAACAAACACTTCACTATATGCAATAGTATAGGTAAGAAATCTAATGAAAAGTAGCAAGTAGTAGTAAGTTTAAGCCCAATATGGGGTCAGCCTAAGGAAAGGCTGCCCCCTGTGTGAAGCACGCGAGCGCCGAGTTTCCGGCTCCGACTGCCGCTAACCCCGCCCCGTTGTTCGCATGTGGAATAAATCTTAATATTTAGAATATTATCCAATTACAATAAAATGACTGTCGCTTCTAAAGCCAAATTCATTATTTGCAATGCAGCATCACGAAAACCGGCTCCTATCTCAACCAAACCGCCTCCGTAGTCATAACTATCTTTTATTTTTATATGATTCCAAAAATGTTGTGGTTATAAAGGTATGTATCATACATTAGCAGGCCTACAGAGCAGGCGGTGGGCGGCTAAATAGGATATTACTTATTTATTGGTCGTAACCTTTTTTGTTTATTTACTTATTTTTGTTATTATATTACTATACCCGCGACTTCTTCTGCGTAAATCAAGAAACAAATTGTTTACGAAAAATATTGTCCGATTGGTAGTCGTTATATAATTAACCTCCTAAGTATAATAAAACACTTAAGATGGCCGGCACATTAATTTTGCAATCTTAATGAATGTGCCGGCCATCTTAAGTGTGTAGCGCCCCTAATAAACGATCCACGTGTAACTGAATCGGTTGGCGTTCGGCCAGGTTTCTGAGAATCGAACGAATGGATTGAGAAAAAAAAATAGGTCAAGTGCGAAATTATTTTTTATGCTTGTTACCGCTTTTATTGGTGGTATCTATTATGTTACGTAACATAGTGAAATTGGTTATTAGGTTGACCCCACATTGGATATATGCATTCTTGAGCGAGTCTTCTCCATCGACGACGCGGGTAGCGGATTTCGGGCTCGGGAGCGATGGCTAAAATGGCCCTTTGTGAGACGCCCATGTTCTGCAGTGGACCATATCTGGGCTGATGATGATGATGATATAAAACTTAGTCAGATACGACTTGTTACATTTTATATTGTCCCCCTTGTCCAAAATTTCCATTTTGACATTCTGACCTTTAAGCTTCACGTACCTAGGTATATATTTTCAGTGCAATGACCTTTTTTTCGGACGAAATATAATATAGGTATGTAGATAGCCACAAGGCTTTTGCTACTTCACCTGGCATAAAGGCGAGCAGAGCTCCAGTCTTATTAAATCTGTACTTATAAATAAAACTGAAGAGGACCTCGGCTCAGGATCATGACTTTTAGTTTTTTTTCAGTGGAATGACCGTTTCAAGATATGTATATTCTATTGAATGTTATGGCGACAGATACAATGGTTTTGAACATATGGACATGCTCATAACAATGGGAATTTATTGTTCTTACGTAACATAACATCCTCCGTTTTCGTAATCTCATCTTCATCATTATTAGCCTGTATCCAATTGTTCATGTATAAACATGTATGTTTGCTATTTTAAGAAAAATAAGTTCAGTCAACAATCCATCGGTTTTATTGAGATTCCAAGTGGCGTAGCGAGTTAACTCAGCTCAGATTTCCTAGGCAAACCGTCGATAGGTGCCGTATCAAAACTTGTTAGAGAGGCCTTCTTCAACACACTTTGAGGCCGTAAAACAAAGTGTGTGTCTCAAAGCTCGAGGCTGCATACCATTGATACGGCGGTAGCTCCGGCCCTGTATTCTGCTAAAAAAAGGGATTCACATGGCTGGTTGTGCCTCAAGATAACTATTATATAAGTATTTATTCCTTTAGAACAGTAAACATACCATCACACATCTCTCACAATACTTCTGACAATCGGATATAAATAAATAATGGAATTACTCTTTCACTAGCAAATACATCACACTAGGGAAATAACTCGAGAGAACTGTTCAGGGTGACGTAATTGTGACGGGAGCAAGGACACATACTATACTAATAGTAACAGATATTAAAATAGTTATTTGATAGTAGAATTGTGCATCAGTGGAAAAACTAAGGCTGCTTGTAAAATCTATCAGCAGCTTTGCACTTCATCTCCTCTCCTCTTTACCTCTATCAAATATAATTGTATACAATATTCTCCCCTATTCAGCGTTACCAATATAATGGACAACCTCCGTAGCGTAGCGGTATTTGGCTTGCTTTAAGTCTCGGAGGATGTGGGTTCGATCCCCACACCGGACAAGAAATCCTTGTGTAAATTCAATAGAATTCAATAAAATCTCATCTCCTTTTCAGCGCTACCAATAAAATTGCATAAAATCTTTTGAGCACTTCTAATAGCTAAATGAATATAAAATAAATGTCCTCTCCAACGCTGTCCTCTTTAACGCTACTAAATAGAATTGCATACAATCTTCTCTCCCCTTTAGCGCTAACAACAGAATTGCTTAAAATCTCCGCTCCGGTAGACAGGCAGCATAATGGTGCCGGATTGTTTATGCGTGCCCGGCCCCCGCCAACGGCGGATGTAGTGTAGGGTCCTCTCCTCGTGGTATGAGATGTTAGCATACCACGCTATGGAGATGGCGAGTCCCACATATCCCACCGCCAGCGCGCGAATACTCTGCAGCGGCGGTAGGAATGTGTAAATGCATTTACTCCCGGACATAAAAAAGGCAACCTAATGGTGTATATAAAATATCAGTATACTCGGTTGAAAACATTGAATGTGAAATGAAGGCTTTATTGTTGTTTTCCAGTATCTGTACGAGGTGGGCCACAAAGTATGTGTGACGCAGCCGCGCGTGGCGGCCGCGGTGTCGCTGGCCGCTCGCGTGGCCGACGAGCGCGGCGAGCCGCTCGGCGAGCATGTTGGGTACGCGGCCGCTAGCACGAGCAACCGTACGGCTACTACTGATATTGTGGTATGTGCTATTAATGACTGTATTAATAAAAACGCTGCTATTTCTTACGGAAACTAACGTGTAATATATAATCAAAATATCAAGTAAAAAAGGTGTAAAACCATAGATAAAATATAACAAGATTTGGCGCTTTTGCTCACTTATAAATAATATAATGCAAGTCTTATTTAACATTTCAGCTGAGTTTATGATGTCCTCACCAAGGCTATTGACGTTACATGGTCATAATTAGCTAGTATAACGATCACTGCTAAATATGGGCCTCAAGAGTTTTTCCATAGTCACCACGCAGGATACTGCTACTGCCCGTTGCCGGTATACCATTAATGTACTTCTACAGCTTAATGTACTTTCGGAGGTACGGAGTTCCTCAATTAACCAGACCCGAAATTAGAATTTTCACAAATATGCCTTCCCCCGGACTTAAAGCGAGACTTATCATATGCCGCTTGAGTTATCTTTATCTCTATTTTTGTCCACAGTTTATGACTGAGGGTGTGTTGCTCCGAGAAATGTTCGCGTCTCCGCTCCTGATGCAATATTCTTGTATAGTCCTTGACGAGGTAAATACTTTTATTTGACATGTTTCTTTAAACCTATATTTCACCTATCATAAGAGTCTGGGACTCATATTGTACAAACAATTTTGATGTAAAGATTGTTATTGTTATTATAAACTTGCTGACGCTTTATAAAAAAAAAAACATGTAGCAATCCTCGATAAATATGCTATCTAACTCTGAATTATTTTTTCAAATAGGCTCACGATTTCATCATTAGCGTTTACCAAACAAACTCTTAAGTTTTATACATTGTTTTGTTGGGTTATATAATAAAAAATAAATAAAATACGTTTATTTTCCTTCCACAAATTAAAACTTAAGGCTAGACTATACTATAACTTTGTAAAATACTATTTTCATTTGTGAAGGACTGGTGCCTGAAATAGGTTGCGAAAACCTGTGCCACAGGTCACCAGGCCCCCCCTCATGGAAAAGTAAGTAGGTACATCGTTGGCTTACAATTAAATTTATAGTGAGAAAAGGGTGCAGAGAAGTATGTATATGATAGTGTGTATGTGTGGGTATGTGAGTGTTCGTGCATAAGAGGCGTGGTGAGATGAGTCTGTATTTGTGGGAGTGTACTGGTATATGTGTTGTGTGATATCTATGTTCGGGTTGATGTGAGAGTCTGGATGGATGTGTAAGGGTGGCTGGAGGTGGCTGGAGGTGGGCGTATATAAGTTAATGTGGTAATAGAAGTACTAGTACTACTAGGGATAGTTATAGTAATCACTGTGGCGGATGGAGTGATTTTTCGGTGCTTTCATAATTTAGGGGTTTTAGGTGCAGGATAACTGCTTTCTTGCACTTGTATTTAACAAGCGGGTAGATATTTAGGGCTGCATTCACCTTGTTGTAGAGGTAGTCCCCAAGAAAGTAGTAGAAGTGCTGTGAAAATGCTGTTCTTCTAGGTTGGTACGAACAAACCGTACCCTTACGACGTTTACCTTCATTTTTGTTGGGGTCATACTCGGTTTCGGAATGTTTCATAAGTATGACTCTAAGGATGTAGGTTTTTCTGATGGATAGTATGTCCCAGTCATTGTAGAGCATATCTGTCGGGTGTCGGTAGGGTAGGCCAGCAGCGACCTTGAGGAGTGCCCTTTGGGCTCTTTCTACTACTATCATGTGTGTCTTAGCAGCTCCTCCCCAAGAGGTAATGCAGTATTCTATAAGGGAGTGGCATAAAGCATAATATACCTTCTTGATTATATCTCTAGTGGTGACGTTTCTTAGGGTCTTGAATATGTATATTAATTTACGCCTACATAGAGGCAGAGGCGGATTATCCATAAGTCAAACTAGGCACGGACCTAGGGGCGCGAAGTTACAAAGGGGCGCGCGGGCGGAATAGACGCAGGGACAGCAACCGTAGTTAAGGCTACTACAAGTCGGAATAAAGAAATGCCAGGCAAATTACAGTAACCTCAACACACATGTAGTAACGCCTGCTGTGATCAAATTTTTACTAGTAATAGTTATTTATAAAACTAGCTGACCCGGCAGACTTCGTACTGCCTCAATCGATACATACCCTACACTACCCCTACCCTACACTACCCCCACCCTACACTACTCCTACCCTACACTACCCCTACCCTACACTACCCCTACGCTACACTACCCCAACCCTACACTACCCCTACCCTACACTACCCCTATCCTACACTACCCCTACCCTACACTACCCCTACCCTACACTACCCCTACCCTACACTACCCCTACCCTACACTACCCCTACCCTACACTACCCCTACCCTACACTACCCCTACCCTACACTACCCCTACCCTACCTCTACCCTACCCTACACCTACCTCTAATCTACCCCTAACTTTGTCTGAAAAATAAAAATAAAAATTTAGGGGTGGACTACCCCTAACATTTAGGGGGATGAAAAATAGATGTTGGCCGATTCTCATAGATACCGGATAAGCACAAAAAATTTCATCAAAATCGGTTAAGCCGTTTCGGAGGAGTATGGCAACGAAAACTGTGACACGAGAATTTTATATATTAGATAGGGGCGCCGATGAGATGCTTTCCTACGGCGGTCTCCACGTTTTATCCGCCTCTGAGTTAAACCTATACACTATGAGATGTAGTATGTACTTATGATGATGTAGCTAACTAATATATATTTTATAATCTCAGGTACACGAACGTTCACAGATGACTGATGTACTAATGGGATTACTGAAGAAAATTATCAAGGTAGGTAATCTACAATAAAGATGTTTTGTATTATTACTTTATACCTATTATAAACGCGAAAGTTTGTGACTATCTGTTTGTTATACATATATATATGATTGTTACTATTTCAAGCGAAAACTACTGAAGTAGTTTATAAGCTGGATTAACATATGAGCTACAAAATATCTCGTTCCGACCCACTGGAGCAGAGTAATGCGGGTAAAACTGCGGGACTTCCCATCTCGTTTCCGTGCCTCGGAAAGTGCGTTAAGACGTTGGTCCCGATTGTTATAACAACATCTATGAGAATCGAATACCAGGTAACGGACGCTGTATTGCGGTCACCAATTCGCGTGCTGAGCGTGGTGACTATAGTATTACTCCCTTTGCGGGAGAACCATGTTCAGCAATTGATGTTAAACGGGCTCAACCACATTCACGCCTCTTTTCAATAGGGGTAGGCAGAGACCACTTCCTTCCACTTGCTACGATCTTGACATACCACTTTCGCGTCTTCTACATTCATTAATCTCCTCATGCATATCCTTCGGGGACTTGTAACCTGGCCTTTCTTAAGAACGTCCTCGATTTGAATGTAGAACGTCCGTCCCTTTCCAACACTTCCGTTCACATTCGCCCTTCAAATTCTTCTCGTTAGTGGAGACTAACGAGACGGAGAATGAATGAAAGAAGTTTCATTTATTAGAGCAACAACCAATTTAGCTTGGCTTTCTCCTTGTCACTACATATGGCTCATAATGATGTGTAATTAATTATTTTTTGTATAAAATAATTCCAGAAACGTAAAAACCTCAAGCTGGTGATATCGTCGGCTACTATGGATGCTGACTTCCTGCGAGATTACTTCGATCTAACAGAGAAGAAGGACCGCGACAGATCCCGCACTTCTGTCATAATGTCCATGCAGGGACGCACACATCCCATAGACGTGTTTTATACTGAAGGTAGAAGATAGTAATAATATAAGCGCTTAGCTGAATTGAACACTAAACTAGTACTCACTCGTAACACACGTATTTAGCTTAATACGAGGGGTTAACAAGAATACTAGTAGTGACCATATAACAATCGTATCGGTCTAAAGATATTTTGTCTTTAAAAAGACAAAATATCTAGTGTTAATTCCGCTAAAAATGTTTTTATATGCTGTAATGCTATTTTTACTCAAACGCTACTGGGCAAATTTGTGCAATAGCGTTCGAGTAGTCAACATCACCCTGATGATGCTCCGTGGAGGAGCGAAACACGTGTCGGGTCTTCGGCTGGTGATTGTATTTTTGCACGTTTTGTTTTTCCTTCCTGCATGTGCATAATTTTTGCGGGCAGGAGGGTGGTGCATAATTAGCATTACAACATATAGACACATTTTTAATGGAATTAACACTAGATATTTTGTCTTTTTAAATTAACGCCTGGTTCTATTAATTACATCGTATTGGTGTTGTTAAAATTATTGCAAAAAGTAGTAACAAAATGTTTAAAAAATTCAAAATATTGTAAAATTTCAGAGGCTGTACCTGATTACGTGACGGCTACTGTGGACACAGTAATCAAAATACATGAAAATGAACCCTTGGGGGATGTGCTGGCTTTCTTGACGTCACAAGTATGTTTTTAAAGGGCAAGTTTTTTTAGAAGCGTTAGGCATTTTTGAGTCTCCTCTTTATTTTAAAATGATTATACTGATTGAAATGCTGATTAATTGTTCCTTTAGAGTTTATCGTGTGATTTACAGGTTAAAATATACCACCATGTATTCTAATTAAATCAGAAATTTCTTAAAAAGCCATCGTCTCATTTTAATTTATTTTTAAATATTTTATTAGACTTGGGGTGAACTCTATAATCTTGACCCTATTTTTATATTATAACATTAATGTTAAAATTATTGATCAAAACCTTAAAATTTCGTTCTCTCTTTCTTCTATCTCTCTCAATTCCAATATCCCAACATATTACAATTAAAAACCGCCCTTTTCATCTCCCCAGGAAGAAATCTTGACCGCCCTAGAATCTCTACAATCGTACGCCGACCAGAACAATGCGTCAACCAAGCATCGAACTCACTTCCCCAGCGGTATCCGCGTGGCTCAGCTCCTGACAGTCCCCATGTTCGGTAGCTTGCCGCACTACAAACAGATAAGAGTATTCCAGAAGACCGATAGCAATGTCCGGAGAGTTGTGCTGGCTACTAATATAGCTGAGACCAGCGTCACTATACCTGGGATTGCTTATGGTAACTATTTCAAACATATATATGCCGTTTTACCCGCGTTACTCTGCTCCAGTGGGTCGGAGCGTGATTTTTTGTAGCTTATATGTTAATCAAGCTTATTAACTATCCCCCCCCATTAGATATAAAAATGCTTATAAAAATGTAACTCATAAAAACCAAAAGTTATTGAATTTTTATTTTTATAATCCATGCGAAATTTACCACTGAATATGGGAAATTTTCATAAGTTGACAACACTCTTCTTTGACAAAAAACTGTAGGTGAACAACAACACGTGAACTTTGTCAGCGATCAGTGTTGCCGTTGATCAGTTTTTTTTTTTTTTTTTAATTTAATTATATTCACTCGGGAAAAATAATAATCTCAAATCCATTAAATGGGTTCGCAGTACGATGCTGAATAATACCCTTAAAGATCGGACAGGGGTTTTGTTACATGCTGTATATATCTGGATAGGTTGTGGTCATATTATTTGTGGGATAAATTTCCAGTGGTCGACTGCGGTTTCCACAAGCTGCCGTACTTCGACCCTGCGGTGGGGGTGGAGAGTGTGACTGTGACCCCTATATCTAAAAACAACGCCACGCAGCGAGCGGGCCGAGCAGGCAGGACTAGTCGTGGGAAATGCTACAGGTATAATGTTACTTCAGTCATAGCTCATGGCAAACTGGTTGGAAATGTTGGAATTAATGTATAGTGTTACGATTACCTAGGTACTTTAGTAATAGTAGAAGAACCGAACCTACATCGACCTTCACGTAGCTCATAATATAATGAAACATGTTTTATAATAAATTTAGTATCTCAGAAAATACACTTAAAATGAGTTGGCTAAAGAAATCCTGGGCAGACCCCCCCGACCCTTAGTTTGCTAAGAACCTTCCGATGCCATCGTAGACCCGAAGTCCGAGAGGCCCGCGAACTGTAGAGCGACAGTTGCACAAAACTTCCCTAAAATACAATAAGTCCCACAGGGGACGCCCTCTTGCGCAGGCTGCTTAGTTTCTAGTGTTTAAACCATTTATATAGGCTGGACTTCTGCTCGCCTTTGCTGTATCGCGGTAAAATTACTCTGTCAGTACTATTTTATTATTTGAAATAAAGTAATTTAAAAAACAAAAACCAACTTCAGTCATAGTTCTCTTTGTAAATCACCATCATCATCATGTCAGCATGTTGTCGTCCACTGTTGAACAAAGAACAAATCAATGGAGGAACCCATTGATTTGCAGCGGGAACCTGCGGCTAGCGGCTTTCATCCACTGACTCCCTACGACCTATAGGAGCTCGTCGGTCCATCGTGAAGGCGGTCGTCCGACAGTGCGTGGCGTCCACTCGAAATCCTTTCAGCTCCATCGGCCGTCAGTTCTTCGAGCTATGTGTTCTGCCCATTGCCAATTCAGCTTGCTAATCCGTTGAGCTATGACAGCGACCTTCGTTTTCCTGAGAATCTGTTCATTTCTGACTCGATCACACAGGCAAATGCCGACCAGCTCTTTTAATAGCTCGCTGAGCGACTTTGAGCTTTCTTATGAGGCCCACAGTGACAGACCACGTCTCAGATCCATATGTCATAGAAAAGGATATCCTATATCTTTGAAAATACTAGATAAGAACTACTATTACATAAAGGATAGGGCATCGGACTCGTGATCTTGTGGTCGCCGGTTCGCTCCCCCCCATTGCACTAACGACGTGAATCCACTCGTAACACAAGCATTTATTAAGCATAAATGCTTGTGTTACGAGTGGATTCATTCATTTCTTGCACGAGGGGTTAACAAGAAAACTAGTAGTGTGCGAAAATTCTGCTAGTAATCTTAAAAAGAGCGTACAAAAATGTTCCATTTAAAGCCGGAAGTTTAACTTGCGGTAAACTGAAAGTAATAATTATTATTTATTATTATATTTCAGATTATACACAGAAGACGATTACGACAAGTTACCAACATCCGTCCCACCGGAGATGTGTAGAAGTGATCTGTCGGGAATGTTGCTGCAGCTGAAAGCTTTGGGAATACACAATTTGTTGAGGTAATGTTATTATAGTCACAGAATACACAATAGTACAAGTGCAGAAGATTCACTCTGCAAAATCAATGAAAGAAATAGGGACTCTTGTTGTAATACAATAAAGTGCAATTCAGACAGCACGGCACTAGCTTACCTACAATTTCCTTCTCTTTCTATCGCGTATCACTTACCTCTTCTGACGGCATTAGGGTAAAGGGTTGCCTTCTTATTGTGCTAGTAGATTCTAGTAATTTTAATGCTATTCTCGTGCACAATTTGTTGCAGCAAAGATCCATCCATCTAAGGGCTGAAACTGCGTTAAGCGGGCTCCCGCGCGGTTTCATACAAAAGTGCTCCGTCGCGGGGACCGGCGCGGGTATCCGTCACGGGGAGGCGCGCCCCGCACCCACGCAACGGGGCCCGCCTCCGTGCGATGGAACCCGTCGCGGGAGCACGCGCGGTGCCCGCCAGCGGTAACACGCACGGGCTTGTTCAGTCAACAACGCTAGGTAATACGGGTTGCACGCACGCTCGGAGAAAATTAAGGGCAATGTCTTTCGATACAGAGAGGGTAATTGTGGAAGTGCAGTGTCACCCTGCCATATGGTACCAGGCGAATGAACTGTATAAAGACCGAGACTCCCGAACAGCGGCATGGGTAGAAATTTGCAAAGAATTGTTTGAAAATTTCAGCGAGGCGGAAAAAAAACAACAGGTTAACATTTTTTTACAAATATATTTTAGATAAGTAAGTACTTACATACTATTTGTGTTTTTAATGTGTAATTGTAATAAATCTACGGGTAGCTATTATACTTATTATACAAGGTTACTTTATACTACGCTAGAATTATATTAAGTCTGTTTAGGTTTGTCCACTAATATACCTAAAGTAGGCCTCCATCACTTCATAACAACTTTATAGTCGAGCGTATAAGGTACAAATTAGCACTCAAAGAATAGATTAACATGATGATAGTGACCTTTACTTCATACAGGGAGGCTCGAAGATGTCTAAAAAAATACTACGATCTTGCCACGACACCTTACCATCTGTGACGAAATAGTCAGCGAATTTATCGCGTATACGCATCTCTTTGGGTGTTCCCAAAACCATAGTCGACGTCCCGAATATGGCGTGGTGTAACGATAAAATCGTCGAGATTATTGTCATCTTGTCTAGATCTAATAAAATTATGCAGAATACATATCGCTTTAACCAAACAAATGGCGTTCTCTTTTGAAACGTTCAAAGGACGATGAAGTACCTATACGAAATTTACTAGCCATGATACCAAAAGTTGATTCAATATAACGTCGAGCTCTTGTTAATCTATAATTAAATATTTTTTTATGGTCCAAATTGAGAGCATATGGCCGCATGACATGGTTAGACAACCCAAATGCTTCATCTCCCACAACAACGTAGGGTATTGGTACGGTTGCTGCTGTGTTGGTTGATTTATTGTTGTTTAGCACGGGTAACGCTTTAGCAGGAGGTATATCCAATAAGTTATCATTCATTTGTTGGAACAAGCGGCTTTGGGTGAAAATTCCAGAATCAGATTCTTTACCCTGTACCCCACAGTTATGTAGGTAAACTCATAATTTGCGTTAGACATTGCAAGTAGAACGATAGAATAATAATGCTTATAATTGTAGTTAAGTGAACCGCTGTGAAGAGGCCTTATAATACGTATATGTTTCCCGTATATTGCACCGATACAGTTGGGAAAATTAGCTTGCGTCAGAAAACCATCCGCTATCTCTTCCCATCGCGCACGGGAAAACAACGGCATGCAGTCTTCCTTCAATCTTTCATTTATAATTTGACAGACTTCTTTCACTATATTTCTGATTGTGGTTATTCCTGCCTGATACGCCAGATGTAGGTCCACGAAAATATGGCCACTTGTCAAGTACCTGTAATTTTTTTATTGTTTCAGTTACAAAAGTGCAATCAGGATGGAAACCAGCTTGTAAATAATGTACCTACACGCAAAAACTGTGATTACAACAGTGATTTATATAAGAGCAAAAAAATTATGCTAATTAGAAATAATAATAGTAAGAATGTACGAGTAAAAACCTGTGATTAATGAGCAAAGAAATAATGTTAATTAGTATAAGCAAAAATAAAGATGATGAAAAACAAATTATTTTTTTACTTACCGCAATGCAAGTCTTTCCATTGGTCATATGACTGATACAGCTTTTACTTTTACATTTTTGATCTTCAAATATGGTTCCAGTTTCGAAAATAATTCGTCGTAAACCTATACCTAAACTTTAAAATATTTGTAAAATGAGTCATCATTTTCTCTTAATTTACTGAACTTTACAACAAATTCCCCGCACAACAACCTAGATTCAATAAACGGGCTTACTGGCTGTCGTTTTTTTTTTTGCTAGTCGTCATTTTGCTACGTAATAATATATTAAGTTCTCCATCGACACGACTATACAAGCACACCGGTAAAATTGAACTAGCGACACTGCGTAAATCGGTCTCCGCGACAGGTCCCCGCGACGGGGACCGTCGCGTACCCACAGAGCCCGCCCGCGTGGCCACGCGCGTTGACACGCGACGGTTGCCCGTCACGGGCGCCCGCTTAACGCAGTTTCAGCCCTAAACATCCGTCCATACATACATTCATCTAAACATCCATCCATCCATCCATGCATCCATCCACCCATCCACCCATCCATACATCCTTCCATACATACATAAGTACTGTCTCGTTTACAATCTTAGTAGGATACCATAGTACCATAGCAAATGCTTTATTTTTTCGTTTTTTCCTACAGATTCACATTCCCAACCCCTCCCCCAGCCAAGAGTATTCTCGCGGGACTCGAAACATTATACGCGCTACATACTATCGAAGCACAGGGACTACTCTCCGGCGTGGGGGAGACAGTCGCGGAACTACCGTTGAGACCTATGTGTGCCGTCATGTTGTGTAATAGTGGTATGTATGTTTCTTCGTGTATTGCGCCTAATCTCCAAAACGGTAGTACTAAATTAGACGAGACTATTATTGTTAGATATATAATTTTTATTTTACATTGATGAAGTCGTGGGCTGCAGCAAGTCTTATAACAAATAAACAACTAACTTTTAATAACCCCTTCCCGTTGAAACCTCATAATTAAATATAGACCATGTTACTCCTGGATAAAGTAGGTTTCTAATAGTGATAGATTTTTATAAATGGGTCCAGTAGTTCTGAAACCTATTTAATAAAAACAAACAGTCAAATCTTTCCCTCTTTATAATATACTAGCTGCGCCCTGCGGTTTTACTCGCGTTACTCTGCTCCAGTCGGAGCGTGATGTTCTGGAGCCTATATGTTAATCCAGCGTATAACCTATCCCGCGTATATTTCAGCCAATTCCGTTCAGTAGTTTTGGCGCGAAAGAGTAGCAAACATCCATCCATCCATCCATCCATCCATCCATCCATCCATCCATCCATCCATCCATCCATCCATCCATCCATCCATCCATCCATCCATACATCCATCCATCCATCCATCCATCCATCCATCCATCCATCCATACATCCATAATTACTTACAAATTTTCGTGTTTATAATACTAGTACGATGTTTAAAGTAGTTGTAACTAATTAATATTTGTTAATTTCCAGGTAAATTTGGGTGTATAGACGAAGCGTTGAATATAGCCGCCATGTTACAAGTGGACGGCGTGTTTGTCAAGCAAAGCGGGGGAAAAGACATTGTCGCGGCTAAAGTTTGTCGAAGAAATAATTTTGAAGTTCGTAACATTGTTTTTTTAGATACAGAAATTATAGTCATTTTATGTAAATAAGTTTAAACGATATGATAAATAGTAAATTCCATTTTTAACTACGCTATAAGATAGAATAGTCTATAGTCTAGAAGTGGTTTAGTGGCTGTTGTTGTTTCAGTCGGCTTATAGATGACGCTAGTAGGCGTGCCTAGAGGTGGTCTTTATTTGTTTACTAGATTCCCGCGCGCGGTGTCACCCGCGTTACTCCCGTTCCCCTAGAAACAAACAAACAAACAAACTCTGCAGCGTTATAATATTAGTATAGATTTACTAAACTTCATCATAAAGTTTAAGCCAATGTTCTTGTACTGTGCCTGAAGTCTTCATGCACGAGTACAAGTTCATTGGCGGACTGAATGCCAGATAAATTATCCAGCAGCCCACCTTTAGGTGATGCAGATACATTTTTGGTAGGTGCACATAAAAATCAAAACGAGTAGAAGAAAATAATACGATATAATAAATGCTCTTTACATAATGATGTATAAGTACATAAAATATTCTTTATTTTATATACTTATACATAAAATAATGAATATATTAATTAAACTAAATTAATAAATCTCAACCTCCGTATCGTAGCGGTATTTGGCTTGTTTTAAATCTCAGAGGCCGTAGGTTCGATCCCCACGCCGGACAAGAAATCTTTGTGTAAATCCTAAGATTTCTTTCCCGGTCTGGATAGTTGAGGGACTACCCTCCTTGCCTTGAAAAGCACGTTAAGCCGTTAGTTCCGATTGTTATAACGTCATCTATAACAATAGTATACCATGGAACGGGCAGCAGCGTTTTCTTGTGTACCAACCCGCCTGCCAAGCGTGGTTTCTATGGCAAAAAATCCTCCGGGAGTAGGCCTATGTTCAGCAGTGGACAATATACGGGCTGATGATTTCATTCATATTAAAATCAAGTTTTTATGTATTACAGGTAGCAGAAGGCGATATAATAATGTACCTTAACGTATTCGACTCGTATTTGAAGATAAAACGATCGACCGACGAAAAGAAAGCCACAAAGATATGTAAAGAGTGGTGCCAGAAGTATTATATTAACCATAGGGCTATGGAAAAGGTAATTAATTAAAATATTTGTTTATTTTTATTAAATTTCAATAGTAATTTTTACCAATATCTGCGGAATAAATTGAACAGGGCCTTTAAGTCTCGGTTAAATTTATTCTACAGATATTTTTGGTATGTGTGTATTGAAAATGTCAAAATTAAGAGTTTGAGGAATATTCAATTTCATTTAACTGACTAAAATAACACAAAAAAAAACATTTTGACGTTTAAAATATCATCAAAAATATTGTATTTGTCAAATGCTTCGAAATTATTTTAAACCTTTGCCTTAAACCTTAAAGTAAAAGTTATAAATATTTACTTTTATTTCCATTTTATTTATTACTATGAGTTCCTAGATACACTAAGATTTCCCGTGTGTGTGTGTGTTTTTTTTTATATTAAACTTTGTTTACCAAGAACTAAGTTGAGTTTCATTCTATTTCATTCATTAAATTAAAATTATGATTTTCTATAAATTTCAGGCATGTGAAATAAGGGATGGATTAGAAAAACTCATTAAAAAGAAATTTCAATTAGAGAATGAAACCTTTGAAGGATTGGAATTAGGAGCAGGTGAGAAATAAACAAACAATTAAATTGTATTCTATTTACAGTAGAATCTGTTTAAAACGACTTTGCATACAACAAGCAACCGTTTTTATCGACGTTATTATAGGCATATTAGACTGAGATCCCAGTCACCCCAAACTTACGTGATTAAAAAAAAAGGATTTTTTAGGATCTGTAGTAAAACATCAACTCAGAAACGAATGGATACTCGCTAAGCAGAAAGCGGGGCCGTTTTACAGATAGTATGTATCAAAGGTAGAAAAAATCATTCTATTCAAATTTAAAAAGGCGTCTTATCTTACCTGTGCCAAATTATATTTATAAATTATCTAGGACAGATGGATGCCCCCCGTAACACAGGATTTTTCTAGCTCTGGGGCTGAAGCCAACATTGAAGAGGCCTTAGGTAGCTTCACTCCATAGTATAGAACAAAGTCGCTTTCTCTGTCCCTATGTATGCATAAATCTTTAAAACTACGCAACGGATTTTGATGCGGTTTTTTTTAATAAATAGAGTGATTCAAGAAGAAGGTTTATATGTATAATACATCAGCATTGGTCCCGTGCGGAGCCGGGGCGGGTCGCTAGTTTAATATGATAATGAGTTGGCTGCATCTATCCATTTATATATTATACCATTGAGATATACCTATGGACTGTCCATTGGTATATCTCAATTTTATATTAATGGACCCCCGCAGATACAAAACTATTGCCAGAAAGGAAAAGAGTTGGACTATATGGATGGGATGTTAAATGTACTGGAATACTGAGCTATGGAGTGGTTATTATTATTATAACTTACGTCAAAGTAGGAACTTGTCAACCGGCCCCGCTTTCAGTCTTGGGTGGCTGGAATCTTGGAATATAGACAAAAAAAAACCGGCCTAGAGCGTTTCGGGTACGTATTATCGTTAG
The DNA here is from genome assembly GCA_947037095.2 of Nycteola revayana. Classification (NCBI taxonomy): domain Eukaryota; kingdom Metazoa; phylum Arthropoda; class Insecta; order Lepidoptera; family Nolidae; genus Nycteola; species Nycteola revayana. The sequence continues at coordinate 11,442,022 of OX344841.2, read as the reverse complement.
TATGTAGTATACTGATGTACTAGTTCATATATATCTATAAATAATTATTTATGTCGATATTAGTATATAAGTTTATTATTGAACCACGCTCAAAATTCCCGCTTTATCTAATGTTTTTCCTTTTTCGGGTCTGTTGGAAGCAATGTCTTTTTTTTTAATAAGCTGTACCTTTGTGTCGTTTGTATAATTTTATGTATTTTCTTCATTTGTATGGGTTATGTGTGTACACTAGTGTACAGTCAACAAAAGAGATAGGTTTACTCATTGTGACACGCATTTTGAAACTTATATGTACTCAGTGGCGCATTAACCCATTAATGGCCAAACCTAAATTAAAGACGTATTTGTTTCAAACTATTTATTTTTATAATCAATTAAGTAATAAGAAGTACAAGAGGAAAAAAAAAGGTTGAAAAAAAATTTTTTTTTATGTTTTTATGGGGTGTACTCAATTGGGTACACTGGCCACTTAAAGGTGAAATTTTTCCAAGTAGGGCTTTTCGACGCAAAGGGTCTTGTGGCATTTTTTACACTCCCAGCGTACTCTTGAGTGGCAAATAACACAACGAAGTGGTTTCTCAATTTTTTTTGGGAAGTATCCTGAGCCCTCTTGGGGTAAGCCCTCGACCATAGAAGAAGAAGGCCGAGCTCTTTTATGTACTTCTTGCCTCAAATAGTATCGGGCAATATTACGACGGAACATGAGTTGATCCATAGGCTGTTCGTTGCTCAGTACATGCAAACGCCATGCATTTTCCACAGCCATATCCACCATATACGTAAATATGACCCACCACCACTTTTTGCCATGAATTGCGATTCGGTATAGCGCTATCGATTGATCTAATTCATCAACTCCACCCATGCCTTTATTATAATTTTGAAATAGTAAGGGAATATTCACATCTACTTTTTCTTTTTCAATGGACACCATCGCTTTACAGTTCCCATTGGTTCTATATTATCATAGTTAGTGGCCATAATGCAAACGCTATTATCCTTCCATCTAACTAATACAAGTTCATTGGCTTTGTCAAATCTATGATCAAAGCTTGCTCTGTCTTGTTTTTTCATGTCTTTTGAACTAGTCAAAGGACATTTTTGGTACGATTTTCACGTACAGTTCCAGTCGCAATATCCTGCATTCCGTAAATCGACCAATAAGTTGCAATTTGTAAAAAAGTTATCAAAAAATATTTTATGGTTTGATGGATTAGTGTCTAATTTTTGAAGTAAAGACTTCACAACCCTTGAACCCAAAGGCTCGGTGGTTGCATCAAGAGATTTTCCACAGTAAAAATCGAAACTGTAACAGTATCACTACATCCGTAATCCGTCTCTTGAGAACTGAAAGAATAAGAGGCTGAACATTTGCGCCAAATTGGTGATTTTCCCTGCTGTTGTCGACGTCGTCGTTTTACAGCTAGTGGCTCCTCATCACTGCTATCACCAGCACTAGATACAGAGCCTTCTTCGTGAAAAAAAACCTCGATATTTCCCGGTACATCTCTGGGTAATGTGTGAGCTTCCATGTCCTCATCAATACCCTCTTGTTCGTCAGTGACGATGGAAGGATCGGGTGGTATAATCGCCAAATCATATTCGGCATCATCATCACTGTTCTCTAAAATAGTTTGAAGAGCTTGTTCCAGACCACAATATTGATTAAGGAAGTTGAAATTTTGTCGATTCATGGTTTAGTTGAACTTATCTGAAATCAAGACATAACATATTTTTTATACCTAAGTGGCCACTGTACCCAATCAGGTACACCTATATAAATATTCACAGATGTCAGCGAAAACAATAAAACAGTCGGTAAATATTTATAATTATTATAAACAAGTATATATTTCATCATATTTAGCACGTAAAATAATATTTAACACGTTGAATAAAAAAATATTGATAATTCAAAAGACTTACCTGTGTTATCTTCAGAATTGTAACTTTGACTAAATGACAATCACTAAAATATTAAAACTACTTACTTTTTGTCTATATCAAAAAATCTGTTATATTACCGTCTAATCATATTTAATTAAGGAAATATGTTAGCCTACGTTATATTTTTATAAATAAATGAAGTTTAACTGTACCCAATCAGGTACAGTCGCCGTAAATGGGTTAAGCCAGCGCGGGCCTGTAGCAAATTCTGTCCGAAGGCCCCGCTTAGTAATGAATGATTTTTTTAGGCCTATTAGGCCACCTATTGTGAAGCACCATGATTCGGATCCATAGGATTATTTATTGGAACCAATTTCTTGCTTGTGCACGTATCTTGGTGTGCGGGGCCCCCCATAACGCGGGGCCCATAGCATTTGCTACTCTTGCTATATGGCTAATCCGGCACTGTATGTACATGTGTATGCGAAGAGTTTACTTTCATGTGCGTTTGTAAACATCTACTAGCGAACTCTTCACCCATAAAGAATGACCGGATGTCGTAGTGATATAAACATATTTATTTACATTATTAGATACTGATGGTGTTAACCTATCTCTTTTGTTGACTGTACGTAGGTTAATAAATATATTAAAATTTTATATATTTTTAAGTTTTATATTTAATATTGTAGCTAAGTCTCATCGCATAATGAAGTGCGTGTTGTCGGGACACTTCCCGCAAGCCGCGTATCTCACCGCCGACGCAACGTATCGCGGCATTCGCGGCGCTACGTTGCACATCAGCCCGGACAGCTGCTTGTTCAGACAACAGCAACCGAAATGGTAAGATACGTTGCATTATGGACTGATACGCGTTGCAGAGTATCTATATAAATCGTTTGTTTGCTTGAACGCGCTGATATCAGGAATTATATAGAACCTACTCGTAACATATCTACCTCAGCAAGGGTGGTTGAACTTTGAGCTTGTCGATACTGATGGCAAATCGTCCTGATAATTAATAGCAAAGATTTAAAATCGCAGGTTATTTTTTTATTTGAGATTAATAAATATAAACTGGCTGGTCGTCGTAATTGATCAATCGCTTTTTTTGATTAATCGTCTCTAACACATTAAAATGTTTTTTTTCCCCAGGGTAATGTTTGCGAGTGTACAGAGCACGGGGGACAAGACCTACATGAGAGAGATGATGACCATAGACAAGGACTGGCTGCTGGAACTCGCCCCACATTACTATAAAGAGTCGTGATAATAAATGCTGTGAAAAAATATTGACTTTTTAATGTATTTACTATTTGCCCGTAATTAATAGTTTTGCATGACTACAGTTATTACGACCAATGCATCTAATGCAGTTGCATTGGTCATACCATTAGTATATAAAGTTGGACGCGATTATGCGAAACATACCCAACCCACGATAACAAAGGAGAATGGGCGGTTCGTCCCCAGTGGTGTAACAAGATGTGATATACGTCATTTTGAAGATCATAACAACAGCTTTATTTTATTGTATGACACCAACAACAAAACTCGTGCAGGGAAGGAACCACGAATTATCTTATAAGGACAGGCTTGTACTATAGCCGTTAACCACCTGCACACAATGGCGAGCACTGAGCGAGATAGCAATAATACGGAAACGAGAGGGATAAAGACTTTATGGTTCTGACTATTGTATTGTATTTGTTTCACTTCTTTTTTCTTCACTTAAATAATTTGTATTGTAATGACAGTACATTCGCCGTACATTAACGCTGAAAAAATGTATAAAGGATGGTAAACTAGGCGAAAATGATATTTTTTTGAAGAAAAATGTAATCATTCGTAGTTCTTCTCCTGCACGAGTTCGGTGGTTCGTGTCATACAATAAAATAAAGCCATTCTAATCAACTTTACAATGACGTATCGCTCAATTTGATACAATGTGGGGACGGAGCCCATACAAAAGCGCCCATTCTCCTTTGTGATATTTATAAAAAACTGTGTGTAGGTACTTTTTAATATATGATATACTTATAAAACACACGATTTTGAGCTATACCGTGCACTCAACATAATCACTCATTCAGATACCTTTACATTTCATTTCCATTAAATTCTCATTTCATTCTCATTCCATTATAATTTCATTTACTTTCACTAATATACATATTATGTTCTACGGTTACTGAAAATCGGTCGGTACTGTATATAATTTTGCAATAAATCTACTTCATATTATAATTTTGCTCTTTGTATCTTCTTAACATTCTGATATCGCATAAAAACACACTTAATTTTTATTTTAAACACCTATTTACATCATTTACCCTTAAGGGCGTGTGTTGTAGATTATTTTAGATTTATTGTCAACAAGTATAAACAAACAGGGTGTATGACCGTCCTCCTACAAGTAAACAAACGTTTATCTTGACAACAATACCTTATGAGTTCATAGATTAGAGGGATATCCTAGGTAGCACATGATCTTGGCACAGGAAAATACCCAGGAGTGTAAATTTTTATCAAGGGATGAAATTGGTGGCTTTTAATCTTGATACACACAGATGTGCAAAGTACATTAATATATTTTTTTAATAAGGACTTGAGAATTTATGTTGCGTGATAGGTATAGGTTAGTTGGTGTCCAAGTTTCTACGACAACACTATAGAGTATGCTCTAGATTTGAGTTTCAAAAGAGAGGGATTATGAGAATAATCCATACTGCTGCAGCGGCGAGGTTCGTAAGACTCTCAATTCCGAGGTAAGTAGGATCGTTACATTCCGTCGGTGGGTCTATAATAAAAATTCCCCAAACAAAAGAGATGGGTGAACACAATGTGAAAATAATTTTAAAATGTACTTGTACACTCAGCACACTCAGCTAACAACTTTACATTAAGAGGGCCTTTTCGACTTCGGGGTTACGAGGGCATCAGAAGATTCTTTGTAAACTAAACGTCAAAAGGGCGTACCACTAAGCTACTGCTGCAGCCACTGCACGTTTGTGAGAAGAGTTTACTGTTATGTGTATTTGAACATATTTATTTACGTTATTTGATACTGACGGTCTAAACCTTTTTCTTGTGTTAGCTGTACCTATGGTATAAATAATATCTCCTTGTGGTATGATCAAGATATCCTTGATCATACCACAAGGAGAAAGGATTTATACCTAGTTTACCTATTAAAACTCACTCAGTACAGAATACATTTACTGGACCTCTATAAAATTGCCAATTACAATGTGTGTGTTATTATATAATATTACGCACCAACCCGCATTTCAAGCATGGTGACTTTACCTAAAACGCTTCATTGGGAGAAGCCCTATGTTTAGCAATACAATATATTAGGTATGTGATGTAATTTTTATCTAACACGGGGTATTCGGCCAGAGATAATACCAGACATTATTTAAAATGCTCGAGAGACATGACGAAATATACCTACCAACTAATTATAATCACATGCGAGTGACTTAAATTATTTAAGTACCTCATCATCATCAGCCCGTATAACGTCCACTGCTGAACATGGGCCTCCTCCCGAGGGAGAGTATTAGCCATAGTCACCACGTTTGGCAGGTGGGTTGGTGACCGCAGTATTATGTTGTATCACACAAGGAAACGCTGCTGTCCGTTCCTTAATATACTATTATTATAGATGATGTTATAACAATCGGGACCAACGGCTTAACGTGCTTTCCGAGGCACGGAGGGTAGTCCCTCAACCAACCAGACCCGGAAAGAAATCTTAGAATTTACACAAAGATTTCATGTCCGGTGTAGCGATCGAACCCACGACCTCTGAGATTCAAGGCGAGCCAAATACCGCTACGCTGCGGAGGTTGTCCATTTAAGTACCTACTTAGTTTAATATAGAATTTTAGTGTTTGAGGTCCAGGGGGCAAGATAGTGGGGATTTTCCGTCGGTCAATGTCTAGCAAAAATATCATTGTGATTAGCCTGTACAAAGTCCGTATTACACTGGTTATGGGCAGTTGAGTTTTGTTGAAAGTTAAACAAGATAAGTAATGATTTGCCTTAAAATTGTACGGCGGTTGAGACCCGTGTTTACTATAAATTGCGGACATAATTATGTAGCTTAGCCACGAGGTTTTTGCTGGTAGGCAAAAAGATGCGTACCTAATGTTCTAGCCATAATGTATACATATTTTTTTTCTTAATTACTAGCACTATTCTTATTTTTGTTAACCCTTCGTGTTAAAAGTGCTAAAATGGTTGTGTTACGAGTGGTTCCGGTCGATAGTGCAATGGGTGGGAGTCGAAGTGGCGACCACATGATCGCTACTCTGACGTCCTAGGCATTGGGCTACAGCGGCTTCAATACATAGCTTTGTTAAAAAACAACAAACATAACAATCCGCGCAAGAGGGCGTCCTCTGTGGGACTGGGACCTCGGCTCATGGCGGTCGCTGGAAGGGGGGATAGAGGATTGATGTATGTTAGATTTTTAGGAGCGTTTTGTTCACCTGTCGCTCTACAGTTCGCGGGCCTCTCGGTTCTTTGATTTATTTAATTTACTACCAAAACACAAAATCTCAATCTACTGACATTCTGTTGCGATAGCTTTGAAGCGTTTTTAAATTAGCAGAAACGCCCCAATTGACTCGCTATTCTCCGATTGGTTGAGACCACTGTACCTATTTATTTCGCTAACCAATAATTCAAACTTAACAGAATCCTCCCCGAAAGTGGGTTTTGCACTTGTCATTTATTGATATAATATTTAATATGATTTAATTATCCAATAACAATGCTAAAATGCAAGCCTTTTTTGCCTGCCAAGTTTGGTTACAATGGTAAAATCCCCTTCAAGAGAGGCCCATGTTCAGCAGTGGACGTTGATGCGATGATGATGAAGAAAAGGCAATTTTTATTTTTTGACAGGCATATCTGGAAATTAAAGATGAATACTGCTAACAAGTCAAATAAGGACGACGACAAAAAAAAATTGGTCCGTCAGTTAGATAACCAAAAAAGTCAGTGGACACTGACTCGCCACTGTATTCGTTACTTGTAATCAATGCTAGATAACCAAAAATATTGGACATGTAGGTGACAAAGAGACAGAGCAACAAATAGCAGGAGAGACGAGCTTGTGAAGTCACTCTTAGGTAAAATTGTACCTAGATGTGATGACACAAATTTTTTGCATTCGTATTTTTTTTTGTTTAAGAAACGAAAAAATATAAGTACGTTTCTAATATTTTTTGGAAATCTAAATGACGGACCAAATATAATTAGGTCGTCATCCCTAGATATAAAATAACGCCTCCGGAACACGTAATCGTAGTAACAATGCTATTTCTGGACACCATTATGTTTCGTACATGAGAATCCGGCGTGTTTCAGCTTATTATCTATATGATAAGCCCAATTAAAAAGGTAGATAATTATGGTCATTAATAATTAATAATCATTATAACATACTAGTAGGTACCTACCGAATAGTTTTATTTCGGTAGCATCGTAATTAATTTGTTATATAAGTTATCTTTGCGCACAAACTGTTTGGTTAATTAAAGTTGCATCATAACCATCCGATGACCTCGAAGACCCGAACACCAAATCCGTGATTTATGAAATCGTCAGTCAAACATTCCTCAATTACCCATCTCTAGCGACCGCCTTGAGAACCTCGACAAAACGACATTAACGTAGAACGATTGCTTAGTTAACGCAAACGCCTTGGCAGCCGAATAGTTTTTGGCATAACCAAAATTACTTATTCGATATTTCGGATGTGGATTCCGGCGGATCAAGTGTATGTCCTTTAGTCGCCTCTTACGACACCTATGGGACGATATGAGGTAGTCTTATAATAGACTAAGGGACACCTGATGGATGGGCAGAAACATCTTTCAGCGCAGGACGACCTTACCTACTGCAATCATAAATATGGCAATATCGACCCGGGCTTGCCAAGGTCTATTAAAAGGAGACCCATGTTAAGCAGTGGACATAAACGGGCTAATAAAATAAAGTAAAATGTCTTTGTTCCTTATATACTTAACTAGCTGACCCGGCAAATAGATGTTGGCCGATTCTCAGACCTACTCAATATGCTCACAAAATTTCATGAGAATCGGTCAAGCCGTTTCGGAGGAGTACGGGAACGAACATTGTGACACGAGAATTTTATATATAAGATATCAAACAGAAAAGAAAAATAGTTGAGGTAGTGCTTTTTCTTCTTCTTTTTTTAGCTTTTTAGGGTTTTCCAAGCCATGGAGAGTAATCTCTCAACTACAACAGACTTGAAAAGAAATCTTTGGACATTTGGTGTAGTGCGAGAATTGAACCCCTTCCCGCCTAGATTTACCATCAGAGTTTAACCTTTCCTAACCTACCAATAAATTTTGGAATTACTCCCAATAGATATCTCTATACTCCGTATCCTCGCTATAAGTCATATTCATCACCAATAACAATATTATTATAATAAATAATTACCGGCTGATTAATATGTTATTATAACAACAAGCAAGACGGCGTGGAGGTCAAATATACCTGTTGTTTACTCAAACGATAATATTGCACATTTGATTCTAGTTTGTTTCTATTAGGTTCAAAGGGCGAATACTTCAGATATCCTAGTAATTGTTGTCCCACTGCGCAATTTGTGACGTTTACTGAGATCCATTTCATAGAGAGTTAATGAGATAGACCGCGCTGATGCCGTGCCCGTAAGAATTTCACGTTATCGAGTACCATTTAGTGCACTGGTTGTATATTAAATAAAAATTAAAGAGGAGACCAATGTACAGCCGTGTATGTACATCGTGCTGTTGACTTATTTCTTTAAAAGTTTGACCACAGAAGAAAGAAGCGAGACGATTGGTTGAAATAGTAATGGGCAGGATCCATAGCTCGAAGAACACGAACTTGCAAGCGCAGCGTGGTATGACCGCCTACACGATTGACCCAGCGACGACCGCATAAAGGTCGCAGGGAGTCAAAGGATGCAGGCTGTTAGTAATCGGTCCCGCTGGAAATTTATGGGGGCGGTCTATTTTCAGCAGTGGACGACAACAGGCTGATATAGGTTATGATGATGATGATGATCAGAGTTCGGCTGAAAGCGTTCAGGATAACTGTATGCAATAAGACCTGTCTTTATATTAAATGGTTTGTCAAGTGTCAATCGATTGTCAGGCATCAACCTATCTATATTTAGACGGAGTTTCTCTCGTTACGTTATTACAGACACATAATTATTATTACACTATAATCAGTGTTATTAATAATAATTTGTTTTTGTTATGTCTGCATGTCTTCCATACATAATATTGAGGTCGTTCTCTGATTGATTTTGTGTCAGGAAACATGCATTTACTAGATAATAGGTCTAATAGGATTAGCCTATAAGGGTGGGTCCTATAGAGTGGGAATTTTGATACCTATTTACAAGTAAAACATCCAAACCATTACTTTTATGGTATTAGTCTTGCTTTAAAAGTCACGGAGATCGGGTTTGATCCCAACGCCACTGGACTAGAAATCTTTAGATTTCTCAAAGATTACATCCGTGCCTCGGTAAGCATGCTAAGCCGTTGGTCTCGATTGTTATAACATCATCAATGATTTTTTATAGGTACAAATTATTTTATTTTTAGTATTTGTTGGTATATCGGCAATAGAAATACATCATCTGTGAAAATTTCAACTGTCTAGCTCGCTGTTCAAGAACCGCGATAGCTAGAAAGTTCAAATGTCTCAAGAGATACAGTCTGGTGACGGATAGACAGACAGCGAAGTCTTAGTAATAGGGTCCTGTTTTTATCCTTCCGTACCCGAAGGATAAAACGGGACCTTAAAAAAGAGGGGAGAGGGAGGGGTGGGAATAAAACGGTTTAGATTAGCTTTTCATTGGTGGCGCTCCCCGCTTGAAGTCCCTGGAAGCAACAGTACCTATATTAATACAAAATTATGTATTACTTTTGTATTATAGGTAGGTAGGTACTGTTGCTTTAATCAAGTAACAATTCATTCCGCGGTCTGTAGAAAAAGTTGTGTAGGTAAACCTATGTCTCATCGAACATCTAGATTATTCTAAATCTGTAATTCATATTTTTGTACAGAAGCGAACGGTAAAAATTTTTTTGGAAATTGATTTTTTGGCAGATTCAATTTGATTTTATAGCGCTAAGTAGATCACTTATCGAGCTTCAAAAGAAGAATTTCTCAAAATACACTGATCTAACAACCTTTTGATAATTAAATTTTATGCTTCAGTTTTAACAGTAAACACCTACGTAGATTAATACATCAATACTTAAATATGTATACAGTCTTCAATTATAGGTAATATGTGGAATATTTCATAAAAGATTTTATAGAAAATCTATTTTAGATTTTTATTGGAAAACTGTTGATAATATTTGAGACGTCTGGATTTTGATGAATATTTAGAAGAGCTTTTTTATAACATAAATATTGTAGCCGATAACTAGACAGTTGTAATTTTCACAGATGATGTATTTCTATTGCCACTATAACAACAAATACTAAAAATAAAATAAAAAAAAATGTTTAAAAGGAATGGTATGCATACAATTTTTTTTTGCTCTTTTGTATATTGGGGCAAATGCATAAGGCATCCCCACCGCCACAGCAGCAAGGTATGTAGGACTCCTCTTCATGGCGATGATATGCTAATCATACCACAATACATGGAGAGTAACACTAAAGCAATCCCCGGGTCCCACACGCCAGTTATGGGGGGACCGTGAACTGTTAATGCATGTCATCCAGTGAGGTCCTACAGGAGGATTAAGGTCACCTGCTTTTTCCTTCAGAACAATCAACAAAGAAACGTGATTTATTGTTTATTTATAACATTTCTTTACCCGGTTACGTTTCATTAACCGATAGGTATATGAAACGTAACCTACAAAGACCTAAAGACCTACTTCAAGGCCAGAGTTATACATTTGGAAGTCATATGATTTTAGTGTTAATTATCTTATCGTGAAGATACGATATTGTTTAAAAGTAGGTTATGTTAATATATTGTCTACATAAAATAACAGTTTTTTTCCTTTTGACACTGTAAACTGCAAAAGATATTAACAACAATTTGATAGAACAATTTGACCAAAATAGCATTTCTTATCTGTTAAGTCAAAATATTAATAGATTGTAAATGTAAGAAGCATTAACCGACCTACGATAAAAGACATTAATAGTCATCATTATATCAAAATCTTAGATAAGGCGTTGTGAATTGTATACTGTTAGGTTAATTGACATTCCTTGGTCTACTACAATAATAACTTTAACGAATTGAAGGAAATAAGCCCATTTTTCGTTGTTTATGATCGCAGAACATAGTTTTTAATATGTGGGTCACGTCTCCTTGAGCCTCCTGAGGTCGCCAAAACTATATAGTAGGAGAACTGGTACCAATATTTAGGTATGATACAAGTTTCCAGATACCTAACCAAAAATTGGTTCCAGGTCTCGGACTAAAAAGGGGGTTGCAAAAAGTACTTAAAATATAAATTTAGCTTAGATATTATTTGAATAGCAAAGCTCAACTTAATTAAAAAGTTACATTCAAATCATTTCAATTTTTAATGTCATCATTTTATTATTCATTTCTTCATACTTTCTCTGTCATTTGTTCGCTGTGAGTTTTCAAACTTCAAATGACATTTAAAAGTTTGCTTTCATTTTTCATGCATGTTTGAAGTTAGTCGATTAATTTACGCACCGTGCAGAAATAGGCAACTTAGGTCACGGAAAAGCGTGCGTATAATGCGGGCTTAGATCACACTGTGCTATAATGTATCACGCCGTGCAATGCAATAATAGGCTACTTAGGTCACACGTGTCGTAATGTGGTTTGAATACCTACATACTTGACTATTCAAACCACATTGTATTTGTCTAAGTGTTACTTACACTTAACTTAACTTATTTGTTACATCGTACAATTAGCATAATTTCATAGGTACAAATAAGATAAACATCAGTTAGTACTGTGTTAAGTAATAGGTGCATAAGTTGTCTTTATTAAATATGGTTTTGAAGCCAGACTAGCAGGACTCGTGAGGAACAAAATCAGTCTATGCTGTACTTTGTTATTGTGAAGTACTGGCGAAAGTGATCTAAAATGGCATCACGAATGTAACGCTGCATCACGATATAATTTCAATGGAATCAAAATACTGTAACTTTTGTGTCATGACGCTTCCACTTTTTCGTCATGACTCTTTATGGTATCGCTACGCCCATTACTTTATGACATATTCTTTCAGATGGCTTCCTTGAAATGACAGTCTTAATCATTTTACGTCACAAAACTATTAACTTTGCGTCACGATATTCTTATTACCGCGTCACCAAGCTCCCAAATTTTCTTCACCACGCTTTAAGATAGCATCATTATGCTCTTGACTTGATTGCGTCACGAATATATTTGCGATTATTATATTTCCAGGCCATGGAGTAGAAAGGCAATATGCGCTATTAAAAAAAAAAAAATTAAATGGCTAGGCGTATATATTGCTCTTAAAATCAGTATTAGGTAGAAAACAGCTGGACTTTTTTCTTTTATTTTATCAACGTTGTTTACTTTGTATACGAGTTTATTGACTCAAGATATAAAATAACATAGAAAAGCAATTTGCTGTGTATTTCTTTCATTTTTAAACAATTTTATTTATTAGAACAGTGGTCTCAACGATTAGATATTTGAGCAATTTATCTGATTGTTTTTTTTTTATTAAATACAGGGAAGGATTCGTCAACAAACCAGACCCAGAAAGGACTTTTAAATTTTACTCAGATTTCTTCCCAAGAAGATTAGAGAGACCTCTGAGATTTAAAGCATGCCTTTACTGCTACGCCACGTAGGTAGTACATTTATTTTGTATGGTGAAATAATGTCTACTGATTTATTAACTTCTTGAATTAAGTGGTATTTGTTTATAGATAACATTGTGGGACACGTGAAGATCTATCGTCACGTGTTAATGTAAACCAGCTGATGCGATGTCTTTACTGTGGCCTATGCCTGTACTGGGTGTAGTATGCAATTTACAAACTTGGATTCATCATCATCATCGTCAGCTCGTATAACGTCCACTGCTGGACATGGGCCTCCTCCCGCAGGAGGGTATTTGCCATAGTCACCACGCTTGGCAGGCGGATTGGTGACCGCAGTATTATGTAGTAATACACAAGGAATTGCTGCTGCTCGTTCCCTGATATATGATTATTATAGATGGTGTTGTAACAATCGGGGCCAACGGCTTAACGTGCTTTCCGAGGCACGGAGGAAAGTCCCTCAACCAACCAGAAGAACCGGCAAGAAATCTTTGAATTTACATAAAGATTTCCTGTCCAGCGTGGGGATCGAACCCACGACCTCCAAGACTTAAAGCGAGCCAAATACCGCTACGCTACGGAGGTTGTCAATACACGAACTTGTGCACATTAAGGATTATGAATTTTAGAAGCTAGAATTCGTATGAGTTGAATGATAAAAAAATACAATGGGCATGAAGACTAAAAAAATCTACTCAATCCGTCAGTTAGATTATTAAAAAATATAGGACATGTATTTTTTTATTTTTCAAATTAATAAAAATTGACAAAGATACAGAGCAGTTAAGGAGAGGGGACTTGTGGTGTCACTATTAGGTAAAATTGATCCTAGAAGAGACGTTACGCGAAATTTCAACGCGGCGTATTGTCTGTCATTTTTTGATTGATGTGTGATTTTACTGACTCACTACTGATTTTTTTGTCTTCTTGCCCATTGTTCTTACTTTATAGCATTAGTATAACTATTGTATAAGAGTTTAATTAATCCTTACAAGTTACCGCACTTATATGCACGCGATGCATTTTCAAGATAATGAGATATAACATAATCATTATTCAGTAAGATAAAATAAGTTTATAGTAGTGTCTACACTCACTGATAATGCACAATGTCTAGGTATAAAAATAGGTATATACTAAAACATTCTATTGAGAATGTAATTATACTTGTATTTACTAAGATTTTGATGGAATGTCAATAGAATAAGACCATCCCATAAGCATCGATGAAGCAGTTATCTATATCTCTATACCATACCTCTATAGCTTTTGTTATATCATTAATAAATAGCGTGACTTCTAATTTATAGTAGACACGGATATTTAACGCAGTACAATTTTAGGCAAACCAAGTCTTGGCACTTAAAAGAAAAGAGAGGACACAAAAAAAAATGAATGTAGATCTTTCCACAACAAAGATACAAAAGGTCGAAAATGGCCTGAATGTTTACCAGACTTTTCTGGTAAACATTCAGGCCATTTTCGACCTTTTGTATCCTTTGATGAAACGGCCATACGGCTGTATTTTTTACATTCGTGAATGTCGAATTCACGAATGTGAATAATTAATTTAACCATAATGTTTGACTATTTAAAAGTGTAGTAGTTGATTTCAAAATTAAGATAAATAAATTCTCCACCGGCAGGACTCGAACCTGCAATTTATTAATCTCAATTTTGAAATTTATTAAGTGGTATACTTTTCCGTAAAGTTTTCAAACTTAAAGAAATGCCTGTAATTGGTTTACTTAAATAAAAAAGCTTTTTATTTTAATTAAGCAGACCTGGAACGAAATCAATGATTTTGAACAAAGATTAAGCAGACATCTAAACCACTAATGCAAAACTAAAAGCAACGTTTGCTAAGTTCCGGGCACTATACCTACTCACGTGATAATAATTTGCTGACATTGTAGGATACATTGTTGTCTTACAATGTCCTACTGCTGAATGCACACAGTACCTACTATTACTATAGTTCATTGATATTAAGATACATTTCCGTGGTACGTGCCTGATCGCGTGCAGCTGCATTTGGCCACGTTCATTTTTTTAAAGATTAATAGCAGAATTTTGCAGTCTACTAGTATTCTTGTTAACCCCTCGTGCTAAGCTAAAATGCTTGTGTTACGAGACGGTTTACGTCGGTAGTGCAATTATTTATGTAAGTATTGCGTTCATGTAAGCATGGGCCTTAAGAAATACTTACTTTCCTATGAAATGTATTCAACCCTTGGGTGTTATGGTATACTAGCTCTCACCCGCGTACCTCCCGTTCATGTAGGAACTTCATGAATAAATATAGCCTTTAACCTTCATCGATAAATGGGCTATCTTACAATGAAATAATTTTTCATTCAAATCGGTCCAATAGTTGCTCAGATTAGCGCGTTCAAGCAAACATACGAGCTGTTCAGATTTATATATTAGTAAGTATATTATACATTAGTATATAAGATTTACTTGTACTTGTCAAACACATTGTAAATTGCAATAAAGTAATGAGTACTTTATTGCAATTACAATGTGTTTATAAGAGTTTTAACATTATAATAATGATTATAAAGTTGTTCAAAGGTTGATTCAGTCAGCTATCTGTCCGATAGCTGCCTATAATCACTACGGGTATGCGACCCCAGACTGATCTAGCAGCTGTCACACTCCTCTCTCAAGTGGCAGTATTATCATATCCCTCCCTACATACCTACTAATCCCTAATAGTGAAAGCCTAACACTGCGATCAACTGGCGAACCCGGCCAGTCAATGGACCTGTCACTACGGTGCTTGCCACTGAGGTCGGCATCAGAGGCCTGGGGATCCCTAGGGAAGTTCCTGCCTCCTACTAATTGTAGCAGTCTCCATCCATGGAGGTAGGAGTAAGAGTGGACCTGTGTTTGCGCGGACACTGTTGTTCTTAACATTTCGTGTTAAAAACTCCTAGGTAACTGATTTGGCTACTGATAAAGTTATATAGTAGGAGTCAATGTTTGTTGCTTTGTAATTCTTAGATTTATTTTCGGGGTTGTTTGAGGGACTACCTTCTGTGCCAGCACTTTAAGGTGTTGTATACGATGATTACCTATAACATCATCTATAAAAAGCGTATACCGGGGAACGGACAGCAACTTTTCCTTGTGTGTTACGTAATGTTACGTTAAAGATAATGTAAAAATCAGTAGTATTTGTAAAGATTGTGTATAGGATGTGTCAGTAGGAGTTACATCCATTTCAAATAGAACCAATAACGTTACTTTGCCGATAATTATAACAGCCAAGCCTATATCTATACCCTTTATCAATCCAATCCGGAGTCGCGAACAATCTTTGAGATAACCGCAATTACCCAGGTTAACCTTGGGTCTTCCACGGGTCGAGTATGGTGATTATTAACTAGTTATTGTATGGCTTTTATTGATCTTTAGCCTGTATTAATAATTCCACATAAATTTCATAAAAAAATTTAGATATTCCTAAAAAAAATGGCTGAAAAAATTGGTAAAGCAACAAATTTTTTTTTAAGCATTGTTCTTTTTAACCCCTCGTGCATTTGAAGGTCGCGTAGACTTCATCAGACGGGATCGTTCCAATTTGACATTAATATTGAACGTGCCTCTAACTATTCGTTGATCACTTCCGGTTTTAACCCTGTGAATCACAGAGACATCATTAAATATTTGTCTTTTGGTTGTCATGATGAAGTTAATCTAATTTTTCGTGGAACCATCAGGGCTCATCCAGGTCCATTTGCTGTGAGGTGGCTTCTCGAAGAAAGAGTTCATCATACAGTATGTTAACTAACAGAGTGCGTTCCCGTTAACCCGCAACAGTATAGCATCCATACATGCAAAAAAAAAAACCATTCGAAAACAAAATGTTTTTATTTTTTTAATATTAAAATATTCACCAAATTTTTTAAATCGATACGTAAAAGAAACACTCTGTGCACGCGTACTTGAAGAAAGGCAATGGTAGTACTACGTTAGGTACTTAGGTACTATTCCGCGCTCCTATTTTGATTTTAAACAGGAGGTTTCGAATAAAAATTTATTGCCAATTAATTATTTTTTTGAATTCGGATTATTTTATGCTTATTTTTCTATGCTGATATTTTTGTTTTAATCTATTAATGATATAGATTAACGAGTTTAAGGGAACGCCCTCTGTTATTTAACATACTGTATATAGAGTTCCTCTTTTTCCAGGAAATTATGTATGGCTTTACTAATATCCTCATACATAGCTTAATTGCACTTCTTCGTCTGAGTGTGTTGAGGTCGGTGCGTAAACCTGTATAACCTTGAAAAACTGTATAACCATGGAATATCTTTTTGATATTTTGAGTTTAAGGTACGCTACCCTGCTCGACACACTGTCGCCGGCCACCAAATTGTTAATGATGGACTTGCGGACGATAAACCTTACACCACCTTAGGACCGCTGTTCGCACTCCCGGTAGAAGAACAAGTTGCCGGAATTCAGGGTCATCGTGTCCTGTCCCGCTCTTTGGACTTCTGACAAACCCACTATAATCCAGTGCCACTTGTTCAACTTCTCTTACAGCTCTACGATCTTCTCGTCTGTCTTGAGAGTACGTATGTTTTGTGTTGCCAGGGCCAGTTGTCGTGTGGGGTACCCGGATCTCTTCCGAAGATTCTTAGTACCCCCTGCCCCGCCCTTATCATGGCTGGTACCGTGGCTAGGACTAGCGGGGCGGCCGGGGACTAGGGGTCTGATCCTGGTGTGTGTCAACATGAGGGGTGTGTTTGCCAATAGTCGCCACGCTTGGCAGGCGGGTTGGCGGGCGCAGTGCAGTTGTTTTTTGTTTTCATCATCACAGGAAATGCTGCTGCCCGTTCCCTGGAATTTATCTTAGTCGCCTTTTACGACACCCATGAGTAGAAATGGGGGTCCCACGGAATCATACGTACAAATGATTTATCGCGCTTGCCAACACAACCATCCGATGCCCACAATACTCCCCTAAAATACTAAAAGTCATAATCCCTAAATCTCATCGCCAGCGACCGCCCTGAGCCGAGGTCCAAGCCCCACAGGGGGCGCCCTCTTGCGCAGGTTGCTTAGTTTGTAGTTTTTCAACCATTTGCTGCTTGCCTTTATGCCAACGTAAGTCCAGCCGAAAAAAATAAGCTTGCAGATTCAAAATTAGATAATTTTTTAAGGTACTAATAAACTGATATTACCTTTACATT
This sequence comes from Nycteola revayana, assembly GCA_947037095.2. Classification (NCBI taxonomy): domain Eukaryota; kingdom Metazoa; phylum Arthropoda; class Insecta; order Lepidoptera; family Nolidae; genus Nycteola; species Nycteola revayana. Next base: position 11,424,061 of record OX344841.2, on the reverse strand, counting down.
TTTTATTGTATCGTAATAAATTCTCAAGTCCGAGACAGCGATGAGTTGTGTCTGTCAGAATGGCGTGAGATTTTTTATTTGACAGATATCACGCGTGATTAATTTTTTTTATTGGCAGTTTTTTGAGGTATAGTTTAGGTACAGTTTATTGATATATCTTCCAGAACATAGTTCCCAAACGTTGGGGCGATCCACGACTATGCGCGTCAAGCTGACGTCAGAACGGACGTGTCGTTTAGTTGCTTGAGGTAGGTACAGTTATTTGGTGAAAATTTTGTGACAATTAAGACATCTCTCACGCCATCCTGACAGACACGATGAGTTGATCCGAAAAGAAAACAGCTAATCAACAACAGACTAAGGGTGTAAGTTTATCTGATACATGTAACAAACTTTGCACCTTGCGTAGTAACACCTCGTGCTTCAAACTTACTGAGACTTTGCAACCAGCATTTTTTTAATATTGAATTACAATCATTATTATCATCAGCCATTTGTTGACAACACACAGGTGGTCCTCCCAGGGATGCTTTAATAAGTATATATTAGGGATGCTTTAATAAGCCTACAGCTGCATTACGCATTCCGCCGCCGGCGGCGAGGTATGTAATACTCACCCTCTCCATTAGCTAGTGATACCACGAGAAGAGGACTTTACCCACTAAAATCCCCCGGCTACTATTTCGTCCGCCGTTAGTGAGTGAGTAGTGAGGGTACAACATTGCATAATTCTGGGATACAATCTCTGAGCTTCCAAAATATATGGTTTTTTTAACAGGAGATCGTGTCAATTGTGGTATTTACGTTAGTGAAGAATTCCTTGCAAAAAAGATTTTTTTCAAGCACTAGATTTTTCTAACTCTATGTAAAATTACATAATACAAGCTCAAGTTAAGGCTCTTCTTATTTGAAGACTTACATATTATTTTATATTATATTACAAGAGACATGTATTTTAATTTAATTAATGGCATAAAAAAAATGAATGTCGTAAAAATAGAACAGTAAAAGGAGGTCCTAAGTGCGATCCTTGCGGGACACCAAATGGAACATCGGTAAAGTTGTTACCACATAAAACCACTGCCTGGGAGGGTTTTAAGGGATAACATTGTAACTATCGAAGCAAGGTGAGGGTTTGTTGTTTCATCGACATAATTACGGGATCGACGAACACCTTCGTAAAACCTTCTCAAGCTCGGTGCGACATCTACCTGACATGTACTTTTCATCTATACTTCTATAGTAAATAAAAAGGCTGACGAGTTTATTTGTTTGCTTGAACGTGCAAATTTGAGGAACTATTGGTCCGATTTGAAAAATGAAAAAAAAAACATTATTAGTTTAGGCTATTGGCTATATTAAACTATGAAGCTTCCATGGACACGTGAGTTACGCAGGTTACGTGGGTTACAGTTAAAGTACCTAAAATAATAATTTGGTTCAATTTAAAAGCTTGGTCATCTCAATCTATACATTTATCAATAACATCACTGTATGACATTCCTTACATACTTCTCTTATTACGAATTAATTTAATTAGTTCCTGTACCGTTTCAAAACAATTCCTTAATTAATTAACCGTGTCAATACCTACTACTTACATTATCATTGAAACATGATACACGCGTGGCTTTAATTATTAAGAAGTAAGTTCTTATGGTAACCGCGTGTTTTTTAAGAATATGTTTTGTTATCAATTTATTGTAGTAGTATAAACAAAATAAATATTTTATTTGGTTGAGGGAAAACTATTTTGAAGCAGCGTTTAACTGTGTTCAATCATGATCTGCGGTCGCCGAGCGTGTGGTGACTGTTGAAAATACCCGTAAACTTCCCTTAAACAACGGAAAGTCAGAACTCCTTCCCCGCCAACGACCACCCTTTGCCGAGGTCCAAGTGCCACTGGGGATACCCTCTTACGCAGGTTGCTTAATTTGTAGTTTATAAATTATTTATGAACACTAAAACACTGCTCTTTATGCTCGGTAAAGTAGCGAAGCATCGTGGCTACATATGTTGCGTCCGTTCGAGAAAAAACTGGTTTAAGGTCAAGTAGAGCTACAGTTGAACGAAACTTCACCAAAATATAGAAGTCATTATTCCGCATGTCTCCCTCCAGCTGCTACTACCCTGAGCTCTGCTCGCCGTTATGTCTGATGAAGTAGAAATAGCCTCGAGTCTAAAAATATAATAGACTGAAACAAAACTGTCTGATGATGAAACCACTATTAAGATTGATGGCATGACTTTAAGTCTAGCTTCTTTTAATTTCATATCGCAATCAATTAACTTAGATATATGTATATAACTATTCTACTGTATCAGCCCGTTTAGTTCGATTGTTACGTTTTCTCATCTAACCTAACAGACCATGAGAAACCAGGATCATTGAGAAACATTACCATAATCACCATGCTTGGCAGGTGATATATGATAAAAATTAAGCAATAGGGGTCCACTAAAACCAGGAAAAATTTAAAAGGGTCTAAACGGAAAATAAAGTTTTGGGATCCTCTGGACTAAACAATCACGGTGTATAATGTCAATAGTCAAAGTCAATAATTTATTTATTTATATAGAAACAATAAAAAAAAACATGTTCTTATGACGCGTCCATTTCTTCTTCTATCACCAGTTCAAGACGTGGCAACTCTGCGAAGAACTGGCAAGAAACTTAGAGGAAACCTTTTTCTTTTTTTAAATAATCAATTTATCATAAAGGACCATGAGTCAAATTGGGCTCAGTGTCCAACAGAGTTATAGCATACGCCGTTGTGAAGGATTTTGTTTGTACTAAAATTGTTACTATGGGCACCACCTTCAATTCCATTGCAGAAAAAATATATGCACCTAAATAGGTTTTGTAGAAAAAGACAATTGTTAGGAGTCGTAAAACTTATTGAAACAATATACTCATTCTTAAAATGCTTAAAATAGTGGTAAACAATAGATGCGCCTGCGCCCGTGTAATTTACAACACTCTCCATCCCTTTCACACCTCCCGGACGTTTGCGCGGGCGCCCGTCTACTCTCAATCAGTCGACTCGTGACTCTTGACTCGTGAATATTTATAGCAAAATAACCCCATGGATTCTTCGCAAGAATCAGTTTAAATCTTTATATTTAGTGCTTTACAAGTATACACAAAGTAGTCTCATCTCTGTTGGTGGGTGAGCCCAGGCTTCATACATTTTTGCCCATGGTCCTTTAACAACATTGTTAAGCAGCAGTGTCATTCCAGAACAATATGTTATGTATTATGCATGTTATGTCTATTAAAAGACATGATAACGTCGTGAAATATCCTATCACACACTGATGTTAAGATGCAAGATAGTCATCAGGCGCTTGATACGACACAACATATTGTGACAAAACCATGGAGTTTGGTGTATGGAAGCTACACAAATATTATGAAACATAGCAAATAATTCAATACAACGTGTAGATTAGAGGGAGTATGAAGTAGAGTAGTAGTAAAGAGTTTTCATTTTTTTTTTATGTTAAGAACGCTCAGCCACGGCGGTCAATCTCTAAGGAGATTGCCATCTGCGCAGGACATATAGAAAAGCTACTCTGTTCATTTACTCTCAAAATTCGATGGGACGGTTCTACCGGCAGCTTAACTTAGCTTAGCTTTTTGAAAAATACGCATTATATATTTAAATAAATGCATTGCTTCCTCCTCTCTTCTAACTTGCCATGCCCGACAGGGTCCATACTTTGTACTGGTTTTGTCTTTGTAACAACTTACTCATACATATGGTGTGCAATAAATGGATATGAATATGAATAACTCCGAGGCATGGGTGAAACACCAACATGCAGACTTCTATGTGAAATGGTCGGGCTGGTACTTAGATTTTACGAAAAATATAATTTCTAGTAAAGTAATTTTTGTACGACCTGGGGAATGAATCCGGGACCTCGTTAGTTACGGTCGAACTTATTACCGCTAGACGAAAAAGGCAGTCTATATTACATAGATAAACGCTGCTGCCCGTTTCCTGGTATAAGATTGTTATAGATGATGTTTTATCAATTTGGTATGTGGACTAAACCAGAACCTAGACCCCTAAAACTAGACCAGAACAATATAAATAATAGTACATAAAATAAAGTCCCTTTGAGAATATATCGAAAATTATAATTTTACTTGTACAAGGTTAAGGTTTAAATATCTTTACTATCACAAAAGACAAGTCGCCACTTATGTGATACTTATATAAAAACAATATCTGTCGTCGCTTTTCATTTAAAGTTTATTTTATGACAAAACAGGCTTTTTAAAACTTTTTTTTTTAAAGCGGGATTTTCCATCGAAAGCGGGACTTAATAAAAAATTAACGTATATAATACGTAGGTATATATATAAACTTAATACTTATCTTATTATTTGAGTTCTAAATTATGTTTACACGACAATAGAATATGGCAAGAATACTCATAGAAAATGTATTTAAATTACGATTTAAATGAAAAAATGTAACTTTAACAATAATTGTCCGATTTCAAATCAGGTTTACACTTAAGCTGAAAAGCGGGTCTACGCGAGACATTAAATTTTGATATTGAAAAGCGGAACTTGCCGCCAAAATCGAGACGTCTGGCAACGCTGATAGGTAGGTATGCAAATTACATTCTAATTGAACAGATAACGCAACAGATGACACAATATATTAAGCTTAATAATATTTTTATCTTTAATTAGTTATTATGTGATAATAAAACATCCTACTAATATAATATTATAAATGCGAAACTTTATATATGTGGATGTATATGTTTGTAACTATTTCACGCAATAACTACTGAATGTATTTGCCTGAAAGTTTGCACGCGGATAGTTTATAAGCTGACATTTTTTTTTTTTTTTTTGGAGCAGAGTGACGCCGGTAAAACCGCAGGGTGCAGCAAGTATTTTATATTTAAAAATTGAGATTAGTAAATTTAGATCACCAGCAGGATTCAAACCTGCATCTTATATATATAAGGTAAAGCCACTAATACCTAACCATTCAGTCACGGTAGATCGCAACGGGTCATCGACATTTATCAATCTCTTTGTAACACGTTTCTAAGGCAAACGACAATGCCATCTATCGGTAAAGTTAACATTACTCGACAACTGTCTCATTTTTAAACCATGAATTCTATAGTTATATGGTAAACTTTCTATATATATAAAATAAACACATTTCAGTTCATATAGAGTATTTAAGCAAGTTATGAAATTTAACAGACCAACTTACAAAAAATCGTTTCAAATACAAAAAACTATGTATGTTTGGACGCCAAAAGGCATTTTTGTGCCTTTCGGCTTCAATATCGATGCCTTGGGAAAGTTCAGGCAAAGGAGAATGCCCACGGCGCTATGGACAAATGTACTCAATTCAACATTTTCGTGTCTTCATCAAATCATCTTTAAAATACTCGATAGCATGTCTAAATACTACCTCAAAAGATTTAACACAATCTACAATGGCATTTTCGAGATATTTACAAAAAAGATTATTACTATTTTGAGGTTATGTTCGACCAAAAATTAGTTCAAAAAAACTATTTAAAAGGGTCTGAATTGGGCTTATGGGTGAGCTTGGTTTCTTTGAAGCACATTTGTGTAAAATCTGTAACGGTTTAGCTCTGTCAGGTGGCATTATGTTGTAACATACAAGGAAACGCTGCTGGACGTTCCCTGGTAAACAATTGTTTTAGATAATGTTATAACAATCGGGTCCAACGGCTTAACGTGCTTTCCGAGGCACGGAGGGTAGTCCCTCAGCCAACTAGACCCGGCAACGAATTTCAGAATCTACTCAAAGATTTTCTTGTCCGGCGTGGGGATCGAACCCACGACCTCCGAGCTTTAAAGCGAGCTGAATACAGCTACGCCACGGAGTGTTGAATTGAATTGTTTTTAAACCGTAACACGGCAGCCCCAGCCTGTAACCATGCTAGCTGAAATAGGAAAATCCTCGTGACTATATGATTATTAATGTCCGGTTGAAAATAGGCCGTAATCATTCTGATCAAAGTCTATTTAATCATAATTAATTCTTGTCATTTTCGGAAAGATCATTAATAACAGTATTATTTGCATAATATGTAATTGATATGTTGTAGGCTTTTTATCAATAAATTAATTAACAGTTTTGTATAATTAATCCGGCACCTGTCAAGGTAATAGGTAAGTATCTTATACAATTTGCTATCGTTTTTATATCACGTTAAAGGCCCCTAATTTTATTATCTATATCACCAGTCTAGCACGCAAGAAATAGCTGTACATAACCGATTATATATATCTTATTATAAAATTATTTATTTACTCGACGATGCTCCGTGGTATCATTTGACATAAAACCTTGTGCCTCCACGCTTCGCTCAGTGATTAAAAGTAAAATTTAAAAACAAAACAAACTTTTTTACATTTTGACTTTGATTTTGGAATAGTGGTGTTTGTGTGATATTTTTCTTCGCATACTGGGATAATGGCGGTGAAAATTATGAATGTAAGTTTTATTTTGTTTTGTTACCTGTATATTAGTTTTGAATTTAGTTTTAGGGGATTATTTTTATGTAGTTAAAAATATATTTTTCATTTATTAAATTAAGTTTCGACTTATATTTAAATCCGAAAAATTCACCTGCAATAGTGCTCTAAAATTTAAGTCTTTTTTTTCATCATGTTTTAAATGTAAAACAACATATTTATTTCTGTTATTCTATCAAGATACGATAACATTGAATGTAATTTTATTTTTTTTATAAACATTAATATAAATTAAACCTTAAGCTACCATTAAACAAAAATCTTAAATTGGAATTTAGACATTCTAGAATTTCCGGAAAATTTTAATGATTTATTATATTTTTTTATTTTATTCAATGCAATTTGATGTCAGGCTATTTCAAGAGAGTAGTACACGATCCGAAAACCTTACCAAGTAGATTTAGAATTGTTAGTATTCTAGTAACTTTTAATTAAAATTAGTTTATTTTAGTTGTACATATTATGTATTTTATCTAGTATAGAAGCCTATAGTAAAGAAGCCTAGACATAACGAGTTTGGTGTGGAACGGACGCTTACTTATCGCAAACGATTTGGCGGAATTGTTTCTATGATAGCTAATACTTCTTAACTATTGCTTTGTGTATAATAGAAAATTTACAATAATGGGTACTTCATACATCGTTAATAAAAATTAAACTTAAGGGTAATCCATTCTTCATCCATCCGTCATTCGATCGAATATATTTAAGGAACCACTAGTCTAGGCCCTTTGTTATGCTAGGAGTGGTGTGACTGCTTCTTAAATGACAAGTCAGTAGGGTCTTCGGTATTTTTGTTGCGGGTACCGTAGGAGGGATACCAAAAAGACGACAGAGGTCCTTAGGTCTATAATTACCGGCGGGGTAGGAAAAACCGAGGGCTTTTTAGTAGGTATGCTATCCGCGAGCGACCGCGAATTTATTTAGAGTGAAGAGTCCTACATACCCTTCTTCGGCTAAAGCCGGGAACACAAATTTCGTGTTCCCCGCAAGAGTAACTCATTAAACGCCGGTCAAAAAACAAGGAGTTATTCCGCCGGAGGTTTCCTAGAAGTGGCAAAGTACATGAAGGTCCTCAACAAATCAGCTGGTTCGGAGGAGCCCGCAGGGACTTTAGTGGGTAGGCCCTCTCCTCGTGTTAAAATAGCTATAGAATAATAATATACTAGGTTCCAGCGCACGCTTTCACCCGCGTTATTCCCGTTCCCGTGGAATCTTCATAATTAAATTAAACAAAGGCGAAATATTTTTTCTAATCGGCCAAGTAATTACGGAGCCTATACAATACAAACAATCAAATCTATCCTCTTTATTATATTAGCATAGATACAATAATAGCTAAGAGAGAGGGCTAGTCCTAGATACCTCTCCCTAGTATGTAGAAACAGTACTGCATTTCCCCCGGTAGGTAAGAAAAAACCAGCTTAGAATTAGTTACCCCTCCCTAGTATGTAGAAACAGTCCTGTATTTTCCCCGTTAGGTAACAAAAAAACCGGCTTATAATTAGATACCCCTAGATACTCCTTCCTAGTATGTAGAAACAGTCCTGCATTTTCCCCGGTAGGTAACAAAAACACAGGCTTAGAATAGACTGCCCCTTGTTTTCCGGTGGTTGTCATAAGAGGCGACTAAAGCACATACACCTAAACAGGGCGTTGTTTATAGACCGCGCTTGTCAGACGGGTTGGTGACCGCAGTATCATATTTTAATACCAGGTACAATTAATCAGTGAATAACAACAAATATGCACTTTATTCTAGTTTGTTTATCTATGAATAGTGATAAATTGAAATTAGCAGTGTCATGTCATTTTTATTGGCTTTCGACTTGTGTATATAAGTGATTTTATATAATCTCATAGCTAACTGAACTGCTCGCATTTGTAGCCCCCCTGTCTAAGTGATAGACATTAACACCCGGTTTCTTAATCGTCAATCAATTATTAACTTAACTTCGCTGTCCAAAAAAAATTAGAATGTACTAACATTTTAAAAGAGCAAAGATTTGTATTGTTGTATGTATGTTTGATGCTTATAAACTTAAAAACTACTGGACGGATTCGGATCGGAAATTAATTCACCCGTAGAATGCAAAAGAATATGAAGTTCCCACGCTAGTGTGAAAAATTTATAACATTCTTCTTCCATTACATCCAAAATTACTTACGTTTGTCATTCGAAAAGAAATGAGAATCATAGATTAATTAAGACGAAAATCAAATCAAATTAGATTCAGAAACGCTTTTGAAAACGCATTCCATACTTAAAAAGAGTTTTGACACCCGATGAGAGAATGAAATAAATATAAACAAATAAAAGTAGCTAATTTAAAATAAAATAAATCTATTCTACTTGGCAAGGTTCCCAAAATGCCGGCAGTATTGCTCCGTTGAATGGCAATGCTTAGCTGCTGTGCTAAGTAAAAACCAGCACTCGGCGAACGTGCCGCACAGGTTTGTTTCGCCGATTTGTTAATTTAAACGTTGATTATTCTTTTAGAACTGAGTGTTCCTATACATTCCAATCCTATACATGAAGGAGGATAAACTTTTGTTTTCGAAGAAAAATTCCGAGGTACAAGCCTCGCTTTAAATGTCGGAGGTCGACGTGCGATTTCCGCTACAGATAAAAAAGATTTATAAACTAGCGTTGTATTGGTATTTTGTATAGGCCCTCTGGTTAGTTAAGAGTACTATCATGTTAAATCCAACGCCTTACATCCTTTAAGTACATTTTGTATTGACATCTTAAAAAAATCTAGTTGTTATCTTATATTTTAAACCTATGTTTTTAAATTGATTTTATAAAATATGTAGGCTAAAATCTACATTGATAAACTATGTTTTCTTGCAAGCGAATCTATAAAAAGCATGACCGAGATTCGATCCCGGATCTCGAATCGAAAACAATAACTACCGTGTTAGTAAACACACCTATATATATGCTCCATATCTTTAGTTATATTATGAAGTGGAAAAATTTAATTGTTTGTTTAGGGCCCGGAGCTACTGGTACCGTTTTCAGAAACTCTTTCTACATTGGAAAGCTAATTCAGGAGTAACATAGGCTGGGCCGGATTGCTCATGCGTACCCGGCCCCCGCCAACGGCGAATTGAAGGAGTTTTCGTGGGTTTTAGTGGTGTAGGGTCCTCTCCTCGTGGTATGAATTTAGCTTACAACGCTATGGAGAGGGCGTCATATCACATATCCCACCGCCAGCGCGCGAATACGCTGCAGCGGCGGTGGAAATGCGTAAATGCATTTCCACCGGACAAAAAAAAAGGAGTCACATAGGCTAGATTTAATTATGAAGTTCTCACGGGAACGGGAATTAATTATTATTTGTTTTTATATAACTATCTTAACCTAAACAGTTCGTGTGTTTTGATTTATTTGTATACAATGAATAATAAGTAATACAAGTTCTATTTTATTTCTGTTTTAAAACCTCAGACCAAATAAAAAGTAAAGACAAAAAAAAGAAGCAAGTAAAACTGCCTGGGCGTATAAATTATATATACAGCTTACGCACACATAAGAACTATGACTTACCTCGTAATTCCACCTGTCGCAGCGTCAGGTGCTTGATGTCATAACCAACTTCATATTTTGTTAACAAAAATGCCGAATTATGTCATGAAAGGGTGTACAAATCAAAGTCCAACGACTTTTCTATAACATTGAAATACGGTGAAAAAACCCACACTAATGCACATAAAAACCGGCTTGAGTGCATTGTTCGACAGCGATTCGTCTTTACTTTTTATTTAGTCTGAGTTTAAGCTGGAGTTCAAAATCCTTTTTTTTTGTTTTTAATGATTACTTGCAAAGTTTTTGTACACTACTTTCTTGCTTAACCCTCGTGCTGAGCTAAAAATGCTTGTTACATCTTTATAATTAAAAAGCTACGTTATCGAAGAGTAGCATAGCACCTAGGATTCATAGGCTATTGATGAAGTTCCTACGGCAGCAGAAGTTACTAGCTGTTGTTCGTGACTAATTTAATGGTTTAAAAACATTAAACTAAAAAACCTGCGCAAAAAGCCATCCCCTGTGATGTTCGGACCTCGGTTCAGAGTTGTTACCTTGAACTATAAATATTTGAAATTGTTAAACGATAACGTGATCTAAGCGCATACAGACTTTCCTATCTAGTGTAAAATGAAACACTTATTTCCTGTTGTAATTAGTAGACCGGCCGACAACAAGGTATGTGGGACTGGACGCATACATTAGCTATGGTGTGTATGCCTATGCATACACACCATAGCTAATACTATTAGTAGTGGGCCTACTAAGAACATCTCTTAGTGCTCCTACGACCCCATTTGGGAGAGTACTTGGAACGGTATGACAACCGGTAGTCAGCAACAGTCATGAGCCCCACAGTACCCGTTGCTCAGGTTGCTAAGTTCGTACTTCTTAAACTACACTTCTGATCAGAAAAATCCAAACACCTTGCAAGTTTATGTTTTGTAAGGATTATCAGAAAATTAATATTAGGTCTTTACCTATGAAATTGCCGTTCTGCAGTACTGGCCATTTCAAATCAAAATAATTTTTGTTTGGCTAAGAATTCTAATTTCAAATTAATTTTACTTTAAAAACATGTTTTTTTTTCCAAAAGTCGTCATTTGTTTATTGATTAGTATTACATTTTCATCGCATTTCAATCTTTTACGTCATCATGGATACGTTAAAAATTCGAGTAATTATGGAATATGAGTACCGTCGTGGCAGCAACGCGGCACAAGCGGCACGCAACATCAACGACGTTTACGGAGCTAACACTACAAACCAACGCACCACCTGTTATAGGTTTGCTCGCTTCCGTTCTGGAAATTTCGACCTGAAAAATGAACCTCGCGGTCGTCCGAAGACTTTGGTCGACAATGACGAATTAAAGGTGATTGTGGAAGCTGGTGATACACAATCTACCGCTGAATTAGCAGCAGCTTTCGACGTTAGCGTCAAAACAATATTGGTCCATTTGCGTCAAATTGGCAAGGTAAAAAAGCTTGATAAATGCGTGCCCCACGAACTCAATGATCGCCAGCGCGAAGTACGCGTCGAGGACGTGCCTTGCACTGCTTAACAGACACACAAATGAAGGAATTTTGAACCGCATTGTTACCTGCGACGAAAAATGGATTCTGTTTGATAACCGCAAGCGCTCAACAAGTTGGTTGGATCCTGGTTCAGCACCTAAACAAAGCCCTAAACGAAAACTTACCCCTAGAAAAGTGATGGTCACTGTTGGTGGTCTAGCGCCGGTGTGATTCATCACAGCTTCTTACCAAACGGGGTGAGCATTACTGCAGATGTGTACTGTGAAAAACTGAACACAATGATGAAGAAGCGATTGACCAATGCTGGTTGGAGATGTGCCAGCACATCTCCAACCAGCTTTGGTCAATCGCTCGTCTCCGCTGCTCCTGCGCGACAACGCGCGACCTCATACTGCACAGCAGACGGTCTCCAAGTTGCAAGAACTGGGGTTGGAAGCTCTCCGTCATCCGCCCTACTCACCAGACCTTGCGCTTACAGACTACTACTTTTTCCAGAATTTGGATTACTTCTTGGCGGGAAAAAAATTCAATAAACGAGAGGCAGTACAAAATGCCTTTGAAGAATTTGTTGCCTCCCGTCCAGCTGATTTCTTTAAGAAGGGCATCAATAAACTGCCACTGCGTTGGCAAAGATGCATTGATTGCATGGGTGATTACTTCGATTAATACAAATAAAATATACATTAAAAAAATTCGTTTAAATTTTTTCATACAAAACGGCAATTTCATAGATATTATATGACAAATGTCGTTTGTTATAATGTAAAGGTTCTAAATTCAAATAAAATTTTCATAGGTTTCTTATTTTGTTTAAAAGTCATTTTTACCGTCTATGGAGTATGAAGGAAATTGATAAAACAACATACGTAAATAAAAAAAAATCTAAGAAACTTTTACAGGATGTATTTCACCCTATAATTGGGCAAATGGGCCACTGTAAGTGTGGCCCCGGAGATCCCGCGGTACCATATTGGCCGCGGGTGCCGTCGGGGGGCCGGATTGCTCATACGTACCCGGCCCCCGCCAACGGCGGATCGAAGGAGTGTCCGGGAGGTTTTAGTGGTAGTAGGGTCCTCTCCTCGTGGTATGAGTTTAGCATACCACGCTATGGAAAGGGCGAGTCCCACATATCCCACCGCCAGCGTTGTTCGATGTACCGATGACTGTTTAGTGCCGGCAGTCGTGACCCAGACACAAAGACAAGCTCTGTCTTACCGTCGGCGCTGATTCCTCCCCAAACCGTCCACGAACCGCTACCATAGCTGACCTTTCCTTTAATGCAGCATTGTGCAAAGCCTTCTCCATCTCTTTTGTAGACCATGTTCCTTCCGTCGTTACCTTACAGCATAATTTTACACTCCTCAAAAAAAGGGACTTTGTTCCACTGGAGTTATGACCAATTTAGGTGCTCACGTGCAAAGTTAAGGCGCGTTCTTCGATGGTCTGCAGTTAATTTCGGCCCATTTGCTGGCTTGTGCGGTACCAGTCCACGTTCCTTCAACCTTATTCTAATTGTAGAATCACTTACAGCCATAAAACTGCTGCTGCAGTTGAAAAGCATTAAAGGCGTCGATTTCGAAAAGAAATTGTTACTATAAATCGATCATCTCGCTTAGAAGTGACCCGATTCCAGCCAGATCCTGAACGGCGCGTGAACAAATCAGTCTCCTGATAGCGTTTGTAGACTCTATGAACAGACGTCAGACTTAGATGCACTCTTTGAGTCACAAAACGCTGTAGTCTAGAATCCAGCAATGCCACCACTTGGGCGGCTTCTTCAGGCGAAATGTGTAAAAAAAAAACTTTTTCAGTCGTCAAAGTCACAGTACACGCACAGTATGTATACCTACAAAACACAGAACAAAAAGTTTTAAGATAAGCGCTAATTTTTAGTTTTCAAAGGTGAAATGTACTCCAACTCTAAACACACATTTGTCTTAAAACAGTGAATAATTTATTTATAGGATAAACAAATGAAATTCTTATTTAGAATTTTCGCTTATTACTGTAATGACTAAACTGCCAGCTATACAATCATGTGATTTTTCTGTATGGAATGAAAACTCTTTTGTATTAAATTAGGACGGAAACCATAAAAACGGAAGCGTTTCGATTTTTTTATGAGAAGTGTATTTAATAAGACTGGAACAATGCTAGCCTTTATGTCTGTTAAGTTAACCTTATAGGTACCGGAACGAAAACAATGTTTTCCTTAGGGTTATTATGCACCCCGTTTCTTTTCCGTCGCTGTCGAGGCGCATCAGTCACGAATGTATTGCAACCAAATTAGGGTGAAACCGTATTCCGTTTGTATATGACGCTGAGCATAACGCATAAGCTGAATAAGTGTTTCTCAATGTAGGAAGCGGAATTAACTAGTGTAATCCAATAATTCTATTGATATCGTTATCGGCACGTCTGATGTGATAGTGTGCATGTCGTCTATTATCTGACGGTCGATTATTCTACGTGTTGTATTGTCACGCAGTCGGTGATGTAATTATATTGTCACTAGTTTCAACTTTTACATATGAAGTAATTTTAGTGTTATTCAAGGTATGAATGAGACTATATCAATGAATCAACTGGTGCATATGTTTTATTTTATTTCCATAAAAAAATATCGAATGACCAGTGGCTCAGGGGTTACGGGTATGTGTAGTCTCCCGCGACACTGGGATTTATACCTATAAAGGTGCAAGTTGGAAGCGGGCGACGTGAAGCCCTTTTGTCTTAAAAAAGTCACGACTATTATAATTAAAAATATAACATTTAAAAAAACACAATTTCCTTAGCAGATGAAGCATGGGTTCAGAAGAAAACGAATTATCGTATTTATCATTGAAACTTTAATATACTTCCATACTTCAAGAAATCTTTGATACTATGCATTTTATGTTCTTAAATGCAAGGTATTGCAAAGATTGGAAGAGGTGGTTGACTACGATGGGACCTGTTACATATGTATTTATTGGCTTATTTTGAAGTGTAGGTATTCTAATTCTCGATACGCAATAAAGCGTATTGTATTGTCTCCTACTTTTGAAAAGTAAAATTTAAATACTAAAATAAACATATGATTATTACAAAAAAGTTTCCCTCAATACAAATGTACCTACATGTCAAAATGAGCTCTGCAAAATAATCTAGGATTTAAGAACGGGCGATTTTAAAACAATCTTCTGAGTAATTTTAATCTGTATGATTTATGCTTTTGAAAGAATACATACACTATCAATTACTGTACTACTAAAAATAGATCATTTTATTGAGTATAAGCAACTACTAAAAACTAGCTTTAGAAGAAATACAAAACAAACAAACAGTGTAATGAATATAAATACATCAAAATCACGTCATGTAGTGCAACATTTTACTTAAAAACATTTATTATTTATTTCACACCAAGAACTTTGCACGCCAATTACAAAATATCACCTGACGAGTCCAATTTTGATGTTTACTTCAAGATATACGTAGGTCGTAAGGTCTAATATACCGATTGCTAATTAAAGGTAGCCAAGGACAGTAAAGTCAAAGTGTTTATGTAGATAAAACTGTTTTCAACTAATAAACTAACAGAACAGGTTATGATTTTAGTCGTAGCGTATTTGTATTTCTTTTCTAATGCACAATTTAAATATCATTTATTCAGGAAAAATTGTTACAATCTTTTTACCCTTACCGTGCAGTGCGTGACGTGAAGACTACTGAGAAACATTGCCAAAAAACTTAATAGAACTGCAAAATATGGTTAATTCTTTTCTGGGCGTCAAAGTGTCCGAAGTTAGGATAAGGTCCGATAGTCCTCGCAAGACGAGGTGAGCGACGCGTTCTATGCTTCAGATCTTTATTACAAAACGCGATATAATAACTTGAAAACTATTGATAAGCCATATCAAAAGGTAAAAAATTATAAAGGTCTCGCAGCGACTCTCGTTAGTAATAGCTTATATAAATTATCAGCATTGTCATTCAACGGGGCAATGCTGTCATGATTCTGGGAACCTTGTTAAGTAGTATAGATTTAGAATAGTTAGTATTTAGTTATTTTTAGACTAAATTGGCTACTTTTTGTTGTATACATGTATAAGATGAAACAAGAAATTATACAATAAGTGAGTTAACAAGGCAACTTGTCTAGCGTTAGACCGACTTTATCAATGTACTTTCTTATCAATGCAAAAAGCCCTAGGCCTTATCTGTGTTTACTTCGCGTGCTGTACCTACTCGTAGTACTATGTTCGAATGGGGTTACAATTACAACTGTTTGTTTTCTATCGTCATGTTAGTCTAGGATCGGATACTAATATTTGTATGTACCAAAAATCTGTGTGTAAAATTTAACATTTTAATCCGTATCTGATTGATGAAGTGACTACCCTTCGTGCTTCGGAAAGCACGTTAAGCCATTGGTTCCGATTGTTATAACATCATTCATAACGATCGTATACCAGGGAACAAGCGTCAGCGTCTAACTATGAGGTACCACATAATAATGCTACCAACTCTCAAGAGGAGGTCCATGACGCAGTTGCGTCAGCAGCTGACGTTATACAGATTGATGGTGATTTTTGTATTCTTATTAAAATATACCAACTTGTCATAAGTCATATTTTATATTAATTATTTTTATTAAAAAAATATTACTAGCAGTTTTTTTTGCATTCTACTAGTATTCTTGGTAACCCACTCGTAACCCAAGCATTTTAACTTACCACGAGGCTAAGTTAAAATGCTTGTGTTACGAGTGGGTTCACGTCGGTAGTGCAATGGGTGGGGTTCGAACCGGCCACCACAAGATCACAAGTCCAACGCCCTAGCCATTGGGCTACGGCCGCTTTTAGTCGTAGTATATTGTCGTACTAAATAAAAAATGTTACTATCCATAGCGATAGGGGAGGCCTATGTTCAGCTGTGGATGACAACAGGCTGAAAGAAAACTACCTAGATACTATGATTATATACCTACCTATTGTTATCGACGGGCTAAATTTAAACGTTAGTTTAAAAAACTTTGTATATGCCTAAAGTCATAGACTTTTGACCACTAACATTTCTTACAGAGAAAATTAAAATAGCTACTTCATACTACATATCATACATTTCCTCACCACGTCTCAATTTATGCTACAAAACAACTAGGTACTTACCTACTTTTGGTCTAATAAACAATAATAAAATAATCTGACGCTTCAATCATGCAGCCGGATCTTGTACTATGAGAGGGATATCTTACAAAATATTTGTGACCTAATTTATGCCTGATATGACAATAAGTACTTAGGTAATTTACGTCAGGAGTGACCCATGGACATAGGGCTATCAATAATAACTTATCGATGTAATAACTTTATTATGGTACCAAATTAATAATTTTATAAAAACATTATTTAGTATAACGTCCATTACATACATTATACTAACCATAAGAATAATTTTACTGATATAAGTAATATATTTTTATGTAAAATTGAAAAAAAATTGCACAAATTACAATTATTGTTGCATTTTTACAATTACAAATCGTTTACAAATTTACAATAACTTATTTCCGACAGCCCTATTTAATTGCAAACCCTACTGACCGATATTCGTTAACAAACAATATTTAGGTACCTTCGTATCAAGTTTTTATCAATCTAATTATCATTATTTATTGCCGATTGTCATAAAATATATTGTTTCAGATAAAATTACAAAATTGATGTACATTTACAAAAGGTTATCCGATACTATTGAATACGCGGTCAGTTGTAATAATTATAATTGTTTGTGTAAAATCTGTGTCAATTTGAAGGTACATGGGAAGTACATGTCTTGAGTACTTCATGATTGATTATTTTGTTTATAGTTTATTCTAATAAACAATCTTCATACAAATGTTCCAAGGCATTAAAATAATATTCAATGTAATATTAATAAAGACGAGTAAAGATACTAATAGCATAAAGATAATAATTAATTTATAGTAATTAAATACTTAAGTGAAAAAAAAAAAAAAAAATTCACCAACATTTTTTTTACCTTATGTAGGTACAAAGATGTGGCCTTTCTATAGGCGATACAACAAGAGTTGTTTTTTTCTTTGGTAAAAAAATTTTCACTTATGTAATCACTTTTATAGGAATAACATAATTTAAAAGCACTTTATATACAAACTGTACATTTTTACTTTACTATCCTGTTATCGAGTTTAATCTAACTGAATGTTTTTTTTTTGTCAACAGAACAGCGCGGTGCTCTGCCTCATCCTCACTTTGTGTCTGGTGTGCCTAGTCCGAGAATCAAATGCCCGACCTCCTTGGCTTCCACCTGGCAGCGTGGTTTTCAAAGAGTCTACAGAGTGTCACACAGATGTAAGTACCTCTTTAATTTATTACTGTTTTTTTAAATCTTCCATCTGATTTTGGCCAAACTTTAGGAAAATGCCTATGAGGTTATATACGAACAATGGTCACTGGACATACAACTTTTTCCCAGCTACTGACGTCTGACTTGGAAAATGAAAACTCTCCCGTTTTCATTTTCCAAGTCAATAGGTTCTTTATTTACAATTCATCATGTTCTTATGATGCGTCCATATATTTTCTTGCCACCACTTCAGAACTTGGCAACTAAGAAGGACTGGCAAGAAACTCGAGAGGAATACACAATATTGTTAAACAGTAATGTCTTTCCAGAGCAAGTTAGTCTTAAGCCATTCTCTCATTTACATAGTCTAATTTTTGATACATTTATTGACTAAAAGTAGCTAATCTAAACTAAAACTAATCCATAAAATGCTAACGTTATGACTAACTAGTCGAAATAAGTGACCGCATCGCTGTCTATCGAAGGTGAATACAAATTAAATGAAAAAGGCTACAAATCAAAGTACTACTATTCTTTACTGATTGAGCACTTTGTTAAAATGATATCAAAAGCGTATCTCAATTAATTATCTATTTAACCATATGTGATGGAAGTAAAACAATTATATATTACATCATTTTAGTTTTAGGTACGTGGTTTATATTTTTCTTCATTCTTTATGCATGTCGATCAATCGAATACGTGTGGAAATAGACTAAAGACCTACCGCGAGGCTGTGTGGTTTTAGGTTTACTAGAGACCCCTCCATGTCTTACTATGGGTGTCGTAAGGGATACGCAGTTGATAGATGGGAAGCAGCATCTATCAGCTCTAGGTTAGTAAGCATTTTACTGCGATCACCAATCCGCATTTCAAGCGTGGTGATTATGGCAATAATGTTCAACGACCGTGTCTTGCCAAGGTCTATTAAGAGGAGGCCCATGTTCAGCATGGACATAAAGGTACTGTTGAAGTAGATACCCTACTTAGTTCGTAAATACAATAAATCGGCAAAAATCAGAGTGTTTTATTTGTAGGTACCTGAGGTAATTGTTGAGTCTTATCTATATTTTATAAAAAAATCAATGATTGAACAAATCTTTATCAAACGTTTTGTAGCTAAAAATTAATTTTTGTACCCAACGAAGAACGTGAACACTTAAAACGCGAATAATTTCAGTGGGTACCTACCTAATATAGATATTTAGATAATTTAAATGATATCTAAAGTTATATAAATCTATTAGAGCATAGCGTTAGTATATTCAATGAGAAAGACGAGACGAACGTCGTGCGTTCCCCTAGAAAATTGTAAAAATAATTATATGATTGGACAGCCACTTAGTCTTTTACTTTACTTACTTTATCAGCCCGTTTATGTCAACTGCTGAACTTGGGCCTTTTTTTTTTGTCCGGTGGAAATGCATTGACGCATTCCTACCGCCGCCGCTGCAACGTATTCGCGCGCTGGCGGTGGGATATGTGGGACTCGCCCTCTCCATAGCGTGGTATGCTAAACTCATACCACGAGGATAGGACCCTACACCACTAAAACCTCCCTCCTTCGATCCGCCGTTGGCGGGGCCGGGTACGCATGAGCAATCCGGTGCTTTGAACTTGGGCGGAGGCCCAAGTTCAGCAACAGAACTTGACATGCCAAGGTCGTTAAGCGAACTTGCTATTAGGATCACGCACGATAGCATGATGTCTCTTATTCACCTCTCGCGACACCCATGGGGAGACATGGTGATCTATTCTTAGCTGAAAACCAGGGAATTTAAGATCGCAGGTTGGAATTATGCCAAAGTGACTGTTTAAATTGATTAAAGAGAAATGTGTTTTGATTGGCCCATTTCTTAAATATATGTATTTATTTTTAATTTTATTTTTGTTACAGGATGAACTATTAGACCTATGTCAACGTTGTGCAAAGCTCACCAAGTCGCGCCTGGCGTACCCTGCCTGCTGTTCTACCGACCTACAGGCCCGAAAGTGGTGCTCAGACTATGTCTACTTCGGTAGAGGCCAATACGATTTCTACTGATTATAAATAGTTACTACTTAAACACCACGTATTTAATATCGATATGTTCTGTAATATATTATTAGTAGTTATTATTATAAAAAATGTAAATAGTAAGATTAAGATTTTGTTAAGATGAAAATGTGGCTCGAAGGACAACATTGATGGAGTGAGAATTGATGATTATTATGCGTTAATTTGATAGTATTTTCATTTTAATTTATGTCATCTTTTGCACTTTTCTAAATGTTGATAATACTTTCTTAACAACAGATACTATTACAACTAAAGTTATATAACAATGTGATTAAAGTACAAATGGTACATTTTCGTAGTAGTAGTAACATGATAAATCTAAATTAAAATTTTGTGTTGAATACTGATGTCAAAAGGTGCATATTTATTAATAATATTTTAAAAGATAAAAATTAAAAAAAAAGTTAAACAAAATTGGAACTGTGTTTCAAAAATGGAGCTGTGATATATTTTTCGTTGTATTTTATTTTAAAATTTACAAGGTAGGTATTGATTAATAAGGTCCTATTATAAAGGGTGATGGGTAATCAGTGACCGATACTTAAACACATGATTGTGCTCATGATAACAAACAACTTTTACTATGGCACCAACACTGAAATCATGTTCACATAACTCGTCAACATGGTAGAGAGCAGCTGATTTTTTTTCGCGATTTCAGGTTTGTTGCCTTAGTAAAAGTTGTTTGTTATCATGAGCACAATGATGTGTTTAGGTATCGGTCACTAATTACCAGTCAACCTATATAAATATACATTGTGTTTAATATAACATTATAAGTATTTGAATAAAAAAAATGTGGTAAAAAAATTTGCCTGGGTACATTGCTTTCAGTATTTATCTCAATAAGAAGAATGATATAAATGTGAAAGATATATATTTATTTTAGGACCTAATTTTCTAATGTCTTCCTTGTTGTAAATATTATGATAGAAATAAAAAACGATTCAGAAAGGAGTGAATATAAATACCTTATAAAATTGACACGATGTTTTTTTTAGTAATCATTATATCCCTCAATCCTTATTAACTCCTTGGTTCCTTGAACGGGTCATAGCTTAGTAGGCAGGTTAGAAATGCAAAGGTAAACGCTGCTGCTACCCGTTGGTGTAAACCAGGTGCTTATGATTGTCGATAAGAGACCAATAGCTTATCGTGCATATTCTAAGGTACTTGGTTTTAGTCGGAGGTACCTACGCGTTTTGTATTAAATACCTACGTCTGCTTTAGACGTACGCAATGATATCGAGGGGTGAAAGGCTATTTGTTTGAAGCGACATTTTGGACGATATGGAGTTATATACATATTCGGATTCAGCGAATTTTTCTGCGTCGTCTGAGCCGGGTTTCGTACAATTCTGAGCACTTTTATGGCGCTTAAAACAATGCCATTTTAGTGCATAATTCTCAAACATGATGTATGATCCGACTTCAAATTTGCCATATTTTTTTAGTATATCATTTAAGCTGTATACAAAAACAGAGAATCGGATTATAAGCCGTTATTCCCTTCCTAAAATGTTTGTTCGATGGCAGATAAATCGTTTTTCGATGTAGCTATCTTTAGATGAAAAGTCCCTTCAAACATTTTGCTTACGACTACTTACTCTGTGCAATGTCGCTTCAACCAATTTGCCGTCAGCCAAATTCATTAAGACATGTCGTCGGTTCAACCCTTTTCGCAACAACTGTTTTTCACTGTTTAGAACAACCAAGTTATATAACTCCTTTCAAAATCTGAGACATCAAACAACTCTTTAAGAATGTTCATCGTTGCTTAAGCCAACTTTCCTGTATCGTTAAAAAAACCCAAAACCCAAACCCAAATTGGTAGTTAAACAAAATAGCCTATTCCTATTATTATTGAGTAACGTCGATTCAATCATTTTGCTTTCTCCTGCATAAGTACTGTAAAGTCACTTAAACCATTTTGCCTGCTGCTGATTAGTGACAACGTTGGAAGTTGAATCATTTTTCTTTACTCTAAAAATAAGGCGATACAGATCATTTTGTATTAAGCGACAATTAATCTTATACTCATAACTGTTTTTTAATTGAAAATTATACCAAAACATTCAGGGATTTTTTTTTCAATAAAAATTTGCGATCCCCATTATAGAAAGAGCACTAGTTTTTTCATAACGATTTTTTTTCCAAATTTTGAATCTTTAAATGGCTCTCCTGTAAAGTTCGTAAAATGTCGCTTCAAACAAATAGCCTTTCACCCCTCGATATTATGTTACTTTTATAAATATAAAAAAATTGGGAGTGTGGATGTTGTGTTATTTAATCACACTAGAGCTGCATGTAGTATAGAGATAGATATTAATTTAAAATAGCCAGTCTCACTTTTTTATTCAATTTTTATTTAATTCCAAAAAGATTGCAATTCCCGTGGAATACTAGTGAGCAGAAGAAAGCGTGGGGTGTTTAAGGTACACAATAAAAATAACATATAAAAATCCATAAATTAATTTAATAACACTATTCGACAATATTATAACAAGTTGTATGTACAAAACCTCATCTAATACTTTTATTAATAGTGTTTCTATATTTCATGAGTGCCAACGCGCAATGAACAAAATTCAGTTTCTTAAGTACTTTATCTACAAAATTAAATGATTGTGTATGCACAGCAAGGAAAAGGTAAACGATAAGATTAAAATAACCGTAGATTATTTATTATCCACCGATCTTATATCATCGATCATTTACAATGTAATAATTATATAAGTATATTAAAGGATTTTATAATTCTGTTATTAAATATTCATTGATTAAATGATTTGTTAAAATGAATTATGTTCATTCGCGTTGCATACTTTGAGCACCGCTCTAGTGCGTTACAATTCTAATTATCTAATCAAATATACACAAAATATTGACGATTCGAATAAAAACTGCACAGAATTTTGTGTGACGAAAAATCCTTGAAAAGTATAGTTATACTTAGATATAATAATGTATTTCATGAAATTGTCAATATTTCATATTTATTATCACTGTTCATATTTACATTAGTAAAACAGTTTAACTTAAATTCGAAGAGTGTTGTTTAACCATAAATGTACTTGATGATACAATAAAAACAAAATTACATCGATTTTGTAAACCTTAAAACGTATTGAAAACGCAACAATGTTTTGTAAAAGTAAAAATGAACACTTATTTATTTTTAGAAAAGAAAAAATTAGACGTATTCACATTTGTTATCACATATACATAAGTTATTAGTTAATGAGTAAAGCGAAGTTAAGTACCTTTGGGCTAACATTAAATAATAATACACACTATTTAGAAATTCCTCAGACAATCGATATGCAGCTACTGCCGATATAGTTAGGTATCAAAGTTGAAAAGGATATTAGGAGATTGTTTTTGATTTGCCAATATTATAGGATTTATGTTGGCTAAATTTTATTGAAATTGACTTCTTTTTTACTGTTTTAAACAATATATATGTATATCTTAATATCATAGATAAACCATAATATCATATCATTATATCATAGATAAACCATAATAATAATATCATCGAGTGTAGGAAAAAAATAATTTGACAGTTTTTAAACTGTAAACTAACTTTCGTTAAATATGTCGTTAATTAGAAATCGATTGTCTGTCATTTAAAAGTTCCTAAAATGTATTGAGATATAATAGTTTTATATAACGAATAATTATTGTAAAAAGTCGGTGAGATAAATGGATAAAATAATAAAAATTGTAAATGCCAGATGTACTACGGGCCTCATTTAAATTACCTACTTTTACATCGACTAAGGCGACTGTATGAATTGTAATTCGTAAAATCACGTACTTCGAATTTCGGGTTTTATTCACTCAATACGCGAATATCGTACTTTATTCACACAATATTCGAATTTCATATTTTATTCACTAAATCCGCGGATATTGTACTTTATTCACACAATCTTTGAATTTCGTATTTTAGTCACACAGTCACGCAAATCGCGTACTTTTGACGTTATTACACGTACACATCTATCTTTGGATATTAACAGATCTCTCGACCATTTATTTTTTATAACAATTTTAAATTACACTAAAATTTATAAAGATACTGTTTTTAGCTAGAAATCAACTATTTCTGTAGACATTCCCGCTTGGACGGATATCAAAATTTCTATAATGCATGATCTCTCTACAAGCTTGGGGTTCGAAAAATCAACTTTGTAATAAATCTTAATATTTTACAATTTTGTAATCAAACTAAAAAACTTTCACATAATTTATATCTATACAACCAGATTATTAGAGTATTTTTTTAATATTGATAATCCACACAAATCAGTATTCATAATAGTTAGCTATCCGTGTTTCAAGTAAATAATTGCTCAGGAGGATGCCCGTTCGTGCAACCTCAACTACTTTGAATTGCAAAGCACTAAAGCTAATTTTGCCACGCACTTTTTACTTGTTATCTAGGCCGTCTTGTGGGAAATTTAGTTTGTAAAAAACATATGACTATTTCAAAATAGTTATTAAAACTGCAAATAGTAAATCATCAATTATTAATAACGAAAACAATGCCAGTGTGTTGAGAATAACGACATTCTAGCTTGACTCTGTAATTAACTAAAAAGATTTTATTACAAAATTGTTTTTTTTTTCAATCTATAATTGTCTACTTTTCGTCTTATAATAAAATATATTAAATATGCTACTCAAATGCTTACAATAAATATAGATACCTATATAAATATTTGTGAAATACAAAATGTATTTACGTGAAATAAATTATTTTGAAAAGAATACCCTGTTTAAATTTAGGGCTTGTTTAATTCGATGTTACAAGGAAAGGTCTACAAGTTTATGTAACAATATAAGTAATTGGTAGTTATTTCAGTTAAAAAAATATGCCAACTGGTACCAATGATTGAAAATAAAAATAAAAGAAAATATTTTCTTAAGAACCATTGCCATTATATTTCTATGGCCGGAGCCGAAAAAATCAGTCGGGAGGAGGTTTCACATAAAAATCTATTTAATTGTAATCGATAATTTTTAATTGTCTAGTCACTAACCGACATACTGATATTGCTAAATGAATGACAATTTTAAAAATATTACGTAACTATTACGTGACGAATCACATATCGAAAGATACGAATTTCGAAAGATGTATGTCTAAGCATTTCAAGTGATATGTAAAAATAAAATGTAAATATCATTTTTATTGAACAATTATGGGCATTATATTTCTAAAATACAAATATAGCAACGAACAACTCAATGGCAACTTCGTAAGCTATGTTAAAATTTAGAATTTAAGTGGTTTTAAATTTTTTTTTATTTGGTCTTAACTAACATTGGGATTAAAACCCAATCTTATTATAATGGTCCTGGTATGCTGGAAATATTATCCTATCTCGTCGGTCATCTATAGGATACCATTTCCAGGATACCAGGACCAGGTACCATGATCATATGATAACATACAATGTTATTACACCGAGTGACCTTCCCTTGCTGTTTCCATAAATATTGTTAAGATGAAATTTGTTATATATTTATAAACGATGTTTGTGTTTACTTTATTATTATGACACCTGAATTTAATTATAAAGTAGACATACCGAAAACGATAAGTTAATCCTGTCAAAACATAGAAATAGCACTACTTCTCTGATTACTAAAATGACAATAAGATTATCTGTAGTCACATTTATATAAGAAATCTAGGTTTATTTACAATTTATTACGACAACTCTACAATTTACAGTTACATGGTATTTTCAGCAGTATTTAATCATATTTATTACAAAATGTTACTATTTTATTCAGTTCGACCATTTGGTTGTCTAAAGAGTGGAAAGAGAATTACATATCATTATAATTATTATAGTGTAAAAAATGCATATTAGGATATTCAATAATTATTAGAATATGAAAAGGATCATAAAAATATTTTTTTATGATGCATTTTCCAATGATTATGGAAAGAATTGATATTATAGATGAATTAAAATAAAATCAACGATTATACAACTAAAATAAAGTGAGATTCATTTTTAAAATCAAGAAAACAAAACAATCAATTTAATTCAACTGCAATTGGACTGTTACTTAATATGGATACTGTCACCAAAATGCCATAACTAGTTGAATTTGGTCACGATAAATTCTACTTTTTCATTCAGGGAACAGAGTATAATTTTCATGACAAAATTGATACCAGTTACGACAAAATAGCAACAATGAAATAGAAAACTAAAGATTTCCAAACATGTCCAAAGTTTTTGTAAATTCTCTTTGACAACCAAACGGATCACAGCATGTCCTCATTTTGTTTTTCGTATATTTCCTGTAATTTTTGTTGTTCTTTAACTTTTTTCATTTGAGCGTAAATTGATGCCGCCTTGTAATTAATAGGCCCGTAGTCCTTGAGGTCTGCGTCTGCGTAAATAAATTGGTCTTCTGGCCGGAAAGGCTGGAGGGACAAACATATTATGTTAATTACTAAATAAAGAGAATATTTCAACATCGCACATGCAAGTTAAAAGTGCCTCAACTTAATATAAAATTGTATTCAGATCTCAATTTAGATTAATTTAATGATCTCTACAGATAACTGTAGGTATCGGTATTTTATCATCATAAAAGAAAGATTTTTTCATATAAAATCATATTATTACGAGTTAAGGCACTATTTATTTACAACTGTGATACATTGACACTATATAATATAGTCAGATATATACATATAATGGTAACATGTGTTTAGTGCAAAGCTTTAGTTATTAAATACTGATATAAATTTAAATATTCACACATTTTATATTGGCAGATGTTAGATAAATATGCATAGTAAAATAATAGTCGTTGTATTTTTAGGACCGTAATAATATATTTTTTTTTAATAAATACCTACAAATGATTTATTATCTATGAATTAGTAAATCGTTTAGTTTGATAGGCATGATTAAGTAAAAATTATATTTATTTTGAAGCATGATTATGTTGAAATGAAATTTTGAAAAATATTACCTTTATTTTAAAAAATGTACGTGTCGCTCTTGGAAAAGCGTTCCTAGAAGAAATAATAAAAAACGTCACAACACTGCCATTTCATGCTTATTGGGAACTCATACAAAAAGAGAGTTAAATATATGATGCAATTTGCATATCAACGAATGAGTCAGTTTTACATATGTATGGGTTTGATAAGCATCATATTATAATGCTTTAGTAATAATAATTTGATTATGTTCCAAGGTTCATGCTGTGCAAAGCTTTTAAGTTTTCACTTAGGCACATATTACCATTATCAACAAAAATACATATTGGAAAATAAATTTATAAACTTGAAACATTTCTGATTAGGTAATTTTGCCCAATGACACACAATATAAAAATAAATCATTATTTGATCAATTAAAATTGAAGAAAAAGTCTTTATGGTAAAAAATACTTAATCATAATAAATAATAACATAAATTAAATTGTTCAACTGGCTTTTGTGTGTGACTACCGGTATATGGGTAATAAATCATCAAAAGACTTTTAATATTAAGATTTATTTAATTAAAGAGGTTAATAATTGATATGTAATGGACTCACCTTTCAAACATCAATCTCATTGAATTTCAGAGTAGCGTAGTCACTTTTCAGTGTCCCTTGCCCACTCTTTCTTTGATTATTAGATACATTCTTATAACTATTGTTAGTTTCTTTGTTAGCACTATCAGAACCTACTGTATAAGTATCATACAAATGCCTATTTGAATTGACAGTGTTTTTAAACTTTAAATTATGGTTACCTAATGCTAAATCAGCGTACACTAACTTTCTCTGTTTAGGTCTTTCATCTTTAGAACCAGAAAAATTTGAACTCAAACTTTCTGGACCTAAATTTCTCGTTGAATTTGATATGTGGTTGTTTTTGATTAGTTGTAGGTAAGACTTTCTTTCTGATTCATTATATTCTGGTTCAGGGTAATCTGGCTTTTCATAGTTGTCATAAATTCCAACGCATGAGAGCTTTTCTCTTAAACTTTCTGACTTTTTTAATCGATTGAGCTTGTGACTATTCTTTTCTCTTGTTCTGTTTAATGTCTTTGTGTAATATTGCAAGTCTGATGGTTGGTATATGACAGGTCCTATCGTGTTGTTGTATGCTCTCTCTTGGTCAACTGGAATCCTTTTGTCTACTCTTATTGGCTGAAAATAACAGAAACTATGATGTTTTTGTAAAGGTATTTGAAAATTTTTCTTGTTCTTGCTTTTGTTGCTGAGATTTGTGAAGTGGTTACGTTTTTGCATGTACTGTTGTTGAAGTATGTTAGTATTCTGAAAAGGAAATTAGTGTGTTAGTGATTAGAACACATATGTTAGATGGAAGAAACACAATACAGAAATTAAATAAAGCGTTATACCTGACCACTATCACTATCCACAGTGATACTACTTTGTACAGAATGACTACGTCTTACGACTGATCTCTTTGGGATAGGCTTTTCTGTCAATTTTGGAATTTGTAAAGTTTTATTTGGCGTTATGACTTGCTTTTTAGGTAAACCAACTTTGTTCAAACCCTCATCATTTAGTTGTCTAACAACTGATTTAACTAGTGAAGTAGATGGTAATGTTACAGATAAATTTCTCTTTGGTGTGGCTGCGATTATATTTGGTTTAGAATCTAGTTTATCTTCTTCTGTTTCTTCTTCATCATCGCTAGGATTGTCTTTTTTGTTTTTTAGTACGTCATATTTAATCTTAGATACATCTTCTGCAGATTTAGTAGGTCTTACTGGAGCATCTATTGTATCGATGGATTTGGAAAATTTTGTGTTTATTAATGACATAGAAAGATTAACGTAAACATGATCAGGTTTTGTTGGAGAGTTAAACGGTGAAACTTTTGTTCTTGGAGCCGGTACTGGTCTATTCAAAGAAGTTGTAGATTTATCTAAGTCTTCTTCTTCACAAACTTGTATAGAATCTGTCAAATTTTCAAATTGTTCTACTCCGCTTATATTAGATTTCACTTTGAGCAATGACGGGCAATTGACGTATATTGTATCTTCATTTACTTTAACATTATTTTCATTCTTATTATTATTGATTTCGTTGAAATGTTCTCCGTATTCAGTATTTGGGTAGAATCTCTCTATATTACGTTTCCGGACTACCCTCATTGACTGAAATTGTGGTGGTTTTCTCTGCACCCTTGTGTTGAGCGATGCAAATTTCCTAGAATCACTTTCAGGAATTTCTTCATCAATTGTTGGAAATTGTTTTAAGAATGAAGTTTGCATCGGTGGTAAGTACGGATTCAGTAATACTGTCTGATGCAATGGATACATTTGTTGAATAGGAGACAGCACTGGTATTCCATACGAATATTGGGAATTTGATGCCATAGGGTAACTTATAGCATTCTGTACAAATGGAGGACACACAATCCGTGGTGTAAATGAAGGGTTTGTAGTCAGTTGTTTTTGTAATGCGTCAATCCCTTTAGCAGGCTTATGATTGGTATCGACAACCCTAGGCTGTATTGCTTGCACAGGCTTTGACATGCAAATTAATAAACATGAAACAAAAACAAAAATGCTAAATTATAATTTAAGCAAAACAACATTAAAATCAAGGGGACAATAATTAGTCATATTAAATCAAACTTCTTTTTAAGTTTTGTCCGTCAGTGCTTTTATTTTTTATCATTCTGTAATAGATTAAATCTATGACCCTATTTTTTACGATTTAATTTTTCTCCCTCATTTGTACCACAAATAAGTACTCGTAGTAAAGTAATATTAAATATTAAATTCAACTAAAGTAAAAATAATATTTGTCCGGCTTTGAAATACTAACTTATCTTGACTAAGTGTACTGAGAGACAAAACTTTGAATAAAAATATATATTATTTTTAATTCTACCTTGTTGGGTGGTTGTTGTAATCCATGGAACGGCAGGTTTTCGTAGAGGCCTGGATCCCCTCCGAGGTTGCCGTTCGCTGCATTATCTACGCCATTCGTAGGTGGGCCTGATAGAGAAAAAAATCTTCATGAGTACATTGTTAAACATACATTACAAAAAAATCTGTATCGTCACAAAACAAATCTTTAATTGATATTTAGAATTTCAATAGCTAAATAATAATTAAACATAATGATTTGTAATCAAATTCGGTTCTTTTACTTGGAAGAATTTTACTAAAGCTTAGTTTAAATATTTTAAAATTATTTAGATCTTTTTTAAATAGGAATACCTGGTTTGATTGAGATTTTTCTTTAATAAAGAAAACTGTAGCAGTACTAGTTTAAAACATGCATTACTTACTATCACCAGGTTTTTTCCGTTTCCTAGTTGTTTTATTAGGCTCCTCATTGAAAGGCTTTACTTTTGCGCTAGTAGTCACGATTCTATCAGGCCTTTTAAACGACACAACTAAAACACATGCTCACATTGAAAAAACTGGCAAATAAATCATGCTTAGCACAAAATCATGCAAAATAATTATTTTAATAAGCAAATAAATACAGAAAAGCTCAAAGGGATGGAGGATTACGCAACATTTCAAAGTCATACTTACTAATAAAAAAATATATAATATATCTTGATAAATATATTAATTTTATTCTTATAGTTCACGAATAAAATTAAAATATTTTTTAATTATTCAAAACTTTAATTAAAGTAAAAATTCTGGAAGTTTGATTATATGACATTGAAATAATGGCCGCAATGTTGTTGTTGCAGATCCTACAAGCTCTCTAATTAAAGTTGTAAGCAAGAATAAAATGGAATAGATTTTTAAATGTTTCAGTGAAAAATTCCAAGTGTAATGTGTTAATAATAATGTGTGACTCAACAATAAAGGCTTAAAAACCTAAAATGATAAAGTTTAAAAAAAGAACAAAACAAAACAAAAACCATTGATATAATTGATCTAACAAAGTAGGTATCAGAATATTTTTGACAGAATTGTTTTGTGATAATTATGTACTTTTCCGATATTATTGTTTCACTCACTATTACTTAAATAAAAAATAAGTTGTAACAACCACCTCCTTCAGTTACAATGATGTTCGGTTTCTCGCTTTGAAATAATGATTTCAATTTACTCTTTTGTAAAACATACGCAGGCTTATTATTATTCACCAAAGAAATTGCCCTTTTATTTGTCTTATTAATTTTCTTGTATTTTCCACTTTCGTCATCAGAATCTTCACTCTTCTTTCTAAGATTTTTAAAGATACCCGACACAACGTTTTGTCTTGGCTTACCATTTTTCTTCGAATATTCAACTTTTGGAATCTTTTCTTCAGACTTATTTCTTTCTAAAAGCCCCAAATTAGATTCTTCTGTTACCACTTGCTGAAGTCTTGCTTGATTTTTTGGACTGAGTGTATGATTAGAATTGACATGAACTAAAACTCCAGGTTTCAGAGGCCATTTGTTAGGTGTCACAACTGTTTGAACCTTATTATTTTCAGATTTAGGTTCAGTTTTGGGTGTTTGTAATTCTGTTTCTTCATTTACTGCTTCTGTGGTTGTAGTACTTTTTGGAGAAGTAACATTGTCCTCGACTTTGCTCATTTCCAAATTGTGTGGGTAACTTTGTGGATCAACCAATCTTGTTCTATCTGATGATTTGGGACTAAACGATAAGTTTAGTCGAGGTGATAAAGCCGGCAATGCTTGAGATATAATTGATTGTGCAATTGACACCTCATTTAAACAGCTACCATCGGGACTAGAGTTGAAATAAGATAAATAATAATAAATGTTTAATAAATGCAACTTAAAAAATAATAATTATAGATAATAAAGTTAAGTTAAAAAACTCATTTTATCGATAAGATATACAACAATATAATGAATGATTTTTAAAATTAAAAGAAATAAATGTTAGTCGCAAATAAACAGTTTATGAGACTTGGGAATTACTTATTTCGTCAATATTAAGAAAATAAACAAAATTACTTAGATCATTTACATAGATGCATATTGTTAATAATATAATAATACATTTCTTTCTTAAAATAAATATCAAATACGTCAAAATAAAAGTTAATAATACGTCCAAAATACAGTATAAAGATACAATAAATATATTTGCACATCATATATTCCAAGAAGAATGCTTTCCAATATTCAGTTTTGTATCATGCACCACCTCAAATGATATACAAATTTGGAATAAAAATTCTACATTATAACATCTACTGTGATCACACATATTGATGCCAAAAATTCAAAATTCTAGCCAAACAGCGATGAAAAAAAAAGAAAGCATCCTCCATCTAAAACAAAACTCGAAAAATATTCAAATTTTAATTTGTACTTTTGTTATTTATAATGTACCTGAAGTATTAATAGTCGTCAACCTTAGAACATCCGGAGTTAGTGCGGTTAGGAACCTACACATTAATAATTATTAATAATAATAATACACAATGTAATAATAAAAATATAATGTATACATATAGAATTCAGTGTTAATATGTCAAGAGTAAAAGGGAAAAACATGCTTCTAAAAGTTACTTTAAGGTGTACTATTCGGACAAACTATTTGACTGCTAAACAATGCTGATATGTGTGTGAAACTAATAATCTGCTTAATATAATAATCTAATTATAATAATATGTTAGTATTATTCAATTTTGAAATTTATTAATTTTATTCAAACAACTGAATAAATCGAATAAAATTGATTCAGTTGTTTGAATAATGATTATACTATAATAAGTATTATGGGGCTTGCTCACGAAATTTAAATTTGTAGGCCGTAAGGCACATTTGTGGCACTTCCATAATTCTAACAATTAAATTAAATTCTAATTTAAAAATTAAACTAATTTTCATCATCATCAGTATCAATTGCAGTCAAACTATCACTCAAAAACTATCAGCCGTTGGTCCAAGCCACACTCAAACTCAAACTGTGACCTTGAAAATCCGTTTGACCTTTCAATAGAGACATTGCGGAGGACTCTCCATTGGCACTACTACAGGTGACCTTGAAGGGGGCATTGATAAAGTGTGCCAAGAATCTGCTCGGACCAAGGGCGTCGCTGTAAAATGTTTCATATACTAAATACAAATTATAATATATTAAAATACATACATAATTTAGATATATATAAAAATAGAATATTTATAAGTAATGAGTAGGCTGGTTAGAGTAAAATAAAATAAAATATTATAAAAACTACATATACTATTATATTATAAATAAATTATACTTGTGCTATCGATTTTTTTCTAGAGAAAGAATCCAGCTAAACTAAGTCAAACTAATTGCTATTAAATACATGTCATAAGAATTTATATAATAAAAGTATATGAACATAACTATAAAACTAAATGGAGGGAAATATTAAATTCTTGGTCATTTAATGGTTGTAATTTTAAGACTTTTTCCAAGCAATCAAAACTAAACTGAATAAAAGCTATTTAATCTATTAATAACAGTGATAGAATAAGTATGTAAAAAAATGATCAAAAATTTTCAGCCTAACAAAATTTCATAATAAAACTAAGAATATAAAAATATTTATTGACTAGTGCTAGACATTCTGTAATAAAAAAAAACGAAACAAAAAAGTGTGAACTTACTTTTCGCGTTCCTCTAATTCAACTGGATTATTATCTATCGTGTGTTAGTCGATGGTCAGTGTTAGCAGCGTCCGGAAAAAGAGAATGAAAAAGTTAGTTAATGCTAACTAAAAATCAAAATTAATGTAGGTATTTGTTTAATCCTTTTTTGGTTATGTTGTTCACAAGGTTCATTTTCAAATAGTTAAAACATTTTGTACAAAACACAATGTTATGTTATTCACAAAAAAAAAAATCAGTTTATATTGAAGAATTGAGTATAATGTGTTCACTTTTAATGTTTTTCTGTCTTTAATATTTTTGTAGATAGCACTATCGCATTATGTGTAAGTTACCAATCAGCAAAGTTAAATGGAAACTAAATAAATATATTAAAATAACATAACATTATATTTAACTATGTATCTATCTAATAATACATAACTCTCTAAGTATATGAAATGAATAAATTGTAAATGGATATTGTAAATACAACATAAAAACATGGTGATTAAAAGACAAAAAAACTTGATTTGAAAAAAAAACATATATAAAGCGATAAACAAACCACAACAAAACTCCACTTACAGATAAATACTTACACTTAGATTTAGCCCTCATTCTACGACAAATGCAGATAATGATGATACACAGTATAACTGTGATCACCAGTATGGCAAGTGCGATGCCGCCGATAAGGATCAGCTTCTGTTGGTCTCGCCACCATACTTTTGTACCTGTGAATTAAATAACAACCTATAAGTATTTAAAATAATACACTATTTGGTTACTGTTAGAGATATATATATATGTGTATATGTATTAAAAATATACATAAAATATGTGCGTTATTCAACTGTTTCAATGTGCTATCTAACAAAAAAACTATTACTTATACATGTCACAACATTTAATAAATGTGAATTTTATGATTTAATTCAGCTTTAAATTTTAATAAATATTAAGTTAATAAATGCATCAAATTTCAAATTGCTTATATCGATTAAAATATACGAAGTTAGGCTTACAGAAAATAAATAAACTAATTTACAACGAATATATTGTATGTAAACTTAATTTTAAATTAAAATACAAAAATATCTAGTGTTAATTTCGCTAAGAAGTTTTGATTTTATAGTTCTGTAACGAAATTTATTTAGAAAATAATTGAGAATAATATAGAATTCCGCAAAGTAACGCCTGATTCTATTAATACTTAATTTCGTATATTTTATTTAGTAAGCAATTTAAAATTTAACGCAGATCAGACATTGTTAATTATAACAGGAATACAGGTTCTTTATGCCGCACCATAAAATTGTATTAATTTTATGGTGCGGCATAAAATAATTATAAAATAAAATTGCTAATTGCTTACACAAAAGTAAAAATAATTATAATAAAAAATCTACGTCATTGTACCGAATAAATTACAATGCTTAATAATAATTATCAACAAATAAAAATAAGATAAAATTTAAATAAAATATATCAATACGACAATTCGACATGCATGTGATATTGTCGTATTGACAAGACGAGTCGTTACTCTATATCTAAGTTTTTACTTGATAATAAACTAGCAGAAACGCCAAGAAACAAAAATCTAATGTTTAACTAGTCTAAAACAATATTCCATATAGTTGCATTTGTAATAATACTTTGTACTTTAGCGATATAAAAACACTGAAAATATAGGGTGCTTATTTCGTACCTACTTAAATATTTTTTATCAAGCAGTTTTATTACTTAAATAATATATTTGTACTACAATATTAAATTTTTTATAGTTCCCAACACCCGGACTTACCAAGACTTTCCATGTTAGCTGTAAACCGAAAAACATGGATTTTATATGATGTCGAGAATATATTCAAAATCATTGTCATCATCTATATATATAAAAGAAAGTCGTGTTTGTTACAACACTTATAACTCGAGAACGGCTGGACCGATTGCCATGGTTTTTGATTTGTTGGATTTGTTTCCGTCCCGAATAGCAGAAATATATATATATATATATAATAATAGTAAAAACAAAAGAAAGTCGTGTTAGTTACACTATTTATAACTCAAGAACGGCTAAGAACTGGGAGAAGGACATAGGATACTTTTGGGTAGGGGTAGGGTAGGGTAGGGTAGGGTAGGGTATTTTTTTTTTTTTTTTTTTTTTTTTTTTTTTTTATGCTCCCTTGCCATGAGCAAGGACCTTTTCTAGCTAGTTTTTTATTCTTGTTCAACTCTTTTATTCAATTTCTCGCATTTATTCTTCTCGCACTTTCATTCTTCATTCCATTTCTTTCTTACATTCATCTCTATCATTAAATGGGTGGGATTCCCATATTTTTAATTCTAGTATAACTAGCTACTAAGCATTTTTATAGGAGTGTTCAGGTTGTAGGCATGGTTTTATTTTATTTTCTTATAAATTTCTTTCTAAATTTTTCGTTTACATTTACATTGTTTTAGTGTTCACAATTTCCTTATAATTTACTAGAGTAAACTTAATTTTACAGCCTTATAAATAGTTACATTTTAAGATTTCTCTTAATTTTACAATTTCATACAAATTTTACATTTCAGTTTTACATTTTCGAATTTTTACATTTCAACATTCCTTACATTATACATTACAATTATTCTATTCAGATTTATTACATTTCATATTTTCTTATTAATTATTGTTTTTTAAATTTTTGTTATCAATTATTACCTTAATGTTACCTTATTGTTTATATTTAAAAATTTTCTTATCAATTGTTGCATATAATTTTACTTTTAAGATCGATACAGTATTCTATGTTTGGCGATTTAGCGCACTGACTGGTTGTTGTTTTTGTGTATTGTTGTGTGTGTTTTGGGTGGATTTATTTGTGTATTTTAAGTTTATAGTGTGTATATGTCTTGTAATTTTATAAAAGTGTGTTACGTAAGCTATTCTCATCCGTTCGTTCCTTAGCAATTATAAGTATTTTTCAAAATACATATTCTTACTACGTTCCGTATGCTTCTCTTCGTACGTAGTTGAGATTAAAATGTGTTTATGTGTTTTGGTGTGTGTAAGATTGTGT
Organism: Nycteola revayana; assembly: GCA_947037095.2. Taxonomy (NCBI): domain Eukaryota; kingdom Metazoa; phylum Arthropoda; class Insecta; order Lepidoptera; family Nolidae; genus Nycteola; species Nycteola revayana. The sequence continues at coordinate 11,387,383 of OX344841.2, read as the reverse complement.
ATGTGTGTAAATGTGTGTGTTGGTTTGTGGCAGGGCCGTCTGTAAAGGGGGCGACCCTGGGATGCGTGGTGAGGCCTTCAAGCGGGACTTTGTAAGTTTTGCAGGGTCCGTATGCGGGAACCGTGGTCTCCTCTGATCCGCTCAAGCTTTTTCCTTTTTCCCCCCATATAGATTTATATTATTCTACGTTTATTTTCATAATAAATTTCAAATAATTACAACTGAATCCATGGGGGACGTTTGGTAATGGCTGAGTCCACGGCGCGCCCGACATACGCTGCTCCTTGCGACTTGCTAGGAGTAAGCCACCCTAGCTCTCGCAAGGGCGTCCCATTTCTTACGAATGGGACACACGCTGTCGAACGCGTCGTGGTCCCTCCGCTCGATTTCCGCATCCCTGCAGTTCCTACAGTCCGGCCTGGATCCTGATGACCTGTCTGGACAGTCAGATCTTTGGTGGTCACCACCGCAGCGAGCGCACAGGTCTGTGGCCTCCGTGCACATCCTGCGTCCATGGCCGAAGCGGAGACAGCGCGTGCACTGTATCAGCGGGGATTGGTCATAGACCCGTACCCGCTGAAGGTCCACTCGCACCCTCTCCGCCTCGGTCAGACGTCTCCACACGGGGGGCGAGACTTCCAGGACCACATGTTGCTCATGTGGGTTCGCAGTTCTTCTCCTGTACTTCACCACGGCGGTGACCTCCTCTGGGGGAAGATCTCCCAGCAGGTCCCCATTCTGGCTGCTTAAAGACTCCACCACGTCATTGTCAGTATTATACGACTGCACGTTTAGCAAGATTATCAGCGGGTTCTTCTGGACTACGTTGTCCACCCTGAGATTTCTGGTTGACCCCTTAATCTTCTCAACCACTCCCTCCAGATCTTTTTTATCCAGACACCCTATGACTACCTTTTGATCTCTCGCCTTTCTCAGGCGATCCACGCGCAGGCCAGATTTCCTTGCATCCACCGCTTCCCTGATTTTATCCACTATCGTCCCGCTGGTGTCCATTGCGTCCTCCGACGAGACGACAATGGAGTGGAGTGGTGGGGGTATGTTTCGTGCTTTAGATGCGACAGCACTGGCGTAGGAAACCTTGCTCACGCCGGCGTGGACCGGTCCCGCTGCAGGGGACAAAAGAGTAGACACAGCTCGTACGTCCTGCGAGAGTGTGCGCGTGTTTTGCACACACTCCGCCACGTCCTTCGTATCCTCCTTTATCCCCTCCAACAGGTCCCTAATCTTTTCGAGGGTTAATTTCTCATCCGAGTTGGACTGGATGGCTTCGGTGGTTTGGGTGGTCTGGGTGGTCTGGGTGGTCTGAGTGGTCCGGGTGGTCTGGGTGGACTGCGTGACAGAGGTAGTCTCGTTGGTCTGGGTTTCCGCGTTGATCAGGTCGTCCATTGGTTTGTATTGCGAATAATATTTGTTTGCCCTGATATCTATTACCTTAAGTACATTTGTCGATTTGGTACCCATTCTCACACCCGCTAGTGCCATTTGTTTTAGGACTTCTTGGAGGGTGGTAGGGTAGGGTAGGGTAGGGGTAGGTTAGGGTAGGGTAGGGTAGGGTAGGGTACGGTAGGGGTAGGGTAGGGTAGGGGTATGGTAGGGGTAGGGTAGGGTAGGGGTAGGGTAGGGTAGGTGTAGGGTAGGGGTAGGGTAGGGGTAGGGGTAGGGGTAGGGTAGGGGTAGGTGTAGGGTAGGGGTAGGGTTAGGGTAGGGGTAGGGTAGGAGTAGGGTAGGGTTAGGGTAGGGGTAGGGTAGGGCAGGGGTAGGGTAGGGCAGGGGTAGGGTATAAAAGTCCACCCGTGCGAAGCCGGGGCGGGCCGCTAGTATGTAGTATAAAACAAAGTCGCTTCCCGCTGTCTGTCTGCACCTACTCGTATGTATACTCAGATCTTTAAAACTACGCAACGGATTTTGATGCGGTTTTTTTAAATAGATATAGTGATTAACGAGAATTTAGTTTATATGTATAATACATCAGCATTACAATCGTGCGAAGCAGGGGCGGGTCGCTAGTAAAATATATAAAAAACTAGTATAACGTTTAAGGTCTTTTTTTTTTTGTATTTTAATATGAATTTTTAAACGTAATCATATAAAAGAAACGAACTTTTGGGAGTTTTTTCGGATTAAGTTATTTAACTACATCATTTATCGATTGCAAACTATACAATCAAATATATATCCTAGTAAACATTATATATATTGAGGAAAGATACATTTTCGAAGCGGTTGTAGCCGAATGGCTAAGGCGTCGGACTTGCGATCATGTGGACGTCGCCGCGTCGTTTCGATTCCCACCCATTGCACTACCGACATGAACCCACAAGTATTCTCAAAACACGGGTAGTGTTATTTTTTTAATTGACATTAAGTTTAAGTAACTATCGTCGTAAACAGTATTACTTTCGACATAGAGATTCAGGGGACGCCCTCTTGCACAGATTGCTTAGTTTGTAATTTAAGTCATAAACCTTTAAATAAGAGATCCCTGCTCGACTGTTTTTCAATTATTCATTAAGGTTGTAGCTTTAATGCCCGATGAAGTAGCAAAAGCCTCTAGTCTTACTACATATATCCGTCCGAAAAGAAAACGTAGAGATAGTTACATTCGAAGTTATATTTTATGTTTCTCTACTCACCCATAACATCTCTTTCACACGCCCGGGATACGCCCACAGAGTTCTTGGCGTAGCACAGATATGTTCTATACACGTCCACGCTCGGGCTTAGCTTGAGGTAGCTGACTTGACCGTCCTGAATGATCTCTTCGTCGGTTAAACTGTCATTATCATTTTTCAACTTCCAAGAAAATTCCAGCTGAGAAATAAAAGAAAAATATTAGTTTTAATTTCAAAAAGGTGGCTTGATAAAATGAAGTTTGTCTACATATTAAGTACTAGCATCCCGAGCGCGGTTTCAACCACGTCAATCCAGTTTCCGTGGGAACTTCATTGTATAGCCTTTCACAATAAATGGGCTATCTAGCACTGAACGGTTCTTTTAATTCGGACCAGTAGTTCCTCATATTAGCTCCTTCAGCTTTATATATTAGTATAGATTCTAAATACCTGCGAAGGGTTGGCGTTAGCTGAACACGCTAGTACTTGCTCTCCATTGCGTTCAGTTTGCTTGATACCGCATTCAGGTATATCTGTAACAATAGATGTTGATATTGCATCACTAAAGATAAAAATAAACATATAACAATTCATTTCAAATTCCAATTATATATTTTTAAATATTAATATGAAAATAGCAAATGTAATTTAAGACTTTTGATAAATGATTTTTCTAATTAACGTTTAAATATTTACAAGTGCCTGTAATTGGTTAACGCAATTGAATATATATTTATATTTTCCCAGTAGGTACATAGGTATTTCAGGCACAGAGCTCACATCTCGCTCGCTACATGAGCGCTCTTTAACTATTACAATCCGATGAAAGAATGTACCCGCACCCTTAGTAAAAGGGAGCATGGATGAACCTTTCTTAACATGCTCTTCCTGTTATGGGGGAAACACCAACAGATTCCTGACTTTGGAGTTGGAACTTGACTTTTTCCTGGAGAGAGTTTGAATTACCACAAATGCATAACCAGGTATTCGAAACCGGCATCTAGACAATTACGGTGGAACAACCTGTTTAACGTGGAATGAACATGGGCCTCTTCGCGAGGGAGGGTTTTGCCATAGTCACCACGCTTAGCAGGCGAGTTGGTAACCGCAGTATTAAGTTGTAAAACACAGGGAAACGCTGCTACCCATACCTTTGTATAAGATTGTTAAGATGATATGATAACAATCGTGACCAACGGCTTAACGTGCTTTTCGAGGCATGGAGGGTAGTCTAACTGTACTTACACATAACATCTAAATACACCGTAGTATTGACAGATCCGTGTCTATTATATGCTTCGCACACGTAGTTGCCGCCATCTTTCCTTTGCACTGGACCCAACAGCAACGTGTTAGAGGAGGACAGAACTAAGGAGGAATTGCCGTGCTCTTTCCCCAAAGCTTTGTTGGGATGCTCCCGACGCCAGGAGTATGACGGCATTGGGAAACCTCTGCAATAGAAAAAAGAAGATATTGATAAAACATATCTGTACTTGATTGTGTTTGTACACAAATAACTTTAAAATGAATATCATTGAAATTAGGTTGAAATTCTTATGACAGTCAGACTTGTTACCGTATCCATTCCTGAATAAAATGGACGTTTATCACCACATATCAAAGTCTTCTCAAAGGCTTCTCCTTTATTTATTGTATTTTAGCCATAGTCACCAAACTTGGCAGATAGATTGGTGACTGCAATATCATGTTGTAAACGCTGCTGCTCAATTGCTAGATAATTCCTCGACGATTGTTAGAGCAATCGAGATCAATGTCCTATTCAAAGCATGGAGGGGTGCCTCTCATCATACCAGACCCTATACGAAATAAATCTTTGATTTTGCTTTGAAAAATATTTTTCATCGAACTCCAATAACCATTAAAATTTTAAGAAACTCTAGATTTATACCGCTATGCCGCGGAGGAAGTAACATAATAAACTTATTTTTCAATAGTCCATTTACGTCCACTGCTAATCGGGATCGATGATGGATATGCCCCCTTTTATAAAAAAATGTACGCTCATTCAATGCTTTCAAGAACCAACTAGCACAATATGTAAAAAACAATGATAAAATATCTACTTAATTCATTAAACCCCAAGCGAACGCCGGCGTTCTCTCAATCATTGTATTAATATTGTGTTTTTAATTATGGTATTCGAAAGGTTAAATACTGAATGCATTTGATGAGTTTAACAACTTACGTACGCGGTGACATACTTTTGTTATGTATAATTTAAAAAATGTTTTTTGTTATGTATAATGGAAAAAATGTTCTCAAGTAAGTGACTATGTGTCTTTTTTTTGAGAAATAAATATCTTTAAACAGATATTACCATAATCACCACGATTGGCGTTTGATACATAACCAGTGTGATGATTGCAGTAAGCTGGTAAGTAACCTTGAGCTAATAGATGCTGCTATCAGGTTTATGTCCCTTAGTCGCTTATTAAGACATCTTTGGGAACAAAAGGGGGTAGGCTATTCTACCGAAACTATACAGAAAATTTGGAATATTTAGTCTGAATAATATAGCTGGCAATGTAGTGTCATGCAATAGGCAGATAACGTCTCCTCGTTATTAATTACCTTGCTGAACAGATCACTCTGCCAGGAATCTCGTTTTCTATCACAGACACTACTTCGGGCTCCACCTTGATGTCTTCTGGTTCATCTGAAAAGAAATATAGGTATACTTCACTTGTCTTGTTAACTGTCTATCTTTTTTAAAATACAACTTTCGCACACAATTTTTACCAGCACACAAGTCATGGGCGCAAAGCTCATCCAGGCTCAGATCAACTGTCACGTGTGTGAATCGAACCAACTACCGTAACCAATGAGCCACCTTTCTTGGATTGGAAGATTAAGTTAATGTGTATTGTCTAGTAATATTAATATTCGCTTAATAGTTTTGAAGAAGCTACGCCTAAAAAATCATTTAAGGCATTTATGCTATTGAGCCGTACCTATGCTAACCAGAAAGACATGCAGATGACCGAAAAATTCAAAGTAGTCAGAGAGCAAAAAAAAAATGGGAACAGTTTTACTAATATTTCATGAGAGGTAGAGCATAAGGTTGGTACGCTCATTGAGCTGCTCGACTGGTGTACCTAGTCAAATATCTCACAAGTGGTTTTCATAAGTTACTGTGTTTTGCTGGCAGGTCAAAATGTTTATACCTATATTAAAAATAAATCATATTAACTCACATTCAACTGCGAACTTCGTAGTGCTATTGACAGGTGGGCCGGCCAGATTCCGTGATGATCGGCAGGTGTAACTGGCAGTGTCGGCGGAACGGTCCAGCATATTCCCGGGCCATGCTGACATATTCCAGTGCTACAAAAGAAAAGGATCATCAAAGTGTATAATGTCCACTGCTGAACATAGGGATTTTCTTCTTTTTATGCATCGGTTTCATTTGAACGGGGGTTGGTCACCGCAGTATTACCGCAGTATTGTAAAATAATAGTACATTACGAAATTAGTGCGTTATGATGGTTATAACATGCGAGGCGGAATTACAGCCCGAGCCGAAGGCGAGGGCGTAATTGAGCCGAGCATGTTATAACCAATACGCACGTATATCGTACGACGTTTTTTAGCAAATTTGCGAGGAAACAGAAAAAAAAAACATTTTTCACAATACAAGTACCTACAAAGAAAAGAAAATTTGAGAAAAATGGCGCGAGGATTATTTTCTGCCGTAGCTGCGTGAAAATGTTGGCAAAGACGTTAGAGCATGCAGCCAAGTTTTTTAATTACCGAATAAACTGTTTTTATTTTAAATAAACTGAATCTGTGAATGCACACTGTTGCTTTCCCGCCATTTTAACAGCGCGCTAGCGCTGCCTACTGACTGGCGCCGCGCGGCGATTAGTTCGAAATTTGAATAGCAACAGCGCGCGCGCAAATAATACTGTAATGGAATTTGTATGGACTATAACTTAACTATTTGCTTTGGTAACACATGCGTTTTTTATGACCCGCTTTACATATTTAAAACCGGTGGAATTACATCAGCTTTACGAGCAACGGTGTTAAAAAATAGATTTAATGTACACCAGAAATATAAGTACATTATTATTAAAAATCAGGCAAGTGTGAGTCGGAATAGCTGACAATAGGTTCCGTACCACCATCATCATAGGTTTATACCATCGCAGATACTACATTGTTTTTACATTTTGCAAAAAGAAAATATTTCAAGAATCTACCTTATAAGGGTCTCAATGTTAGTTATCTTACCAATGTCGACTCAGTGGCTTCAAAATCGTTCTTATTTGGCTGCGGATCTATCTTTCGCTCCATAACATAGTATCGATCAGTCTTCTCCGGGTCTATAACTTGGCCATCCTTAAGCCATTGCACGCTGCAGAGGGGGGCACACTCCACAGTGCACGATAGAGAAATGTTCTGTTATATAAATAACACAGGTCAACAATTTTTTGTTTCACAATAAAAAATACATTTATCATTTTAAACAATGATGGGTACTGTTTAATAATTTAAAATATTCTGTAATATAATATATGTAAGTATTTAAAATAATTGGGAATAAAACTTGTAATTTTAAAATATAGGTAAACAAGTCTACCTATTAGTAAAATTGAATAATAACCCTTTCGAAAGTTTTAAAATGTTCTCAATACCAATTACATTTTTGATTTTGTTGCTGTAATATTCTTATTTGAAAATATTAAGACTTGAGTGACATAAACAAAAACCCCATATAGAATGACTCTATCGTTTAAGAAAGTTTAAGAAAATTATAGTTCAACAAAATCTTGAATACCTATCTTTGAATCATAATAATTTTACTATCATCTTGATAAATTAAGTATAGTTAAATCAAATTAGTTAACCATTCTGGAGAAATTTGCCAAAATTAAATATTATTGCTAGCCGATTACTTGAAAAGAAAAGGGTTATGATTTAAGCAATCTATGTACAGACATAGACAGTGGCGTTCCAGTAGATTAACTAAGAGAAGGTTCCGTTTTTACCGTTGGGGTACCCTAAAAATGGGTTGAAAACTTAAATTTTAAAGAAATTACTATCAAATTTATTATAAAAGACAATTGGAAAAATACATTATTTTACCATACCTGTGATTTATATAGCGCGCCGCTGTAATGATTCATTGCATATTTGAAGCTCGGAGGAGCTGAAACCAAATAATTTTAATCATCATTAGCCTGTATAACGTCTACTGTTGAACATAGGCATGCCCCGAAGGGGGTTTTAGCTATAGTCACCACGCTTGAAATCGGAGTTGGTGGCCATTGTCTTAATTATGGATATAGGACAACGCTGCTGCTCGTTCCCTGCTATATAACAGTTAAAGATGATGTTATAACAATCCGGTTCTACCAATGCAGCCTCCTGAGGTTCTATCTTCGTCTTTCTCTTTTCCACTTAATATTAAGCGGCTCATACCCACTTACTTAATATCAGGTGGATTGGAGTCATAGTCTGACCTTATCAACGAATTTATACAAAAATGATTTTCCGAGTAAGAGCTCTTTTACGTCCGATGTCAAACATGGACCACTTTTTAACGCAGGCACATCTTGGCAAGCTAGGTTTTTTTAAAACTCCCACAATAGGGAAATATATCCCCGACGCGGGGGCCTTCACAAACACACAATTCACGGCCACAAAGTACATCCAGACTCAGAACAACTATCGGTAATTCACACAAATAATTATCCCACACCAGGGCTCAGAAACAGCTATAGTAACCACTGAGCTGCCAGTACAATCAAGCTAGGATTGTTAAGTTCTTAATCAACACGCTTTGCAGACGGATCGATTGCAATATGGTAGGTAATTTTTTTTCTTCACTGGGCATATTATGCTTTGAGAAGAAGCAAATATCAATCTAGCCTATACATCAGCTGTATAGCCTAGAGTGTGTTCCGACACCCCATGGGGTGGCCTGGTCTTAGTCAGAAACCACATTTACTTACCCAAAACATCAATAGAGACTATAGCCTCTTCTCCCTTTCCACCAGCATTGATACCCCTGCAAGTGAAGTTAGTCCGATGCGCTATAGTCACAGGATCGATAGTCCAGTTTTGTGAGACTATGTCATTGACAGTTCTTCCTCCACGAGTCCAGCGGAACCTAAAAAGCAATTCATCATCATCATTTCAGCCGTAGGGCGTCTACTGCTGGACATAGATCTCCAGTTATTGCAGTTGGAAGTCTATCTAGTTGGTAGACGTCCTACGCTAAGCGTGCCGATTCGCAGTCTCCATTCGACCAAAGAAAGAAAGCAATTTACAAAGTTTAATTGGTGAACATAGCATAATATTGAGTTTTGTGCTCTAGGAAGGTATTTGACATTCAAAAATAATATAAATTATTGGTTTTGTTCAAACATCTACACTAGGGAATCTCGACAACTGCTAGGGAATTTAATTCCTGTGTCAGATAAACTATATGTGGTTCACATCAATAAATGACCCTGGCGGAAATCCCGAGGCACCTGATCTCAGAAGTAACTACCGTAACCACTAATCCACCGATGCAGTCAATAATAATTAATGGTCGTTCTTTGTTCTGGTAATCTCCTGTGCTGCTGATCCGATTTTGATAATCCTTTTGGCTTTCCTTTTGACCAACATGGCTATATTTTAACGAAGTACTTACCTATGAGCCTCCGGTCGTCCTCTCTCGCTGATGCTGCAACTCAACACTAAGCTCTTGCCTTTCACTACCCTCCACGGTGAGTAGGTCATCTTAGCTGGTCCCGGTGGATCTAAGAGTAAGAAAGAAGAACATTTTAAAGATATTGTTAGTGGTCTTATTACTAAGCCTAAAGATTACTAAAGACTACTAAAGGCCTTATTACTAAAGAAACAGAGGTCTTTTTCTTTTAAATATCGTGTTTTTATAATAATTAGCCCGTTTACGTCCACTGCTGAACATCCTTTTAACAAGCTTTGGTAAACCAAGATCGTTAAGAGACATTGCCATAATAATCACGCTTGGCAGGCGGATTGGGGATTCCAGTAAGATGGTGAGTAACCTAGAGCTGATGGATTATAGATGTCCATCCATCAGCTGTATGCCACTTATTCGCTTCCTACGACTCCCGTGGGAAGCATGGTAAGTAGAATCCGCCGAAACAAAATTAAAGATATTGCTTGGATTTTTTATTATTATTATTATTATTTGTGATCAGGCAAGCAGTTGATTCAACTGGTAAGTGCCTGTATCCTGCTCTTCTCCACTAGTTTCTATTTGAAACTGCAACTCCTCTGTCTCTTTTGAATATCGTGATTTTTATAACGACACAATACTACAGGATCACAAAAAACTAGATAAACTAGTGAACGAAGGTCTCACCCAAATATGGTTGTGCTATAGTCAAAACGCGTGGCAGGTGAATTATTCATCGGAAAATTACTTCGTAATATCTGGCATTTACATGTGTGATGATGTAAAAATGTAAATGCGTAATCCCCAATTCACGTATGTTACAGATGATATAATGACATTTTTAACAGAAGGCTTAAAATACTTTCCAAAGCATGGAAATAAATCTTTGATTTTACTATAAGATTTTTTTGTCTGAGTCTTAAACGGGTTTCATTTGTACTTACAATTGACTATCAACTCAGTTTTTGCACTCTCGTTACCCCAGCCGGCGTAGTTCTTGCCCTTGCAGGAGTAGTTGCCATGGAAACTCTTTGTCGTATCCTGAAGTAAAAGCATAGAAGGGTCCACTTCGTTGCAAAGGTTTTCACCACCTGAAAATTATCAAATAATTGTTTAATAGAAGCATTTTTCCCTTAATTTATTTTTTTCAACACAGGCATTTTCTATTTTGAACGGGCTCGTGTTTATAGCCATAAGACTATAGTGAGGTAACAGCGGCCCATTCTTACTAAATGGTATAAAAACTACGAGATAAGCAGCCTGTTGAAGGTCCTCCCTGAGGAGCTTATTTCTCGAGCTCGGTTCAGGGCGGTTGCAGATGAGGAGATTGTAATATGATAATTTTCGGGTTTTAAGGGGCTGTTTTGTGCAACTGTCGCACTATTTTATAGTTCGCGAGCCTCTTGAATTTCAGATCTACGAGGGCATCGGAAGGTAACTAGACCACAGTAGTGAACGTTCTCTTTCTCTCACTCTCTTGCTCATCTATGATGCTAATTCACTTACCATTATCATCGCCGGTGTCATTACATTCAGGTAGATGCTTCAAGACCTCTCCATCTAAATACCAGATCACCTCATCCAGGATCGAAGGGTTGCCGCTGTCTACTTGGCAGGTAAGAGTAACGTTCTTATGGTCTATCTCATTGATGGGACTTGGGTGACTCATGTTGAGGGTCACTTGGGGAACGACTGGAATAAAAATAAGAAAATTAAATAAATGGAATAAGTCGCGTCAAAAGAAGTACCTACTTACCCCTACAGCAATTTCTGTCAGTGTCATGTAATAAAACCCTGAACAGTTACAGTGTTTATTGGTGATTTCTACATATAAATAATAGTTTGCTCTAAGAGTTGACAATTCATTTTAAATAATTAGAAAGTTTCAAATAAAGTCATCTTACATTTACCAGGTTTAATAACTTTAATAGTAATACAAGTAATAAACTTTTAGTAATTTTCTTACGAAATTCATCCTTAAATCTTGTATTTCATCATTGATATTGTCATCAGTTGTTATAATGTTGACATCTGGACAAAAAAGTTCCCCAAAATGGTCACAGTCCACCATCGTCACTATGCTTCTTTGGCAACAGCAGTGTAATTATCTTAGAATAGATCAGCTTAACGTGCTTCTTAAGTCAACCAGAACTAATCAATATTTAAAAAATCTCAATGATTTTCTACTTTCAAGACTAGGTCTTATTTTTTTAAATGTGATTTATACTGCTCAATTGTTAAGAAAATTACCACTATCCACCTGCTAATAAGTAGCAAAGGGGCCCAAATACAAGGACAGCTAGTGCCAACAGAATAGACAAACTAATCTTATCTTGAATTTTCAATTTTTAAGATTAGATAGAAAATAATAGATAATTGGAAAATAGTTGAAAATTTAACTGCCTGTTATGAAGGTATTAATGTGATAAAGATACTCACATAACACATTAACATCAATGCTCTCATCGCTGGTGCCGTTGCCGACGGCGTTGGCCAGAACACAGGTGTAGTTGCCCATGTCACTGCCGTTGGCGTCGAGGATGATGAGGGAATGCTGCTCAGTGGTACCGCCTTGGTAATGGCTATTGTTGACGTTTACTTTTTGGCCATTGCGGTACCTGAAATAATGAAAGTGATTTTATATAATAGTAGGTAATCAATGACTTAAATGGAAATGAATTGTCAAGTCCAGTTTAAATCAGTAAGACCGGACGTCGGTGGGTGCAAATTGCTGACCGATCCCCATAAGGAGTAGATTGTGGGCGGCAGACTTAGAGGAGTCTGCCAGTCGACTAGATCAGGCTCGAATTGGCGGTGTGTATATTCTGCGCGAGCCCTTGAGAACACATGCTGCCGGGGCTCTTTGAAGAAGTAGTCTAGCTCGCGTCCGGGCTGCGGGGAATGCGCGAGCGGATCCCGTGGCCTGGACGATATCGTAAAACACCGTGGGGGTTTAGTGGCGACATCTCATTACCACGTCACAAGCTTTGACACTCTGGTATCCAAAAGGATTTCCCCACGAAAAAAACTTAATGTTATAGGTCATTTATTTTTCAACATTCGATGAATTTTCTTTCGGGAATTTGTAGCACGCCATTGTGGACGCCATTCTGAAATATTTTGTAACATTTTTTTTTTCAGTTCCATTAAAAGACCGGTATAATTAACCTTTACTTACCAAATAACATTATCCAAAGAAGACGGGTTACTCTCATATTCGCATTTTAGTAACAATTTGGCGCCTTCCACTACTGTTATGTTTTTTGGCTCCACTCGAACAATGGGCGGATCTGCGGACGAATAAAGTTGATATTTTAAATACTTCATAATATTATATTAGTATTATTGTAGTACGCGGCCATAAATAGCCGGGTCGCGAGTTAAATTCCCAGGTCCGGAAAAAAATTTAAAACTAGTTAATACCATAAATTATAATAATACCGTAAATTATCTACTTAGAAAAATCTAAGTAGGTACAGCTGGAAATCTGGTAGTTGGTAAATTAAGCGAAAATCCTACTCTCAGAATCCGGTTTTTGAAAGTAAAGGAAAAGAGAGTCAGGAGGATTTATATACGTATATAATAGGTATAGATATTAGTATTACATGTGAATATATGTCATATAGTTGAATTATTTGAATAACTTATGAAATGAGATAGAATATCCTATTGACGCTTGGGTACCAAAGTATGTGCGCAAACACAGATGCAATCTGTATTATTTTTACTCTCAATATTTGGTAAGATAGTCACCATATTATCGCTGTTTTATCAGACACAGAATCAACAGCTTTGCGTGTCCACAGGTGAAACACCAATAACTTTCTGACTTTCATCTTTAACTTAGATTTTACGTATGAGAAAATTTGTGATAATACAAACTTTTGCCTGTCTGAAATAATTACACGTAATTACAGTTGAACTTATTACCACTAACTAGATAACAAGGAAGTTTTTTTGGCAGACATCAGTCTTAATGCTATTATATTTAATTTAATTTTACCAAAAAAGAAGGCGAATGAGCCTGAATAAGCCTGTCTTCATATGTGTGCCTTAATGCTTTTTTATTTAATTTTATTTTACCAAACAAGAAGGCGAATATGCCTGTCTTCCACAGGAAATGAAGATCTTCTTTGCCGGAATTTGTTATCGTCCAGAACTTGTATATGTTCGAATTGTCTTGATTGTCTTGTATGTCGTGATACAGGTTAGTTAGGATGGTAGGGGCTAGATGGCGCTGCTCGTCTTAGTGTATTTTGTGCGGCTACTGAAGATGTCGGTACCAGCCTAGCCCTATTTAAATTGTTCATGTGTTTGCCTAGTTAAATAGTAAATACAATGGCTTGGTAGATCTATGGCTGATAAAGTTGCAAAATTATCGTTAAGTACATTGGTACATAACGACATGTCTGTAGAAAAACTGACAACCATTGGGTTGTCAGTTTTTCTACAGACATGTCCAGCCCATTGTCACTTCAACTTGCTTATTGTACGGACTATATCAGTAACTTTAGTTTTCTGTAGGATAACCTCGTTAAAAAGTTTATCTTTCAGAGAAATTCAAAGCATAACTCGCTCCATAAGTCGTGAACTAGCGCATATGTGCCCATAAAGTGTCCATACACAGGTAGAACGCATTGATCGTACACTTACCTACATCTTTAGGTATTGCGGTATAGGCGAAGAGAAAACTCTACTTAGTTTGCTAAATGCCGCCCTATGTAGTGATATATCTATATAGAAGTCTACATATATATCTAGTAACAGAAGGAAGAGTAATGTGTAGTGTGAGTATCTGGTCTACTTACACCAGATCTCCATTTCCTTGGTAGCGTGCATGGGTTGGTCGTTCGTGTCGTTGGTGACTTCGTTTGAAGCTTCGCAGTGGAACTTGACTCCGTTCTCGAACCTGGATGCTTCGAATGTCAAGTTCGATGTAGTTTCGATGGTAATATCATCCTGAAAAAAAAGGAAAGATGGGATTGGTACTGGAAAAAACCTTCTTCTTTAATAATGACCAATACAATCACTAGTAATTTTGTAAGCACTTTAGCAAGTTTTCCATAGCGAAGCATTGCTTCTTTGTAACAGATCTTGGCAAGCTAGGGTAGCTGAGAGATATTGCCATTATCACGACGCTTGGTAAGTGTATTAAACTTTTTTGACCATCATATCTACTGTGGAACGACTTGACCATCTTTATTGGGTTTAGGACCTTTATACTGACTAACCATGTTTTCAGCATCATATTTTACATTGAAAAATGGAGGCAGTTAGAAGGCATCTCCAGTCAAATTATTGTGATATATTTGTATATGTATTCAATCTATTTATAGAGAACGAGAATTTTAACATAAATACGGGTCAAATATCTTTATTCCTTCTTTTTATAGTTTGTAGTCAACGAACGCAATTACGTGATAACCTGAGTATATACCTATCGTAGACAGAACTGCGGTCACCAAACTGTTTGCTAAGCGTGGTGACTATGGCTGTATAGTACTCTCTTCGAGGGAGGCTAAAGTTCAGCAGTGGAATTAAGACGGGTTGAAGATGATGAGTCAACCAAAAAAATCACTGGCTTTTAAGTAAAACAACTAACCTAACCAAATTTTTTTAAAGGACTGTAATCTGGTAATATCAATTAGCCCACTTATTAGACTGTACTACTATATTCCTTTTCCATCTTATCTATGTAAATTAACTCCAAAAATACTATCATCAACGTGACCTTTAACTAACACAAAAACGTAATGTATTACTACATGAATTACATTTTAAATTCATTCAAATTTAGTCATATCTATTAAACAGCGATCTTAAATACCGTCTTAGTAGTTCGTACATTTGCATTGTAAATGCCCATTAATTAAATATGCATAGAAAGTAACGGCTCAAGCACCGTAATCGCCGTGTGTGCTTTTGTTTCGAATTAGGGCTTGAAAACGTCGCAGAGTTCCCAATTTAGTATCGATAGTCCCGGGATTGGGAGATGCTTAAAGGTATCAAAATATCAGTAATAATAACTTAAGGAAAGTGAAAAAACTATATATAATTATAAGTATAGACTCAGAATAGTACGAGTTTATTTTTTAATTAATTTACTAGTATTCGACGATGTATGTCTGATGTGATTACTTGTTGGCTGAAACGATTCCTTCGATTCTAGCAATTTACACCAACATGTTGTAACCACCAAAATGTTGTTTGGTGGTTATTGAACTTCACTGACGATATATATTTTTATATTAGGTAATTTATTTTGATTATTCTTTATTGAAGGTGAATAACATGTATTTTTATTACTGTGTAGATAATTAGATTCCTTAAATGTTTAAACTACCGGTTTGTTTACATATTTTTCGTATATTAAACTAGTGAATAGTTTATGGGACTCGGGAAAGTTGACCAATTTATTCGTTATTTTTATTTATCATATTGTGTTATTAACTACATTTTAAACGTGTATGTAACCTGTCTGAAAATAATATTTTCAGACAGGCTTCAGCATCATATTTGATCTAAAAAAAAAAACCAATTTACAACAAATTCTATTATATCTTTCTCTATAACTCACTATATATAAAAATCATACGACTGGATTAGAATTAAATTTCAAAATCCCGGAAATTTTCGTAGACAAGTAAATAATGAGGTGACATCACTATTTCTAATTTTATTTAGAAGTTTCTTTGAGTTGGTTAATTTAATTCTGTTGTTAATTGTCACTGCTTTTGTTAATATTGCTACAATAACTTTTTAGTTGTACTGGGTTTTTGAATGTGTTTGTGCAGCTTTGCTGGGAGTTTTTTAGTTTTAGTTGGTTCATTATTTAAAATTCTGTTTTAGGAAATACAACATTGAAAATTTTAATGGTTTATTTTGGTTAAAGAATTCTAGTAAAGCTAGTTATATTGTTAGCTAGATCCGTAGGAGAATAAGGGTCACTGACATAGCTCTACAAGGGGTGGTTCCTCATCCATCCACAATACACTTAAAATACGTCCCGTAAATAATTAAGCTTTCAACGCGCCTAACAAAATGAAGCTGAAATGGCTGAAAAGACATATAGCTCGAAGTACAGACGGCCGATGGAGCATAATGGTCAGAGACATCCACCTGTGCCTACGGTGAACATACGACTTAATAAAGTTCGCAGGGACTCAGTGGATGCAGGCTGCTAGCAATCGTTCCCACTGGTAATTGAGGAAGGCTATGTTCGTCATTGGACGGCAACAGTCTGATATGATGATGATAATGAGGTGTGGGATGAGACTCCATATTTTTTGCTGAAATTCTTGGATGTAGGTACCTATTGGTATATGATTTTCTCAGACCACATATTGTCATCAGCATTATGATGCAGCATTTCGTCACAATATATGTATTGTGACGAAAATATTATAAACAATCCAGCTGCGTTTTGTAGTTGTACCCTCTTTGCATTGCTACAGCTGTAACGCGATATACTGCACTTGTCAAATCCCACCGGTACTTTATGTTCTATCCGAGCCACTGGAGAAGTGTCCCCTTCGCACTCCCAACTTTTAGTTAACAAAGACCTTCCAACGCAGGTTGCTTAGGTTGTAGTTAATAAACAATCGCTTTTATGCCTGATGAAAAAGCAAAAGCATCGCGGCTGACAACATAAACATCCCACCGAAAAAAAGTACTTTTTGTGATAAAATGCAAAGAACATAAATAAAAAAAAACATAGATGAAAAGCAAAATTGCTTTTTATAAAGATGAAAAGAGTTGTACAAACAGTGAAAATGACATCCTTTATTATCTTATCATTATGTATTTAATATAAAATTCATACACCATACGAGGTATGTCATTATCGTATATTGTTGACAACACATTTATATTTTGGTTACATTAATTTTTTTTTTAAATAAACAATACGCCCTTTTGTTCGCGATTTTCCCATTGTTTTATATAAGCTATCGAAGCCCGCTATTAATATGATTAACAACCCCAAAATATCAAGATAATCCCAGAGTATGTTCCATTCACTTCACAATATTTAAAATTATTCAATATAAATAAAAATATTGTATTGTGTTTGATATTGTCAGTATTGTCAGCATTAATATCTTAAGCTCAGAAGCATAAGGTCGGATGTGCCATTATACGTCAGAACCATTCGTCGTGTGTGCCTTTATCGTAAAATGGCACTTTTTTTTTGTTGTCCGGGGGGACATTCATTTACGCATTTCCACCGCCGCTGCAGCGTATTCGCGCGCTGGCGGTGGGATATGTGGGACTCGCCCTCTCCATAGCGTGGTATGCTAAACCACGAGGAGAGGACTCTACACCACTAACACCCCCCAGACATCCACCGTTGGCGGGGGCCGGGTGCAATGCCGGGTGCAGTGGATGAGCAATCCGGTCCCCCAACGGCACCCGCGGCCAATATGGTACCGCGGGATCTCCTGGGCCACACTTTCAGTGGCCCATTTGCCCAATTATAGGGACGCCCAGAGTGTAGAGGCGTCCCAACTCCTCATGGGTAATTCGAAGGGAGCGGGGCCCATGTGCCCCACTCCCCGTGGCCGAGCCTAGGGCGGTATGCGGCGGGTTTCGGCAAGCCGCCGACGGCCAACACACCGTCTGCGGAGCGAACACCGTCAGCGTACTTTTTATTTTGTTTGACTAATTGATTGTTCGTGTATTTCGTTTAATCTCCAAAAAAAGTAGTACTGATTTAGTCACGACTTTCAGTGTTAGATAGCCCATTTATCGGCAAAGGCTATATTTAAGTACCTATGAACTTATTTCCTCGCGCGGAAACCTAGTTATTTATTTTATAACGGTTCTCCAACAATGAACTAATAACTTGCGTTTAACCATATTTGAGGACTACCTCAAATAGTACACTAGTATTCCCTCAGTAACAGAAAACCACATCATGCACAATATTTATAACTTAGAACTAGCTTAAGGCCATGTTATAATAGAAAATTACCCAAAACGCATAAGGGACACAAAAATCTATAAACTTTTATCAGTAATTCGAAACTTCAATGAAAACTAACGTAAGCAATGCTGTAAATCCATTCAAACTCCATTTTCCAGCAAACATTTTGAGATAAATCTTTGAATAAAGATAAAAAATAAAGCTTAATGCTAAGGGCAGGGTAGATCGATGTCCTACATTGAAGAGCTTTTCGCAATGAAAGAACTATGTCCTATTGATTTTCACCCTTATATAAAGAGTGCTGCTAAAATACATGCCGTCTCTTTAATTCTGAGAAATAAACACCATGACTTTTAATAATTGCTTATACTAATTGAAATTATTTATTTTTTGTAGAACAATCAATCTATGTATATTTTTAATAGAATTAAAAATTATAGATTAAAATGACTTCGAGCGTACTTAGAGGCACCCGTTAACTAAATCTAGATTAAAGTGTATTTTAAGGCACTCAGAGCTACTTTCCCTTACTACATTTTTTTAAACATGTCTATTTTATACTATTTTAAATTTAAATGTTACTCGATAGTAATAGTTATGGCAAGTCGTCCTGCTAAGTATAAGCAACGATTAAAAAGTCACAGTGTATATTAAACTAGATATATAATAGGTCCTATGAAATTTCCGTTTTGTATGAAAAAAATTAAACGATTTTTTTTCATGTATTTTTTATTTGTATTAATCTATACCCTAAGTCATCAATTCAGATAATTTATGTAAACAAATGTGATAACTGATCAAAAAAGTATCGTCTTAATGGTAATTCACATAAAATGGCGGAAAACAAGGTTAGATTTGCTTTTAAGTTCTGATTTTAAAAATAATAATTAAAAAATTATTATACCGTGTTAATTTTTATAAGTTTTCGGTTTTAAACAAAGTTATTAAAAAAAGAAAATTTTGTGGTATAAAATATTTTATGATACTGGTAACACTACCGGAGTTCCCAACATTCTCAAATTTCGTTTGACATAATTACAAAGTCGCGTCTTTTCACAACATTCGTTTTCTTTTCCCGGATAATACTATTCGCTGCGTCTTTGTTAATTGTGCTTTATTATCATCGTGTTAAGTGTTTCATCTTGTTGAAAAAGAACTTACTACTGTCCTGTCATTTTGACAATGACATTTCTTTGTTTACTTAAATTATCTGAATTGATGACTTAGGGTATAAGTAATCACCCATGCAATCAATGCATCTTTGCCAACGCAGTGGCAGTTTATTGATGCCCTTCTTAAAGAAATCAGCTGGACGGGAGGCAACAAATTCTTCTAAGGCATTTTGTACTGCCTCTCGGGTATTGAATTTTTTTTCCGCCAAGAAGTTAACCAAATTCTGGAAAAAGTAGTAGTCTGTAGGCGCAAGGTCTGGTAAGTAGGGCGAATGACGGAGAGCTTCCAACCCCAGTTCTTGCAACTTGGAGACCGTCTGCTGTGCGTGAGGTCGCGCGTTGTCTGGTTGGAGATGTGCCAGCTTCTCCATCATTGTGTTCAGTTCTTCACAGTACACATCTGCAGTAATGCTCACCCCGTTTGGTAAGAAGTTGTGATAAATCACACCGGCGCTAGACCACCAAACAGTGACCATCACTTTTCTAGGGGTAAGTTTTCGTTTAGGGCATTGTTTAGGTGCTGAACCAGGATCCAACCAATTGGCTGAGCGCTTGCGGTTATCAAACAGAATCCATTTTTCATCGCAGGTAACAATGTGGTTCAAAATTCCTTCATTTGTGTGTCTGTTGAGCAGTGCAAGGCACGTCTCGACGCGTACTTCGCGCTGGCGATCATTGAGTTCGTGGGGCACCCATTTGTCAAGCTTTTTTACCTTGCCAATTTGACGCAAATGGACCAATATTGTTTTGACGCTAACGTCGAAAGCTACTGCTAATTCAGCCGTAGATTGTGTATCATCAGCTTCCACAATCGCCTTTCATTCGTCATTGTCGACCAAGATCTTCGGATGACCGCGATGTTCATTTTTCAGTTCATCATTTTTAGAACGAAAGCGACCAAACCGATAACAGGTGGTGCGTTGGTTTGTAGAGCTAGCTCCGTAAATGTCGTTGATGTTGCATGCCGCTTGTGCCGCGTTGCTGCCACGACAGTACTCGTATTCCATAATAACTCGATTTTTTAACGTATCCATCATGACGAAAAATATTGAAATGCGATGAAAATGTAACAGTAATCAATAAACAAATGACTACTTTTGGAAAAAAAACATGTTTTTAAAATAAAATTAATTTGAAATTAGAATTCTTAGCCAAACAAAAAATATGTTCATTTGAAATGGCCAGTCTTGCAGAACGGCAATTTCATAGGTAAAGACCTAATATTATACATGTATTATATTATATAAAATACATTATACAATATTATTTATTGAATTATTTGATTAAACTACATAAAACAAATGCAAAGTCCCTTGTTTTTCGGACGGACATTATTTAGTTAGCCAGAAAGCTTTTGCTACTTCACCGGGCATAAAAATGAGAAGAGCTCCAGCGTATTTGTTTTTTAAACTACAAACTTAGCAACTCGCTCAATAAAGGGGTCTCCAGTAGAACTTGGATTTCGGCTCAGGGCGCTGGCGGGGGGATTAAGGGATTATGAAGTATAGATTTTTGGGGTCGTTTTGTGCAAATGTCGTTCTACGTTACAGTTCGCGGGCCGTTCGGACTTTGGGGTCTACGAGGGCATCGGTAGAGTGCAAGGCCCCATCAGCCCGCGAGACACTTGTGTATCGCTAGCAAGTTTATAAGTAAGATGACAGCGCGCCTTACGGGCTATAAACTGTACACTGACAATAACACCGTAATGTCTTGGCTAAATAATAGTCGGTGACTTATTTCACATAAACTAAAAACAAATACCTATTTTTTTTATTACACATACACTGTTAAAGGTCAGCCATAGACTTAGGTAACACCATATTTTTCGGTGAAAAAAATTAAGCTGGCTCTCTATATGCTCCGTTTAATCTGGGCTCTTTTATGTATCTGAAGTGAGATTTCAATAACAGGTACCTACCTTAATTAAGACCATGTAATTTATCTCGACAATTAAGGTATATTTGAATGTAATTAATCTCAACGTCGTTTTAAAATAATTGAATGAATTGAGAAATTCAAATGCTATAATTATTCCATTACAAAATAAAACGTTTTTGAACTAATATAAATCTAACAGTTATAATTCCTCAATCCCTCTGCCAGCGTCCGCACTGAGCCGAGGTCCAAGTCCCCTGTCGGACTTGGACCTCGGCTCAGGGCAGACGCCCTCTAGCGCAGGTTGCTAAATTTGAAGTTGATAAACCATTTAGTAACGTTGGAGCCATACTCTCCTTTATGCCCGGAGAAGTAGCAAAAGCCTCGTGGCTAACTAAAAAAAACAGCACTAAACGGATGTTGTAACACAGTGTAGAATTTAGTTATTGCACACTACTTGTTCTGTACCTATTCTTTTAAACCCCTCATGCTAAGCTAAAATGTTTGTGTTAAGAGTGGGTTCCCGTCGATAGTGCAACGGGTGGGGATCCAACCGGCGACCACACGATCGCAAGTCCGACGCCCTAGCCATTGGAGTACGACTGTAAGTTTTGAATTAAATTGTTCTATAGTGGTTGATCGAAACACTGTTTTTTAAATTAGCTTATTTTTAAGTTTACCTATGGTGGTAATCTACGTGGTGTACTGATGATACAAACTAGACAATTATAAGAACTATAATGGTTCATTGTAAATGTTCTTAATATAAAATCAATTTAAAATTATATTTTGTTCTAAAAATGCTTACCTTTTCCACGTCTTTGGTCTGCGATAGTACATGAAACAAAAAGAGATTGATTAGTTAGTAATTCAAATTTTAAAAATGTAAGAAGTGAAATAAATTTGGTAGGTGTGTCAAAAAAATTATCAGTAAAAGTTCAGTATAAGAAGAACCACTGGAACCACTAGAAGCTTTCTGCGGGGCGTAAGATTACGCACGTGACGACAGAGGAGCTATGCAGATCTTCGTCACCGCGCGATTTGCTTTGCGTCCCCGTGTTGGCGTTCTGCGACGATCCCCACGAATAAAGGATTCAATTCACAGTAGATCATCGTGGTAATTGTGAAAACCCGCTCTTTCCGACCCGCCGGAGAAGAGTGCGGCCGCGAATGCGACGCGTCCCCCCTCGTCCTGCTGACCCTTAGCTTGCAAAGAACCATCCGATGCCCTCGTAGACCCGAAGTCCAAGAGGCCCGCGAACTGTAAAGTAGAGCGACAGTTGCACAAAACTCCCCTAAAATACTAAAAGTCATAATTCCTCAATCTCATCGCCAGCGACCGCCCTGAGCCAAGGTCCAAGCCCCACAGTGGGCGCGGCGCCCTCTTGCGCATGTTGGTTAGTTTGTAGTTTTTAAACCATTTATTAAGGCTGAAGCTCTGCTCGCCTTTATGCCCGGTGAAGTAGCAAAAGCCTCGTGGCTACTTACGTATGTCAATACGAAAAAAAAAAGTAAAATCCGCGCTGTACCACAGAGAGAGTTATATATTGGGGAAAGACCCGCGCCTTCGCGCTGTTCAGCAAAATCTACGCGTCATCACCGCGCGCAAGTTTTATTAGTGTACAACCCACCATTGCAACCAAGCAGGTTTTTGTTGGTACAACAATACACAACACAGCAACAACTCTAAAATCTGCTGTTACGCGCTATGCGTCGGAGCGTGTTGCAATGGGAACACCGACTAACTTTTACATTTAGTATAGTATAAAATATACTAAATGTAAATAGGTATAACAAATACATGATACTTGACTTCGAAAATATGCGAAGCAGTATAATGTATTACTTTTATCAACACGCCGGGTTTTTGATTTTTATAAAAACGAGAATGTATAAAAATATTGTTTTAAAGTGTCGCTATTATTTTATCTCAATAAAGTTTCAAAATACTGTGATAAAAATATCACTTTGCACACACATCTCTTATCTAATTTGATTTGATTCAAAAATTTAATTCAAACCAACGCTTCAATAACAAATGATCTTATTTTATTTTCTCTTCTTATCAGAAAATGCAGACAATATTCTATTTAGATTTCAATCTGATATTTACAAAAACTTTTGAGATATAATTTAATTAAGTGCTATAAGATTGTTATCGCGTTTAGCAATTTAGAAAAGACATGTATTTATGTAATAAGCGTCGTGTTTATTAGAAAAATGGTTAGTCAGAAATGTAGAAAATGCACATTATGCCTGTCGTAATAGAGATATGTAGTTAATCACGTGACTTTGACTGCTTTATCGGGCATAAACTGTTCTACTAGTAACGTAGTAGTAGTAGTAGTTCTATACCTGTCGATTACTTTTAGAATTATTAAAATCGGTCATTGCAAAAATAAGATATTAAGAGTTTAAAAATGACAATCTAAATAAAATATTAATATAATTTGCGATACAACAACAGAAGACATTTCTTTCTGTAAGATTTTCGATTTCGGGTTGGATCGTGGCTACAAGATTTTCAAGACTATGTTCAGTTTGAGCCAATGTTTATTCCAAAATGTAAATAAAAGTCCACCCGTGCGAACACGGGGCGGACCGCTAGTTAATTGTACCTAATTAAATACTCGCGTGAACCGCGAGTATTTAATTCCGTTTTGGATTAATAATAATAATGTTTATTTTCGTAAATTATTTACATTGTGAACAGAATATGTTTACAGCAAATCCTTAAAATTATTCATGACTATAAGTTAGAGGCACAGTTTAGTGTTCTTCTATCCCATAAACTAGGATTCTATCTCAATGCTGCTTGAACTCAGTAATCTCAGAAACTACTGATGTGATTTGAAAAAAATCAAATTTAGCTAGCCCATTTATCAAGGAAGGCTATAGGCTATATTTTATCGTAAAGTTCCCACGGAAACGGAAGCTGAAACCGCACAAGGAAAGTTAGTATTGCTAGAAACGTCACTTACAAAACCACACCATTACAAAAATATTAAAAAGAAAATAACTTACTAAAATATTAACCGTTCCTCTGTAAATTTTATTTGAACGTAAGTATGTAAATAAAGTAAAATTTACGACTAAAAGCTTGGATTACAACGTTCGAAGTAAAACCAACTTTGAAATCACACTCAAGCGCAATTCAAAAATTGTTTCTTTTAACTCTTCTACATGTTTCGAGTCAAGTTTTGCGAAGTACAAATAATAAGCGAGGATTATTTGACTTAACTTTTCATTTTTGACGTTTAAAATTCCCCTTTAAGCGTTTAATTGGTTGGAATTTTCACTTTGAGTGTTTTTTCGCGTATTAGAGATGTATGGTGGTGGTATCGATAGCATTTATCGAAAATGTCGATAACCGTAATCGTGTTCGAGAAATCGTCATAATAATTTGACGTGAATTAAACCGGACTATAATAATAAATTGTGTCAACATAATTATATTTTATGGCATTGGTAGGTACCTTTAAATGGTTAGTGGCATATTTGTGAACTATATATACTTGTAATAAAGTTGAAAACCAATCTTACCAGATTGGTACCATCTCAGTGGTTACAGTAGATACTGCTGAGATTTGGTATTCTGGGTTCGATTACCACCCGGTAAAATTATTTGTATGAACTACAGGCAGTTGTTCTGAGTTAGGGTGTGCCTTGTGTCCGTGAATTGAGTGTTTGTAAAATTCCCCGCAACATACATACTGCCCATTTAAGCGTTAAGGTTTAAGTTCAGTGACAGTCTAATAATCTGTTTTAATGTTTACTAATTAGTAGTTTACTAATCAGAATTTTACTGGCAAACTGTAGAAATAGGATATTATTGGAATCGGATACATCATTTTAATTTTACGAAACGTACGGAATAATGTTTATGCAAATTTTAATGTGTCTATTATTTTGATATTGTTATACATCTGCATTTGCGGGTCCGCGGGTCTTTCATTAAAAATAAGCAATTATTTTGTACTTGTATTACTTGTTTTCTGTATTTGTCCTTTTTTGTTGAGACACAACTCAAGTGATAAAAGCTGTATTAGCAATAATTTTTTTTTTTAATTTTATAATTCATACCAGGTAATGTATGAATTTGCGCAAAGTAACGGATGCTCTTGTTTATTTAAAATAGTTAATGTTTACATAACATACGTAATCTATATTCACTTATTTCTAAGACAATCCGTCTTTTCTTCGATATAAATTATCGATATTGTAGGTACATAAAATATCCCATCCCTACGCTATAATCGGATCCTAGTGCGACTAAGTAGCTGCTAGTAAAGACGTTTTATTTTCGCCGCCATTTTAAGTATTATGTTTGTAAAATTCAGCATTTAATACTGTTTAAATACGTCAACAAGTCTGGCTTTTTAAAGGATTTGGATTTTATTTAGTAAAAACAGAAATGTTTTGAGCAACGTTTTAACGTACTTTCTGACTTACGGAGAATAGACAACGCCAGAAGAAAATATTTTATTTTACACAAAGATTATTATCCATACTACCTGTAGGTAGTATGGATAATAATCTTTGTTTGTGTTTGTACAAAAAAATTAAGCATGACCAAATTGTACCTATCTAATTTTAAGTTTAGTTTTAAGCCTTTTTCTGTTTTCTCTTTGTGTAAATGTTAAATAAAAACGTTATCTTTCTATCATTATTATATAATATGTATGGGAGTTACGTTGAGTTCAACTTCATAATTCTAGAAGAATAAATATATCACTTCCTCCTCTCTTCTAACTTGCCGTGCCCTACAGGATCGATAATTTGTACTGGTTTTATCTTTGTAATACCTTATTATATATAAATATGGTATGCAATAAATGCATATGAATATAAATAAATGTATATAGTCTTCCACGATAAATGGGCTCTGTCTTGCGCAGGTTGCTTAGTTTGAAGTTTATAAACCATTTAATATGCTCGCTCGCTCGCTCTGCTCGCCCTTTATGCCCAGTGAAGAAGAAACGGCTTCATGAACAACTAAAGGAATGTCGTTAAAAAAAAAATTGTAGGCAAGCTTGCACTTGCTCTATTTCGAGAACTGAATAGACATTGAAATTAATGCTCCATTTAAACCGTTTCCGAATATTACATTCACACCACTAAGTATTCGCAAAACGCTATTCATTATATTCATATGTTTAAATATATCAACATGTAGTACACATTGAATCGATCAAATGAATGCCGTGAAATGCAAGGATATTAATAGCATACGCTACGATCAACACTAAACCCCATCAAAATGAATACCTTTAAATAAAATTAATAGTACCTTCATTTTGGCTGATAGGGAAAAGTGTGGCCACAGTGTTAGCATTTGCGAGCAATGAGTATATAACTAGTTGGTGTATAGTAAGCTAGCCTTTTGAGTTTAACTGACGTAAAATCAGGCAGGTGACTCAAATTTAGTTAAGGTAATTTTTTTTTCAGCCTCACATATTAACGATTTGCCCATTTCATTGAATGTCGGCGTCCCATTAACGGTCTAGTCATCCTAATTAATAGCAGTGGATCTGCTATTAATTGGGACGGCTAGACCGGAAAAACTAGTAGACTATAGTCAACACGCTTGGCAGGCTGATTATTCTTATAGATCGCAGTATCTTTATGTTTGTTTTTTCTTTTACAGAACGAACGTTATTATACACATACGGTAACAAGTTTTTAATTCTCACTATATCTTAAATAAATATGATATTAAGTTTATTTATTAAAACAAATAATTGAGCAATATTATGCTATGTAAAACGTTTTTTAATAAGAGAAAAAAATCTTTGAATGGTACTCCTGTACAAATTCTTAAGGTAAAAGGCAAAAGTAGGAATGGATAAAGATATATCTAATTTTACTTCACCGGTCATAAAGCGAGCAGGGCACTACAAATCTTTGCACCAGATGTCAGGCATTAGCAGTTTCTGGTGTCCCCAATACTCACAGTATTATTAGCATATCATCACTATGGAGAAAGGATTCCTAAACAACCTTTTTTAAATGGTTTAAAACAACAAACTTAGCAAACTGTACAAGAAGGTGCTTTCTGAGAAGCTTGGACCTTGGCTCAATGTAATGTGGAGATAAGTCTACAAGTATACATAGAAATTTCCTAAGAGCAGCGATTTAATGATCTCTTCAAATTATTGCTTGCTCACTAACTTAAATAAATAAAAAATAACAACTGCGATGAAAATTTATTTAACTATGCAGCATGTCGATTGAAAATAAATTACCAGTTCCGCTCACACTAACACCCCGCCTTTACTATAGTGAATTAAAACGATTAATTATGAATAGCACAGGTGTTTCCGCTTCAGATAACTTACAGTTACGATGCGACTGTGGGATTTTTATACATATACATAAATGTTAACTGGAATTTAGCAAGGTTATGAGGGTAATAAAAATATATATAAACGTAGACAACCGATTGGTAATTTGTATTTGCCAAATCATTAATAAAAGTGACTAAACCAAATCCCTTTGGACATGCCCATCTGATTATGTTTTGCCGGAACGTCTCGATGATGCCGCGCTGAAACCGGCAGAAGAATACCCTCATGAGTTTGATATGCTGGGTCTGCTCAGTATTGGATCCGATGGTCATCATCAGCCTGTTGTAGTTCATTGCTGAACATAGGCCTCCGCCATCGATTTCCAGCGGGAACGATCGCTAGCGGCCTGCATCCACCGACTCCCCGCGACCTTTATGAGGTCGTCGGTCCATCGTGCAGGCGGTGGTCCTACGCTGCGCTTGCCAGTTCGTGGTCTCCACTCGAGAACCTTTCTGCTCTACCGCCTATCAGTTATTCGAGCTATGTGTCCTGCCCATTGCCACTTCAGTTTGCTAATCCGTTGAGCTTTGTCAGTGACCTTCGTTCTCCTGCGGATCTCTTCATTTCTGATTCCATCACGCAGGGAAATGCCTAGCATAGCTCTTTCCATAGCTCGCTGAGCGACTTTGAGCTTTCTTATGAGGCACACAGTAAGATACCACGTGTCAGGCACTGAGGTATTTTGGACGAGAAGATCTCCCCAAGCTTCCCAAACGCTGTCCAGCCGAGTCAGATTCGATTATGGAACTCTTTCTCTAAGTTGATCCTACCTAGTTGGATCGTTTGACCTAGATATATGTATTCGGTCACAACTTCGAGAATGGAGTTCCCAACGGCTATAGAGTTGGGCACATGGGCGTTGTGCTTGACTCGTCTTGCCCATGTTCATTCTAAGCCCAACTTGTTGGGAAACTCCATCGAGGTCATTGAGCATCTGTCCAAGGTCCTCCAGCGATTCTGACATGATCACTATCATCATCATCATCAGCCCGTTTAATGTCCACTGCTGAACATGGGCCTCCCCCCGGGGGAGGGTATTTGCCATAGTCACCACGCTTGGCAGGCGGGTTTGGTGACCGCAGTATGATGTTGTACCACATAAGGAAACGCTGCTGTCCGTGCCTTGATATACGATTATTATAGATGATGTTATAACAATCGGGGCCAACGGCTTAACGTGCTTTCCGAGGCACGGAGGGTAGTGTCCTTCAAAAAACCAGACCCGGAAAGAAATCTTAGAATTTATACAAAGATTTCTTGTCCGGCGTGGGGATCGAACCCACGACCTCCGAGATTTAAAGCGAGCCAAATACCGCTACGCTACAGAGGTTGTTCAGATCACTACGTCGTCGGAAAATCGAAGGGGAGTGATGTCTTCGCCATTTATGTTGATGCCGTGTCCTTGCCATTTAAGAAGCTTGATGGCGTCCTCCAGAGCAGCCGTAAAATATTTGGGAGATATGTCTGGGTCTGTCTAAATAACTAAATATAAGTCGAAATAACAAATACCTGTAATAGGCTTACGTGACTTAACATTTTGTTTTAAACATAGTTTTTAAAGATTTTAACGTTCGTTAAGCGATATAAGTCTCTTATCATCAATAGCCTGTATACCGTCCACAGCTGAACATGGGCCACCCTCAGTTAGCTGTTGTCACCTGTCAATGACTATACAAAGTTGATACGACAGAGGGTTTTTCCTTTAAAATGCCTATACTAGGTACCATTTCCAAGCTCTGTACCAAAAATCAATTAAATAGGAGCAGTAGTTTAGTCGCAAATGATTTTTTAAGTTTTTGCGCCGTTTGAACACGATGTATATCTTTCCTAACAGCTGATTATGTCTACGCATAGGTCATGCACCTTAAAACGATAAATCTGAGTATAACCTACGATGCGTTGTTGCCGCTCTGACGCAAATCATTGCAAAACATTCGTGCGTAAAAGAGATGGAAATAGGTCAGTGTGTTGTTATTGCATTCTAGACATTTCTAGATCCTTGCGATCGGTAGGTGGGGCGCCTCAGTGCGCCGATGCTATCCTTTTGGAACGTACGTGTTACGTAACACGGAAGTCCGCTTTTGTTTTGCCAAACTCGCGCGCAGACAATTGTGATTTTGTTTTGTTATTGTGATAGGACACTAAATAAGTTTAAGACATTATTTCTTTTTTTATTTTGACAGGACACGTAACTTGGGATTATTATTATAGTGTTAGTGTTTTTATTGTGATCGACTGTTTTTTTATTGTGATAGGACACGTAATTAAACTTTTTGTGTGTGTGTGTGTGTAATTAAAGTTTTCAACAATATTTTAGCATTTCACAAATTAAAGTGCTTAGCGACGGACAGTGATTTAATTAGAAAAATAAATAACAATATTCTCCGTCGGTATAATTTGTGCATTAATGTGAATGGTGGACACATCGAGAATTTAAAAATTTAGTGTTTTTGTTGTGATTGTTGTTGTGTGCGTACCTACTTCAAAACCTTACCTATCATAAAAGCCGGCGCGAGCGGAGGCCTAAGCGCCCGCCCGCGTCACCACCGGCCGCCCGCCTTGACACAAGATAACACATGCAGCGCACCGGCGGCGCGCGCGCGACTTTGCCGCTTTGCTAGGTCAGTGAAATTTATTTACAAAGGGTGGTTACGTTTTACTCTGATTTGTAAGCTATTTAGTTTGTTTGAAAGAAAAAAAATCTCAATTTGGTTGCATTTTATTTTTATACCGTATCGGATTAATAAAAAACACGTATAGTAAACGTAGCGTAATTTAATGCCCATCTGTCATATCAACGTTGTATATCTATAAATATAGTTAAACACATAGCTTTTGCTCTTCACCTGACTTGTCACCTTATGCCTGAATAAGGTGACCTAGTATGTAGCGTTATACGACGACAAGCCACCCGCGCTACTTCCGTTTTCTTGAGAAATTCATAATTAAATATAGCCAATGTTACTCCTGAATAACGTAGTTTTCTAACCGTGAAATCATGTTTAAAATCGGTCCAGAAAGTCCTGAGCCTGTTCAATGCAAACAAAAAAAAAATTAACTCTATATTATCAGTATCATCATCAGCCCCTATAAATTCCGCTGCTGAACATGAGCCTATAGGCGGGTGATACCCTCCTTGTGTCCTCACAACCTCCGAGGCGGAAAGCGAGACTTCTGCCGCTACGCCACGGAGATTATTATAAAATTACTTAAAAAATAAGAAATCCTATTATCAGAACCTAACCAAACTCTCATCAACCCACCCCTTCCAATGAAAAACGAATCATTGAAATCGGTTGGCGTGATATTGAGTTATTTGTCCATTTGTCGCGCAAAAACTTACTTACTGTAAATCTAAGACTGATATGGTTTTATCATGGGTGCCATTGTTAGGAATGGGACCAGACGGGAAGCACTAGCTTTAAAAAAGGTTCATCTTGTTAAAAGTCTTAAGGTACCAAACATTACAAAAAAATACAGACGAATTAAGAGCGTCCTCTTGTT
Source organism: Nycteola revayana (assembly GCA_947037095.2). Classification (NCBI taxonomy): domain Eukaryota; kingdom Metazoa; phylum Arthropoda; class Insecta; order Lepidoptera; family Nolidae; genus Nycteola; species Nycteola revayana. The sequence continues at coordinate 11,356,253 of OX344841.2, read as the reverse complement.
AAAGTCGGTTGAAAATATTTAGTATAAATGAAGTGTATTTCTGAAAGCCCATACGTAACTTATTAATATTATACCGTGTTATAAAGTACCTAAGCGTTCTATGCACGTAGGTGATAAATTTTAATAACTTCACATGTAACATTAATCGCCTCAATCCCGTTATATCGGTGGCGCCTTTAATTAAAACATCGCACCGGGAAAATTCAATTCTGCAAGAATAAGGTTAACATCGAACTAATTTTGCCTAGAAATGGTACTGTCGTTTTTTTCTCGCGCGTCAAAACTCCAACTTATATACAGGAAAAAACAAATAATTTTTACGCAGTCCCATTCCATGTCCTAATAGCCGTGTGGTTCTCGGCTTAGAATAGACCACCCATGTCTACCTATGGGTGTCGTAAGAGGCGACTAACGACAGCTGATGGATGAGAAGCAGCATTTATCTTACTGCGATTACCAATCCGCCTGCCAAGCGTTCTGATTATGGTAATATCCCTCAATGATTCTGGCTTGCCAAGTTTTTTTAAGAGGAGGGTCCATATTCAGCATTGGACGTAAACAGGCTGTTGAAGAAGAAGAAGCAGGCCATTACATGCATTTTGCGTTAGGTAAAGATAGGTACATTGTGATTCTGTCGCGTAGCTATTTAGATATCGATATGCCCTTTTTTATTTGTACCGTGCAAAGTTTATAGATGGCAAATCATGTAAATTGCATAATAATGAATCTAAACGTCCTAAGTCTTCACTCCCGTCCCGGCAGCGACTGTCCTGAATCAAGGTCCAAGCCTCACATGAAACATTCTCTATCAAAGGATAAAGGGTTTAAATCAATCAAGGGTTTTATAAGGCTGAATTGTTGCATGTACCTTGATGGCCAGTGAAGTTGCAAAAGTCTTACTCCAAAACTACAAATGTCTGTTCGAAATAAAATTATGCAAGTGAATTTTAAAGCAGTTTCTCCAACCTGGGGCCAATACCTTGCCGCAATGATCTTTTAGATTATTGATGGAGCTTTATGCTGAAGCCAGTGCCCATTTATGGTGCATGAAATTGTAGTAGAAAGCATTTATTTTTATTTTTTATTTCCTTGTATGTGCCGTAAATAAATGCACTTTATTTCTTTCAACCGACAAATCTTTCAGGCTTAGCGGCTTAAGTTTCGTTTTTAAGTTCGTGGAAATCCTACACCAGACAAAAAAAAAGTTTGTGTAAAATTTAAGATTGCCTTGGACAGTACGTTAAGCCGTAGGTCCCTATTATTATAATATCATCGATAGCAATTGTAAGCAAGGAACAGGCATCAGCGTCCCTGTGTATTTTATTACGGAATACCGCGGACACAATACGTCCTAACAAGCGTAGTAACCATTGCAAACCCCCTTCTTCAAGGAGGAGGCCCATGTTTAGCAGTGGACTTTATACAAATTGATGATGATATTCGACAGATCGAGTAAGAGCACGTAAGATTTTTCAAATATAAGATCTTTTAATTTTTTTTAAAGACAACTACTTTGGCACCATGTCACAAATGTATCGCGGGGGACCTAACTAGCACTAAAAATACGGACACAAAGCCTCAGAACAAATATTTGTGGATCACAACAATAAAATTGTCCCAAGTGGAAATAGATCCCAGAAGCATCTACCGTAAACACTAAGCCTCCGGTGGAGTAAGTTTTGTTATGTTTTTTGTACATCTATACTAATATATAAAGCTAAAGAGTTTGTTTGTTTTCTTGAACGCGTTACTACTCAGGAACTATTGGTGTTTTTTGTACATCTATACTAATATATAAAGCTAAAGAGTTTGTTTGTTTTCTTGAACGCGTTACTACTCAGGAACTATTGGTCCGATTTAAAAAAATATTTCAGTGTTTGCCAATACCTAATAATGCCATTTATCGAGGCTATAGGCTATATTTTATTATGAAGTTCCTACGAAAACGGGAGCTACGCGAGTGAAAGCGAGCGCGTAAAGTTTCAAACTTTCGTTATCAGTTTGTTTGTCACTTCCATAAGCCACACATCTCAGTTCGTCTAATGGGTGAGAGAATTAGGTCGTATCTGTAATTTTTCATTCTGTCACCGCGAGTTCTTTCACAGGCGGTAAGTCGATGCCGGGTGTAGCGATACCAGGTAACGAATAGCCCTGGATTATGGGGAGCCGTATAGAGAAGACATTTAACGGTGGATTAGAGAGTGAAATTATAGGTAGTGCAATGAAATGGTGAGTGGTGTCTATGAAAAAAGGAAAGTGAATGCAGTTGATGTGACATGGGTTATCAGCGGCGTAATACGACACACTTTTGGGACCAATCTTAGGCCTCGTTTACGGAGACGCGGGGCGCCGCGCGGCGCGATTTGCGGCGCGGCCTGCACTGAAATCAAACACATGGCGTTGTATGAGTGCGAGTGAGATGCGAGACGGCGTCTGCGTAAACAAGGCCTTATTATACCTACTGCTAGAATACGGAAGCTAAGTTGTCTTAAAATATTCTTGATATGGAAATCAATTCAATGATTTTTGAGATAAACACCCTTAGAAAACTGACACTAAAAACTTGCTGGCTACTCTTCAATTGGTAAATTTAATTTGGTTTACATAAATGCAAGTTATTATTTCTCATAATCCACTAACATCGTCAGTATACAGAATACTATCTACAGTTAAAGAGAAGGCATATATTTTGGAACACCTTATCAACAAAAGAAGAAATTGATAATTATAATTGGCCATAACACAAAGAACCTACCTTATTACACAACGAGTATTCGAATACTTTCGACATAGCAACATACAATATTTTCTTTCATCCAAATAATAATATGAATGTTAGTCAAAGTATTTTGTTCATTTTTTTATAAATATATTAGCTTACGATATCGGCTTGTTACATTTAATATATTCTGTTATAAAAGGGAAAGATTTTAGATAAAATTTAGGTTGATTACAAATGTTTTGATGAAAAATAACTTTAGGTATACATACAGATTTTTTAGTTGTTGCTAAGTAATTAGCAAGACGATTGCCTCCAGAATTGATCCAAAGATTCAAATTCATTCATAATTCGTAAAAAAATCGACTTAAACAAAAAATATATTCCAAAACAAATTGATGCGACTTCTCTGTATGTCTGTCTGTCACCAGGCTGTATCTCAAGAACCGCGATAGCTAGACAGTTTAAATTTTCACAAGTGATGTATGTCTATTGCTGTTATAACAACAAACACTAAAAATAAAATAAAATATTTTTAAGGGGGGCTCCCATACGACAAACTTTTTTTTGTTTTTGCCCTTTTTTGCTCGATATCATTAACCAACAGGTAGGCACTTGAAAATAGTACGGAACCTTATGGCGTTTGGCATAACATGGACAGAATGCGTGCTGTAGGCATCGTCAATAAGATGTTACTAGAAAAACAGATACTTTAGTCGAAGACTAAAGCTTCTTCCTTTTGATCGCGTTCAACGTCGCGCAGCTCGAATCATCGCCGGCGACGAGGTTCCCACTAATCGGCTTGATCCTCTTACCTTGCCGAGAGACGTAGCGTCTCTTTGTATTCTCTACCGCATTTATCACGGGGAGTGCTCTGAGGAATTGTTCGAACTCATACCTGCCGCTGCTTTCCGTCTTAGATCCACTCGCCAGAACTTCCACCAACATCACCTGGATGAATGGTTGTCCTCCACCGTGCGTTTCTCGAGAAACTTTTTACCGCGCACGACCTCTCTGTGGAATCAATTAAAAGCGGAGGTATTTCCGATCCGGTATGACATGGCAACCTTCAAGAAGCGAGCCTATTCCTTTCTTAAAGGCCGGCAACGCACTTGCGACTCCTCCGGTGTTGCGAGTGTACATGGGCGGCGGTGATCACTTACCATCAGGTGACCCACTTGCTAGTTTGCCTCCCTCTTCAATAAAAAAAAAAAAAAAAAAAAAAAAAGTCGAAGACCAAAGTCGAAGACCAAAGCCGAAGACCAAAGTCGAAGACCAAAGCCGAAGACTAAAGTCGAAGACCAAAGTCGAAGACTAAAGTCGAAGACCAAAGTCGAAGACCAAAGTCGAAGACCAAAGCCGAAGACTAAAGTCGAAGACCAAAGTCGAAGACTAAAGTCGAAGACCAAAGTCGAAGACCAAAGTCGAAGACCAAAGTCGAAGACTAAAGTCGAAGACCAAAGTCGAAGACTAAAGTCGAAGAACAAAGTCGAAGACTAAAGTCGAAGACCAAAGTCGAAGACTAAAGTCGAAGACCAAAGTCGAAGACTAAAGTCGAAGACTGAAGTCGAAGACTAAAGTCAAAGACTACAGTCAAAGAATAAAGTCAAAGACTAAAGTCGAGTATAAATAGTAAGAAAGTGCAAATTCTTATCTAAAGTAGGTAGAGCTACGAAAAAACCGCGCGGATGGCCTTGATTAATATAACAAAATGCTAGTTAAATAATACTAGAACAGTAGTGTTTGCTAAAGTTTAAAACAATTACTGTAATAGACAGACATCTAGAAAATGCGGTGCATTTTTCATCTTTCGTTTTTCGTATTGTATTATGTAAGGCTAAAGCAAATACCTAGCGATAAATGAAAAGAGTACTTTTATAAACTACGGGACTGCTTAAGGTGCAACGTCGCATTTTAGGTATTTCACGAAGAATTTGAAGGGAATGGTCGTTTTTTATTTCCTGTTCCCGTAGAAACATCATAATGAAATATAGCCTTGGTTATTCAGGGATAATGTTTCATTCTAATATGGAAAGAGTTATCGCAATCCGTCCGGTAGTTTTTGAGTTCATTTGTAACAAACAAAAATACAAAAATCTTTCCTCTTATAATATAATATATTATACACTGATAGATTAGTATAAATATAGAGATAAATAGATATTTTGCGAATGCAAAAGACAAAAACGGGTCTATATTCATTAATTCCTAAAAGTTGTTTTAAATACTAACGTTACAAAATTTAGATAGGTGATATAAAATAAAAAAGTTTATTTCATCACTTGATTTTCACAATATTTATCTTAATCTAATAATTTTTTTTTTTAATAATGAGTTCCAAATGTGATAAGTGTTTTCGATGACGACCGTAATAGTATAAACTGTGCTATAGTTGCCAGCGTCCTCCACCCTAATTTTGTTACAAATAATATTTTTTAAGCTCATAAATATAAGATAAAATAAAATAATAATAATTAAAAATCTATTACATTTTTGTTTTGACTTCATTTGCACATAAAAGGTATAAACAAAACTTTCCCTCAAGAAGATGGCAATTATTTATGTATAAGGCAAAATGAGCTCTAGCGCAATACAAGATAATCTGGCGCCCTAACACAGGTTTGAAGTAATTTTAGTTTATTATTATAAATATTATGCTTTTAAAAAATTGGTCTATTTAACCAACAAAAAAAATATAAATTTGAGTATTAGCAACGACTCACAAATAACCAACAATTGACGTAGAAATCGGTGAACATACATAAAAACCGGCCAAGTTCGAGATTTTCAGTTCCAAGGGACAGTAGACTGAAATTTCAGCTTGATAGGTATCAAGCTGAAATTGATGATCCTGAGAAAAAGGGTAATAATAATAGACAGACAGACGGAAGTACCCTAAGAAAAATATACAGTCGAACATAGAACCTCCTCCTTTTTTTAAATCAATTAATATTACATAGAGAGGCATGGCACAAGGGTAACTACTACTTATTTCTATTAGAAATTTCTGTCAGGAGTCATCGATTAAGTAATATACCTACTACTAAATCGCTAACGCTCCTAGATCGTACCAAATATACCGCGACCTTTGTGAATGAAAATTGAAAAAAATTGCTCATTTATTTTTTGTAGGCACATTAATATGCCCATCATCTATGCTCATTACAGCGGGCATTCAAAATTACTGCACCTCAATTACTTAAATGGCATAGTTATTATAATATAGATCACTGCGATTTAGAGGTAATGCCAGTTTTTGTTATGCAACTGAGTTATTTTCATACATTTAAGATTTACATCGTTTAGTATTTTTAATGGTGGCCGTGTGGTATCCGGCTTAGAATAGACCACCCCATGTCTTCCGTGGGTGTCGGATGAGGCGACTAAGATTCACCTGATGGATGAGCAGCAGCATCTATCAGCTCAAGGATACTCGCTTTCTTATTGCGATTATCAATCCGCCTGCCAAGTATGGTGATTATGGAAATAATTCTCAACAGCCCAGACTTGCTAAGGTATGTGAAGAGGACGCTCATGTTTAGCAGTGAACTTTAAGGGCTGCTGCGTAAGTAAGTAAAGTATTTTTTAAAAGGAAAAGTTAAGAAAGTCATTTTGAAATTTGGATCCTTTATATTGTAATCATCATCATCATTAGCCCGTATAACAACCACTACTGAAAATGGGACATTGTAACACACAGGGAAACGCATCTACCCGTTGTTCCCTGGTGTTATGTATGCTGTTGTTATCTTTCAATTGTCCCACCAGATTTTGAGAGTTAAGGAATAGAGAACCTACCTGTACCTACCTGTTTTAGCACACACACACACTAGTTTACTGATTAGATGACGGCTTAAGTAAAACATAGAGGTATTATCTTCCACTGAGTTCAATGCCAAAATATGACATTATCCGTTTTAATTGAGGTATCGATAGGATAGGCTTACTTTGAACATTAATGTCAAGTGCCATCCAAAATAATTGAAATTTTCTGTATCAATTATTTAAAAAAAGCCTATATCCCCATTCTTCTCTTATTAATAACACATTATTGTTTTAGAAACTTAAACCAATTTAATTACCAAATGATCAATATCACCCCATTTTGCGGTCTAATCTATTTTTTTTAGCTTATCATCGTTTTTGTAAAACACGATATTCCTCGACCCCTAAGCCGCGGAGATAAAATAACGCACCCCCGCACCCCCAACTTCCGACGTTTCGTCATACTTTTTGTCAGTGAGTAAAAAGAAAAAAGTCGAAAATTTCAAACTTAAATGCTTAGTGACTTTAACAAATAAACGGAGAAGAAATTAATCCGACCATTCTTCACTGTCAACCGGTCGCCACAAAAACTGCGCTGGTATTATATAATCATCAATTTACCAAGTATAGTGTAACAAAGACATGTAATACAGAATTTTGAGTTTTTGGGAAATATTTTTTATGGATAGTGTGTTGAATTCTGCTAACGTTATGGATGTGAAAAATTTGAAAAAAATATGCCTGTGATTTTGAATATTTGTTTTGTTTTAACAAATCGGAAACTTGGCACGGAGCTTTGTAACGTAGATTGACATATTATATTTATTGATTTATGGCAAAATACAATAAGACAGAAAAACAGCTATATACGACGGTACTACTTATTTCTTAAGTGATCTGATCAAGTACACCTGTGATGTCACAGGGTAGAAAAATTTAAAGCTTGTTAGTAGATATATTTACATAAATAACTACAAGCCTAACTTGTTTTCAATCAGATTTTTGAGGACTTTGGTATTTTACCTATTACGAAAGTAAGTTAGTTCTTAGCCGTGAACTGAACCGATATCATGATCGTGAATTCGGAAGTCTTCAACAAATAAATTAGTGTAGGTGATTTTTTTTCTTTTTTTTAACTAAAGGGGCCGGCTGTCATGCTTTTCGCATCACATATATTGCCAATAAAAAATATCTACTAAGAACAATTGTCACGAAACATCGATGTAGAGTTCCTATGTTGTCACCAACGTCTTAAAACTTTGCCAACGCGAATGTTTCAAGTTGAAAACATTTTTCCATTTAAAATTCAAGTAACAAAAGGCGCAAAAGATCTAAAAGGTGCCAAACTTTGCAATACCTAGCAGAAATATAAAATTGCGACGCCCCGCCATTTTCATTTGTGAGAATTATTGAATTTGAATTATTGGAGTGGCCACCTTGGGACAAAAGTGTGGAGTTTACTTTTTGTTTTTCTATTTTGTTTATATAAAACTTCATCAGTTTTAATTCCCTTAATTTTTAGTTTTATTTTACTTGGAAATTATTTAAAATAGAATAAAATATTTTAAGGAATTGTATGTTATATATATAACTGGTAGTATTTAACATTTGAATATTAGACAGTAAGGTTCTTGAGATTTAATAATGGTAAGCCCGGGGAAGTAGCAAAAAGAACGTGTAATTTGAAAATAAGTAACAAAAAGCATTGGAGGTTTTATTATTGTCAGTAACTTTATTGACATTAATCAATATAGACATATTAAGAAAGATTATCAAAAAGGTTATAACATAAATATACCCAGAAAGTAGTTTTAAAAGCGATATGATCCTCGAGTACGATACAGCGCCGGGTGAACATTGCTAGTCAACAGATGCTTTCAACATTCTGGGAACTACACCCAGTAGCATTAAATAACTTTTGGAAATAAGTTTTATTTTATTTTATCGGTTGTTTAAGCAAAATGTTTGTAGAATGCACGTAATAAAAAAAAATGACTCATAATGTCAACTATTTGTTAACTGACTCAACAATTTTAGATGTAAATTAATTAATTACAAAAATGTTGTTTTAACACTTTTTTCTTAAATAAATGTGCTAAAATTCCCTTTTTTCAACAAATACACAGTTCATTTACACACTTCAAATGTAAAATTAGTAATTCGCCTTAGGCTGATGAATAAACGTTGGCAACGCTAAAATATTTCGCGTTCAAACGCTGTTCAGTTTAATCCATAAATCCATGATGATGAAATGTTATAACAACCTAGAAATGTAATGAAATCGTTCTTAATCTACTGCCTTCGTTGGTGTTTAATCCTCGCTCCTATACTTCATATTTCACTTTAAATACAAGGGATTTATGTTTAGTAGCATAATATATTAGATGTTATATCAAAGGTGTGATGTAAATTCGACGTTAATACGAAATATTGTAGTTTTTATTCGAGGATAAAACTTTCATGAATTCAAATACTTTACATCTAGGTACCATGCACACTTAAAATTATACCTCAATACTAAGATCTATTGAATAACTCTATGATTTCATGAAATAAACATATTTTTTTTGTTTACATTACTACCAGAGTTTTTGCACACACTAGTAGATATTCTTGTTAACCCCTCGTGCTAAGCTAAAATGCTTGTTTGATGAGTACCCACTCGTAAAACCAGCATTTTATCACGTCAGTAGTGCAATCGAACCGGCGGCGACCACATGACCGCAAGTCGGACGCCCTAGCCATTGAGCTGGGGCCGGTTATTATTCATTTCACGCTGACTTTCTTAATGCAATGTAAAGTTCAGATTGAGTTTATCCTTTCTAATATTTATTTGCTACGATTTCACGCTTAAACCGCTGAACTGATTTTAATGAGATTTGATTCAGGGATAGATTAGACCTTGAAAAATATCTAGATACTACTTTTTATTGCTAGGAATGCTTATGCCATATTAAAACAATATATATAAAACTATGTTGAAAATATAAACAACTTGATGTAGTCTTGTCTACTCTATTCATTTCGTAGTCCGAAGTTCGGAAAACTGTAGCAGGTGGTCACTGAAAGAGAGGCTTGTTCTGTGTGTAACACAACTAACTGTATATAGAAGTACCTAAAAAATCTATAGTAATATAATAAAGCTAAAGATTTATTTGTTTGCTTACTTCGCGCTAATCTAAGTAGTTACTGGTCTGATTTAAAAAATCTATCAGTATTAGATAGCCAATTTATTGAGGAAGGCTATAGGCTATATTTAATTATGAAGGTCCAACGGGAACTGGAGTTAGCCGGGTGAAACCGAGCGCGGAAAGCTAGTATTATATGAAGCTGCAGAGTTTGTTTGTTTGGTTGGACGCGTAAATCTCAGGAAGTACTGGACCGATTATCGAGGAATCCTACTGGAACGGGAGTTACGTGGTTGTATTACCTTATTATTTCTTCACCTATAACCCCCCCGTTAATTTCTATTTTATAGAGTTGTCGTAATGAGTGACATTTAGAAAGCACCCATTATTCATCATCCCGTATAACATCCACTGCTGAACATGGGCTTCCTCCCGATGGTGGGTTTTGCTATATTCACCTCACTTGGCAGGCCGGTTGGAAACCGCAGTATTCGATTGTTATAAATTATGTTATAACAATCGGGCTCAACGGCTTAACGTGCTTTCCGAGGCAAGGAGGATAGTCCCTCAACCAACTTAAAAAGAAATATTAGAATTTACACAAACATTTATTGTCCGGCTTGGAGATCGAACCCACCACCTCTTCAGTCTGAAAAGAGACTTATAACGCTAAGGCACGGAGGTTGTCAACCATTCTAAATTACTAGTAAATATCACGGTAAATTAAATTTGATACCTAATTACAATTCACCTAACTTCCATTAAACCACCCCATCAAATAATTAAACGCACAATTTCCTCTCATTAATACAGTTCAATATTTGACTTGCTCAATTAATTACGGTACCCTAAAATTATTATTGTTTTACTTGTCAAAAAGTTAGTTCATTTCCTTCAACGTTTTCAGGTAAAAACGGCATGTCGGTAGTGATGTTTCGACAGTTTTATCGTACGAAAATCTACCTTTTTGTAAGGTAGATAGAGTAAAATGTTGTTACTATTGACGTGCAGTTTGAATAAAATGTTAAATGGTCTACAGCATTATCGTACGAAAATAAGCTTTATCATTAATAAAATAAGGTAAGTTATTATTGTTTTGTAGTTTTTGTTAAATGTGAAATGGATTGACGTTGACTGTAAGCGTGCTATTTCGGAAATTTCATTCAGTTTTATCGTTTTATGAACGAAGTTATGTTTAAAATAGATTCCCGAGCGCGGTTTCATCCGTGTAGCTCTCGTTCCCGTAAGAATTTCACAATAAAATATAGCCTATAGCCTTCCTTGACAAATGGGCTATCTAACACTGAAATAATTTTTCAAAATGGACCAAGTAATTACAGAGATTAGCGCGTTCAAGCAAATAAACTCCTCAGCTTGATATATCTATACTAATATTATAAAGCTGCAGAGTTTGTTTGTTTGAACGCGCTAAACTCAGGAACTACAGGTCGATTTAAAAAAATCTTCCAGTGGATAGTCCATTTATTGAGGAAGGTTATAGGCTATATTTTATTACGAAGTTCCTACGGGCACGGGAGCTACGCGGGTGAAACCGCGCGTGGGAAGAAGCTATTAAGTATAAATGCATAATGCCTACTTTCTAATCAGTCAATATTTTAAAACTGTCCATGATTTTCCATAGAGCAGCTATATAAGTCTTGCTGTAAGCTTCGGAGGTCTTGGGCTCGATCCCCACGCGGGGCAAGAATCTGGTCGATCTATATATACTTTTTCAATAGGATTATAAATTTCAGATTATAATAACTTGGAACGCGCCCTTTCATACAACCTTAATTATCTTTTATCACAAGGCACTAGAGCTCATTGAATTGATTGCATCATGTGAATTTATCTCAATGCCCTCAAAAAGACGTCTAAAGGACATTTTTTTTGTAAAAAACTTCGATAGTAATACTGATGGCAATAATATAAAATCCCAGAATATCAATACGAATATTATAAAGAGGAAAGATTTGATTGTTTGTTTTCGTTGAATAGGCTCCGAAACTACTGGACCGATTTCAAATTTCTTTCACCATTAGACAGCTCCGTTATCTAGGAGTGACATATGCTATATTTAATGATGAGGTTTCTACGGGAACGGGACCTACTCAGGTGAAACCGCACGCGAGAAACTTGCGACATAAATTATGCTATAACTGACATCAACAAGTATTAATCTACAAATATCTTAAATCACGATATCACATACAAGACCAATTTCCCAACTAATATGACAAATACTTATTTATTTTCTCACATAAATTACGCCGACACTACATATGTAAGGTGCTTCCAATGTATGTGCCATCCCTTTAACGGAAACAATTATTTTTTTGTGAAATAATAGAAAACCTTGTTTTTTTTTCAACCGTCAAAGATACCATGCTGAGCTTCAACCAATTCCTTCCAAGCATGCCTGTTTATAGTATATTGGGGACTATCTTGCAAGTCTAGGACATTACGCCAACGCATCCGTGGACGACCTAGGCGACAAGTGTCTGTCGGTTGAATTAACCAAACATTTTTGAAAAATAAAAAACATTGAAATAAATAAGAAATAATCTATATACTTAAATATAAATGGATCTCCAAAATGTATGCACTCACATAACTTGAGAACAAATTGATCGATTTAGCTGTTTCGTTTTGTATTGGGTTGATAATTTGATAATTCTAAAAATAAGATTTGAATGAAAGACAATTCTGGAAAGATCACGAATAGCTGTCAGAATAGTTGACGGGCAATGCCGGGCATACACAGTTAGAGTTTAATAATAATAGATACCTAACCAAGGTGTGTCCTCGCAAGCCGCAATATACCGGCACAGACGACTTCATTTATAAAAAAAATCAAATATATACTAATAATATATGGCTATGTATGAAAGAAAAAAAATATTACAAAGAAATTTTATAAGAAACGTACTGTTTCAATATATATTATGTGTATCTCCAGTTAAAGGGATGACATATAAGTCAGAAGCACCTCACATAACATACTATATACCCACTCAAGATCACCGGTCCAACCTAAAACGTCTTTAAAACCAACCTGTTAACATATGATTCTGTATTCTACCGTATAAGATTTAAGGTGCATATTGTTATGTGGATGTTGATATACGACCTTAGTATTCTGGGTGTACCGGTATCATACAATATTAATCAAAATATAAATCATTTGTGTAAACAAGAAGGTTCATTTCCTATGAACACTTGGTATCTAACGGACCTATTCTGGAAATGATCTTGTAATTTTTTGATATTGAGATACGTAAAACGCAGTTTAATCTTAAATCAAATATTATAAAGAGGTATCGTTTTTGAATTGTTTGAAAGGTTGTAGGAGGATCTACTGATTCGATGTTGCAAATTCTTTTACCAATAGAAACCATAATTTGTGAGTGTCATAGGCATTTTTTTTTAAGTCAAGGTTACAGGAACGCATTTGTGTGAACACAGATAGTTAATTTTTTGTGTGCTCCTGTGTCCGTGAATTGTGTGTTTGTTAAGTCTTCAGTGAAACAACACCGCACAAAACAAAAATGGCCGGATTGATAATGTGTGCCCGGCCCCCGCCAACGGCGGATCCGAGGAGTGTCCGGGGGGTTTTAATGGTGTTGGGTCCTCTCCTCGTGGTATGAGTTAGCATACCACGCTATGGAGAGGGTGAATCCCACATATCCCACTGCCAGCGCGAATACGCTGCAGCGGCTGTGAGAATGCGTAAATGCATTTCCCCCCGGAAAACAAATAAAAAAAGGGGTGACACTGCGGGGGGCAGATAGAATGATATAATATTACTATTATGAATATTTTAAAAAGGCATGTAATTTTTCGGTTTATTAATATAAAGATTATAGAATAAGGGATGAATATCATACATATACCCTTCAATAATGAACCCAACTAAACATCCTAAACAATAAACACTCGAATAGCCCCGGGGTGTGTTTTAAATATAGCAAGAGATTTATTAGAGAGGTACGATCAATAAGCTTCTCGACTGAGAGAAGTATCTTATGTCTCTCTCCTCATCATCATTATCATCTTCCTGCCCTGCTCCCATTATTTGGGGTCGGCGCAATATATCATCCTCTTCCATTTTCCCCTATTAGACGTCTCTTCCATACACACACCTTTCTTACACATGTCGTCTTTCACACAGTTCATCCATCTTTTTTTGGCCTTCCTCTTCCAACATATCCCTCCATCTCCATTCAGCATTCTTTTCGTCACATGCATGTTAGCCCTATGCGTAACGTGGCCATGCTATGCCATCTCTCTCTTATAAAATATCAAAGCCAAATAATATTATCAATTAACTAGCTTGTGCTGGCGACTTAATCCGCTTGAAATAGTTAGGTACTTTGGTAAATTCGATATTGAAACATTATTTATTAGAGCTCCTATATTATACACAGACTATAGCTTATAGGACATGGGGTATGTGTTACAACATAAAACTGCGGTCACCAATCCAACTGCCAAGCGTGGTGACTATGGCATAACTCACCCTCGGTAGGAGGCCCAATGTTCAGGCATGGATTTGTACGGGCTGATGATGATGGTGATGTGTTGAATTTCATGCAATTCAAAGTTTAAACATTATCTATAAATAATGTTAAATATGCATTATTCATTCATCATTATCATCGTCATCAGCCCGTATAACGTCCACTGCTGCAAATGGGCCTCCTCCCGGGGAAGGGTATTTACTATAGTCATCACGCTGAGCTAGCGGGATGCAATTGTTATAGATGTTGTTATAACAATCAGTACCAACGCAACGGCTTAACATGTTTTCCGAGGCACGGAGGGTAGTCCCTCAACCAACCAGAACCGGAAAAAAGCCTTAGAATTTACACAAAGATTACCTGTCCGGCGGCGTGGGGATCGACTCCACGACCTTCGAGATTTAAAGCGAGCCAAATACTGCTACGCTACGGAGTTTGTCATAAATATGCATGATTACTCGTATAATTATAAGTAGTAGTACCTATATTACAGAATAAGGCATTCTGTACCTTGTCTGTTTTGTGTCTGTAACGGGGCACGCGCGAATTTGTCTTCATTACAGAATTTAAAGTAACACACGTAGTCTCATAGCGATGTGAAGTAGCCCTGTATATTGTCAACGGTAGGGTTGTCAGGGAGAAAATATTATTTATTATTACTTATTTATTAAATACTAGCTGTGCCAGCGTTTCATGTCCGTAGAATAGTGACTTTGAGTACCAGTTTTAATCATGTAGGCTTATTGTCAGTTATAATATTAGTAAGAATATTTGTATCTTATCAACAGTCCAAAAAAATAATAAAATAAAAAGTAGCCTACGTTCTTTTTCAGGTTCTATACTATCTGTGTACCAAAATTTCATTCAAATCGGTTCTGAAGTTTTGGCGAGAAAGATCGACAGACTGACAGAGTTACTTTCGCATTTAAAATATAAGTAAGAAAATACGTGCATTGATCTACCCTATGTACAGTCAACAAAAGATATAGGTTTACACCGTCAGTATCAAATAATGCAAATAAATATATGTTTATCTCACTACGACAGCTGGTAATTCTTTATGGGTGTAGAGTTCGCTGCTAGCTGTATACACTAGCACATAATAATAAACTCTTGTCATAAACATGTACATATAAATTTAAAATGCGTTTTACTAAGTGTAAACCTATCTCTTTTGCTGACTGAACAATCATATAAAAAATAGTTTTAGACTTATTTATTTTTATGTACTTATGTATTAAATAGCTTCCCGCGTATCCCTCGTTCTCGTACTTATTAATTGAATATAGCTTAAGCCTTCCTCGATAAATGGGCAATTTAACACTGTTTTTGTTTTCAAATCAGACCAGTAGTTCATGATTTCAGCAAATAAACAAACCTCTCAGCGATATATAAATGAGTATATAGACTTGTCCCACAAAATGTATTATATTAAAAACCGATATGTTTCCTATGATCAAGTTTTACCATTTTTTTACGAATATAAAGTAGTAACGTGATTTTTTTAAAATATTACTTTGGCTTTTGTATCGCTCACCGCAATAATTTATGTAACTACGCCACAGTTTATGCTTAGTAAAGTTACATAATTGTTTTCTATACTAATATTATAAATAGGAAAGATTTGCATTTAAGTATGTATTTTTGTTACGAATAAACTTAAAAACTACTGGAGGCATTTCGATTATCCTTTAACCATTAGAATTCCTTATATAATTATACAGTGCCCACGGCAACGGAAGGTACGCAGGTGTAACCGTGAACGGGAAGCTAGATATTCACAAAATTATTTTGGTCATGCCCTTTATACACTTGAAGGTTCACATCCCGCTAATAGAAAAAACATAAACAAGCATTGCGATAAACAATGTACAGTATTGCAATCCTTGTTTATATTTACGACCAAAAAAACATGGTTGACAACCCTATTCACCTGTGTTTTGTACCCAATGTTCTTGCTTATTGCTCGAATGTCGGCATTCCTTACTACGGAATATATTTCAGGTACACACATTGGGGACAATATTTTTATCATGTTCTACAATATTTTTTTGGGTACACTTTTCTTATGGCGTTCTTTCTCTATTCAATTGATCTTAACTTGAATGAATGTCGTTTGAGTTATGTTTTTTTGTTGACTAAAAGATTAGAGATAACTAGAGTCTTTTCACATTATGTACTAAAAAGAATTCTTGTTAACCCCGCTTGCTGAGCTAAAATGCGAGCAGAGCTCCAGGCTTAATAAATGGTTAAAAAACTACAAATTGCAACCTGCGCAAGAGGGCTTCCCCTGTAGGACTTGACCCTCGGCTCACGGTGAACGCTGGCGATACGACTGACGGATTGCGATTTTTAGTTGTTGGCGCAGCAGTGTGATGACGTATAATAGTTATAGCAACTACGGAGCAGTTGGTACCGAGCGATCATAATTGCAAAATTGAACTCTAACAAACAACTTACATGTATATTATTAGCCTCGCTGTCAAGTAGCTGTGTTCCGTTGTACCACGTGATCTTGGCTGCGGGTCGGGCCCCTGACGCGGTGCACACCAGGGTCAGTATGGTGCCGGCGGTCGCGTGGTCCACTACTCCTGAGATCACCGTCTTGTTCGGAGGTACTGGAGACAAAAAAAAAACATATAAATGAAACAAAATTTATTTAATTCAAAATTATTTAATTTATTCCGCACTTGTACTTGTCAATAATACACAATTACATAATATTAATATACCTAATTAAATACAAAGTATGTCAACTAAAGTCTATTGCAGATTAGCTAATCATCTGTCTGGTAGTTTAGCATTACGTCATAGATATAGTATCAACAATTATTATTTCTATGATTTATTTCTTATTATAATGTAGTAAAAAACACACAAATTATTATTATTTACATACAGTTTTACTAGTCAATAATACACAATGAAATAGAGGATCGGATTTGCAATCATGTGGTCGCCGGTTCGATCCCCATTGCACTACCGAGCGACGTGAATCCACTCGTAACACAAGCATTTCAGCTTAGCACGAGAGGTTAACAAGAATACTAGTAGTGTGCAAAAATTCTGCTAGTAATCTTTAAATAAACATACATGTGTTCCTGCCTCTCATCGCACGGCCGACCGGTCAACGACTGGGGTCCCCAACTACGGACCCCCCGAATTCATCAAGACATTCGTCTTACCGCCACACGTCAATCTTCTGTTTAATCAGTATCTGTTCAGTCTATCTTAATTACAGTCGTCATATCAAAATATCAAGTATTTTATTAGTCAAGAGCCCCAGCCATACAACTGGAGCTTGATATTCAGACACATGTAATAAATAATAAATAATTCACTCTAACAATTTAATTTGCAATACCTCATTTCAAACCATTCTCTTTCGGCTGAATCACTATTAACAAACAAGACCCTAGTATACCAATCACCATTTTTCCAGTCACCAGAATTGAGTTCCTTCATGAAAGTAATCTCTTCTGTCCTTTATGTCAGTTGTAAAATATCCGCCAGATCAGTAGATCAAGTTTACAGCATCCTAAACTAAAGTAAAGATCCAAATGGTCTCCCTAAGGGATAGGGAACATTTGGAAATATCTTATCGCCACAGTTTTTAGGGTCTCGTGTTCAAAGGGACGGGTGAACCCTAATCTTATCAAAGTTTTGTATGGTCAGTGTCATTGGTAAACGTTCCATTATACCTAGTCACGTCATAAGTATTGACACACAGTAAAAACTTTTCTTTTAGAATGCTGGCCACAAAAAAGTTTATAGAACTCGAATTTCGAATTGTTCATAAAAATAAAAATGTATACTTTTTAGAATTTTACTCATTTTTAAATATGGAGTGGACGCTTAAAGAAGACCGTGTTGCAGTTATTGCGTTGAATCGTTGCGGTTACGCGCCAATTAAAATTTTTGACATACTGAAAAATTTGAATATAACCAAAGATTCGTTTATCGCACCATCAAACGATACAATGAAGACTCTAGTGTAGATGACAGGTCAAGAAGTGGTCACCCTCGGTCTGTTAGGACTCCAGCAGTGATAAAAGCTGTGTTAGATGGGGTTGAGCAGAACCACGGTGAAAAGGGTGTTAAATGAAGACTTAGGGCTTCGGGCATATCGAAGAAAAACAAGACATCGTTTGAATGCTCTTCTAATGGACCTGAGACTGAAGAGATGCCGCGCTTTGTTGAAGCGACCGGTACGCGGTAAAAAAATCGGGAAATTCTTTTTTCGGATGAAATTTTTTTTACCGTAGAAGAGAGCTACAACAAACAAAATGATAAGGTGTACGCACACAGTAGTGAAGAAGCGAGCAACCGTATTCCGCGTGTCCAACGAGGTCATTTTCCATCCTCGCTCATGGTATGGTTGGGAGTTTCTTATTGGGGCTTAACAGAGGTACATTTTTGTGAGAAAGGTGTAAAAACGAATGCAGTTGTGTATCAATATACAGTCCTGACGAACCTTGTGGAACCTGTTTCTCATAACATGTTCAATAACAGGCACTGGGTATTCCAACGAGATTCGGCGCCAGCTCATAGAGCGAAGAGCACACAAGACTGGCTGGCGGCGCGTGAAATCGACTTCATCCGGCACGAAGACTGGCCCTCCTCCAGTCCAGATTTGAATCCATTAGATTACAAGATATGGCAACACTTGGAGGAAAAGCCGTGCTCAAAGCCTCATCCCAATTTGGAGTCACTCAAGACATCCTTGATTAAGGCAGCCGCCGATATTGACATGGACCTCGTTCGTGCTTCGATAGACGACTGGCCGCGCAGATTGAAGGCTTGTATTAAAAATCACGGAGGTCATTTTGAAAAAAAATTGTGTCATAAGAATCTATGTTTTGCTAAGTTCATTTTGGTATATAAATGGTTACATTATGAATAAACTGGTTTCAATTATTTTATATTAAACATGTGACAGAATTTATGACATGACTACGTATATATGTAGGTAATTGGTAAATTGGTTGTTTTTTATAAAAAAATGATCCAAATTAACTTATTTTGATTATAGAAATAAAGTATTAAAACCCACTAGAGAAACCTAATCTCATCGTCGTACAATTCAAAAAAGTAATTTCCAATTACCTACGGGAAATTATCCCGTAGGTAATTGGAAGATACTTTTTTATTTAGAAAATTGACCCTAATTGACCTGATGTTGATAGTAGTAAAGATAATAAAGTAAAGAAAGGCACAAAAGAAACCTAGTCTCATCTAGAATCCAAATGTCCCGTATGTAACTAGAAGACACATCAATATTTTTTTTTCATTAAAAAAATTGAACCCATTCCACCAGATTTTAATTGAAAAAGGAGACTTCAAATTTTTATTGTAGCTTTAAAATAATTTGTAATATACCTGAGCGGGCTAATTAGGGTTTGATAACCGGATGAAATGAAATAATATATCACATATATATAGCTATCCCGCACGGTTTCGCCCGCATAGATCCTGTTCCCGTAGAAACCTTGACTTCAAATAAAGCCTATGACACTCATAAATAATGGAGCTTTCTATTAGCAAAAGAATTTGCAAAATCGATTCAGTACATCCAGAGATTATCCCTCACAACCTTACCAACAATTCCCTAATTTTAACTCTTTATAATATTAGTAAATTTAACTTAGTTCAATAGTTCTTTGAATTCCTTTAAAAACAGACTTGACAAATACTTCAAATCACTAGAGACACACTCATCAGCTTATTAAGCTGCTAATGTGGTTATTATATAATAATAAATATTATTTGCTTAACTCTTTAGAGAGTAGTATCATCTTGTGGTACAGAACCTTTATAGTGGGTGTCCGAATTGTACTTGACGGTATTTTATCTCATTCTACACATTCGACATTGCGCTGAAGTTTTCGGATCTTTAATAATAATAATAATATCTAGGGACAATGTCACACAGATCATCCTAGCCCCAAACTAAGCAAAGCTTGTACTATGGGTACCAGGCGACGATATACATACTTATATAGATAGATAAATACTTAAATACATAGAAAACATCCATGACTCAGAAACTAATATTCGTGCTCATCACACAAATATTTGCACTTACCGGGATTCGAACCCAGGACCACCAGCTTCGTAGGCAGGAGCACTACCAACTAGGCTACGGTGACCGTCTTTGTGTCTGTAGTTGTACTATATAATATATATGCATTCCGATTACCTATTACAATAAAACTGTAACAGATCTATCCCTGTGAAGTAGCGGTATATATCTAACTTTACGTCTTAGAGGTAATGGGTTCAATCCCCAAGTCAGACAATAAAATCTTTGGGTAACATATAAGATTTCATTCCGGGTCTGGTTAGATACAGGGGGATATTTAAAAAAAAAAAAAAAAAATTCGCAATTATCAAAAAAGGTGAAAAGTAATCTTTTGACAAGAATGAAATCATCTTAATTTAGTAATATTATATTAATAAATTAAAATGATAGTTAAATACATATTACAAGCTTAATGTCACGCTTGTTCACTCTGCGATACACGCACATACTACATAAATGGGAGAAATTTGATCAAAAACAATGATTAAAATAAAAAAAGGTACCTAAATTAATAAATTTAACTATTTTAACAGTTAAACTTATTCATTTACAGAAATCATTATAAATTTTCAGAATTCCTTAATCACTGAACGTGATACTATCGACTGTTTAAGGGATGGCATTTCTTTTAGACGCACCTCATATATTAATAGAAGGTAATAATACGTACCGAATTTATCTTACGAGTGTAACAGAGCTAATAGGGTGTAGGCACCTATTATCGGCCGGCTGATTGACTGGAATCATCAATAGAGGTGACATTACCGTAATTGAAGGAAAAAAATCCCTTTTGATGGATTTGAGTGTGATAGCTTTTGTAATTATTTCTTAAGAAGGATTTTTTTTGTTGTATTAGTTGGGGAAATATGTGAAAATATCGACTTTATCATAAACCATTTTACTCATAAACACTGGATCCTGTTTATGGTAAATAAACCAAAAATTTGTATCAAAACAATCATGAAGATTCAAAAGTGGGCTACGGTTACCGCTTACAACCAGACAGGCCGTACACTTGGTTGCTGTCCTAATCCTAATCCCAAAAGAAAATATAAACATGAATCAATAACAATCTCCTTTATACGGAGCAGAGTGTAGGGTATTCAATGAAGGACAAATTGGTGCGATATTAAGTGTCTAATTCATTTATCCTTTCAACCTACCTACTATATTTGGTAGAGGATAAACTACGGACATGGACATTTCATTAAGCTACTAGTTTTCATACACAAGTAAAAACAAAACTGGAATAAAGACTCAAGTACTCGTATAAATAAACACAGTTTTTTGTTATGTTATGTTATTAAATCTTTAAATGATTATTAAATAAATAATAAAATAAAAAGCCTTTACATATTTCCATAAACTTAATTTTTTACATTTCAAATGTGGTGTTTGTTTGTTAGTGTTTAGTTAGTTTAATTGTTAGTAAGAGTTAGTTTTTGTTGTTGGATATGGACCCCTCCTCGGGTGAAGGCCTCCTCCAGTCCTTTCCACTCATCTCTGTCCTTGCCAATAGTTTGCCAGTCTTTCCCTATAAATTCCGTAATGTCGTCGGCCTATCGTCTTTACGGTCGGTAATAAGTTAAAAACTGTTATAACATACTAGCTTCCAGCGAGCAACTCCCGTTCCCGTTGGAACTTCATACATAACCTTTAACCTCCCTCAATAAATGAGATATCTAACACTAAAGGGATTTTTAAAATTATTTTTTTATATTTTTAATAACAAATTCTTCAGATTTATATTTAAGTATAGCTACAGTTTCATATTTACACGTTATGTGTATCCTAACTAATATTATAAAGGCGAAAGTTTATATGTATGTATGGATGGATGGAGTTTTGTTACTCTTTTACGCAAAAGCTACTAAACGATTTGGCTGAAAGTTTGCACGGAGATAGTTTATAAGCTGGATTAACATATAGGCTACAACATATCACGATCCGACCCAGTGGAGCAGAGTGACGCGGGTAAAACCGCGGGGCGCAGCTACCTAGTGTATCGTATTTATAACAAATAGCAGTGGTGGGGGCATAGAGATCAATGGCTTGGTGCTCACTCGCGGTCTGACCGCCGAGCGAGTGTGTCATATCAGTAACTATACTACGTAGTAAATACTATAATGACTTTGTTATTGTTCAAAATAAGTAATTTGTCTATAAGGTTATTACATGCAACTGAAACAACGGGACAAAGTCAATCAATTTTAATAAGCTTAATATTCCTTGGAGGCATCTAATCTTTTTGATCAATCTCTTTAACTTTTCTAATTGCCATCTTATCGGTAGCTCAAGAAATCAAAACAAATGTTTCCGAATTATAATTGATATACATTTAATTTAATTCGCAATAAATCTCGACTTAGCAGATAAGAGACAGTTACTTTCGCAACTTAAGATAACTTCAAACTTTGCTATCGATTCAATTTTGTTTTGGTCTTTCAATTTTAACTTTTAGTGATTAATTTGATTGATTAAAAAGTATTTTGTGATATAAAAATAACCTATTGCGTCGACAAAGAATCTAAATTTGTGAGTGTAGTGTAACCTACATTTATTAAACCTGAAAATACAGTAACTAACAGTCAGTCAACAAAAGAGATAGGTTAATACCGTCATCGCGTCAGTATCAAATAATGTAAATAAATAAAATATGTTTCTGTCATTACGATAGCCAGTAATTCTTTAGAGTGAAGAGTTCGCTGCTAGCTGTATATAAATTCACATAATATTTAACTCTACTCATAAACTTGAACATATGTATAAATTTAAAATACTTACGTTTCGCAATGTGTAAATCTATTTTTTTTGTTGATTTCACATAAATAAACGGTTTAATGAATTTTACATAATACTATCCATCTAGAGCAGTGGTTCCCAACCTTAAAGCAATGAAAGACCATTTTACAAAATGTTTATCACTTTACGGACCACCTGTTTTGCGTAATCAAACTAAAATTAACACTATAGGAATAACTTCTGAATGGTATGCATGTACTATGTTGAGCGACCAACCCGCCTGCCAAGCGTGGTGACTATGGCAAATACCCTCCCTCGCGAGGAGGCCCATGTTCAGCAGTGGACGTTATACGGGCTGATGATGATGTTAAGCGAGTAGAAATTCTGCATCGCAATCTATTTTGGGCAGCTCCAGGTTCACTTCTTGTGCTTCTAGGGACCACCAGTGGTCCGCAGGTTGGGAACCACTGATCTAGAGTCTGTAGATTTCCTGTTGCCTACTGCTGTTAGTTACCTAGTCGGATATATTTTGTTTTAATTTATCTTGTTTCTTATCTTATTGTAATTCTGATTTGTACAAGCCAGCCAGTAATTCTTAACGCGTTTTTATATATTCTAAAAAGCCTTTATAATTTAACTAGCTGTACCCGCGACTTCGTCCGCGTGGAATAGTGACTTTGAGTAGCAGTTATGATTATTCAAGCTAATTCGCACTTATAATATTAGAAAGGATATTTATATCTAACCAACAGTCTAAACAATACGTTTCAAACTTAAAAATGACAATACATCCATACAAACTTCATCCCCCCTTTCAACCCCTAAAAAAAAGGGTTTTCGACATAAAAAGTAG
This sequence comes from Nycteola revayana, assembly GCA_947037095.2. NCBI lineage: Eukaryota > Metazoa > Arthropoda > Insecta > Lepidoptera > Nolidae > Nycteola > Nycteola revayana. The sequence continues at coordinate 11,332,444 of OX344841.2, read as the reverse complement.
CTTATGTTCTTTCTCATGTTTAACACTATATTTGTACCAAACAGGGCAACACATAAGAAATTGAACTTTCTCAAGTTTTACACTTTACATATTTGTAGCAAATGTCATTTAAATCGGTTCAGTAACAATGGTTCAGTAGCAGAGCTCCAGCCTAGATAAATGGAAATATACCTCTAATAGATTGTCATATTTGAAAACAACAACAGGTAATTAAAGTAAGTACCTATGGACAACTGCCTATTGAAAATTTAAAAGGAGGAAGTCGCTGTTCAATACAGCAACATCAAAGGAAAGGTCCTGAATCAGCAGTTTTAATTACTTTTAGTCTACTGTGTTTACTTAATGTTAATAAGAAAAGTCTATCTATTTTTAATTACTTTGTAAGTTTGTTTGTATAACATGGTTCAATCACTTTGTTTTTATCGCTTTATCGTTGTAGAACCTCGTGTTTGTTTATTGCTGTATCTGTAAACATATAAATGAAATTGGAGTATCTGTTTATAATATTAAAATAACCACTGTTTACTACATGCAAAGGAATGTTTATACGGTACCTATATATACCGAATTAACATTTCTTCAAAATAGTTGTGACGGGATTGTTACTGGCAGATAGCTGATAAAATAAGGAGTACGAGCCTAGTTACTTAGCCTTAGTTAATCTTAGTAGTTACTTTTATATAAAAATTAAATTAACATGCAAAACCCCAAAACAAAACACGAAATAAAACCCTTATAAACTAAATATTTTTTTCGTTATTTAGATTTAAATTGTACTCAATAGATTACACCCACGGCGGGTGTCTACTATACTAGTAGATTTTTTCCGATACTCGTTTTAAAATTATTAGTCTTATACCTACTAATATTTAAATCTAAAGAGTTTGTTTGTTTGGTTAAATATTAAGAATTACTGGTCCAATTTGAAAAATTCTTTCAGTGTTAGATAACCCATTTATCGCGGAACCTATAACCTGACTACTTTTATTATAAAGTTCTTACGGGATCGGCAGTTACGCGGGAACCGCGCGTGGAAGCTATTTTACTATATTAATTCTACCGGAGAGTTTAAGCTGTTTCCAACAGTTTTTGAAGATCTATCAACTACTCTCCTATATGTCGTAACGTCACATTTTTGGGTAGCGTCATTACGCTACCCAAAAAGACAAAATTTGGTATAGCATTACATTTAATGCTAGGTATACCAAATTTTGTCTCAAGTCATTGAACTATTTTTTGTTATTCAATATCATGGAAGCTCAGTAATAAATAAACTTACGCGTGATATAAATTAATTTACTCGAAACTCAGCCGTTGCTATTTACTTATGAACTTAACAAAATGTCGAAATTCACACTCTGACTACAACATACACACAGTCGCACATTATGTATGTATATAGTGTTGGACACATACCCCGGAGATGGTATCGACCCTCAATATTGCAAGGTGGTAAAATTCCCAACCCCATTACCCCTAGGGGTAGGACAGTGTCGATAAATGCAGTACAGTGCTCATTTTATCGATATTCTGTTATTTCAACGTAAAACGTTGTCGGGTATCATAGATTTAGAATAGTAAGCGATTAATATTTAGTAAGTTTTAGTTTATACTAGTAATTATAGTTGTATTATAGACAAAACTGCTTGAGAGTGAGTTGCTCTGAAACAATACTGCTTTATTAATAATTGTAACATAAAATTTATTTTAAAAAGTATGCCTGTGAGTTTATTGCCTGTTCTTCTCAGAGTTGCCACTTCCAAAACTGGTGGTGGTAAAAGAAAGGGAAGCATCTTACATGATTTAAAATATTTTAAATGTGTCTATATGAATAAAGAATTTTTGACTTTGACTTTGAGACACTATGATTTTTTAGTTGTTACTAGTACTGAGCGAATTTATTAATTTTTGGCTGTACAATAGATCTATGTTCACGTTTACTTATTAAACAAATTCAAAAATTACAGATATAAATGACTTTGAACCTGTGTAAGGGCACCCGATAGTACAGCATAGATTCTTGTCTTGCTAGAGTTCATTTTGCCATGTTCATTTATCATTGTCGTCTCTTAAGGAGTCCATCATCATCAGCCCGTATAACGTCCACTGCTAAACATGGGCCTCCTCCAGAGGGAGGATATTTGCCATAGTTACCAAGCTTGGCAGGCGGATTGGTGACCGCAGTATTATGCTGTACCACACAAGGAAACGCTGCTGCCCGTTTCAAGGAATCATATATCAAGATATACCATTATTCCAGATGATGTCATAACAATCGGGACCAACGGCTTAACGTGCTTTCCGAGGAACGGAGGGTAGCTCTCAACCAAACAGACCCAGAAAGAAAATCTTATAATTTACACAAAGATTTTTTGTCCGGCGTGGGGATTGAACCTACTTCCTCTAAAATTTAAAGCTAGCCAAAAGCCAAAGCCAAAAACCGCAACACTACGGAGGTTGTCATCTTTCATAACATCATTTTATAGTTGCTATTTTTAGATAATAAAATAATAGTAGTATGAATGCATAGCAAGTTAAGTTTACACTTTCTTTAAAAAATGATTACTAGCAGAGTTTTTGCAAACTACTAATACTAAAAACTAGTGTTTTGTGTAAGCAAAAATGCTTGTGTTACGTGTTTGTTCACGTTAGTAGTACAATGGGTTGGGATCGAACCGGCAACCACGTGATCGTAAGTCCAAAGCCCTAGCCATTGGGCTACAACCACTAAATTCATTCAGATCTGTTTTGTTTGCGACGTGCAAACTTCGAAACTTTTACAATGACTAGTAGAAATTGATGCTAATAGTATAATAATTAATTTACCAGTTCCAATACCGCTGTTCCTTTAGACGAAGGGATGACAGCGAGATTTGTAACTGTCAGTCAACCGGTATCAATGTCTTTATAGCATTCACTTAATTTAATTATTAAACTTAAGCCAGATGACGAATCTATACTATGTATTTGTTCATCAACAAAACAGTAATAACTGAATATTATTAGTTAGTAGGCTTTCCGCAGGCGGTTTCATCCGCGTAGCTTCCGTTTCTCGTAAGAATATGATAAGTAAATATAACCTATAGCCTTGGTCGATAAATGCTATTTAACACAGATTTTTTCAATTCGGATCAGTAGTTAATGAGACTGGCGCGTACAAGCAAACAAACAAAAACCTCTTCAGTTTTATTTAATACTAGCTTTCCGCACGCGGTTTTATCCGCGTAACGCCCGTTCCCGTAAGAACTTCTTAACTAAACATAGGCTATAGCCTTCCTCGTTAAATGGGCTATCTAACAGTGTATTTTTTTTCGGCAGGCAACGATTAGTAAACAAACCGAAACTCTTCAGTTTTATTTATGAAATATAGATTAAGTATAGTGCGGTTACCAACCCAAATGCTAAGCATGAACATGGCAAAAATCCCCCTTGGTAATAGGCCCGTGTTCAGCAGTGAACGAATCCTAGTAATATTATAAACGCGAAAGTTTCTAAAGATGGATGTTTGTTAGGCTTGTGTTGCAAATACCTATACATGTTAATTATTGAAAACATTTATTTTTATTAAATCGCTTTTTGAATAATTTTATGTCAATTTATGTCAATCTTACCATACCATACCGCAGCTTAAGATCATCTGGACAACTTAACTGTCTTAAGGACTAATTACACTTATTCAGCTCAATTCAGCTTATGTCCATAGAAAACGCCAGTTTTGTACGGGATGCGTACGCGTCTGTTCAGTTAGTAGTAGTAGTAATTAGTCCCTAAGTTGGATTGGATACTGGAAGATGCTCATATATAAGTAAAAACCACCATATAAGTAAAAATTAAGTGCCCGTTTTAAGTGTATAGTCAGCAATTAAGCTATAATTATGACATGGCTTTCCGAGCCACATAAGGTTATCAAATCGAAATAGAAGTTAAATAAATGAATACATTTTATACATGACTAATTATACTAATAAATCTATTAATTTGGCATATCGATATATAAAACATCGACAACCCAAAACCTATCGATACAACACTCAGCCTTAAAGTACACTATCTTCCCACTTATTAGCTATATGGTCTCGCAATTTATCGGCTGGGCTCTGTAAATTGCTCGCCAGTGTTACCCGACTTAGTTACTGGGCTATGTAAGTACTTGTATGTAAAATGTAAGGGAATTAATTGTGAGAAGATTAATTTGGACACATTTTTCTAGGCCGATGAGAGTTTTAGATGGATCGCTGCGATTTTTTGGGGCGAAAAGTGAATTTAAATGTGTGTTATTTAGGTTAAATTGAGGCTGAATTTTTAGGTAAAATACCTTGGAAAACAGGCTATGTAAGTATTTTATTAATTTTAAAAGCCCTGTAACACTTAATTTAAAATTTAGGAATAGTTAATTAAGATAAGCAGAAGTGAAACCTGCAATCTTATGAATGCCCTTGATACAAAAATTCTGTCACAGTGAATTAAAAAATGAATGTTGAAATGTATCATTCTCCACATTTTTAATTTTGATTTCATATGAACGGATGCATTCTGCCACCAACAGTAGTAACTGGAAATCTATGAGGGAGACCTATGTCCAGCAGTGGACGTCCCATGGCTGAAATGATGATGATGCTGAGCTTGATATACTGCTTATATACTCCATGTTTTTCCTTTATTTCTAGACCTCTGAAGCTGAGTACGGATGTACTATTGTACTTTAGAAGCATTTGGTCAAATGTGTAATTTTATAAAGACACATACGACGACTGATTTTGACGTATAGTGTCACTAAGGTATAATCGCTATGCTATCTACAAGCTTTATGAATCCGAAATCGGAACGATCGAATCGTTCGATTCAAAGAAGAACCAACAAATGAATGCCCGACATTTTTTCCGGCGTCCGTTTAATCACGTGACAAGTAGGTACCATACATTTATGTTAGCGATTTTATGCAAGTGATCGCTCTGCTGTAGTATAATTTTGTCTGGGCACTCTAACTTGCCAAGATCTGTTAAAGAAGGCCCATGTTCAGCAGTGAATGTTAACGATCCGATAAAGTATACATATATAAGCATTTTTAAGAAGCTCCAAATATTTTGGACATCTGACCTTATGCTTCTGAGCTCCAGAATTATTGCTAACAGACATTCAACGAAATAATTAAGATACTTAATCGTGGTAGTTAAATCAAACTATGTATATACTTTGTTAAAAGCATTACAAATTAAAATCACTTCCAGCCTTGGTTAGGCTTGCCCGTTCGTACAAACTACATTATCTTGTATTATGAAGCACTGGAGCTCATTTTGCACTGTACATTTATCATTGCCATCTCCTGGAGAGCTTCCTTCCTTAAAAACTATTTTTGTAAAAGGATATAAGGTATGCTGAAATATTTCAAAATTTCATGTAACTTTTTGATACGTAGATAATAATGATGGCAAATTGTCCTGCTAAAACAATTAAACTAAAAGTAACTTAAAATACTTACTATAATTTAAAATTTAAATTATTTTTGAACTCTTTTCAAATAAAATGGACGGAATAATATTTAAATATATGTATTCAATGGAAAACGGAAGCTTTCAGCTGAATAGTGATCGTATAAAATAATATCAAAGTATATTTTAATGTACACAGCTTACTGGTAATTTTTCCATTACGGAAATATAATTAATAGATTATCCCTGATATTGACGTTGTTACTATAAATTATTCATTGTGTAAAGTTATTTAAATATTAACATTCGATCAAAGTTAAAAAGGAACAGAACACAAAAAGGAATTATTTTTGGCGAATGAACGTACTACAAATTTTTTAAAGGAATAATATAAATTTAATCTTCTGCCGTGTGGTTTACGGCTTAAAAAAGAACATTCCATGTCTTCCTATGGGTGTCGGAAGAGGCGACTAACGGATATGCAGCTGATGGATGGGCAGCAGTATCTATCAGCTCCACGGCTCGGCTAGTTACTACCGTAATACGATTACCAACCCGCCTGCCAACTTTGGTGATTATGGCAATATCCCTCAACGACTATGGCTTGGGGGATGTTACCATAATCACCACGCTTGCAAGTGGATTGGCGTTAGTAGTAAGATGATAAACCTTGAGCTGATAGATGCTGCCGTCCATCCATCAGCTGTATGTCCCTTAGTTTCATCTTACGACACCCATAGTAAGGCATGGGGATAGGCCATTCTATCCCAAAAACCACACTCATCATCATTATCATCATCATCAACCCGTATAAGGTCCACTGCTGAACATGGGCCTCCTCCCGTGGGAGGGTATTTGCCATAGTCACCACGCTTGGCAGGCGGGTTGGTGACCGCAGTATTATGTTGTACCACACAAGGAAACGCTGCTGCCCGTTCCTTGATAAACGATTATTATAGATGATGTTATAACAATCGAGACCAACGGCTTAACGTGCTTTCCGAGGCACGGAGGGTAGTCCCTCAACCAACCAGAAAGAAGAGAAAGAAATCTAAGAATTTACACAAAGATTTCCTGTCCGGCGTGGGGATCGAACCCACTACCTCCGAGATTTTAAGCGAGCCAAATACCGCTACGCTACGGAGGTTGAAACCACACTACTATTCCTTAATTACATATGTTTTTTATTTTCAAACTTTGTGTCCATATTACCAAAGTTTCGGGCACATCTTGAAAATTAAAGGACACTTTCGACCCAAAACCATTTGGACCCAAAACTAGTAAGAACAAAGTTGTATATTAATTGTCAATTTATTGGTATATGTTATATTGGATATATTGACTTTAGCAAGTTAGTTAATGTACCTACATAGATTGGTATTAGATAGGTCGGTCAATTACTCCAAAGGTCATTCAAAGGAAAATTAGTACTACGTGTAATATTAATCTACGCGGCGTAGTTGTGTATATCAAACTTTGAGGCTCGGAGGTTTTTTTTTCGGACGGACATAATAAATGTAGTTAGCCACGAGGCTTTTGCTTCTTCACCGGGCATAGGCTCGGAGGTCGCGGATTTTTTTTAAAGAGAGTTGTCTTGAAAAAAAAACCCACGATCTACTAAACCCGCGCTAGGGAAATAAATACATTTGTTGCGGGGGTTTAGAAACACAACATTTCAAAACACACCCAGACTCAGAACAACTATTAGTACAATTATTTGTGTAAACCACTAATAGTTGTTCTGAGAACTATTAGTGGTTTACACAAATAATTGTCCCGGGTGGGACTCGAACCCAGAACACCAGGTCTCAGCAACCACTAAGCCACCGGTGCATGTTTTGTTGGTATGAAACCAACGCCGAAAAAAAATCTTTGTGTGAATTCTAAAATTTATTTCCGGGTCTGGTTGGTTAATAGACTACCCTCCGTACAAAGCAGCGTAAGTTTCGATTGTTATAACATCCTCTTTACCAATCTGTGTGTCTGCTTTGGCTGGATCGATTTTGGTGGAAGATATATAATTTTGTAAGGTATGAAACAGGTTACGTTTTATTGTATCTGTCTGTTTGTTTGTCCGTGTATTATTACTTATTTCCAAATTGTAAACATTGTTTATGACAATACGACTAACGTACTTTACGGGGCACGAAAATGAGAGTCTCAACCAATTAGACCTATAAATAAATAATTCTTTAATTTTACATCAATATTTTATATGCGGGAATTGAAATCTCTAATACTTAAAACCAGACTTATATGGCTTATAACTGTACTGTACTGCGTTAGACCTTTTACGTTCACTGCCTAAGGAAGCCCATTCCTTGAGTCGTTGAGTGACATTGCCATAATCTCCACGCTTGGTAGGCGGATTCATGATGGCAGTAAGATGGTGAGTATCCTCGAGCTACATTCTGCTGCCCATCCATCAGCTGTATGTCACTCAGTCGCCTCTAACGACATCTATAGGAAGACATGGGGTGGTCTATTCTAAGCCGGACACCACACCATTATTAAAAAATCAACAAGATTAAAAATTAAAAAATGCAATTTTAAAAGCCATTTTCAGACAGGCCTTGTCTTTATAATTGAAGTCATTAATAAAACGGTATCAGCTCATTTAATGAAAATTTATTCTCTTGCAAAATTAAACATGAAAAAATCTGCAAAGTTTAAGATTTTCACCGGATTAAGCAACTAAGAAGTTAGGTATTTGACGTCTTGTTTCGGTTCGTGAGATAGATTGATAGAGTTGAGTTAGGAGTTTTAACTTCATAAATAATGTCAGATTTATTTATTCAGTAGATTTAATTCTACTTCCTTTGCTTCAATTATAATTACTATGCTATAATTAGCAAAGTAATTAAGCGGCCGTAGCCCTATGGCCAGGGCGTCGGCATTTCGATCATGTAGTCGCCGGTTAGATCCTCATCCATTACACTACCGACGTGAACCCACTCGCAACACAAGCATTTTAGCTTAGCACGAGGGGTAGTGTGCAAAAACTGTGCTAGTAATCATACAAAAAACAAATATTCCACCAACATTATTATCAATGGTATCCGGCTTAGAAAAGACCACCCAATATCTTCCTATGGCTGCCCGGCTGTCGTAGCGACTATGGGACATACACCTGATTGATGGGCAGCAGTATCTATCAGCTCAAAGGTACTCCCTTCCTATTTCGATTACAAATCCGCCTGCCAAGCGTGGTGATTACGACAATATCTCTCAATGACCCTGGCTTGAGCAGAAAAGAATGAAATATAGATATAGCTCAATATATAGAAAATTTTCTATATATATATATATATATATATATATATATATATATATATATATCTATATATAGAAAATTATCATAGTCAGAAAGCTTAAAAAATCCTTAGTGTACGCGCACGATGTCGTGGGCATCTTGTAGATAAAACCTTTTTCTACCAACCAAACCAAAATTGTCTTACGCAAAGTTAATTCTCAGTATTTTCGCAGTAAAATTACTGACAGAATTTCGAAGCTAAACCCGAAGCCACTCACAAACAGAATATGATTTATTTTAATAGTTTAATCATTGCCAGCCACTTGGACTCCCCTCTCCCCACCATCCAAATTTAACATAATTTTCTCACTAACTTAGCATTAATTTCGCAAAGAAGTTGGGATTAAAATAAGCCGGCTAGAGAGATAATATTAAATGTTCTAAGATTTTGTTTGAATGTGGTTTTGTGATTTTTGCTAAGTATGCTAAATTGGACAACCTCCGTGGCGTAGGAGTGTAGGACACGCTTTAAGTCTCCGAGATCTCCAATGGCTAAGGGATCAGACTTGCGATCCTGTGGTCGCCGGTTCGATACCAACCCATTGTACTACCGATGTGAACCTACTCGTAACACAAGCATTGTTGCTTAGCACGAGGAGTTAAAAAGATTATTAGAATAGTGGCAAAAACTGCTAGTAGGCTTAGTAGGTACAAAAAAAACAGATCGTGGGTTCGATCTCTTTGCCGGACAAGAAATATTTGTGTAAATGAAAAGATTTTGTTTCGGGTCTGGTTGTTTGAGGGACAACCCTCTGCTCGGAAAGCACGTTAAGCCATTTTACCGTTTTTTATAACATCATAATATAACAAGCGTAAATCAGGAAATGGGCAGCGATGTTTCCTTGTGTGTTATAACTAAATACTGATGTCACCAACCCGCCTGCTAAGCGTGGCAATTATGGCAAATACATCCCTCGGGAGGAGGCCCTTCTTGATGTTGAGGATGATGTTTCACATGTTTTAAAGTGCAATCTCAAGTTATTAATGTTCCTCTACACATACCTCTGACATCCAACTTGACCTTCTTCACGATCTCAGCGTCCAGCGCCTTGGAGGACACCACGCAGGTCAGTTCCCCACCCAACTCCTCGCGAGAGACGGTGACAGGGAGCACGTTGATGATGGTCTGGTTATCCGGGGTTTGGATCTCTCCTGAAACAAAGGAAATTAATTAGACATAAATAATAAATAATTAAAAATGTTACTCAAATTCACTATTCCACGCGAACTAAGTCTCGCACAACTTTTCAATTAATAAAATGGATCAAGAAATAATGTTTTTTATTTTCAATTTGTATTAAAAAAAACAAATCTATACTCAATACTAATATTATTATATAAAGTTCTCCGTTCTCTGTGTGCTGGTTTCTACTTTACACAGCAGGTAAGCACTGCCATTCAACGGGGTAATGCTGCCAGCATTCTGGAAATCTTGCCAAGTGAAATTTAGAATAGTAGTATTTTACAAGTTAGTTTTATTTTAAATAAGCTACTTTTAGTTATGTATTTTATTCATGTAATATAATAATAATATATAAAGCTGAAGAGTTGGTCGGTTTGCTTGAAAGCGTTTATTGCAGGAATTACTGGTCCTATTAGAAGAAATATTTTAGTGTTAGGTACATAGCCCATTTATTGAGGTAGGCTAAAGGCTATATTTAATTATGAAATTCCTACGGCAACGAAATTTACACGGCAACGATATTGAAACCGCGCGCGGAAGCTAGTTTATAGTAATATATAAAGCTAAAGAGTTTATTTGCTTGACAGTGGTAACTTCGGGAACTACTGATCCGATTTGAGAAAATCAGTGTTTAATAGCTCCTACACGAGGAAGGTTTTAGGTTTTTAGAATTATGAATGGTAACGGGAGTTACGCGGATGAATTCGTGCGCGGAAATCTAGTATTAGTATACATAAAACAATGTAATCAACCATCCCTTACGAATTGAAAATCAATACACAAATACACTGAAATCTCAAACAAAAATTCGTTAAAGGTATGGAGGGCAAAACAAAATTTATGTGTACCACAGAAACGACCGGCGACCAACAAGAGATTTATTACATGTCCCGCTTATACAGTGGTCGAATGCGATATATACTGGATGCTGTGATACACCTTTTATTTTTTAATCTGTACTAGTTCAAATTTCACGCAGCAAAAAACAAATTTTGACTAAATTTTAAGACTGGTAACTCGCGCCTTTTTTTTCGGATGGACATAAGTAGGTAGCCACGAGGCTTTTGTTACTTCACCGGGCATAAAGGCGAGCAGAGCTCCAGCCTTTATAAATGGTTTAAAAACTACAAACTAAGCACCTGCACAAGAGGGCGCCCCCTGTGGGGCTTGGACCGAGGCTCAGGGCGGTCTCTGGCGACAAATGGTAACTCGCGCCGTCGCGTCAGCCATATTGTTCTACTAGCTTTCGCGCGTGTTTTCACTTGCGTAACTCCCGTTCCCGTGGGAACTTCACAATAAAATATAACCTAGAGCCTTCTTCGTTATTAGAATTAAAAAAGATTTTTTCAAGTCGGATCAGTAGTTCCTGAGATTAGCGCGTTCAAGCAAACAAATAAACTCTTCAGCTTTATATATTACTATACTATTTACCTAGATGTATTTATTGATCAGCGGCCCGAGTTAAACTTTTAGTATTGCAAGTGTCTATAGGCTACGATAATCGATTACCACTAAGCGGACCGTATGCTTGTTCACCGTCCTTCATACACAAAGAAAATATCCTTTTATACCGTATGTGTTTACAATTATTATTAGCTCTCACGCAAAAAAAAATCTACTTCAAAATTTTCAATCATAATTTATTTTTAAACATTTTGAATACTTTACGGAAAAGTTTATCAATTACCAAATTTCATAATAAAGATTAATAAAATTCGACCACCGGCAGGCTTCGAACCTGCATCTTAGGTTTAGCCTCTCATACCTTAACCTGTCGGCCACGGTGGAACCCTTAACCGGTCGTCGATATTTATCAATCTCTTTTATAACACGTCTCTAAGAGCGGTTTCGCACTATGTCCGATCTGAATCTGATTCGAACCCGATCCGAACCCGTGAAAATATTGGTCTAGAAATTTGGAAAGAAATCGGATGACGGATCTAGTGCGTAAATTACCATAGAAATAGTTCTACGGCTACTACGGACCATATTTTCACGGGTCCAGATCGGACGTAGTGCGAAGCCGCTGTAAGGGGGACGTTCGTGCCATCTATAGGTAGTTTCAAAACATTACTTCGACAAATATCTCCAAAGTTACATTTGGAACTGCAATTTTGTTACAATTTTGAAACTCAATATGTTGTTTATGGTTTCCGGATTAGAACAATAGACCACCCCATGTCTTACCATGAGCATCGTAAGAGGCCACTAAGGGATACACAGCCGATGGACGGGTAGCAGCATCTATCAATTCAAGGTTTCTTATCATCTTACTGCGATAACCAATTCGCTTGGTGATTATGGTAACATTATTTAATGACCGAGGCTAACCAGGTTCTGTAATCTTAAACGGGCTTATGAATACGCAACAAACAGACAACTATCTTTAATGTTAGTTAGGATAGTAAATAATGCGTGCTTACAAATATGCGCACGTAACAATCCCATTTAGAATAGGTCCATGGTTGCCCCATTATAGTCCCATTGATGACGATTCATGATACCAATTCAACTTATTTCCTCTATAAGGATATATTGACAAAACATTATCTGGATGTAACAAAATTAACTGCTTTAAAGTTTTACATGTGTCAAGTTTTACTTTTAGGAGTCAGTAGTTTTTTTTATTTCTTAATGTATTTTTTTGTTTTAATTTCAATGTCTTAATGTATGTGCAATAATAATATTATGTCCCTAAATATGTAAATTAAAAAACAGAAGGATTGGTTTGATATTTAATGAAAACATTTCTATTTTGCCCCGGTTTAAATTACTCAAATTACGTCAGAAATATGTGCCTCTATTTTATATTGGAATTTTACAGAGTTTATTTTCTTTGAATTTTACGGGATAAAATTTTCATTTCTTATTCCTCAATATTTCGATTGAGTTTTTATATTAAAAGTCTTTATTTAATTTTTAAATCTGTAACGTGTTATTGGTAGTCATTGTACACCTTCAATACACTTATATATTATTAAAAACACTTTGCCCTGAATAACTGACTGACATATTAGCACTCAGTCTAAACCGCTGTTCGAAGAGACCTGAAACTTAGAGCGTGCATTTTTTATGTACGTATGCATGCGAAAAGAAAGGATTGAATTTAAGATTGTATGTGGAAATCGACGAGGACGAAGTTGCGGGCAGCATTATATTCTTTCAATATCATTTGCGTACAGCTAGTTACTGCTAATTTTAGTATACCGTACACATCGTGAAATCTACGCGGACCGTCCACAATATTTTTTATTAATAATAATAATTATGTGTACAGCTAAGTTTGTTATACCCTACACAACCTAACCTAACTGTTTACCCCACAGGACATAAAAGGCCGAATCATTTCATATTTTCTCCGCTCAACCCCCCGTAGCTATGCCTGTATACCTTCCCATTTGGTGTAATAAACGGGTTCTTTTGTACCCATATCAATACAGGGTTAAAATACGACTGGTATCTATCAAGATGATATAGGGGTAGGGTAGAGGGTGTTTTTGTTTTAAATAGCCAATAACTGGTTTACAATGGTGGTCCATTTATTCCGTTTCTATTCTGTATTGTTTTATGGAAACTTTATTTAGGAATTTGAATGGGTAAGACCTCATATATGGAAAGCGGCTCGGCCAGTTCTTCTTTCAAACATATGCCATTATATGAGTGCGTTTACAAAGCAGCTATTTAATTTCCACCCCACGTCACGCACGACGCACTATTTCTCCGACCAATACGACTTTTAATCTAAAATCAAAGGTTTTACAACTTAGTTCGTCGTTTTTGTCAATAGATGGCGTGACGTGATAAATAAGTTGCAAGCGTTTGCTTGTAATCTCTATTAAGAAACATTGCGGTGCTCAACAGAGGCTTTAGATTGTTTTAATATTTAGTTATGATTTTTAATTTCAATACATTTTTTAAAACAAATACCTCCAACCTAAAATCGGTGTTTTTGTGCTAATGTAGAAAAATTATTATATAAATAAATGCTTCTCATTGAGACACTCAACTTACAAATTAATACCGGATTTTCCAAAATTAACCCCCTGAGGGAATTAAATGATCAAAGGTTTTTATGGTGAGAATTGAATCTACGCGTCCAAAAACAAGAAATCTTGTCATGTTCATCGTCATCAGTCCGGTTTTTGCCATAGTCACCATGCTTGGTAAACGGGTTGGTGACCGCAGTATGATATGTAATAACACACACAGTGAAATGCTGCTGCTGCCCGTTCTTTATTTAAAAGTTATCAAAAGTTAAGGTAAATAAACATTATTAAAACTCCACTATTATAGTAAAGTCCAGGTGAAACTCAATCAAACACAAGATAACATCTCGAAAATAATGGTGACTTATAAAGAAGGAACGTCTACTAATATAATTTAATAAAAATTTATAGCTACCCAGAAATTAAACGCGATTTCGGAAGCAGGTTAATTAAGAAATGTGTTTGATGCGTGCTTCAATAAATGGGATTTAAATGAATTCGTTAATTCTGTTTTGTGTCTTGCTATGTGTAAAAGGGCTTTCGATTGTTTGAAGGTTATTTTTATGAAATGATTATGGTGTTGGTTAACTTGTAGCCGAAGTTGATTCTGGGACCTGGATTTGACTGTTTGGACAACTATAAGTTTGAACCACTTCCGCCTTAGTGACAATACCTAATAAGTTTGAAAATTGAATGTAAGAAATTGATATTATATTAACTGCTACACGCATTATTAAGGTTACCGACGACAATGACCCATTTTATTTTATTTTTGTAAAAGCGCATATGATGCGGCCTCTTTTGTTTTTCAAGTGTTTTCAGTTATCTATGTTGTCAGTAGGCAGTCACCATACCTCTTAAATATTTTTCTAACTACTGTTATAACATTTTTTGTGTATTTCTATTCAATGAATGATACTTATCAATTCAGCACAACACACAAGCCATATTGTGCCCAATTAAAAGTATTTTCTATATTTTTCTCAATCAATTTTGTTATTCTATGCAGTGGATTCTATTCCCGTTTTCCCGATCTATTTGCTAGACTATGTCCAGGCAATTGCAAACAAAAAATAAAATTCCCCCGGACGTCGACTCTCACCTGAAAAGATCATGCCAATGAGCCAGAAAAAAAACTCGAGCCAATTCAAAACAACCCAACTTAAAAAGCTTCTAGTAAATGCACAAAACCAATTCTTGTTCAAAAGCAAACTGAAGACCTTTTGGGCGAAAATCAAAGAAACTCAGCAAACGGTCGGCCGCCCAAGAATAAATGTGCAGAGAGCAGAAAATAAGAGAAAAATCAATCACAATAAGTTGAAGAAACTTGCTACTTAAGGGCCGTAGACGGTTTAAATGTTGGAAAAGGACTGCGACTGAGTTTTTTGTTCGAAGGACCAGTGTATTTGAGAGGGAACCAACTAAAATTCAAATTTGTTTAAAATATTCATCTGTTTTAAATGTTGTAAAGTTATATTGTAATAATGCTAAACTCATCAAAAACAATCGTCTAATGGCGATATGCACTTTTAACGTTAGATACTACATTTGGAAAGAAAATCAATATTTTTTTACTGATTTGGATACCTACAACAATCATAATTACGAATATAAAATTGGTTTCGATTTATATCCATAATTATTAATTTAATATTGTTAAGTTAATTTTCAATTTGTAAGACTACTCCCAGGAATTTAGTAAATAATAATAGTAAAAAATTATTAAATAACGTTATAAAAGCCCACATTGGCCGTTCGCTACCTACGCTTAAGCCTATCCTGTTTGGGAAAAAGAAACATTTCCAAGAATGTTATCAACGTATCATTTTTATATCAATGAAATTGCTTGTAAACTATATAAATACTGTAGGTGGAGGTACGCCTACAGTTTATCAGAAATGGTTCAATTAAGTATTTTATTCGAGGTACGCGGTAAAAAGGATTTAAAATGGTAATTGTTTATTTTTAGAATCCAATCTTGAACGATATAATTTTATAATAATCACTAGATTTCCCGTGCGGTTTCACCTGCGGAGCTCCCGTATGTCTTCTTCTTTCAGTAATCTCTATCAGTCTTCATTTCAATTCTCACTTCTTTTACACACATATCTATCCTTTTATACACAATTTAATGTTGACAGAACTGTGAGTCAGTGATTACAGTAGTTGCTTCTGAGAGTTATTTTGGGTTCGATTCCCACCGGGGACAATTATTTGTGTGAACCACGGATAGATATTGTGCGCCTGGTTATATTTGTATTCTTTTTTTTTCGGAAGGACTTACTTAGTTAGCCACTAGGCTTTTGCTACTTCACCGGGCATAATACTTTGTGTCCGTGAATGTTGTCTTTCTTAAGTAAGTAAAGTTTTTTGTTTTTTTATTAACACCATTGCATCGTTGCAAATGGAAGGCCAATAAAAAATATGGTTGGACTGTGTGAAAGTTGACATGTGTAAGAAAGGCGTGAGTATGGAAGAGACGTCTAATAGGGAAAAATTAAAGAGAATGACATGTAATGCGGGAAGATTATAATGAACAACATCATCACTTAAATCCTACAAATTAAAAGAAAATCTTAGCTAGAAATAAGTAACATGGTGGCACAATTTTCTCCAGTTTCCTAGTAATTCATAATAGCATTTTTATAACCTCGGGCACAAATAAAATTACACCAATATATCAAATAGGGCGTCGCTACAGATTATCTCCGACCGACCTTGTTTAATTTCATTTTGTCCGTAAATTACCATTTTTATAGGCCAATATATTAAACGCTCCTAATAATAATCTCCGAAGAAAGCTGTTTCGACGGAATTATGCTTTCGAAAGGAATATGATATTTTGTTCTTGGGAAAAGTAATTTTTGGGGATACGCCTACTTAATCTTTTATTAATTTTAGAAAAGTCTAGTCTTAGTAAGCTCAATTTCATTCGATTCCAGCTGCTTACTTTTGGGGTGCTGTAAGACATAATGAAACACTGCTGCGAGTTCCCTGGTATACAATTGTTACAGTTGATGTTATAACAATCGGGACTAATGGCATTACGTGCTTTCTGTGGCACGGAGGGTAGTCTCTAAACAAACCAGATTCTAAAAGTTAGATTTTTCTCTTAAATTTGATGCGCGGGATCGAACTCTTTTCTCTTAAAGCAAGCTTTTTACCTGTACGATAGCATCGATTGCCTGATCGACACGCCGTGCGCGAATTTGGAAACGGCCCTTACATTCTAATACTCTGTTTATTGCCACTGGCTATTACTTTGAAACTAGTGAGAATGACTCGATCGTTCAGATTTCGGTAGCAAAAACCTTGTAAATAGCATAGCGATTTTTATAGTAAACTATATTTTTAAATAATTTATACCTATTTATTTAATGATAAACTTGTTTAAATATAATTATATTATTGAACAGAATAAAACACTTAGTATACTTTCACATTGGTTTTCTTCAAATAATCTTTTATTAAACGCGGGTAAAACTAAATGCGTCAGATTTGTGCTCCCAAATGTAACTAACGCTAAACCAATTGCTTCATTAAATGGAGAACCGTTAGACCTAGTTCAATCAACAGTTTTTCTAGGTATAACATTAGATTCAAAACTGCAATGGGGCCCTCATATTGAAAAATTAACCGGTAGACTTAGCTCCGCATCTTATGCTGTCTGGAAAATAGGCAATTGTCAGACGAAGCAACTGCTAGACTAGTGTATTTCGCGTACTTTCATAGCATTATGTCCTATGGAATACTGCTTTGGGGGTCAGCCGCTGATGTCAATAGTATTTTTATATTACAAAAAAGAGCAGTTAGGGCTATTTACGGTTTAGGTAGTCGCGACTCCTTGCGTACCAGGTTTAAAGAGATTAATATTCTTACCGTTCCCTTTGAATACATATACCAAAATATCATTTTTGTTAAAAAAAATATAGATCAATATAGCAAAAAAAGTGATATTCATAATGTTAACACGAGAAATAAACATAAAATTGCCATACCCGGTTTTAGAGTTAGTAGAACCAATAAATCATTTATGGGAAATTGCATTAGGTTTTATAACAAACTCCCTAGTCATGTAACTGATTTGCCTAATCCAACTTTTAAAGTATATATTAAACGGGTCCTCATATCTAAAGGCTATTATAGCATTAAGGACTATATTGAGGATAAAGACGTTTGGCTTCATAAACCTACTTGCGTAACACTTCCTAGAGACCCTGTACCCAAATAAAATAGTAGTACGCATAATAGTGTGATGTTCTGTGAACTATCTGTAATTGACCTACTTACATAATAATATATTATATTCATAGACCGCTAGTTCTGTCGCAAATTCTTTTATTTTTCTATTAGTATAAAAACACAATAAACAAATATTACAAAGACAACCGTTTGGGCAAAAAATGTGTATGCCAATAAATAGTTAAAGTAACTGTAACAAAACCTACGTTCTGCCCATTTGAGTATGTTTCGCCGGACCGTCTCATGTGGGTCGTGTTAAAACCGGCAGTAGAATAACCCACTGAGTTTGTTTCGCCGGATCTTCTCATTTGGGGCGTATTGGATCCGGTGGTAGCATTAAAGCGCGTCCGTCGTTATATACTCATGATCCACCTAAATAATGACAATTGTTCAAACCTACTATAGACAGAACAAGCTATTTGACACAATAAAGTTAAATAATAAACTTAGACGTTAAGACTAAAATATTATTAAAATAATAACTTAAATACTTGTTTAATTAGAAAATTTATAAAATATGATAATTATAGATAATAATACTAAATACTAAATTATTTTATCAAAATAATAAAATGTGCAGTGAAACTACGGTTTGATTTCAAACATCATAATTGACAAAAATTGACATTTTATAACAGCATAGACTAACTAGTAGAACCTAGTGCTGTCAAGAACTTTTAGTGGTGTGACACTAATATACTAATAAAAACTACAAAGTGTTGTCAATGTAAAAATTAAAATAATAAGAATTTAGTATTGTCAAGCTAGACAAATTACCCCGATTACGGGAAAAAAATATATATTTGGGAATTAAGTGAGTGTTGACCATAATCAAATCTAGTTATAGGATTTGTTTATAAATGTATGTGTGTCAAATAAGGACCTTGTAATATCAGTGTCATCTATCGTCGAATACATAATCACTTTACTAGAAACTGTCTCTAATAAATGACAAGGAGCGCTCCTATCACCTCATATTTAAACAAATAAATATCTGGAACGAAATTAAGAAGTTATTAAAATGGGAGACGAAAATATCACAATACGGCGGCATAAAACATTGACGAACGAGACACTTGATCTCTCTTTTGAATCTACAAATTCAGATATAAGAAGACTTAGTCTACCGGATCTGTCTACTGGATATGATAGCGACACAGAGGATTTGAAGACAGAACTATTACAGCTTAGAAGCGAACTTGCAGGCGCACATTTAGAAATAGAAAAACTCAGTGAAGAGAACATTCTGTTAAAAGACGCTCTAATAAAACAAAAACTTAAATCAAAATCACTACAGATCATTTGTTCAGAGCCCAAAACGAAAGTAAAAACCCCAACTCCTAGAAATAGAGTGTCAAGAAACCGGCGGCTGACGTTTGATGATGAGGACACGAGTTTCATAGATCTTGGGCAAACTACACTGACCAGCTACCCGACAAGGGATGGCGCTGCTAGTCCGCTGATCGAAAATAATCGGGATCAAGAAATCAACGAAAATCTTAGCACATCTATGTCATACGACCTTCGTCCGACAGCAGATGGCGCTACTAGCCCGTCATCTGAAAATAATCAGAATCAAAAGACCGATGGAATTCTTGGCACACCTTTATCCTCATGTTACAAGCCCGAGATGGCAGAAAACGTATTCCAACCAGACAAATCCACACACTACTCATCTTTAAGTAGCTCTCGCCAAAAAGTTTGTATTATTAGTAGTAATAAAGTAAATAATATTCTGTCTATAGCACAAAATACTTTTCCATGTTACGATGTCTGCCATTATATTTTTACCAACTGTGGAATTAAAAAACTAGTCAATAATATAAACAATAAGCTTGCTAACTTCAATAAACAAGACTACTGTTTGATTTTTTTGGGAGAACATGATTTTGAGAAGTCTGTCAATTATTACGACCTTGTTATAAGTATACGCGAAACTTTAATGTCAATTAATCACACTAACCGAATATTGTGTTTTCCTACCTATAAATTTAATGGTTGTAGCAACATTTTTAACTCCAGAGTGGAAACTTTTAATATTTTATTGTACCAAGATATGCATAAATATAATTATGCAATTTTATTCGACTCCAATATGAATCTAAGATATGATGACACAATGTTTAAAAGCGAAGTGGAGTTCTAAATAGACATGGTATGAAAAAGATTTTTAATGACTTAAAGGATTACATTATCCAAGACTTAAATAGTCTTTCCACCTCGATCCTGGCATCTAAACCTAAACCTCG
Source organism: Nycteola revayana (assembly GCA_947037095.2). NCBI lineage: Eukaryota > Metazoa > Arthropoda > Insecta > Lepidoptera > Nolidae > Nycteola > Nycteola revayana. The sequence goes on along the minus strand of OX344841.2, from coordinate 11,312,042 downwards.
TAAAGGCACAATACCCTTTTATTTCTCAGCGGTCTCAAAACATAATTATTCTGTAAATAATTCTTCCATATTGCCAAATAAGGAAAAGTATCAGTTTTTTCGTTAGTGAGCGCAATAGTGCCTCACTGTGCTGTATTATGACTATTTGCAAGTGCCTGTAATAGGTTTACGTAAATAAAAATGATTTTTATTTTTTTATTTTTATTTAATAGTTTTTCGTTTATTTAACTGTCACTGTATTTTTAATGAAATTAATTACAAAAACTTGAACAGCTGAAGAAAAATCGCTTTCCCATCTACAAGGTTTATGAAACCGAAATCGGAACGATGGAATCGCTTTTTCAAAGCAGAATCAAGTCATTTTTAAAAAAGAATCGCTTAGTCACGTGACAAAAGTTAAGTACCATACATTTGCGTTAGCGATTTTATGCTGGCGATTACTCCGCTATAAAATGGCATTTTGTGTAGGAAAAATTCCCGAAAGTACCGAAAGAACCGGGAATCACTTTTTATTTCGCGGTACTCGTTTACTGATGAAAGAATTACCGGTACTTTCGAGACCGGGATTTCCCGGTTCTGAAACCTAATTACCACATCAGCCGCCCGCGTCAGTCGTATACCATCAAGCGCGTGTGACTGCGATCGGTCGCCATGCACGGAAAAGTACCTTATAGTAGGGGAGCCCACGAGGCTAAATGGGGATTTACTCGAGCGTCGTAGAGACCTATTGGGATGCAAAGCTTAGATGATAAGAAGAAAAAAAAGTTATATGATATATACCTTTACATCGGTGGGGGAAGCGGCTATAGATTTTTAAATATGTAAAAAAAAACTGTTGCATGGACATCCTCGAGCGCGTCAGATATTGATAGCATCAATGCCCTACGTATTTTTAATAATGTACGTATGTTAATCTGATCGTTTGCATGATGCGGGTGGTTGTATTTAAGGGTTGAAAATGAAAAAAAAAAATTTAATCGAGCGCGTCAGATTTTCTAAGGGAGTGTTAAGTGCACCAAAAAAAAGCTCTTATTCACTAATCTGACGATTTCGATGGGACGCAAACTCGCGGCCATTTTCATAATGTGCAAAAATTCGCCATTTTGAAATACTCAAGCGCGTCAGATTAAGATATATATGGTTCATCTTTTTGTTCTAAACGTACTGTCTCATAATCTGACGATTATCTAGAGGGATTCGCCTGATCTGACAAAAAAAAATAGAAAAACGGTTCACCTTAAAGGCCATCCCTGCAACTTCCCGCTAATTCCATTCCTGGGCGCTTTAAATTGTACTTATGACATTTTTGAGCTCAAAATATAATTTATGTGATATTTTGAGCTCGCTGAGTTCAAAGAAATAATATTTCTATCTAATCATTTAATGATGATTCCATCGACAATTCGAGGTTATCATATGTTCCTCGAGAATTTCGGATATCCGGCTTGCTCCGACGATATTCCAAAATATTTACACATTTTTTTAATGTTTCTACCGTAAATTTAATTGTTTTTTATAAGGTACTTTCACCACAAAATACACATTTCAAATTAATGTCACTCATATTAAATATTTATAAACTTTAATTCACACAAATAAATAATAATATTAAAATAGCAAAAAAAGCCAAAACGTTGGAAACACGTTGTAAACAGTATGCCACGAACGAGTCTTTATGATCAGCTGTGATGGCGTCATGGCAACAGAAACCAGAGTGGGGACGGAGTGAGAGAGTAATAGATAGAGAAAGAGTGAGAGAGGAATAGAAACGCGGAGAAGGAAATGTAGGCATCACGCAGCTGCACGCATTTAACTTTATCGACGAATTTTTGTTATTTCGGCTTGCGGAAATCGCAGATTATATATTTTTCATAATTCTTGAATTATTTCCTTCAAAATAAAACAAAATTTAGCTACGCTCGAGAATGTCGAGATGACGTTTTTTTTTTACAACTTTGTTGCCCTCCCCTTTTTTTACGTCACTCTCAAATTGTCAGATTAGTGGAATATACACTTTTTAGGATGTAATTAACTCACCCTACCTTAATCTGACGCGCTCGAGAATTTCTGATGGTCAATTTTTTTCTACTAATCTGATCCTGTATCCTTCACGGGCGGCCTTATATAAGGGCCTCATATTTTGTGGAGGTACTTAACCGGGTACAAGGTATCCCCCTGTTTATTAATCTGCCGCGCTTTAGTAAATCCCGAAATCCCCGCTTGGGCTCCCCTACTATTAAAGCTTTACACAAAATTAGATACAAACACGCGGGAATAATGTTATTATTAGTAGATAAATTAAATATAACCAGACCAGGTAGAACGTAAGTAGGATACTGAATGTCTAGTTTCATTACGCTGATACGCGGGCATCCACGAGTCCTATTGCTATATCTGAATAATGTGTTTGAATATAATTAACGTACAATTTATTTTAACGTAGTACCTTTTGACATCGGCTTTAGAGCATTTGTAATTTTATTTGTCATGCTATTAATACTCACCGTGAATTCTTAGTCGTAACTAATACTTAGCCAATTATTTTTTGACGGTTTTGATTACGGTAAGTGCTTCAACGACAAATATTTATGTAGACGACAGATAGTTGTTCTGAGTCTGAGTCTGCGTTGTGTTTGTGCATTGAGTGTTTCTGTGGTAATATTAATATTAACTATTATTTTACTCGTACAACCTAGATAGTCTTGTATTGCAAGGGATTATAGCACAGTTTTTAATATACATTTATCATTATCTCCTTGAGAGATATTTTGTTTACCAAATATATGTCTATTTTAAAATTATAATAATTATCACTTTTGGTATAAGTAAGTCATAGTCATGGAAAATCGTCCTACTAATGATTAGCAACGACTTAAAACCCACGGAATATCGTAACTTTTTTTTAATGAAACCATTTTCGACCACTAGTACTTTATTGCATAACATCATCCAATAGGACTAGTTCTCGCTTCATCGAGTCGTATAACACTTATACTCGGGGAGAAGGATTTCTATATCTCCAAGACTTTTGCTATTACATTTAACTTGACAAATAAAATATTTGTATTTAAATTGAATTGTAGTTTAAATTAAGTGTGTGCTAAATATTGTCGTAAACACTTTTCAAAAAGTAAAACATTCCATTTTAGTTATTATACAATATCTATATATTTTTAAATGCCATTGTCTGTCATCAAAAAAATGGTGTAAATTTAATTTAATTTATTCATAAAATATAAGCTTACAGTATAACTACACCAAATCACTTATATTAAATATCTTACCTATCTTAGTAAACACTATTACATAAAATATAAAATAAAACAAGTTATAAAGTATAAGAATTAAGCAAAAAAAGAAGTATGTATATGACTCCCAGTTACTAAAAGGATGATCAACGGTGAAATTGAAATGAATAAGATTTGATTATCATAATTAAGCTTTGGGGAACTGCCTTTTTAATCAAGTGGGATTCAACGACGTGAGAACAGTTAGCTGTAAATATAAATATTTTCGAGTTTATTCAAAGAAAATTATATTCGTATTATTTAAAATCATCTGTAAACAATTCAGAAAGTCAAACTAATCTGCAAATATTATCTAGCACCTTTATACATGGCCCTTCGAGCCGGATCACGAGCCTGGACCAAAAACAAACATCTTTTATCCAAACAACTGATTGTTAAAGGTCGTTAGTTGGCTTACCTACTGATTGAACCAGCAACTTAAGTACCAAAACTTAAGCAAAGGCCTTAACGAGTTCATTTAGTTTCCCAAAAGAACTTTAGCTGACCTGCATTTTACAAGTAGAAAATAAGTTACGAAGATACCGAAGCTGGATTGAGACGTTCGTTAAGTATAGTTATTCTCTGGAGTACAAATAAGAAGACAGAAATAGTTCTGGTTTTTTCTACAACTTTCAAAGTTGTTGACTTTGTGTAATTAGTGTGGAGGCTGTTGAGATACTTATATTTACTATTTATGTTATTACTAAATTGAAAGACAAATAAATAAAATATTTGGTACTAAGAGATCAGGGTTAGGGTGGCCAATTTCTAGGGAGATTACCCACCTGCGCAGGCCTTATATATATAATCAGAAAGCATAAAAGGTGCTGGACTAATATATTTTCAAGGATTTGATATTTGATATTTTTTTGAAGGTCAATTTCTAGTAACCTTATTATTCAACCTTCCTTACTCATAGAATGTATCCTTACAATAGAAGCTTATGTGTACATAAGCTTCCCGCGCGCGGTTCATCCCGCATAACTCCCGTTCACATGAGAACTTTATTATAAAATATTGTTAATATGCTTTCCTTTGGCCTATTTAACACTGAAAGATTTTTCCAATCGGCCCAGTAGTTCCTGAGATGAGCGCGTTTTGCTTGAACAACATCTGCCAAAATAATAATAATACTATCTAGCTAGATTTAAAGCTAGCCAAGCTTCAAATCTAGCAGGCATACAACCGCAGGGCGCAGCTAGTAGTATTTTAATAGAATACTATGCAGACAGTTCTGTTGAACTACTAATAACCTTTCTGACCGAACTGACCCAGTATTAAGTTTACGAGAGCTAAACTAAACTAAAATCCAGCCAAGTCCTTCAGCTTGTTGTATGGTGTAAGAAAAAAGGAAGGTAGCGATGGAAAAACAGGACATTTTATGTGATGCTAAGCGATGTTTTTTGTAAATAGGAATAAATAAAGTTTAGCACATTTAAAAGTCCATTTAAACACGAAGTACTAAATTAATTTGAGCAAAAAATGGATGGAACACAAAATCCCGTGACACAACCGTTGATTTTGTATATTAAGCCTATAGATATATATAGGTATCATATACCTATAAGATACCTATATATATATCGGATTCAGAACGTCTCGAAATTTCATACAGTAATTTCGAGACGTTCTGAATCCGATAAACTCAAAACATAGAATTACTAATACACCAATGGATAAAATAATTTATTAGAAATAAGGTGTATGTAGATTTTCCTATTGAGAAAATAGTAAAAACATTCAAAAGTCGGTCAAAAGGACAATAAGCTGTTCATCATAGCCTACTATTATTGTTAAGTGTGTAAGTGGGGGTTCACATCGGTGGTGAATCGAACCGGCGACCACATGATCGCAAGTCCGATGCCCTAGCCATTCGGTTTCGTCCTCTTTAATATTACGATTTAACACAAAGATTTCTTGTCTGGAGTAGGGGTTAAATCTCGCGAACTCCGATACTTATTTTTACCGATTACGGAAACGGAAACTGCCTTTACCCTCATGACCCTTACTTTGGAAACAAGCTTCCGATGCCCTCGTAGACTCAAAAGTCCGAGAGGGCCGCGAACTGTAACGTAGAGCGACAGTTGCACAAAACTCTCCTATAAGCTAAACGTCATAATCCCTCAATCCTCCCGCGAGCGACCACCCTAAGCTGAAGTCCAAGTCCCATAGGTTGCTTTGTTTGTAGTTCTTAAACAACTTATTAAGGCTGGAGCTCCGCTCACTTTTATACCATTATGCCCAGTGAAGTAGCAAAAGCCTTCTGGCTAACTACAGAAAGTACGTGCGAAAAAAAACAGAAGCTATCACTGTGAATAAGCTTGTCACTTGCACCAAAACCAACACTTGTAATAGTGCAGGTTCTGGCTACAGAGCCGTAGCAACTCAATTACACACGCGACTACTGAAATACATATATTTGCAAGCAATAACTAAGTTTCTAAACTTTTAAGTAAACGGAATACAAAATACCTATAATAAAATTTACGGAACCTATCAAAGGCCAGTCACTGATTTTTTATTTTTTTAAGACCCGTATGCAAGAGCAGCACTTGATACTATGAGTTGACTTGGGAATGTCAGGTGTCACTGATGATTTATATCATCATAGTAACAGAGACCACGACAGTGATACAATACTCATGTGAATACTCAAAGCCAAAGTGTTTGTTCTTGCAAACTAGACTTCTCTTAGTTGATCACATCCTAAAATCTCTAATCTATACTAATATATAAAGCGGAAGAGTTAGTTTGTATGTTGGTTTGCTTGAATGCGCTCCGATTTTAATAATTATTTCAGTGTTAGATAACCCATTTATCGAGGAAGGCTTTATTTAATTATGAAGTTCCTACGGGAACTCGAGCTACGCGGGTAGCTAGATACGATCATCATCAGCCCGTATAACGTCCACTGCTGAACGTGGGCCTCCTCCCGAGGGAGGGTATTTGCCATAGTCACCACGCTTGGCAGGCGGGTTGGTGACCGCAGTATAACGTTGTACCACACAAGGAAACGCTGCTGCCCGTTCCTTGATAGACGATTATTATAGATGATGTAATAACAATCGGGACCAACGGCTTAACGTGCTTTCCGAGGCACGGAGGGTAGACCCTTAACCGACCAGACCCAGAAAGAAATCTTAGAATTTTCACAACGATTTCCTGTCCGGAGTAGAGTTCGAATCCAAGGCCGCCGAGACTTAAAGCGAGCCAAATACCGCTACGCTACGGAGGTTGCTAGTTACAATATAAAGATAGAATCCAACACCGCCGAATTAGTACGACATACATACTTTACAGTATACCCCATGCTACAAATGGCGTTTTTCCGCCCTAAACTTTTACGACTCACATTTAACGTTTACCGTCATCGGCAGGCACGTTTCAGGTCAGCATACCGAGGTTCAACCGCATTTAAGATACCAGCCCGTAAGATATATAGAGGAACGTTTACCAAGCATTATACCGTCCGATAGCAAGTGATTTGCAAGTTAAAGACACTGCTTCCCATACTAAAATTCAAGGTGCTAGAGTTGGTAGAATAAAGTGCTGAAGCTTTATGTCCAAGGCTGTAGAATTATCTACCTGTTTTGTATAAATTAGATAGAAACACCCTTTCAAACTAAAATATAAATAAAGAGGAAACATTGGTATTTTTGTTTGGTATAAATAAATTCAAAAACTATTTGACGGATTTCGATAATTATTTCACCATCAGAATGCTTTTCACATCGCCTTGAGTAACATAGGCTATATTTAATTATGAATTATGACCTACACGGGCAAAACCAAGCGCAGAAAGCTATGTTAAATAAAATGATAAGCCATTTTTCACGAATTCGCTTTCTATTGGTTTTCATGGCTTTAGTAAAATATTGAATGCGCTAAAAAAATAATGAAACATTAGAATACAAATCAAATTTTATCTATTACGCATTGGCGTCAAAAAGTGCAGTAATCCTTGCTACTAAAATCGGTTTCGGGCACATAGGTTGGATCGAATCAAAGACTACAAGGGCCACTTTTTTGGTATTATATCTAATATATAAAGCTAAAAAGTTTGTTTGTTTACTTGAACACGCTAAACTCAAGATCAACTGGTACGATTTGAAAAATTATTTCAGTGTTTCATAGCCCATTTATCGAGAAATTATGCAGCATATTTAATTATGCAGATCCTACGGGGACCGGAGTTACGCGGGTAAATCCACGCGCGAAAAGCTAGTTTTGCTATAATTCTTCCTAACCGTCTTTGCCTTCAATCAATATTGATGTGCACCTACTGGTCTGTTCTCTGCACACCCTAAGATTGCCTTTGGCAGAAGTACGCCTTAACACGCTAGTTTTTTAACGTGCATAAAGTTTTAAATAAAAAATAGTCATTACAAACTATAGCACTAACTAATTCTGTCCAAGATTTCTACAACTTAAATGAAGTGCCACCCTTTTGAACAATAAGTTAAATTATTTGCTCCGCTACAGAATGTTCGGCGCAGAGCTAAACTTTCAGTAATATTACGGAAGCCCGCTAATTAAAAACAGGCGTCTTATGGGCAAAAAATTAAAGCTAGATAGTGATTGTGATCTTATATTATTTTTAACGTGCTTTCCGAGGCACTGAGGGTAGTCCCTCAACCAACCAGACCCGGAACGAAATCTTAGAATTTACATAAAGATTTCCTGTCCGGCGTGGGGATCTAACCCACGACCTCCGAGGTTTAAAGCGAGCCAAATACATCTTCTTTAATAATCGTATATCAAGGAACGGGAAGCAGAGTTGCCTTGTGTTGTACAACATATTACTGCGGTCACCAACCCGCCTGCAATGCGTGGTGACTATGGCAAATACCCTTCCTCGGGAGGAGGCCCATGTTCAGAAGTCAAAGTTATACGGGCTGATGATGATATTATTTTTATATCCATGTTAATAACAACCTTAGCTTAGCGATATAAGTTTCGACTTGTCCTCAGACCAAAGAAAAAGTCAAGACGGCACGGATTTTTTTTGTGCAGTAGTGTGGGTTTGTTATGATATCAAGCACCTAAGGCTGCGACAGAATGACATATCGCCTGACTAGATAAGGCATAGTTTTGATACGCGTGTGTGCGTAAGCTGTGTATGTACACGCCAAGGCCGAGTTTTTACCGGCTGCAGTGTGCTACTCGCAGACTCAAAGTCCAAAAGGCCCACGAACTGTATAGTAGAGCGACAGTTGCACGAATTCCCCTAAGAATCTAATCATTATTCCTCAATCCCCGCTAGTGACCTCCCTCAGCCAAGGTTCAAATCCCACAGAGGGCGCCCTCTTACGCTGGTAGTTTATTTTGTTGTTTTTAAACCATTTATCAACGCTGGAGCTCTGCTTTATGCCCGGTGAAGGAGCAAATCCCTCCAGGCGAACTACACAATGTCCAAATAAAAAAAACAAAAAAAGGCGCGGGCATCGAGTCCACGGTTTCAAACACACAGTGCTCTTACAAAACACGTTTTCGATCAACGATCTGTATGTACTAGCGTACTAGATTTCACGACCCGAAAACACACTCTTTACTTGAACTGTACTGCAGTCCGTACATCTTATTTAGTATGGCGTCGAACGAAACGCGTAAGCGCCATGATATTCACGGCGCTTCCGACCTTTCGGTCGCGAGAAATCAGTGCAGTACTTTAGCGCTGCATATAAGCTGCATGTTTAACCTTTTTAATTAGACGAATAGCTATTATTGAAGCGCTGCAGCGGACTTTCATTTAAACTCATCAAAATGACGCTTGTTTTTTGCTTAGAATAGCTTCTTTATTTATATTTACATATAAAGTAACATGTCCTGACTGACTAACTCATCAACGCCAAGGTAAAACAAAACTACTGAAGCTAGACACGTGATATTTGGAACGTAGCTTCCTTTTGTGACGTATAGGTCCACTAAGAAAGGATTTTGTAAAATTAAACCCCTAAGGGGGTGAAAAAGAGGGACATTTCATTATGAAGATCCTAAGGGAACGAGAGTTACGCGGGCGAAATTGCGCGCGCTTCATAATATATCTTACTGTATTCAATCGTCCTAATTTAAGTTATGAATACGACTTTTTAATCACCAAAATTAAATAAAACAGTTAGGTATATAATATAATTATCGCTGAAATATTCAAATAATTATTAGTACCTACAACACTGAGTAATAATTCAAACGATTAAACTAAATTATTTGTTTATCAGGATTAGAGTATGCAAAGCTGTTCTATATTAGGATTATTCAGAGTTATTTGATTTGCCTAAAATGTTTATTCATCAACAGCCCGTTTACGTCCACTGCTGAACATGGGCCTCCTCTTAACAGACCTTGGCAAGCCAGGATTGTAGAGGGATATTGCCATAATCACCACGCTTGGCAGACGGATTGGTGATGGCAGTAAGATGTAAACCTTGAGCTAATAGATGCTGCTGCCCATCCATCAGCCATATGTCCCTTAGTCGCCTTTTACGACACCCATGGGAAGACATGGGGTGGTCTATACTAAGCCGGAAACCACACGAAAAAATGTTTATTAGTGATATAGTATTATAGCTAATTCATATAACGGCTATACGGTAATATATTATAAAGCTGAAAAACTCTTTGTTTGCACGTACTAATCTCTGAAACTACTGGTCCGATTTGAATTTCTTTCAGAGTTTGATAGCCTATTTATAGAAGATGGCTATAAGCTATATTTAATTATGAAGATCCTACGGGAACTGGAGTTAAATGGGTGAAACCACGCGCGGAAGCTAGTATTTAATAAAAACTAAATTTTGGTACAATATTTTTTTTACGATTTTGTTTTCGTAATCACTACAAATGATACCTGCTACTGTTAAAAGGTTGGCAAATATTTTGAAAGCACCTTAAATAAATAAAGGTATGTATATTTTCGTATTAACATTAAATTTATTATCATACATCAAAGTGACAGCAATTAACTAAATACCTATGTATACGTATATGTATATCTAGGGAAATCTTACTTCTTCATTTTAATTTACAACTTAAGTATTAATATTCATAGCTGAAGTAAAACTTGAACATTTCACGTGAGTCTTAAAGTTATATTATACTAGCTGACCCGGCAGACTTCATACTGCCTCAATCGATAAAAAAAAACCTAAACATTTGTATAAAATAAACTGGCCCGGAGAGACTTCGTTTATGCGGTGTCCTACATTTACCCTACTCCTACCTTACCCTACCCCTACCCTACACCTACCCTAGGCCTACCTCTACTCTACCACTACCAAAAAAAAATCAAGTTTTTAATTAACAAAATAAAACTCAAATTGACTCTACGTTTTAGTTAGAAAACGTTTGTATGGGAAAAACAAAAAGGCTGTTTTTAGGGGTTTTCCGGCAATTATTCGAATTTTTCTCGCCGTAAAAACCATCCTTGAACTTCAAAGAAAATTTAAAAAAAAGAATTGGTCAAATTGGTCCAGGCGTTGTTGAGTTATGCGCTTACCAACACATTTTGCGATTCATTTTTATATTATAGATTACTTTTATATCTGTACGGAAGCGGTATAAGACTCGCTTTGAGTCTCAGAGGTCATGGGTTCGATCCCCAAGCCCGACAAGAAATCTTAGTGTAAATTCTAAGATTTAATTTAGGGTCTGGTTAGTAGAGGGACTATCCTCCGTGCCTCGGAAAGCACGTTAAGCCGTTGGTCCCGATTGTTATAACACCATATATATGAGTTCGGGCAGCAGCGTTCCCCTGTGTGTTACTACATAATATTGCGGTCACCAACTCGCCTGCCAAGCTTTGTGAATATGGTAATAACCCTCCCTCAAGAGGAGGCACATGTTCAGCAGTGGCCGTATACGGGCTGATGACGGTCGTGTGAGGTCACTATTCAACGTGTTTTAAATCACGGAGGGCAGTCTCTTAACGAACAGGATCAGACATAAAATCTTTGCTTTCACACAAAGATTTTTGTCCGAGGCAAGAATCGAACCCACCATCTCCACTTGGAGCAAAACTCTACCGCTGAGACCACACAAAAGTGTCATACACAAAGATATATACTAATCAAATTCTCATCATAGAAAAATACAAAACTGTAATTTTAAAATATTATCTACTTAGAAGCAGCATACATAAGAATAAAACGTTTCTGTATTATTATTTTTTTCGAAAACAAAATATCTGAAAAACTTAAGATTATTTTCATCTTAGTTGTCATGAGAAGGAAATTAAACTTGGCTTATCTAATTTATATGAACGAATAACTCGGCCACTAAACAGGGTCCTAAGTAAATTAATTAATATGATATGGTGTATAATAAATGTCACTCGCCCATGACTGCGTCCGAGCGGTTTTCGATTTTTCCATATTAGTTTCGCTCCCCATTTCATTTCTTAAGTAAATATCACCATATATTACTCAACGGATGTGCACTGCGCCCTCTTGCTCTAATCATGTATTAACTCTGGGGCTCTGCTGGCCTTTATGTCCGGTGAAGCAGCAAAGCCTTGTGGCTAATTACGTAAATACGCCCGAAAAAAAACCTTTGGTTGTGTACGTTATATTCACATTTCAGGTTGAAACTTCTGCTGAAATTATAGACCTGAAGGTATATAGGGTTTCAGCTGTTCGTCGATCCGTCAGTCATTCAGAATAAATCGTTTTATTTGTATTACTAACTAATTTTAAGGTCACTAAATGTCATATTCAGGGCGATTAGGGTCAAAAAGCTTAGTTATAGGGCACAAGGAATATTGTCTTACTTGAAATAACGTACAGCATTTAAAATATCATGTTACAACATTGAAGCGGTGCAATCTGATACAGGGCGCTGTATTATACCTATGTATGTTTACTAACATTATTAAATAAATATTTAAAAAAAACTCGATTTCGAATAACATGCAGATCTTATCGGTAGTTATTGCGATTTATGCGTCTAGAGGTTAACTAACACATCTATACTTATATGTAAATCTGAAGAGATTCTGTGGTTGAACGCGCTAATCTCAGAAATTACTGGTCCGATTTGAAAAAATCTTTCAGTTTTAGATAGCCCATTTATTGAGGAAGCCTATAAGTTATATTTCATCATGAAGTTTCTACGGGAACGCTAGTTTAAAACATAAGTCTAAGACTGGACTCAGAATCATGCTGATCATAAAAAAATCCAATATATACGAGTATTTAAGCCATCAGGGTTGACGTGCTATGCGCTAAGCTGTCAACGTGTAAAAAGGGATTACAGTATATATTTTATTCACATTCTGCCACGAGAGTTCTAAAATCCAAATGGCTCTGAAAGAATGCGACAGAAATATCATCTGTAATTCCTGTGTACAGGTTTGAATTATCTGAATGACTTTCACAATGCAGTAAGCATTGTGAAAATCAGTCAAGACGTAATAGAGTGATTTTAAAACCACCGTTAGTGTAAAGAAGATTAGCATGCATACCTTTAATAATTTATGTGAATATAATTATTATGACTAGAGGAAGTAATCACAAACGGACGGACTGAGTACATTGACTGTTAGTTATTACCTAGTTTAATTTATAGAACAAGAATAATAATCCAGTTATGGTTTCGTTTTTACGGGTGGCTTCACCCACGTTTATCCTTTTCCCGTAGGAACTTCATAATTAATAATTGTCTATAGCCTTCTCGATTAATAGGCTATCATTACAATATTTTTTTAAATCCGACCAGTACCTAGTTCCTGAGATTAGCGCGTTCAATCAAACAAACTCTTCAGCTTTATATATTTGCATAGATAAAGATTGTGATGCTGACATATACAAGTGTATGTTAATACCTAAGTGCTGAATAAACTAATTATTCTTTTTTTCGTGGACCGTTTGTCACTATTATTTTTAATTTTTCTTGGCACCCTGTACAATGGAAGAAAACAGCAAAATATTGAAGCGACAAGGGAAATCACTGTCCCTGCGTTTAATCTAAATTAATTAAAATTCTTAATTAAATCGAGCAATGGTACGCAAATACTTTTGAAACTATGTTTAGTTTCGTAGTGTTGTTGTCTCGCTCTGTTTCATTAATTGTGCAGCATACTGTCCTTGTCTCGAAGTTCCTGCATCGTAATTTAATTGGACTAAAGTTTGTAGATACGAAATGTACGAAATAGGTATTGTCTTGTGTTCTGATTTATGTTACGTTTTAGTTAAGACTTGATATTAAAACTGGAAATCACGGGTATTTTGTTACTAGTTTATATTAAAATACAACTATTGCACTGGGGAAATAAATTCGTGTGTCTCAGAGACATTTTAATTACTTATACTGTAATTTATTGTCATTACTAGTTCTATGCAAAATTAATTATTTATAGTAGGTTCTGCATAACCTGATACCCCTTTCACCTTTCCATCACCGGACGACTAGGCGCGGCGAGCGGTTTCACCCTTTTTTTGTAGACATTCCTTCAATACGCACGAAGCGATTTGCCTCTTCTTTCATCTCATCTTCATCTGCCGGGGTCAGTTTTTCCGGAACGCTATAATCTGAACATCTTTAAAACTAAAGTGAACAGACACTTTCTAGGCAAGCATGTATCATCTTAGGCCTTATCATCGCCTTCCATCAAGCGAGATTATGGTCAAACGTAAGCCTATATAAGTAAAAAAAAAAGATCTATTTTTATACTATTTCCTATACTAGGTGCACCCATGCAAACAACCTAGATTATCTTGCATTGCAAGGCAATAAAAGCACTAAATCTACTTAAGGGATATTTCCATAAGACAATTGGCAAGTGGATTGCTAATCGTAGTAAGATGTTAAGTAACATTAAACCGATAGATGCTGTTACCCATCCATCAGCTGTATATCCTTTATTCGCCTCGTGCAACACCCGTGAGAAGACATGCGGTGTTATCACTATCGAAACTCTTCAGCCTTATATATCTACACTAATATTATAAAGAGGAAAGATTTGTACCTATTTTTGTATGTTTGTATGTTTGTAATGAATAGGCTCAAAAAGTACTGGGCCGATTTAAAAAAATATTTCACCAATAGAATGCTACATTTTTCCAATTTGACATAGGCTACATTTCATTTTGAAAAAAATTAGGGATCCTTGGTAAAATTTGAACAATGTAACCGAAGGTGTAGAAAAATTAGTCTTAAAATGTCTTTCGTCGAATGCGCTGCCGAAACTATTAGCGATAGAACAAAATAATGTAAAAACAAAAGAAAGTCGTGTTAGTTACACTATTTATAACTCAAGAACGGCTGAACCGATTTGGCTGAAAATTGGTAGGGAGGTAGCTAAGAACTGGGAGAAGGACATAGGATACTTTTGGGTAAGGGGTAGGGTAGGGTAGGGTAGGGGTAGGGTAGGGAAGGGGTAGGGTAGGGGTAGGGTAGGGGTATGGTAGGGGTAGGGTAGGGGTAGGGTAGGGTAGGGGTAGGGTAGGGGTAGGGTAGGGGTAGGGTAGGGGTAGGGTAGGGGTAGGGTAGGGGTAGGGTAGGGGTAGGGTAGGGGTAGGGTAGGGGTAGGGGTAGGGTAGGGGTAGGGGTAGGGTAGGGTAGGGGTAGGGGTAGGGTAGGGGTAGGGTAGGGTAGGGTTAGGGTAGGGGTAGGGTAGGGCAGGGGTAGGGTATAAAAGTCCACCCGTGCGAAGCCGGGGCGGGCCGCTAGTTAGATATAAGGCTGAAGAGTTTCATTTGCTTAACACGTTAATTACTATGGCGGACAATGGTGACCGCTAGTGAATGTTTCATTCAAGCCGCGTCTGACACTGGTGACCGACACCACACCCTCACTTTGATCACTGGTTGCCGGCCGCGGCGGTCCCATTTTCGTTAGATTTACACGTACTGAGTGACCCGCGTGGCCTCGTAGAGCAGTAAAATGAAATTCTTAGTGGCAGTGAACGTGTTAAACGCGCTAAACTCAGGAAATAGTGGTCCGATTTGAAAACAAATCTTTCTGTGTTAGATATAGGTAGCCCATTAATCGAGGAAGGCTACAGGCTATATTTAATTATGAAGTTCCCAAGGTAACGTGAGTTACGCGGCGTAAAACCGTAGGCGGGAAGCAAGTATTATAATATACTGAAACAAATTACAAATAGAAATATCATTTCGATTCGAAAAAAAAACGATTCGAAACGAAATTCCAAACAATGTGACGGAAGGCCAAAAAATAAATAAATTCAACGCAATATTTACCGTCATTGCAACAAAACGCTCACTCTGTCGGCCCAATTTAGAAATTTTAATTAAACACTTCCCCAGGGGAAAAGTTTTAGTTTCGTAGTCACCGGAAATTTCCCCACCTAGTTTGGTCAACAACAATTAAATTTAATAATTAAACTGTTGCTAATCATGTTAAGGTTCAGAAAATGGCGCCCTTGTTAATTTTGTTATAATATACAGAAAATATGGTTTTATTAACTACATTTAAAAGGGTCGCTTTAGCCCCATAGATACATAATAATATAATGTTTTCATGATGATGTCATCCTACATTGATGAATGTTTTGCTGGATAACGTTCTTTTGCACTGGGTCTAGTAGTTTTTGAGATTTTGAGTTATAAGAAAAAAAGAAAAATACATTTAGCAGGGTAGCAGCATTTCTGGAGATCCCGCGGTACCATATTGGCCGCGGGTGCCGTCGGGGGGCCGGATTGCTCATGCGTACCCGACCCCTGCCAACGGCGGATCGAAGGAGTGTCCGGGAGGTTTTAGTGGTGTAGGATCCTCTCCTCGTGGTATGACTTTAGCATACCACGCTATGGAGAGGGTGAGTCCCACATATCCCACCGCCAGCGCGCAAATACGCTGCAACGGTGGTGGGAATGCGTGAAAGCATTTCCCCCCGGACAACAAAAAAAAAAAAAAGGTAGCAGCATTTCCCTGTGTATTACAACATAATACTGCGGTCTTTCTTCCTCGGGAGGATGGACATGTTCATCAGTGGACATTATACGGGCTGATAATGATCTGTAAGGTGCATGTACTTTTATGATATTTTTTGCAACTTTAAAAATCTGGTACATATTTTTCTGTTAACAAAACATTAATGAATGCTTTAACAAACGAATCGAAAAAGAAATAATAAAAAAAAAATCGATACCAAATTAAAAACCCTAAAAGAATCATAAGTCCGAAAGAAAACACGATATTGCCGAAATATTTTTAATTTTTTTTGATTCATATTGCATACATATATATTTTAATTGATTGTTAAAAACAGAGGCATCATCAGGTTACTATTTTTTTAAGATATGAAGGGTTCAATAAAAATAATGTTTTATTTAGTTATTATTGAAATACAGCGTTTTATTTGAATTTGTAATTTAATTTAACACGACACGTTCTCTAAATCGTACCGCCATGCAGGGGGAGCATGGTGACGCGAATGTCGGGTGTATATGTAATATTCAGAGAAATCTCAGATTATTACACATACACTCGATTTCTCTTACTTCAACTGAAGCAACAATCAATTAAAATTGTTAACTTAACTTCGCTGTCAAATCAGTTTATTAATAGGTACATATTTCTAGGCAATTAAATCAAATTATAATCATGCTTTAGACTCATTTAGCACATTGCGTTTCACAGATGATTAATTAATTTTGATCGTTGATCATAATTTTAGCAACTATTTGATAATCTCCTTATATTTGTGAATTAAAACGTTAAATTTCCAATCATACAAAATCAATTAAAATTTACGCTAAACCAACATTTTATGGTTTTCTATGCATCGTATTTATCCGCAACTAAAATCGCTGTTGTGAAAAAATGCATATACGTCAAAGCCTCGATCAAAATTGAACGATAAAAAAAAAGGGTCCGGTGTAATCTGATCACACGATTGTCAGAAAAAAAAGATATATATACACTGATCTAGTTCAAAATGTACATAAGTCGCGTTTTGTCAAAATTGGAGTTATTAGGTATTATTTTATTTTTATGTTATTTTCTTAGAAAACTAAACAGTGATAGCAATAACTAAAAAAATAGCCAATAGTACACAACTAAGCACCATTTGAATGTCTTCGCTTATAAAAACGAACCATAGGAATTCTTAACATTTACAATTATATTAAAAATATATTATTATTATTATTTATAGTGCCGTGTGGTTTCCGGCTTAGAATAGACCACCCCATGTCCTCCCATGGGTGTCGTAAAGGCAACTAAGGGACATATGGCTGATGGATGGGCAGCAGCATCTATTAGCTCAAGGCTTACATCTTACTGCGATCACCAATCCGTCTGCCAAGCGTGGTGATTATGGCAATATCCCTCTACGCTCCTGGCTTGCCGAGGTCTGTTAAGAGGAGGCCCATGTTCAGCAGTGGACGTAAACGGGCTGTTAATGATGATGATGATGATTATTTATAAATTCAAATAAAAAGTCGCTGGTTTCCGAAGAACTATAATGGTATATATAATTTTGATAATTAAGAACTGACAGTATAAATTACATAAAGAAATTACAAATAAAAAAGAGGTTGTATTCGTAACAAGAGTCATACCATTTTATTCATCAACAAAACGCCAGTTTCCTGGTATACAATTGTTTTAGAAGATATTATAACAATCGAGACTAACGAAAGACTTGTTAGTTGTTGATTTAATATGCTTTCCGATGGTTATCCCTTAACCAAACAGACCCGAAAAGAAATCTGTGACGCAAAGACTTATTTTCCGACGTGGGGATTGAAGCCACGACCCACGATGAGACTTAAAGCGAGACTTAAGTCACAAACACATATGTTGCCTATTCTTACTATTGTATTATTATAAAATTATTATTGCATACATTTTTTACACGTAATTTCTCAAATATAGGATCTACAATTCAGTTTTTGTTTCAAGAAGAATTAAGACATTAAATCCTCTATTAAACTATTTTTTTCTTACTTTTGTTTTTATTGCATTGGGGATCAAAAATAAATATGGTTGCAGTGAACCGGCAGCTGTCCAGCGTTTGTCAACTACACGTAATCTGTCCACTGGAGTTGACTGCCCGATGATTGGTAGCGGCACTAGTGCTCAAACTTTACGTATATTCTCTATTCACTTGAAAATAATTTAAGTGGGATCCTGGATCCTGTATCCTGAGGGAGGGGTGGATTTTAGTCAAATCCATCCTTAGTTGAGCTTACATCATCATAACTATCAGTGTGTGCCAATTTTGGGCCCAATTCGTTTTGTGGTTTGAGCTGTGCGCTCATGGATCAGTAACTTAGTAAGGTATTTTAAATATAAAATATACTAATAAAACTATCTTATAAAGAAAGAAATATTGATTTGTATTTTCGATATCCTTGATTTAATTACCTACATTAAAATAACTTTTTTTATTTGGACGGACATATGTAGGTAATCACGAGCTTTTGCTACTTCACCGACCATTCACGCTCGCTTTAGAACTTTAACCTAGATAAATGGTTTAAAAACCACAAACTAAGCAACCTGCGCCCCTGTGGGACTTGGACCTCGTCTCAGGGCGCTGGCCGGGAGATTGAAGGATTATGGCTTTTAGTTTTTAAGGGAAGTTTTGTGTAACTGTCGCTCTACTCTACAGTTCGCGGTTCTTTCGGACTTTGGGTTCGGTACCAACTTTTTTATGACCGAGATTTGTTCCGTTAAATCAGAGTACCTACAATCTTACTAAAGTTTGACAATCACCGTTTTCCAACACTCAACCCATTTTACACTACAACATAGATTTAGTCAGATTTTTTATATATGTCTTCGATAGAGCAATTGAAAAGATATATATCCTACTAGCTGCTAGCCGCAACTTCGTCCGCGTAAAATACGGATTTTATAAGCTTTCTAAGAATAAAAGTACCTACAGTCTAAATCGATACTATTGTTTTGGAATTAACGGACAAACAGACATACATCATAAAAAAGTTTTAATCCTTACTTCCTTATCTTTACTATCCTTACTCCGTTACTAATATTATAAATACGAAAGTAAGTTTGTTTATCTGTCGGCCTTTCACGCCAAAAAGTACTGAACCGATTAAAACAGATAGTGTAGAGCCTAAGAAAGGATATAAATGCTACTTTTTATTAAGAAAAAGGGTCTAATTAGAATAATTAAACTTGCTGCTTCCACGCGGACGATTTTGCGGGCACAGCAAATCTTATAGAATTTGGGATGTTAGATACTAATAAAAATAACTCATAAGTATCTGGTCGCCGGCTATCCCAACTATCCGTTTGATCACTTATTTAAAACAGTTTTTTAAGAAAATAAGTATTGTATTTTATTTAAAACTCAACGTAAAATATATCTTCTCTAAGTAAGCCGTCAGAGGGCGTCAGTGAAACTATTGCTCACTGTCGAAGCAAGACGGTAGAGAACATTAAAAGAGGATATTTCAAAGACTATACATTCTTACACTTGAATATACAACGAACCATTTATATAAAAATCAACCTTAAAATTTTGATATATGGTACAAATTTGGTTGCTGCAGGAATTGAGGATAGGTCTATTAGGAATTGTAGTTCGAGGGTTGAACGGCATTTATAAATTGTTTGTGTATTGATTTAATATTGAAATATTTTGAAGATGATTTATTCTAATCTTAATGTTAATAATAATATACCGTCTATTCTGAATGTTATAAGTGTCAAATCTTTAGATCTATTTGTTTTAGAACCGCAAAAAATTCACTGAACTGGAATCGAGAATCGACTGGTATTTATATGACTATTATCATCATCACGTATAGCGTCCACTGCTGTATATAAACCTCAATTTTTGACATAGTTACCACGCGTGGCAGGCCGGTTGGTAACCGCAGTATTATATTCAGCATAAGTATGCACAGGTAAGCGCTGCTACCCGTTACATGGTATACGATTGCTATAAATGATGTTATGACAGAAGAAATCAATGGCTTAGCGTGCTGTCCGAGGTTCAAAGGGTAGTCTCCTAACCAACCAGACCAGCAAGAAATCTAAGATTTTATACAAAGTTTTCTTGTCCGGCGTGAGGATCGAACCCACGTCCGATACGTAAAGCGAGACTTATACCGCTGCGCCTCAGAAGGTTTTCATACTATATTATAACCCACGGATACCCGAGGGTATATATGCGCATGCAGCCGCGCGGGACGACTGTGTTTTTCACTAAAAACTTTAAAACTTTCGCGTATCATAATTATAATTAACTAGCTGACCTAAATTCCTAAAACTCTAATATTAGGCGTGGTAGCTATGAACTAACCGTGATGTGCACTAAGAGCAGCACGCATTTTGTCAATGTTATGTCAAACGCCATAAGATTACATTAAAAAGCTTTATATGGCCAAAGCGCCAAAGTTACTGTAGGAAATTTAATGAAGTGGTAAAGTATTCTTTAATTTTAAAGTTGTCCTTGCATTTTTCTTATCACCTCCTGACAATTACAAACACAATAAAAAAAGAATTAGAGAAATTAGTCCAGCCGTTCACGCTTGATGCCGTGACCAAGGAAAATAGGGATTCATTTTTATAAAATACTAGCGGCCCGCCTCGGCTTCGCACGGGTGGACTTTTATACCCTACCCCTGCCCTACCCTACCCCTACCCTAACCCTACCCTACTCCTACCCTACCCCTACCCCTACCCTACCCTACCCCTACCCTACCCCTACCCCTACCCTACCCCTACCCTACACCTACCCTATCCTATCCTACCCCTACCCTACCCTACCCCTACCCAAAAGTATCCTATGTCCTTCTCCCAGTTCTTAGCTACCTCCCTACCAATTTTCAGCCAAATCGGTTCAGCCGTTCTTGAGTTATAAATAGTGTAACTAACACGACTTTCTTTTGTTTTTAAAATGTATTCTGCTATTCGGGACGGAAACAAATCCAACAAATCAAAAACCATGGCAATCGGTCCAGCCGTTCTCGAGTTATAAGTGTTGTAACAAACACGACTTTCTTTTATATATATAGAAGAAGAAGATATAGATAACACACAGGTATTTACGTTACCAATATAAAAACATATTTTTATAGCGTTAATACCTGTGTGTAATACATTTTAATAGTACTACCTAGTACTATCAAATATTAATAGAAAAACATATTTTTACGTATCTACCAAAGACAGGACAAGGTACAAAGTGGTAATGAAAATCATTAGCCCCTCCAGAAATATATTTACAAAATAATACACAGCAAATATTTTTAACTGTGCCGCCACAAAGCTATTTACGTTTTCATCTGCAATCACTATTGTAAGTTTAAATGTTACCGTACCGAGCCACGCTAATACCTCGGTCCAAACTTTGAGATTCCTTTGCAGAGTTGCAATGCGCTTTGGACCAAAGTTTGAAACTTCTGACTTTATTTTGTATTGGGCGATTTATTTTTGTATTTGTGTATTTACGAATGGATTCTACTTATTTATTTTTAACCTTTACCTAACCCATCCTTCACAACCTCTTTGTCTAAGCGGCATAAGTCTCGGAGGTCGTGAGTTCGATCCCCACACCGGATAAGAAATCGTGTGTGTAAATTCTAAGATTTCTTACCGAGTCTGGTTGGGTGGGATGTGCCCTCCTTGCCTCGGAACGCATATTAAGCCGATTGTGTGTTATAACAATCGGGTCCAACGGCTAAATGTGCTTCCTGCATCTATAATGCTTTTTGCATTTGTAACAAGCATATACCAAGGAAAAGGCAGCAGCGTTTCTTTGTGTGTTACAACTTACATAAAACTGCGGACACCAAACCGCCAACCGGTGACTATGGCAAAACCCTCCCTCGGGGGGAGGCCCATGTTAAGCAGTTACGTTAGGCGGGCTTACGATGATGATGAACCCATCCGACTCAGACTGCTCTGATTCGGGATTCCAATGATGTAAATATACCTATTTAATTTGCATTCACTATGCTTGACGAGCCAGTCATTAAATTTAAAAAAGGATTTAGTGAACGCGCGGAAATATATTCCTATTTTAATTATACAAAATTGATAGCCAATCACTCCCAAAATATACTAACTTCATATATAAGCTAAGGCTGATATATGAAGTTAGTTATAGTTACAGTCGGGTATATATTTACACATTCTTAAAATATTTTACTTAGTGTAAGATATCGTGAAAATAAATTCACGCGGAAGAATTTGTACAAATATCGCCGTAAAGCCTGCACTATCGGAATTTGATAGAAATTCTTATACCTATAAGTAAATACGGGGAAAATTTCTCAAACAGATGCACAAAATTCGAGCCGAGTTTCTTGAAACCAGGGGCGCCCTCTTACGCAGGTTGCTTAGTTCGGAGTTTTTAAACTATTTAATAAGACTGCACTGCTCGCCTTTATGTCCGAAAAGTAGCAAAAGCCTCGTGGCTTACAAAATAAGTGCTAGTCCGTGAAAAGAGTAAAATGTCTGGACGAAAAATGTTGCGAATAAACTTCAATGTATGGGACATTTTTAATATTACTATTATACAAGACTTTGTATGGAAGTGGAATGAAATTTTAACTTGGTAGATACTAAATAAAATTGATGCATCATCAGAATATGGTTTAAAACATTTTAATTATGTCTAAACTCAATTACTTAAGACACAAAATTTCTAGTGTTAATTCGCTCAAAAATTTGTCTTAATGCTAGGATGAGTTGTGTTTTTAACATGGATTTGTAGGTATGCCTTCCCGCAAAGTAACGCCTGATCCCATTAACCTTATCTTAAAATTTTGCTGCAGCTTTGATATGCTCCGGTCATAATCATTCTCCTGCCCTTATCCCTATTTATTTGGCGTCGGCGCAACATGTCTTTTTCTTTCATACTCCTCTATTAGCCGCCATCTCGACAGTTCCAGCCCTTTCTAACCATATCATCTTTTACGCAGTTCATCCATCGTTTCTTTGGTCTTTGATATGCTGCGGTACGAAACGAAAATAAAATAAAGTTTTATTTACCTATCAATATTCCATTTGAAAGCAGGTGTGTGTTCAAATATTTGTTCTCATCTATATTCTTTGTGAGGCTTGAACTCTATGGTACCTTGTTTGTCAACGACACAATATTTTATTGATACCCATGTGTAGGTAGATATACAGGGTTACTGGAAATGTGACGTATTCCTGTTGCGGTGTTAGAGATGAGGTCAAATCCAACAGATTTTGTCATTCAATGATGTTCTCTAAACTTTTAATAATAATTCAGAATGGACCTCGGTAATTGCAAAATTTACTAAAATAACCTGAAATTACCAGCTATTTTTCATATAATTTCATAGCAAAAAAATGTTGGCAATCAAACTGAATAAAAATATAGCCAAAAAATAAGAAGTTTAAGGTAGTGATCTTTATATATTAATTTTTATTATTTAAAATCAATACATAGTATAAAATAAAGTCGCTCCCCGCTTATAATTTTTTTTTTATCGATAGAGTGACTCAAGAGATTTTTTATATGTTTACTACACCAGCGTTGCAATCGTGCGAAGCCGGGGCGGGTTACTAGTCTCAAATAACTCAGAAACCATTTACTTTAGGGTAAAACATTATAAGACAAAACCTGTCGTTTTTGACCTGACAGGAATACTAGGCGTCTAAGACGTCACATTTCCTATAACCCTGTATATGAATAGGAAACGTGATGTATTCCATTTTGTTCAGAAATGTGCCGTGCGGTTTCGGTCGCGTTAAAAATGACAATACTATTAGACAAATTGGAAAAAATAAGATGACAATACGTCCATCTGTGCCCTTCTTGCCCTTTTCTTCAGGATTTCGGCATCGGAAAAATGAGAAATGTTTTTTGTGTTTCTGGGAAATTGATTTATTTAGTATATAAAATAGTATATTGTCTAAATGACTGACTGATATACACCGCGATTTTAAGTAGTTACTAATACTCAGCATGATTTTGTATGATAACTAAGCTAAATACTTTTACAATTATAAAAAAAAATTACAGATTAAAAGATAAAGATAATATTTTATTGCAAGACACTAGAGCTCATTTTTTCATTAATTTATTTTTAACGATTAATAATTCACTGTATATAAGTTAATTCCAATTGTGAAATATCTTTAATAGAAGAAAGTGTCACGTCACCGGGTGGTTTCCGGCTTAAAATAGACCATATATTCCTATATGTAGGTGTCGTAACACCTGATTAATAGGTAGCAATATCTATCAGCCCATAGATACTCCAATATTATTGCGATGACCAATCCACTTGCTAAATGAGTTAACGGCAATATCCCCAAAGATCCTGGCTTGCTTAAGTTCTGTTAAAGCGGAGGCCCATTAGGAGTGGGCGTAAACGGGATGATAAAAGAAAAAGAAGGGGTCACGTGTGCGTATGTTTGTGAAGATGTCGTGTGAAAATGTTAAACGATTAGTATAACTATCAAATATCTTGTCCGAAACTAACCTATTCCGTTACATCGACGTACAAATGACTCCCAAACGTGTGATAAAGTAAATCTACATCGATGCGTTACAACCCGTTGGTTTTGTCACCTGTCATGGGACTATGTACAGCTTTGTTTACTAAGATTTATAAGACAACTATGTGCAGCACGTGGTTTAGTTCGCTTATTATAACAGGCATAAAATAGGTGCTCCTATGTCCTGTTAATGATAATCGGTTCCTATTAGGTTTATTTATAGGTTTACTTCTTACTAGGTTCGCGCGCGCGGTTTCACTCGCGTATGTTCCGTTCCCGTGGTAACTTACAATAACTGGCTTATACTTAAATAATTTTTCAAATTGGACCTATTGTTCCGGAGATTTGCGCTGTCAAGCAAACAAACTCTTCATTGGCTATATTTAATAATGAAGTTCCGATGAAAACTGGAGCTACTCGGGTGATACCACGCACGGGAAGAATCATAATACCGTGTAAATAAAAACAAGATTTGATTCCGTGAATAACTAGTTTTTTTGTAATCTGACTGAGTGCTAGCTCAATCTTAGGTATTTTATAAATGATCTGCATTGCGCCACATCTCAGTTTAACCCTTTATTCTCATCGTGTGAATGAGAAGTGTAGATAAAAATAGAGCTTTTATTTCAATATGAGGTTCCGTATAAAATATCAATAGAAAATCTATTGCGTTTTAAGTAACAAAAGTCTGTAAAACCTTATTTCCTGACTGAGTTTGGGGAATATCAAAGTATTTTAATAATAAAAGTATATTTATTTACTTTCACAAAGTTTTACAATTGGTTCACAATTATAATTATGTATAATATAATAAATGTAACTTAGAATAGTGATGACGAAGGTTCATACTTACTTATATCACTTGTTTCAACTCTAAGACTGATTCCACATTAGGCCAGGTGGTCAGGTTGTCGCGGGTCACTTGTCCATGTAAAAATAATCGGAACTCTGTCTACAAGCCGACCAGAGCTCCAGCTTTAATAAATGGTTTAAAAACTACAAACTAAGTAACCTGCGCAAGAAGGCGTTCCCTGTGGGACTTGGACCTCGGCTCAAGGCGGTGCTTGGCGGGGGGATGGAGGGACTTTGACTTTTAGTTGTTTAGAGGAGTTTGTGCAAATGTTGCTCGACGTTACAGTTCGCGGGTTTCTCAGACTTTAGTTCTACAAGGGCATTGGAAGGGTTTTTGCAAACTAAGGGTCGGGAGGAGGTACAGCGCACAGCGGTGTCCAACGTGGCGCCTGGGACAAGACATGTTTGCGGTCAAACGGCCTCACTTTTAGGAGGCCGTGTGCAACTGATCTTTTTTTTTCGGACGGATATTATGTGGTTAGCCAGGAAGGTTTTGCTACTTCACCGGGCATAAATGCGAGCAGAGCTCCAGCCTAAAGTTAAATTAACCAATCTACACATTTCTAACTCTAAAAAAATATACCACAGCTCTATCAACCCCATAAAACGTTACGATAACCGTTTTGCACCATCTCTTGCGGAACCATAAAAACCCGATATGAATGCATCATAGCTTACGTGCCAAGCCGTGTAATTTATCACTCGGTGTTGGGTTCCGCATACTAATGTTTGTTGAAGATAGCTAAGGAATTCCGAAGTAGCATTGTCGAACACTTTTAAGAGTATTGGCAAAGTTTGATGGAAAATCTTGTCTTGTGTAAATTAAGATGCATTTTTCATTGTGATTTTGCGTCCATAATCACAATGAAAAATGTGATTTGGTTAAATAACAAAATGTTGTATAGTCTTGTTTGGTTAGGTTAGGTCAAGTTTCATAATAATTAAGTAAATAATATAATTATTATGCACGTTCACTGAAACTGGCAACTAAATTTAGCAATATGAGTGGCACGAAAGTTGATCCACTTACTATACGTATTATTTCCCGGTGACAGGTACACGCCAAGGCCGAGTTTTTACCGGCTTCAGTTTTACTCGCAGCGCTCTGTCCTTACATTTTATCTGGAAGTCCTAAGCACGACAAGACTGCATCAACACGTTAGTGCAGTATCGTCAATATATTTAATTCGAGATATTTTCTGCTTTCAGTATTTCATTCGATCACGAAGAGGTGGTTGAAATGAAATTGATTTTTCTTAAAACGTCTGCAGCATTCGTTGGATTGTCACTAGAGCTCTGGCGTGAAGATGGTTTTACAGACATATTCCTTAGATTTCAGATATATAAATTGGTTTCATTCACTGACGTTGCTTGAGTAAGGATGTTTTACTTACCTACAGTTTTAAGTTTAAAATAGAAAATGATTACCGTTTAAAATGAATTTTGATTTAAGTTATTATTTTTCGTATACATACACACTACTAAGAGCGGTTTCGCACTATGTCTGATCTGAAACCGTGAAAATATTGGTCCAGAAATTTGGAAAGAAATCAGATGACGGAGAACGGATCTAGTGCGTAAATTACCATAGAAATAGTTCTACGGCTACTACGGCCATATTTTCACGGGTCCAGATCGGATTCGGATCGGACGTAGTGCGAAACCGCTGTAATTCTTTAGACATATAGAGCTCAGAAGTAAAAGGTCGCATGTGACGTTATACGTCAGAAACATACGCCGTATGTGCCTTTATCGTGACACATTCAACAAAATGATTCTGAATGTGATTCTGAAGCACACAGTACATTTGTCCTTATGCTTCTGAGATCTAGATTTATGTAAGCAGCTACTAGGTTTTTGCTATTTAGCTGGGAATAAAGGCGAGCAAGGTCCATCCTTATTAAATTTGTCAACCACAAATGTTGCAATATAGTTTTCGTCTTAGAATAGACCACCTCATGTCTTCCCATGGGTTTTTTTTTCGGAATGACATACGTAGGTAGCCTCTAGGCTTTTGCTACTTCACCGGGCATATAGGCGAGCAATGCTCCAGCTTTAATAAATGGTTTAAAAACGACGAACTACAACCTGCGCCCTTGCGCCCCGCTGTGGGGATTCCCATGGGTGTCATAAGATGCTATTATATACAGCTGATAGATTCGCAGCAGCTTCTAACAGCTCAAAGTCTAACTGCGATCACCAATCCGTCAGCCAAGCGTGGTGACTATGGCAATAACGCTCAACGACCCTGGCCTACCAAGGTCTTCCAAGAGGTGGCCCATGTTCAGCAGAAGACGTATTCAGGCTGATACAGTAAAAACAACAAAGTAATCATCTTACGCAAGTGGCCTCATTTAAGCTGTGAGTATGTGATGTGTTGAAGCTGTTGTGTACGGAGCCTAATCTTTCACCAGTCGTGTCATTACACTTCTTCTTCTTTGTCGGTCCCTCATATCTGAGGATCGTGGTCAGCATCACGGTTGCACCTGGAGCGGATGATCTGTCTCCACCGGTTTCTGTTCAGCGCGTCCCTCACGACCGTGTGAAATTTCAAGGACGACGAGTCTTTTTGATCAGTCCATCTTGTTGGACCATCGTCATTACACTATCCCAACGATTTTTCTGCGCAAGGACTTTGTGCATATACTTGTGTATTTTGTGTTACGCAGTAATGGCCAACCTTCTTTAAATTTATAAGTCGAAATCTTTCAAATCGGTATACATACCGAAATATACTTAGTATCTATTTAGAAGCAGTCTGGCTGTAGCCCAATGGCTAGGGCATCGGACTTACGATTCGACCCCCACTGATTGTACTACCGACGTGAGCCCAACCGTAACACAAACATTTTAGCTTAGCACGATGAGTTAACAAGATTACCAGTAGTGTGCAAATAAACTGCTAGTTATCTTTTAATAAAAAAAGTAACAAGCAGTATCTTATCCAACGCCATCCTCACACGGTTTAAATTGCAATCAATACTGCTTTACATTCAACGCGGTAACACAAACAATAAATATAGCGGCGGGAATCGAATCCACACCGGCTACCGTTTAAACGTTTGCATTGAGGTTAAGCTAACACAAGATTTGAATACTAAAGTCAGGTATGTTTTTTTCTTTTAAACCCATGTGGTTTGTTTTAACTTTGAATTTTGGTGTAGTTTTTGTTTGTTCTACGTGTTGAGTGTTTTTTTGTTATTGCATTTTTGTCTCTATTCTCAGGTAAAATAAAGTTCAGAACACTTGGTTAACAACTAACAACAAAACAATGAACAACTTTAAATATGTTCAAAAGTATGACAAAAGAGGCTGACAAAGAAAATGATCTAGGAATTTATTTAGGAAGGCTATAGGCTATATTTTACTATGAAGTTACCACGGGAACGGGAGTAACGAGGGTAAAACCGCGGGCGGCTACCTGGTGGTTAGTGGTTATGTAGTTGCTTCTGAGATCTGTAGTTCTGGGTTTGATTCTCACACGGGGCAATTATTTGTGTGAACCACAGATAACATAAATTGTTCTTAGTCTGGGTGAACTTTGTGTCCTTGAATTAAGTGTTTGTAAAGTCCACCGCAACACAGGGATTATTTTCCCTTAAGCGGGAGTTGTATTTTTAAAACTATTTACTAGGCAATATTCGTGGGTTTAATTCCAGCTTTGTACGAAATAATAATGAAATAATGAATTTATTCAGCACTTAGGTATTTATATACACTTGTACTTGTCAAAATCACAATGAAAAAGAACTGTAATTAATAGGTTATTATTCTTATTCTATAAATAAAACTACTTAGGTAACTATAACTAGCAAGTGCAACCTGTGAGTGCTGCTAATTGTAGGACATTACAGACAAATTTACTTCGTCTGTCCGTGTGTCATTAATTCCTCTACTCATAATAAGTTCATATATATTTACATTAATTATTATAGGTATAAATTGAAAATTTATAAGAGCATACAATTAAGTGACACACACCTGGGGGCACCCTTATGGGGTTAGGACCACAACCCAGAGGTGCCACTGATATCAAAGTCAGATTTATAAGAGGAAGTGATCGCTGGCACGGCCTACAGGCGCTGGATCACAGAGCAGGGGTAGGGGCACAACGCTATCCTCGCCGGCGAGAATCCTACCCTAGCTAACCTGCAACCTTTCACTAGCTACCTAGGTGGACGACCCGGAGAAGAAAGGCAGAAAGAAACTCCAGGCTTCTTTACGAAATTAAATAATCTTTGTGTAATATTAAAGATTTATTTCCTAGTCTGGTTGGTGGAGGGACTACCCTCCATACTTTGGACAGCACGATTATCATAGCAACATCCGTGACAATCGTATGCCATATAACGTGCGGCAGCATTTATCTGTGTATATGATGTATTGCGCTCACCATTCTGCCCGTCAAGCGAAGTCATTATGGCACTATCCCTCAACGACCTCGGCTATCCAAAGTCTACAAAGAGCAGGCCCATGTCCAGCAGTGGACGTATACGGGATAGTGAAGTGGAGTGATATAAATAATGGAAAGATTGTATGTAAATAATATATGTATTGTTGCTACGTGAAATTCCCACAGTAACGAGAGATACGCGGTGGAAACCGCGCACGGGAAGTTATTTAGAATGAATAATTTTCCAACTAAATTAATTTCGTGACATGCTCTTTTAGGTTTAGTCGTAATGGCCGAAATCGTTCAAGAGGAATTAAAGTAATTTCGATCGACCTACTTAAGCACCCGATTTGTAAATTGGAAAGATTAATCAAATGAACCGAAATGATACCTCAGCAGGTTTAGTCCGGATACATTTTGATTTAATACCGAGACTGACCACAAATCAATATCATCCAATGTTGGTTTAATTTAGCTTCCGATAACCGCTGGATTAATTTATGGACATATCCAATGGAATTTTTGATTTGATGTCACTTCAATATTGTATATTATATACTAGCGATCCGCCCCGGCTTTGCACGAGTGCAATGCTAATGTATTATACATATAAACCTTCCTCTTGAATCATTCTATCTATTAAAAAAAGCCGCATCAAAATCGGTTGTGTAGTTTTAAATATCTATGCATACATAAGAACGGACAGACAGGGAAGCGACTTTGTTTTATACTATGTAGTGATTTGTTATTGTTGTGCTAATGTCATCATTATCGTTAGCCCGTATAATGTCCACTGCTGAACATGGGCTTCTTGCCGAGGGAAGGTTTTGCCATAGTCACCACTCTTGGCAGGCGGTTTGGTGACCACAATATTATTACGTAATACACAGGGACACCACGCTTTTGCTATTTCACCGGGCAAAGCTTAAAAACTACAAACTAAGCAACCTGCGAAAGAGAGCGCCTCCTGTGGGACTTGGATTTCGGCTTAGGCCGGTCGCTGGTATTATGTTGTAACACATAAGTTAACGCTGCTGCCTGTTCCCTACTATGCGACAATCGATAACAATCGGGACCAACGGCTTAACGTGCTTTCCGAGGCACGGAGGGTAGTTCCTCAACCAACCAGGCCCGGAAAGAAATCTTAATATCTACACAAAGATTTTCTTGACCGGCCTGGCGAACCCAGGACCTCCGAGATTTAAAGCGAGCCAAACACCGCTACGCCATGCAGGTTGTCAAAATATTTAATTACAATTACTTAACTTGTGAAACAAACAATTCAGTAATAAAATTACGAAATGAGCACAGAAATGCCCCATCTTGCCACCATTTTAAAGATTTACAGTCTGTTAGAGAAAATTAAATTTCCTCATACATCCAGTGTAATATGATGGTGTGTTAATGTAATGTAATTTTATGTAATGTGTCTGTGTAATGTTACAGAAACGGAACAGTTGTTTAAATTAGGTTAGGTGGAAGGTTATACTTAGGGTCATTGCGTGCTTTATTGGATTATTTTCTTTGTAATTAATTAATACTAAACAAAATACATTTATACATAGGGACTTAAAACTAAAATTTTAAGTGACAAATATGTTGAAGTTTCTAGTTACTAAAAAATACTAAAAATAGTTGTAATTCATTGTAGTTAATATTAAACTGTCAAATATGTAATTATTTATTTATTAATGTAAAACTCTAGCACATAACAGTACAAAGGCGGACTTAATGCCTAGAGGCATTCTCTCCCAGTCAACTATTGGGTGGTGTAGAGACAAAGTGGTAGGTGCACTGAAATTTTAAGCACTCTTAATGAAATTAATACCACCAAGGTAATTATTAAACCAAGATCACTATAATTGACATAAATAAAACATTATACATACATACAGGTAATACAATAAGTATATTATAATACTAAATATCATTTAATATACTTATATATACAAAGATTCCTATTAATATTAGAAATGCGAAAGTTTGTATGTCTGGATCTATGTTTGTTTGTTAGACTTTCACACAAAAACTACTGAATGGATTTGGCTGAAAGTATTATAAGTAAACGAAAGTAAAAAAAAGAAAATAAGATTAACATATAGGCTACAAAATATCACGCTCCGACCCACTGGAGCAGAGTGATGCGGGTAAAACCGCGGGGCGCAGCTAGTAATATATACAAATATATAAGATAGTTTACTGCTGTAACGACTCCGCTAGCTTTGCTTTTATATGCTCACGTCATTACTATTTTATTAATAAAACAATAATAATAATATTCGTACGAAACAATACATAATATATGCGTTGGTGGACTCTACGTCCCCCGGGAAATTCAACTGGAAAATGTATTATACGAAAATGCATAAATAAACATCAGGAATGTTTAAAATATGCTAATAGGTATCTACGTTTCGCAGTTGCCAACGGCCGTCGAGAGATGGCGCTTAATTCAATTTCGAGTTACGTAATTGAAATATGGTACGTGGTTTTATAGAGGGAGCAGTGGCGTAGGTACAGGGCTACTGGCGTATGGGCAATAAAATAAAATAAAGTATCTGTAGGCTGGACTGGTATGGCTTGCATTTGTATGGACTGGCAGGACAGCTTTTGCTAATAGAATCACATATATTTGTGTTATCTTCTGAAAATTTCTGATATCTCACTGTCCGATGCCTAAAGAAGTATAGAAAGACTCTACTCGGGAGAGGGGATTGCGAAATGACGGTTTTTTATATTTGTCGGGTAAGTTTGGGCACCTGTCACTCTACTTTACAGTTCACTGCCCTCTCGGGCTCGAAGATCTATGATAGATCACAATTCATGGAAACATAA
Organism: Nycteola revayana; assembly: GCA_947037095.2. Lineage (NCBI taxonomy): Eukaryota > Metazoa > Arthropoda > Insecta > Lepidoptera > Nolidae > Nycteola > Nycteola revayana. The sequence goes on along the minus strand of OX344841.2, from coordinate 11,279,261 downwards.
GAAAGAAATAGTTATGCGACAGACAAACCCACAGATACAAACATTAAACTTATAAGAACCCTTTTCAATCACAGTTGAATAGAGACCTAATTGAGAACCCTTTTCACTATTGAAGTAGGTGTTAGTTTCTTCACATTGTATTTGTAATAGGTACCAAGATGAATTACATCTTTCGCAATAATTCTATAAAGTGTTTAAGGCTGGAGCTTCCCTTTGACTGCCCTTAAATTGTGATTAGCTAACAATTTGTGCATTGAAAAAATGTTTTTATTTTTTATTTGTGGCCCTTTTTTAAGAAATCTATTAAGTGTTACTATATAGTCGTATTTATTCTGACTTCATGTAATATCTATTAGACACTCATTATCATCCCATATTATAAAACCGAAACTGCCGCTACATATGTGTATCTATCTGATCGTCCCACCGATTTGCCTTTCATGCCGTTCTTATTAGATGTAGAATACTCATAACTTAGGAGTATGATTATAAAAAATATCTCATATGAACAAAACAGAGGTTTTACCACATGAAACGCAATCTTTAAACAATATGATATGTTTCAACGCCTAAATTATAATGTTACGCCACTGAACTGAATGTAAACGTTTCAGTAATTCCATTTTATTCTGTGTAGTAAATCGGAATAGGAAACAGTTTATAATAACTTTAAAACAATTACAGCGTTCGTTAGGCAGCAATTAAGCGTGTTCGTAAACGAACCACAAACACGATTTAGCCACAAAACGCTGCTTTTGAATTACTTACTGCAGTTTTAATTTGCAGTACATTATGTACTGTATGTGTGATTTCGATCCACACGCCAGATAAGAAATCAAAGATTTTTTTCAGGATCTGGTTGGTTCAGTGACTATCAGTCTTGCCTTGGAAAGCATTTTAAGTCGATGGTAGATATGTATACAAGGAACCGGGCAGCAGCGTTTCCCTGTGTATATTATGTAATACTGTAGTCTACCAAATATGATAACTATAGCAAAAATCGTCCTGGGAGAGGAGGCCCATATGAACATGCATTGGACGTTATAGGGGCTGGTGATGATAATGATGACATTATGTTTGTAATGCAACGCGTCCGCCCTTGCTTTCTTGACTTGTAAGTTTTGTAATGAACTATCCGTTTCTGTCAACTCGCAAAAGCTACTGAAGCGTGTCTCTAATCTAAAATGTTCCGCAACCTCTAGCAATTGCAAAACTCATTATAATCTTAATGCATAGTATGGTACTCAAGAATAAGTATTTATACTTAAAGCACCACAATTTTGTTTTGCAGCTGTAAGATTAGATCGACATAACTTAATAAAATAAGAAATAAAATGTTTGCTTTAATCTTTTTATGAAATTAATCTTAGTAACAGCGTTGCAAATATAAAACTTTATATTATTAAGTTATCTATTCAATCAAGATTCAATCAGCATAAGAAAATATCTGATTTGGATTTCAAGTTACGAAATCTAGTTTAAATTCTATTGAAAACCAGCGACTGTGGCAACTTAGGTGCAGTCAGTAACAAATTAATTTACTTTAACTTCTAAGAAGATTAATTCTAAGAACAAGATGAAAACTGTTTGAAGATATTATCACAACAGATATATAAATTAATTACTTACAGTACTTACCACTAATTTAATTTCAGAGTTTTATCTTAAAAGTTATGCAATTTAAAACAATATTGTCGAAGGTTATTCTATTTATAATTAGTGCCATCTACTGTTTTTATTTCTGACTGATGCAATGCACTGTTATATTTATTCATAATGACGCCATCTGTTGTATTACTAACGCATCTTTTCAATCAATTTTATTTACACTTACGCATGAATATGAACAAAACTGTTCCAGTGTTCTTTTCTTCTATTTCTGATCAAAATAATCTAGCAGTGTTCAAGCCAAGAGTGAATATTTAGATAAAGACGGCCCCTTCTAGTCCGCATCAGCTGATGTGGATGTGAGGGACAAAAACGGGGCTATAATATTTAAACGCCATCTATCGAAAATCAAAAGCAACTTTTCACTTACCAGGTAATTCTTTCACCTCGCCCTCGTTCTTTTTTGTGAAGTACCATTTGACAGTTGGGACGGGCTTCCCTTCCTTGACAGTGCAGCTGAGGGTCACTCTTGTTCTTTCTAGAAGAGGTCCGAAGGTCTCGTCATCAGCCAATTTTTTGCCATTACCAGTAATAAGCTCCACGGACTTCGGTTTGACTGTGGACAAAAAGAAATAGGTTAGTTTGTAATTGACAGCACCGGTGGCCCAGTAGTTACGGTAGACGCTTCCGAGACCTGGTGTCCTGAGTTCGATTCCCACCCGGGACAATTATTCGTGTGAACCACAGATAGGTGTTCTGATTCTGGGTGTGCTTAATGGCCGTGAATTGTGTGTTTGTATACCCGTAACACTGGGGTTTTATTTGCCTACTGCGGAATTGGTGTTTAAAATATAAAGTTTAACAAATAAAAAATATTTTTCAATAAAATAGTTACTGACTGGTTTGAACTTGTAAAATAAAATATCACAATTAAAAATTATTTAAAATGGTAATTGGTCATAAAATAATAAAAATATTTTTCTGATAAACTAATCATGCGACTATATTAATTTATATCGTAGTCGTATGATTGGCTTATTATAATAATACACAGTACGTAATTCAGATTCTAATTTTGTTATAGTAAAGGCAGAAAGTCAAGGATCGATATTTAAGTTCTCAGTCAGCATTTTTTAATTGAAACGACACACGCCTAAGGGCATCATGTAGTGTTTAGAGCCATGAGGCTAATGACGGTACTATATAAATAGTTAAACCGTTACGTGATTAGCCTCTAATTCCCGTAAGAAGTTCGTAATTCCTCGATAAATGGGCTATCTTACAATTCAAGAACTTTTCTAATCGGTCGAGTAATTACTGGGCACAGCTTTATCTTTCCTAATATTATGAAGAGGAAAAGTTTCTATTTTTGTATGTTTGTTTTTTTAATAAACTCAAAAATTACTGGACGGATTTCCATAATTCTTTCACCATTAAAATGCTACATCCCCGAGTAACATAGGCTATTTTTTTTACTAGAAATATGCACCCGTGCAAAGCCGGGACGGGCTGCTAGTGTTTTAGTAAAGATAGATATTTTTCTTACATTAAAAGAAAATTTGTTACAAAGGCATATACCACCATTTCTTAACAGCAAATGTTACCCAACATTTTTCCTTGACCCTTACCATGCAATAAATTATGCAGCACAGCAAAAACACATTAGCGGACCCTTTCGGCCCAAATTAACGGCCCTTATACGTTTTTATTCGATAACTATTACAAGCAAATCCACCTATTTTATGGCCCTTTAAGGCCTTTTAGGGTCGTTCGGTAGATTATGTTTTACATAGGCCGAAACGGTTGTTAAACACCTATGTAATATTTTTGTAGGAAAAAGAAGAAATAATAGTCTAGTAAAGTACATGTTTATTTTTTCTTTGCATAAGATTTATCTGCATTAGATATATTTTAATATTGATAGTAGGAACTTCCAACATTATATCATAAACGAGAAGGCTTATAAGGAACACTACATCACGCAAAAATACTGAATAAGAATTGGTTGAAATTTATCATTAGTGTAATATTGATGATAGATATCGAATTTGACTTAAAAGCTACAAAATAACATTAAACTGGAATAAAGTTTCAACACAAGTACAACACAGGCACAAGCCACGCACAGTCTTAACAATGCAATCAATAATATATTTTTGTTGAAACACCATTCATAAATGCAAATGAAAACATAAATCTCCATTCATTAAAATGTTAAAATCTTCGTTAATCTTTTCCGTACAACAATATTCATCAGACGTAGATACCTTATTATTCTGCGAATCATTAAAGCCAAGTCCACACATATCTATCCGGATTCCCGTCCCTGCCGTGTCCCTTCAGGGACATGAGTTAAATACAATTACTTTGACACAATCAATAAATAACCTAGTTTAGGGCAATTTCCTTTAATTCAATCATGCATAAGAGTCTATTTAGAGTTATCACAATAATTACCAATTCTTTTCTTGAAAACAATAAGTCAAGATGTTTGCATCAACATTTTCATGATATTTATTATACCCGGTAAAGCAGCAAAAGCGTTGTGGCTACAAGAATGACCGTTAAAAAAAAAATTACATGTTCTTGGAACCGCGACAGTTATGAAAACTCTATAAAACTCTTAAAGTCATAATTCCTCAATCCTAACGCCCTGAGCCATGGTTCAAGAGTCACAGGGTCAAAAGTCAAGAGTCACACTTTTGCACGGTTTATAAACCATTTGTAAGATAAACACTGATACCACTCGGAGCTCGGATGGCACTGACTCGGATATATGTGTATAACGCTTAAAAATATTCGCCGACAAAGTTAATTCCATAATCTGTGATGCCAATTGTTGCAATAATTAACAAAAAGTGAATTACCTTCCGTTCATTAAAAGGTTCAATACTGTGTAACAAGCGAGGAAACATTCTGATTAAATATACATAATATTTGATCGCCATTTTGTCTGAATGAATTGGAAGTAGAAGGAACGAGAATACTGTAGTCAATTGGTTGGAAGGAGAGAACATTTTCGTATTATATATTTTAATCGGCTTAAAAACTATTCGTTTTATACACCGTGATGTGATTAATGATTTAAGTCATTGCTAATAAGTGGCAGGATGACTTGCTATCAGTATAACTATCAAAACGCAAAAAATTGAATAGATATGATGATTTACATAAAAGTTTTCCTCTAGCAAGCATAAATGTACATAGAAATATGACGTCTAATACCTTGCAATACGAGACAATCTATGTTGAGCAAATGGGCGCTCTCAACAGAGGTTCAAAGTAATTTTATTAAGTAATTTTTAATGATTTAGAATTAGAATGGTATGCTCAATTAATTCGGACATGTAGAAAAAATTAATGAATTTAAAGCGCGAATGTGAACGAAAGTGTTGGAAGGGGAAGACTAAGACGATGTACCACGTTCAAAACGGGGATTACTGACTGAGTACGAGGCGAAAGTGGTAATTCAAGATCGCCTCTCTGCCTACCCCTATGGGAAAGAGGAATAAATGTTATGTTCCTATAAACAATATTATAAAAATAATTTAATTTAATAATTCAATAATATTAATGATGTGCATGGTTTTCGAATAGACCACCATGTCTTCCTATGGGTGTCTTAAGAGCCGACTAAGGGATAGTCTATACATACAACTGATGGTTAGGTAGCAACATCTATCAGCTCAAGATTGGTTATCATCTCACTGAGATAACCAATGCGGTCAAGCGTGAACCCCTCAACGACCATGGCTTGCCAAGTTCTGCTAAGAGGAGGCCCAAGTTCAGCAGTGGAGTTAAATATCAAATATTCATAAAGACATGTTATTATTAAAAAAAAATCATTAAAAACGAATACGAATAAAATTTGTATCGCTTTGAAATAAAATAAAAGTAGGTATACAAAAATTGATGACGCAAACAAAATTAATTAACGATACCAAAGTATTCGTTAAATAAAATATCAAATACCATGATAATTGTCCTCGTTCCAATCATTTGTACACAAATAATTGGTCTTTGTGTCGAAACGTAAAAATATATGGAGAAATTGTATATTTTAATTGTAGCAATTGCATCTTAATTACAATGTGCTATATCATCATCATCAGCCCGTATAACGTCCACTGCTGAACATGGATAGCTATTGAAGTGTGTGTTGCCATTTTCATCACGCTTGACAAGCCGGTTGGTGACCGCAGGATTACCTATATACAAAACGATTGTCCTAAATGATGTTCTAACAATCGGGATCAACGGCTTTACGTGCTTTATAGAGGTACGGAGGGTAGCCAATCAGCCAACTAGACTCAGAAAAAAATATATACTGCTTAAACTATAGAATAAACTTAACTAAACATTTGTACGTATCCAGGGTTCATGAGCAGAGCAGAATTTATACTCAAACTCGACTATAAAACTGAGTATAATGTAATTCACCACTGTCTCAATATTAACACAACAATCAATTATTACAATAAAATAAAATTCTTCCCTATAAATCATGTCAACGAAACGCTTGCGACTTATAATTTCTTTACTAACGCCATCTATCCAACGGGATGGTAAAAAAGTAGGTACGTCAAAATCTGCAACGTTTCTTCCTATACCTACTGTATATTATATCATACACATTTATAGTTGTTTAATTAACTTTGTGCAAGATGTTATCTCATGTTACTTAGAACTTGTTTGGTAAATGTAAAAAAATGTTTATTGACACTAGATATCACTGTTTTCTTGTCAATTTAAAACACTTTGCAATTTTTGCAAGCGATTCTGATACGATGAAAAAGTTTTTTTCGTTACTTCTGTCTTTTAAGTTATTGTACGTTGACTAGAAAATATTAAAACATACTTTTATTCACTTGAGAAATGTATTTACTATGAAATGTAAAATTATCTTGCAAATTAAATGTAGCAAAGTGTCCAATGGACACATTATTATTTAGGCAAAGTATTGTCTGACAAAGTAAAAATAAACTAGAATACGTCACTATCTGCGTCAATACCTTTAAACCCATAATTTCTTTACCTATCACCATTTCAGGACGTGGCAACTGAGAAGAACTGATAAGAAAATCAGAGGAATCCTTTTTCAAATAATCGATTTATTATTGGGTACTTTAATTATAGATTAAAACTATTATTTTATGATATTCAAGAATGACTGTAACAAAAGACTCAACACAATTAAAAAAAAAAAGAAACACAATGACATTCTTTTTGGTACGCAGAATTATTTGGCATCTGACATACTACGAATACAAGTAATTTATTTTTTTTGGTGTCAGGCATCTTTTTCGTATGTTTAATAACTTAATATGTTTTCGTGCTCGAAAATTCCATGTTTATGTTATATAATAACTTATAAATGAATCGCAAAATAAGGGGAATCGCACTTTACTTACTTACATAACATGGGTCTCCTCTTTAATAGATTTAGCAAGCTAGGGTCGTTGAGTGATAATGCCGTAATCACCACGCATGGCATGCTGCATTGCAGTAAGATGGCAATATCTTTGAGCTGATACACGCCACTACCCATCCATCCTGTGAATGTCCCTTAGTCGCCTCTTACGACACCCATAGGATATGGGATGCTCTTTTCTAAGCCAGAAACCACACGGTGTATTCCGATTTTATAAACTCATATAATTCATATGCACATCATTTCACTGAGTATTATCAACGACTAAAACTCACGTTAGTCGTTGATAATACTCAGTGAAATGATTTACCCTCGTATGCAAAATAAACACTTAAGACTATAAGTTTATTTGGGAATGTCAGATTGTCACTTTGATGATTTTTATAACCATAGCAATAGAGAACATGACAGTGAGACACTACATAATACTCAAGTGTATCTACGTAATTTTTCTAATGTATTCCATTATCCATCCAAGGGTTGTCTGGAAGAAGTTGCTTTATGTGGTAAGACCGCCAACTGTCTATTAAGTATGTTTTCTTCCTTGTATTTTGCTTTGTGTTGTTTGCTTATGTGTATTGTACACATACATAAAGATGAAGAGTAGCAGCATAAAGAGTATTCAATTATTTTCTACATATATAGTTGGTATAAATTATAGGCATTTAGGCATCTTTAATAGTATAAAAACCTCTAGATTGAAATTCGAACCTGTGTTAGAGGCGTGCCTGTTGGTTCAACCTAGATTATCTTGTCTAGAGCTTATTTTGCCATGTAAATTTATCATTGTCGTCTCCTTGAGGGAAACTTAAATGTTCATCTAATATTTCGATAGTATTCATACCTACTGATGAAAAATCGCCTGTCAATAATTATTAACAGATAATAATGGATATTATATTACATACAATTACGATAGGTACACACGTACTTATCTTACCTTAAAATAAAATGAAATAAGATTCTGTAAAGTAGATATTTTTGTTTGACAGAATATCTTTGCTATGGTATCCTCTTAAAATTAACGAGACTACCTGAAAGACATCTGCCAAAAGGAGCACATCAGTAGAAACCCTTTTCTTATATTATTTAATGATCTATACCAATGTTATAAATCTCAATAATTTATTTGCTTGAACGAGCTCATGTCAGGGTCTACGTACAGATCTGATTTCAAAGAATATTTGAGTGTTAGAGCCCATTTATCGAGGAAGGCTTATGACATCAAGATAAGACCAATAGTACCGCAGCATCAATGAAGAACGTTTTAAAATCGGGGTTAGCCCATACTAACTATTTCATAATATCCTCGTCCTGCCCATTGTGATTGAAAAATCACAAAACATACTTCACGGTTCCTGCCCAGCAAAAATTTTGTAAAGTTAAAAATTCTGCCCACTGTCCTTCAAAAATCACATAATCAAGTTTCGCGCCTTCAAATCGTATTTTATCCTCAGCTGTCGTTTTTGAAGTTTCCTGTGATTTGTTAGGTTACAAACAATAAGTGAACCCTAAATCTATTTGGGTAATAGACAACAAATTAACGCCAGAAGCCATTCATGTGTTAAACATGGAGTCACGTCGGAGAAGAGGTATGTTTAATCTCTTTTTATCATTTAGATCGGTGGCTTTTCTATATTAAAAATAAACAGGATTAAAGTTAAATAATCAATACTTTGACTTTTGTTTTTGATTTTGAATTTCGTTAATAATTGTATTTTTAATAAACATAAATAATATTATGTGATGTAAAAATCACATTGGGCAGAACATTTTGGTAAATTGTGATTTTTTACGCAGAATTAGACGATGAATCCATCGGCAATTTGTTAGCAGATACCGATACTGGGGACTTTGAATCAAAAAAAAATCAAGAGAGCTCTGATGATAGTGATCTACAGACTAACCAGAACATTCAACGTAGCACCCCTGCTAGACCAACTATTACTCTTCTAAATAAGAGTCGAAGCACTCCTGAGGCAGAACATATACCTATATTGGAATAGAAACAGTCCAGGTGCAGGTCCTGCCATTACAACAAAACATATTTTAAATGTAGTTCGTGTCATATAAACTTGTGCTTAACTAAGCAAAGAAATTGCTTTGCTGATTTCCATGCCTAACTATTTTTTTAAAGGATTTGATTTTTTTAAGTTTATAAAAATTTTGAGAAGGTTTTGTTTTATTTTTATTTTTTGTTTGAATTGTTTAATTATTTTTTAAGCCCAGAGATGCTGCAATAAAAGTAGATACATTAATTACTAAATAAAGAGATAAAAGTTCAAGACTGATTAAAAATAAATAATAAATAACATAAAAAGTTACTTGTGTTTTTTACCCAATTATACCCAGTGTCTTTTATGAAGGACAAATAAAATACAGCTGATATTGGTAATTCTGCCCAGTGTACTGTAAAAAGAACAAAATGTATGATTTTAAAAATAACGTGAATCGTTACATTATGATCTATTTACTGCCATAAAAAAATATAAAAAATATATGTCTTAAGCATGACCTTTTTTTTGTTCTAATTATTCTGGGCAGGAAGCACTTGTAAGATTTTGTACTTTGTCGAGAACAGTGGGCAGAATTACCAAACAGGTTTGAATTTGCTTGGGCAGGACGAGGATATGGGAGTCGTGGGCACAAGCTGGAAGGAAGATACCAGAAGCCCTCCTTTTACTATAGATAACTAGTCATTACTTTTTTACCTCAAAAAAAACCAATAGAATTTTACGTGATCATAATCAAGTTATTAAAGAACAAATTAGGTTGTAAGATAAAATGTTGAGGTAAAATGTGAAAGAGCACATTTTCATAAAATTTTATCAAAATGAGATTTCAGACATTTCGCTTTTCCAATCTCTCTATATTAACATCTGATTATTATGGACATTTAGAAACAATTACCTTTGCTTCTATCAATATCAATAACTTATCATATTTCATTTCCGATTTCTTTTTAGATGACACCCTTATTTTTTTTTTCTTAAGCAAATTATTATTGGCAGAGATGTATTTTAAGCGAAGGCGTTTATTCTAGGAGACATTTTAGCCATCTACTAATCTCTTTCTGATTAAATTCTTTACCAAAGAAATTAAACTTTTTCCCTTTATAGTGAAATATTTATTTTCTTATGTGAAAGTAACTCTGTTTGTTACACCTAAACAGGCTACCTTACATCTTTTTTTCGACGTCCATTATTTGGTTAGCCAGGAGGCTTCTGCTACTTCGCCGGGGATAAAGGCGAGCAGACTCCAGCCTAGATAAATGGGATGCCTTTTATAGTGTCAAATAACTTGTATCGAATATATGGAAGTTCGTTGTCATTACTTAGCGTACGAAATCACGAGAAAAGTCTTAAATATGTAAATAATCTTTCTATATGCTTTAGTTAACAATTAAGTACAAACGTAACCATTATTTTTCATGCAAGCCGTGTGGTTTTCGGCTTAGAACAGACCACCTCATGTCCTCTCATGGGTGTCGCAAGAGGCGACTAAGGAACTATCCGCTGTTGGATGGGCAGTAGAAGATGGCTTGCCAAGGTCTGTTAAGATGTTCAGGGTATATAAACAGGCTGATACAGTATAGTCTCATTTTTGAACATTATCTGAGCAACAAATAACATAAATTATATCTTAAAATAGCTATCCACCAATCGTTATGCAAAGCGGCATTCTTTAACATTTTGTTTAGTGATATTAATATCTGATAAATTATCATACGCATTTTTTGAGCATTTTGGCCTACCGATCTTAAAGGAAGGCAAGTAAAAATCATTTTATACCGACACCTCCAAAAAGTATATCTTTTAATCTATTCTTCTACTACTAATATATAAAGCCAAAGAATAAGCTTGTTTGCTTGAACACGCTAATCAGTATCAATAATTTCGATTTGGAAAATAATTATGAATTTCCTACGGGAACGGGAGTTAAGCGGGTAAACCGCGTGCGGGAACCTTCTGAATTTATAAAACCACTCCACTTTTACAATGCCAACTAAATAATCATTAGAAAAAATACCTAAACTGATTTAAAATTCAAATAGTAACGTACCTAATACTTTGGCAACCCATCTCCCTGGCGACTGAACAAAAGTCCCTGTAATTAGGGAGGACGTTAGTACCACGTGGCGGCCAATTTATGAGGGAACCCTAAGTGGGTTTGAATTAATATATGGGCAGGTTTTCAACAAGTTGTACCGTTTTAAAGGTGTTATTAAGTATGTAAAATATGGAAGGATTTATTTTATATATAGCAAATTAATCCAATAACTGATGTTTTGTGGTAAAGGAGTCCAATTGCATGGATAGTTTGTGCTTGTGCACTGGATGTAAAGGTATCCTCATTCTACCGGTATAAACCTAAACAACCCGCTTTTTATATAAATATGGCTGGAGTCAGAATTAAAAAAATTACTTCCAAATGCTGCTACCTTGGAGATATTTGTCGGGCAATTAATGAACGGATTTGGCTGAAAGATTGCACGCGGATATTTTATAAACTGAATTAACATTTTGACTACAAAGTATCACGCTCCAACCCACTGTAATATAGTGACGCGTGTACAACCGCGAGGCGCAGCTAGGAAGTTATAAATTTCGACGACTGGTTCGGATCCACCGTGACCGAATCTAAGCATTAGGGGGAACTTAGATGCAGGTTCAAATCTTGCCGATGGTCTAAGTTTATTGATCTCATTATGTCATAATGCTCTGGTGAGTTGTAGCGACATTACTCATGCACAATAAACAACATTGACGGTTTATGTTTACGTATTTGGCTGAGATATTCTACAAAGTACTTTTCTTCGAACAGTTCTTGTTTGATTTTTTTTTTTTTTTTACACAAGTTACAAAAAAATACAATGGTATTATACATAATATCATCTTCCCGCCAAACTGTTACGTTTAATGGCGGGATACGCGCTCATTACTTTGTACATCAACTTACTACTAATTTAAATATTATAATATTTTATGTTAATATAAGGTTTATATATTTTTTTATATGAAGGTATGGTTTTTTTTTTTTTTTGCTACCTCATATTTTTGTACCTATATATTATGAGCTAACACCGGGGAGCGGACGACGATAGAGGTTCAAGGTGACCGTGCGTGCCCACTCCCGCTAAGACAAGAGGTACTGGGCACGCACCGTCACCGACACCTCGCCTTCAGCTCCCCGACGCTAACACCCTCTCATCGAGTTTCGTTATCCCTTAAAATCACCATGTATTCAGAAGTCATTTCATGGCTGAAAAAACGAAGGTAAAGGAGAATGCCCCGGCGCTATGGACAAATGTACTCAATTCAACATTTTTGTGTCTTCATCAAATCATCTTTAAAATACTCGATGGCATGTCTAAATACTACCTCAAAAGATTTAACACAAACTACGATGGCATTTTCGAGATATTTACAAAAAAGAAATTACTATTTTGAGGTTATGTTCGACCAAAAATTAGTTCAAAAAAACTATTTAAAAGGGTCTGAATGGGTTTACGGGTGAGCTTGGCGTCATTGAAGCATATTTGTGTAAAATCTGTAACGGTTTAGCTCTGTCAGGTGGCTAGGTGAAGTAAAAGGCTCGACTCGAAGCGCAAAGTATTGTATTGCAAAAATATGACAGACGCGCAATAAATGTCAAATAAGGTTGTACCCATACTGATGAAAGATCGATTTTTTATCGATTTCCGTAAACCAGCCAGTGGTATTTTACGAATACAACTTGGCACCGATGCCACCGTTTACAAACACTAATATTAAAAATACCAGCAAAAACAAGTGATTTAGAACTCTGTTAATTACTTTACAATAATAGATTGAACAATCAATACAAAATCGATATCATTTTATTTTATGTAGGTTGGTACGCACATTACCCGCAATAGAAAAATGGACATCACTAGCCTAGAATTGACAGCCGATAGTAAAAAATGGCGTACTATAACGTCGGAAACATAAAAGTACTAATTATTGTTCAAAAAACTATCCCAATATAAATATCAATCAAAGTCTTTTTACAAAATATATTTTGATTTTAGATATTTCATGCCGTTCAAGGTTTTAAGACACAAGTCATTAATCAAGAGTACTGCTCCTGGGCAATCTCCTTTAACAAAAGAATAATCTTTGTTGGTGTCTGTCTTCACGACTTGAAACAATGCGTAATGCTTGCTTTGTGCAAGAAATAGAATTTATTCTAATATTACTCTATAAAATTAGATTCTAAGTTTTAAGTCCCTTTCAATTATATTTTTTTGGAAGAAAGTGCATTATGCTTCTTATATCCCGAGAAAATAATTTACCCACTGAAACCTTCCCGGGCGGTCTTTAAAGCGCCAAGTACACCAGGAACTGAATTAACATGGCATCTTCTATAACTGAATGATTCCCTACAACATAGAACTGATTACGCAATTTTAAATTAACCCTCCCGAGCCTTAGTTTGCTAAAAACCTTCCGATGCCCTCGTAGGTCCTAAGCAGAAGAGGACTGTAAAGAAGAGCGATGGTTGCTCAAAACAATCCTAGAAATCTAAAGTCATCATCCCTCGATTCTCCGTCATCGACTGTTATCAGCTGAAGTCCGAGTCCCACAAGAGGCGCCCTCTTGCGCAGGTTGCTAAATTTGTAGTTTTTTAACCATTTATTATGGCTGGAGCCCTGCTTGCCCGGCTAAGTAGCAAAAGTCACGTGGCTACCAACATATATCTGACCGGAAAATAAAAGCAATTTAAGCATTTTTTTATGTAACAATTTTTTTTCAAAGCCTCTTGAGCCGCAATAGATGCTTAACTTCATTTTTGAGCTTTGAAATCTCAAAAATGAAGTTTCTTTCAAATCTTACATAGTACATTAAATAATTTTTAAATGGTACAAAAGCAGATAGCTAGAACTATTGGGACTTATTTGTTCATACGAGTTTCAAACTTAGTTGTTGTTTCGACAGCACATGTACTTCCAGTAAATGTTTACGAAACCAATGAAAAAAGACGTTGTAATATTCATTGGAATTGGCAATACCAAACTGCCGGCACTCCTCTCATTTATATTCTCAAGTTGCGCAGTAAATCACTCTACTTCCGATATTCGTACAAGTTTGGGAATATTTCGAGTTTACGATAAAATTTCAACTTTTGTCAAGTTTCGAAGTGAGTTATAGTGGTTGGATGCACGTCCAAAACAGAAAGATGGCACGCATGTATTATTTGGACGTTGGGTGTATAGAAATAAGATTCAGTTTTGTTCGCAATAAAATTTGCATTTGCAGTATTGCCTGAAGTGAAATAAAATATCTGTGAAATCGATTTGTAAATAGGAGGAACTGTATTTTGAATAACAACTTCGTCCAATTGATTTTCTTTACGAGAAATAGGAAACGGAACCTATATATGGTAAACCATACTGTTTCTATTTTTCTTCAAGTTAAATGCTTAAACCCAAGGTGCATTGAGTTGCACTGTGCTGTATCACACCGTTTACGTCCACACATGGGCCTCCTTTTAACAGACCTTGTCAAGCCAGGGTCGTTAAGCGACTTTGCCATTATTACGCAATTAGTGCTTGCAGTAAGATAGTAAGTATCCTTGAGCTAATAGATTCTGCTGCTCATCCATCAGGTGTAAGTCCCTTAGTCGCCTCTTACGACACCCATGGGAAGGTCATGGGATGTTTTTTTCTCTGTCTGTCATTTTGTAGCCTATATGTTAATCCAGCTTATAAACTATCCGCGTGCAAACTTCCAGCAAAATCCGTTCAGTAGTTTTTTTAAAGAATACTATCAGAGTTTTGCAGTCTACTAGTATTCCTGTTCAACTTGCTTGTGTTACGAGTGGGTTCACGTTGGTAGTGCAATGGGTGGGTATCGCACCGGCTACAAGATTACAAGTCTGATGCACCTAGCCATTGGGCTACGGCTGCGTTTAGAGTAACAAACATACACTTCTCCATACACTCTTACAAACTTTCGCGTTTATAATATTATTAGAATTTCTGCCCGTTTCCTGGTATACGATTGTCACAGACAATCTTATGACCGGGTAAAGTCTTTGAAAGCTTTTTAAAGGCTTAACGTATCTGAGATACGAATGGTTATTCTACCAGATAGACTTGGTTTAAATTTTATGTAAGTTTCTTAAGACAACCTCCGTCCTGCCATTGCTCACCATGTCTGATTGGTTGAAGGGTTAAGCTCTTAAAGGGTTATGACATCCTGTAGAACAATCATGTAGCTCCAGTTATTAGTCTACCTGCCAAGCGTGGTGACTATGAAAAAATCCCCCTTTGGGAGAAGCACTATTTCAGTAGCGGTGTGGTACTTTCTGGTCACGCCACATTCATAATTTGAATCAGAGTTATTTGTTTATATAATATATAAATTGTTAGACAATTTATTTAAATCATTTAACACAAATGAAAAAATAGTAGGTACCAAATATAAAAGTTTTCGAGAAATAGAGCAAAATCCCACCAGGTATTGTGCTTCCTAGCTGCACCACTGAAATTAATTGTCTAGCAATTTACATAATAATATACACTGACTGTCAAAAAATGTACGCCATACTTGTTCTATCAATAACTTCCCGCGAACGGTTTAAGTCGCCAGCTCCCGTTCCCGTAGGAACCTCATAATAAAATAGCTTATAACATTCCTCGATAAGTGAGCTATCAAATACTAAAAGTATATTTAAAATCGAAGTAGTAGCCCCTGAAATTAGCGAGTTCAAGCAAAAAAATTATTATTCTTCAGCTTTAGGTATATGTACATTAGTGTTATTATATGAATTTAAATTACAAGTAACGTTACCGTAAGCTCTGACCATTGAATAAAAAACAAATCTAAAATACAAAACATTAATGTTAACAAACATAACTTCTCATTGAAATAACATGTCTGGAACAAACACAAAGTAATAATTAAACGCGTTGAATAATGTTTTCTCATAACGGTCGCGAGTGACAGATGTCAACGCTGTCAGTTTTGCCGTCAATTCGAACTGTCATGGAGGTTTATATAGATTGTAGAATTTTTCGTTGATAGTATTTGTTTATAAAACTATTTTTTATGTAATGTGTAAATTAACGTCAATAATGTTATATATTAAAAAAGAGGTAGATACGGCACCCGGGTTTGAAAAATGGCACCACGAAACTGAGCTAATTGGCACACTTGGACGGATGTCTCTCCCGTTTATAGACACGCATATTCATTCTGTCATGTTTACTCTCTGGAGACAACATAATAATATTGTCTTGACAAATAAGAGCATGACGTATCTACCTCATTTTATATAACATGATTGGGTATCGTGCAGTGCGTGACTTTATTATCTTATTTATACACAAATTAGTATTTTATATTTTATAAGCAGCGACAATCCCAAGAATTTTGTCACAAAGATAATCAGAACACAGTAAGCTCTGCTAGAATAAACTTGTTTACTGACAATTCTCCTTTATTTAATATAGGTATTCATTCAAACCATGTCTCATAGATTTCATTAGAATGAATTTTGTTTGTGTAGTCCACGGACTACAACGCGGATGTCATAATGTTATGTGGCATTTGGTAACAAATATAAAATTATACGAGTAAAATGAAATATTTAATTGATTTCGTGTTTATTCAAACGAATATCTGAAATTGTTATCAAATATCTACTTTTTAAACCCAATTTTTCATGACAATTCTGTAGATCATGGGGAGAGGCCGACCCTTAAGCCCTTAATACATACGGAATACCTGACAACATTTAAAAACAAACTTGTATATTTATATAAAAAATAAAAAAAGTTTTTTTTTTACAAAGCTGTTTCAGAAAATCCTACTTATATTATAAATGCGAAAGTTGCATATGTGGATGTATGTATTTTGTTACTCTTTCACGCAAAAGCTACTGAACGGAATTGGCTGAATTGCACTTGCACCGGTATAGGTTATACGCTGGATTAACATATAGGTAGGCTACAAAACGTCGCGCTCCGACCCACTGGAGCAGAATAACGCGGGTAAAACCGCGGGGCGCAGCTAGTAATATAATAATCGTTTGACTACCAACACAGTCTTAGAAAATGTAAATTAAGTCTTTGAAAGTTTTATTCAGTTTATTTCTTATAGTGTAGCCTTTATATAAAGCTTTTTGAATAATATACGTATCTGTCAAAACTCCCGCGCTAATTCCCCAACTGTCATGGCGTCGCAATACCTGTCACTTTTGACGTGTTTATTTTTTTAAGGAAATGACAAAGGCGGAGATAATAATATTATATTATTTAGAAACTGGCTTACAAAGCCTAATATACTTACCTATTCGGAATTTATTATTTCATTTAGTTTTTGAACTTAAAGTAACTAAACTAATTAAGAGTACCTACCTACCTAGGAAGATAGAGATATTTGATATTTCTATGTAATGCATAAAATTATCAAATGGAAAAGCTAAGCTATTTTAAACAAACACTATTTGATATAATTCTAACTATTCAAATCTATGCTCAGAATGCTGGCACCATTGCATATTTGAATGGCAATGCTTATCTGCAGTGCAAAGTAAATACCGGCAGTACCTAAGTAAATAAGCCAATAAAGTAAAAAATTGTATTTTTGTTTTTGAACAAATCTCATAATATCTAGTATATTAATATTTATAAAGCTGAAGGGTTTGCTTGTTTGCTTGAACGCGCTTATTTCAGGAATGACTGGTCTAATATGAAAATTATTTTAATGTTTGATAGCCTCTTTATCGTGGAAGGGGTATAAGTAAAATGTTATTATTATATACGCACGAAAAAGATTACGTGGCTAAAACGCGCGTGGAAGCAATTAAAAAATGAAAATAAAGTTAGTATTGCAAGCTTTCTCGTCTACGGTAACCGTTTACCATAAATCTCAATAAATTAAAAACCTAATTCTACATAATCTACCTATTTTATTCCATCATAATACCCAACTTTATTCATAGCAGGTTATAACACCGACTACCCTAAATCCGTTATTAAGTGAAACTTAGCGGTTCTCCAACTTACTAGGGTAAACGAAACCAATTCCCGGCCAACGGTTATTGCTTAAAATCTATAGAACAACATATTTCTTGGCCTATGCGAATTTGATTGGTGATTTGGGAGTTATGGACTGGGGAGATTAAATTGTTCATGTTGGGGCATATATTTTAAGCTTGCGGCTCAAAATTTATGTGTCTCAAGTTATAGTTTTAACAAGCTGTGTGTAATTTGTGTTATTGTGTAGGTTCGATCGAGCCTTGGGGAATTAACTGAGTTCGTTTATAAACCGATAGGATGTTATATTAAAAGGTATTCATGTTTTAGCATTCATATAATATTTATATTAAAACGTCCAAAATCTCGAAGGAAGTTTTGCCGTAGTAACTACGCTTGGTTAACGGATTGGTGGACGCAGTATTATGTTGTAACACACAGGGAAGCTCTGTTGTCCGTTATCTGGTATAAAATCTAAGATTTCCTCGTCCACCTCCACCGTGGGGATTGAACCCACGAGCTCCGAGGCTTAAAGCGAAACTTACTCCGTTACGCCACAAAGGTTGACAAAGATTTTAAACAGGTGAATAGTCAAAGATCACTTTAACTTCGATAAACTAGATGTTATCATATTACTAGGATCGCGCCGCGGTTTCACCCGTTATAACTCTCCCCCACATAGATCTTAAATCTATCTTTACTAATACATAATGCTGAAGAGTTTGTTTGTTTGCTTGAACGCTTTGACCTCAGGAACTAATGGTACGATTTGAAAAAAATCATCGTTATATAGCCCATTTATCGAGGAAGGCTATATGCTATATTTAATTATGAAATTCCAATGGGAACAGGAGTTATACGGGTGAAACTGGGCACGGGAAACTAGAAGAAAATATATCGACAGCTAGCTTCCTCTCCTATATTTCACCCGCGTAACGGCCGCTCTCATAAAAATAGTTTCATAATTTAATATAACCTACAGCCTTCCTCAATAAATGGGCTATCTAAACCTGAAAGATTTTTTCATATCGGACCAGTACTTCCTGAGATTAGCGCGTTCAAACAAACAAACTCTTCAGCTTTATATATTTGTATAGATGCTACATAATTGACGACGCCATAATTCCCACATAATCGGTGCCAAGTACATATTATGTTGGCAACGGAGTGGTACTTAACAGTTGATTGCGATTCAAGACTGTATGGGGCACTAGGCGTTGCTTATTTATTGATTACCAGCTTTTGACCGCGACTGTATTAACGTAGAATATTGATGATGAAATACGATCAAAACTTAAACCCACATTTTTTTAATTATGCCCGGTGAAGTAGCAAATGCCTCGTGGCTAAAAACATAAGTCCGTCCGAAAAAAACCAAACTAACAAGAATCTTACCTACATCTTAAAAAATATTACAGACATTTTATTAATCATTGACTCGTGGATGTTGCTACAAGTTTACTTGAAAAAAATCTAAGTAGGTACCTGAAGTTAGAAAGCAGGTTGTGTTTCACCAGTACTTGATTCTATACTCGACGTCCGATCGTATTTGGTAAAACTGTC
This sequence comes from Nycteola revayana, assembly GCA_947037095.2. Taxonomy (NCBI): domain Eukaryota; kingdom Metazoa; phylum Arthropoda; class Insecta; order Lepidoptera; family Nolidae; genus Nycteola; species Nycteola revayana. The sequence continues at coordinate 11,259,654 of OX344841.2, read as the reverse complement.
AAACTGAAGAGTAAATCAATAGTCAGCACACTTGTATTTATGCCCGGCAATAATTTTTGCATATATGGCCATTCTCCATAGAGTTTGGCTGCCGTTATCGATACCAGTTTTTTTTAACAGAGTTTTAGCACGCTACTATGATTCTTTTAACACCTCGTGCTAAGCTAAAATGCATGGATTACGAGTGGGTTCATTTCGGTAGTGCAATGGGTGGGGATGGACCGGCGGCGACCACATGATCGCAAGTCCGACACCTTAGCCATTGGGCTACGGCCGCATCAAAGAAGGACTATATAAAATTTAACCCTAAATTTCAATCTAGTTAACTATTTAATCTATACTAATATTATAAATTTATACTAATCTATACTAATATTATAAAGCTGCAGAGTTTGTTTGTTTGTTTGTTTGAACGCGCTAATCTTAGGAACTACTGATCCGTTTTCAAAAATTATTTCAGTGTTGGATAGTCCATTTATAGAGAAAGGTTATAGGCTAATATATATTATATATATATATATATTTTATTATCAAAAAAATTAGGGATCCGTAAGAAAATGACGATTTTGTAACCCAAGGTGTAAAAGCGAAAACCTATTTATGCGTGCGCTGCAGAAACTATTGACAATAGAACAAAATTATGTACTACGGGTTTGTAGGTCTTATAAAAATCTACAAAAAAGTCCGCGAGAGAATATATCTAACTATCATAGTTTAGTCACAATAACCGCTTTTATGATCATATAAAAATATTAAATCGTCGGAAGAAAGAAACTACGTTAAATGTATATCGTTATAGTAATCCTTATCCAAATTAAGCATTATGTTATCAAGGGTATTTATGTAGAAGTAAAATACTTTTTATTTTATTCCAATCGGACATTTCGTTGAGAAATTATCACGAGTATAAAAACGCAAGAAATTGGTACCTAATAATGAGTTATTTGCCATAATAGATAAAGCTGAAGAGTTTGTTTGTTGGAACGCGCTAATCTCAGCAATTACTGGTCCGATTTGAAAAAATCTTTCAATGTTAGATAGCCCATTTATCGAGGAAGGTAATAAGCTATATCTTATTATACAGTTTTTACGGGAACGGGAGTTACGCGGGTGAAACCGCGCGCGGAAAGCTAGTAAATTATATTCATCATCATCATATCAACTGGTTGTCGTCCACTGAACATAGGCCTCCCCCATCGATTTCCAGCGGCAACGATTACTAGCAGCCTGCATCCACTGACTCCTTGCGACGATGAAAGCATATACCTCCTAAATTCTGTGTAAACTTTAATTGCGCGATTCAAGTTTCGCATATAAATTGAATATACCTAGTTGTTAACCCCATCTGTTGCCAACACAGATAACTTATTTTAGCACAACTAGGAGAACAGTGGAATCCAAATTATTACATCGAATTTTCTTTATCACGTAGCTACTGTATTGCAATGATAATATCTTTATACCTATACTAATATTAGTATAGCTGAAGAGTTTTTTTGTTTGAAAGCACTATTCTTAAGAACCGCTTCGATTTAAAAAAATCTTTTAGTGTTAGATAGCCCATTTATCAAGGGAGGCTTTTATTTGCTGGTTATATTTGTAGATAGCCTATTTATCGACGAAGGCAGTATGTGGAGGTAATATGTGATTGATATGCTCGCACGGACACGGGAGTAACGCGGGAGAAACCGGTGAAAATGCTAGTACATAGAAAAATATTAATTGAAATAAAAATTTACACTTTATCTTAATAAACTAAAACATGTCTACGTTGTTATTTGTATGTATGTCTATGATGCCTCATAAAATATGTATTATTTCATGTAGTTGTTTATGAATTAGCATGCCAGTTTTTTTATTTTATTCTCAATATTCTATATGATTTCATGTTCATATGTTTCTCTATTTCTTCAACATACACACTATTCTTGTTCTCTTTTTGTGTTTTCCTTTCGCTGGTATGCTGCGGCACCTTTCTTTTATTTTTTATATTACTTTTTAATGTTATGTGGATACACAAATGAAATAAATGAATAAAATCATTCAAACCCTTTCTCGATCTTATTTTTTTTAACTTATTCAATAACCTTGCTAGTATTTGCCCGATTTACTTTCCACCTTTCAATTAGATTTTCTACAGAAAATGTTCAATGGTAAACCGATAACACAGTTTTAATTAGTAATTCCGTAATGTGCAGCATCGGTTGTGTCCTACCAATCGAATTATCCGGCGTTCCCGCCGCAATGCGGTCAAGAAATACCTACATAGATATTTGCATAGGATAGGTACTACAGATTTCTAGGCTTTGAAAATACGTAGTAATTATTAAGTGCAGTGTTGCGGTTTTGTACATACAAACCATTTATTAATTAACAAAGTAAATATATATAGAGATAATGAAAGGAGACTTACAAGTAGAATTTATAGGACGAATGTGAACGGAAATGTTGGAAGGTTAGGCCAAGGCGGACCGTTCCACGTTCAAATTTTCTTTACTTCATAATATTATGCTATGAAAACCTCTGTGGTATAACGGTAAATATCGGTATAACTAAGCTTCACTTTAATTGAAGCTCGTGGGATCAATCCCCACGCGGGACACCGGCCATTGTTTAATTCTAAGATTTCACCCATTAATTGTTTAATATTACGAAAATTCATAGATATCATACAATATTATACAAGAACTAACACTAGGTACAAGAAACTATATTCCACATAATTTGAGCACTGCATCCATATTAGAAGTTCATAGGCGTACCTAGAGGTCAGGGCAGCGACCTAAATTAGTCCCCTGGCAAACTAAGCCACTACTTATTTTTGACATAGGTACCTTGCATACATACATAAAATATTTATGTATGCATACATGCATACATAAATAAAATTGAAGTGTCTGTATGTAATAGCAATGTATATACGGTACAGTTTTTTACTATTCTTTTCTTTCTTTTTGTTTGTTCCGATTTTTACAGGAAATTCACTGGCTGAGCTAATGTAATATAGTACGAAGTAAATTACTTCAATAACTTTTTTGTTAAATTCTACGCGGATGAAGTCGCGGGCACTGCTAGTATATAGTATAACGTTAGATCTGTGATCTGATTGATGATTTTATATTATTTTGGTTTTGTTCCCCTGGACCAATATTGCAGTTTTGTCGCACCAGGCACACTAAGGATAAGTGTAATCAGACTTGGCTTGTAACAAATCTGCATTTTCGTGGTTAGGAGCTCCGTTCAGCCCCCCTTAATCTAAATTTGGGTACGTCTTTGCACACGTTAGAACACGGCGGCGTGTTGTAATTTATTCGGACTGAACCGTGTGTTTGGCACTTAGCCGGCTCATTGTTACTTGTAGGAGGGATTGGGCCGTGTGTTAGCAATTAGCGATTTAACTTTAGTCACAATGAACTGTTTAAAAAACCGGCTAAGTGCGAGTCGGACTCGCGCACGAAGGGTTCCGTATCAGTTACAAGTGCGTACCTATTTTTGATATCAAGAATAAAAAAGCGTATGTTTATGAAATGAAATGTTATTTTATATTTTTATATTCGAGTTGATTGAATTAAAGGTAAATTGCGGTTTACGATTTATGACGAAATTAAAAAAAAACTACTTACAAGATCTCTTTCAAACCAATTTTCGGTGAAAGTTTGCATGGTAATGTACTTCATATATTTTTTTTAGATTTATCATTCTCTTATTTTAGAAGTTACAGGGGGGGGACACACATATTACGACTTTGGAAGTGTCTCTCGCGCAAACTATTCAGTTTAGAAAAAAATGACATTAGAAACCTCAACATCATTTTTGAAGACCTATTCATAGATACCCCACACGTACGGGTTCGAGGAAATTTTTTTTTTTGAGTTTCAGTTCTATGTATGGGGAACCCCAAAATTTATCGTTTTTTTTCTATTTTTGTGTGAAAATCTTAATGCGGTTCACAAAATACATCTACTTACCAAGTTTCAACATAATAGTTCTTATAATTTCGGAAAAAAGTGGCTGTGACATACGGACGGACAGACAGACAGACAGACATGACGAATCTATAAGGGTTCCGTTTTTTGCCATTTGGCTACGGAACCCTAAAAATCACAGTTCCTTGAGGTGAAAATAGTAAATTTTATGAATCTCATCGCATCTTATATTTTATAAGTTAAAGGTATTTGCCAAATATTATAATAGGTATATAAATTATGTCACTTCAAGTTTCAAAAAAAACAATGTTATTATTATATACATGTATATTATGTGTAGGTTAAAGCTTAATACCAAAATGATGATGTATTATGAATGATAAAATATAATAATTATAGTTAAGTTTCTAAACTATTAATTTTATATTCACCACAATCCAAATGAATTGCTACAGATCGGTCCGCTGTCACTGAGACCACATCCCAGTTATTCCATTGGCCGTTAGTTGAAACAGTGCCATCTATAAGAAGATACTTAATGGAACCACACGACACAACACGCCTCATTAACCATGCTTTATTGTTTTTATTCAAGACTATATAACTCTTTTCTTAAGATAACGATGAGTGTAAAATCTTCTCGCTTAGTTAAATTCATCTAGCTAAAAATGCAATCTCGCAAAGATTTAAGTATCTTTACTTTTCTAAATGATACTGTATCGTTTTCATGACATAATATCATGGTACGCCTGGTAATTGTAGCACATGACATGACATCATCAATCAATAATTTTATTTGGCTGTGGAGTTTTGCAAGAATTTATTCCATCTGATGAAGACATTCCCCAGTGGAGCAACTCATTGATATTAACGTGAGCCACTATAGGCTATGGAGGGCAAAGACTTACATATCTGCCGCTGCGGCGTTGGGGATACCTCATAATGTTCACCGGAAAAAAGAGCTACATTTTATAGTAATCTTCCCACAGATAAAGTGATTAACATGAGTGTGACTACGGGCGAAGCTAGTATATTTTAAGCAACGATAAACAAATAGAATACTAAAATCTAACGTAACTCAATATTCGCAGTCAATATTCACAATGCAATATCAATCCATTCAGTTTAGACATACCTAGCCAATAATAATAATAATTCTGTCCGTTCGTTCGGTTAACAGCGAACTATAATTTGAAATGAAAACCGAAGATCCTGTTTGGACAGGAAATTGGCGGAAAATTAAGAACAGGAAACATGATTTAAGCAATAATACTTTGTTTTAATGTGACGTATTTGAGTAGTATATGCAAAGTAAAACGCATCTGCTGGTTACTAGTACATTTTGCCTTTTTTATATTTGCTAGCTTGCCGTGTGGTTTCCGACCTAGAATAGTTCAATCCATATCTTACTATGGACGTCGTGAGAGGAGACTAAGTGACATACAGCTAATGGGTAGGCAGCAGCATCTATCAGCTGAAGGATACTCACCATCTCAATGCACTACCAATCCGCCTGCCAAGCATGGTGAATACGGCAACATTCCTCAACGACTCTGGCTTGACAAGGTCTGTTAAGAGGAGGCCCATGGCCCATTCAGCACTGGACGTAAAGGGGTTGATAAAGTAAGGTAAGCAAAAGTTATATTAGCTATAACTTCAGTTGCGTTGGCTGTGGTGCCAGCCACAATGTATTACACAGTTACAGTGTACACGCCAACAGGGTATTTTATGCACTGGTGCCTCAGTGATTACAGTAGTCGCTTCGGAGACCTAGGGTTCTGGGTTCGATTTCCATCCGGGTCAATTAGATATCTGAACCACATACAGTTGTTATGAGTCTAGGTGTGCCTGTAAAGTGGTTTGCAAAGTCACAAAGTTTAATAAAAAAAATATAGATATAAATATGATAACCAATACAACTAAATATATATTTTTTTAATCTGACTGGCAGTTCCAGAGATTCCATCCAAAAAATATCCTTCCAATTTATTGTAACTCTGCACCGTGATTTTTCAAATGGTATCTAATACTTAACTAAGGACTACTTGATAAATGTACAAAGCTAATTGAGCTCTAGTGGTATATTATACACGGTACATACTAGATTACCGGATACTTACATTGATCGATTTTGCTACCAACAATAAATGATTTGTCTGAGTATTAGCAACCATTAAAAATTACGTTATTTATTTGACAAAATATTAACCATTAAATACGGACGACCAAAAAGTAAATCTTCCCTTTTAGGCGTCATTGAGATTATAAAGAGTAAATTCTTGCTTCAATGTCCCCTGGGAAATTTGGGTAACTGACTGGATTCCTGGCCAAGATAATAAATTGTTTAAATACATAATGATGCAGATTTATTCCCCAAATAAGTCCCGAGGCAGTTTACAGATTTTTTCCTATATTAAAATACTTTTTAAATCTCAAGGCACAATAAAATTTTTGAAAAATCTACATAAATATTGTAATAAAAGATGACACCAGCCGGCCTTGTTCGCGTTTTCAAACGTAAATATTTTAATTATAATAAAAAAAAAAAATTTGCTTTAAATTTCGTCAAGGTAAAATAAGTCTTAGCTTGAAAATTACCTACAACAAGTGCCATACAATAATTAATTCAAAACTTTTTACTAAATTTAATGGCAAGAATTACTAAATTTAATGGCAAGAAAACCATCTGAACTTACCAGAATAATAAAATAATATATGACAAGACTTATTTATTTGGTCACTAAACAGTCTTAAAATAACATTAGTAACCAAACTAAACGTGTACACCAAATGACATTGGATGTAATTTGGTGTATACATTTAGTTTGTTGAAAATTGAATTGATAATAAAATATTTTATTCTAGTAGGTATCCAAAACCGCATGTTTCGTGACCCCATTCAAAACATAGTTCACGGCGTTATTACAAAAACTTGCGAAGCTCGCAATAATATTCCGGAATTTAATTAAGCGTCCTCAAGTTTGATTTTATTGCAAGCGCAGCGCGTACTAGGAAAAATATTAGTAGTACTAGATTCAGTTGCAGCTAAAACTAAAATTAAACTATCATTCTCACTTTCTATAGAGAGCGTAAGACCTTCATCGACCAGAATAACAAAGAAATATCTGGTAATGACCAGCCCGTATAACATCCACTGCTAATACATTCAAGGCGTCTCTGAAAGGAAGTTTGCCATTGTCTCCACGCAGGTCGGTTTATGACCGCTATATTCGTTGTATTTCTATACTATCCGCGTTTTCTATACTATTGCCATAAATGATAACCGGAAATAACAGTTTAACATGCTATCCAAGGCAATGTAAAATTGTCCATTGACCAATAATCAATCATTTTGGGTATCAAAATAACACTTTTGATTTTAAATACAAAGAAAAGTTGCCAGAAGACATATCTATTCCCTGTGTATGTATAATTCTACAAAAATATTCACACACACGTTACAATATTCCCCACAGGACTTCAAATAAATTAAATTTAAAAACAAACACATCTCCAAATTAAATGGCTGATTTATCTACGCAATTTAGAAACCCTTCATAATGTGTAAAGTAAAAGTTACTATATTAGGTGCTAAGTTGTCAAGATTGTGACATGGGTCGCCATGTTGAAGCTTATAATTAAGAGCTCGCATAAAACAAAATTAAGTATCTTTAATTATCTTTAAAAAGAATATTTAGGAGAGGTAGAGCAAAGCGATGGAATGCTTTTTCCTGACGGCCATTTTTAGTTAGCCACAAGACTTTCGCTAACTCACCGGCTATAATGGCGAACAGAGATCCAGCTTTAATAAATGGTTAAAAAACTACAAAGTAAGCAAACTGCGCAAGAAGGCGTCCCCTGTGGGACTTGAACCGTATAATGTCCACTGGACCTCCCTCGTCGACTCTCCCACACTTGGCAGGGTGGTTGTTGGCCGCAGTATTATGTACAGAATATACACAGGTAAACACTGCTGCACGTTACCTGCTTTACGATTGTCATATCATGTTACGAAAATCGGGACCAATGCGTAAATAATGTGCTTCCCAAAGCACGGAAGGTAGTTCCTTAAACAACCGTTTTATCTCAAATTTTGCGGACACGTTTCCCTTTAAAATCTGAAGTTAGGCAGGCTCTTAATACACATTTTTTATAACATCTTCCCGTAATTCTAGAGTATCATTAATTTGTTTAATTTTGACAGGTTAATTAAACTTCATATGACCGCTTTTTGCGATCCCTTTCGAACTGAAATTGTTGATAAAAAATAAGTTTATTATGTTAGCTGAATGCACGAGGTATGTTTGCAAAGTAGAGATAAAATTAATTACATACCTTATTTTTTGTTTTGTTAATGCATATGATCCCTTTTTTTATTCATATCTAAATAAGTAGGCTTTCCAATCGATTTTGACAACCTCCATGACGCAGCGGTATGAGTCTGGCTTTAAGTCTCGGAGAACATACGTGAGAGACATAAAATATTTGTGTTAATTCTAAGAGTTATTTTCGAGTCTGATTGAGTGAGGAATTTCTCTTGGTGCCCCGGAAAGCACGTTAAGCCGTTACCTATTGGTACCTAACTTATTTGTTTAAAACTAGCTTCTGTCTGCGACTTTATCCGCGTAAAATTAGGATTTTAAAAGCATTGTTAAAGTAACCCGCCATTGGTGACGTTATCTGTCTGAGAGACCAGGTAGTTCGAAAAAATCGAATAACTTTTAAACCCGTCATCGACGCGTGTTGCGTTTTCGAGTAGCTACCACATTTTACGTCCCCTGCCGTTAGTTAACCCCGCGAGAGCACCGCAGACTACCGTTTTAGGGTTTTGGCATCAACTTGGTGTGCGAGACCGGCGTCACCAATTAAGTAAATTAATCAAAGACGATGAGGGAGGCCTATGTCCAGCAGTGGACGTCCTACGGCTGAAATGATGATGATGAATCAAAGACGAATTTACATTTCTTTATTTAGTTTGAAAATAATAAATCAGCTCTTTGTATAATTTAATTAATATTTTACAAAAATATGAAATTATTGCTTATATTTTTATCAGAATGTTTTACTAAAATGAACAACGTCAGCTCAAAGCGCTGATATAAGATGCCATTCCATCTGCTCAAGATTTGTCACAAGCATCATTGGGTAGCGAAACTGAAAGCCATGTAGAACCGGAACATCCCGTACTACATCAAAATTCAGACAATCATTAGGATTTGAGTAATGATTTGAACATTCTGGTTCAGGTAACAATTGTACCAAATGGAGTAAAGAACCCACTTGCATAACCGTTCGCATTAGAAGCAACAATATAATAACGCAGTTACCAGCGCAGGTAAAAAGGGCCCTCTTGACATTTGGAGTACCTAGTAGAACTATTGAAGATCGAAAACGACCGGTTTTTCTATATTTTCGCCATCCTCACTCATGAGGATGGCGAAAATATAGAAAAACCAAATATTCTTGTCACAAATGCAAGAAATATTTGTCCCTTGAGCACGTACTGCCGTGTTTCAGTACTTTTTTGACGGTACAAGAGAGACGGTAGATTTGAGGTGGTATTTTTTATTTTTTTGTTAGAAGCATATTATTATATATTTTTATTGATTTTTCGAATCTTAATCTCATAAGAGTGGCAAAGGCTGATTTAAGTCATAAATGTCTAAGATTTTTATTTGTTTTGAATTTTTTAAACATATGTAAAAAAAAACATGTTGATTTTTGGTTTCATAAGTATGACTATATCTACACTAATATTATAAAGAGGAAAGATTTGTACCTATTTTTGTATGTTTGTATGTTTGTAATGAATAGGCTCAAAAAGTACTGGGCCGATTTAAAAAATTCTTTCACCAATAGAATGCTACATTTTTCCAATTTGACATAGGCTACATTTCATTTTGAAAAAAAATAGGGATCCTTGGTAAAATTTGAACAATGTAACCGAAGGTGTAGAAAAATGAGTCTTAAAATGTCTTTCGTCGAATGCGCTGCCGAAACTATTAGCGATAGAACAAAATAATGTACAACAATATTGAAGAACATCATAATGTCTACAAAAAACTCCGCGGTAGCATATGTCCAACTATTGTAGTTATGTCACTACAACAACTTTTTTCATTTTAAACATTAATAAAAATGCTAACCAAATTCAAACCATGCTATTTATGTGTTTATATTAATCCTTATCCAAATAAATTATTTTATGGTCAAGACCATTTAACTACCTATAAAATAGTTTTTAATCTATATCTATATATATAAAAGAAAGTCGTGTTTGTTACAACACTTATAACTCGAGATCGGCTGGATCAATTTTCATGGTTTTTGTTTCGTTGGATTTGTCTCCGCCCTGAATAGCAGAATACATTTTAAAAACAAAAGAAAGTCGTGTTAGTTACACTATTTATAACTCAAGAACGGCTGAACCGATTTGGCTGAAAATTGGTAGGGAGGTAGCTAAGAACTGGGAGAAGGACATAGGATACTTTTGGGTAGGGGTAGGGTAGGGTAGGGTAGGGTAGGGGTAGGGGTAGGGGTAGGGTAGGGGTAGGGGTAGGGGTAGGGTAGGGTAGGGGTAGGGTAGGGTAGGGGTAGGGTAGGGGTAGTGTAGGGGTAGGGTAAGGTAGGGGTAGGGTAGGGTAGGTGTAGGGGTAGGGTAGGGGTAGGGTAGGGCAGGGGTAGGGTATAAAAGTCCACCCGTGCGAAGCCGGGGCGGGCCGCTAGTCTATATATATAAAACAAAGACGGGTTTGTTACAACACTTATAACTCGAGATCGGCTGGATCAATTTTCATGGTTTTTGTTTCGTTGGATTTGTCTCCGCCCTGAATAGCAGAATACATTTATAACTACAAACTTAAAAACAAAAGAAAGTCGTGTTAGTTACACTATTTATAACTCAAGAACGGCTGAACCGATTTGGCTGAAAATTGGTAGGGAGGTAGCTAAGAACTGGGGGAAGGACATAGGATACTTTTGGGTAGGGGTAGGGTAGGGTAGGGTAGGGTAGGGTAGGGTAGGGTTAGGGTAGGGTAGGGGTAGGGTAGGGGTAGGGTAGGCTAGGGGTAGGGTAGGGTAGGGGTAGGGTAGGGGTAGGGTAGGGGTAGGGGTAGGGTAGGGTAGGGGTAGGGTAGGGGTAGGGTAGGGTTAGGGTAGGGGTAGGGTAGGGCAGGGGTAGGGTATAAAAGTCCACCCGTGCGAAGCCGGGGCGGGCCGCTAGTAATTAATAAAAAACGAGTTGTGCTTAACCATGTACTTATGTTTTATTGCCATATATAAGGTTAGGACTAAACTATCTTTACGTTACCTAAATAATTAATTTTTGGCAAAGTTTTTGTTCAAAAATACTGGTTTGTGGGACCGGCATCACCAAAGATGTAAGTCAAATTGACTTCACCAATGGCGGGTTAAAGCCTATAGGTACTTATTTATTTATTTAAAACGTAAGCACAAACTTATGTAACATAGTGGACTAAATGCCGTAATGTATATGTTACGGCTAATAGCCGAAGTGCGGCTACACCTAGTTTTAGCCGGCTACAACTTACCTAGCCGCATGTGGTTGGCAATAAGTCCCTGTTCAACTCCATTGGTTTAGGTTTAGGTTATTTTTTTTTAACCACCCCAACATCTTTTTGTGTCGTGCATAGGTATTGTTTATTTAATTAAAACCTAGTTCTAACCGAAGATAAGTAGGATAGGTACATCTAAGTTTAACCGCATGTGGTCGGCTGCACCTAGTTGTGGCCGGCTAAACCTAGGTGTAGCCGCACTTCGGCTATTAGCCGTAACATATCTATATTCTACCTTATAGAATTAGCTATCTACCAGTGTCAAGTTTTGTCAGAATCGGTAAACTAACAAGCAGACAGACAAATGTTGTTTTTATTATTAGTTATTTACACATAAATGCATTTATTGTAAAACCCTGTTATTTTTGCATTCACTTTTATTTATTTGTATATACATATAAACTTAAGAGCTAAAATTATAAATATTACGCGGTGCATTCTTATATATTAGTATACATAGATATTTATAGCACTGATGCCTAAACTTAATACTTGGTTTTAATATCAAAAATACCTCCTTTAGTTTATATTTACAAGTAGTGTTCGAAGTATATTATATGATTTCTGCGAATTTATTTTACAAATCCAACTAATGTACGAATTTTGCTGACACGTCGTCACTTCCGCTTCTGACGTCACACACCACATGAAACGGAAGTTGTGATATTTTGCGGATATAACTGTAAAGGTGGTTTTAGAAAATCTAAGTTGGAACTTCCGTTACTCTGAAAATGTGAGTGCTAAGCAACAATTTTATGTATCAAAAATTTTATTGAATTGAGGTTTTATATTATTTCTAGGAAGTTACTATTTAATTTTTATACGAGTCAAAAAACATCACACAATTTTTTTTAATCGTGAATTTTTAATATCAATAATTAAATATTCTATATACTACACAAAAAATTGGTCATTTGAATAAAAATTTACTAGAAAACACAACAGGAATTGATTAAAAAAATAAAAATACGAGTCTCAGATTTGCAATCACATAATTTATCTGTTGACGGCCCGCCCCGGCTTCGCACGGGTGGACTTTTATACCCTACCCCTGCCCTACCCTACCCCTACCCTAACCCTACCCTACCCCTTCCCTACCCCTATCCTACCCCTACCCTACCCCTACCCTACCCCTACCCTACCCCTACCCCTACCCTACCCTACCCCTACCCTACCCCTACCCTACCCCTACCCTACCCCTACCCTACCCCTACTCTACCCCTACCCTACCCTACCCCTACCCTACACCTACCCTACCCCTACCCTACCCCTACCCTACCCCTACCCTACCCTACCCCTACCCTACCCCTACCCTACCCTACCCTACCCCTACCCTACCCCTACCCTACCCCTACCCTACCCCTACCCTACCCCTACCCTACCCCTACCCTACCCCTACCCCTACCCTACCCCTACCCTACCCCTACCCTACCCCTACCCTACCCCTACCCTACCCCTACCCTACCCTACCCCTACCCTACCCTACCGTACCCCCACCCAAAAGTATCCTATGTCCTTCTCCCAGTTCTTAGCTACCTCCCTACCAATTTTCAGCCAAATCGGTTCAGCCGTTCTTGAGTTATAAATAGTGTAAATAACACGACTTTCTTTTGTTTTTAAGTTTGTAGTTATAAATGTATTCTGCTATTCAGGGCGGAGACAAATCCAACGAAACAAAAACCATGAAAATTGATCCAGCCGATCTCGAGTTATAAGTATTGTAACAAACCCGTCTTTGTTTTATATATATAGATTATTTTGGTCAAACCTTGCAGTATAACTACTACCAAATATCAATAGCAACTCAACTACTATTCAATTTATAACAAAAAACCATAAACTAAACCAACTTCCAAACCAGACACTGCCCAGTAAATCTCTGAAACAATAAAAGTTTCCATACATGGTACACAGGACCTCCCAAACCATTGAACAAACATTTAAAAACAGTAAATACCAACCCAATACAGGGATACCAACATACGTCACTCGAAACAAATAACTCGAAAACCATGAAATCTCGCAAAAACATTAGTGTTGTGCTTTCAATGTGTCGATAATTTAAAATGTCGAGTTTTCTGTTGGCCTACTGCCACGTATCGCATTGTCCTAATGCAATGGGCGGGGTTATCGATATATTGGTGGGAATTTATGGACGTGGCTGAATATTATTGTTATTTATATTATTTCAGTTGGAGTTTTAGTTCAAAAATTGTATGGAAGTTTAGGATAAATAATCGAGTGTTGCAAGTAACTTAGTAGCGCTTAACATAAAACGAAATGTGTTTAGTACCTAATCATTAATGCAATTTTATTTGTTAAAATTATATAAATGTTAGAAATATTTTACGAGCGCACTATAAACTAATAAAATGTGACTTATTGTCAATTAGTTTTGTATGGTGTCTGTAGTAGCCTAGAGTTTATCTTTAAGTATTTCCCGCAATTTGACACTCAATAATTTACGACTATTTTATTAAAGTGTAAGCAAATGTTGGTGAACGATTGTATTTTAAATGAGGATTTGTATTTTAATGTAAGTTGATCTTAATTTGCTTGAGTACCTCTTGTATCAGCCATAAATTATTTAAATGGCTGACAAGAGTTTACAAAAATAATGACTATTCACAATTTCAGAGTAGATACAAACAAAACTAGAATAACAGAACTTATAACTATTTTAGTTCCATAACTGGATTGCTAGTAGTAGTAGTATATGTTGGAGTATTATAGGAAATAATAGTTATGATAAATTGTAACTTGTAAATTTATATTTTACGGTATTGTTAAATTTGAGAATAAAGTGCCAGTTCAAAACGTGGAAAAAGATCTATACATTTTTACAACGTCGCCTGTAAGGACTTACCCTGTTTGAGTAGTCAAAGCCTGAGAAAAATGTACCTAAACTTTGCTACGCCGTAGCTTAATGGCTACGGCGTAGCCGCTACGGCCGCTTCTTATAGTTCATGAAACAATGTCACATAACATCAAGTTTATACATTTAATTTATGTTTTATATATTAATTATCTGATTCTGATTCAAAACTTAATTTATCGACAAAGGTACATCCTACATCTCTACCCTTTTGGCAACCAGTTCATGTCAGCCACACGACACCATCCATTGGCAAATCTAAACTGTAATTTATATCTTATATATATTTCACCAGAACATTCTGAAACATAATTTGTCTCAAGCTGTGCATTTTTACGTTTCAAATGTATTTTTCTTCGAAACCATGTATTTTTCTTGTTGGTGTGAAAATGTCTTTAGAATGGATACATTGGAATGTTTTACTGCTGGAAACTGAAATGTCTGGAATAGAAGTCTTACTCAATTTCCTGCTCGTTCTGGTGAAATATGATGGTGAAATAGACTTTATTTTATCTTATTCTTAGTACTTGTGGGAATATAATATATGTTTTTGAACTTGGTATATATAATCCAAACTAAATTCTATAATGATAAGGATAGAGACTTGTTCATCTATACTTTAGCCTTGTAGCTAACGTCATAAATATATCTTAATAAAAAACAATGTATAGAAGTGTTACCATTGTGTCTTCTATGCTTACAAATATAATAATAAAATAAAAATATCAGTCTGTTTATAATATGATAGCTTTTGTAAAATATGTACCTATGTTATAACTGACCTTTCCAGGTAATCTCCACAACGTCTGAATGAGAAAGTGAGAATTTTAGTTCGAAAATCTTTTACTTTGGAAAAAATAATACTCGGTACAAATTAAAAAATCTATACTTATATCATAAAGAGGAATGATTTGATTGTTTGTTTGCATTGAATAGGCTCTAGAACTACAGGACCGATTCCAAAAACTCTTTCACCATTAGAAAGCTACGTTATCCAGAAGTAACACAGGCTATATTTAATTATGAAGTTTTCACGGCAACGGGACGTACGCGGGTGAAAGCTAGAAGTGGCTAGAACATAATACAATACGTAGGGTGAGTCGTTCCTCACTCCGCAAAAACACAGAGCCTCCCTATGACGACTACTTTCAAAAGAAACATAATATTAAACAATCTAAAAGCTTCGCATAAATTATTCTTACTCAATTTACTAAAAAACCAGGCACTTCCTATCTCAGACCAAATAAAAAATGTAAAGATGAAGCGCTGTCGAACAATGCACGGAGGCCTTCTTTGTGCATAAGTGTGAGCAAAATTGCAATGTTATAAAATAACGTTGTACTTTGATTTGTATACCGTTTCCTGACACAATTCGCCATTATTGTTACCAAATAATGAAGATTGTCATAACATCAAGCACCTGACGCTGCAACAGATCGACTAATAAAGATATATTTTTTTATTTATTTATTTTTATTTTACTAAATACAAGTTACAAAAAAATACAATGGTATTACATACTCGTAATATCATCTTCCCGCTAAACTGTTACGTTTAATGGCAGGTTCATTACTTTGTATTTCAACATACTACTAATTTAATAAATATTATAATATCTAAATATAAGGTCTACATTTATGTGTAGGTATGTTGAATACATGTTTTGTTATTATTTTTTTCACCTCATCACTTTTCACGCTAATATGAGCTAACATAGAGATATCCTGGGAAGTCCTGGATAATTTTAAGCAGCGTCCTGGGTTTTTAAAGCGATATATTATAAAATTTGCGCGTTAACATTGTAATTTGAATTTAAATTACTTAACCTACTATTTCTACATATTTATTGAAATTTTGCTACATCCTGTCACCTGTGTTTAAAACGTTATCTTAGTTTTACAACCTCAAATCCTGACACAACCCATAAACGTCCCACAGCTGGGCACGGGTCTCCTCCAAAATAGTGGAGGGAAATTAACCTACTATACATCACGCTGACCAGACGGATTGGGATAGGGTTAAGTTTCGAATTTTTCTTTTCTGGCAGTGATCTTGTCTGCTTAAACTTACTTCTCAGTCGCTTTTTACGACACCCTCGGAATGAAATGGGGTAGTGACATTATGTATTCTTGATCCGTCACTACACGGAAATCCTATTTGTTTTTTTTTAATTGTTGTTGGCAACCCTAAGCTAACACAGGAGAGCGGACGACAATAGAGGCTCAAATTGACTGTTCGCCGGATTGCTTATGCGTGCCCGGCCCCCGCCAACGGCGGATCGAAGGAGTGTCCGGGAGGTTTTACTGGTGTGGGTTCCTCTCCTCGTGGTATGAGTTAGCATACTGCACATAGTCCCACATACCCCACCGCCAGCGCGCGAATACGCTGCAGCGGCGGTGAGAAAGCGTAAATGCATTTGCCCCGGACAACGAAAAAAAAAGACTAAAAGTGACCATGCGTGCTCACTCCCGCTAAGACATGAGGTACTGGGCACGCACTGTCACCGACACCTCGCCGTCGGCTCCTCTTGTAGTGCGTGTGTGTGTATGAGCTGTGTATGTACACCCCAAGGCATAGTTTAACCGGCATCAGTGCGTACTCGCTGTCTTTAATTTTTATTTTATCTGAGCTTTCCATTTAAATTAAGTTTTTAGTTTTATAACTTTAATAAATGAGAGTTTCAAACTGAAACCTCCACAGTAAAAGCAAGCAAACCAATAAATAAACCTTTTCTGTATTCACATCACCTGATGTATTTAAAAAGCCATATAAATTAGAAGCTTTTACAAAGTTCCTCAGTTCCTTTGAAAACTACTTGCCAGAGCTTAAAAATCTAATAATACGAAGAACCTATTAATTTTACTTTGAAAAATCTTTTCAAAATGAAAACCTGATATTTTCTTTGATGGAAAAGAATTTTTCATTGCAAATATTTAAAAAGTAAGTTAAAAGGTTGAAAAATAAAGCATATCAGGCTTCTAGGAGCAGTAATTTTGTTACCTAACTTACCTATTCGAGATATAAATCTGATCTGAAAAAGATGATCTTAGTATCTATACTAATATCTTGGTATTAATACTAGTATTAATACCAAGATATAGGTAGTAGGTAGGTACTAATAGTTGAAAAGTTTGTTTGTTTACTTGAACTCGCTTATGTCAGGAAGTATTGGGCTGATTTCAAAAAAATATTTCTGTGTTAGATAGCCTATTTATCACGGAAGGCTCTTAGGCTATATTTAATTATGAAGTGTTTAAGGAAACGGAAGTGACGCGAGTGCAACCGCGCGCGATAATCTACATATATAATAATATAATAAAAGAGATTTTAGTTTGAACTACTGCGTAAATCTCAGTAACAACAAGTGTGGTAGGAAGTCAGCTACAAAACACCTATTACATTTTTAATCACTCACAAAATTTATATCATGACAATAATTATAAAAATACTAACGTTTACGCGCGGCTTCGCTCGCATTGATTTTTTTTTGTCATAAAAAGTAGGTTATGTTTCTTTTAAGGCGCGGTGAATAGACGACTTTTACGTATTAGTTTTGTCACTGTTGCTCTGCGTAGAAATGAAAGAGAAGTGAAGAAACGCCGCGATGGCGCAACGTTTCGTTCGACTCGTTCGAGTTATTAAATACATTAATCCTTGCAAATATCTTATTCCAATTGATAAATAAAAACAACAGTTCCCTTTATTATTATATATTACATCACTGTTATTAATATTATCAAGATTTGTTTATAAATAATACTTTTATTTATTGTTTTAATTTAAATGGTTATTTATTGTTTTTTTTTATCGAGAAAATTTACCGAAAACGTGTTTTGAACACAATGGTCCCCCCATAAATATGATCAAGATTAACATATATTTTTTTAGCTGCTCTAAAATGTAAATATTTGGCTAAAAAACTGTTTTGTGAAGCCTATTTTGACTAAGTACAGCGCCAGGTAGGATCGGTTAAGTAGTTTTAGCGTGAGAGCGCCACAAGCAAACTTACATTCACATGTATTCTATACATATGATAAAACTTTAGAGGTCGAATGTCTTTATCTAGGCTGGAGCTCTGCTCGCCTTTATTCCCGGTGAAGTAGCAAAGCATCGGGGCAAACTACATATTATGTCCATCACAAAAAAAAGGTCGAATGTCTATAGAAAAAAAAACACTTAACACCGAGTCACGGGGATGTTAGAAGTAAAATAGAACACATACAGCTTTTTTTAATTTTTTTGTTTCTCTGTCTGTTTGTACGAGCTAATCTCCGAAACTGTTACACCGATTTAAATGAAATTTTGCATAGTGGTACCTTACAGCCCCAGTCAATATTTTAAATACCTACTTTTAGTCACAGAAAATTTATGAGTTCCCGTAGGATAGTTAAAAAAAACCGAAGGAATAAAAAACACCACGTAAACAAAATAAGTAGGGATGAACGTTTAAAAGTACTTAAAAAAGGTAAAATGTAGTAAATAAATAATCAAACAAATCATACAAAAATCGACTTTATTTATAGGCCTTTGAAACTGCAGTGTAACTATCGATGTGCTACAGTTGGTAGTATTAAAAGGTCATAAGTATATACAGGCTAGCCATAGTCATTCAAAAATGAGTCTTAAGTTGTTAGTGTTAAGGTTGGATAAATATGTTGGCAATGTGATATGATTTCCCTTTGATGCGAATGCAACCTCATCTCATTACAGATTGTAAACTTGTTTAAAGTACACGATTTTATTGTTATCTATTTTAATAAAAAGTTCAATATTGTGTATAAAATAGAAATAATTATAACTAAGGCTGACCCCACGTTGGTCCCGTTCCTCGTGTGTGTGAGCGATGTAAACAATGCAGCAAACCGCAGCCAAATAGACTAGGCATTAGGCCGTAGCTTATTTACCAAAGCCATATATAAGACTTCTGCCTATGGTTTAAATTTATTAAATAAAAAAGTTCTTAAAATTCTAGTCATTATCATCATCATTTATGCCACTATTAAACATAGGCCTCCCTCATCAATTTCCAGAGGAAACGATTGCTAGCAGCCTGCATCCACAGACTCCTCGCGACCTTTTGAGGTCGTCGGTCCATCGCGCAGGCGGTCGTCCCATGCTGCGCTTGTCAGTTCATGGTCTCCACTCGAAAATCTTCCTGTCCCTTGGGCTGTCAGTTTTTCGAGCTATGTGCGCAGCCCATTGCCATTTCAGCTTGCTAGCGAATCTCTTCATTTCTGATTCGTTAACGCAGAAATGCCGAGTGCTCTTTTCATAGCTCGCTGAGCAACTTTAAGCTTACTTTTGAGGCGTATAGTGAGAGACCACGTCTCAGATCCCTATGTCATGTCGGATGTCGTGTCGTAACCGTCGCCTATAAAAAATATGCTCAATTTTAACGATATCGAAAGTATTACATAAATAGCGACTCGTTGATCGTTAACGATGTGTCTTAACGATTCCTGAAACATCATTAAAACGAATAAACCTGTGTATGATTATATGAATGATTTCGAGAGCTTGTGCGAACACGAATTTGTATGTTCGTAAATATGCATGTTTGTATTTATTAGAAAGCTTCAAAGGTTAATATGGGGATTGAGGTTGGATTGGGATGAAAAAAAGAGGATATATTTTCGGAACTGGAACCAAAGGAGAATAAACCAGACAAGTGAGAGTCGGACTCGCGCGCGCATGTTTCTATATCATTTATACAAAAGTAGACATTTTATTATTTTAAGATTTGAAACATTGTACAATTTCTATCAAGTAAAAAAAGGCAAAAATCACATTTATTGTATGGGAGCCCCCGTTAAATATTTATTTTATTTAGTTTTTAGTTAGTTTAGTTGTATCTGCACTAGTCTGGTCAACATGTCCCTTTTTGGGTGAAATTTTTATATAGTCTCCGAAAATTACGATCAAGGTGTCATTCGATTCGGAATATTATGTAGAAAGTTCAAGAAAAAGTTCCTAAAGTGGCCGATAAAAATTGCAAAAGTTTTAAACAATTTAAAAAAAAGTTGGGTTTTGGTTTTTTTTGAATATCTCGAAAACTATCATAGATATTCGAAATATGAAAAAATATCTGAAAAGAAGAGGAAATTTATTAAAAAAAAGTTCTGCCTTCCGGAACTGTATCTTTATTATTTATAATTTTTACGAACCCTGAAAATAGCGCTAAAAGCGGGTAGTCTGGCTTAGTTCTAGTCCGAGTGACAAATCGCGAGCGGAAGCCAGACTACCCGCTTTTAGCGCTATTTACAGGGCTCCGTAAGAATTATAAATATTAAAGATACAGTTCCGGGTGGTAAAACTTTTTTTTTGGAATTTTTCTTCTCTTTCACATCTTTTTTCAAATTTCGAATATTTTTGATAGTTTTCGAGATATTCAAAAAAAAACCAAAACCCTACTTTTTTTATTGTTTATAACTTTTGCAATTTTTATCGGCCCCTTTTGGAACTTTCTACATAATATTCCGAATCGAATGACACCTAGATCGTAATTTTCGGAGACTATACAAAAATTCATCCAAAAAGGTACATGTTGACCAGACTACACGGAGGGTAATCTTTTAACCAACTAGACCGGAAAAAATGTAACGATTTCACACAAAGTGAAGAACAGAACAGGTATTATGTTGTGTTGTGTTGTGTTATATATACTATCATCATGCACACAGTACACTACACACACATACCGTGACTCACACAATTTCAGCAAAGTCAATATACACCACCTAACCTATAGGAGCCCATCACTTCTTTATGCAGTACTTAAGACTATAAGTATAACCCCAAAGCTTCCATACATTGCCACTAAGCTTCCATATTATTATTATTGTGCCCTAAAATCTCCCCTGAAACCTAGATCACCTACCTCGTACCCCCTTATTACCTTGATGTTCAAATGGCCAATATAAGAGAGTTCGCGGATTCAGTAGAATCCTTAAACGTATCTAAATCTATGATATGTTCCCCTAATAAATGCCTACAGCACTTAACTCATACAAGATCCTCGTTAAATATTCTTCAAGTAAACATCAGAAGTATAATGTGTAATTTCGATAGCTTAACCATCCTCCTACAATCTATGGATATTAAATGCGATATAATTGTCCTCACAGAGTGCTGGTTGAGTAAAGTTAATCATATTCCTAATCTAAAGGGCTACGCTTCCACCAAGTCCACCTTTGATAACCAGAACGACGGTGTCGTTATTTACATACGCTCTGATTTAAACTTTACAATTACGCAGCCGCTATTCGTTGACGCAAATTGTATAATCCTGAAGTTACATCCAGATATAGCCATCGTTGCAATATATAGATCCCCATCTATCAGAAATACAGAAAAGTTCTTACATTCTTTAAATGATACACTGTCATCAATTGCATCTTTTTCCACGGTGGCTATTCTGGGTGATATAAATATTAACATCTGTCCGAACGGCTCCGACACTAGCTCCGAGGAATATTTAAACGTAACTGCATATCATGGCCTTCTGCCGGCTCACCTCTTCCCCACACGTCTCGTTAGCTGCTTGGACCATGTTTTATTAAGATCTAACATGAGATCCACAACCTTGGTCTTTGATTCATATATAACGGACCACACCCCTGTCATGTTGTGTATTGAATCTGTTCGCATAAGTGAAAAGCCTAGAGGTGTCATAAGGCGTATCGATCTTCCTAATCTTGTCAGTTACATTGAAAAGAAAGATTTTACAATTATGCTAAGCAACAACGACCCTAATCAATGTGCGGAACTTCTCGTTTCTACGCTATCATCCGCTGTAAGCGATTTCACCACCGTAAAAAAAATACCGCTCCGAAAAAGAATAATCAAACCATGGATTACACAGGGCCTTCTTAGATGCATTCGTAACCGTGATAAATTGCACAAAAAATCTAAACTAGATCCTGATAATATTACCGCTAAATTAATCTTCACAATATACCGTAACTTTTGCAACAATCTACTGAAGACAGTTAAACGTAAATACGACCAACACGAGCTCCAGAAAGCCAAGGGTAATCCAAAGGCCTCATGGGATATCCTGAAATCAATAAGTTATTTAAATAGCAAATCCGATAATGTTACTTACGATCTCATGAACATGCGTAGTGATAAACAATCTTCTGTTGACTACATTAACAGTTACTTTGCCAATGTAGGAGCCAACCTAGCCCAGAAAATACAACAAAACCAACGGCACATTCAAAATAACTTCCCAATGAATAATTTGATTAACCCACAGGGCAACTCTCTCGTTCTACTGGACACAGACTTCTCCGAAATCGATGCTATAATTTCTGGCTTAAAAAACAACTGTGCTGTCGGGTATGACGAAATACCAGTGTCTGTCATCAAAGCCACCCGACACATCCTAATTCCAGTGATTACTCACGTTTGTAACTTATGTTTATCTAAGGGAGTATTCCCAAATGTCTTTAAGCCGGCACTTGTTCACCCCATTTTCAAGAGTGGTGATAGGGACCGCATCGAAAACTATAGGCCAATATCAGTCTTAACTGTTTTTTCAAAAATTCTGGAAAAAGTTCTGAATAAAAGATTGCTCAACTTCTTAGAACACAATAATGCTCTTGCCCCAAATCAATATGGCTTCAGGAAGAACAAATCTACTGAAGATGCGCTACTAGAATTAACGAACTCTATCGTTGACAATCTTGACTCCAGGACTAAAACTATAGGAATATTTTTAGATTTGGCCAAGGCTTTCGATACGGTCTCTACACATAACCTTTTGCTAAGGTTGGAGAGTCTTGGAGTGAGAGACAGTGCCCTAGATATCTTCCGTGACTATCTTACCAACCGCAGTCAACGTGTTAAGGTCGATAATTGCGTTAGCAACGAAGAAACACTCACATATGGCCTCCCGCAAGGCAGCGTGCTTGCTCCTACTCTATTCCTTGTCTATGTCAACACACTCTGTATGTCATCTATCCCAAACTGCAAAATACTAGCTTATGCTGATGACACCACTCTTATAATAAGTGACCAATCCTGGAGTCGTGCAATAAAATCCGCAGAAAATGCGTTAAAAATTGTGATGCATTGGCTCAATGAAAATTTACTCACCTTAAATGTGACAAAGACTCGGTTCGTCGCTTTTACAGCTAACACTGCTACCCAACCGAGGGAAATTACTTTGAAAGCACACAGCTGCCCAGCAATATCACCTAATTGTCCATGTCCATCCGTTCAAAGAGCTTCGGACATTAGATATCTGGGAGTACAGTTGGACTCGACGTTAAGTTGGGACCAACATGTAAAGCTCACGACTGCCCGTGTGCGCAAACTAATGTTCCCGCTAAAAAAATTAAGAAATGTTGTCGACACCCCGCTACTAAAAAATATATATTTTGCATTAGTGCAGTCTCTCATTACATACTGCATAGTATGTCTGGGGTGGTACCCACAAAACTTCTATGCTACGACTGGAGAGAGCCCAGCGCGCTGTCATAAAGGTTCTTTTAAATAAGCCTTTTCGCTATCCTACAGTCCAGCTCTATAGGGACATGTCAGTGCTTACCGTCAGGCAGCTTTGCTTGCTACAAATTGTCCTACGTAAACACTCCTCACTGACCTATGTTTGCTCACAGGCAAACAAGCGTCGTAAATTCCATGTGTGTACAATACCGATAATCAAGACCTCAGTGGCTGGCCGTCATTTCCAATATCTTAGCTGTCGTCTATATAATAAAATCAATAAAATGTATAATATCTTCCCACTAACCAAACACAAATGCAAAAAAGTGCTTAGAGCGGGCTAACAAACACTATCCTATGAAGAGACAGAAAGACTGCTTGAAATTGTAACATAATTTTCTTCATTAGTACCAAAATGATGATCACAACTACTACAATATATTTTTTCATCTCAACACTTACAAACACTCACACTCACTCATATACTCACATACATTCAAACTGTCAAAGTCACTGTGCTGCATGACAAATTGTATTTCTTTTTTTATTTTTTTCCATAACTACAAATTTAATCTTTCTTTATTGTCCTTCATTCCAACAGTCTAATATGTAATTACGTCAGTTTCATTACAGCTGTGTTAACGTATATTTAGACATAATATTCATTTTACATCTCGATATCTCATTAATACCTTTATGGATCACTTTGTTAAGTAGGGGCGGGCGTCGGTGTCTGTAACACAGTTTTTTACTAGCTCAGACACCGTCGTTTAACTCTATCGTTTTAGCGTGTAAATCCTATTTTTGTCAATGATATGTTAGATTAAGATAGATGAACATTGTCTTTGTTGGATGAATAAACATTATTATTATTTAAAAAAAAATATTATTATATTATTGAATATGCAACTGAAATTATATCCATAACTAGTTTTACTTGCGTATCTCCCGTAAGAGTTTAATAAAGCCTATAATAGCCTTCCTCAATAAATAGGCTATTTAAAACTGTAAGAATTTTTCAAATCGAACCATTAATTCTAGAGACTAGCGCGTTTAGGCAAATGCACTATTTAGCTTTATAACGTTAATATATAGATGGATAAAATTAGACCAAAATATCAAATTAACTACAAAACTAGGTTTTATTTCTAAAATAAGTAAGTAACGTTAATATCACGAAGTACACAATTAGTGTAAAAGTATTTTCCTGGACGGTTGGCAGCGCTCCAGGGTCCCGGGTTCGGTGCCGGCGCCGATAATCATGGAACGACATCTTGGCAAATACTGTGACTTTATCTTTTTCACTTGAACTTATTTCTGTACTTTGCAATATTAAGTTTTTGGTGTTGTGAATACCACCATACTTGTTTTATTAAGTTAGAAAATATTTTTGAAGATGCAATTTAAAATTTGAATCCAAGTACCTACCAATAATCATGCAAGAAAAAAAATCTATACTTATATATGAAATTGAAGAGTTTGTTTGTTTGCTTGAATGAGGTTATATCAGGAACTACAGGACTGATTTGAAAAATGTGTCTTTTAGTGTTATATAGACCATTTATTGAGGAAGACTATACTTAGGTATACTTACTTAAGTTCCTACGGAAATGGCAGCTACGCGGTTATAACCGCGCGCAGGAAGCTAGTTAGGATTTAACATCTATCCTAAAATATTTTAATAAAAAAAATGATGGTCTATGCTAGACCAGTGATGCCCAAAGTGGTTCAGGCAGACCCCTACAGGTCGACGGGAAACCCAACAAGGTTCTACGTTGGCGTAAAAAAGGGATTCACAAGTTGTAATATCATAGAACTGTAGCAGCAGGAGGTCCACATACACCTGTACATAAAGGTATAAAAGGAAACTACGAAAAAAAAATTGGGAACCACGAGGTAGACATATAGACAGACACTTCCATATACACAAGTTGTTTTTTGTTTTTTTTTTATTATAGATTACTAGCGACCCTCCCCGGCCGCATCTTGAATCATTCTATCTATTAAAAAAAACCGCATCAAAATCCGTTGTGTAGTGTTAAAGATCTATGCATACTTAGGGACGGACAGACAGGGAAACGACTTTGATTTTTTTATACTATGTAGTGACTCTCTATTCAGAGCGTCCGTACTTACGTTATTTTTTATAAACACAAGTGAAACCATAACAAAAAAAAACTAAAATCATAGAAATCTCTTTCAAACACCTCTGCTTTTAATTAAACTCCTTATTTTTAGCTTGGCACAAGTATTAATAATTCGGAAGTGTTGTTCAAACGCCATTTTAAACGCAATCTCATAGTAAAGTTAGACAATAAAGTGCATCTAGTTCCCAACACTTTCTGTCTCGAACGTACTAATTACAGTTTGCTTGCGCCAGCTGATTATAAGCTTTCATACGAGCATCTCTTTATAAACTTTGTTTAAATCCTCGGCATTCGGACGTATACGCTTTAGGTAGCAGGAGGCGATGTTCTTAACTCTTATGTGAGTGACAAACAAAACACCAACTGATAAAGCGACCACTATACGAGGGTATATGAGTAATGAGTATATTTGGGTGATGTTGATTTCTAATTTGCAAAAAATCTATAAGCCTCGGGAATGCATTACTGTTTATGAACAATTGTATGGATCATCATCATCATCAGCCTGTATAACGTCCACTGCTGAACATGGGCTTCTACCGTGGAAAGGTCTTTTGCCATAGTCGCTTGGCAAGCGTGGTTACCGCAGCATTACGTAATAACATACACAGGAAAACGCTACTGCTCTTTACCTGGTATATAATTGCTATATTGATAGATGATTTTATGACAATCGGAACCAATGACTTTACGTACTTTCTGAAGCACGAGTAGTCCCTCAATCTGACCCGGAAAAATAATTTGGAGTTTACTTAAAGATTTCTTGACTACCGTGGCCACTTAACTTCAGGGGTCATTTAATTTAGTATCTTCAGAATTAAAAACAGAACAGTTTTTTTTCCACAGGGTTCGACCGTAGTCGAATTGTTTAATGCTTAATACCTAAGATGCAGGTTCGAGTCAAGTGGTATAAATTTATTAAGCTCAATATTGAAATTTTTCAAATTTATTACTTACTAGCGGCCCGCCCCGGCTTCGCACGGGTGGACTTTTATACCCTACCCCTGCCCTACCCTACCCCTACCCTAACCTACCCCTAATCTACCCCTACCCCTACCCTACCCCTACCCTACCCCTACCCTACCCCTACCCTACCCCTACCCTACCCCTACCCTACCCCTACCCTACCCCTACCCTACCCCTACCCTACCCCTACCCTACCCCTACCCTACCCCTACCCTACCCCTACCCTACCCCTACCCTACCCCTACCCTACCCCTACCCTACCCCTACCCTACCCCTACCCTACCCCTACCCTACCCCTACCCTACCCCTACCCTACCCCTACCCTACCCCTACCCTACCCCTACCCTACCCCTACCCTACCCCTACCCTACCCCTACCCTACCCCTACCCTACCCCTACCCTACCCCTACCCTACCCCTACCCTACCCCTACCCTACCCCTACCCTACCCCTACCCTACCCCTACCCTACCCCTACCCTACCCCTACCCTACCCCTACCCTACC
The DNA here is from genome assembly GCA_947037095.2 of Nycteola revayana. Taxonomy (NCBI): domain Eukaryota; kingdom Metazoa; phylum Arthropoda; class Insecta; order Lepidoptera; family Nolidae; genus Nycteola; species Nycteola revayana. The sequence continues at coordinate 11,232,212 of OX344841.2, read as the reverse complement.
CCTACCCTACCCCTACCCTACCCCTACCCTACCCCTACCCTACCCCTACCCTACCCCTACCCTACCCCTACCCTACCCCTACCCTACCCCTACCCTACCCCTACCCTACCCCTACCCTACCCCTACCCTACCCCTACCCTACCCCTACCCTACCCCTACCCTACCCCTACCCTACCCCTACCCTACCCCTACCCTACCCCTACCCTACCCCTACCCTACCCCTACCCTACCCCTACCCTACCCCTACCCTACCCCTACCCTACCCCTACCCTACCCCTACCCTACCCCTACCCTACCCCTACCCTACCCCTACCCTACCCCTACCCTACCCCTACCCTACCCCTACCCTACCCCTACCCTACCCCTACCCTACCCCTACCCTACCCCTACCCTACCCCTACCCCCTCTCCCCGTCTTTTGTTTTTAAGATGTATTCTGCTATTCGGGACGGAAACAAATCCAACAAATCAAAAACAATGGCAATCGGTCAAGCCGTTTTCGAGTTATAAGTGTTGTAACAAACACGACTTTCTTTTATATATATAGATTTTTACGGTAAATGAAGAAGAGGCGAAAGTGGTATCATGAGTATGTATCGTAGCAAGTGGAAGGAAGAGGTCTCTGCCTACTCCTATGGGAAAGAGGCGTGAATGTATGTATGCATTTTTACTGCCCAAATTCTATACCCTTGCTTAAGAGATTCACCCCCAACTACCCAGTAAACAGGATTTCTATCATCTGTGTTGAGCAGATTTTGGGTTAATTAGGACCCAACATTTGGCACAGTCTTTGTGCATGGAAAGCAAAAACTACTACGAAAATGTTCATGTTTTACGGCTTATTGACTGTATGAAAACAAAAAATAATTGCTAACTCATATTTAAATCATATTTTCGTAGTGCATTAAAGAAATTTGGCATAAATAGTAGAGTAGTCGATTAACAATTTCAAATTCCTATCTCACTTAGCCTAATTAGGAAATTGGTCTCAGCTATTTTCAAAAATTCTTTTACCATTGATGATGAACTACTGGTAGTTCCAGAGCCTATTCAATGGAAACAAACAAACAATCAAATATTTCCTCTTCATTAGTTTAGATATCAAATCGATCCCATTCCCATGGAAACCTCGTTAACATAACCTCGGGCGACGTAATCCTTACTAATATTATAAACGCGAAAGTTTGTGAGTATGGATGGATGGATGGATGCTTCAACGCAAAAACTTTGCACGGGGATAATTAATAAGCTCGATTAATTTATAGGCTACAAAAAATCACGCTCCGACCCATTGGAGCAGAGTAACGCGGGTAAAAGTACAGCTAGTACTAATATATAAAGCTGAAAAGTATGTTTATTTGCTTGAACGCGTTAATCTCAGGAACTATTGGACCGATTTGTAAAATTATTTCAGTGTTAGATAGGCCATTTATCGAGGAAGGCTTATTTATGGAGTTTCTTCTGGAACGGGAGTTAAACGGGTGAAACCGTGCGCGACAATATTAATGCCGTATACAAATTACGACTGTGTCCTTAATCCAAAATCGGTTTAACAAACAAATCTAAAGCGACAAATTAGAGTTTAATTCGCAAACGAAAAACAATTGGGTGCTGATTTGAAATTCTGTTCGCATGATAAGGAAAGTCAATCAATCTAACCTACTTCTCAAGTTTTTTACAGAAACCAAATTAATTAAACAACCGGAGTTCATTTCCCGATAGAAAACTACAAGCGATGAATTTAGAAAGCTTGATTTAATTAAATTTGTAGTATCAGGGTTTGTAGTATCAGGGTTGTCATTTGAATACTTTTATATTTTACTTCCTTTTTCTATACCGACCTAGGTATTTGTAGTGAGTTGTTAAGTACTGCCTATAGACATTCGTAACACCACGTATACTCAACCATATTATGCGTTAGGAATTAACACTAGATATTTTATTTTTTCAAATTTAGATTTGTACGGATTTCCGCAAAATAACACCTGATTTTATTAAAATACTAATACATAAAGCTGAAGAGTTTGTTTGTTTGTATTTGCTTGAACGCACTCATCTCGGTAACTACTGGCCAGATCAGTAGTTCCTGAAAAAATCTTTCAGTGTTCAGTTTCAGATAGCCCATTTATCGAAAGAGGCTATAGGTTATACTTAATTATGAAGTTTCTACAAAAGCGGGATTTAGGCGGGTAAAACCGTCTGTGGAAAACCAATGCATTATTAAATAGAATAGTAGAAAAATGGAGGAGATAAATTAAAGTAAAAGAAATGAACAAAATGGACATTGCAAATTGAATTAAAAGAAATATTGCCTCAGTATTTATAGATAAAGGACATTGTGGAATAAAATGTTTGTTCTTAATTAACAATCTGAGCTATAAATTTCTAGATATTAAAAACAATAATATACATTCATATTCATATTCATATTCATTTATTGCATTTCCACAATGTTATGAAAGGTGTTAGGTATTAGTAAGTTATGATACAATCATGGACCCTGTTGGGCACAGCAATTTAGGAGAGAGGAAGCTTACTACAGTAATTTTGATTATCTACTACGTAATTTTTCTGAATTACGCAGTAGATATAATTTATTTGTATTATAATAAATAATTTGTTACCATAGACTTACATCCATACATATGATATTTTTTATATTATATATAAAATATACATGATACATTATATTTTTGCGTCTATGTGTTGTGTGTTTTGATGGTGAGGTATAAGTGTAGGTGTGTCTGTAATGAGTAATGAATGGCTAATGTTTATTTTTCATCTATAGTACGATTTATTTAGTAGATGTACCTTTAGTGTTTGTGCAAATGTATTATATTTTTCTTCTTTTCTTATGGAAGCGGGTAATTTATTTATATTTTTATTGACATGACTAAAGGACTTGATGAGTGTAGTTTTAGTCGGGAGATTGGTAAATTAAGTTTGTTTTTATGTCGTTCTCTAAGGGAATAATTACTTTGTAGATCTTCTCTTTTACTATACAATTCTGGGTGCTTTCGGACAAATTTACTTAATTCTAAAATGTAGATGCAAGGTAGGGTTAGTATTTCAAGTTTTTGGAAGTAGGGTTTACAGCTATCTGTTTCTTGTATATTTGCTATGATTCTGATAAGTTTCTTTTGGAGTGTGAATAAGGTTGGTGCGTCTGTACTGTTTCCCCATAAAATGATACCGTAGCTTAGCCAGGAGTAAGCGTAGGCGTAATATGTAGCAAGTGCAGTTTGTTGATTAGTGTTTTTTTTTAATTCACGAAAAGCGTAAGTAAATGTTGATAATTTCTTTTGTATTTTTTGGATATGACATTTCCAATTTATGTTAGATGATTACATACATACATATAATCACGCCTTTCTCCCATAGGGGTAGGCAGAAACTACAGAACGCCACCTGCTACGATCCTTACACACTCCCTTTATATAAACAATAATATATTCTATATTTATAGACGTATTAATAAATAATCCCAATGAAACCTAGGTATTAAACGTCGGATTATTAAAAAGTTAATTATTTGCCATAAAATTGTACCGCGATTGAGACCCGCGTCTACTAAAAATTAAACCTAGGTATGTTCTTTAAAAGAGCAATCATTCTGTTCTTAATATGTTTTCATAAATGAAAAGACACGAATTCTTCGTTCTAATATTATATTATTAATATAATAGTTTGAATTAATTTAACGTAACCATTTTTTATTTTTTATTCCGGCTCGAAGGGCCATAATCATTATAAACTTCTCCGAGCCGGATTTAGATTCTAATGAATACCTACTGCAAAATCCAGGTAGGTATTCCGTCCTATTTTTTAAAATAACTATGAAGTAGAGGATGGCTTTGGCATGATCCTACATCAGCTTACAAATACCACAGGCATATTATATTGTTATTATTGATTAATGTTGTGCTCCTGAGCGTTAATAAGTTCGCCAGAGCTCATAAATGCTGTACATATTTACTGTACTAACTAGCTGCCATTGTTTTTGCACCCCTATCCCACTTAACATCAGTTGGATAGGGTATTTTGCCAATCAGAAATTAAAAAACAAAGTTACTTGAGTAGCAACCCTATTAAACTAGTTCATCAAGCGTAAATTGTAAAGAAAAATATCTAGGAACGTAGAAAATAATTTATTTTGCTAAGAAGACGAGTGAGGTGTTGGATTCTAATTCAATTCGATTTTAACAATAGAATTTTAAATTAATTGAGAAAAAACAACCTTATTCTTGAAATGTTGATCTATTTAATTCCACTAGTAGCATTACATAAGTTTAAGTAGTAGCTTCCTTGATCTAATGTTAAGTTTTTTTCGGACGCCCATGATTTTATTAGCCAGAAGGCTTTTGCTGGATATAAAAGCGAGCAGGGCTCCAGCCTCAATAAATGGATTAAATACTAAAAATTAAGCAACCTGCGTAAGACCTCAGGGCTGATTGAGGAATGATGACTTTAGATTTTGAGAGGAATTTTGTGCAACTGTCGCTTTACTTTACTGTTCGCGGGCCTCATGGACTTCGGGTCTACGAGGAGATTGGAAGGCCTAGTGTTCAGGGTTAAATACCCAACCGGTAAAACTATTTGTGTAAACCACGGGTTTTTCTGAGTCGAGTTGTAATTTATATCCGTGAATACGTTTGAAAGTTTCTTGAGACACATTCATTGAGGAAGATGTCTTTTAAAAATAAATAAATAATAAATAAATAAATATCTAGGGACAATGTCACACAGATCATCCTAGCCCCAAACTAAGCAAAGCTTGTACTATGGGTACCAGGCGACGATATACATACTTATATAGATAGATAAATACTTAAATACATAGAAAACATCCATGACTCAGAAACAAATATTCGTGCTCATCACGCAAATATTTCCACTTACCGGGATTCGAACCCAGGACCACCAGCTTCGTAGGCAGGAGCACTACCAACTAGGCTACGGTGACCGTCTAAAACGAAACAAAGTTACAACACACACCCTACATTTTTAATACAACATATTATTATTTTATTCTCCCTTTATTAAATGTAAACACCTGATATTTAATTAAAAAACAACCTCGTTACATTACACATTTCTATTAAACATAAAAAAGGAAACCCAATGATTTTTTTACGAACCCTCCCCTCGAAGAAGTACCAACAAAAATTTCAAGCAAAAATACATTCCTACCGCGGTTATACGTACATTATTTATTCACTGGCATATATCCAATGGGGGCGGGTAATGCAGACCACCAAAATGTTTTAAATTTCCCACTGTTTGGTTCAAACCTGTCGAACACTAGATAACGCCCTTTATTTAATGTTTACAGTTTATTCAGCGAAACAACGTATTTTGCTGGCCGTTCGGTATTAGTAACATTATAATAATATTTAAATTTTAATGTGAAAGGATCAGTTGGTTATTGCGTCCTCAATTTTGTTGGCGATATTGGCGGTTGGTTGTGTAAATAATATTGGCAATGCTGTTTGCGTGGGTTTTGGATGAAATTTGCTTTAATACAATATTATTTATTTATTTACCTGTAACGCAAAGGTATCATAAATACAGATTATCGCCATCATCATCATCAGCCCCAATAACGTCCACTGCTAAGCACGGACCTCCTCCCGAGGGAGGGTATCTATCACCACGCTTGGCAGGTGGGTTGGTGACTACCAGTATTATGTTGTAACACTCAAGGCAACGCTGCTGCCCGATCCCTGGTTCACGATTATTAAAAATAATGTTATGACAATTGGGATCAACGGCTTAACGTGCTTTCCGAGGCAGGGACGGTAATCCCTCAACCAACCAGACCCGGAAAGAAATCTTAGAATTTATACAAAGACTTCCTGTCCGGCGTGGGGATCGAACCCACGACCTCCGAGATTTAAAGCGAGCCAAATACTGATAGGCTACGAAGGTTGTACAGATTTCATAATCATTTACATCTATAATTTCCTTCCTTTGTGAGAGGCTGGAATCTGCGGTAGGAAAAAATCCTGTGTGTACAGATCACCAGGCTCCTATCCCTATGCCTAAAATATGTACCTAGTAACTGTACATATTTCAGGCCTTTGTAATATTATCTGCACTACCGTTATTTTTTGGCATTACTTATAATTGACCGGACGATTTGCCATCAGCATATTGAAAGGTAACATTAAAACGCAAAAGTTGCCATTTTTCCATACACATGGCAAAATGTTTTTGAAGCGGCCGTAGGCCAATGACTAGGGCATCAAGCTTGCGATCATTTGGTCGCCGGTTCGATACCCACCTATTGTAATACCAACGTAAAACAAGCATTTTAGGATAGCAAGAAGGTTTAAGAATAATAATAATAGTGTGTAAAAATTCAGCTTAAATCTTTAAAAAAATGTGCTTTAGCACTTGTCAATAAAAGATTAGCTAGATGCCCTTAGCACAGGTTTGAAGTAATTTTAATGTGTAATTTTAATGTGTAATTTTAATGTGTAATTTAAAAATTATTTATATACAAGGTGTAACGGCAAGGGTATATACATAGAAAGAGCAAGGCTTCTTTGGATCATAACAAAGACATGGCAACATATAGATCGAGTGAGAGATGTGTTCTACGAGAAATTAATCATTCCGCTCAGTATTACTAACGACTAAGAATCATGGTGTATAGGAGCGATTCCTAAAGTAGCTAACGCAAAACTTGAGGATTCCGTAAAAAAGTCACCAGGTTGTTGTAAATTATGAAGTTTATGGACAAATTTGCAATCGTTGTATACAAATTATCAGTGGAATAACTTTAAACTGTTCATATCCGTTAATTTTAAGACTATGAGTTACTAGAAAAAAACTCATAAATGAGTTAAGATCGCTATCGTAAATCATATGTAATTGTTGTACTTTCATAATATACTTTAGAGTATACATAAATAACAAATAAATTTAAAAAAACTTCCAAAGAAGATCTGTAATTAAAAAAATATTATATCTATATATATAAAAGAAAGTCGTGTTTGTTACAACACTTATAACTCGAGAACGGCTGGACCGTTTGCCATGGTTTTTGATTTGTTGGATTTGTTTCCGTCCCGAATAGCAGAATACATTTTAAAAACAAAAGAAAGTCGTGTTAGTTACACTATTTATAACTCTAACTAGGGTAGGGGTAGGGTAGGGTAGGGTAGGGGTAGGGTAGGGGTATGGTAGGGGTAGGGTAGGGGTAGGGTAGGGGTAGGGTAGGGGTATGGTAGGGGTAGGGTAGGGGTAGGGTAGGGTAGGTGTAGGGTAGGGGTAGGGTAGGGGTAGGGGTAGGGTAGGGGTAGGGTAGGGGTAGGGTAGGAGTAGGGTAGGGTTAGGGTAGGGGTAAGGTAGGGCAGGGGTAGGGTAGGGCAGGGGTAGGGTATAAAAGTCCACCCGTGCGAAGCCGGGGCGGGCCGCTAGTATTATATAAAATCAAACCCATAATGCCAGAACTAGCAAAAGAGAACAGGCTAACTTTAATAAAAAAATCCTACTTTAAGATTCTACGCGGATGAACTCACGGACAAAATCGAGTAGCTACTTCTACAATTACTCAATGTATTAAAGGGAAAGCATATTCTTTCATCGAGTTTATATTGTGAACGTAACATTGTAACCTATAGCCCGTTGGCATGTAGTAAGCCTCAGACATGCGGTCCCTTTGAACAAAGCTATCCGTGACGTCAGGTAATAGAGGTGACGTCATTACAGGGTTATGAGCGCCATCTGTGACGCGGTTACGACGTTATGTGCGTAGTGATGTGCTGTTGCTTTACATTGTCAATTTCGATAAAAAGATAAGAGTAAGTGTTATGGATAAATATCGAGATACGTACCAGATTATAATTTATCTTGTGCTAAATTACATACATTTATCCGTTCTGACGGGATGGATTAACAAATATTAATCCATATATACATCCCAATTTAAACATTTATTTTTAAAAATACCTACACAATATTTTTAACAAAACTCGCTCTGATTCTTTCGAATAAATCCGTTCTGAGATTGCCTGGAAGAGGTCGAAACAGCCACAAGACCACTGTTTGTAATTTATAATTACTATGTTGGATATAAAGGACCCATATATATAGGACCTATTTATTTTCCTGGTGTACAATAAAAATCATTTAACTGACGTACACAAAGATCGCACTTTTATATCATGTTCTACGTCATCAAATGATATGGAATAAAATTTTCATGATATAAGAATGAAACGTGCAAATATCGATAGCCGTTTTGTAATACTATTGTCCCACCCCTAAGGAATCGAAAGGGTCTTACTACTCTCATTTCATGTGACATTACTCGCGTTGACCCGCACTATGAGTGTCCAAGTAACTTGTGGGCTCAAGTCACAAACGAACAATTTAACTTGTATGGGTGTAATAATAATTAAATACAATTGCAATTTACGTACCTACGTTACATTAGAAGTGGGGGATGAAATTGGTTGTGTGCGAATTTTTATTAGACAAATGAGACCTCGTGTTTCAGGTTCCCACCCTGGATAAGTGGCCCTATGCCCCTAGCCCAATGGGCGTCGGACCGTGTGATCTTGTGGTCGCCGGTTCGATCCCCACTCATTGCTCTATCGACGTAAACCCATTCGTAACAAAAGCATTTAAGCTTAGTATGAAGGGTTAACAAGAATACTAGTAGAGTAGAAAACTGTAAAAAAAATATATTGATATATATTTGTTTGAACTGATAGCTGTTGATTTGAGTCTGGGTGGGCTTAGTGTCCGTCAATTGTGTGTTTGTAAATGTCCTCCCTAAACCAGGGATTAATTTACATTAGGGCGGGCGTGGTCTTATAAAATCAACGAATGTTACTGTTTTTGTACAAATTACTTTTTAATAATGGTGGTTTAAAATTTTTATACAATAATAAAAAAAAGGTAAAATCTTGTACTTTAAAAAAATTTGGCCATATTTTTATCGCTGTAAGTTCATACTTTAGAACCCATAATTACAAGAATTTTCGACAATCATTGGGTGTGGATGGCTGGCATTTTTTACAAATAGCCCGGATTTCGGCGGGTAAGTAAAAAATGGAGCACTTTTCACTGTCGCTTGACCGGTAATACCGTTTCACTCATATACGATGTGTAATAGATATAGGTAACTCTTTTCAGTTATATAAGTATTTGGTGAGAGGCGTGACTATATAATCCGGGTTCAGCATTTATAGGTAAACCTACAGTTAAATACATTGCAATACTGATCCCCACAATAGCTGTGTGGTTTCCGGCTTAGAATAGACCACACTATGTCTTCCCATGGGTGTCGTAAGGGGCGACTAAGGGACTAAAACCTTTTTTAGGTTGTCCGGGGGGAAATGCATTTACGCATTCCCACCGCCACTGCAGCGTATTCGCTGGCGGTGGGATGTGTGGGACTCGCCCTCTCCATAGCGTGGTATGCTAAACTCATACAACGAGGAGAGGACCCTACACCACTAAAACCCCCCGGACACTCCTTTAATCCGCCGTTGGTGGGGGTTGGGTACGCATAAGCAATCCGGCCCAAGGGAGGGGCGGGACAAACACCTGGTGGATGTGTAGTAGCATCTATCAATTCTAAGGATACTCACCATCTTACTGCGATCACCAATCCGCCTGCCAAGCGTGGTGATTGTGGCAATAGCCCTGACTTGCCAAGGTCTGTTAAGAGGAGGTCCATGTTCAGCAGTGGACGAAAACGGGCTGATACATTTGGTACAGTACTGAACCCTAAAATTCGTGCCCACATAAAAGCCTTTGCATTTCCCGTAGTAAATGATCGTAAAATATCGGGAACTATCCCCTACTCGGATCTTACTATCAATAAATGTAAAATGACCGGTTTTATTCCGAATTGGTCTTATAACTCTTCCATAGCTTTCATAAAGCTCTTGTAAGGTGCTCCTAAAGTATATTCCTTTCACTTAAAATCAGGTAAAATGATTACGTAAGTGTATAAAATTCTATAAAAACATAACTAAAAAACACACTTTAAATAAAATGATATAAAAATTGATGTCCCTTTGCCACAACCACATTAAGGTCACATGCAGGTCGCTAGCAATTGTTCCCACAAAAATAAATAGGGGAGGCCTACGTTCAGCAGTGGACGACAACAGGCTGATATAATGATGATAATTCTCATATAGCTGCACTGGCCGCACCCTTCATTATATCAAAGGGAAGAGGGGCCCCCTCTCTGTCCATGCGCTTATATAAACTTATATTACAAAGAAGAAAGATTTGAGTTTTCATGTATTGTTCTTTGAAAATACTAGTCAAAAGACCGATAAAAAAAAAGATTTCGCCATTAGAAAGCTACGTGTTTTTCCAGGAGTAACAAAAGCTATATGATTGATGACGTTCCCACGGTAGCGGGAGCTACGTGGGTCACTTATTTTAATATCATTTCGTGATAATATTACGAATGATGTTTCACAGAAATTTCTTCACTAACGTAATCACTCTACACGACATTGAGTTTTAAAGAGAAGGCATATATTTGGGATACACTTTATATAACTCTTGTAGACTTATAGAGGCTTATTAAGAGCGATAGAGGCAGGTTTAATTGTGATTGATTTTACAGTTTAACTGAATATTGGGACTTTGTGCTTTTAGGTAAAGTAATAAAATCAAGTTTTGTATGTTTATCGTCTTTTTAAATAAAAATGAGCACCTATAGTTAAACGATTTTGACCTAGTATAAATTTTAGGAGTATTAAGGTGAGTTATAGTAATTTTTTTTCTGCATGTAACTAGGAACTACTGATCCGTTAAAAAAAAACTTTCAACATATTTAATTATAGAGTATCTACGACATAGCCATATAATAAAAGCTAGTACATACCTATATAATAAAAGTAATGGAGGTAACATTTTGTAAATTTAAGGTATTTTTTTCCGACCATTTGGTCCTCTTCTGATTCTTAAAAGGCAATGAGCGTTCAACGCCGTAACTACTGAATGGAATTTAATGAAACTTAGTATGATAATATGGAGTGGGATCTTACAAATTACAAAATAACACCTAATTCGTATATAGGAAGAGAGAATTACAGTCAAAATGTTTACATAGTTATAACTTCTCAACGCGTAATCCGATTTCATTAATTCTTTTTTAGTTTAAAAATTTGGGGACTACGTATTTTTAGGGGCATTTTACAGGACAGGAATGAAACGGGGGTCCTTGTCAAAAGAAATCAAAATGTGCAGGGACAAAGTCGCGGGCAGCAAATAGTAGTATATTTAAGAGGGAATTGTATCTAGATCTGTTTGTAGGTCATATCACGATCTACGAGGCCGCATATGAATGACGTCACGACATGACGTCGTCGGTTTGGACAGACAGACTAAGTTATGCCTGTTGCATATCAATTTGTTCGTATGTTTCTGAAAGCCAGTAGACGATTGAACAGAAATAAGGAAATATGTCTGAATTATAAATGCGTTTTCAACTCAAATTGGGGCAAATATTCTTGATTTAAAATAAAAAATGCAAACCGATTATCTATACCTACTAATAAGGTAAAGATGTAAAGTTTGATAGGTTGTATCCCTAGATCTAATGGACAGATTTTGAAACTTATTCTACTAATAAAAAAGTCACATAATCTCTGAAAGTCAAAGGCTATATTTTATCTGCTTCTGCGTCTCTATTAACTTTTCTGCATCTAAATCTGTGTCTGTATCCGTATCCGTATCGATATCTGTATTTGTGTCTATTTTGATTCCTGTTTCTGTATCTGTATTTATATCTGTACCTATTTCTGTTTCTATATTTGTATCTGTTTCAAACTTTTGTTATCAAACGATTCAGCTTTATATATTAATATAGAACTATAGATATGAAGGTTATGCAGGATTTATATATTGACATAATTATGTAAATCCAGCATAACTTATTATTTAACTGTCAGATTTACAAACAACAAATATCTTAGACTAGCTTTCCACGCGCGGTTTCAACCGCGTAGCTCCCGTGCCCGTGGAAACTTCGTAATAAATTATAGCCTATAACCTTCCACGATAAATGAAAATCGATAAATGACTATCAAACACTGAAAGATTTTTGAAATCGGACCAGTAGGTAGTTCCTGAGATTAGCGCGTTCAAACAAACAAACTCTGCAGCTTTATAATATTAGTATAGATTTAAAAAAAGGTTTCTTCTTGAATAGTTACTGCCTATGTGAGCGAAACCACGCGAGCAGGCTAGTCAGCAATATATTCTAGTCTTCCTCGACGGGGCATTGTGTAAGTCGACATATTGATGAACAATAAATCTTAGATTCGTTCGTGCTTAGAAAACAATATCAGCTAAACTAGCTACTAAGAAAATGTTCTGAATACGTACATGGAACAATTTTTTTGCAGACTTCAGTGGAACTGAAAGGACTGATTGTCATTCTAACTTTTTTATATTATTTTAGCAAACTATTCACGGTAGGTACCTATCATATGCAAGTATATTCAGGCCATTTTTAACTTTTTTGGGGCCCTGTATTACTTAGAATTCAAAGAGGACACCTTGATTTAGGTGCGTAAAATCCAAACTTATTTTGAAAAATGTTAAATTCATTTATTTCTTTATACTTTTCAATCTGCATGCAAAATTGTTGTTCAAATGGTAAAAATGTGGTTCCAGAGATTAGAGCATTCATTTTTATAACGAGAATATGGTTATGGTTCTAAGAACACTTGCAATGAAAGAAGTTCTACATGTCTTGTCATCCCTCATCTCGTGTCATATAAAGTTTTGACTACCTTACTACCTTAAGCCATATTTTCCACTGGGCAAGAGCCCTGAACTCTGACATACTGTACTAAGTTTCATCGTACGTATTTAAGTTACAAAATACGTTTTTTTACTCTATCATATTATTATCCATACTACTATTTCATATACTTTTATAAAAATCAGATGGCACTTAAAAGATACAAGGGTATCAGACCTATTATCTATTTTAATATATAAACTTCTAACAAATTTATTGTTTTTATATATTTTAATAACGACCAATTTAACATCGCTATCCATCCTAGGGCTCCTCAAGTTTGCGGTCCTGACTTTACTCAGGTGAACAACAATATTAATCAATAACCTAAATTCATATAACCTGTTTGAGTTTTATTGTATCAGGATAAACTACGGACAAAAAAAAAAACACGCACAAACTACAACAACGACCTCAATAAATCCTACGTAACCTACTACCAGTTTATCACTTTAACGTTATCGTCTGAAACACAATGTATCATATCCATTGCACGGCAAGTTCCGGAGACGCGTTTCCTGTACACACTCAACCGGCAATGTATATCGCACAGAGAGAATAAATCGAGCGGCTAAAAGTGCATTTTTCTCGGTAACCGTGATGTGTAAGGCATTTACTTCCGTTTGGTAGTGTTATGTATGTGTTTATGTGCCAGTTTATAATAAGAAATGTTTTCGTGTTTATATGAAAAATTGCCAGTTTTCAACGAACAAATGTATAGTGAAAATTTTCATATAAACATACTGAAAATTTTATGGTTGCTTCCACACGGTTGAAAGATTCATAATACTAGTATATTATAAGAAAACAAGTTGTTATCGCAACTTTGTCCGCTAAGATTAAGATATTTCGTATTCATCATCAGCCCGTATAACGTCCACTGCTGAACATGGCCTCATCCCTAGGGAGGATATTGCCATAGTCACCACGCTTGGCAGACGGGTTGGTGACCGCAGTATTATGTTGTAACACACAAGGAAACGCTGCTGCCCGTTTCCTGGTATACGATTATTATAGATAATGTTATATCAATCGGCGGCTTACCGTGCTTTCCGAGGCATGGAGGGTAGTCACAGAGGGTGGTCCTCAGTCCACCAGACTCGGAAAGAAATCTAAGAATATACACAAAGATTTCCTGTCCGCCGTGGGGATCGAACCCGACCTCCGAGATTTAAAGCGAGCCAGATACCGCTACGCTACGGAGGTTGTCGGATTGCGAGGTTTTAAAAACTCATTTCTTATGGAATGCTTTATAGCCTACGTCATATATAAAATACGCCCTTATAGTTTTAGATCTTTATAATAAACGGTTTAGGCTGTGCGTTGATCAATTTGATCAATCAGTCAGGACAAAGCATTTTAGGCTGACTCGACATTGTGAGATAACCAAATAAACGATATTTATTCAGCACTTAGGTATTTACATATAGTACACTTGTACTTGGCAAGAAAATACCCAATGCATACAAAATCAATAAAATTATAAATAGATAACATTTACTATGAATTATATTTAAATTTATTTCAGGTGTCCTCGAAGTCTGTCAGTCTTGTGTCAATGAATAAATTCTTAATATTATTGCTATAAACTATTTGTTATTTTTTTATAATCAAGATTTTTTAAATCAAATTACAAATTACAAACATTACAGTCCTGCGTACATGAGTACGCAGGACTGTAATGTAGGAATGAGGAATGTAAGACTCTGGCAAAAGGATGCTATGCTGATCGTACCATTAGGATAGGATCAACCCACTAAAGCCCCCGGGTGCTTCTTCAATTACCAGTAATGAGGACACCGGGAGCTGCAAATAAATGGCATCCAGTGCAACTCAAACTCAAACTCAAATTCTATTGTGCCGTGTGGTTTCCGGCTTAGAATTGACCACCCCGTGTCTACCCATGGGTGTCGTAAAAGGCGACTAAGGGACATATGGCTGATGGATGGGCAGCAGCGTCTATTAGCCCAAGGTTAACATCTTACTGCGATCATTAATCCGTCTGCCAAGCGTGGTGATTATGGCAATATCCCTCAACGGTCCTGGCTTGCCAAGGTCTGTTAAGAGGAGGCCCATGTTCAGCAGTGGACGTAAACGGGCTGTTGATGATGATGATGATAGAATGAAATTCATTTAAACTTAACATCAATATGACTCGAACGTCGAACATACAAAGTCAAGGCAATTCACGAATACTTAGAGCACACAAGCAAATCTTTTCCACTATTTTTGCTCGACCTGTGACTAGAGCCCTCTCTAGCTATCTACGGTCGAATACACTACCGCTTAGTCAAACAGGAAGTAAATTTTACGATTAACATGTAATTAACTAAATTACAGCAGCCAAGCGAATACGTAATCAAATCTGGATCTAATACAGGTATTCAGTCAATCTTGTTTAGAAGTTTAATTAAGAGACCGTATAAATATTTGACAATCTCTGTGGCCCATGGCGTAGCGCTAGAAGTCTCGCTTTAAGTCTGGGAGGTCGTAGTTTTGATCCTCACACCGGACAATTTGTTTGTGTAAAATCTTAAAATTCTTTTCAGGTCTGGTAGTTAGAAGGACTACCCTCCGTGCACGTTAAGCTGCTGGTCCCAATTGTTATAACATCATCTATAACAAACGTATAACAGGGAGTGGGCAGCAGCGGTTCCTTGTGGGTAACAACAGAATACTGCGGTCACCAACCTGCCTGACTATGGCAAAACCTCTCCGTCGGGAGTCTCCCATGTTCAGCAGCGAACGTTATAGGGTCATCAACAGACGATAAATATAAATAACAATATTAGGTACAGAGTGACATAAAGTTATACGCGACGTATACGACACATTAGACAATAGAACAGAAGATATTTTTTTCTGGATAAATGGATTGTTTTGTTCCAATACGCCTGCCAACCATGGTATTATCCCTCAACGACCATGGCTGGCTGAGGTCTATTAAAGAGGAGCCCCATGTTAAAAATAGGATGATCGAGAATCAGACAAAAATTAAAGAGGCAGCGCTGCGCGTATCGTACTGATGCTGGTAAAACTCTGCGTTGGCGTCTATCTACATATAGCTTACGCACATACGCATCCCAAAACTATGCCATACCTTGTCAGTAGATCTGTAGTTTTGTTAAAAAACGATTAAATTTGTTATAACATCAAGCGCCCGACGCTACGATATATTGCTGTAAAAATCATAGCCAAAATTTTACCCACACTAATGCCCAAAAAAAAACTGGCTTCAGTTTATTGTTCGGCGCTCCGTCTTTATTTTTATTTGGTATGAAACTCGAGAGTTGTACATTTAGTTGTGTGTGTTATTTTGCTTTATACGCCCTCTTAATCATACACCTATACGTTAGTTAGATACATCAAAGGTACATATACCCTTATGATGTAACGACAGTATTAATACCGAACTTAATTTGTGTATTCTGAAATGTTTGCTCATTTGTGCTAACTATACTAAGTTTGAGTAATTATAATCTTCGGTAATACAAGCTCGTTATACAAAGATGTTACAATCGGAAGTGTTACAAGCCGGAGAGCAGCTGATATCTCGTAGCTCCCGAAAGTCCTCTTGCGATCGTAATAATATACCTACTAACATGTAAAGGTGAAGAGTTCGTTTACTTGAACGCGCTAACCTTGGGAACAACTTCTCTGATTAGAAAAATTATTTCAGTGTTAGATTGTCTGTTTATTAGGGAAGTCTATAGGTTTTATTTTATTATGGAGTTACTACGGGAACGGAAGTGACGTGGCTGAAACCGCGCGCGGGAAGCTATTACTAGGTATTTTACGCGATTTCGTCAAAATGGTCAAAAAAACATGGAAATGTCTGCTTAAAATTACACCCAACATATACATACCTAATGTTAGCTCTGATTTAAGTATCGTACCTACGACTCGTACATCCTATTATTTACCTACATTTATAGTATCAGTTTAGACTAATACAATTTGAACCCCAGTTTCATTCCTTTTGTGAGTGATTTTTGAAGAATCCCATCTTAGTTTGTAGCCTATGTTACAATAACTTCTTCAAGACAAATTTAGGCACAATCGAATAAAGATAGAATTTAAAAACATTTGTGTTTTTAACCAAAGTGACCAAGGACGATGTATTCTTTATTAAACCAGAATTAATGAAATTGGACTAAGTAGGTTTTAAGGAGTTAAAACATTTTGACTGTAATTCTCTTATCTCTATCTCTCCGAAGGCAACAATGAAAATATCAGGCATAATATGTTTAAAAATCCTACTCCATAGTAACTAAGTAACTATGATCATACCAAGTTTCATTAAAATACATTCAAGCAAGCTTGAAGGTTTATTAAAAAAAATAGCATCAATGTGAAAAGCTGGCTTAACTGAATTAAAACGAGTGTGACGGAAGATATCGCCTATTCAGCTTAAACCTACGATTTTGTTATGATGCATTTATAATGGCAGTATGGGCCAGTTGAAGTAGCTACGTATAAAAATAAAGTCGCTTCTCGCTGTCTATCTGTACCTACGTATGTTTAGACCATTCAAACTACCCAACGGATTTTGATGCGTTTTTTTATGTAGTGATTAGCTACTTGTATTTTAATGTGAAAGATTTTTGAAATTTATTTAATTTGAATGATATGGAACGATAAATGTGAGGACAGGAGAAAGCAATGATAAATGTTGGTACATGGCAAATGAGATCTAATGTCTTGCAATAAAGTAAGTATAATCTAGGTTGTACGAACGGCTGTTCCTTAGTAATATGAGTATAACATTTTTTGATGTTCTTGAAAAAGTATAAGCAACTTCTAAAATACCACAGTGTGTAAGGTAGACGTGTGAGTTGAGGAGCTTATTGAGTTCACAATCGCGATACTAACTCTCAAACGCCCATGCTTAACTTTTTTATTTCGTTGAAACAATAATTGACGGCTCGAAGGACCAATAAGAAGAACTTTCATTTTTATAATACTGTAGGTTTTATGATGAATTTAAATAATACTATTTTCATTTTATTGCAGCGAAAACTATATTCCATTTATTATCAAAAATATCACGCATGAATAAACAGATCGACTCACTGATCGGAAAATGTTGCAAATTTATACTCATACAAATTAATAAAAAAAAACAACTAAAGCCTCGTTTACGGAGACGGCGTCGCGTCACACGTAGCGCTGAGCGAGATAATTCTTTATGGAAATTAAATCGCTTCTCTGTACACACTCATACAACGTCATATGATTGGCCGTAGCCCAATTGCTGGAGCGTCGGACTTGCCATCATGTGATCGCCAGTTCCATTCCCACCCATGGCACTACTCACTTGTCGTGAACCCACTCGTAACTCAAGGGGTTAACAAGAAAACTAGAAGAGTTCAAAAACTCTGTAAGTAATATTAAAAAAAAGGTATTGCCCGCCAATGCCTGCCGTGCAACGCCACGCATAATTAAGCCTAGGAAATAAAAATGGTCCATTATATCTATAGTGCCTTTCCCGCGCGGCTTTATTTTATATAATATAGGATTTGTTATTTGCTGATAATGTAGCTTTATATATGTTAAACAAATTTTATTAAAAACAATCAAGTTCTTTTTGAGTAAATTACGAGAATTAAAATTATATAATAGAGTTAACCATATATAGATATTAGTAGGAAAGGAGACAATAACCATGTTAGTGCAGTTACATCACGTAAGTCATAATTTAACAATTTAGACATTTTTGTAAGTTTAATTAACTTAAAAATGGTGATTCTTGCTCAACAATTAACAAGACATTTAAAATAACTCGTGTTTTGTTTTAGTTCAAGACAATTATTAAGCACTGGAGAATTTTATCATTGCGCTATAAGCGTATGACATAAACACTATTCACGGACGCAAATCACACCCAGACAGAACAATTCAAACCTCGATCCACACAAATAGATGTCGTAATGAAAATAATCGAACCCACAACGCCCAGTCTAAGAAGCAACTACCGTAATCACTACGCCACTAGTAGTCACAATCCCTCCATGGCCTTAAAATAATATGCATAGATAAGCTACAATTTATCTCGTTTTACCACAAGTAATGTCACAGAAAAACAGCTAGTCTTCAATTAAATGAACTCCAAAGGCATCTGCTCAAAAGACTAAATTAAAAATCTCTTTTTCATTTAAAAATATATGTTCTTTACATATTCCAAAGCAAAAATGTCTTTGGTTCATTTCTTTTCTATTTTGTTATTAGCGTACGCGCTTACAAACTGGTAATGTCGGCTTTGGCTTATTGAATGCAACGAAAATAGGAAGAAAAACGTATTTTTGGCGAAAAAATTAGGGCTTATGAGACTGAAAAGTGACTTTTATTAAGCAAAAGTTTCTGGGGATGGATTTGTACATATTTGTTACTATTTCGAATGTTTATGTGTCATGCTTATAATAAATATTGATTTGTATACAAGTGAGGTGTACAGTGGTGGGAGCGCAGAGAGCAACAGCTCGCTGCGCACTCGCAGACTGACTGCCGAGGGGTTGCACTATCGTATCAGTAATCCTGTGTTTTATTAATAGATACCTACTACCTAGTTAATACTACATGTAGAAACAGGTTATTAACTATTTATATTGCAAAATATCTTTGTGTAAAATTTCTGTTCGATAAGATAAATGAATAGAGTATCATCACATTACAATATAGAGTACAGGAGCAGTGAAGAAGTCTAATCGAATTCAATAAAATCTTTATAAAATCTCTATCCAAGAAGAGAGTTAGAGCATAGCGTTACTACTTTCTATAAGCTTCACTGGGTAGGTACCTCCACTTTACATAATACCACAGCCAAATAACATTATTGATTAATGTTGTGTTAAGGAAAGTGAAACGGCCGGTAGGATAAGATAAATTCGGAAAGTGCTGTACATATATTGTGTACTGGCACCAGCTGTCTATGTATTAGGACACCTATGACATTAAACATCAGCTGTATAGTGGTCAATTGTCTCTCCAGAAATAAAAAAAGAAATATCAAATATCGTACTGTAGTTTTCAAGTGAAAACATAGACATACAGATAAATAAACTTATTTCCGAATTCATCTGTACTAATATTATAAAGATAAAGATTTTGTTTGCTTAAACGTACTAATCTCAGGAACAACTGGTATAATTTGAAAAGATATTTTAATATATGATAGAATTATACTATAAATAAGTACATTTATAGAGGAAGGTTATCATAAGGCTAAAATCAATAAGATAAAAGTAAAGTAGTAATAATATAGAGGTTAAATAAAACATTAATTTAATAAGTCAAAACAAAACCTTCGACATAAATTGCTAAATTATATTTTATGTTTTAAGTCTTAAAAATGGTATATCAATAAATATTCAGTAACCTGCGAAAAATTACCCTTGAATGACTTACGCTTTTATTGTTTGAAAGACTAAGGGCGGGTCTAAAAGACCCCTACTAGTTTGAAGTGTGATTCTCAAACAATGGAGGGGCTTAATAAAATTTGGCTTACGTAGTGTCTGGGTTAAAGATGAAGTTATATATCTACGTGTTCCAATGTTACTGTGTGTATGTACAGTCGACCAAATAAATAGGTTTACACTTTCTCTATAAATTTACAAACTTCAACGCACAGTTTCACCCACGTAGCAAACTCTTTGTCATCCGGGCATATAGCTTTCCAACGGTAAAAGAATTTTTCAAATCAGTCCAGTATTTTCAGAGCATATTCAATACAAACAAACAATAAAATCTTTCCTCTTTATAATATTAGTATAGATGTTAGTAAATATGTTTATGTTAGAACGACAGTTTTTTTCTTCGACAGAAAATTATGTAGTAAGGCATTTGCTACTTTACCGGGCATAAAGGGTAAGTAGAGCTCCAGCCTTATTAAATGGTTTATAAACTACTCTCAGGTTGGTCGCTGACGGTCGCTCTACGTTATAGTTCGCAGGCCTCTCGAACTTGCGGAGCGGATTGCGTACGGTGGAGGCGATTCGGCCCCATCTAAAAGGGTGGGCCAATCGTCGCCACGGCGACGTTACCTACCACGTTGCACAGGTAGTAACAGGCCATGGCTGCTTCGGCCACTACCTGTACAACGTGGCGCAGAGAGAGCCGGACACTCGCTGTCACTACTTTTTACTGTGCCGACGATACGGCGCAGCACACGGTGGTGTAGTGTCCGGCGTAGGCCAACGAGCGGGAGGAGCTCGTTGGCGTGGTGGGAGACGACCTCTCGCTTCCGACCATCATTTCAAAGATGGTCCAAAGCGAGAGGTCGTGGGAGGCGGTCGCCTCCTTCTGTAAACAAGTTGTCATGTCACAGAAGGAGGCCGCGGAGCGGGAAAGGGAAGAAGATCCCTCGGCCCACCCGCTCCGAAGACGGCGTGTCGGCCGTCGGCGGCAGGCCGAAAACCACCGCCTACCACCCTAGGCTCGGCTACGGGCTTCGAGGCTGACCCATGAGGAGTACGCGAGGGACGCCTCTACACTCCAGGCGTCCCTATAATTGGGCAAATGGGCCACTGTAAGTGTGAACCAGGAGATCCCGCGGCGCCATACTGGCCGCGGGTGCCGTCGGGGGTTATGTGTACCCGGCCCCCGCCAACGGCGAATCGAAGGAGTGTCCGGGGGGTTTTAGTGGTAGTAGGGTCCTCCCCTCGTGGTGTGTATTTAGCATACCACGCTATGGAGAGGGCGAGCCCCACATATCAGTGTACTAACACACATAACAGTGAACTGAAGGTAAAAATTGTTACTTAATAGGTATATAGGAAAAACAGTGACCTACAATGACAGATTTTATAAAACATCACAAGGTATAAAACATTTTTAAATTTCAAAGAGGCTATCCAAACTATATAGTAATTAATATTGTTAGGTTTGAAAATTAAGACGTTTATTGATAATGTAGAATAATAGATCGTACTTATTATATTATTATGTCAAATACAATGATAATAAAAAGAAAAAAAGAATAATCAAACTTGACTAATAAATTAGTTTACAGTTCAACAATTACCTATGTTATTAAAATAAAATTAGAATATGTTGTTAAGGCATGTGATAGTCGCTTATCTATAATATAAAAATGAATCGCAAAATGTGTTGCTAAGCGCATAACTCTACAAAGCCTGAACCAATTTGGCCAATTCTTTTTTTTTAATGTTCGTGGAAGTTCAAGGATGGTTTTTACAAAAATTCGAATAATTGCCTGAAAACCCCTTAAAACAGCCTTTTTCTTTTTCCCATACAAACGTTTTCTAACTAAAATGTAGAGTCAACTTGAGCTTTATTTTGTTAATTAAAAACTTGAATTTTTTTGCCAAGATTTTTTAGGGTAGGGGTAGTGTAGGGTAGGGGTAGTGTAGGGTAGGGGTAGTGTAGGGTAGGGGTAGTGTAGGGTAGGGGTAGTGAAGGGTAGGGGTAGTGTAGGGTAGGGGTAGTGTAGGGTAGGGGTAGTGTAGGGTAGGGGTAGTGTAGGGTAGGGGTAGTGAAGGGTAGGGCTAGTGAAGGGTAGGGGTAGTGTAGGGTAGGGGTAGTGTAGGGTAGGGGTAGTGTAGGGTAGGGGTAGTGTAGGGGTAGGAGTACCGCATAAACGAAGTCTCTACGGCCCAGTTTATTTTATACAAATGTTTAGGTCTTTTATGTATCGATTGAGGCAGTACGAAGTCTGCCGGGTCAGCTAGTTATATTATAAATACAATTAAGATCAACCAGCGCGGACTGGGACTGGGTCTGTAGCACAGAACGTGTTGCGAGCCTCGCCTTGCGAGGACGACCGGACCCTATCCTAGCTTTCTACGAGTCTTTCTGACACGTTACATATGTACCTACAGTTCTTTGAAGAAACTATATTTTTTCCATAAGAAGAAACAATTCAATTTTATTTAATTTTAGGTATAGAATACATTTTAACAATAATAAAATATCTAGTTATGATAATATAAAGATGAATTGTTTTCGTTTCTACTACATCTATGTTTGTGTAGGATCTTTTTAATTAATATTTGGTTTGAGTAATAACACAACAATAAATATATTGTTCGGAGAATTATATAAATATAAAAGTAATAAAATTTATATAAAATAAACAAAGAGTTGAATAAATTTCAAAACAATAAAACTGTCTAGACTCTCACACATTCAAATTAAAATGACACATACGTAAATAAATATAATTATTATTCCAGTTACTCTTAAAACTATTTCACATTTTAGATCATTGTGATTATGAAAAAATAAAAAAACAGTAAACTTAAGGAAAATATCCATCATCATCATCAGCCCGTAGCGTATCGCCCATAACGTCCACTGCTGAACATGGGCCTCCTCCCGAGGGAGGATATTTGGCATAGTCACCACGCTTGAAGATTTTATGTTCGGCCGTGGGGATCGAACCCACGACCTTCAAGATTAATAGCGAGCCAAATACCGCTACGCAAAGAAGGTTGTGAAGAATATATACTTCATCTGAAAATATCGGAAAACCATGGATGTTATAACCGGTAAAAGATAAGCTTATTTGTATGGAAAAGGTATTATTTAAAAAAAAAATTTAAGTTTGAAGTTTGAAGTAACTAGCTGCGCCCCGGTTTAACCGCGTTACTCTGCTCCAGTGGGTTGGAGCGTGATGTTTTGTAGCCTATATGTTAATCCAGCGTATAACCTATCCCGGTGCAATATTTCAGCCAATTCCGTTCAGTAGCTTTGACGTGAAAGAGCAAAAAAAAATATTCTGTGGGGTACTCACTTTTGAGGTGGCGCGCGCATGCCGTAGCGGCCGCGCGGAGTCCTATTTTCAGCGTTAAATTAAAATTATTAATAATGGAGTTAGAACTCCGGGAGTGTGGACTGGATCATATGGGTAACAAATTTCAAACTAATAATATGTTACACTTATTAATATAAAATCTATACTAATATATAAAGCTAAACAGTTTGTTTGTTTGCTTGACGCGCTTATTTCAGTAACTACTGGTCCGCTTTAAAACTTCTTCATTAATATGAGAAACTAGAGACATCCACTGCCAATCAAACGAAGCACTCAAAAAAAAACAAACATCGCTTCAACAAATAAACCAAAAAATCAAGAGCCTAAAGGCTTAACCGTAAAGTATCTGGATTTGGTCGGTTTCTTAACTAATTGTTACATAACAAGGGCTTTACCTTCATAAGCCACGGCAACAAGAGCAACACATACATAGCCGTAACAAAAGCTTATGTAAGATTTAGTAGTACTGCATTTAAGTAATAATCTACTTACTTTAAATTGGTACTACAAAAATATTAATAATTAATATTAATAATTCTCATATCATCATCATCAGCCCGTATAACATCCACAACTGAACATGGGCCTCCTCCCGGCGGAGGATATTTGCCATAGTCACCACGCATAGCAGGCGGATTGGCGACCGCAGTATTATGTTGTACAACACAAGGAAACGCTGCTGCCCGTTCCTTGATAAACGATAATTATAGATGATGTTATATGAATCGAGACCAACGGCTTCACGTGCTTTCCGAGGCACGGGGGTAGTCCCTCAAACAACTAGACACGGAAAGAAATCTTAGAATTTACACAAAGATTTCCTGTCCGGCGTGGGTATCGAACCCACGACCTTCGAGATTTAAAGCGAGCCAAATACTGCTACGCTACGGAGGTAGTCTTATATGATGTTAATTTGATAATGGACGGAGAGCTGACAACCGAAACGGCAAGGTAATTTGATCATTCATAAAAATGATTTATCAGCTTACCTGGAGCATTCTAAGCATAAAGACGTCGACCTGGCAGGATTCGCGTGGTGGATGTGGGAGTTATGGGGTGGGAAAAAAATAAAAAAAAAGGTAATGTGATCAGGATTACTTTTTATGCCAAATGGTTTGCCTACCTCCCCAAAGCACACAAAAAAAATCTGGCGTCATTTGGTTGGTGGAAAAGTATCGCCAGGCTTAATTAACGTGAGGAAAAAAAAACATATTTTTAGGTAATAAGAACAAGGCTGGCTTTTTTTGTGCTTAAAGTTTATTAGTCCCAGAGGCTAGGAAAACGAACGACGACGAAAGACGAAAAGGAACGACGCGCCGAGAGAGCACGGACGCCGTAGTCACGTGTATCCCCTCCACGCGCTCTTTTTCATGCCCCTTAGCTCTTTCTCGAGCAAAATACAATTTAAAATATAAATATTCAATTATTTTTTTCGACATGTTCCCACCACTATTATTGGCTGGCTTTTTTTTCCTAGCCTCTGGGAATAATAAACTTTAAGCACAAAAAAAGCCAGCCTTGTTCATATTACCTAAATAATTTTTTTTTCCTCACTTTAATTAAGCCTGGCGATACCTTTCCACCAACCAAATGACGCCAGATTTTTTTTGTGTGCTTTGGGGAGGTAGGCAAACCATTTGGCATAAAAAGTAATCCTGATCACATTGCCTTTTTTTATTTTTTTCCCACCCCATAACTCCCACATCCACCACGCGAATCCTGCCAGGTCGACGTCTTTATGCTTAGAATGCTCCAGGTAAGCTGATAAATCATTTTTATGAATGATCAAATTACCTTGCCTTTTCGGTTGTCAGCTCTTAGTCCATAACTGTATTGATTTATATTGTGCAATAAAGTGTACTTCTACAGTGTACTTTTTCTTGTACAGTGAAATTATGACCCTTGACAAATGGCTTACTGACTGACTCAGTGGCAGGCCATGCCGTAACCGTATCCCCGTGAGTCCCAGAAGCCTGGCTTCTGAGACTTTAATTGTCCCGGATGGCAATCGAACCCAGAACACCATTATGAGTTCGATTCCCATCCGGGACAATTATATGTGAGAAACAAGAATACTTGTTCTGAATGATGAGTTTGTAAAGCTCCCGCGGCTCAGGGATTTATTTCCCTAGGGCGTAAGTTTTCTTCTAAAATAAAAAAAAAATACGAAAAACATGTTTTTATGTTAACCTTTGAATGAATTTTATTTTCAATTTGACATGAACAAACAAAACTTGAAATGTCAGAATATTCTCGAAAGTAATATAATATAATATTATATAATAATAATATTGCTGATGTTTGTGAAATAAAGGTCCGTTTATACCGAACAGCTTACATTCAAGCGGAAACCATGCAAAAATGAAGTTGACTAAAGATTTTAGAACAACAGTTTAAGGACCGATTAACTGGTTTTATTAACACTTAATAGAAGTTGGTGAAACAATATAAGTCTTGGTTCGATCCCCACGTCGGATAAAAATATTTGTGTGCATTTTAATATTTTTCTAGATTGCTGAAGAGTTTGTTTGTTTGGTTGAATGCGCCAGTCTCAAGAATTACGTGTTTGATTAGAACAATTATTTCAGCGTTAGATAGCCTATTTACCGAGGAAGGCTTAGGTTATATTTTGCTAAGATAATCCCACGGGAACGGGAGTACGTGGTCAAAACTGAGCGCGGGAAGCTAGTTTAATAATATAAACTACCTAAAATTTATCCAATCTAAAGAAACTCAATGCTATCAGTAAAGTATCAAATAAAATATTGTCAGTCCATTTGTTTCATACAGTTACATAAGAAAGAGACGAATTATTGGCGCAGTCGGTAGGATTGAAAGAGATGCCAAACGGCACCTCGATTATCGAATAGCCCGAGGCGGGACAATCGCAATATTCTAGCGAGAAATCCATTTCAGTGATGTGAGACTAACGATAGTTTTAATTTTATTTTTTTAAGTGAAGATATTTTAAATGCTTCAGTCTCCAATCATTGCACTGCTTTAAAGGCATCTATAATTCTCAACTTGTTAAGTAATCATCATCATCATCATGTTATGTTTGTTGCTCTTACACGCAATAACTCCTAAACGGAATTGGCTGAATGTCTGCACCGGGACAGTTTATATGCTGGATATAACATATAGGCTCTCTGACACACTGGAGCAGAGCAAGGCGGGTTAAACCGGGGGCGAAACTAATATATTTATAATAGTACATATTATTACTAAACTAAAAAGCTAAACTTTAGTATAGTGCATTTTATTTTAGAATTATGTACTAATAACTTATTATTATTGTTTTATCTAAAGTCTGTCGTACACTGTTCTTGCCTATTTCACCTTAATTTACACTCTGAAAATGGTTTGCTGGAAGGAAACTTATTAATGAGTTAAGCTCGCCATTGTGCATCATCTTTAAATATTGTTTTTACTAAAATTGTCTTTAATTTGTACAATAAAGAAAAACTAAATAATTTCTAATACAAATAGGGATAAGACTTTGCAAATGAAGCAGAGTTAGTTCTGATTAAATCTGTATTGCTTCCGTAGAGTTTGGTAACTAAACTCAAACTTGTGGTCAAGTGCGACAGATAGTGTTCTGGTGACTCTGTTATTTATGCATAATATAAAACTTAGTCCCTCGACGCTGCAGTTGGTAGTAAGTAATTCAAAACCTACTGGATTTTTTTGTGAGTAGATTCCCGCTTGCGATTATACCCGCGTTACTCCCGTTCCCGAGGGAACTTCATAATGAAACCTAGCCTATTGCCTTCCTAGGGCATAAATGGGCTATTTTACCATCAATGATCACCTTATATAATCACCGAAAGATTTTTTTCAATCGGATCAGTAGTTCCTGAGTTAAGCTCTGGTGACAGCTAGTGTTCTGGTGGGTAATACCACTGTTGGCATAATATAGTTTGGCATAACGTTTTCGCATAAATTTTATTTGCATAATAATACTTTGGCATAATGCAAAGGTTTTCATATAAATTTTATATGCATAATAATACTTAGGCATAATGCAAAGGTTACCATAACTATCATTTATTCTAATATGTTTTGGCTTAAGTTGGATAAATTTTAAAGGCATAATATTTATTCGTTGAGGGCTATTGACAATTGGTTAGGTTAGGTTAGAACTGCGGCCATACAACGCCATGCTAGAACCGAATTTCCGAGCCGCCGTAGCCACGCAGCGCTAGAGCCACATGCTAGGGTTTATTAGTTTTATTTCAAAGAACATTGTGTTTATATCATTATGCGTTTATAACATTATGTTTAATTATTATTATGGTAGCAGTATTAATGGTAACAAGCATTATGGCAAAATATTTATGCCTAATAATATTATGCGTAATGATTACTACGCTGAATTTCTTTAGCCTATAACTGGCTATGTAAAACTGAAAAAAGAAGTTCAAATCGGACTAGTAGTTTCTTAGATAGCTATTTTTCCCTTACATCGACCATATCTTCACACTCATATACGCCTTTTACTTTACCTTCATTATAAATCCCCTTTCATTTCAAGTCTTGTATAGTTAGATCCCCTTTGCTGTCTAGTCAATTATGTACAAAACCTTTAACAAGTCACTAAGAAACAGGAAAGAGCTTCTCGAAGAATCTGTGTGTACAACAAAACAACACTTTGGTAAATAAATTGCGCAAATTAAAAAGTTTTGCGCGTTAAAGGAGATCAAAAGGGAACACTGATTTCAATTTCAATTGCGATAAAGTACATTTTTCAATGGTTTAAAGTGCAGGGGGAAATGATTTTTTAATTACTTGTTCATTATTGAGTTTTATGTTTAATATTTAAGCAAAGCTTTATTTTCGATTGATTGACTGTAATATATTTATCTACACTAATATTTCTCCCCAACCTAATCATTTTATTGTTATTTTTTACAATCATGATATAATTGATTACTATTATGATCCCATGCGTGATTAATTTGAGTAAACAACAATTTGTGTGATATATGAATATTCGTACTGAGTCTTAACGTGCTTTGTGATCGTGAATTATGGAGGAGGAATAAAGTTTTTTTGTGTAGAATTTATGTAAATAAAAAATTCTAACATTAGATTTTATTGAGATATATACTACCGTCCCTTATTCAAACACGAACAAAATATTAGAATTGACATAAAAAATACACAAAACCCTTTTTTATACCCCCATAACAATGAACAAACATTGACAATCGATGTCCCCAGAAGTTTACAAGAAAACTTTACACAATCGGTCAAAACCGAAATGTTTCGTTTATCATCACTTCTCCATTGTGAGGTGACGAGGTTTGATGGCGGAACAAATTTGGGTTCGTCATAACTTTTCGTTGTCACTTACAGAAATGACAGGACGTGTTTTTAAAAGTTACTTTTATATAGGTTTTGAAGGGAGCTATTGTATTTTTTGAAGTCATAAGGACAGTAAATGCTCTTTCCATGATAATTTCTTACAATATGTCGATATTATATAGACTCTAGCTTTTTAAAATTTCCAATTGTGTGAGTAATATTTCCAGTAACCAAACCTGATATTAACTAGAATCAAAACCCGAACTACGATGATGTATCAACTTGACCACAATAAACAAGTAACTAACAACTAGCCAACGATGAGAGTCAGTACAATATTTTTGTTGTACTTTTCGTCGTTTTGCGATCGCGGAACAAATTATAATTATGGAGCAATATCTGATGTTGCATTACTTTGGAAAGATACGTAATCATAAAGTTTTATTTACGCCTCTCTGATTACTGAAATTAAACATAGGGAGCACACCTTGATATAAATTTCAAACTGTGCCTAATTTCATAATGCCCCGATAACAGCATTTCCGTAAAAACGGTTTCAAAGTTTTTCGTTAACGTATAAATATTTTTCTATATCGACAACAACCTCCCGCACTAGGTGATCGTGGCTGATTGGCTGTCACGTAGTGGTGACGCGAGTTATGGCGGCTATTTGTTCGGAGTCCCCCTACATTCGACTACTGAATCTTAAAGTTAGTCTTCAAAATAAGACAATAAACTTGATCTTATTAAGTTTGCAGTTTGTTTTAAAACGCTTTATTTGTAATATGACTATATTTATCTTAACTAATAGGAGACACGGTTGTGTTTCAATCGCGGTACATGTTAAAGGCATTGAATTCCTTTTATAATCATCCGATAAGTATTTCATGGGTTACTTCAGTAATGGTCACTGATAGACTAATGAATGTGAGAATAAAATAAATAAAATAGGTGTACAAATCGCAAAAAATTTAGTGAAGCAAATGGTGTCAAACAAATGAATTCTACTAGCAATATGTAGTTTTGAGTTTGTAATTTTAGGATATCCGATATATATTTAATTGCAGGTATTTACCAGTACATACCAATATTTAGCCATATAACTTTAATAACTGTAACAGCTTCCAAATTAAAAAAAAAATCTAAGTACTCACTGTAAGTGTGAAAGTCGGTGATCTGGACAGTATTGCAATCTTCCCCTACTTGAAGGTAGGTGATCTCACAGCGGTATATGCCTTCGTCCTCAGCCTTCACTCCTGTGATGGCCAGCTCAGCGTTGGTAACATTGTCTGTGTACTCCACAATTATTCTGTAAACAAGAGAAAAATAAATATTAGCACCTTTTTTTCGACCAGACATTTTTGCAGTTAGCCAGAGGCTTTTGCTACTTCAACTGGCATAAAGAGCTCCAGCCTTATTAAATTGTTTATATAGTACAAACTAAGCAACTTATGCAAAAGGGCGCCTCCTATGGGACTTGGACTCGGCTCAGGGAGGTCGCTGATGAAGGGATTGAGGGATTAAGACTTTTAGGTGTTTAGGGGAGTAGTGTAAATCATACAATCATTTAAAAAACCACCTTGAAGGTATTGTCACTGCACCATCGGTACTTCTATGGTATTCTATGCTCTATGTCGGTTACGGCGGGAAAAACGATCTAATGTTTTTTTTTATTGTTCATTATCTAGAAAACTCTTTAAACTGTTAGCTGTTTTAAATACACAAATTAGTAACAACTGTTGTAATTTTTTTATAATTGTTGCGCGGCGCGTTCTTGGCTTTAGACCTGATCCAAGCCTGCGCTGGTTGATTTTAATATACTTTCTTAAACTTGGTGCGCGATTTATTATTATTATGAATTAGTTCAAAAAGTTAAAGTATAAAAGTCTTCAATCAATGTGTGTTACTAATGATGGCATATGGATCTAAGACGCGGTCTCTTACTGTGAGGCTCATAAGTAATCAGCGAGCTATGCTCGGCATTTCCCTGCGTTAAGAATAAGAAGTTACTAGTTGCGAATAAGAAATAAAGAGATCCGCAGTAGTACGAAGGTCACTGACATAACTCAACGGATTATCAAGCTGAATTGGTAATGGGCAGGACACATAGCTCGAAGAACTGACGGCCGATGGAGTAGAAAGATTATCGAGTGGAGACCACGAACTGGCAAGCGCAGCGTGGGATGACCGCCTGCACGACCGACGACCTCATAAAGGTCGCAGGGAGTCAGTGGATGTAGGGCGCTAGCAATGGACCCCGCTGAAAATCGATGGGGGAGGCCTATGTTCAAGTGTGGACGATAACAGGTTGATACGTTGAAATGCGAATGATTCGTCCACGTTACTAATAAACTAATTGATTTCATTTTCCATAAAAAAATTTTGATCGGTGGAAAGTTCAACTCTTTTTTTGACTCAAAATCGAACTTTGAGACTTAATTTAAGCTTTATGTGATGGTAGTTACACAACGTGACATCATTTCGTTCAATCGTGTTAGATGTTTTAAGAGCAGACTTTTCTAGGAATTCTAGAATTAAAGCAACTACAATAGTACATTGGAACTGGCACCAGCAAATTAACTGCTGTCAGCAAAGGAAGCCATCTTTTATCTTTTCCTTTTAGTATCTTTTTATTCGAACTCCGTGTTGACGCCTTGCATGTGTGCGAGCAACATTATGCACACACACGCGCAGCACGGCATCAGAGAGAGGGAAGGGGTAGCAGAGCGGCGCGGGGAAGCAACGCGGTTCGGTGCGCGATGCTCCCACGCCGCCCGCCAGTCAGCCGACCACACCGGTCATCATTACACATTGCACGTCGTTATTTTTATTGTGAGCGCAATCCGTTAGCGCACTGTATTCATTATTGTACAAAGTTCATTAAATTCATTAATATTGTATGCTCTTGTCTCATTAAAGAGCCCAATTAGTTCACCCCTTCGCTGCCAGCCTTCAATTAGTTCTACAATTTGGTCCAGACGAGCCGAATTACGGGCGACGCGACGCGACAAGAAAGAACAAAGAAACTGCGCACGAGGCGGCCATTAGTGGACTACGCAAGCATAACACGTGGAGTCGTGCAAAATATAATTAAATCGGAAGAAAAATAGATCATGGATGGAACTCGAAGATTATAGTGCCAACCTTTAGTGCAATGAGTGCAATCCATCCTCATTTCATATAAATTTCCTACCTAACGTGGGCCTACGCCACGTGCACGCCCTTTATTTTAAATTTTTAGTACGAGTACTCGACTCGTTTCTTTAAAAATCCCATTGTCAGGCCTTTAGTAACGTGGAACGCCCCTGATATTTATTGTGTTCATTAACTCATATTTGTTTTTTCGTGTTCACAGCTACTTAATTGTGAGGTCGTGGTCGCTGTTGCTTTCTGCCGCTAGGCAACTTGGGCAGTTGGGCTGGCCACGTGGCATGTTTGCGAGCCGCGGGTCCATTGCTAACCAATTGCACTGCACGCTTGCTTCCTTGCACATTAAAATTTAAGTATAACCTTGCACTAATTACCTTAAAGATTTCCGAAGCTAAAAGCTTTTAAACTTTAATTTCATTGAGTGATCGTTATCATGGATTACAAGTCATTACTAAAAAAACGTGCAACATATAAAGCTAAATTAACTCAATTTAAATCATATTTAGAAGTAATAACAAGTTGTGATGCTTTAAGTACCTTACAGATTACTGAATTAAAAATAAGGTTAACAAAAATAGAGGAGTTATATCCTGATTATGATAGTATACAAAGTGACATAGAAAATGTATGTGACATTCCAGAGGACCAGTACAAAGAACGTGAAACCTACGAGACCCAGTACTATGGTGCGATTGCTGTTGCCCAGGAGCTGTTGAGTAAGCAGGACACCTCTGTGGGCACTGGATCAGTGACAGGTGCTAGTACTGTTTCTGGAAATAAAGGTGGGATAAAACTTAAACTTCCTACAATTCACTTACCTACCTTTTCGGGTCAATATCACAACTGGCTTGAGTTCCATGACACATATATCTCATTAATACATTTAAATGACACTATTCCAAGAATTAGTAAATTTCATTATTTGCGAGCTGCTTTAAAAGATAGCGCTGCCTTAATAATAAGTTCTCTTGACTTCTCCGATGAGAATTATGATGTTGCATGGCAGTTACTATGTGACCGCTACAATAATAGACGGCTTCTAGTTTACAATCATGTTCAAGCTATCCTTAATATTGAACATGGATCACAAGAATCATTTAAAGTTCTGCGTAACATCATTGATACAGTCAATCGTAACATTAGAGCTTTGAAAACACTTAAGCTGCCCACAGATGGTTGGGATGTGCTCATTATACATATAGTCTCAAGTAAATTGGATTCAGTGACAAGTAGGGAATGGGAAACTTACCGTAATGCATTAGATGACTTGGCCACACTTGATGATTTTAACAAATTTCTTAAGAATAGAGCAGATTTATTAGAAACTATTGCGGAGGTTCACAACAATAGTGCAAAGGGAAAACATAGTGGTAATACACACAAACAAGGTGAAAGTACACATAAGCAAAAGACCTTTACTGTCAACTCAGAGTCTTCAACAAATAACAGACCATATAGTTGTCCATTATGTAAGGGTAACCATGCCATATATCAGTGTTCTAGTTTTAAGTCGTTTTCCATCGAAGACCGCATTCAGAAGGCAAGATCTCTTAACCTGTGCCTTAACTGCTTACGTAGTGGTCATAAATCATTTAAGTGTAGGATGGGTGGCTGCAGCCACTGTCACAAACGACACAACACCATGTTACATTTGAATGGGCCATCCAGTACACAGGATACAAACAATGGTAGTACTGATACTCAACCTACTTCTACACAACCTACTCCCAATACTAGTAGTGTAGCACTCTGCACAGCACAGTTAAACACACAGCTGTCAACAACATCACAAGATAATGTAGTTTTGTCAGCCACTCATAATACTCAGTGTGTCATATTGCTGTCAACGGCTACCATTAATGTTATTGATCACAGTGGTCAAAAACATAGAGTACGTGCATTATTAGACAATGGTAGCACATCAAGCTTCATTACAAAGAGCTTAAGTGACAAACTGAAATTACAAACTCATTCAACCTCGACATTAGTTGAAGGGTTAAATTGTCAATCTAGTCATATACTTAAAAGTTGTGATGTCATTATATCATCACTTATTAATTCTTATTCTGAGAGTATACATTGTTTGGTGGTCCCACACATTACACAAGCGTTACCTAGCAGACAAGTCAACCATAAAGGGCTAGATATACCCCCAAATATTACATTAGCAGATCCTTTATTCCACACACCGTCTCAAGTAGATATGCTACTTGGAGCGGACTTATTTTGGAGTGTATTGTTGAACAACAACATTTCTTTAGGTAAAAATAAGCCCACATTAAGTGAAACTAAGTTTGGATGGTTGATATCTGGGCCCACACGCTCATTACAACATAGCACAGATACAGTCCACTGCAATCATTTAAGTACACATTATGATGATCAACTTCAGGATCAATTAACTAAATTCTTTGAACTTG
Source organism: Nycteola revayana (assembly GCA_947037095.2). Classification (NCBI taxonomy): domain Eukaryota; kingdom Metazoa; phylum Arthropoda; class Insecta; order Lepidoptera; family Nolidae; genus Nycteola; species Nycteola revayana. The sequence goes on along the minus strand of OX344841.2, from coordinate 11,197,775 downwards.
AAACTGTCACAGTGCACAAACCTGTGTCCAAAGAAGAACAGGAATGTGAAAGTTATTTCATACAAACTACTACTCGGGAAAATGATGGTCGATTCGTTGTAACAATTCCTTTAAAAGAATCACCTCAACATTTGGGTATTTCATATGAACAAGCCCTATCTAGGTTCATATCGTTAGAACGTAGATTCAAGCGTGACCCTTTATTCAAAAAGCAATATGCTGAATTCATTAGGGAATATATATCATTAGGTCACATGACAGAAAACACAACTCCAGATAAGGATAAATACAGATACATTATGCCACATCATGGAGTATTGCGGGAAACAAGTTTATCAACTAAATTAAGAGTTGTTTTTGATGCATCTGCAGTAACTTCGTCTGGGTTATCATTTAACAATATTCAAATGGTCGGCCCTACAGTACAAAGTGACCTTATTAGTATATTAATTAGATTCCGACAGTTTAAATATGTAGTCACTGCAGATGTTGAAAAAATGTATAGAATGATAAAGGTAATTGAAAGCCAACGTGAGTTACAACAGATACTGTGGCGTTTTGAACCTAATGAACAACTTAAACAGTTTAAACTTAACACTGTCACTTATGGTACTGCATCTGCACCATATCTTGCAACAAGATGTCTCGTTCAGTTAGGAAAGGAGTGCACTAATAAGTCTGTTTCCGATGCTATCATTAACGGATTTTATGTTGATGACTTTATTTATGGGCACAATGATATGACAAAGCTGGTAGACATCTGCAGAGGCGTCATTAACCAACTTGAAAGTGGTCAGTTTTCTTTAAGAAAATGGAATTCAAATAACTCACACATTATACAACAACTTGTAAGGGAAAATAGCAAAGATGAATTACTTAATTTAAGTAACCATGAGTATTCAAAAACATTAGGGTTACTTTGGGGGTGTAAAGAAGATGTGTTGTTATTTTCAGCAAACATTAAGCCACATGAACACATCACAAAACGCACAATCTTATCTACTATGGCTCAAATATTTGATCCACTTGGACTCATTAACCCTTGCATATTACAAGCTAAAATTATTCTACAAAAATTATGGTCATTAAAATTAAAATGGGATGAAAGGGTGCCAAGTGAGATTCAAGCTGCATGGTGTAACTTTATTAAATCATTTGGTGACATTAGGAAATTAAGAATACCAAGGCATGTCACCTGTGACTATCCTGTCATTTGTGAACTGCATGCCTTTAGTGATGCATCCACACGAGCTTATAGTGCTTGTATTTATCTGCGGTCCGTGTCTAAAAATAATGAAGTAACAGTCAAGTTGGTGGCTGCAAAGAGTCGTGTAGCTCCAATAAAGCCAATGACAGTGCCACGGTTAGAATTAAGTGGAGCTCTAGTGGCAGCTCGTTTAGCTGATAAGGTAAAATCTTCGTTAATAGGAGTTCACAGTTGCACTTACTGGTGTGATTCAACCATTGTGCTAGCTTGGATTAATACTCCCAAGACCAATTTATTAAAACCATTTGTTTATAACAGAATTCATGAACTTAAGTCTCTTACAGAACCTGGTATTTGGCGTTATGTACCCACAAAGTCGAACCCTGCTGATATAGGGTCGCGCGGCGCAGATGCACGTTATCTAGAATCCAATAGCTTGTGGTGGTCGGGACCAGCATTTCTAACAGAATCAGAGTCTAACTGGCCGGCCCTACTTACAAACATTAAAGAAGATGACTTGCCGGAATTTAAGGTACAAAGTCATTTAAATGTCTCAAATCAACCATCATTCGAATTCGTGAGCAAATATTCAGATTTTAGTAAGCTACAGCGCATTACAGCTTATGTATTGAGATTTATACATAATTGTCGTTATTCACAAAACAAAGGTATAGGATTTTTAACTTTACAAGAACTTGATAAATCTTTGATTACATTATGTAGACTATCACAACAAGAATCATTTCATCAGGAGTGTACATTATTAAAAAATAAAAAACAATTGCCATTAAAAAATAAATTAACTAATTTGAATCCATTTTTACATTCTGATGGTCTCATTAGAGTTGGTGGTAGGCTCTCTAACTCACATTATAGGTATGATACCAAACACCCCATATTGTTACACGCATCTAATCACATAACAGTACTTATTTTTAGACATTATCACAAATTACTCATGCATGCTGGTCCACAGTTACTGCTGTCAAACATTCGCCATAAATTTTGGGCATTAAATGGTAGAAACCTTTCTAGAAAAACAGTACATAACTGTGTCACATGCTGTCGTTTTTCAGGCAGAATCATACAGCCAATAATGGGCAACCTTCCTGAGCAACGCCTGCATGCTGACTATCCATTTGTAAACACAGCAGTAGATTATGCAGGACCAGTGATGATTTTGAACCGAAAGGGTAGAGGTAGTAATTTAATTAAAGCATATATTTGCATTTTTGTGTGCTTGGCTGTTAGAGCAGTACACATAGAGCTTGTGACAGATCTCAGCTCCGAAACCTTTATTTCTGCTTTAAACAGATTTATTGCCCGCAGAGGAAAACCTGTCAATATCTTCTCGGACAATGGTACATGTTTCGTAGGAGCATGTAATGACCTGGCTAGGTTTTTAAAATTAAATTCAAATTATTTAAGTTCACATGCTGCAAGTTTATCAATAAACTTTAAATTCTCTCCAGCCTACAGCCCGCACTTTAATGGTTTAGCTGAGGGTGCTGTGAAATCAGTAAAGCATCATTTGAAACGTATACTAGCTCTTGCAAACCTTACTTATGAGGAAATGAACACAGTACTTACGCAGATAGAGGCTATCCTGAACTCAAGGCCTCTAATTCCTTTATCTCATGATCCTTCAGATCTAGTAGCCCTCACACCGTCACATTTCCTTCTTGGACGAACATTAACTGTATTACCCTCTCCTCAGGCACAAGACACTACAAGGTTGAGCACTTTCTCACGTTATATGAGAACTCAACAGTTGAAGACCCATTTTTGGAATAGATTTTACAAAGAATACATTACAGAGCTGCAAAAAAGACAGAAATGGTGCAGAGGAGGACGAGACCTCCGACTTGGAGAGATGGTGCTAGTCAAGGATGATCGACTACCACCAAACAGATGGCTGCTCGGGCGAGTAACCAGCGTGTATCCAGGCTCCGACGGTGTGACCAGGGTAGCAGACGTGAAGACTACATCGGGCACTCTTCGGCGCGCCTTCAATCGGCTGTGCCCGCTACCAGTTGAAGATCAACCTGATGTGTCGGCAAGCCACAGTCCCTTGCCGAGGGGGGCAACTTGTTGACGCCTTGCATGTGTGCGAGCAACATTATGCACACACACGCGCAGCACGGCATCAGAGAGAGGGAAGGGGTAGCAGAGCGGCGCGGGGAAGCAACGCGGTTCGGTGCGCGATGCTCCCACGCCGCCCGCCAGTCAGCCGACCACACCGGTCATCATTACACATTGCACGTCGTTATTTTTATTGTGAGCGCAATCCGTTAGCGCACTGTATTCATTATTGTACAAAGTTCATTAAATTCATTAATATTGTATGCTCTTGTCTCATTAAAGAGCCCAACTAGTTCACCCCTTCGCTGCCAGCCTTCAATTAGTTCTACACTCCGTTTCAGTACATATCGGATTCCGTGTCATTAATTAATTGTGTAGGATAGTAAATATAAATTTAATTCAGTAGTTAATTAAGTTTCGCCGTGTGGTTGACAACTTCCGTGGCGTAGCGGTATTTGGCTCGGTTAAAATGTCGGAGGCCGCGTTCGATCCCCACGCCGGACAAAAATATCATTGCCTTGATTCTACGATTTCTTTCCGGGTCTGGTTGGCTGAGGGACTACCCTATGTGCCTCGGAAAACACTTTAACACGTTGGTCCCGATTGTTAAAACATCACCTTTAACAATCGTAAACCAGGGAACGGGCAGCAGCATTTCCTTGTGTGTTACAATTCAAGCGTGGTGACTATGGCAAAAACCCTCCTTTGGGATGAGGCCATTGTTCAGCAGTTGACGTTATACGGGCTGATGATGATGATGTGTGGTTTCCAACTTAGGATAGACCATCTGAGAAATAGAGCAAAGAGTCAATATGCTACTCTCAATGAGGTGCTCCATTGTGACGTACCTTACCTTAAAATTCTGTAAAGGCAAATTACTCCTTGATTATTATTATGTATTATATAAACTAACGGTGTATGTCTAAGCATTACTATATTTTTTCTTTCTATTTTTTTTAAAAGATTACTAGCAGAGTTTTTGCTTACTCCAAGTATTCTTGTTAACCCCTCGTGCTAATCTCGTGCTTGTGTTACGAGTAAGTGACGTCGAATGCGCAATGGGTGAGGGTCCAACTGGCGACTACAAGCTCGCAAGTCCGTCGCTCTACCCATTGGTCTACGGCTGCTTTTAATTACCATATTCAAGTAAATGATCGGATTTAAAACTCTCTTAACACACATTAAACTTGGGTTTTTAGTTTTTTCCAGCTCCAACACTGAAACTAGTCTCAGTATTAAAAAGTAAAACACTGCAGCGTATGAAAAAGTAGTTACTGCTTTATCGACAAGATAATTACTTCTGCTGTGAAGTTGCAGACAAAAAGGTGAACTACATTTACTGCTTTATCGACAAGTTAACTATTAGGTACTGCTATGAAGTTGTACCATTAGGCGAAAACAATACGCTGATGTTGAAAATTTATGTGCAGACACTTGTAGCCTCTTTTAATTGTAGCTTCAGCTTTACTGAGAAAAGAGATGAACAAGTTATGCCTCATTAAACAATTATTTTAAAGTAAAAAAGTATGCATCGCAATGATGGCCCCTATAGGGCTTGGAGCACGGCTCATAATGGTCATTTAAAACTATCCCTAAATAATAATAGTTTTATTATCCTATCTACACTAATAAATAAAGGTGAAAAAATTGTATGTTTGCTTAAATACGCTAATATCAGAAACTACTGGGCCGATTTGAAAAATTATTTCAGTGTTAGCTTATTTATTAAGGTAGGCTATAGGCTATATTTATTTTATGACGTTCCCAGGGAAACGGGAGTTATGCGGGTGACACGGCTCCCAGAAGCTATTATAAAATAAAACTGTGGAAGTATGCCATAGTTTAATAAAACAACTCCCTGCACTTAGCATAAAGAAAAACTTTATATCGAGTAAAAGCCTCATAAAATAGCAATCTCTCTTTATCGGTCGTTATAACTTAACTGTGTATATTGCTTTTTTTATATACAGATAACATTGTATATGATCATGGCTTCTACACAGAAGTTTTGTGTATATTTGTCCGTGGTCACCACGCTTGTTAGGTGGGTTGGTGACCGCAGTAATGAGTTTTAATACAGTTCTTATCTTCATGTACACAATTTTACCAAGGAACGCGCCTACATGATTTAATGATTTTTACGATGTCCTCGTAGACCAGTCCGAGAGGCCCGCGAACTGTAACGTAGAGCGACAGTTGCATTAAAACTGCCTGAAAACCTAAAATTCATAATTGCTCAATCCCTCCATCAGCTGCCGTCCTGAGCTGAGGTCCAAGTCCCACGTAGGGCGTCCTTCTGCGCTGGTTACTTAGTTTGTGGTGCATAAATAATATATTAAGGCACTGTTCGCCTTTATGCCTGGTGAAGCAGCGAAAGGTTCGTGGCTAACTATGTATATTATGTTCGTCCGCAGACAAATTAAAGCATGGATCGCTGATCATAGTAAGATGGTAAGTAACCTTGAGCTGATAGATTTGATGCCATCTATCATTGTGTATGGGACATACACAATGATAGTTGGGCACTTGGGCAGCAGCGTCTTAGAGCTCAGCGCTTAGACACTTTTTAAGACACGCATGGAAATTGTATAATTTTGTGCCCTGGAGTTCCTCACCAATGCAACACCGTGTATTAACATGAAAATAAATATTTTAATTATTAAATTAAAATATTTATTTTTACTGAAATAATATACTTAGTCTTATGCGTCACTAAATACATTCTCACACAGATGGCGATCAACCAAAACAATTACCTACCAATGTGGCAACGCCATCTAGTTTAGCAAAAGACAATTTGGATTAGTTTGAATTTAGAACTATGTACTTTTGACAAGAAGAAATGATGTGATATTTTCTAAGCTAAATAAACCGAATGAAAAGTAAAGACGGAGCATTGTCAAACAATTAACTGAAGCCATTTTTTTGTGCAGTACCTAGTGTGGGTAAAATTGTTGCTATTATTATTCACAGTATCCCAATGGTATAAAAATAACGTTGAACTTTATCGTTGTAAACCATTTCATGACACAATTGGGAATTGTTGTTATCAAATAATGAAGTTTGTTATGATATCAAGCACCTAACGCTGCCATAGAATGACATATCGACTGACAAGGTATGGCATAATTTTGGTACGATTGTGTAAGTGACCTGTGTATATACCTACTCGCCAAGACCGACTTTTTACAGGCTTCAGTATGTTACTCGCAGCGGTCCATCTTTACTTTTCATGAGACGACAGAAAATCACAATAACCTTTAACTACGCATAAAAAAAATACATACTTTAATTTCATTCATACATCAACAGAAACGATTTGCTATTTTCCCAAATTTGGGTAACAAAAACAAAGCAACATAGGCCTATCAATCTATCCGACAGGTCACTTAATTAGCTCGGCCGATAGTTTGTGCAACTCACTGCGGGGTCATTAGAACGGATTTTGGCCCAAAAAATCGTTACAAAGGAAGAGAATTTAGGTTATGGGATAATGAAAATTGATACTTTAGTTGATCGTGATTGTAATAGCTTTGTTTTTTTTACCCGAACTCTTTAAGACTTGAAATATGTATGTATGACGTGTAAGCTCTCTTCGTCTTTTTCTTTAGGAGATTGCATTAGACATCTCCTCTATAGACATCTGTCTCTTAGGAGTAAAGGGAGTTTATCTACTAAAACACTATAATAAAATCTCTTATTATATATACGACAAAACGATTTGGAAGTTACTTGTCTTAACGAAATATTTATATATCATCGAAATATTATCGTCTGCATGTGACAGACGCGTAAACGCGCTCGGCCAATATGGGGTCAGCCTAAGAGCAAAGCAAGCTCCTAAATTACGTCAAAGTATCGAGGTCAAACTATTTAACTGAAATCACGGAACAAGGCGTTACTAAAACGACTACGTTGATGGCCCATCAAAGCCTACTAAGGCTTTATGTCACCCATTGCAGTTAAATGAAACAAACAATAGCAAATAAACTTAATTATATACCCGAAACAATTCGGGAATATCTTCATTTGAGTAGGAAGAAAAGCCGACGACATTTTTTTAGAGAGCACAGCGTTGAGACTTAGGAAAAAATTGCCTCCGAAAAAAAAAACGTGTATTACAGATGACGTTATTACTTTTACTGCTGTTTTCCGTACATACAGCTTGTTTTTCTCCTGGATAAAGAACCTAGTTTTCTAATGGTGAACGATTTTTTCATATCGGACCAGTAGTTCCTGAGATTACCACGACAGACAAACTCTTTAGTTTCATAATATTAGTACAGATTTATGTTGTATATATGTTACGGCCAATAGCCGAAGTGCGGCTAGTTTTAGCCGGCTACAACTAGGTGCAGTCGGCCACATTCGTTTATAAGTCCCTGTTCGACTCCATTGGTTTAGGTTTAGGTTATTTTTTTTTTAACCACCCCAACACCTTTTTGTCCCCTGCATAGGTATTGTTTAATTTAGAGTTAACTTAGAGGAACTTATTAAGGTTGACCTAAGTTTAACCGCAAGTTGTCGGCTGCACCTAGTTGTAGCCGGCTAAAACTAGGTGTAGCCGCACTTCGGCTATTAGCCGTAACATATATATCAGATTTTTATTTAAAAAAATCAATATTATGGTGCACAAATAAAATACATATAAATTTTCAAAATATAATTTGCTTATTCGATACATACCAGTTTTATTTCTGACTTAAATCTCTAACTCTACAAAATCTGATATATTTCATTATTAAAATTACATACTTAAGTAGGATAATCAGCCATTCTTTATGCCCTTTTAAATAATTTATCGCCAATACTTTTGCCTCGATTCCATTTAAAAATAAATGCACTCCGATTTTAAACGCGCAACCTACAGAAGTAAAAATAAAAACACAGTATAAAAATTTACAAAACACACCATATCACTTGTATTATAAACTATCTTCCCGAACGTCGTTTCACCTGCGTAACTCCCGTTCCCATACTTCATAAATAAATATAGCCTAGCCTTCTTCGATGAATGAGCTACCTAATACTGAAATATTTTTTCAAATAGGACCAGTAGTTTCTGAGATTTGCGCGTTCTAGCTAACAAATAAATCTACAGCTTTAAATATCAGTATAGATTGGAAAAAGACTGTTTCTTAAGCTTTCACGCCTAAACAACTCTAAAGATTTTAATGAAATTTGGTACAAAGATAGACTAGACCTTGGCAAAAAACTTTGACTTTACATAGTATAAAACAAAGTCGCTTCCCGCTGTCCTTATGTATGCTTAGTAGGTCTTTAAAACAACGCAACGGATTTTGATATGGTTTTTAATAGATAGAGTGATTCAAGAGGAAGGTTTATAAATATATAGGTATATATTGTCCGCTTTACGGCAAATGTTGATCAGGCCGAAATATGCATTAAATGTTAATCCACCTTTTGAGGCTTGTAGCTTACATAATTTTGATAATATCGTGTCATACTTGGAATATAAGAATTCCCCTCATTGCGACCCAGTGCCTAACTACGCCGCAAACACTCTAGCTCGTCACCAACTCACACGGCAATTGTTGATTTTATAACCGCCATTTATTTTACACTTTGTGTGACTTTGTTGATCAATATAAACGTTGGGAGATCAACAAATGCCGCGGAAATGTACACCGATGCTGCGGAGTGGCAACATCGCAAGCGAAAGAAATGATAGACGCTAGATGAGATAAAAAAAAACATTTTGTTTCTTTACTTTTTAGTGTTTATGATTCGGGATTTACTACGGCGTAGTAGTAGGAAATGGTATTAGGTTTTATAACAAACTCCTTAGTCGTGTTACTGATTTGCCTGATACAACTTTTAAAACATATATTAAACGTGTCCTTGTATCTAAAGGTTACTATAGCGTTAAGGACTATATTGAGCATAAAGATGTTAGATCTCATGAACCATCCTGCGTAACACTTCCTAGAGACCCTGTATCTAAGTAAAATAGAAGGCATAATAGTGTGATGTTCTGTGAACTATCTGTAATCGGCCTAATGAGTGACATTAATAGACCGCTAGTTCTGTCTCAAATTAGCTTCTTTTATTAGTATAAAAACATTAATCGATAATCAAATATTATAAAGACAACCGTTCGGGAAAATAATGTGTATGCCAAATAAATAATAAAAGTAACTGGACCAAAACTTACGCTCTGCCCATTTGAGTATGTTTCGCCGGACCGTCTCATGTGGGTCGTGTTAAAACCGGCAGTAAAATAACCCACTGCGTTTGTTTCGCCGGATCTTCTCAGTTGGGGCTTATTGGATCCGGTGGTAGCATTAAAGCGCGTCCGTCGTTATATACTTATGGTCCACCCAAATAATGACAATTGTTCTTAATATAATTTAATATAGACAGAACAAGCTATTGGACACAATATAGTAAAATAATAAAGTTAAGACTAAAATGATTAAAAACAATAACTAAAATACCTGCTTAATATGCTCATTTATAAATGTTAAAATTATACATAGATTAATAATAAATTATTGTTGTGACTATTTGCAAGTGCCTGTAATAGGTTTACGTAAATAAAAATGATTTTTATTTTATTTATTTTATTTTCCCCCCAGAGGTCAATTGTAGGGGGAAGAGGGCTACAACAGGGTTCGCCCTGGTACCCTTAGGCGCAACATTAGTGATATTATGACATGTTTATACACCCTCATACCATTCAGCTTTCGGCACGTGCTCACCTTGGAATTGGGTCATCCATCTAATCAAATATAATTTACATTCAGTCATAACAAATGGAACAAACTTATTTTATTAAATCTGATAGAGTTGCATATGGATATTATCTAGGACGAAAGTACTCGTCAAGACTAATCAAACGAGCCCAAACTCGATGGGGTTGTGTCGTTTTATTACGGACTTCCTATGGCCACGTTCCAGCTCCATCATCAGACCCTGGATACCATTTAGGACCAAAGTACTCGTCAAGACTAATCAAACGAGTCTAAACTCGATGGGGTTGTTTCGTTTTATTATGGACTTCCTATGGCCACCTTACAGCTCCATCATCAGACCCTGGATACCATTTAGGACCAAAGTGCTCGTCAAGACTAATCAAACGAGCCCAAACTCGATGGGATTGTGTCGTTTTATTACGGACTTTCTATGGCCACCTTCCAGCTCCATCATCAGACCCTGGATACCATTTAGGGCCAAAGTACTCGTCAAGACTAATCAAACGAGCCCAAACTCGATGGGATTGTGTCGTTTTATTACGGACTTCTTATGGCCACCTTCCAGCTCCATCATCAGACCCTGGATACCATCTACAAAAAAAAGTACTCATCGAGACGAATCATACGAGCCAAAACTCGATAGGGTTATGTCGTATTATAACGGAGTTCCTATGGCCACCTTCCAGCTCCATCATTAGATCAGCTCCACGTCATCATAATATTGCATTGTCACGCGATTTACATATTATGCGTGTAAAATTTTTACTCAATCGGAAACCGGAAAGTGTGTAAAATTTAACTTGCAAGATTTGATTACAGGTCGAATCTTATGGAGAACCAAGCTCCTAAGTCCTATTCTACATGCCCTAACTTAACACTGTCTTGCTTTCATCATAGCGTATAGATTGCGAAGCGAAGTGGCAACAGCGCATAACAAAACCAACCAATCATGGCAAAGGTTACCTCTGATTGGTCCATTTGAATGAGATCAACAATAGATGGAGCGGATTTGTATAAATAATGCAATGAATAGTTCTTATTTGTGTCGCTAGAGGGTCAGCAATTGTTGATCAAATTGGAGCCACATTTGTATGCCGAATCATACATTAGATCAACAAAAGCTGTTTTGATCAACAATTGCTAACTGATCAACAATTAACTGATGCTACAACCCGTCTGATCAACATTTACCGAATGGGTATATATATATATATATATATATATATTATAATACATCAGCATTGTGCCTATGCAAATCCGGGTCGCGTTGTATTTAAATAAAACTCAATTTGAATCTTATTTCCTATCTCACACAATTAATCACAGCCGCTATCTATATACAGGTATGTATAGATACTAAATGAAGTCCGAATAAAAAGATACTAAAAGAAAAAGAAAAAAGATGCTTCCTTTGCTGAAAGTTGTTAATTTGTGGGTGCCAGTTTCTATGTTCTATTAGAAGTAGATGTAGTAGTTGCATTAATTGTAAAATGTCTTACAATGTCTAGTGCATCATTAGATTAAACTATTACAAATTATATGTATAGCTTATGTCATCCTAAGATAGTGTAGCTTGCGAACGGTAAAATGATTTTTCAAATCAGTGGATTAGTTTTGCAGCCTATTCAATACAAAAAAACTTTATAATATTAGTATATATACTATTTTTGTTATTACAGCCGCTACAGCTACTATTATTTTATATATTTTATTTTTATTTTACTATAGTAGTATGCAAATTCGCTGCTATTAATCTTAAAAAAAAATCAACAAAAAGAAACACATTGATAAGTATCCGATAGAGCTTAGATAGACATTCAGTCTTATATTATTTCATCTACCTTATGTCCGAATTCACACAAATTCTCTCCATCTCGCCACTTTAGTAGAATTCTCTCGAGGCTATATCCTGACGTACAGATGTGCGGCTCCTAATATAAATTGAGGTGTCTAGTACTACATGAAATGTAAAGGATGGGGAAATCTAGGGTTTATTTGAGATGCTGTTAGTTCCTTGGATATGGGCGATTAAAGCTGAATGATATATTCAATAGGAATATGGAACGAGGACGAGTGGATCGTTAGTCTAACTGTTCTGTGTATAATAGAGCGTCATTTAAGTTCTAACAACCTCTGTGGCGTAGCGGTTTATAAGTCTCGCTTTGAGTCTCAAAGGTCGTGGGTTAGATTTATTTTTTGGTCTGGTAGGTTATTGGACATCCCACTGTACCTTGGAAAGCACGTTAAGCAGTTGGTCCCGATTGTTATAGCTTCATCTATGAGACTAGTATACCAAGGAACGGGCAGTAGCGTTCCCTTGTGTATTGCAACATAATGCTGCGGTCACCAACTCGTCTGCCAAGCTTGGTGGCTATGGTAAAAACCCTCCTTCGGGAAAAGGCTCATGTTATGCAGTGGACGTTATTCGGACTGATGATAATGATGACGATGATAAAGATCTAACACCACGTATGTCAGAAATAGTGATTTTTCAAGAGTATGAATTAGCTACGTCATTTTATATATAAGTACACTTGAACAATACCATACCTATTATTTTTTACATAATTTCACTGATTTCGATTGGACGATGTGCCTTTCTCAATCGCTGAAACGATTGCTCTTCCCAAACCCTAGCAAATAACATAATAATAAATAATTGTAATAATATTTATTTATTTCAAAAGTAAATACAGACTTAAAAGTAACATTAAGGCGCACTAGGTAATCCTGTACTAAAATAAAAATGTAGTAAACGCCAAAAATTATTTAAATGATATAGAACTCTAATGTAATAATACATAAGCTTCCAAATCGAATCTACGGGCTTTCACACATTACACTTCAACCTATTAGTCTAAGATCCGAACCTACATCGACCTTCACCGAGCTGATAATAGAATGAAACATGTTTTATAATAAATTAAGTATATTAGAAAATATATTAAAAATGGGTTGGCTAAAAAAATCCTGGGCAGACTATTTTTAATTATTATTTAAAAAAATATTTTAATGAAATTTTAAAAAGATTAAATTAAATTAACGCAAAAACAGCGCTTGTTTGTTATTATAATTTTGTAATTATCCAATCAAGTGAAAGTAACTGTCATCTACACACCTTTTTGTACCTAGTAACCCAGTAGTTCGTCCAGGTCCAACAGCTGAACGTTCTATACGTTTAATAATTTTAGTAATAATAAAATTTACTTATTATCTTATCTTTTTTTAAATGATTTTAAATTAATTGTTGCAAACATTTAATTCAAATCATAAAAAAAAAGTCTGTCCAGGATTTCTTTAGCCAACCCAATTTTAGTGTATTTTCTAAGATACTAAATCCTTACTATATAATATTATTAATGTGAAAGTAACTCTGTCTGTCTGTCTGTTACGCAATCACGCCTTAACTACTGAAGCGATTTAAATGAAATTTCGTAGAGATATAGTCTAGAGCCCGAGAAAGAACATAGGCTATATTTTATTATGAATTTCCCACGGGAACGGGAGTTACGCGGGTGAAACCGCGCGCGGGAAGCTAGTTCATTATAAAACATGTTTCATTCTATTATCAGCTAGGTGAAGCCGATGTAGGGTCGAATCTTCTACTATATAAGTATCTTCACATTAATAACACACAGTCAGTTTCTTGACATGAAGAATATAAAAAAATGTTTTTTCCCTGAAATAGACCCCTATTGTACAACTTTTCAGACATTTCTTCTCAAATTAAAGTAAGGCGGGGTAATTTGAACAGGCAAGTCGGTAACATTTCTTTTCCAGTTTCAACAAAGGGAAAAATATAGAAAAAACACTGAGTTGTGTACAGTGCTGTTCACTTATGAAGTTCCATATAATATATCAATTTAAGAAATATATATAAGCTACGTAGCTAAATTACAGAACATGAACTGGTAGCACGGGTATGAACAAAACCGACTTTTTAGACACATAAGCGACTTTGTTATGGGTGCTTCATTGATCTGAAATAAGGAAGTAATTAAGCTATCTCAGTTAAATTAACAAGAAACAGGTAGGTACTATATTTATTGTTTTTGTCTTCATCATCATCCGCCCGCACAACGTCCACTGCTGAACATGGGCCTCCTCCCGAGGGAGGGTTTTCGCCATAGTCACCACGCTTAGCATACAGGTTGGTGACCGCAATATCATATTGTAACACACAAGGAAACTCTGCTGCCCGTTTCCTGACATACGATTATTGCAGTACAGTATAACAATCGGAACCAACGGCTTAACGTGCTTTCCGAGGCCGATTTTGTCCGGAGTGGAGATCGAACCCACGACCTCCAACCGCTGCGGAGGTTGCCTTCAAGTTCAAGCTCCCTTCAATTATTGTTTTTCTTTTTCTCTGTTTGGTTTTTGTCTAATAAATTTATTTCTATCTTTCACTGTAGAGTCGTGACCAAAAAAAAAAGGTAATGTTAAATCGGCAACCTATATTTTATATGTTTTTTTTATACTTATGAAGTTGGTACGGTTTAGTGTTGCCTATCGATGGTCGACTATCGATAGACTATCGATAGTCTATCGATAGTTGACGATAGTCTATCGATAGTATCGATATTAGTGATAGTATCGATACTATCGAGAACCAATATGTGTTTAGGAGCAATACTATCGATAGTATTGCTCCTAAACATGGGTTGGTCTTCGATAGTATCGATAGTATCGATAGTTTTATAAACTATCGATAGTATTGATAGTTTGAATCATTTAATGCAACGATACTATCGATAGTATCGATAGTATTACTTTAAAAATATCGATACTATCGATAGTATTAAATTGTGATAGTATCGATACTATCGATACTATTGCTTCCAATCAATAGTATTAGTTAATTTGTGATATCGATAGTATCGATACTATCGATAGCACTATCGATATTGTAACTATTTATCGATATTGTTACTATTTTTCGATTTCAACTATCGATAGCAAAACTATCGATAGTTGGGCAACTCTAGTACGGTTGGTAAGTGGATTGGTGAACGCAGTTAGATGTTAAATAACCTCGAGCCGATAGATTCTGCTGCCCATTCGTTAGCTGTATGTCCCAAGGGTTTGTCTATTCTAAGCTGGAAATCACACGTTAAAACATATCTATTCGGATAATAATATACAATAAGTTTAATCTTAATCTTAAAAAAGCAGCTTGTTTGCGTAAAATAAGGATTGATGGACAATGAAAATACTTTCTAAGTTGATAATGCCGTTTTGGAGATGAGGCGGAATACACGGATACTCTTTTTTTTTATAATAATTAATTTTGTTTAATTGTGTTTTTATTATTAGTGCCCTATAGACTAGACTTAGGAATATATATAGTCTAGTCTTTAGTAAAATCCTGTTATTTTTCCACTTTTAACAGGTATTTCTTTTATTTTTTTTTATCCTTCTTAGATAGGTTTCAAAGACACGTTGACTGAACAATACTATACTTCCTTAATAAACTTTTGTCGTGGCTTTTAGCGTGTGGAACAGAAGTGATCGAGTAAAATGACTCTTAAATGTAAGATATTAATGTTCTTAATAATATTATAGAACTGCGGTGAATAGAAAATTGAGGCAATTTTTGAAACGAACTGAAATGATACGTGTCTTTAGAAAAGTTGTGTTCAAGAGTTCATGTTCTTTTTAATGTTTTGCAAGAAAGTTGATATTAAATGAATTTCCTTTAGTTAAGCGTACATTGAATGGTAAACTCTCAGCTGTTCGTCGGGGATATTTACATGATCACCGTAGTTGTGTTATGAAAGTTAAAGCTATTGGTATCACTGCCTCGTTGGTTGAGCCACCGTTACTACCGAGGTCTCGCGTTTGATTCTAGAGTCGTAAAAAATTGCATTACAAGAAAATTTATCTCAAGAAGATTCTAAGTAGCAGCCCGAGTAGTAAGTAAGTAGTTAGTGTGTTTCACCCATGCCTAGAAATATATGCTGTTAGTCCTCCGCCTGATCCCTCACCGTGTCGGTACATCATGTACCTACGTTTGCGCACGCACTTGTGCACTATTTGTCCTGCGCAGATGGCTAATCTCCTTAGAGATTGGTCACCATGGCCAAATTCGATCAACAGGACTTTATAAAGTATCAGAATTGATTCACAGTTAAAGCCTATTTTTCAGGCATGTGAGTCCAGAAACATGTATTCTTAAACCATAAAAAGCACTATAAAGAGAAAATTACATTCGTTTTCCTCGTAACATTAGGAATTACGGCTAACTAGAAAAATGCCGTTAACTACACCGTATAGTATAGTTTACGGAATTATTATAGGAGTAAGTGTGAGGTTAACGAAAAAAGTATGAAAGTTTGTTTATTCAAAATGCGTAAAGTCCGAATACTGTAAACTGAAAAAGTAGATATATATAAAAAAAAGTAGTAGATCTCTGCATCAGATAAATATACAATATTAGCAGAGCCCCTTGGCTTGCTGCTCCAGTGGGTCAGAACGTGATATTTTGAAGCCTATATGTTAATCCTGCTTATAAACTATCCGCGTGCTAACTTGCAACCAAATCCCTTCAGTGGGTTTTCCATGAAAGAGTAACAAACATACATACGTACAAACTTTCACGTTTATCACATTATTAGGATGGTTTTAATTAATTCTGGAAAAAAGCAAAACGTTGTTTCAGAAAAAAATAATTTCAGAATAAATATATTTGCCTTTTAAAATAATATCTACCAGTCATAATTAGGCCAGCAGAATATCCGGAAGAAACAGACATACACACAGAGAGACAGACATTGTTTTCTCACCCAAATTAAATTAAATTTGACAGTGAAGTTTGTTGCTTTGATAGAAGTTTATCATGAAAAATGTCTATAAATTTCACCAATCTTTCCTTAACACTCTGGGTGTGGTTCAAAAATGACATTTCCGGGGGTATATTTTGTTATTTGCCATAAAAAATCAGCTTCATATAAACAAGCGGTTATAGTTATTATACAACCACTTTTATTATAGAAAATAACGAAAACACCATAAAACATAGTCATAACTTATATTTTACCTAACTAAGTTAACAGCCCGTTTACCTCCACTGCTGAAAATAGGCCTCCTTTTAACAGACCTTGGTAAATTGAAAAGTAAGTCAAAAATATCTAGTGTTAATTCCTCTAAAAAATGTGTCTATATGCTGTAATGCAATTTTGCATCGCCCTCCTGTCTGCAAACATTATGCACAATATGCAGGAGAGACAGTAACAACATGCAAAAATACAATTACCAGCCCGACACGTTTTGCTCCGCCACGGAGCATTATCAGGGAGGTGTTGACGAGTCGAACTCCACGTGTCACGAAACACGTGTCGGGTCTTTGGCTGGTGGTTGTAATTTTGCATGTTTTTAATTTCAGCGCGGTTTCACCCGCATGAGCAATGCAGTTCTCGTAGGAACTTCATAATTAAAAAAGCCTTCCTTCATAAATCAGCTATTTAACACTAAGAGAATTTTCAAAACGGATCCGATTTAATATATGACAGAATGGCTTAGGAGTAACTTGCTCTGGAATGACACTGCTGCTTAACAATATTGTAAAATAAATGATGATTTGATTATTTAAAAAAGGATTCCTCTGAGTTTCTTGCCAGTTCTTCTCAGAGTTGCCACTTCTTTGAACTGGTGATAGGAAATGAAATGGACGCATCATAAGAACATGTTTTTTTTTTAATTGTGTCTATATGTATAAAGATATTATTGACTTTGCCTTTGACTTTGACTTATATATTTTAAAAAGAATTTCTGTGTTAGATTGCTTATTTATCAAGAAAATCTTAAGGCTTATATTACATTATCAAGTTCTCACGAAAACGGGAGCAACGCGGGTGAAACCGCACGCGGGAATCTAGTAATATATTAGCTGAAGAGTTTTTATTTGTTTACATGCTTCAACCGAACTGCTGGTCCGATTTGAAAAAAATCTTTAGTAGTGAAAATAGCCCATTTATCGAAGAAGGCTTAAAGGCTATATTTAATTATGAAGTTCTTACGGAAACAGGAGTTACGCTGGTGAAACCACGCGTGGGAAGCTAGATTTCTTAATAAGCAAGATCAACATCTCGCTACGGTCCTATGGAACAGAGTAATAACCTGTCGGGGTTAGAAGGACAGCTACTGAATACCAATACCGATTTTTTCCAAAAGGGCTATAAAGATACCCCATAACGTTTGACTCTTGAAAACCCCATATACAAAAACATAAAGTCAAATACCTTATCTACCATGATATTATGGGTTCGTAACAAAAAGTTATGGGACATCAAAATATGCGTACGCACAGGTATATTATTACCCTTCAAGGGTTATTTATGGAAACCATAAAACTACCAATAAAATTCAGCAAAGAGATGGCATATTCAAAAATGTTGGTTTGACGAATTTATATTGATGTACGATATTTGTTATCTCAAGGTAAAATGTTATGTAAGTTGTACTACATTTGTACACATACATGTTTTTTTTTCTATCATCCCAAGTGGTTTAAGTGTTATTATTTATCAACTATCTGTGTGCATATCATTGTGAAATGACAATGAAAATGATAAAAATCTTGTTATTTTTTTGTTAGCCACGTCACACAATAATTGATAAAACGATAAATCTTATAATACCTATACTATTCTTAATATATAAAGCTGAAGGGTTTGTTTGTTAGGTTGAACGTGATAATGACAGGAACTACTGGCCCGATCTTGAAAAATCTAAAAAGGGTTACATGGCTCATTTATCGAGATAGGCTATAGGCAATATTTTAATATGAAGTTCTCACGGGAACGGGAGTTACGCGGGTGAAACCGCGCACATAAAAATAAATAAAAAATTAAAAAAGTTTTTATTCACGTAAACCTATTACAGGCATTTGTAAATAGTCAAAACATATTTGGCTTATTTTCGATTTAATTAATCTGGGGGCACGGCAGTGCACCCCCAAGTCGAGTATGAAAAAAAAAAAAAAAAAAAAATGTGCACGGCCGTACCTATCTTTTCTCGAAGCAACTCAGCCGATTTTCGACCCCTATAACTTCGTTGTGGATAAAGATAGGAGCCTGAATTTTCAGTAACTAAACAAGCTTTGTAAAACTACAGTATATTTCACATTTCATTCAATTTGAACCAGTACTTTACGAATTATAACTAGTCAAAGTTTGGTATTTTCGGTAATTTTGTCACTCGCTCACTGCTGACTGACCGATCATCAAAATGTTTAGGCACTTCTAGCAGACGTAGAAGCTTCAAATTTTGAGTATTAGGAGAGTTTAGTGTAAAACTCAGGGGAAAATTCCAACATTTTGCAATTTCGGTCCAGTTGTTCAGTTTCATCAACTGCATTAATAACTTTGTTATTTCTTATAAATGCATAGGATTATAAAGTTACATTTGCAGTCAGTGAATCAGTGTACATGAATATGTTTGATTTAATGGAGGAATATGTGTAGATAGGGACCTAGATGGAATTATGTGGAAAGGTGGTGTCTAAGTGGTTAGGTTAGTTGTTTCAGAGACCTGGTTTTCTGCGTTCGATTCCCACCCGGGACAATTATTCGTCTGAAATTCAAACAGTTGTACTGAGTCAGGGGGTGCTTTGTTTTCGTAAATCTAATGAGCGGTGAGACCTTCGCGACACAGGGATTAATTTAACTAGTACAAAAAAAAAAAAAAAAGTCGAAGGAAAAAAAAAAAAAAACAATGGATTGTAAAAGTAAGATAGTACATAAGTTGTGCTATGAACGATAGGATACTAACAATCATAACAGCGTCTGATGGAGGTGGCTTGCCCGCTTGAGCCATGTCCCAGCAGGAGGCTGCGGTCCCTTGAGAAGTAGGGACCCCGTGTAATCTGGGCGTCCCTGAAACTGGTTATTTGGGCGCAGGAGAGCCCGCAACACCAATTGAGTCGCGGACGCTGCCAGAGGGTATCCCAGATAGGCAACAGTACCTGGGCCCCTCACCAATTGTGGTCGGAGGAGTAACTAGGGGTTTTACTCTCATGTTATGATTAGCATTCCACTGCTATGAAGAGGGCGAGTCTCACATACCCCACTGCCCGTGGCGGAAGCGATGCGTAACATTCTTGCATTCCCCTGGACAAACTTACACCACGGCTTTCACGCTTCCCGTTCGAAACACAGAAAGACGGTCACTTTCTTCCAAGCAACTAACAATTAATCTTACTGTGATATCGCAGGTATACACACAAACCACGTTTTATTAATCTGACACAAACTATATTTAAATAATCATTTTATCAAATATTTTTATACACAGTTCGATGTTAACTAGGTAGCTTTAAATTTACTTATGTACATATTAGCTTGTTCCCTAGTGCGGGAGCAGTCTTAAAAAAAGGCCATAATCGGACATGTATTATGTAGTTGTACCAAAATTCCATCAAAAACAGTTCATCAATTTCGTAATTTTAAAAACCTTTGACAGGCCGGAAGCCAGAAGTCCGTGAGTGCCATACATAAGTTCATGTTAATCCTCTGTTAAGTTTGATGTTGTAGTTTTCGATTAGGTACATTGACAATATTTATAACCAATGAGAGATAACAATTTTACATACGGATTAATTTTAAATGACGTTTGACGAGTGCGACGAATATCAATAAAGCATAAAAAAAGTATACGACGCATCTGTTCTTGTTTCATATGGTGAGTGTTGCCATGCCAGCTAGGTACGTGGATATTCATATGTGCGTAAGTTAAGTTATTTTGTAAATAAGGGCACAGAGTTACTAGTCTGGATGGTTTACATCAAATTTAAGTCTACTTTGGAACTATTAAAGCGCAGGAATAATCCATTTGTGAATACAATAGACTAAAACCGGCCAAGTGCGAGTCGGACTCGCGTACTAAGGGTTCCGTACCATTTTCAAGTGCCTACCTGTTGCCGTTATAGATATCGAGCAAAAAAGGCCAAAAAATAGTTGTTGTATGGGAGCCCCCCCTTAATACTTATTTTATGTTTAGTTTGTTATTATAGCAACAGAAATACATAATTTGTGAATTTTTCAACTGTTTAGGTATCGCGGTTCTTGAGATAGAGCCTGGTGATAGACAGACAGACAGCTAAGTCTTAGTAATAGGGTCCCGTTTTTACCCTTTGGGTACGGAACCCAAGCATTTAATGTCTAGACATGCTTAATATTGTTGCATCAAAGATATCCAGAAAAACCCATAGAGAAATGGAGTGGGCTTTGAGAAAAACTGTAGCTGAAGTTCAAGAAGTAGTACCGGTAACGAAAAAGAGGAACACAACCTACAAAAATTGGAAAGCTCATCATCAAGTGACAGAGTGGTAAAATCCATTGTTGGTATTTTAAAAAATAATGTAAATTGTAAAGCAAAGGAAAAAAGTACAACTATCTACAAAAAGAAATGAGATGCCATCAAAAACATACTTGTAAAAAAACCCAAGTCTCGTAACGCAGTTCTTTTACCGTAAAACGTTGTGAGATCTATTTAATACCAAGTCGGTTAATTTATTCAGTCCCTACTTAAGGGACCTTCTATCTTAAGCTATTACGTAATTATCTCACCTTACAGAATCTTATTTTGACCTTATCAAAGTTCAAAACTTTTATGTTATGAATATTAGATTGACTTGGCCATCGCAATAAACACTTGTGAGATACATTCTAATTATATCCGATGGCCAAGTTAATCTATTATTTAAAACATAAAAGTTTTGAACTTTGATAAGGTCAAAATAAGATTCTGTAAGGTGAGATAATTACGTAATAGCTTAAGATAGAAGGTCCCTTAAGTAGGGACTGAATAAATTAACCGACTTGGTATTACATAGATCTCACAACGTTTTACGGTAAAAGAACTGCGTTACGAGACTTGGGTTTTTTTACAAGTATGTTTTTGATGGCATCAATTTTATTTGTTTATTGCTACGTATAATAATAGTTTATATAACTTTAGCCTAAAAGCTGTCAGGTATAAAAGTACAATATTATTTTATTATTTTATATCTATGATTAAATCTAAGTTCTGTCCTTTGAGTATGTTATTATTTAGACGGACCATAAGTATCTCGACGAATGCGCTTTAGTGCTACCACCGGATCCAATACGCCCCAACTGAGAAGATCCGGCGAAACAAACTCAGTGGGGTTATACTGCCGGTTTCAGCGCGGCCTCATCGAGACGATCCGGCGAAACATACTCAGATGGGCATGTCCAAGAAGTTTAGGTCCAGTTACTTTTATTATTTAGTTGGCATTCACAATTTACCAATCGGTTGTCTTTATACGAATTTTATTTACATTTTCATTAAAAAACAGATTAAATAATTTATTTAAAGACAGAACTGAATAAATATATTTGGTAGTATTATTTTTATTATTACAGATAGTACACAGAATAGCTTTATAGCACAAGAAACTAGCACAAGAAACTAGTTTAAGAAAATAAAACTAACTTTACGAAAATAGATCTAAGCTTCATCTTGTTCTAAACTTTAGCTTCTAAAAGCGTTATTACACAAATTCACCTGCTTTCTGGATAAGTGTTAAACGGTAAATTTCAAGTTTATTGCCAACAGTAAAAGAGGTATTGTCTTTGGTAACGTGAGTCTCGTATCAGCAAGTTTTAGTTTAATTCCCAGTACTTTAAGTTTAGTTTTTGAGTAGTTTTCGTTTAGTTCGGATCATTAACGGTGTCAGTTTTATAAGACCCCGAGAAAAGAGGATATGTGAATAAGTTTAAAATTTCTGAACACGTTAACGCTTAATGATTGTTTTTTTATGGCATAGTAGCATTAAGTATTACGGCGAAGTTTAAGCATTTGACCCCCATTTGAGGTGTTGCAGTCGGAAAAATGGGTAATAACAATTGTACATACGTATGGACTTATGTAATGAATGTGTACTTATATATAAATCAGAACCATTCAAGTCCAACTATTAAAACTACTTGTTAGAATGAAGATAAGTATTTTTTGCTTTATAAAAGATTATTAGCAGAGTTAGTAGTAGGCAGACTACTAGTATCGTTGTGTATCGCAAGAGCTAAGCTAAAATTCACGTCGGTAGTGCAATGGTTGAGGTTCAAACCGGCGACCACAATATCACAAGTTATTTCATAATACCGCGGTCATCAATCCACCTGTTAAGTGCGGTGTCTATGAAATGACCATTGACCTCCTCAATCCCCATGTCTGTTGAGCTATATGAAATTATGTTGCAATTATGTTTATTTATGAAAGTATTTGTCGTATGGCATCTACATATGATTATTTCTGTTCAAAAAACTTGAAGACTTGACTGCACCGGTAGCTCAGTGGTTACGGATGTTGCTTCTGAGACCTGGTGTTCTGGGTTCGATTAACATCCGGGACAATTATTTGTGTGAACCACAAATAGTTGTTCTGAGTCTGGGTGTTCTTTGTGTCCGTGAAATGTATGTTTGTAAAGTCACCCGCGATTCTTTAAAAAAAAAAAATGATGGAAAGACGCGATCAGCCATTTTGAGACGTCATAAGTCTAGTAAACAAAATACAAGAACGAGATCCTTTTCTAAAGCATTAAAAACGTCATCGATCTAGGATTGACGTTAGGACACAGATAATGTCCCGCCGCCTACCGTCCTAGGCTCGGCCTCGGGAGTGGGGGACATGGGCTCCGCTCCCTTCGAGGCTGACTCATGAGGAGTAGGGACGCCTCTACACTCCGGTCGTCCCTATAATTGGGCAAATGGGCCACTGTAAGTGTGAACCAGGAGATCCCGCGGCGCCATACTGGCGCCATACTGGCGCCATACTGTGCCGTTGGGGGGCCGGATTGCTCATGCGTACCCGGCCCCCGCCAACGGCGGATCGAAGGAGTGTCCGGGAGGTTTTAGTGGTTATAGGGTCCTCTCCTCGTGGTATGAGTTAAGCATACCACGAGGAGCAATTTAAAATTTAAATTTTATTTTATTTTAAATTTTAAAATAAAATAAAAATAAAATAAAATAAAAATACCACGCTATGGAGAGGGCAAGTCCCAAATATCCCACCGCCAGCGCGCGAATACGCTGCAGCGGCGGTGGGAATGCGTAAATGCATTTCTCCCCGGACCACAAAAAAAACACAGATAATGTATAGACCAAAATGGCTGACATTGATTTTATATTTAAAATTCACGTCAAATTTAAAATATTTATTTATTTTACCGCTTTATAGATGCCATAAATATACCATAGCTTTTCTTTGCCTAGTAAAACCATTCTTAACCATATAAAAATAATTTTTAAAAAGTAGCAACTAGCGTATTACTAACACTTAATATTCCAACCTCGAACAATCAAGAAAGATTTCCCATTACCCTAAAATACTTTGAGAAAATAAAATTCTCAGTTTAATAACTATTATTGCTAAAGTTTAACTGAGATTTCTTGATATTAATCCGCTGGAAAAACGCCAGAATTTTTTTCTCCCTTTGAACCGAATAAAAGTTAACAAAAAATATTATATGTGTGGTTTATTTGTAACTAGCGACCCGCCCGGCTTCGCACGGGTGCAATGCTGATATATTATATATAAACCTACCTCTTGAATCATTCTGATATTGATTATTGATATTGATTCAATCATTTTTTTGGTTAACAATATTCACTTGAAATAAAGAGATGTAAGTAGTCATTTGATATATTCATCGTATAAAGTATGGTATGGAAAAAATATAATATGCATTTACATTATACAAGTTATTTACCATTTTCAAAAAGCTGTAGTTTTCTAATATAAAAACGAGCCAAGTACGAGTCAGACTTGCGCACGGAGGGTTCCGTACCATTTTCAAATGCTATCTGTTGCCGTTATTGATATCGAGCAAAAAAAGGCAAATAAAAAAAAAACTTTATTAAAAGATACTAAGCATACCCTATGCTTAGTATCTTTAAATAAAGTTTAATTAATTAAGCACCCTTCACAATAACGGAATCCAGTTCTTTAGTGTAGTATTCAAGGGGAGGAGTGGCTAAACGAAGTTGTTACAAGCTGAGTCTGTCTTTGAAGCACACATGACAATAATATGTACTGCATTAGATTAACTTCGAGGTTGGGGGTGGGGAACAAATCATCATCATTATCAGCCCGTATTATGTCCACTGCTAAACAGGCCTAACAGGGCCTCCTCCCGATGGAGGGTATTTGCCATAGTCACCAAGCTTGGTAGGCGGGTTGGTGAACGCAGTATTATGTTGTACAACATAAGGAAACGCTGCTGCCCGTTCCTTGATATATGATTATTCAATATGATGTTATAACAATCGGGACCAACGGCTTAACTTTCTTTCTTTCCAATCAGACCCGGAAGAAAATCATAGAATTTACACAAAGATTTCCTGTCCGGCGTGGGGATCGAACCCACGGCCTACTAGATTTAAAGCGAGCCAAAAACCGCTACGCTACGGAGGTAATCAACAAATGTGGGGAACAACATTAAATACCCTCCTTTTCCTGCCCTCGATACGCCCTTGAACTTGGATCAACTTAATGCGTTGAGTACGGGAGGCTGAATTTAAATTGCCTATAAATCTTGTTTGAAATTATAGCAACAGTTTATATGAAAATTTATTTCACCGTATTGTGTAATACATTGCACGATATGCCGTCATGTCTAAGCTTAAATATAACGCTGAAGATTTTGTTTGTTTGTTTGCTTGAACTCGCTAATCTCAGGAACTATTGGTGCGATTTGAAAAATAATTTCAGGTTTAGATATTTCATTTCTCGAGAACATCTATTTATGACTACATGTGATTTATGATTGGATTTACTTAAGTTTGTCCATCAACTACTTACCCTTTCTCCCCATTGCGCATTGGCAAAAAGAGGGGAAAATATTCGTTAAGTGGTAAGTCTAGTGGCAACAAAGCCTTTCATGACGTTAGGCTCTCCTTTACTCGTACTAAGACAACCGGATCTTACGTCATCAATCATAATTCTCACCCGGATATGGGATAGGCAATTTAGATAATGTCTACTGCTGATAAATACTAGTCAAATTGATGTTGAGTGTCAGTAAAACTTGGATTAGTAATTAGGTGGATGATTGGGAAATAATTAAACGTATAAACATACTTTATTACCAATCATGATAATTATAACGCCTTGTAAGATACAATGAAAATTGTTAATTAAATGTTATTTTCTAGATTTTAAAACTATAATTATTTTGATGTCAATATGTTTTATTCTGTTTGGTTCTGTATTTCCGTCTGTCCACTGACACATTAGATAGACTTACGTTTGTTTAGAAAAAGCTGTTATTTTCACTCACGTTAAATTACGTTGTACTAGTCCAAACTATAATTTATGTCTACCTTAACCATTCAGATCCCTTCAGCATTCCTGGCGTGATTGAGTAACAAACATTCATTCATTCATTCACTCAATCTACTTAATAGAGAACATGCCAGGTCACTTGTTGTTATTTTTGTATACTAGCTTCCCGCACCCGGTTTTGACCCGCGTAACTCACGCTCCCGTGGGAACTTCATAATTAAATAACAGCTTTAGCCTTCTTCGATAAACGGGCTATCGAGAACTGAAAGAATTTTTCAATTCGGACCAGTAGTTCCTGAGATTAGGCCGTTCAAGTAAACAAGGTCTTCAGCTGCATATATTAGTATAGATTCCTCTTTATTTTTTTAATCTTTTTATCCATTCACATGTTCGCTTTTTAATTAGTGGGATTGAAGACATACAGTTTGTACATAAACCCCTTCTTCGCTTCACTTCAACAGTCAATTTGCGTCTACCGCAGAAGATAGACCTCCTTGGAGACCTTTACAGACCTTGGCAACCCAGAATTATTATTATCATAATCACCATGCTTAACAGGCGGATTAAAAGTCTCAGTAAGATGGTAAGTTACCCTTAAACTGATGGTGTTATCCATCCATCAGGAGAATATTCCTTAATCTTTATGCCCAGTTAAGTAGCAAAAGCCTTACATTCATTTATTCATTCATCATCAGCCCGTATAACGTCCACTGCTGAACATGGGCCTCCTCCCGAGGGAGGGCATTGCCATAGTCACCACGCTTGGCAGGCGGGTTGGTGACCGCAGTATTATGTTGTAACACACAAGGTAACGCTGCATACGATTATTATGGATGATGTTATAACAATCGGGACCAACGGCTTAACGTGCTTTCCGAGGCACGGAGGGTAGTCCCTCAACCAACCAGACCCGGAGAGAAATTTAATAATATACACAAAGATTTCTTGTCCGGTGTGGGAATCGAACCCACGACCTCCGAGAATTAAAGCGAGCCAATTACCGCTACGCTACGGAGGTTGTAGCCTTACATAATATCTATAATTATAATGTCCGTCCGAAAAAAAAAACTGTCTTGTGACATTCACAAGAAAAAATGAGGTGTTTTTTTAACGTCCCCCTTAGAGACGTGTTAAAAAAGAGATTAATAAATTTTGAGACCGGTTGGGGATCCACCATGGCTGAATAGTTAAGACTCGAACCTGCCAGTATTCTAATTTTGTTAATCTCAAATTTGAAACAAGAAATGGTTTATTGTAAACCGTACACCACACGGCACAGCCAATAAAAGTCAGTATACACCAACATAATAAAGTGGTTAAAAAATCGTGTCGTGGGTACCGTTAATAGAACAATATTTTATAAAAAACCTCCCCACCTGCTTAACATAAGCCTCCTAATCCATACTTTTGAGTAATGAACCTCTGTTTTCCAGCTTTGCAAACTGTGTCAAATACTTTGTGAGGAAAATACTTTGAGAAAGATTTACGGCTTTTTTTTGCAAAATTGCAGAATCCGTTCATAGATTATAATCTCGAAAATTTTAATATTTATCGATTGGTATATGAAAATACACTTGACTTTTTTGTTTAGTTATATTTTTTTAAAACATACAAGAGCAAAATTTATAAATAGTAAAAGGTTTGTAGGTATACAAACGTATTTATAGCACTGATGACTGCTATAAAAACTGATACAGATAATATTTGGGCGATTCCTGCCTAAATATTGTAAATGAATGTCTTAAATAATTACTGTAAGAGAACATCGTTTGGGCAAACAAAGAACAATAACAATACAACAATCGAAATATAGGTAAATTATTTTACACCTACTTATTATTGAACTATTGACCCGCTCGGCTTCACATCGTTTCAATGCTCATGGATTATTTATACTTATAAACCTTCCTCTGGAATCACTCTATCTATGAAATAACCGGCATTAAAATACTTTGCGTAGTTTTAAACATCTAAGCATATATAGGGAAAGGCAAACAGCGGGAAGCGACTTTGTTTTATACCATACAATGATTTATGTCATGTATAGTTATGCATATTTATACCTTCAAGTTTGACTTACACATAATTATCCCAAAATTCCACTAATCATGCCGTGACATGAGGGTTTAAGAAGTAAAACCTACTACTGCTATAAACTAAGCAAACTGCGCAAAAGGGCCCTATTTTTTGTTGTCCGGTGGGAAATACGTTGTCACATTCCCACCGCCGCTGCAGCGTATTCGCGCGCTGGCGGTGGGATATGTGGGGCTCGCCCTCTCCATAGCGTGGTATGCTAAACTCATACCACGAGGAGAGGACCTTACACCACTAAAACCCCCCGGACACTCCTTCGATCCGCCGTTGGCGGGGGCCGGGTACGCATAAGCAATCCCGCCCAACAAAAGCACACCTCAACTTTCTATTTTTGAATGCAAGACACTCTGAACAATCCAGTGACAGTGGAATGATAAAATCTTGTTGGTCTCATTCTTAAGGATTTGCTTCCGGCGGCCACTTATCGCGGTTCCACTGTCGAGATTACACTGTTGTTTGGAGGGCTTTAAGTTGGCGACATTAAAAACTTTTGCGGATTTGGCAAAATTGACAATTGTATTGTCATTATTAACAGGAGGGTTGGTGATGTTATAACAATCGAGAATAACGGCCTATCGTGCTTTCCGAGGCATCGAGGTCCCTCAACCAACCAAACCAGCCCGGCTAGCATAGGCAGCGCGACTCGAGTCTACTCTACGGAGGCCTACCAATCACATTGCAGAAACGCACTGTCACGTGACACTTTCTGCAATGTGATTGGTCGGCCTCCGTAGAGTAGACTCGAGTCGCGCTGCCTATGCTAGCCGGGCAGGAAGGAAATTTTGGAATCCAGCGTGGGGATCGAACCTAAGACCTCCGAATCGGTACTTATACCGCTACGCCACGGAGGTTTTTTTTATAAAGATTACTAGCAGTCTTTATACACTATTATTATTCTTGTTAACCTCTCGTGCTAAACTAAAATGCTTGTGTTACGAGTGGGTTCACGTCGGTAGTGCAAAGGGTTGTAATCGAACCAGCGACCACATAATTGGAAGTCCAACGCCCTAGCCATTGGGCTTCAGCCGCTTAAATTGTATTTTATTGTCTGCAGTTTTTTTTTAATGGTTACTAGCAGAGTTTTGCATTCTACTAGTATTCTTATTAACCCCTCGGGCTAAGCTAAAATGCCTGTGTTACGAGTGGGTTCACGTCGGTTGTGCAGTGGGTGGGGAACGAACCGGCGACCACAAGATCACAAGTCCGATGCCCTAGCCATTGGGTTATGGCCGCTTATATTTTTAATTGAATCTATCATAACAGAATATATAATGAGAAACACACTTCATATAACAGAACTTGAATACAGCAGGTGGTTTATTCACAATTATTTGCTCTGAACATTATCAAGTCATCTTCGAGGTAAATCTAAAATACGTTGGATTTCTTAGTAGCTTAACAGAATTTGTTGTTTTCCGTGACAGATTTTTACCGATAAAAAGTTGTCGTTGTCCATTTCCAATGTTATGTCCATCTCAGTATTTTAGACGTGAAATCGTTGCAGACATACAGACAAAGTAATATTCGAGTTGATAAAAAAAAACTGACACGTTTGAGCAACATTATATATTTTTAACCTATCAGAGCTAAGTACCCTGATAGAGTAAAAATCCTACTAATATTATAAACGCGAAAGTTTGTAAGTATGGATGTATGGATGGATGTTTCTTACTGTTTCACGCCAAAACTACTGTACAGAATTGACTAAAATTTTTCACCAGGATAGGTTATACGCTGGATTAACATATAGGCTACAAAACATCACGCTCCGACCCACTGGAGCAGAGTAACGCGGGTAAAACTGCGAAGCGCAGCTATACTAGCTATGTTTAATGGTAATTTTTATGAATGTATGTACACACACATACTCAAAAATATTTGTTTAATACTTCTTCACTGCATAGGTGGTATAAAACAAAGTCGCTTTCCGCTGTCTGTCTGTCCCTAAGCATGCTTAGATCTTTAAAACTACGCAACGGATCTTGATGCGGTTTTTTCCGCATAGATAGAGTGATTCAAGAGGAAGGTTTATATGTATAATACGCATTGCGCCCGTGCGAAACTGGGTCGAGTAGTTTAACTAATACTAATATATAAAACTGAAGTGTCTGTTTGTTTGCTTGAATCTCAGAAATTACGGGTCTGATTTGAAAAATTATTTTAGTGTCCAGTCCATTCAGCTAATGCAATTATCACATGGAAACTATTAATAATATATTATGATTTCGAACAAACAATATTTTCACCTGTACATTAAGTACAGATTCGATCAAAATTTTACTTAACACAAGAAATCATAAAAATCCTCCACCACTTTCCATAATCTCCTTTAAAAAATAATCTTTCATAAACTTTGACAAGAAAATACGAGCAAAAGCTTTGCCTTTATCGCCCGAAAACTTTCCGCTGGTTTAGAAGCCCCACAATATAAATAAGAGGCTTTTCGGGGATTATCTCCTTAAGAATTGCGTATGGCCCTGTTTGAGTACGGTTAAACAAATATGACAATAGAACCGTTTTCCCAAAATTTCGAGAAAAAGTTGAGGAGTTTTAGTTTTTTGTTGCTTTGAAGGATTTTGGGTGTTTTTTCGTGGTTTTCGGGGCTGACAGCTAAAGGGCGTGTGAATGGAGTGGATGTTTTTTGGTTTGGTTACTTTAGGGGAAGTAAGTCATAATTGCGTTATATTTGAATTGTTAACTTAAGTAGCGACACGTATTATATTGTACTGTGCTGTATCACCCCGTTTAGGTCCACTGTTGAAAATGGGCCTCCTCTGGCCAGGGTCGTTGAAGAATATTGTCATATTCACTACGCTTCGCAGGCGGATTGGTCATCAGTAAGATGGTGAGTACCCTTGAGCTGATAGCGCACCCAACAGCGGTATGCCCTTAGTAGCCGCTTACGACACCTATGGGAAGACATGGGGTGGTCTTTTCTAAGCCAGAATGGTTTCTGGCACGGCACTTACAAGCGTTAAGGGCAATAATGGCGTTGCAACACTTATACATTGTTTGTGTTTTTGATGATCATGATGAGTCTTATAATATGCAACCTTCTTATACCCATACCAGTGTTGGCTGGCGAAGAACGACTGTAAGCCTTGAACAGACTGATTTTGCGGATGCACACTATAATTGCTACATGCTGTTTCACTTAATTATAAGTCTGACCCCACATTTGGCGAGCGTATTAATGACGCGAACGCGAAGCTCGCCCCCCATCACACGCTAACCTTGCCATCCTGTGACACGAGGAATGCCACAAATGTCGGCTCAGCGTAAGTGCCTAGTTAGGGTTCCGTACTCGAAGGGTAAAAACGTAACATGCCAAGGTGGACTTAATGCCATAGGCATTATCTACCAGTCGACCTTAGGGTAGTGCAGAGACAATGTGGTAGGTGCTTTACAAAAATGAGTAGCCAGAGAGATAATTTCACTACATACCTAAATTATGATATATACATCTAAATATATATAAATGTACATACATATGAATAAATACTTTTTATTTATTTTTATATGTATTTATATTATGTATTTATATATGTATTTATACATATATAAATACATAATCTATATACACAAATACGAAACATTACCGATGAGATGAATCCGACAGCAATATATTGTCAAGCATGCGAGCTTTGACTTTTCTTTTGAAGGAAAAGCGACTCTTTGCCATCCTAATTTCAGGGGGCAAGGCATTCCATAAAAGAATAGCCTGAACGAATAATGAAGAAAGTTGGTGCGATGAGAAGGACACTGAAGAAGACGGTTGTGAGATGAGCGAAGATTTTTTGCATGGTTTGTACACACAAACTGAAAGTGAGATATTAGATAGGAAGAAGGAGAAAAAGAATCAAGTAGAGAGAACAAAGTGGTTAGTAGTGGCAGTTGAGTTGTGCCCGATAGGCGGATACATGGTCATATTTACGCAGGTTGGATATGAATCGAATGCAGTTGTTTAGAAGTCGGTCAAGTTTGTTGAGTAGATCTGCATTCGGGTCGAAATAGCACAAATCACCATAGTCGATAATGGGAAGGATCAATTCCTGTACCAGCATTAGTTTTGTTTTGGATGGGAGGAAGTTATTTAGGCGGTATAGTGAACGTAAGGTACCTATTACCTTTTGGCTAACACTAGCGACTTGGTTTTGCCAACAGAGCGTTGAGTCAAGCAAAAGGCCTAGATTTTTAACACTTTGGCTTAAAGGAATAGTCGAACCGTTGAACATGATAGATGGTATATTGCTTAAGTCAACTCTATTTACCATTCTGTATGTCTTTCACCAAGCTGTATCTCAAGAACTGTGATAACTAGACAGTTGAAAATTTCACAGATGATGTATTTCTATTGACACTATAACAAAAAAAACTAAAAATAAAATATATATTTAAGGGGGGCTCCCATACAACAAACTTTTTTTTTGCCCTTTTTTGCTTGATATCAATAAAAGTTTTGAAAATGATAAGGAACCCTTCGCAATTGACCAGTTTTTCTTTAAATGGGATTTATTTATCTTTGTTTTTTCTTCTTATTTTAAGAAACATTAGTCTAGTATTCACAATGGTTATAATATCCGAACTACTCTCAGTTATACCTTAGGTAAGGCAAGACGTTATAATTTATGCGAGGGTGACACTTTAAGGGTGAAAATGTGAGTTATTACACCCCACAGGGATGTAAGTGCTATGGATATGTGGAGGAGTTATTAATGGTTGCTGTTTTCGTAATATTTCTGTTTAAATTCCGTTTGTAGATAGAAAATGGTAAAGATATAAGATTTTATTCTAGTTTCAGAAGCGCGGTTTCATTCGCTGAACTCCCGTTCCCGTAGAAACTTTATGACTAAATATAGTCTTTAGACTTTCTCGATAAAAGGGGTATCTAACACTGAAATAATTTTTCAAATGGGACCAGTAGTTCTAGAGAATAGCGCGTTCATACAAAGTCTCCAGTGTATACGTTAGTTATTGATAAGTTTACTAGACATATATACTTGACCCGGTGAAGCAGCAAAAGCCTCGTGGCTACCTACGTATGTCCATCCGAAAAAAAAAACCTGACATGTTTTGTTTACATCGCTGCGTCAACACCCAGTGTAAATTATTTTAATTGTATAATGTCGTGTTGGAATTTAAAATAGTGGTATTATCGTAAACCCCGGTATTTTAATGAATATAACAGTAATGTGACGTTGTAAGGATATTTATGTAGGGGAGACCACGCTACGTTTTGTGGTAGGAAATTGTATTTTAACTTTTGATTAACATGAAGTGTACAGGCTACTTCTTGTGGTACTGATTTTAATTAACTTTTGTTATAAAATACATTTCTTTTTTTTATATAAAAAAAGAAATGTATTTTGTAGCAAGCAAGTTAACGGCCCGACCGGTAAGCAGTTACCTTAACCTATGAAGGCATAAAATCCGCATAGAAAAACAACAATAATAAGTTTTGCTTCTTTAATCTGCTCGTTAAATCAGCGCAATTTTATTATATTTAAGATCACACTATCTGTTCCCGCGTAGCCATCTGAGCTGAGGCCCTGGGTTCTGTGTCATATGTTATTAAATTTATTGTTGCCCAATTAATAATCGAAAACCTAATTTGGCGGAATAAAATCACTTCCTTTATCTTAATATTGGTAATTAGCTTTCAATTTCCGCATGTCTACTCGTTATATGTAAATGATATGATATTATTATACTTTATATTATGCTAATATAAGTAAAATAAATAATAAAATTTTTTCCTCTTTTTCAATAAATAAATAAAAATCATTTTTATTTACGTAAACCAATTTCAGGCACTTGTAAATAGTCAAACATTAATTAGAACAATTTAATTAATTATATTTGTTATTTATTTATATCTATAAAATTAATTATTTTTATATTATCATATATTTATATGTTATTATTATAATTTATTTATTTATATTGTTCTTAGCGACACAAAATGCTTGTTCTGTCTATATTATGTCAAAACAATTGTCATTATTTGGGTGGACCATGAGCATATAACGACGGACGCGCTTTAATGCTACCACCGGATCCAATGCGCCCCAACTGAGAAGATCCGGCGAAACAAACTCAGTGGGTTACTTTACTACCGGTTTCAACACGGCCCACATGAGACGGTCCGGCGAAACATACTCAAATGGACAAATACGCGGGGTTTTGGTCCAATTATTATCATTTATTTTTAGTAGGCATACACATTTATTGCCCAAACGGTTGTCTTGTTATAATTTATTTTAGTTTTACTCAATAAGATTGAATGATATTGAGACAGAACTAGCGGTATTTATAATTAAAGTACACCATGAAATCAATTACAGACAGTTCACAGAATAAGATACAGTTCTAATTACAACTACTGTACTTGTACTACTGTAATTGTAATGAATGGTCTACTACAACAATCAACGTCTTTGAAATATAATTTTAAAATATCTTGTAAAATATCAAAAACGTTGTATTTTTTATCGCAATTTCAAAACAAATCATTACTTCAATTGGTTACAAATAGCAATCATCGACAGAAAAACCATGAAACACATGGGATCTGAAAATCCATGGTCCAATTACATATCCATCTAATATGACATAAATCAGGGAATCGAACCGAAAACTGTCACGTTACAAAAAAAAAATGAAATTTATACGCGACTAATGCAAATTTCTGGAGTAGATAGTCCAAGTGCAAGTCAGAAGAAGTAGCGATTTTCATTATAACAGTAAATAAAACATGACGTGCATATAGAAGTTTTTGTTTTTTAAGGTTTTGTTTAAGACATATATATAGATAAAAATGCCACAATTTATATTCCATAAACACTTAATAACCAAAAATTGATATTAACGTTTTTAATGAATGACTTTAAAGTGAAATTCCTCCCGAGTGACCAGGGCAGTAAAACAAATCTAAGGAGATTGGCCATTGGCGTAAGAAATATTGAAGTGCACAGTTACACTCGCTATTACTTTCATCTCAATCTGAATTGAACCCACGTGAGTTATAGTTAACGTTAACGTTAAACCGTTTCCCTTAAATACATAAGTATCAACGATAAACTTTTTATGTGAAACTATTCTATACCTAACCGCTGCCACTCATATCTTACACCAAACTCCCCAAGAGTAAGGAGAGACGGTATAAATCAGCCAATGGGTAGGCCGAATGAAATGTGGTATGTAAATCTGCCCCCCCCCCTCTCCCCTACAATATCGGGGGGATGAATTATTGTCAGGTTAGCCCATCGGCCATTGTGAGTTTTACTTAGGCTGAGATGAATGTCTTAATGTGATTTATAGTTGCCAATCGCACTGTTTGTTTTGGTCTACTTTTAATATTTTGAGGCCATGTTTTGATATTATGGCTAAAATATTCTTAGGTATATTAATATGGTCTAATTTAAAAGGTAGAAAATTTTGAAATAGCGACACTTTCCCTTCGCGAGGTGACGAGTATAAGTCTCGCTTTCTTTGTGTAAAATCTCATATTTCTTTCAGGGTATCATCCAAGAAACCGCTGTGCATTAAAACTCAATACTGCGGTCACCAACCCACCTGCCAAGGGAAGTGGCTATGGCAAAAACCCGCCCTAGGGAGGAGGCCCATGTTCAGAAGTGGACGTTATACGGGCTAATGATAATAATGCAATAATTACTCCAACAAAAAAAAACTAATTTTATTATGAAATTTGTTTGTTTTTAAATTTTGAATGTATTATTGCTATTCTCTACCTAGTTATATGTATATTTTTATTCGACGTTTGGCATGCGTGGCGTCAAAACTGGGGATGGCTAGAAAAACAGCGCTGCCGCAATAATCTTTTAGGTTGTTGATGCAGCTTAATGCTGAAGCCAGTGCCCATTTATGGTGCATATAACTGTAGTAGAAATAATCAACTTTCATGTTTTATTTTCTTGTATGTACCGTAAATAAATGCATTTTCTTTCTTTTAATTTGGAACATGAATTGGCCATATGCTTCAGCCAACCAGACCCGGAAAGAAATTTTAGATTTTACACAAAGCTTTTTAGTCTAGAATGGGGATCAAATCCACAACCTCTGAGACTTAGAGCGAGACTTTTACCGCTACGCCACGAAGGTTGTTTCATTTTATTAAAATGCTATTGCTGTGGTAAATATTAAGCTGTATCTTCATCATCAGCCCAGCATCATTCAAGATACAGCTTAACATTTATGATAAAGAGGCACAATTTTAATGATTATTTGCATTAATTAGCTCCAGAACTACTAGACCGATTTCAAAAAATCTTTTACCATTGCAAAGCTACGTTATCCAGAAATAACATAGACTAGGTATATTTAATTGTAAAGTTCCCACCGAAACGGCAGTTACGCGAGTGAAACCGCACGCGGAAGTTATTTTATAATAATTATTAGTAGGATTGAAGAATTAATTACAACAATGGTGAACATAATAAGGTTTTATAATAAATGTTCTCCTTAAATAAGCCCTATTATTTAATTAAAACAATTCCCTTTAAGGATCATCTCCAAAAACTTTAGTCACATCAATATGCCGATGACGTCACAGAATTACACCTACCCTCATTACACGAACTGTAATCGAGAACGTAATAGCTTACGTGACTTCGAGCACTAAACTAAATCTAAACGCAAACCAAAATCAACCTTGAAATCATTACATAAGGTTCACTGGAACCGGGGCTGTTATAACATTTTATTACGCAGTGAAACCGTGACAACATTTCTATTTGAAATTCGACCTTAATATAAAGTGTTAAAGTTGAATTTTAATGACGTTGTTAACGCAGTTTTTCTCAAACATGATATGCACTAGCGTTGTAAATTGAGCTCTTTCCATTCCAATAAAAATGTATTTAAGAGTAATTCAGAAGAATATTTTTTTTGTGTCCGTTAAATGTTAAGTTGAAGATTGAGCCTAGTTAACTATATAACAAGTTTGTTCAAAGTTAATCCTTATGCTAATTATAGCATAAGAATTATTTTGAACAAACTTAGTTTAATATGCTATTTTGAAACTTTAATCTTCATAAGTTTAAAGCTCTATATAAATTGATGGTATAGAAAGAAAATTCTACATTAATGATCTATACAAATAAATAAAATTGAACTGATGGTTTTTTATGGTAAAATAACAAGGTTTTACTATGAGTTTGACTACATGTCTGTATGTGTGTCTGCTTTTTCCGACTTATCTCGGGTATGGTGGAACTGAATTTTACGGAATATTATCTGGTTGATAACTAGTAATAAAAGGGTTTTTTTATTTTGTCTGTCTTTTTTTTTAAAGATAACTATTAGAATTTGGCTGTCTACTAGTAGTCTTGTTAACCCCTCGTGCTAAGCTAAAATGCTTTTGTTACGAGTGGTAACAAAAGCATTTGAGTCGGTACTGCGATGTTTGGGTATCGACCCAGCGACCACAAGATCACAAGTTCGACGGCCCCAGCCATTGGGCTCTCCATGAAATGTGATTAAAGAGAATACACGGAGTATGTATTCTGTTTAATCTAAAAACGGTTGTACCGATTTAGACTGAATTTTACACGAAACATTTTCTTATAATATCCATTATAATTTTGTTAAAAAAACTAATACAAATGACGAGATTATAAGTTGCAGTTTTTAAGCGACACACGCTTGACGGCATCCTCCACGCTTAGCTCCAATATCCAGCAAAAGTATTATTTCTAATATACAATTTCTTGTATTTATTTTTATTGGTATCCTAAATATATACTTAAATGCTGATAAGGTGGCCATAGCCAACAGATTTATATATCTCGATGGAAGAACCTTATTTTATATGTTATCGGTTCTTTTGATCATAAAGGTTATTTTATTACGAATTCCTAAGTGGATCATTTCTATATCGATGTAGGCACTAAAATAAATAAATCTACTAATACAGAACGTAACATGAAAGTGTTGTAATTATTTGAGACTTAAGTTTTTCAAGCTTACACAACATTACACTAGAAAAAATCCCAAAAACAAAATTTCATTTCTCATAAAAAAATGGTAGGTTTGTAGAGGAGATTCAATGTAGTTATAAATAAACTTCCATGCCATAACAGCCTCGGATATCTAGGTTCAAATCCCAAGCGCCATATTTAAGATAAAATTGTACTAAAAATAGCTATGTGGTGTCCGGCTTCGAACAGACCACCCCATGTCTTCACATGGGTGTCGTAAGAGGCAAATAAAGGACATAGAGCTGATGGATGGGCAGCA
Organism: Nycteola revayana; assembly: GCA_947037095.2. NCBI lineage: Eukaryota > Metazoa > Arthropoda > Insecta > Lepidoptera > Nolidae > Nycteola > Nycteola revayana. The sequence continues at coordinate 11,159,114 of OX344841.2, read as the reverse complement.
GCATACATCAGCTCAATGATACTCATGTTACTACAATCACAAATCCACCTGCCGAGCGAGGTGATTATGACAATATCCCTTAACGATCTTGGCTTGCAAAGGTCTATTCAGAGAATGATCAGCAATAGGGGTTTGTGGGCTAATAAAAAATAAAAAGTAGTTTTGTTAGTTATTCTTTAGCCCATCTGTCTATAAGTCATCTATCTATAATCAAATTTGACGAATATTTTTAGAAGGTTTTGATTCCTGATGGTGGTCTTAATAAATCTTAAGTTTGAATGGAGTCTACGCTTGAAATTGTAATATATAAAAAAATTGGCATATTTTTACTTGTATAAGAACCCACAGAAGTAAGAACCAAAACAAAACACTATTGTAACGGTCAGAGCTAAGCAATTAGAAATAAAAGCTTTGTCTACGACCATTCTCCTTCAAAACATAACACAAAAGATTGTAACAGCGATGGACAAACAAACAGAAGTACGTACGTCTACAAACGAATCCAAATGTCGTTGATTGTTCAAAAAGTAAAAAATCAAAAACTTTTTAATACTTCGCTGCTAAGTTTTATCATCTTCGAGTGTTTTGCGAGGGGCGCCTTTCACACCGACGTGTAACGTTTACTTTGTGTATTTTTTAATTACTTGTGGTCGCCCTGTAGTCTACATTCGACCAGAATTAGGTGGCTCAGTGGTTACGGTAGTTACTTCTAAAACCTTTACTAGTGTTTACACCCGGGAAATTTATTTGTGTTCTAAGTCTGAGTCCGTGAATTGAGTGTTTGTAAAGTCCCTCGCGATACAGGGATTATTATTCTTAGAGTGGGAGTCCACGTCCTCCGTCCACGCAATTTTCAAAAGGGTAACATAGCTTTGCCTTGCGCTTTAATATATAGATAACAACCTTATAGCGATGTAATTATTGGAATTAGCTGGGTAAATTCCTGCGCCGGAAAGAAAATTCTTTATTATGTGCAAAGATTATTTATTGTGTATAAGGTAAGCACGGTTAACTTATATTAAGACAACGATGATAGTTTATCGTGATAACGTCATTTGTGACATTGGTATACCAGAGAACGAGCCAATCTTCTAAGAAGCTCTAAGAAGATTGGCTCACTGTGGCCAAAATCGATCGAGAGGACGATAAAATATACATACATAATCTTGCGGTCAAAATCCCGTTTACCGAGCGTAGTGGCAACACTCCCTTTGAAATATTCAGCAGTGCACTAATGTCCACAGCCGAACAAGAACTACTGTAAATAAAATCATGATTTTATTTACAGTGCAGAAAGACAGACCTTTTCCATACACACAATATTTAACATACATTTTATATTTCTCCGGGAGTGCACTGTTACGGTCTGAGACGATGCAAACAACCAAATCTCACTTGTTGGCTGCAATACGGCCTTCTACATATACGAGTTGGTTTTCAATAAAAAGCCACCGGCCACAGTCGTAGTTAGTGCGACTTTACCAACATCATTACAATATCGTGTAACATACAACCGCTTCCGTCTTAAATTATCCTGCATTACTTATTACTTATACTTTCCTTTAGTTTCTCTTCACTCCCAATTTTCTTTTACCCTCCCTAGGGGTGGAAAGGAGGGTAATTGGGACCAATATTGAAATCATTAAACGAATTATCAAAGAAAAGAATTCAAAAATTATTCAATTATGATGCTATATCTGTCTGATCGGAAGTAAAGTTTCGGGGAAATTAAAAAGCGGAATCGGCTTCGGATTATCAATGAGATATTAATTTAATATTTTTGGATTATTCCTGCTTTTTATCTTATTAAATATAAAATGAACGAATTGGGACGGCAAGTTTTTTCTTAAGTTGTAAACAGATGCCTCCAGTTTATTTGAAATTAAACTGTTGAGAATCCAATCCAATATTACAATTGTAAGTATAAAGTAAATATGTAAGTATGTTTGTTTGTAAAGCTTTTACGCAAAAACTACTAAATCGATCATCATGAAACTTTGTAAACATATTCTTGGAGGTATTAGAAGTACACACGCACACAGTTTCACCCCCGTAACTCCCGTTCCCGTAGGAACTATATCGTAAAATATATCCTATAGTCTTCCTCGATAAATGGTCTATTTCACACTGAAAAAAAAAACAGTTCAAGTCGGACCCGTAGTTCTTGAGATTATCGCGTTCAAGCAAACGAACTCTTCAGCTTTATAATATTAAAAAATATATAGGTAGGTTATTTTATGTGGTAGTCACAAAACCGCAAACGTGATTACATAACGCAGTGTTGATATTTCCTTTTTACCCTTTCGACTCTTATGATAAATAGTTACGACCCCACACGACATTATTGAATTGAAAACCCTCCACCCTAATTTACTTGAAGTAGGTGCTAGGTGCAAAACTCTGAGGCAAAAGCTTTTAACGAAATTAAAGCCAGACTCGGGACATAAATTCTTCAAGTCAAAAAAAAGAAATAATTTTCCGAATTCATAGTCGAGATAAAGAAAGATTCATTTTCCTAACTTCCCCCCTTCTAGGGGGTGAAGACTAATTTAATCCCAACTTTACCCGTTATCTCGATACAGTGATAACAGGTTTAATTAAGTTTTCAAACTAATTATTTCTTTTTTAAGATTATATTTTGACATTTCCTTTTGGAGCGGTTGCGGTTTCGGAATTGTGATTTCAATTTGAGATTTGGTAAAATTTTTACTTAAAAAACGGACAATACGTCTGATTTATTTACGTTCATTTTTTTATAGGTACACTTAATAGCTAGTGCCCTTTTTTTCATAAATCTTTCATAATTTGAAATATTTTTTATGGAACAAATGTCTATGGATATATCCCTAACCATTAGTTCAATAAAAATTGTCTATCTATACTAATAAATAAAACTGAAGAGTTAGTTTATTTTAACGCGCTAATCTCAGGCACTACTGATCCGATTTGAAAAATTCTTTCAGCGTAAGATACCTTATTTATCGAGGAAGGCTAAAGACTATATTTTATGATGAAGTTTTCACAGAGACGAGAGGTACACGGGTGAAACCGCTGGTGGGAAATCAGTATTTAAAAAGCTACATATTATGTTTGTTGACTTTACACTACGTGTTTTCCCAATATATGAATGAAATGAATTATAAAAAAAACCGTAATGTATGCCATTTAAGTTTTATTGCACAACATAAAAGTCGTAATACTAGTCCCTACCACTGAAGCATGCAAAACCAACATTCATAATGTATTATTTATTATTCCGACTATGTAAATGTACTAAAGAACGTAAAAACGGAGTTAAGTGGTGCCACAGTATACATTTATGCGGCTGATCAATTGTTCCGTAATAGGTAGTATATTTTCTTCTTATATTTTCCTAGTAATTTGATTAAGTTGTAATTAATTATCTTCACTACATAGTATAAAACAAAGTCGATTTCTCTGTCCCTATATCCCTATGTCCCTATGTATGCTTAAATCTTTAAAACTGTGCAACGGATTTTGATGCGGTTTTTTTTAATAGATAGAGGGATTCAAGAGGAAGGTTTATATGTATAATATCAGCATTGTTCCCGTGCGGATCCGGGTCGGGTCGCTAGTCTATAATAAAGTGTAACTATTTGCATTTGGTTGGTACAAGTAAACTCAAAACTGCAGGACCATTTCCAAAAAATCATTTTCAAATTAAAAGCTTCGCTTAAAAAAATGTTTTAGTACACAGATTATTTTTAAAGCAATGTTCTATTGTGCATCGTAATACACACGCAAATGCGTGACTTGGCAGTCGATTGTCATGGATGATTTTATAACAATTGGGAACATAGGGTTTTCATGTAATCACTGAGGCACAAACGTTAAACCCGTCCACCAACCAAGCATATATATAACGATAATAAACTAAATAAAATATCTTATAAAGATATTTTATTAAGTCTATTATCGAATTAAAGTCCACTATTTTGTTACGCATATGATTAACTTAAACTTTGTAATAACTTAACTAAAGTAATGCAATAAAATTTTAACTCATTTGCTGGCTAAACGGCACTTATTCTATATACTAATTTCCAGCGAACGGTTTCACCCGTTTAGCTCCCGTTACCGTGGGAACTTTATAATAAAAACCTTCCTCAATGAATGGGCTACCTAAGACTGAAATAATTTTTCAAATCGGACTAGTAATTATTATTCTTGATATTAGCGCATTCAAGCGAACAAAAAACCTAAATATCTTCAGCTTTATATATCAGTATATAGATTAACTATTAAAAATTTTAAGCTGTGGCACTTTTAAACTCCATAAAACTTGTGTGAAGTGTTAGTTTTTATTAATACGGTCAGTAATTGCGGTTTAACGAGAATTTATCGTTTTATAGCTGTTAATATTTTGTTAATAGCAAGGGTTACGTTCAATGAGGGGTGTCACGTCATATGATTTTGAATTGGTATGCGTAGTGTAACTTACACTTTACGAAGGGGATCTAGGATTAATATTTTGCTTTTAAATGTTCATGATGGGGGTTTGCTAAGGTCACCACGCTTGGTTGATGTCTTGTTGTTGCCCGGTTCCTGGTATACCTGGTAAATTTTTGTCCAGCACGGTATCTGAATCGACATTCGATTAAACAAACAATTTATATAGACGGGCACATTAAAAACCCTTACATACTATTTATATTACATCATCATCAGCCCGCATAACAGTTGATGACGACCATCATCATTCTCCTGGGATAAGAGCAGGAGAATGATAAAGATCATCAGCTCGCATAACATCCATGGGCCTACCATGGGCTACCGAGGGCAGGTTTTTGCCATTGTCACCATGCAAGGCAGGCGGGTTGGTAATCGATGTATTATGTTATAACACAAAAGTAAACGCTGCTGCCTGTTCATTTTGTTATAGATTATGTTATAAAAATCGGGATCAACGGCTTAACGTGCTTTCCGAGGCACGAAATGTAGGCCCTCAACTAACCAAACTCAAAGAAATCTAAGAATTTATAATTATAGATTTCTTGTGAGGCTTGATATTCTTGTATATACCTCCGAGACGAAAGACGCAAATTACCCATCCAACCAAACAGCATAATTTTAATCATAGCCAACACATTTAAAAAAGTGATATATATATTATTTTTATAAGGATTACTAGCAGATTTTTTCAGTCTACTAGTATTCTTCTAAACCCTAAGAAGAATACCAGTAGACTGCCAAAATGCTAGCTAGTTAAGCTAAAATGTTATGTGTTACGTGTGGGTCCACCAGGTTGGTAGTACTCGTAATTGCAATGGGTGGGAATCGAACCGGCGGCGTCCAAAATATCACAAGTCCCACGCCTCTTAGTGCAATGAGTGGGGATCGATCTGACGTCCCTAGCGATTGGCCAACGGCCGATTAATAAGATTATTTTACCTGCTTCCGACAATAAAAGATCTTGTAATACTATTAAATAGATAGAAAAGTATTCGCTTATACTTCCAATAAGCTTCAAATATAACCACAACAACAAAACGTGTCGTTATTTGGCTTAACGTACTTCAGCCAAGTTTTCCACGTAGGAGGCAAAGCTTTTAAGCCGAGTTCCATGGACTACGGGATCCGAGTTCCAAACTCGGTTGGCTTAAGACGACGTGACTTGGTGGGAAAGAGTAAAAAGGGGGAAAAGGAGGAAAGTATTGTATGATCGACCCTGATTTGTATTTTTTATTAACCAGTAGCCGTTTGAACCTGACGTTTTCGTCTATTTTTTTTTATGTAATCTAGCTTCCCGGGTGCGTTTTCACCCGTATATTCATTATTCCGGTGGGAACTTCTTAATGAAATATAGCCTAGGCTACTCCTGGATAACGCTGTTTTATAGTGAAAGAATAAATATGTCACTGTGGCACCCAACCACAGTCTATGTCGCACGTTGGCTTGCCCTTCATGCCCTAACAGCTGCACCATGGAGTATCTGATGGCGGGAATCACAGAGGCAATTGGAGTGGCGACTTACTGGAAATGGCTTTAAATAAAGAATTAATACTAATAATTTGAAACAACGACACGAAAGAAGAAGAAGTGAAAGAATTTTTAAAATCAGTCCAGTATTATTCATTGTCAGTATACTACATCTGTATAAAAATGTTTGTTTTATTTAGAATTTTGAAATTGAAATTGGTCCAGTAGTTTACGCTCGTATTCAATGCTTTCTAGAAATTTAGCTATTTTAATGAACAGCGATATTTTTTTCTATAACCAACTATCTGCCGTGCGGCGTGGATTGCATTTTTTTAGTTTATTTCTCTTCACACAAACCTATTCTGCTTTTTATTATATACACATGAATAACGATTTGTTTTTGTTGATTTCCTTATTAATATATATGATATGCCTCTACATATAAAAAGTAGGTTGATAGAGAAAGATTCAAGGAAGCTATGATAGGATCCGGTCAACCTTGCGGAGCCCGCCACGCGATCTATACTTATAAATAATTTAATATAAAAAGTGACATTATATAGTTATAATGTCAAACGACATTATAAAAATATATTTAAACTGTTATTGAGCCAAATTAATTTATAAATACCTCGCAGCGGCCCTCGTCAGTGCGGTACGTTCTCCGAGTGCTGGTTGATACTTTGCACAGCAGGTAAGCAATGTTTCTTAATCGCCTCTTACGGGAAGATAATATGGGGTGGTCTATTCTAAGCCGGAAATTCGTGTACATTATCACAACCGTTTGCATTTCATTCCAAAACTGAAATACTTGTCCGAAATACGGAAACATCGAGCAACTGTAATTAAATAACGTTGTACTCGGGAAGGTTATTCGTAGAGAGAACGGGATAATCCCTACAATTGTGAAGTAGTGGAATTTCCCTTTCCATTCCCCAATTAGATGTGACGTGTGAATGTATCAATAGCACTGCATAGTAAATAGTACCGTTGCCAAAAACAGCTAAGGACTAAACATTGATATTTCATCATCATCATCATTAGCCCGTATAACGTCTGCTGCTGAACATGGGCTTCCTCCCGAGGGATGGTTTTTGCCATAGTAACCACGTTTGGCGGGCGGGTTGGTGACCGCAGTATTATGTAGTAACACACTGGGAAATGCTGCTGGCCGTGCCCTGGTATACGTTTGTTATAGATGATGTTATAACAATTGGGACCAACGGCTTAACGTGCTTTCCGAGGCACGGAGAGTAGTCCATCACCAACCAGACCCGGAAAATATAAAATTAGAATAAAAAATGTAGAATTAAATAGAATTCAAATAAAGATTTCTTGTCATGTTCATCGAACCCACGACCTCCGAGACTCAAAGCGAGACTTATACCGCTACACTTCGTAGGTTGGTTCCGTGCCTCGGATAGAACGTTAAGCCGTTGGCCCTATAGTTGGAGCATCATCCATTATAAACGTATATCAGGAAATGGGCAGCAGTCTTTGTTTGTATATCACAACATATACTACTGCGGTCATTAACCCACTAGCCACGTACCTGTGCCTACGTACAGGTTCATGTTGACATATATTTATGTATGAAATATAAGATAATGGCTTTCAATGTCTAATACGTATATATTTTTGTTATAAAAGAGACAATTGAAACTACTAGCTAATGTTTTTTATAGAAATCAAACTGAGAGTTCTACTTCAGTTGATTTCCAGTTTTTACACAAAACTTACTGCGTAATTTTCTCCAAAAGTTAAAATATAAATTAAATATTAAATGAAAAACATGGTTAAATAGTTGTTACATATTTACAAGCCAACGTTTAATTTTAACAATACGTCATTACAGCACCATCTATAATCCACCTATGTAAAACTTCCGCAGTAAAACGCGAAGTAATTAATAAAACAAATTGACACATTTATTATGCTGACGTTACATGCATCTGATTGCACTGCGATTGTCTGGAGCTATTTTTTCTTTTAGTGTAGACGATACGACTGCGATACGATCGTATCGGGTTCCAAACCCAAGGTACTGTAACGCCTGAGGGTGCGTAGCTCAGCAGGGCTCACTTCTGCTAGTCCTCGAAGAGGGTTTAAAACCTTAACCTCACCACAGTACCTACACAGCCTGTTTTATAACTTATCAAACTAATGACGCTAATTCACATGAAATTCATAGGCAAAGGAGTTTAAATCCAAGAACATATAGTACCAGTACAATAAGTATTATGTCAAGAATTCAAAAGTCAGGCATATAAATTATATAATTTATTTCTTTAAAACGTTATAAAGTTGAAACTTTCATAGCGAATAAAAAAAATGAAAAAAAAAACATTAAAGTTTGTTAAGTTAACCTTAGCTCGCGCAGCTCCCGTCTGCGTGTAAACATCTTAATTAAATAAAGCCCATATACTCATACATACAGCTCGATAACGTAGATTTTGAATGGTGAGATAATTCAATGCAATTTTTTCTTCTTTATAATATTTCAGTGTAGACAATATACCAATATTTATCATTGCTTATTGTAGGCATAAGCAAGATAATAAATAAAACAATCTATAAGTATACCTAACAATACAATTTTAATATCGTACAATGTAAAAATCGTAAAGGAAACTTAAATGTTTAATGCAACTTTCCATATGGGCTCTTTTTGAATCTTTCAGTCCCACTTTGTCACAGATCAGTCTTCAATAATACTGGCATTCTACTGTAGGTATACGTGCGACTAATTTATTTTACTATAATTACATTTATAGCGTCGCGTCGCAAGGAGTCAGTGGATGCAGGCCGTTCCCAATCGTTCCCGCTGGAAATCGATGGGAAAGACCTATGTTTAGCTGTGGACGTTTAAGGATGATATAGTGATAATGATCATAATAACTTTTAAACATGCATTTAGGACATCAACTAAAATATAAATATTTGAAGCTGAAGAGTTTGTTTGCTTGAGCGCGCTAATCACTACTGGGCCTACAGGTTCGATTTAAAAAAAATATTTAAGTGTGAATTTGCCCATTTCTCAAGAAAGCTATGGGCTATATTTAATAGCGGATCGTTTATACGGAAACGGGAGTTATATGGGTGAATCCGCGCGAGGAAAGCTAGTATTAGCATAAATTTACATCGATACGATGTAAATTGAAGGTCAAATCAAACTTAAAAGTCGTACGATGTAAAAAGCTTACCTAAATGTTTAATGGAACTTTCCATTCGGTCTATTTTCGATTCGTTCAGTTCCACTTTGTCACACATCAGTCCAATAATACTAGCACTTAGCTACATACGTCTCTCTAATTACTTAGCTATTCGTTGTCACTTGCAATTTGAATCTCTTGGCTACGCTTATAAGGCTTAGTTTTGTATGGATGTGTTTTACGAATTTTTCATATGTTGTTTTCTCAGAAATTTCTTTACTCACGTAATCTGTACACATGTTAGTATCTGTTGTTGAACAGACGGTTTATATGTCGCAGCCGTCTAGTTGGATTGGCTATATACCTACTGTCATATCAGTAGGATCGGATATATATAGGCTATATTTGAATATGAATTTCACGGCATCTCTTGCCCGTGTCTTTATCGTCATAGAGTTTAATTTTACCATATGAAATGAAAACGTTGTTTATTGATAATGTGGACGGATCGATCTTACTTATTATAAGTTAAATAAAACAAAAAAGATACAAGGAAAAAAAAATCTTGACTAATTAATTAGTATACATTTCAACCAGTAATGTTATTAAATAGAGTTTAAATCTACCAATGTGATAGTATTATAAATATAATCAATCATAAAGAATCAACAAGTGCGGGCTGGGATTAGGTCAGAAGCATAGAACGCGTCACGAGCCTCGCCTTGCAAGGACGACCGGACCCTATTCTAGCTTCCTACGAGTTTTTCTCTATCTACCTACTCCGAGATCATTCATACTAAGTTCAGTTCACTCTTTTCTTTCCCTTCAGGGTGATTTTTATGGCTTTCTTATAGATGGCTAAATCGAATAAAGCCACGGTTAAAACCTATTTACAAAATTAAATAGTCTTGCAAGTACACCATTGTATTAGCACGTACAGTATCTACACTTCAACCCGTAAACATGACGTGGGCGTCACGTAACGGTTTTATGGACTTCCGGTCGCAATATCACACTATGAATCTGGTATTGGTGCAGTGTAGGGTTAATACTATTTTAAAAGCAACTGTTTTATTTTAAGATTACTAGCAGAGGTATTGCTGTACTAGTAGTCTCGTTAACCGCTTGTGCTAAGCTAAAATGCTTGTGTTACGAGTGGGTTCAGTGTAATATGTGGGGATCGAACCGGCGACTACATGATCGCAAATCCGACGCCTTAGCCATTTGGCAACGGCCTGCTTCATCGAACATCTTTTTGAACTAAGTGTTAATAGGATCAAAGAGCTATTTTACTGTGAAAGTATAGCTAATTTTTCAAATTAGTACAGCCAAATAAAAAATAACATTAATCTTGTGTTTCTTTTATCATCATCATCATCAACAGCCCGTTTACGTCCACTGCTGAACATGGGCCTCCTCTTAACAGACCTTGGAAAGCCAGGATCGTAGAGGGATATTGCCAATCACCACGCTTGGGTAATCACCACGCTTGGCAGACGGATTGGTGATCGCAGTAAGATGTAAATCTTGAGCTAATAGATGCTGCTGCCCATCCATCAGCGATCAGTCCCTTAGTCGCCTTTTACGACACCCATGGGAAGACATGGGGTGGTATATTCTAAGCCGGAAACCACATGGCATCCAGAAACCACACGGCATGTGTTTCTTTACTTAAATAAAATTATTCAAATGGACTGCAGCATCTATAAGTCTCGAAGGTCGTGGGCGCAACCTTATGCAGGACAAGACGTAAAATATAAGATTTCTTTCCAGGTTTGGTTGGTTAAAACTGCCCTCCGTGCCTCGGAATGCACTTTAAGCCGTTGGTCACCAGGTTGGGCACCAGTTTTTAACCTAATATTGCGGTCACCAACCCACGTGCCAAGCACCAAATCATAGCACGAGAAAACCGTGTGAGTTTATCTGTAATTTATTAAAATCTCTGATTTAAATGTTAAGAGCTCACTAACTCATAAAGAATTCAATGGAAAAACTTTACTGAGAAAAGTTATAAAGTTTTTTAAACTAGTTTATTATAATATTATTTAAATTCTTTCACTTATTGTTAACTTATGGAAATACATTGAAAGTTTTATTGCAATTTAAGACCAAGTTTTTTTTATTTCAATGCAATAATATCATTTATTATTCACTCTACTTTTTAAGCCTTAAATGGCCACCATCCCTTTGGAGATGAAATTCATACATATATGTATATGTTAAGGTAGGTGTGAACATAAACTTAAGATTAGCCGGCTAAACCTAGGTCTAGCCGACCACATGCGGTTAAACTTAGGTTAAGGTCTCAATAAGTCCCTGTTCAACTCTAAATTAAACAATACCCATGCATGGCACCAAAAGAAGTTGGGGTGGTTGAAAAAAAAAAACCTAAACCTAAACCAATTGAGTTGAACAGGGACTTATTCAGGTTCTAAGTTAAACCGCATGTGGTCGGCTAGACCTAGGTTTAGCCAGCTAATCTTAAGTTTATGTTCATACCTACCTTTAGCCGTAACATATATGTAACAATAAAATATAGATTATAAATTCGATGGTATGCTTTTTTTTGAACCGGCAATTATGTAGTAGGCTTATAAACTAAGAATTAAGAAACTTGCGCAAGATGGTGCCCAGTGAGATTAGGACCATGGCTCAAGGCAGTGGCTGACTGAGGGATTAAGGGTTTATGAATTAAAGATTTTTTTGAGGAGTTTTATGCAACCATCGCTCTACGTTACCTCTTCGATTCTACGAGGGCATCTGAAAGTTCTTTGCACGCTTATATTATTTTATTCACCGGAAAATAATAAGAATCGTAAGTTAATCAACTTACTAGTTAGTTGATAATCCAACGAGGTTTCGTGTAGTTAAAAAATAACCTAACCCTAAACCAATGGAGTTCAACAGGACTTATTGAAGTTGCAGTTTTTTTACAACAGTAGCATTGTCTCGTTTGATTAAGTTAGATCTAGTTTCATAACAATTAAGTAAGTAATATAATAATCATACGCGTTCACTGAAACTAGCAACTAACTTTAACAATATGAGTGGCACGAAAGTGGATCAACCTACGATACGTATTATTTTCCGGTGACATAATTCAAAAATTAAATTGAAGAACGAAAGAAGCAATTGAAACTACGATAAAATGCGCAAGAAAAACCTTGTAAATAAAATATTTTGAAAATAATACTCTCATATTATTATATAACTGTCGTATATATTCGCTAACCCTAAGTCGACCCAAATATCGTATAAATACATATCACTTAATGGCATATCGCTGTACTAGTCCTTTTCGGAGACCACGTAGCCCATAGCATACATAAAATGTATGGGTTATACCGTACATAGAGTAAAGGACAGCTTACCATAATAAAATCTATACTTATATATAAAACTGAAGAGTTTGTTTGCTTGGACGAGATAATCTCAGAAACTACTGGTGCGATTTGAAAAATTATTTCAGTGTTCGATATGAAATTCATAGTGGAAAGTATATTATGCGGGTAAAACCGCACGCGGTAATAGTATGCTACTATTATTTATTTAACCAATACATTTTTTTAACTTCATAAGAAATCATTTTGATAAATTTAAGATTTATAGCCGGGTCTGGTTGGTTGAGGGATTAGCCTCCGTGGTTCGGAGAGCACGTTAAGCTGTTGCTCCCGATTGTTATAACATCATCTAAAGCAATTATTTTGTTACTAGAGAAGGGGCAGCAGCGTTTTCATGTGTGTGTTAATACATATATTGCTGCGTTAATACAAACCACCTGTCAAGTAAGGTGACTAAAGGAAACACCCTCCCTAAGGTAGAATATTTTAGTAATAATAAAATAATTTATGTGTCACCGGAAAATAATACGAATCGTAAGTTGATCAACTTTACAGAAGACTATGCTACTTTTACTTTGTTGTAACCAAACAAAAAGAGTTTAACTTCAATAAGACCTGTTGAACTCCATTGTTTTAGTTTTAAGTTTTTTTACCATCGAAACCCCGTTAGTTAACCAAATAACTAGAAAGTTGATGAACTTACCATTTTTATTATTTACCTGTGACATAATTATATAAAAATCTACTTAATATTTTTTTGCGAAAAACTCAGTTTTTTTTAATAAGAGCGGCAAACAAGTATCTCTTTTCTCCAATTGAATTGGTCAACTTTATGTAATTAATTTATAATTGACATTGACATATGTCAATTTTGAGTACCGGAATTACACCAAACTAGCGGACCCGACAGACGTTTTCCTGTATGATAATATATGATTTGTGAATCTAAACCATTTAGGGCGCCACCCAAACGCATACAAAAATCCATTCAAATCAGTCTAGCCGTTTAGGAGAAGTTCAGTGATATACACACTTACAGTGGAATTATTAAAGATATAATACCAAGCCAATTATTTTTATACCTAATATTTTTTGTAAGGCTATTCCTATCACCTTTTTACGTAATAGTATTCCTTGCAATGGATTATGAGTTTGATTTGACAAAAGGTCCCTTTGGTTCCGTAGTGCGATTGTACTGGCTTTTTGGAAGAAGATGGGTGACCGCTCGTTCATGAAGCAATTCAATAGTGGAGGAAAATAATGTGATATTTTATTGTGGTTAAAGGGATAAAAGGCTAGTTACTGTTAAGTTTTGTATATTATGTTTCTTGTTTATTTTTAAATAAATATTGTGATTTTAGAATAATTTACGGCAAAGCTTAATCCACACTGAAGTTCAAAAGTGACAATCATTTTAAGTATAGCCACTATGTTTAGATCTTTAGACCTTGGTGGATCTCAAGCGGTCATTGAAATTCATCCATCTTTGTATAGCTAGTATCTAAAAGGAACGTAAATGCCATCTATCGATATTTTTTTATTTTAATGGGACTTACCAGCCACACTCACCTCTGCAACTCCTGTAAGCCAGGACCAACAGTGGCACACACTGGAAATGGCAATGAGCACCGAGGCTCACCAGTCCCGGGAAAAAGTTAAACTATCTTGGGACCCGCAACGCATTTAATCAGAAAAAGAATAGGAGTAAGAAAGACTTAAGTTTTCACTTCCCTCCATTACAAAAGCGGAGTCAGTACAAAAAAGGAAATAGAAAATAACACATAAGTAGTCTTCGGGAGTAATTTACAACTAGAGAAGCCAGTTATTGCCAATTATATGCTCTACAAATTTTTCTGTCCCAGTTCAAATTTATCCCTAACCTTCCACCTACGACTGCCATAAGCTGAGGTCCTAGCCCCATAGAGCCGCCATCTTGAGCAGTTGCTTAATTTGTAGTTATAAACCACTGGCTTCCCAAGCGCTGTTTCACCCGCCTAACGCCCGTTCCCGTGGAAACTTCAGATAATAAAGTATAGCCGCGATAAATAGGCTATCTAACACTGAAAGAGTTTTTCAAATCGGTCCAGTAGTCCTTGAGATTAGATCGTTCAAGTTAACAAGCAAACAAACACTTCAGCTTTATTTATTACAATTAATTTAACAAAGCTGGAGTCTTGCTCACATTTATGTTCGGTGAAGTAGCAAAAGCCTTATGGCTCAGTTCAATTCAACTCTCCATTACAAGTGCTCCACAACTGTAATATAAATATGCAAGTAATATAAACTGTGGTGACATACACTTTTCGTTTTGTATTCGTGTCGTAGACGGCTATTTATTTAGGCACCAATATTAGGGGGTGGGCTAAAGCATTAGCTTTTGATCGTTGTATTTTAGGTCGAGATTTTTATTTAAAAAAACACTGTTAAAATAAGAGAGAAATCCTCCATTATAAGGAGATTTTTTTTATTTATATTTTTTTCGATAGACATATATATTTACGCCCGAGGCTTTTTCTACTTCACCCGTCACCAAGCACAAAGGCGAGCAGAGCTCCAGCCTAGATAAATAGTGACCTGCGCAAGAGGACGTCCCCTGTGGGACTAGGACCTCGTCTCAGGGCGGTCGCTATATATTGCAAAAATATTGCATATCACATAAAATTGATTAATTTACGAGAAAGCCTTAACTTATAAATAAATGGTATATATTTTAAAAGCATCTTTTCTCTAAAAAACGATCAGTCTAATGCAACATATAATATAAAAAATATCATTATATATTCTTAGAAGACAAAGGAGAATGAGTTTAAAAACAGACATGATATTTACTTGAAAAACATACAAAAAAAAACTTAATAACAAAAGGAGCGACAGAAGGAATTTGATTGAGGTGAATACCAAGAGTTTCACCTGCTTGCTCCTTCTCCATAATAATAAATAATAAGACATAATAAAAATATCTACATTCATTATTATTACTAATTGCTAAGAAAAAGCTTTAATTCTATTGTAAAATTTTAATACATAATTATACAATTTAAAACAACCTGTAACAAAAATAGGTAGTCATATTCAGCAATTTACTAATATTATTATCTAAGCTGCATTTAGTATACTATAATATATAGTTTCACGCATTGAATCCATTTAAATAGTAATACTATTAATAGATCGATCCGGTATATAAAAATACTTTTAAATACTAATATTGCAATGGGCAGCCTGTGACTGATAGAAAAGACAAATAATTATATTAATGTGAACGGAAGTTATTGATTTACAGTCCATCAATAATATTACTAATGAAAATACAATATCCACAATCAACAGAACTCAAATGTGAAACAATTAAATAAATATGATTGTTTCACTACATCGTTGCTAACTTTGTCATTTCCTTTGACTATATAATTAATTTTCCCGCCTTTGCATTTGAATATGACAACCTATTTTAATTGCACGCTGTAAACAGAATACACAAAAGAAATATCTTGGCAAAAATACTTTACCTTGGTCCTACTTTATGGACAGTACTGGAAATGAAAAAATATTGGATTAGTACAATATACAAATAAATTATAATTATTTATCATGTTTTCCTTAGAAGTAATATCAAAAAACGTTTATTTTAATTAGCAGCAGAATTTTCCAGTCTACTAGTATACTTGTCAACCCCTCGTGCTAAGCTAAAATTGTGTGACGAGTGGGTTCACGTTGATAGTGCTATGGGTGGGGATCGAACTGGCGACCACAAGATCACAAGTCCGACAAAAATATTGATAAATATATTTTCATAATTTCAATCCGTCTATTCTCTCTTAACTTGCACCCCTCGCTATTTAGATCTACCCTGAGGGTGACAATAAACAGGCCGTATCGGTCAAATGGTAGAACATGGCGAGAATAACCGATATTATTTTGTTTACTAAATCTTATGGAACCCAACTCAAGCTTGAATATCGAATTATTGTACGCAAATTATGTTTTAGATCAAGTATGAATATATTAGCGTACAAAATGTATTAGAAATCGTATATTTTTTGATAATCCAGATGTTTTTAGAAATATATACATAAATCTAAATAAAACATAATTATATATTATAATATGCAAGGCCTGCCTGCCTCTGCCTACCCCGCTGGGAAACAGGTGTGAGCTTATGTATGTAATGTATGTATATTATAATATCTAGAACACTAGATATATTAATATAATATTATATTAACAAATTCCACTCAAAATTATGTCGAAATGTTGGGACATACTTTTTGTACCGCCTTTCTGCCAGCCAAAATTATGTACAATATGTTGGAAGGAGTAAGCATGAGGAGATTTATGAATGTGGAGGAAGCGATTATGGTATACCAATAACGTAGCAAGTAAAAGAGCAATCTCTTCCTACTCGTATGTTGAAAAGGCGTGAATGTATGTATGTAATGTTGTTAGCTTTTCTCACAAAGAAAACCTAAGTTTAGTGTCAGACGTGTGAAGTTAGTTATTTCATAACCACTCATTTACAAGTTATATAATGTATCCTATATCTAATTCTAGGTAATAAACTACCTTCTAATGGGCATGAGGACTAAAAAAATCTATTTAGTCCGTCAGTAACATTACAAAAAAATATTGGACACGTATTTTTTTATTTATTAAATCAATAAAAAATGACGAAGATACACAGCAAAAACAAACTATAAAGTTCAGTAGAGGGGGGCTTGTGACGTAACTATTAGGTAAAATTGTACCTAAAAGTGACGTCACACAAAATTTCAACGCGCTGTATATTCGTGATTTTTTGTTTGAGGAACGAAAAAAAAATACGTGTCCAATATTTTTTGGTAATCTAACTGACGGACTAAATAGATTTTTTTAGTCCACATGCCTATTGTGTTGCGAACTTGTATTGCGCGATACAGGTAAGTTGGGATGCTAGGTGCTAGATGGCGCTGCTTGTCTTCTTGTAATTTGTGCAGGTACTGTAGTTTCCGCTACAAACCCTTTTATTGATTGTTGTGTCGATTCGATTGTCTAACAAAACATTACACTTATATAATTTGTCTGCACTATATGACCTGTTTACCTCATAATTTGACCTTTAACCGTCATCATCTAACCTTAAACCATCACAATTTGACCTCTGTAAATAAAAGTCAAATATACCCCCAAGGAAGTTGCACAAAATTGCTATTAACAAACATACTATCATTGAATAGACATCGCAATTTTATTTTGAAATTCTTTCTTCAGTGTTTCATATCTGCAGCGTACAGGCAGAATATTGCATTTCTCTGTTTACATTCATACACTACACTCGACAAATATTGAATACTATTCTGATTCATCATGTTATAGAAATAGAATTGTTAGTTTCGTTGCTTTTGAATACCAATGTTTTACACGCGTTGTTTTTATATTTTGACAGAACTAGTTGTCGGCAAGTGAATAAAATATGAATTATATTGACATTGTAAAAATGATACTATAGTTTTATTGGAAATTTTAATTAAAAACACAAAATATTTATAGAATGGATGTCCGCAAAGTAACGTCTCATTAAATTTGCTTTATGGTTAACCTACTGTACCTCTTGTACTTGGACTCATTGGAGCGCCGAGCGAAGAGTCATAGGCATTAACTCACTTGTGGAGGCAAGTCTTCAAAGCCTCGAACACCGTAGACGAGTAGCCTGCCTATCGGTTTTTTATCGGTTAAATTTTCGGGAGCTTCTACATAACCTGATAACCCCTTCACCCTTCCATCACCGGAAGACTAGGCGCGGCGAGCGGTTTCACCCTTTTGTTGTAGACATTCCTTCAATACGCACGAAGCGATTTGCTTCTTCTTTCATAATGCGGACGGCTAAGGAGTGGTATTCTCTGCCGAGGTCATTTTATCCGGAACGCTATAATCTGGACATCTTTAAGGCTAAAGTGAACAGACACTTTCTTGGCAAGCGTGTATCATCTTAGGCCTTATCTTCGCCTTCCATCAAGCCAGATTATGGTCAAATGTAAGCCTATATTTAAAAAGACATTAAGAGTAAATAAAAAAAAATGCTAACAAAGTAGCTTTCATCTGCGTAACTCACGTGAGTTATAACGTAAGAATATAAGAATAAGAACTTGACAATTTAATATAGCTTATAGTCTTTATCGATAAATGGGCTATCTAACACTAAAATAATTTTTAAAATCGAACTCGTAGTTCCTGTGATTAGCGCGTTCGAGCGAACTAACTCTTCAAGTTTATAATATACTAGCGACCCAACCCGGCTTCACACTTGTAGACTTTTATAACCTATGTTACTAAGGGATAACATAGCATTCTAATGGTGAAAGAATTATCAAAATCCGTTCAGTAGTTTTTGAGTTTATTCGAAACAAAGATACAAAAATACAAACTTTTCCTCTTGATATATATGTTACGGCTAATAGCCGAAGTGCGGCTACACCTAGTTTTAGCCGGCTACAACTAGGTGCAGTCGGCCACATACGTTTATAAGTCCCTGTTCGACTCCATTGGTTTAGGTTTAGGTTATTTTTTTTTAACCACCCCAACACCTTTTTTCCCTTGCATAGGTATTGTTTAATTTAGAGTTAACTTAGAGGAACTTATAGGAACTTATTAAGGTTGACCTAAGTTTAACTGCAAGTTGTCGGCTGCAACTAGTTGTAGCCGGCTAAAACTAGGTGTAGCCGCACTTCGGCTATTAGCCGTAACATATATATATAATATAATAAAACAGTAAAAAAACTGTCTCTGTCTCTAACTCTAAGAGCCTAGCTACACTACAACACATATAGGAATGACGTCTTAGCAAAAGTTGTTCGGCCTGATGGGCATTTCCTTTTGACTTATAAAAATCAAATATCAGAAACACCTGATGTGGAAATCAAAGCTATCACTAATTTCACTATATAATTACAAAATAACATAAGCTGGGTGTACCTCCACGCGGTGACAGTTTAGGACAAAATGTTCCAGGAAAATTCGATGAATCAATGAAAATTTGACTATACTGGCCAAAACACCCATTTATTTTTTTAATTTATCCAATAAATATGGCTTCGGGCTTATGTTATTTGAGTGTTTAATTTTCTTTTCCATTCATCTTAGTGACACAGTAGCCTACCCGGCGCGGGTACGGTACCCTAACGCCCCCTTTGTTAGCAATCACTTCGATTTTAATTGATCAGTTATCTTCTTAAGAATAAAACTATAACCATGCCTAGAAAGACGTCAAATCTTTCCCAATGTTCCAAAGGAGCTAAAAGATTGCGAATCATAAGATCCCAAGAATGTACCGAAGTGCGTCAGGAGAGACTTGATGCTGTTCGAGAACATCAGGCTGCAACTCGCTCCGTGGAGACCTCTTCGGATCGCGAAGCACGTCTGCGTTCTCAGCGTATTTACGCATCTACATCCAGGTCTCTAGAGACCAGTGAAGAATATGATCCGCGACTGACTGCTGATCGTGAACGTCACGCATTGTCTCGCGAGTCGGAGACGTTCAGTGATAGAGAATTGCGCTTGAGTTCACAGCGTATCTACGCATCTGCTTGTAGGTCTCTCGAGACAAGTGCGGAACATGATGCGCGACTGTCCGCTGATCGTGAACGTCACGCATTGTCTCGCGAGTCGGAGACGTTCACGGATACAGAATCACGCTTGAGTTCTCAGCGTATTCGCACATCTACTAACAGGTCTTTAGTCTTCTGCTGATCGAGATTAACATACATTGTCCCGAACACACACACAACAAAATATTCATAATCCGTTAGAAAGTGAGAGAGAAAGAAATGCTGGAGTGCGGATGCGACATTCTCTGAACAGATGTCCCGGGCGATTCGTTCGATTCGCCCGGGACCGTTCGATTTTGAAATATTTTTTGCAATATAATTTTAGTACTTGTAAAAATATATATTTATCATTATTATCAGCCCGAGCAACATCCACTGTTAAAATGGGCCTCCTCCCGAAAGGGTTTTGCCATAGTTACCACGCTTTGCAGATGGGTTGGTGACCGCAATATTGTGTAGATACACAAGGAAACACTGCTGCCCGTTCCATGTAAAATGATCTTGTAAAAAAATAATTAAAACAATCGGTAACCAACGGATCAATTAGCATGCTTTCTAAGGCACGGAACGATGCCTCTCAACAAACCAGACCCGGAAATATACTCTTAGAATTTACACCAAGACGAGGTTAAAGTATTGTCCCATATTAATTTATTCATCATCATCAGCCCGTATAACGTCCACTGCTGAACATGGGCCTGCTCCCGAGGGAGGGTATTTGTCATAGTCACCACGCGTGGCAGGCGGGTTGGTGACCGCAGTAGAATATGTTGTACCACACAAGGAAACGCTGCTGCCCGTTCCTTGATATACGATTATTATAGATGATGCTATAATAATCGGGACCAACGGCTTAACGTGCTTTCCGAGGCACGGAGGGTAGTCCCTCAACCAACCAGACCCGGAAAGAAATCTTAGAATTATCATAAAGATTTCCTGTCCGGCGTGGGGATCGAACCCACGACCTCCGAGATTTAAAGCGAACTAAATACCGCTACGCTACGGAGGTTGTCATATATTATATATATTTATAAATTTATTCAGTTACATAATATTCTTAAACAATAGTATCTGCTTCAGCACTATACTTATAATCTAACGATAAAGGAAAGGTATATATTTTGCAAACACCGATATACACAGGACCCCATAACCACTAGCGAATTTGCAAAGGGAATATTGCCTCCGTGCCTCTGAATGCACGTTAAGCCGTTGGTCCCGCTTGTCACAATATCTGTGACAGTTGTATCAGGTAACGGACAGCGGCGTTTACCTTTGCACTGCGGTCACCAACCCGCCTGCTTTGTGTATACTCACGATAAATTCACAAAGGGATGTTATACTCTTAGGTTTTAATTCAATCATATCCGGGTATGCAAGATCCTACATACATATAAATTTTCACGCCTCTTTCCCATAAGGGTAGACAGAGATCTTCCTTCCACTTGCTACGATCTGGACATACCACTTTCGCGTTTTCTACATTCATTAATCTCCTCATATATGTCTTTCGGCTTAGGGTACTTTCAACCTGGCCTTTCTTAAGAACGTTCTCGATTTGAACGTTAAACGTTCGCCTTGGTCTTCCCCTCCCAATACTTCCGTTCACATTCGACCTATAAATGTTACTTGTTAGTCTCCTTTCATCAATTCTCTTTATATGTGCGAACCAATTGAGCATATCTTTCTCAATAAATATTCTAAACGCGAAAGTTTGTAGGAATGTATGGATGTATGTTTGTTACTCTTACACGAAAAAAATACTGAATGGCTTTTACTGAAAGTTTGCACGGGGATAGTTAATAAGCTCGATTAACATATAGGCTAAAATAATACATACTCACTCGGGTAGAGAAACGCGATTAAAACCGCAGGAAGCAGCTTGAAATAAATACATGTAGTGATAAATTAAATCTGTACTAAAAAGCTGATGAGTTTGTTTGCTAGAACGCTCTAATCTCAGGAACTGCTGGTCCGATTTAAAATACTATTTCAATGTTGGCTATAAGCTATTATTATTAATTATAGGCTAATTTGTTATGAAGTTTTCACGAGAACGGGAAGCTAGTATAAGTTGCTTCTAGCTCGCGGTTTCACTCGCATAGCTCCCGTTCCCGGGTTTCCGGGAACTTCATAATGAAATATGTTACTCCTGGATAACGTAGCTTTCTAATTATCACTGGCCCAGTAGTTCTAGTGCCTATTTAATGCTAACAAACAATCAAATGTTTCATCTTTATAATATTAGTAGGTATAGACGACAATCTGCTTGAACGCGCTAATCTCAAGACTACTACAGTGTTAGATAGCCCATTTATCGAGGAACGATATAGTCTATATATCATCAAGCTTATACCGAATATGTATCAAGTCGCAATATCGATTTGAAACAGCTGTTAGCCCAATGGCTAGGACGTTGGACTTGCGATCACGTGGTCGCCGCCGGTTCAATCGCCACCCATTGCACTACCGACGTAAACGCACTTGTAATACAAGTATTTTAGCTTAGTACGGGGGTTTAACAAGAATACTAGGAGCGTGTAAAAACTTTGCTAGTAATATTTAAAAAAAACAATGGGAGTGGAACAGCAATTAAGAATGTTTCAAAATCGGGGTTAGAACAGAGTTGATCCACGCGGACGAAGTCACGATACAAGCTAGTACTTTATACCATGTATTTAAATACATGTTGTTATTATTTTTTAATTAAAATCTTTCTGAAAACATCCATCATCCGTGTAGTATTCAAAAAACATTAAAAACAAACAAATGTTTATTACAAAAACCGGACGGGACTGAGTTAGACCGGATACGGCCGGTCAAAACTGGTGTTTTCCGGCAGCGGGCCAAAAGGGTTACAATATTATTATTATTTACTTCTAAGGGAATTAATTAAAGGGTTTGAATATATGATTTTTTTTATTTGAAATGGCCTCTTTTTTGTGTAGATAGGTATTTTTTAAGTATTTGTTATAATATTATATTATTCATGATACTTTAGCTCAAGGATTTAATCTTAGTCTGAGACTAAAGTAAAAAGTAATGACGGTCGAGCGCTGTGGAACAATGCTCTGAAGCGTTGACGCTGCGATAGATCGACTGACAAAGTAAGGTCTCGTATACGGAGACGCGGGGCGTCGCGCGTCGCGAGCGGCGTGCCGTCTCGCATCTAACTCGCACTCATACAACGCCATATGTTTGATTACAGTGCGGATCGCCCCGCACATTGCGTCGTGCGTCGCCCCGCGTCTCTGTCAACGAGGCCTAAGACCTAAGTGCGTAAGCTGTGTATGTACACGACAAGGCAGAGATTTATCAGCTTCAGTGCGTTCCTCGTAACGCTCCGTCGCGTTGTTAGTTTTTTTTAATTGTTTAGCAGTCTTATATTATTCTTGTTAACCCCTCTTGCTAAGCGAAAATGCCGATGTTACGAGTGGGTTCATGTCTTAAGTGCAATGGGTGGGGATCGTAACGGCAACCACAAGATCACAAGCCCGACGCCGGCTTAGAATAGACCACTACATGTCTTCCCATGGATGTCGTAAGAGGAAACTAAGGGGCAAACAACTGATGGATGGGCAACAGCATTTATTAGCTCAAACATACTCACCATCTTTTTGTGATCACCAATCCACCTGTCAAGCGTGGTTATTATGGCAATATCCCTCATCATATATCCCACAACAATCCTAGTTACCCAAGGTCTGTTAAGAGGAGACCCATGTTCAGCAGTGAACTAAAACGTGCTGATACACAAATGGTAGCTTTAGTTGGGTCGTGGGTTCGATTGCCATCTGGGATAATTATTTTTCTGAACCATAGATAGGTTTTTCGGAATCGGTGAATTTCTGTGCTTTCTTTTTTTTTAATTCTGTATTTTTAGAGTACCTCGCAATACAGAGATTTAAACGTTATAATGTCCCGGAAAAAAACCTTTAAGTTCTTACATTGAATCTTCTCGGACCATTTAATTAGGAGTTCTGCTCGCCTTTATGCCCGGTGAAGTAGCAAAAGCCTCGTGGCTAACTAAATAAACCTCGTGGCCTGTTTGAATAAGAATACCTTTACAACTCTTTAACTAAATACTAGTTTTATACACATATAAAGTTTATTTTTTGAGATTAAACAATACAATTCAACAATTTAAAATGTAACATCCAACTCCCGAAAAACATTTTTTACAATACCACTTTAATTTCCCAACTGGCTATTAAAGCTTAATAGTTCGCATGGAAATATGTACATTAGTCCAGTGTTGCCACTTTATGTTGCCAAGTGATTGTGGCAGCCTTATTTAGTGGGCAACACTGACCCAATTAAGAATGTGATTTAATGAGCATATAAAAATAGTTTCTCATTCGCTTTAATGTTGTAGTTCGAGGATTTAGTTACACTATTATGTAATTACAACTTTATGGTATGGTATGTTTATGGCTTGCTTACAGCTTGCACTTTTTTACCTGCGTAGCTCCCGTTCCCATGGCAATTTCATAATCAAAAATAGCCTGTGTCATCTTGGGATAGTGTAGCTTCCCAACGGTGAAAGTTTTCTTCAAATAGGTCAAGTAGTCTTTCCTCTTTATAAAATTACTAATGACATTAATATTGGCGTATAACGTCCTCTGCTGAATGCCTTGTCGTATTCTTCACGCTTGGCAGTCGGGTTATGTTGCTCATTCATTGGTATACGCTTGTTATAGAAGATATTATAACAATCGGAACCAAAAGCTTAACATGCTCTCCGAGGCACGGGGAGTAGGTATTTCCTACGGAGAAAAGAAATCTTAGAATTTACACAAAGTTGCTTCCCCTCGAAGACCTCTAGTCACATCCACTCTTCATTTACTCTTAGCTCCAGTGACATCTAGAGCTGTGGTCGTAATCCCGTAAGGGTGCCCTCAGGTGTATGTCTTTTCATACCTTAAGTATTGTATGATAATTATTGTTTACGTAGCAAAAAAATGTTATAGTAATAACTGTAATAAAAAGCAGGACAGACAGATGACAAAATATGTAAATTACTAATATACATTTTCTTTGTGATATTAATTAGTTGTAGCTTGTGATTTTTGTGATTATGACAAGAAAAATTGTATGTAAATACTCAAGTGCTGAATAAATTTCATTATTATATGAAGTAAGTATCTAAATAACTATAAATACAACCTCATTTTCAATTTCCTAGGTTTTTCAAACTATAATATCGAAACTTCCGAAATCACGTTTTATTCTTTAATATCGTTCGCTAATCGAAGTCTTGGATTTGGCACTCTCCGGCCATAACCGTTCCAACCGATCCCAAATGGGCCAAACCGGCTTAAGCCGTGTCTGTATTGACTTTAATAGGTGAGAATAGAATGTATGACGGATTAAATATATAGATATATTGCTACTATTCTGTTTAATAATCTAGATTTGAGAAAAAAATGTGTATTGAATATTTTTTAATAATTTTTGTCATTTCTTATTGTGAGGAAGTCTGTCTGTCTCGGGAGGAAGCCTATTTTTAACATTGGACGTTATACGGGCTGGTGTTGATGTTTTTTTTTGTATTAAAAAGATTACCAGCAGAGTTTTGCAATCTACTAGTTTTCTTGTTAACCCCTCGTGCTAAGCTTAAAATGCTTGTATTACGAGCGGGTTCACGGCGGTAGTGCAATGGGTGGAAATCGAACCGGCGACCACAAGATCACAAGTCCGGCGCTCTAGCCATAGGGGCTACGGTCGCTTCAATGATGATGATTCACTTTTATTAAATAGATTACTACTGGACGTGGTAACTCTGAGAAGAAATAATGAAATAATGAAATAATGAATTTATTCAGCACTTAGGTATTTACATACACTTGTACTTGTCAAAATCACAATAACAAAGAAATATAATTAATAGGTTATTATTCTTATTCTATGAATAGAACTACTTAGGTAACTCTAACTAGCAAGTGCAACCTGTGAGTGCTGCTAATTGTAGGACATTACAGACAATTTACTCCGTCTGTCCGTGTGTCATTAATTCCTCTACTCATAATTAGTTAATATTTACATTAAAAAAAATTTGAAAGCATACAATTAAGTGACACACACTTGGGGGCACCCTTATGGGGTTAGGACCACAACCCAGAGGTGCCACTGATATTAAAGTCAGATTTGTGGATATAAGAGGAAGTGATCGCTGGCACGGCCTACAGGCGCTGGATCACAGGGCAGGGGTAGGGGTACAACGCGGTCCTCGCCGGCGAGAATCCTACCCTAGCTAACCTGCAACCTTTCACTAGCTACCTAGGTGGACGACCCGGAGAAGAAAGGGAGAAAGAAACTCCGGGATTTTTTTTTTCGTCATCTTTTTTATCACAGTGTGTCCATTTTTTTTTAAATATATGTTTTCTTTACAATATTTCATTTAAAGTATAATATGAAGCATGTGCGCTAATGCAGGCTCTAGACGTTTTCATAGATATAGCTAGATAGTGATTAAAAATCCTCAAGCAAAAAGCAAGCAAAAGCCTCATAAACCTCTAGCACTTGAAAACGGAGGGCGCATCCACACACATTACCAAAGAACAAGCCATGTGAGAAAATTATCGTCTTAAGCGGTAACTCACACTAATGTTTTAACAACCATCTCAAATACAACCACCAGCAAGCCGACCAGCCACCGCAAGCAGCACCCGTTCACGAGTATGACGTGTGAGCACACAGCCATCGTCTCCCTCGCCATATTAGAGGGAAGGAGGCGACCCGACTCACATCGCCACCGCAAGCAATGACAAACAATGGGAGCATGACGAGCACACTGATAGCAACATTTGAGGAATCACGTTTAAAAGGAGAGGCAAAAGTTAGACTCAGCATAGCATGTTCCGAAGTACATCAGAGTATACAATAATAACATTGGCAATAAAATAATAAAAAATACAAAACATCCAATAATGTAAGTTTGCGTGTGTTACACCGCTAGCACCATGCAGTTTTATCATTAATATATTCATTTATTGTGTAATAACCTTTTTTCATTAAGGTAGTCTTTACATGAGTTTTAAATTTATTGAGTGGTAACTCTTGCACTAATTCCGGTAGTTTGTTATACATACGCAAACTAAGCCCTACAAACGAAGAATGGACTCTCTGCAGACGGTGGTAATCAGCACACAATTTGTGTTTATTTCTTGTATTTTTTGTGTGCATGTCGCTTCTCTTTTGATATTGATTTAAATTTTGTCTAATATGAATTAAATTTTCATAAATGTATTGAGAAGCAACCGTTACTATATTAATATTTTTAAACAAATCTCTTAGGGAAGTTCGGGCAATTAGTTGGTAAATAGATCGAATCGCCCGTTTCTGTAAAATAAATATACTTTGGATATCGGCAGATTTGCCCCAAAGTAGAATTCCATATGATAAAATGCTGTGGAAATAACTAAAATAGACCATACGTGCAGTTTCTACGTTGGTCAGTTGTCTAACTTTCCTAACAGCGTAAGCAGCAGAGGTCAACTTTTTGGCCAAGTTCGACACATGAGCATTCCATTTTAAATGTGTATCCAGCGTTATACCTAAGAACACTGTGGAGCTAACAGTTTCCAGCACTTCATTATTGAGAATTAAATTAGGTCCAGTATTTTTCACATTGGGCGTAGTGAATTTTATACATTTAGTTTTTTTTGCGTTTAGCACCAAGTTATTTACAGTAAACCAATGAGTTATATGTGTGAGTGCACAATTAATAAAATCGAAATCGTCAATATTACGTTTCACTTTAAAAATAAGTGAAGTGTCGTCAGCAAAGAGTACAACATCACACAATTTCTCCAAATAATACGGCAAATCATTAATATATACCAGGAATAAAAAAGGACCCAGAATGGAACCTTGTGGCACACCTAACTTAACAGGTAAGGATTCCGAGACTACACCACCTACATCAACGCACTGAACTCTCCGAGAAAGGTATGAAGACATCATATCCAGTGCATCGTCCTTAATACCATAGTGACGTAATTTTAATAAGAGCGAGTCGTGCCGAACGCAATCGAAGGCCTTTGAAAGATCACAGAATACACCGATGGCATTTTGCGACTGCTCCCACGCATCATATATAGATTTAATAAGAGCGACTCCAGCATCTAAAGTTGAGCGACCTTTAGTAAAACCAAACTGATTCGCGTGCAAGAGATTTTTAAAATTGAAATGCTTGAGGAGCTGATTAAGTATTATTTTTTCAAAGATTTTACTAAACACTGGTAATATTGAGATTGGTCTATAATTGGCTGGGTCGTCTTTCGAACCTGATTTCAATAAGGGTATGATTTTACTGTACTTCATTTTGTCAGGAAATGTACCAGTATCTACACATTCATTAAAAATAATCATTAGATAAGGCGCTACTATATCAATTATTTCTTTCAGGATTTTAACTGAAATACCCCATAAATCACCTGTATTTTTTGAATCAAAAGCCTTGACTACGTTTATCACTTCCGTTACAGTAACATGCTTGAATTTGAATAAAGAATTACATCCCGGTACGCTACTGCATAAAAGTAGCTCAGCCTCACTGGCTGATGAATTTAAAGAACGCGTAGTGGCTATTGGTATGTCAGAGAAAAAAATATTAAATGCATGAGCCACGTCAGATTTATTACTAGTAAGTTTATTATCGACCTTTATTTCTAACAGATTATCCCGGTTAAAAGTCTTGCCACTTTCTTTATTTATTATTCCCCAGGTGGTTTTTATTTTGTTACTGGAGTTTTCTATCTTATGTCTAATATGATTGGCTCTAGCAATGCTACAAACTATTTTAAAAGTTTTAGAATACTTTCTTACATGCTCTAAAAAGTCATCATCGGATCTATACATTTTCATGCCATAAAGCTCATACAATCTAGATCGACTCTTATATATTCCTGGAGTAGCCCATTCATTAAATTTACAGTGAACTTTACTATTATAAGTTTTAGTTTTAAAATTACTTCTAAATTCGGTCTCTACAATGTTAAAAACGGCTCCATAGTTACTATCCGGATTCTGCTTAACTAACAAAGAAGGATTTAACTTTGACATAATATTTTCCTTAAAGCGATTAATTCGACTAGCAGTGATAGGGCGGCACGTTATTTTTGACGTTGTTTTGTCTTCTGTGCTTGGAAAGACTGCCAACTGTCCACAGTGATCAGATGTTAGATTATATAAAATCTGCGTATTTATCGTTTGACAGTTTGAAAATATGTTGTCAAGACAAGTGGACGAGTGTGAAGTTATCCTAGTGGGTTCATAAAAAAGATGTTTTAAATTAAAAGAATTAAATAGATTAAGGAGTCTCCCACTAGTAGACGAGGCTTCAAGAATATTAACATTAAAGTCTCCACACACTATTATCCCCTTACCTGAACAATTTAACCTCGTGAGGGCATCTTCTACAACAGATTCATATAAATCAAAGTTACCTAAAGGTGGACGGTACACACATATAACTACATGATGCTGCAGTTCCACACAAGACAACTCGGCATTCCGCTCAATGGACAGATTTACAATATCATGTCTTGATTTACATTTTATGTGAGATGATACAATAATTAGTGAGCCACCATGAATGGCTTGTTTTCTCACAAAAGCACTCTGTACTGTGTACTTATCATTGTTAATGAAACATAACTGAAAATCTTTTAACCAATGTTCAGTAAGACATAAAACATGAACATTAAAGTTTTCTAAAAATTAACCTAACTCTAATTCTTTGCCAGAAAGACCCTGCATGTTCTGATGTACAATATTTAAATCATGCAGGCCTTCTGTTGTCCTTAAATCTAGTTTAAAATATTTAAGTTAGTAGAAATACTAACATCTAATTCAGTGTTACACTGAAACAAATCAGACTTGTCTGAATCTTCCTTTAAAAAACTCTCTGAAATTAGAGTAGTCAATGTGCTACTCTGTGATAATCTATGATTATCTGTGTCAGTAAAAAAATTAAATGCTAACATATTAGCAAGTTGTTTTTTCGTAAAATAGGGTAGGTACAATGTACCATTTGTCAAATTAAAATTATGTGAAATAATACTATTTATGTCAAAATAATCAAGGAACTCATTACAATTACAGATATTGTACAATAACATATTTAAGTCATAAATATGTTTACTTTGTTCCTTCGTCAAATTATTACAATAAGGTAGTGAACATAATATAAATTGACTGTTATATTTACCGTTATAGTATTTGATCTTATTAATTAATTTTAGAATATGATTCCTATTAACAGTCAAACTGTCACCATACAATATAATGAATCTGTTGTATTCATTATGTTCACAAACTGAATCAATTTTTGAAACTAAATTACTAAAATTAACTCCGGGTAAGCAAACATTAAGTATAGACTGACGGGACTGATGACTTACAAATCTACCAAGATTCCTACCTAATGCATCAGACAGAATACAAGTTTTAGTAGGAATACATTTAGTGTTTTCACTCCCTGTACTGCTAGAACACTTCAGTAAACTATTATTTTTAATTTCACATTCAATCTCTGCTGAAGTTGAATTAATATAGGGCAGAGTGTGTTCTTGGCAAGAAAACTGTGAGGGATCTGATAAAGAAACATTATTTTTCTCACAATTAAATGGTTTTAATTTAAGGAGCTCATTAGCAGCAAGTATGTGCTCCTTAATTTGACATTGTGAGTCATCATATTTTTTAGATAATGTGTTGAGCTGTTTAGTTAGTTCAGATATTTTTAATTTTAAAGTTCTTTAAGATTTTAAGATATTTTTAGTTTTAATTTTAAAGTTTAGAACTCGCAACAGACTCAGAGGAATGCTTTTTTTTAATAAATGTTTTGGTTACAATTGTTAATAAAGTAGTATTGTTTCAGGTTAATAAACAGATTTCAAATCCGCCTTCAAGTAATTTATCTCGTACAAGCGGTAGTTTGCAGAAACATAATTCTGCAAACTACCGCTAGGAAATGGGTCGCGTAGTTTTTCTACATCGGGTGTATTGTGTTTTTGATTTACTTATCACTTTTGTCCAACTTTTCTGCTTGAACAAAGAGATTTTCTAATTTAGTGCACTTAATGCAAAAACTTCAAATTTATTTATTTGTTTATAAATTTTGTGTGAAGTATTATCTATTGTATAAGGCAGATATGTCATTTGAGAGTGTTATGAGTTTAAAATAATTGACATTATATGACCATCATCAGCTCGTATAACGTCCACTGCTGAACATGGGCCTCGTCTCGGGGCGGGGGGGTATTTTCCATAGTCACCACGCTTGGCATGCGGATTTGTGACGGCAGTATTATGTTGTACACAAGGAAACGCTGCTGCATGTTGCATGATATACGTTTATTATAAATAATGTTATAATAATCGGGAGCAAAGGCTTAATGTGCTTGCCGAGGCACGGAAGGTATGTAGTCCGTCAACCAACCAGAACCGGAAAGAAATCTTAGAATTTACACAAAGATTTCCTGAACGAACCCACTACCTCCGAGATTTAAAGCGAGCTAAATACCGCTACGTTATGGAGGTAGCCTCCTTATATACAGAACTCCAATCTACTTTACTGTTGCTCCCACCAGACTAGGTATTTCAACCGGATCTAACCTGCATAGAAACCAGGTGAACTTATCTTAGTTCAGTCACATTGCTATGCTGTTCGATCCGAATGAATATTTATAACGGCATGGACAGTTGGAGCCTCCGACTGAACAACTACGTTAGTCAACGAAATTCTACTTGTTTTGAACACAATATTGAGTATACGAAATACTAGATTTATAACGTGATTTTTTTAGTAATTGCTCAGTGTAATGATTTATTTTTGGTAGTACAATCGATAGATAGATAGATAGATAAACTCTTTATTGTACACTTTCACAAAGAGAAAAATACAGAAATCGACTTAAAACTAAGCTTAAAATTAGATGGGTACAATTGGCGGTCTTATCACAAAATGTAATCTTTTTCAGGCAACCGAGGTAGGAAACATACAAAGCAGTTTAAAAGAGGGGTAGTTTAGTGTACTGGATTACATTAATTATAGTACCCATGGGTACTTGGGAGAAGTTATATACAATTATACTGTTGTATATACTTTATCATCATCATCATCATCAGCCCGTATAACGTCAACTATGGCAAATAGCCTCCCTCTAGTAGGGAGGGTATTTGCCATAGTCACCACGCTTCGATCGAACTCACGCCCTTGGAGATTTAAAGCGAACCTAATACCGTTACGCTACAGAAGTTGTCACTGTATATTTTATCAATTGTATTATAATTAAATAATATTTAAATAACATCAAAATTATGTTAGTGGTGCCCGTAAGAAGATTATTTAGTATTGTTATTTGTTAGACACTAGAGATCATTTTGTCATGTGCATTTATCATTCTAATCTCTTTAAGTTCACATTTTTTTGAAAAAAAAAACTCAATTAGTATATCTATTTCAATATTTGAAAGTTACGTTTTGTTAAAAAACCTCAAATAATCTAAATCATAATCATAAAAAAATCTTGCATCAAAGAAATTTTACTTCAGAAATTAGCGATACAAACTAAATAGTTTAAACGTAAAACGACGCACCAAAAACAAAGTAAACAAAATCACCTTGGCATGAGTAACAGTAAAAATGTCTAGGCAAAGCCTACTCAAAATGTTATAAATAATAATTTACTAGCAAGGTGGCATAGTGAGAATAAATTTCAACTATTTGCCTAGTTATTTCATAGTACAACTATAATAATTGTGACTCTACTGATAACGAGTTAATTAACATCAATCACACACACCTTGGCCTGGAGAAAAAGCGTGGGAATTAACATGACGCCTGTTTCAAGTGACGTTTGCTCAGAGTACTGGATAAGTATGATATGTCTATTTAATTTTAACGATCGGTTGGGATCCCCTGTAGCCAAATGGTCTAGGAATGAACTATCCCTTAGATGCAGGTTCGAATCCTACCTTTTTCAATAAGTAAGGCGGAAACATATTATTAAAGCGCCACGCCACCCGACGACACGCCACGCGTGTTGAGTCGAATCAAATGTATTGTTTTCTATAGACCAGAAACTCACTATGAACACCCGACACGACGCCACACGCGTACTGATTTACAGGCGTTGACACGTGGCGTGGCGTTTTAATAATGTGTTTTCGCCTTTATCGCTGGTCCAACGAAACAATTTATAAAAAGCATCAACCTAAATAAAGAAAAGTACTATTCATACCAAACTGTGACGGAAACGCCGCCATTTTGCAGTTTATCCGTAATTATGGCGCCAACAGCTTTAAACTTTGTCCTAATTGGGACAAAACTGTAACAATTAAGCTTATTGCAGCCAAATAGCTTCATTTCCGAGGTAATGTGATCACTGTTTAGTTCAAAGTGGTGACTGAATTAGCTTGAAGGAAATTAAGGATTTTTTTAGCTAAATATCACGGCCTTTGTTTCATTGAGATGAATTGTTGCATACACGTAAAGTTTGAAATGATGCAAATAACAACTTTATGAACCCGTTTACGTCCACTGCTGAACATGGGCCTCCTCTTTAACTTGTATTGGAAAGCCAGGGTCGTTGTGGGATTCGAACCCAGAACACGGTCTTATAACCAACCAGTGTAACCAACCAATTCCCTTTGGCGATGCAGTCAATAATCACAAAACGTAATTTTGTTTAGACACTTCTCAGAAAAAAAACTTTTTTCCCATCAAATTTAATTACAAATTGACATGAAACAATATTATTTACATAATTAAGTAAATATTGTCAAAAAACTGTCATTGGTTTTTTCTTTTTATTTTTTATTTCACATAAGTTCTCATATGAAAAATACTTGGTCTTATCTGCCCAATAGGTAATGTTATCATATATAATTGAGTTAATATATCTTAATGAAATCAAATTAATAGCTATGAATGGTTTGAATCTAAATCAGAAGCAAGTTTTGATTTATCATTTTTGCAGTTCATTGTACACCGAAGGTCACGGGAATAATTAATAATATGATAACGACCTTTTAGTTTATGACCTAAAATAATTAATTTTTATTTTCAGTCTGCTTTCATTATAAGCACCCTACAGTTAAAAAAAATGATTAAAAATAATTTTATGCATATCTTTCAAAAAAAGGTTGCAAATTTTTTATCTAAATTAAGTGGCTCTTTTGTTAAATAAAACACATATTAAAATGTTATATTAATTGCATGTTACTGAACGTCGCTTTTAAAATTACAGTTTTATTTAACGTGTGGTTGTCGGCTAAGAATAGAACACCCTATGTTTTCTCACACCCATGGAGATACGTAGATAGAAAATCGTGGATAGACGCGATCACCAATCCTTTTGGCAATATCACTTAATAACCCTGGCTTGCCAAGGTCTGTTAAGAGGAGGTTGTAGACGTAAACGAAAAAACAAAATAAACGTATTGAACTGAGGAAAACAATTATTAATCAATGATTATTTCGCATTCCTGTTACCAAAAGCACATACAATTATAATTAAAGTTTTACATTAATTTCTAAATGATAATGTATAAATATAAAAATTAATCCCTATTTCCCTTGGTCGTCACGCGTGAACGGATGAACAATTGCAGTAATTATTTTTTCTTGTGTTTATTATTGCCAGTAAAAGATTCATATTAGAGAAAAAAATAATAAAGTTAAGCTGAACATTTATAAAAACATATAAATTTCAAGAAAACTTAAATGCGACATTTTTTTTGAAATTTACTTTGCTGTCAGTTATTAGAAATAAATTTTAACGATTTACACAAAGCCACATTCTTTATTAGTGTAATAGGCTGTATTTTACGACGATTTCCCACGGGAACGGGGTCTACGCGGGTTAAACCGCGCGCTCAAAGCTAGTAAAGATTATAATAATTTGTTATAGGTAAATTTGGTCTAGTAGAGTAAATTGATCACGTAGCGTAGTATATTATTCGTAGCCGCTATGCCGTAGACAGCTTGGTGCTACGCCGTAGCGTGAAAGTTACAATGAACTCTTGTTAGTTAATATAAACCAATAATACAGATGAAGGGTTTGTTTGTCTGTACGTGTAAGGCACTTCTAGTTCGACTGGAGTTTTGTGGAAGATAGTACATTTATTCAGTACTGTTAAATACAAGAAACACAGTTGATTCAGTATTAACGACATTTGCTTTTGACACCTGGTGTTTTTGGTTCGATTCCTACACGGGGCAAAATTTTCGGCATATGTGTGAACTACTTCAGCACGGCCAAGAGTAACCAGACCAAGAAAGAAATTTTTGATATTACACAAAGATTTTTTTGTCTGGAGCGGTAATCGAACCCGACCTCCGAGATATAAGCCACGCCTTATACCACTCTACCACGGACTTTTTTTAGAAAAGATTACTATTCCTTACTAGTATTGTGCACACTTTTTCGAAGGTCAAATAAAATAAAATAAAGTTTTGGGCACTGTGTCGCGGATGACTGTACAAACATTTAATTCACCGACCCACTGCACATCCAGACTTAGAACAACTATCTGTGGTTCAAACAAATAATTGTTTCAGGGAATCGAACCCAGAATGTCTCAAACGGCAACTACCGTACCTACTGAACCACTGGTACAGTCAAAGTGTCACTAAAACTCATAATATATTACTAGACTTAAATATTCATTTACGTTGTCCTTTCAATTCATACAATTTAAAATAAAAAATAGTAAAAAAAAATATCGAAACCAATTCAAACAACTTTCTTCCATATTTAATCACATAAGTCTAGACTTGTTCATTAGGACGTAAGGTTAAAAAAACATACCAATTTCAACCTTATATTTTAATCGATAAGGTCTATATAAAACGCTCCAATAAATTTGCTAACAGCAGGACATACGTTACATTATCATCGTTAATTATGTAAAGGAATTTGATACTAAAACTGATGTCAATATAGTTCAAATTAAAATTACATTGAATTTTAGCGAGTGAAGGATTAGTTAAAGTTGTTTTGTGATTTTAAACTGTAGTTCTTGGGAATTAAGGTAGAATTTTTAATAGGGTAATATTTGATGATATGGGTAGAATTAATTGAATTCATAATGACATTGAAATGTCCCTGCTATTATGTAATCGTTGAATGAGGTGCAATTTTATTTTTTATTTTGCTCGACCACTTTGTAAGGTTTTTGTGTTTATGAAGTATAAAACACTAGTTGTCTATATACATATATATGTTCAAATAAAAAACGACTTAACTAAATCTATATTAATATATTTAATATATCAAGCTAAAGAGTTTGTTTGTTTGCTTGAACGATCTAATCTCAGGAACTACTGGACCAATCTAAAAAAATCTTTCACCATAAGAAAGCTTAATTATTCAGGAGTAAACTAGACTATATAGAGATGTTCCTACGAAAACGGGTACTACGCGAGTAAAACCGCGCGCAAAAAGCTATTCACTACATGTCCATAATATGTATGCTTAGATCTTTAAAATAATAAATCTATCGCTTCCTCTTCTCTTCTAACTTGCCGTGCCCGAAAGGGTCCATACTTTGTGTTAGTTTTGACTTTGTAACAACTTATTATACATATGGAGTGCAATCAAATAATGTGAAAAGAAATAAAACTACGCAACGGATTTTGATGCGGTTTTTTTAATATACAGATTGACTCAAGAGGAAGGTTTATATGTATTATACATCAGCATTACATCCGAGCAACGCTGAAAGCTAGTAACATATCAGAACGTTAAAAATGACATATCACAATAGAAAACACAAGCTTACAGAACATTTTAAAACAGAAGTGCAAGCTTAATATCGTGTCAGAACTCGAGGCAAAGACAATAGACTATATTTTTCTTTTATAAAACAACTAAGATGTATTGCTAGTCATTTCACACAATGGCTGGAGCGAGCATTATGAACAATAAAGCTTGTGACCTGCATAGTCTATGTGTGTGTTGTTAACACACTATACGTATATAATATGTATGTGTGTGTGATATTACATATGTTTTATACGAGTAGGTACATCTTTCGTTAATGGTTGTGGTTAATATAGTGGCATTTCTTCCTCAGACCCTTTTTAGCTTCGAACATCATGGGTTTAAACTACACACCGGACAGGAAGTTTTTATGTAGATGTTTATAATGTTTTGCTTGGTTGAGGGACTATCTTCCGTGCCTCAGCAAGCACGTTGAGTCGTTGGTAACGATTGTTATAATCATCGATAACAATTGTCTACCAAGGAACGGGCTGTACTTTCTTGTATGTCACAACATGATATTGCGGTTACCAATTTGCCTGCCATGCGTGGTAATTATAGCATAAACCCTCCCTCGGGAGAAGGCCCATGTTCAATAGAGACCGTTATATGTGTACATGATATTCCTTTTGTTTTGGTTTCATGAAACACTTTTACGACTTGGCACTTGTAGATTTTGTCATAATCTTCTAATTACGGTGACTAATTTAAATAAGTAGGTATTTTTTTGGTCAAGACACCACGGTGTTGTTCATACCCGTGCTATTAGTACATACTATGTAAAACTCGCTTTATAGCTAACTTATATACAACTCTCAGGTGCAAGCTCAAATCCTGCCGTGAAACTTAATTTATTCATTAAGTATGTGCAAAATCTCCTTTTTTTTCAAGACCACTCCTGCACTAAGGAAATGGAAACCCTGTATCGTGGGGACTTTATGATCACTCAACTTTCAGACACAACGTACACCCAGACTCAAACAACTATCTGTGGTTCACACAAACAATTCCTGGGTGGGAATTGAACTGAAAACACCATGTCACCGGTCTCCGGTGTAGCCCAAACATTGTCATAAAGTGATCACAAGAAGTTTAGTAGTTGACGCGGTTTTTTTAATAGATAAGTTGGGAGGAAGGTTTGTATATATGTATATATTACTGATGTATTGCACCCGTGCGAAGCCAGGGCAGGTCGATAGTACCATATAAAACATTGTTATAAAATGTTCTAAACACAAAATAAAGTTTCAAATTGAGATTAATAAATTTTGGCCACCAGCATGACTCGTACCCTAGGTTTAGCCCTTAATGCGTTAACGTAAATACGGGCGGTGTCATCGTTTAAATATTTAATACCAAATGCAACTTTGGAGTATGAGGCACTAAAGTTCCCCTTAGAGACGTGTTATAAAAGAGATTAATAATGTCAATGATCGGTAGGCTTCCACCATAGCCGAAACGGTTAATTCAGTAGGGGCTAAACCTAAGGTTGGAGTCATGCCAGGGGTCAAAATGTATTTCTCAATTTGAAATTTAGTAAGTGGTATACTGTTTCGTCAAAAATTTACAAAATATAGTTTTTAAAAGAACATAATAGAAAGTTTTCAAAGGATTTGTAGTAGTATAACAAAATCTTACCGTTCTCTCATAGGTCCTGGCTCCGGTCTATCAATGGTGCTTGTAGCTGTGATGGAGTAGACGTAGAGCCTCTGTTCTGACTTGTACCACTTGATGCTGTGCATCTGGCCACAGGAGCGGCTGTCGATGCGGCATGGTAAGCGGGTGTTGGTTCCCACTATTGCAGAGGATTCCCCTGGGAAATAAGAAAAATGAGTATTAAAATACATTAAAATTATGTTTTGCGTGTGGTTTCCGGCTTAGAGTAGACCACCCCATCTTCCCATGGGTGTCGTAAGACGCGACTAAGGGACAAACAGCTGATGAATGGGCAGTAGCATCTATAAGCTCAAGATTACTGCGATCGTCAAAACGCCTGCCAAGCGTGGTGATTTTTGCAATATCCCTTAACAACCATGGCTTGCCAAGGTCTGTTAAGAGGAGGCCCAAGTTCAGCAGTGGACGTAAATGGGCTGTTGAGGCGAAGTGAAAAGTATAGAGATTTGTATAGATTAGTCTTTGTACTGTATGTAATTGAAATGAGAATGTGCTATACTTATAATAAACTAGATTTCCACGCATGGTTTCACCCTAGTTTATTCTGTTACCGTTAGAAGTTCATGATTAAATATTGCTTACAGCTTTCATCGATAAATGAGCTATTTTATTTATTTAAATTTTAGCACACAATAAGAAACGACATGCCAAGGTGGACTTAGCCCATTTACTCCTACTGGGTGTTATAACGCCACGAAATATTACTATTATTATTAACATGTAATGAAGCCCATAACTTCATTATTTGTTAAATCCTTTTTTTACTACCATAGAGTGTTATTATTTGATTTAAATTATTTTAAAAACCTAATCGTCATTATAATAGATCTTTTCAATTATCTTAATAAATATAAAATAGACTTTGATAAAATATTGTAAATAGTAGCTTTAAATGTTGTTTCATTATTTCAGGGCCCCGAGTCTACTATCGTCATCGCGTTTTCATGAACTGTCATTGACAGTTCAATAGTCGGTTTTTTTCCTATTTGGTAATCTACTAATCCAAATGACGTCATCAATCGTGTCACTGTAACGCCACGACGACATTACGCTTAATTTGGTAATCTACTGCACCGTGGACTCAGCATGGTCACATAAATCGGTAGTCTACTATTGTTTTGACAGTTATTTTGACAGTATTTTAATCATTGTGGTACGATGCTGCAACTACACATATTTTGGTAATAGTACTTCAAAGTGATGTGTATATTAGTGCAAAATTATCTATTTTTAAGATCTATATCATTACAGTGAATCATATTCTGCAATTGTCGAATACACTTTATGTCCTCAAACGTGAAAATCAGCCCAGAAGGGTGCAGAAGAGCCCGTTTTGTATTAAGAAACATAGATCCCTGATTCGATATTGTTTTTCAAATTTTGCTCGGAAAAATATTATTAAAAGGCAATTGGAAGATCACTCATCACATTCAACGATCACAAATAAAATGACGGCATACCTACCTATCGGTGGAAATGAAGGTAAGAAAACAACAATATTTATTACTAGTATTTCTCTACTAGATTCACCCACGTAGCTTGCTTTGCCATGGGCAGATTTCCATATAGGTAGATAAAATAGCCTAGGTTAGTAACAAATATTTAGTTAATTTAGTTTTAATCCATTAAAGACCATATACAAACATACCTAGGTACCCTTTTGCCAATTACCAACAATAGAATCTTTACTGTTACCAACATCAGTAGACCTACTCAGGTACCTCTTTAGGTGATTGATTTTTATTAGAGGCATGAGGCTCATAGTGACTATGTAGGGATTGGTATTGGTACACTTGTATTTCTGTTGGATATTCTCATAACATTTTAATAACCTATTATTTGTTGGATGAAGTTGCTTTCATTCATTTACTTTAAGTCCAAATAACACTCCTTGTTTAACTGTGCTACTTATGTAAACTTACTAAAAAGATAACTTTTTTCAGGTTCTACCCATATACTCACAAATAAAGTCACTGAATTGATACCTGCATGTACCTACCTATTATCATATAATGAAAAGTGATACCTAATATTAAGGAAATATATGAAACAGCAAGGAAATGCACTTAATGTTATGATTGTAAGTAAATTTTACACTGTTTTGTACATAGGTATACATTACCATACCATAGGCATTACCTTAAATTTGTTATTAAACTAGTTGCTTACTGTTTAAATAAGTTATAAGACTAAGAAGTTAGATAATTATCATAGGAAGTAAATATTGCTTGGGAACAATATGTTCTGATACGATAGGTTTTTTTGTACCTGTCAGCTAATGGGTGAGAAATAAAGAACTAAAAATATAAACTCACTTCATTTATATTTAGTTATTTTATGTGTACCTAATATATAACTGAAGTTATTGTTTTATTTTAGGGTGGCAGTGAATATTCTTGAAGATTATTTTAATGGCCCACTTCACACCATGAATGAAGCAGCTTACTATTGTTATTATAAGAAGCATATAGCATATATTCACATGAGGGTTGACTATAATTTATGTGTGTTGTATTGTGCATTGACCTTACTTGAAATTATCAATTAATAAATCATACAAATACATGTGATTTATTAATTAATTACATTCTGTTTAGAATTAAAATAAATAATGTAAATAGTAAAGGGTATCAATAAAATTATCAAGAGTTGTATTAATTTATTTATGTACACTCATAACACATACAAATAAAGAAAATACATAAAAAGAACACATGATACAAAGGTACATCTTATTTCAATAAAGAAATTTCTTCCAGCAGACCCGCTGAAGTACTTTGCATTTAGGTCAATAATAAACTTACATACCAATATTTACATAAATACTTATTTACATATATATATTATACAGTAATACCCCGACTTACGCCTCCTCGTTTTACGCGATTTCGGAGATACGCGGTTGTTTTTTTAGACTCTGGTCCCGATTATACAAACATTATATGTATTTATAGGGAAAGTTGAACCCCAACTTACGCGAATTCGACTTACACGGATATCCCGTGGTCCCACCTATCGCGTAAGTCCGGGGTATTACTGTATATATAAGATTGTTTAATCATCAACAAGTTTTTAAAATTCAAACATAAGTAAGAAAGCACAAAATTTCAATGTAGGTGAACTCTCTAAGCTCTGAAACTGGATCTTGAAGCAGAAGCACTGCAGCAGGCTCTTGTTGTCTTGACATGCTGCAGACAGACAAAAATAAATAATTAATAATAAGAAGGCAATATATACCTGTAATAACCAGTGTAAGGTTAACCTATAATTTCTGAGTATTAAATATTCTGAAACTCATTCTGAATAATAAAATAAAAACTACTCTAAAACTCTTTATTTTGTAATATGATTACTGAGGCAAATAAATACCTATGTTCTTACTTAAATGTAGTAAGACAAGAGCCCGTGAGAATAACATATTATTATTTTAAGAAGATAATGGTTTCTTGAAGTTTTTTATTTAATGAGATATCGCAATATGTATTTTAAACATTTTGATTTTCAATTGTAATAGCTCAATTCTGACACAAAGTATATACAAAAAGTAAAGTAAGCTTTTAAAATGTACAACTTACTTGGCTTAAATAATCTGAAGCTCTCTCCAACATTTTAGACCTGACTTGAACCATCCAGCAAAATTATTTCTGAAAACAAAGTGTGTATTAATAGCTTATTACTTTTGAATAGGAAGAAGCAAACTGGTTTTTATATTATTGTAAAATACAAGAAATAAAGCATATTCATAAAACACTTTTTTTATTAAAAACCATTGTCTATTTTTAATTAGAAAATCTTTATTGTACAAACAAATATTGTACATTTGAAAGTTAGTAAGTATATGACAGTTATAACATCATCTATAATAATCGTATATCAAGGAACGGGCAGCAGCGTTTCCTTGTGTGGTACAACATAATACTGCGGTCACCAATCTGCCCGCCAAGCGCGGTGACTATCGCAAATCACTCCGTCTCGGGAGGAGGCCCATGTTCAGCAGTGGACGTTGTACGGGCTGATGATGATGAAGTATGTATGTTTGTTAATGAAGTATAAATCGTTTTTAATGTAACTTGTTAACAAATAAACTAGTTTCACACTTAGGCTATCGCCACTTCTTAAAACTTATTGGGTGACATGTAGAAAAGGCATAGCTGTGTGACATAGCTAGTAACAATAATTATAAAAAGATTAGTTCTTCTATACTAATGCAACTACTGTATTATTTAGGGTAATATGGGCTTTGTTACTTACGTTTTTAACGATGATCCTTCAGCGATAATGATTGTTTCTTTATATTGATGCACCAACTTTATGGGTCAGTGAGTAGTCTTAGGGCGGATTTACAAGTTTAACGAGTACTTATACCGCAGATCACTTAATCGTTTTTTCATTTATATAACTTTTTAAAGCAAATATCGAATGAAATCTTTAAAAATATGGAAGAAAAACAACACTGTGATGTTTGGGCCGTTTAACATTACTGTTGTCAGTGTGACATTTCGGTACAGATTAAATATATTAAATTTTCAAGATTTATTTACATTTCAAATGGATATTTCTGGTTTTTGGAGCATTTTCTACCGTCAAAAATATTATTAATTGAATATAAAAACAAATGATACATTTATAAGTTTTAAAATCGCCTAAACAAACATTAAAATTTCCCGAAATATTTCCCGATATACTTCCGTTGGCGGCATTATTCAGCGGTAGCAACACCGACTGCCGCTATAGCGCGATGCCGACACGACGCTACTCTGACACTACAATGAGATTAGTAGATTACCGTTTTTGGCACAATCGTATAACGATAGCACTACGATAGCAAAATTCGTAAAAATAGCAGACTCGGGGCCCAGGTAAGATATTTTTATTATTCTTGTTTTGTATATAATATTGTATGTTTTAAAATGTTTATGTTGAAATAAAATGTTCATTATTTCAGCAACACATTTAAGTTATTATTTGAAGATTATAATAAGAACATATTATATACATATATTATAATTTTTTTTTAGTTATAACCTTTGTGATACTAATTAGTGATACTAGTGGCTTTCTCCTACTAGCTGATAGTGGCTTTCTCCTAGTAGCTGTTGTTACACCCATTGTATTAAAATTTTTCCAGATGAATAGGATTTTTTCCAATTATGTTATTAATTAAGTTAAACAGTTTCAGGAGTATCTGGATGCCGTAGGTATAATCTGACAGTCGACGTTAAATCGAAATATTTTTTTAATCGTACCAGTGGTTCCTGAGATTAACGCGTTCAAGCAAACAAACATACTCTTCAGCTTTCAAAATAAGTTGAAGTTTAATTAACAACAATTTTCTTATTCTCTTTTTAGAAGAACAATAACATAAAAACCAATAATTTGATAAAAAAATGAGATACTATTATCTACTGAATGCCAAATAATATTATATCCGGCAATTATTTAATTGACCGGAACCGGATAACCGGTCTATTCATTAAGTACCGTTCTATGTTTCATTGTTATCTCTTTATCCGGATAAAGAAAATATATAATGTTAGGGTAAAATCTAAGTTAGCGGGTAACAAGATGATTTTGATTATTTAAAATATTTATCGGGCTAGCTTCCCGGCAGGAAAAAGCAGGAGTATTTTCTATCAGTATTACTATTTGTTTTTAAACTTTCGCGATTTGTATACATCATTGTCAGTAACGGCGTCTTCGAACAGCGCGAGTTTCGGCAACTATCTCCAACTATCACGACCAAGTGGGGGTAGTTGCCGAAACCCGCGCTGTTCGAAGACGCCGTTGCTAACACTCATCAGTCTATCCGTGACCACGACTGGTGTACCCATGTCAAAACGTCGGATTATTAAAAAAGTAATGATTTGCCTGTATACCTGTATTTTATTTTAATTGTTGCCCTCTCGGACTGTTTCACACGTCACACGAACGGCGAATGTTTCACACGTCAAAATGAGCTCTAGTTCCTTGCAATACAATATATTTTAGGTTGTATGAACTTTTCAAGGGTTCTAATCTGTTATTTTTATTGCTATAAAAAAGTACATGCATAGATCTATGCCGTGTGGTTTCCGGCTTAGAATAGACCACCCCATGTCTTCCTATAGGTGTCGTAAGAGGCGACTAAGGGGTATGCAGCTGATGAATGAGCAGCAGCAAATACCAGCTTACCATCTTATTGCGATCACCAATCCGTCTACTAAACGTGGTGATTATGGCAATGACCATCAAGGATCTTGGCTTGCCAAGATCTAAAAAGAAGAGGCCTAAGTTCAACAGTGGACGTAAACGGGCTGTTGATGATCATGACGATGATGAATAGATCGATTGCCCCACCATACATCATTTTGCTAAGTATTAGCAACAAACGAACTA
Organism: Nycteola revayana; assembly: GCA_947037095.2. Taxonomy (NCBI): domain Eukaryota; kingdom Metazoa; phylum Arthropoda; class Insecta; order Lepidoptera; family Nolidae; genus Nycteola; species Nycteola revayana. Next base: position 11,114,281 of record OX344841.2, on the reverse strand, counting down.
AAATTTCACGGTGTACTAAGAGACAAAACATTGTCATTACATTTGTTACCAGTTTTCAAATCGAAATTTTAAATAACAGCGTTTTATTTTAATATCAGATTGACATACGTGTATTTAACTGGTATCATTTGCTTTAACTAGCTTTAAATATTTCAAAAGCACATCCAAGGAATATCGAAAGCATAAAATGTCAAAGGTATTGTCACATACGAAGAAATTTAAATCCTTATAGCCGCCGGAAATAAATAAACCCTTTTGTAATTGAAAGCTACGACACTGCAATTTTGTACTTTACATTATATGATATGTGTTTGAGAAATAAAGCTTTTTTATAGCACGGTAGGTGAGGAATGGCGTTTGCAGTTACAAACATTGTAATAACATCTTATTTGATGATGTTAGCGATCATTTTTCCGTACTTATTTATAAAAATTAAAAAGATTTTTCTAACATATGTAATAATAAATTTATTTGTTCACTTCTCACAAGGATTTTACAAAACAGTCGTTTATTAACGACTTATATTTACAGTTCTTATATAAATTCCTTCTGAGAGTGTGGAGTCCGAACTATGTCGAATCCTGTACTACTAATCGCCAAGCTCCTTCTGGGGTATCCATAGGCTGTACAGTGCAGTGATCATTTTTTTGCTTGCGGTTTATGTAGAGTCAATCAAAAATTGTTGCATATATGCAACTGCTTTTATTATGTCTTTGTTCGCGAAATCCAGTAATATGCCACGACCTTTATCGTTATACTCAATTTGATGGGTTAGTGAAAGACGGTGAAAAATCAAGCGCAATTGTTAGCTTTATATGATTGCCAAGGCACGATTGAATCATCCAACATTCTGACTTTAGACAAAGTTTTCGTTCAACGAAAATTTCTAGTACCTAATCCAATTTCTGCCGATCCACCGTAGTTGAAGACATTTTAATAATAGATTATTTAGAACACAATATTATGTTGTAAACACGTTAAAGCTAATCCATAAGTTTACTTTAAAAAAGTCAATTTGTATTTATGTTTGTATTGAGTAAAAGTCAAAGTCGAAGTCAAAACTTTTTAAATGATTTTATAAACTTTCCACCACTATATAAATTACTTAGATTGTATCATCAGATGGCTGAAATCATTAATTGAAAGCCTTCTCCATATTTTAAGTTATTATATTTCAATTCGTCACTGTGATCTGATGATATATATTTATATATATATATATATATATATATATATATATATATTGTCCGCTTTACGGCAAATGTTGATCAGGCCGAAATATGCATTAAATGTTGATCCACCTTTAGAGGCTTGTAGCTTCGATAATTTTGATAATATCGTGCCATACTTCGAATATAAGAGTTCCCCTCATTGCGACCCAGAGCCTAACTACGCCGCAAACACTCTAGCTCGTCACCAACTCACACGGCAATTGTTGATTTTATAACCGCCATTTATTTTACACTTTGTGTGACTTTGTTGATCAATATAAACGTTGGGAAATCAACAAATGCCGCGGAAATGTACACCGATGCTGCGGAGCGGCAACATCGCAAGCGAAACAAAAGATAGTTCCATTTCACAATAAATATAATATGAAAGTATACAACACCGCGTAAGTGACAATAGCTAATAAGGTTGAAATCAAATCAAATATATTTGATTGCCGTTCAAAACATATGTAAAGAAAATATTTCTTAACATATGAAATCACACCTTATTAGAAACTGTCACTTACGGTGTTGCAGTATCAACGACGACACGTATCCTCCCTCAAATTATAATCTATCCCGCGAGATTGTAAAGTGTCGAGATATTTACTACGGCGTAGTTCCCCCCAGAGGTCCATTGTAGGGGGAAGAGGGCTACAACAGGGTTCGCCCTGGTACCCTGAGGCGCAACATCAGTGATATTATGACATGTTTATACACCCTCATACCATTCAGCTTTCGGCACGTGCTCACCTTGGCATTGGGTCATCCATCTAATCAAATATAATTTACATTCAGTCATAACAAATGGAACGAACTTATATTATTAAATCTGATGGAGTTGCATATGGATATTATCTAGGACGAAAGTACTCGTCAAGACTAATCAAACGAGCCCAAACTCGATGGGGTTGTGTCGTTTTATTACGGACTTCCTACGGCCACCTTCCAGCTCCATCATCAGACCCTGGATACCATTTAGGACCAAAGTACTCGTCAAGACTAATCAAACGAGCCCAAACTCGATGGGATTGTGTCGTTTTATTACGGACTTCCTGTGGCCACCTTCCAGCTCCATCATCAGACCCTGGATACCATTTAGGTCCAAAGTACTCGTCAAGACTAATCAAGCGAGCTCAAACTCGATGGGATTGTGTCGTTTTATTACGGACTTCCTGTGGCCACCTTCCAGCTCCATCATCAGACCCTGGATACCATTTAGGACCAAAGTACTCGTCAAAACTAATCAAACGAGCCCAAACTCGATGGGATTGTGTCGTTTTATTACGGACTTCCTATGGCCACCTTCCAGCTCCATCATCAGACCCTGGATACTATTTAGGACCAAAGTACTCGTCAAGACTAATCAAACGAGCCCAAACTCGATGGGATTGTTTCGTTTTATTACGGACTTCCTATGGCCACCTTCCAGCTCCATCATCAGAGCCTGGATACCATTTAGGACCAAAGTACTCGTCAAGACTAATCAAACGAGCCCAAACTCGATGGGATTGTGTCGTTTTATTACGGACTTCCTACGGCCACCTTCTCGCTCCATCATCAGACCCTGAATACCATCTACAGACAAAGTACTCATCGAGACGAATCATACGAGCCCAAACTCGATAGGGTTATGTCGTATTATAACGGAGTTCCTATGGCCACCTTCCAGCTCCATCATTAGATCAGCTCCATGTCATTATAATATTGTATTGTAACGCGATATACATATTATGCGTGCAAAATTTTTACTCAATCGGAAACCGTGAAGTGTGTCAAATTTAACTTGCAAGATTTGATTACAGGTCGAATCTTATGGAGAACCAAGCTCCTAAGTCCTATTCTACATGCCCTTACTTAACACTGTCTTGCTTTCATCATAGCGTATAGATTGCGAAGCGAAGTGGCAACAGCGCATAACAAAACCAACCAATCATGGCAAAGGTGACCTCTGATTGGTCCATTTGAATCAGATCAACAATAGATGGAGTGGATTTGTATAAATAATGCAATGAATAGTTTTTATTTGTGTCGCTAGAGGGTCAGCAATTGTTGATCAAATTGGAGCCACATTTGTATGCCGAATCATACATTAGATCAACAAAAACTGTTTTGATCAACAATTGCTAACTGATCAACAATTAACTGATGCTACAACCCGTCTGATCAACATTTGCCGAATGGGTATATCTATATATATATATATATATATATATTTTAAAATGCTTTTTGCGAGCAATGTTTCGGTATTTTGATTCAATTTTTTTGGTAGAACTTAATTAGTAGTATTCCCGAACAATTTCCGCAATGGCAGCCAATTTGTAAAGAGATTAGTCGGACATATGGCAGTGTGTGCGTCTAAACTAGTAGACTCTATATTCCTTTACTCTCAAAATCCGATGGCATGATGAGATACGCCGCAGGACCAACATTTTAACGTGCTCTCCGACGTACGGGAGAAATACCTCCGACTTGCTGACTTTGGGCTAGCACTTAGAATTTACTCGAGAGAAAATGTCTATTCGACCCGAGAATCCTATCCGAGACCTTAATATTATCGAACCCTATTCTAGATAAGATAAGATAAGATAATTATCTATTTGTTCAACATAAGTATACATACAGTTGCATGTAAGATGTATCAACTTATCAAATTATCTTAGCTTCCTACAAGTCTTTCTCTATCTACCTACGTTATGACACCCGGAAAAAAACAAACTAGGATCATACTTTTTGATATCGTTTAGTCTTTTGATTCATCATTTTATACAATTTTTAACAACTAGGTTGGGAAGTGCGACAAAGTTAGATATAGAGTATAAACTATATAAATATATAGGAGCAATTATCACCAATGATATTATGCTGCGGCTGACTGTATTTTAAAATGACAAATCAGAATTCCTTATAAAGTTTAAATCAAACCTATAATTAAAGTACATAGCAACCGCCTTCGTTATGTGTTATTTAATGACAGTTTACGATAAATAGAGACATTAGTCGCATTCATGACGTTATTCCCTTTGGCATATTTTCGCCTGAGAATGAATGCACCTGGTACGAGTATTGTCTGTTTTATATAAATTGGAATCGTGTAAGACAATTTGTTGTAAGATAGTGTAGTGTGATTATATATATATATATTGTCCGCTTTACGGCAAATGTTGATCAGGCCGAAATATGCATTAAATGTTGATCCACCTTTAGAGGATTTTTTTGCTTAGATAATTTTGATAATATAGTGTCATACTTCGAATATAAGAATTCCCCTCATTGCGACCCAGTGCCTAACTACGCCGTAAACACCCTAGCTCGTCACCAACTCACACGGCAATTGTTGATTTTATAACCGCCATTTATTTTACACTTTGTGTGACTTTGTTGATCAATATAAACGTTGGGAGATCAACAAATGCCGCGGAAATGTACACCGATGCTGCGGAGCGGGAACATCGCAAGCGAAAGAAAAGATAGACGCTAGATGAGATAAAAAAAAACATTTTGTTTCTTTACTTTTTAGTGTTTATTATTCGGGATTTACTACGGCGTAGTAGTAGGAAATGGTATAAGTTTTATAACAAACTCCTTAGTCGTGTTACTGATTTGCCTGATACAACTTTTAAAGCATATATTAAACGTGTCCTTGTATCTAAAGGTTACTATAGCGTTAAGGACTATATTGAGGATAAAGATGTTTGATCTCATGAACCATCCTGCGTAACACTTCCTAGAGACCCTGTATCTAAGTAAAATAGTAGGCATAATAGTGTGATGTTCTGTGAACTATCTGTAATCGGCCTAATGAGTGACATTAATAGACCGCTAGTTCTGTCTCAAATTAGTTTCTTTTATTAGTATAAAAACATTAATAGATAATCAAATATTATAAAGACAACCGTTCGGGAAAATAATGTGTATGCCAAATAAATAATAAAAGTAACTGGACCAAAACCTACGCTCTGCCCATTTGAGTATTTTTCGCCGGACCGTCTCATGTGGGTCGTGTTAAAACCGGCAGTAAAATAACCCACTGAGTTTGTTTCGCCGGATCTTCTCAGTTGGGGCTTATTGGATCCGGTGGTAGCATTAAAGCGCGTCCGTCGTTATATACTCATGGTCCGCCCAAATAATGACAATTGTTCTTAATATAATTTAATATAGACAGAACAAGCTATTGGACACAATATAGTAAAATAATAAAGTTAAGACTAAAATGATTAAAAACAATAACTAAAATACCTGCTTAATATGCTCATTTATAAATGTTAAAATTATACATAGATTAATAATAAATTATTGTTGTGACTATTTGCAAGTGCCTGTAATAGGTTTACGTAAATAAAAATGATTTTTATTTTATTTATTTTATTTTCCCCCCAGAGGTCAATTGTAGGGGGAAGAGGGCTACAACAGGGTTCGCCCTGGTACCCTGAGGCGCAACATTAGTGATATTATGACATGTTTATACACCGTCATACCATTCAGCTTTCGGCACGTGCTCACCTTGGCATTGGGTCATCCATCTAATCAAATATAATTTACATTCAGTCATAACAAATGGAACGAACTTATTTTATTAAATCTGATAGAGTTGCATATGGATATTATCTAGGATGAAAGTACTCGTCAAGACTAATCAAACGAGCCCAAACTCGATGGGGTTGTGTCGTTTTATTACGGACTTCCTATGGTCACCTTCCAGCTCCATCATCAGACCCTGGATACCATTTAGGACCAAAGTACTCGCCAAGACTAATCAAACGAGTCTAAACTCGATGGGGTTGTGTCGTTTTATTATGGACTTCCTATGGCCACCTTACAGCTCCATCATCAGACCCTGGATACCATTTAGGACCAAAGTGCTCGTCAAGACTAATCAAACGAGCCCAAACTCGATGGGATTGTGTCGTTTTATTACGGACTTTCTATGGCCACCTTCCAGCTCCATCATCAGACCCAGGATACTAATACAAAAAAAAGTACTCATCGAGACGAATCATACGAGCCCAAACTCGATAGGGTTATGTCGTATTATAACGGAGTTCCTATGGCCACCTTCCAGCCCCATCATTAGATCAGCTCCATGTCATCATAATATTGCATTGTCACGCGATTTACATATTATGCGTATAAAATTTTTACTCAATCGGAAACCGGAAAGTGTGTCAAATTTAACTTGCAAGATTTGATTACAGGTCGAATCTTATGGAGAACCAAGCTCCTAAGTCCTATTCTACATGCCCTAACTTAACACTGTCTTGCTTTCATCATAGCGTATAGATTGCGAAGCGAAGTGGCAACAGCGCATAACAAAACCAACCAATCATGGCAAAGGTCCATTTGAATCAGATCAACAATAGATGGAGCGGATTTGTATAAATAATGCAATGAATAGTTCTTATTTGTGTCGCTAGAGGGTCAGCAATTGTTGATCAAATTGGAGCCACATTTGTATGCCGAATCATACATTAGATCAACAAAAGCTGTTTTGATCAACAATTGCTAACTGATGCTACAACCCGTCTGATCAACATTTGCCGAATGGGTATATCTATATATATATATATATATAGATATACCCATTCGGCAAATGGTATCCAGGGTCTGATGATGGAGCTGTAAGGTGGCCATAGGAAGTCCATAATAAAACGACACAACCCCATCGAGTTTAGACTCGTTTGATTAGTCTTGGCGAGTACTTTGGTCCTAAATGGTATCCAGGGTCTGATGATGGAGCTGGAAGGTGACCATAGGAAGTCCGTAATAAAACGACACAACCCCATCGAGTTTGGGCTCGTTTGATTAGTCTTGACGAGTACTTTCATCCTAGATAATATCCATATGCAACTCTATCAGATTTAATAAAATAAGTTCGTTCCATTTGTTATGACTGAATGTAAATTATATTTGATTAGATGGATGACCCAATGCCAAGGTGAGCACGTGCCGAAAGCTGAATGGTATGACGGTGTATAAACATGTCATAATATCACTAATGTTGCGCCTCAGGGTACCAGGGCGAACCCTGTTGTAGCCCTCTTCCCCCTACAATTGACCTCTGGGGGGAAAATAAAATAAATAAAATAAAAATCATTTTTATTTACGTAAACCTATTACAGGCACTTGCAAATAGTCACAACAATAATTTATTATTAATCTATGTATAATTTTAACATTTATAAATGAGCATATTAAGCAGGTATTTTAGTTATTGTTTTTAATCATTTTAGTCTTAACTTTATTATTTTACTATATTGTGTCCAATAGCTTGTTCTGTCTATATTAAATTATATTAAGAACAATTGTCATTATTTGGGCGGACCATGAGTATATAACGACGGACGCGCTTTAATGCTACCACCGGATCCAATAAGCCCCAACTGAGAAGATCCGGCGAAACAAACTCAGTGGGTTATTTTACTGCCGGTTTTAACACGACCCACATGAGACGGTCCGGCGAAAAATACTCAAATGGGCAGAGCGTAGGTTTTGGTCCAGTTACTTTTATTATTTATTTGGCATACACATTATTTTCCCGAACGGTTGTCTTTATAATATTTGATTATCTATTAATGTTTTTATACTAATAAAAGAAACTAATTTGAGACAGAACTAGCGGTCTATTAATGTCACTCATTAGGCCGATTACAGATAGTTCACAGAACATCACACTATTATGCCTACTATTTTACTTAGATACAGGGTCTCTAGGAAGTGTTACGCAGGATGGTTCATGAGATCAAACATCTTTATCCTCAATATAGTCCTTAACGCTATAGTAACCTTTAGATACAAGGACACGTTTAATATATGCTTTAAAAGTTGTATCAGGCAAATCAGTAACACGACTAAGGAGTTTGTTATAAAACTTATACCATTTCCTACTACTACGCCGTAGTAAATCCCGAATAATAAACACTAAAAAGTAAAGAAACAAAATGTTTTTTTTTATCTCATCTAGCGTCTATCTTTTCTTTCGCTTGCGATGTTCCCGCTCCGCAGCATCGGTGTACATTTCCGCGGCATTTGTTGATCTCCCAACGTTTATATTGATCAACAAAGTCACACAAAGTGTAAAATAAATGGCGGTTATAAAATCAACAATTGCCGTGTGAGTTGGTGACGAGCTAGGGTGTTTACGGCGTAGTTAGGCACTGGGTCGCAATGAGGGGAATTCTTATATTCGAAGTATGACACTATATTATCAAAATTATCTAAGCAAAAAAATCCTCTAAAGGTGGATCAACATTTAATGCATATTTCGGCCTGATCAACATTTGCCGTAAAGCGGACAATATATATATATATAATCACACTACACTATCTTACAACAAATTGTCTTACACGATTCCAATTTATATAAAACAGACAATACTCGTACCAGGTGCATTCATTCTCAGGCGAAAATATGCCAAAGGGAATAACGTCATGAATGCGACTAATGTCTCTATTTATCGTAAACTGTCATTAAATAACACATAACGAAGGCGGTTGCTATGTACTTTAATTATAGGTTTGATTTAAACTTTATAAGGAATTCTGATTTGTCATTTTAAAATACAGTCAGCCGCAGCATAATATCATTGGTGATAATTGCTCCTATATATTTATATAGTTTATACTCTATATCTAACTTTGTCGCACTTCCCAACCTAGTTGTTAAAAATTGTATAAAATGATGAATCAAAAGACTAAACGATATCAAAAAGTATGATCCTAGTTTGTTTTTTTCCGGGTGTCATAACGTAGGTAGATAGAGAAAGACTTGTAGGAAGCTAAGATAATTTGATAAGTTGATACATCTTACATGCAACTGTATGTATACTTATGTTGAACAAATAGATAATTATCTTATCTTATCTTATCTAGAATAGGGTTCGATAATATTAAGGTCTCGGATAGGATTCTCGGGTCGAATAGACATTTTCTCTCGAGTAAATTCTAAGTGCTAGCCCAAAGTCAGCAAGTCGGAGGTATTTCTCCCGTACGTCGGAGAGCACGTTAAAATGTTGGTCCTGCGGCGTATCTCATCATGCCATCGGATTTTGAGAGTAAAGGAATATAGAGTCTACTAGTTTAGACGCACACACTGCCATATGTCCGACTAATCTCTTTACAAATTGGCTGCCATTGCGGAAATTGTTCGGGAATACTACTAATTAAGTTCTACCAAAAAAATTGAATCAAAATACCGAAACATTGCTCGCAAAAAGCATTTTAAAATCTACACAAATGATGGCTCATTTACCTAGTTGCCAACAAAATCCTGGATTATATGAAATATAAAACTAGCGCGAGAGGAATACCTCCGGAGTTTTTATAACGCTTAGCTGTTGGAGCGAGCGGAATTGTAGGATTACGGCGCATTTTTCTAGAAACAAAATTAGCAGTTGTTCGCTATAAGACTTAGGGTGTAAGCTGTTTGTTGTGAATAAAGTAATGGACTTATGCGTTTTATTTTATAAGCTTTCTGTTTTTAGGGCTCTTTGGTAGTTGTATGTTTTAGTTGAGGGTATTAGGGATGACAACTAAACATTCTATTTGGTCAGTCAGATAGTACATTACCTAAAAAAACTGAACACCTTGTTTTTCATTTCTTAAACAAACAATGACGAACATACAGCGCATTAAAATTTCATATGACGTCACTTTTAGATACAATTTTACCAGTGAGTGACGTCACAACCCCCTCTCCTGAACTTTGTTGCTCTGTTTTTGTAAATTTTATTAATATGATAAATTAAAAAAAATACGTTTCCAACGTGTTTTCTTTATCTAGCTGACGGACCTAATAGATTTTTTAAGTCGTGATTCGTATTCGTTTGACTAAGAGTGGTATGGAAGAACAATACTGGACTTTAACTATTGAGTAAGAAGTGTCTCACTGTCATGGTCTCTATTGCTAAGGTCGTCAATGTGACACCTGACATGCCCAAGTCAACTCATAGTCTCCAGCATTGCCCTTGTATACGGGAGTTATAATGTCTTAATATCGTCATAATGTCTTATCTGCCAATTGAGTTTTAATGAAATGTCAATTAAATTATTTAAATAGTATGCGTGCTGATAATGATTTAACTGAGGGATATTTCTTGATAGAAACCGACCATAAACAGCATATGGTGAGGCCGTATGCTCACGGCCAATTGATTTTATTGAAAACTTGTGTTTGAATTATCTTGCGAACTTCTATTGCGCGATACAGGTTAGTTGCAACGCTAGGACCTAGATGGCGCTACTAGTTTTATTGTATTTTGTGCGGCTACTGTAGATGCCGCTACAGTTTCAAAACTTGTACAGTCCTTATTAAACTGAAGACCTCCTTATTCCGCTTTCTTCTCCACTTTGTCCCCTACCTTATATAAGCGACAACACACGTTTGCAGTAATATTCGGATTATGCAACAACAAGGCGCTTTCCTTGAAAATAACAAAATATAAAAGCACGGATATTTTAAGGGGCATAGCATGAAAAGTATATTGCATCTCATGTATATTTAGTACTGGCATCCCGCGCGCAGTTTCACCCGCGTAACTCCCGTTCCCGTAAGAACTTCATAATTCCATATAACCTATGGCTTTCCTTAATAAATGATAGCACATTTATTAAGGAAAAATATTTAATTTTTTTTCAAAACGGAACAGTAATTCCTGAGCATAGCGCGTTGCAAACAACACACCAACCAATTCTTCAGATTTATATATTAGTAAGATTTCACATTTAATAAATCATCATCATCAGCCCGTATAACGTCCACTGTTGAACATGGGTTTCTCAACAAAGGTTTTTTGCAATGGTCAACACGGTTGGGAAGTGAGGAGGTGGCCGCAACATTTTGTTGTAAAACACAACGACACGCTGCATTCCATGGAATACGTTTGTTATAGATGATTATTTAACTATCGTGACCAAGGAAACGTCGTTTCAGAGGCACGGACGGTTGTCCCTCAACCAACTAGACTTAAAAAATAAATTATATTTGATTTTACATAAATATTTCTTGTCCGACAGCCAAATTACATTATAGAATGAAGCCCAATGACTAGAACTTGGCATCATGTGGTGACCGGTTCGATTCCCACCCATTGCACTACCGACGTGAACCTACTCCCTACACTAGCATTTTTGCTTAGCACGAAGGCTTAACAAGAATACTAGCAGTGTGCAAAAACTTTGCTTGTAATTATTTTTTTATATGTCGCCCCTTCTATCCGCCTGACCAATTGCTTAAACATATCAGCCTGTCGTCGTCTACTGCTAAACATATGCCTCCCCATCGATGTCCAGCGGGAACGATTGCTAGCGGCCTGGATCTACTGACATCCTACGTCCTTTATGAGGTCGTTGGTCCATCGTGCAGGAGGTCGTCCCACGCTGCGCTTGCCAGTTCCTAGTCTACGCTCGAGAACCTTTCTGCATTATCATTATTAGTAAATTACATATCTTTATATATAAAGTAACATGTGCTGAGTGACTGATTAATCATCACCGAGGCAAAACTACTGAAGCTAAAGACACTTGTTATTTGAACCCTGGCTTCTTTTTGTGACGTATAGGTCTACTTAAAATGGATTTTGTGAAATTCATCTCCTTAAAATTCAATTACCCTCTTTTTCACCAGAAAAAGAGGGTAATTGAATTTTAAAGTTCCAACGAGAATGCGGGTGAAACCGCATGCGAGAAGTTAGTTTATTCATAAGACCTTAAACTAATAAATAAATAACAATTATAATACGTTCAACAAACATAAGTATTTTTCTATCAACAGTTTTGTCGCTTTGTTAAATTGTACTTATGAAAGCTTATTATCAAAATGTTGGGGTCGCGATAAAATGTATTTTTTATGAAATGAATTTTGTATACAGATTTGAATGTTTTAACATTTTCTGTTATTAAAAGGTGTTTTGTGTAATGTTTTATTCTGTTTTTAATGGTTATTTGTGTTATCCGATTATTTAAATATTTTAATGCCCTGTCAGATTAGGATTACCATTGTAACTTCTTAAAGTAAAAAAAAAAGATGACATATTTTTGTATTTTTGCTACTATTTCTGGTTTAAGATCTTTATTTTCGCAAAAAAATCACATAATAAATATAATATATTTTTTTATATACAACTACATTTTTAACTAGATATATTTTTAACATTAAATTATAATTATTGGTCGATTTTTAAGTCATCCCGGTAAAATACAAAATTAAAAAAGTATTTTTACAACATAAAAAAGTTAAATTTTGTAGTCCTGTATAATGAAGAAGCTAGGCGTCAAGATTGGCTTCTGGGTGATCTTACGATAGCCTAACCTTATAGAAATCCTTGAACAAAAAGCAAAATAAGTCACTCAACAACCAAATCAAAGTTTGTCACCCAGTTCCCGACTTACGATTCTGCCCGAACTCCCCCGAAGAGTCCCGAAAGCCTCATAAATTCTAGACCAATTACATACTCGAGTTATAGCGAAACTTTGAACAGATATATCTTTTTTATTGTCACAGTTTTTAAAAGGTTCCATGTTTTTTTTATAATGAATGGTGAGTTAACAGTTCTATTAGATGCTATTTATGTATGATTTATGAGTAAGGATTTAGTATTTAGAACTGTATGGTTTTCGAATAAAGAATAGGCTAAACTAAGATACACAGAAGACACACAGAAGCCGACCCTTGCGCCTAGGCTCCTTATTACATAAGTCTACAAAATTTAACTCTATCTTTATACACATAATTCTACTGTACGTGTGTATGTCACTGAACTCCTCTTAAACAGCTGGATCGATTTGAATGATTTTTTTTGTTTGCGTTTGGGTGGTTTAGATTCACAAATCATATATAATATTTATATCATCATTCAGGAAAACGTCTGTCGGGTCCGCTAGTATGAAATGAAATGAATTGCAAAAATACTATTTATATTAATCAGTCACATTTTTGAGACGTTACCGTATGGTTTTCGGCTTAGAATAATCCACCCAATGTCTTTCCATGGGTGTCGTAAGTATGTAGTTATGGTAACGTAAGTTAACAGGTACGACAGAATACTTCAAAAATCACCCTCTAATTGTATGAAACAGGGGTGCAAAGTTTATACAGAAATTTATGCTAACGATGTCGTATATGATGGAAGGAAATCTATACTAATATGTAAAATTGACGAGTTTTGATTGAACGCTCTTATCTCAGGAATTACTGGATTGGATGAGAAAAAAAAATCAGTGTTAGATAGCCCATTTATCGAAGAAGGCAATAGTTTATTATGAAGTTCCCACGGGATCAGAAGTTACGTGGATAAAACCATGCGCGAAGGGTAGTAAATAAATAAAAATACTTTTATATTACCTACTACCCCATAAGCAATAACATAAACAGCACCACTCTCTCACATAATCCCATGGGGAATGTCATAGCGAACCAAATTATACGCCTTGTTATTATTTTATTATATGCTACAATTCCCCATCGAAACTCATTATAACCCAATTACATTTCCTTATAAACGTGAACCTTAATGTTACTAGCATAGGGTCGGATGTCCTATTTCATTAAAATCCCAGATAATACTAAACGGTTCTAAGCTCGAGAATTACTAACGGAATAATTTCAAAATTAGAACAAGGGAGACAATTTAAATTATTTAAAATGTCATCGGAAACCATTTCAATTTGGCCTAACATAATTATTAAACGGAACTAGAACGGCTTAGGTCCCGTATCGTGATACAGGAAAATTACTAGTATTACAATGACTTTAAGGTACTTTTTTCATGAATTATGGAGTATAGTTAGTTTGTTTTGATTACGAAATTGACGAATTAACAAAGTTGTTTATTAAAATAATATTTTAAATTTATTATAACGTAATAGGAACAGTTATTTTGCAATTTTTATATCAAATCAAAGAAACCGCACGTATCCGCAGCTAATTTTTATAAATGTTATTAATGATTAACTACGCTACAAAACAACATCAAATGAAAGTCTTTACATTTGATGTTGTTTCTGGATATGTGCGGTGTCTGAAGTTATCTTGAAAAGAATTACACAAGTTAGGGAACAGAAAACGTCAAACTTGTGCGGTTTCTAATGTAAATATACTTCACTGATTATATAGAATATTCTTGATGCATTTAGACGTATTTAAAATATTTTAATTGAGTTCTTATTATGCGTCTCTTTTCGAGTTCCGTACCCAAATAGTAAAAACGGAACCCTCTCTCAGGAGGAGAGGAGGTCCATGTTAATCAGTGGATGCGACGCTATACAGGGTAATAATAAAACTTCAACAGACCATTTATGTCCTACCAGACTTTAAATCAAAATAATAATTATATTTCACTTATATTTTTAATCTATTATAATAAAATAATAAATAGTTTGCATAAAATAATTAATTTGTAAACATGTTCAATAATTTCAATTGATTTAATGTCATATTTATTTAATTTTATGTAATTAAAAACCTCCCTCTCTCCTAATTTTACTTTGCTGTGCCCGACTGGGTGCCCATTGAACTGAAATTGTAATATACCACCTAAAAACACTGTGGAATGCTATAAATGATTGAGTATTGATTATGTCCACTTCTGAACATGGGCTCCTTTGTACAGTAATTGGTGCTAGCCAGTTCAGATATAATGCCATATAATCACAACTCTTGTAGGCAGGCAAATCGCAGTAAGATGGTAAATAACCTTGAGCTGATAGATACTGCTGCCTGTCCATCAAGCGTGTGTCCTTTATTCGCATCTTACAATACCCTTTTTAGGAAGTAATGGAAAGTATTTTGATAACATTTTGTACAGGGATAGACTATATCAATTGGCACAAAACGTCATCAACTATTTTGACTTGTTCCACGCAAACGAAGACATAGGAAAAAGCTAAAAGTACTATATAGGGAAATAGGTTATATGTTCAAGTGGCAACCGTTCTTCCACATATAATCCGGACCTAAATAGTATTCAGTACAGTAATTCGTCTATTTCAATCATAGTCACGTTTCAGAATAAACCAAATTCATTGAAAATTAAACATCATATTTAACAAAAAATAAATTATTTACTTGCTTTGACCCGTGGTTTAAGCCACGTAATTCCTGTTTCCGTGGCAACTACGTTATTAAATATAGCCTATGTTAGTCTTGGACAATGATTATTATTATGATCATGCTATTTAATGGTGAAATAATTTTTGAAGTCAGTCGTTTAGTTTCGGAGCCTATTCAATATAAACAATCAAATATTTTTCTGTTTATAATATAAGTATATGTTTAGGTTATTTATTTTACAAAAATTTGTTTACACGAAAACAATATAATATAAAAGTACTACTTACCTGCTTATGTGTAAAATCGTATACACACAGCTAAACTTTGAATAAGTATATTTTCATAAAATTAATAACATTTCTGAATTGAAATTATATTTGTTATTTATTTTTACTTATTATGAGTAGAGGAAATAATGAAAAACGGACGGACGGAGTACCCTGTTTGTAAAACCCTACAATTTCCTGCAACTTGTTAGTTACCTAGTTTAATTCAAAGAATAAGAATAATAATCTGCTAGTTTAACTTTTTTTACATATTTTACAACTTCAACTTTTTTACACTTTTACTTGTCAGAATCACTCTGACAAGTAAAAGTGAATAAAACCAAATAAATTAATTATTTAATGTATTTTCAAATTTTTCTAATTTTCTCTTTCGTCTTCTTCCGTCAGCTTAGATTACGATTTCTCCGTACAATATTTTATGCCACCCCTTGTCATCCATTTAGAGGTGGAATTTATACAATCCTTCTAGAATTCAGGTCTCTTCAATCAGCGGCTTAGGCTGTACGTTGATCCGTCCTTTAGCACAAAGAAGAAAAACAAAGAAAGAAAATTAAATTCATAATGCACTAATCTGTACACAAAATATCAACAAAATTAGTTTGTGCACCATAAATGGGTACCAGCTTCAGCTAAATGCATCGACACATTTTAGTATGTATGTTGTGCTGGAATTCAAACCGTTTTACTAAAATAGATAAAGCATGGTATCAATGAATACGTAAACCAACTAACAAGTAGAAGATCTTAAAGTTTCTGCAGTGCAACATCAACTGTATATAATCCTATATAATATAATCTTGTTCCAATAGTTTTTAGTACAATAATTCGTCTATTTCAATCGTGGTCACGTTTCACAATGAACCGAACTCATCGAAAATTAAACTTGAATCAATTTTAAACCAGCAATTTCTGTGTTTCCTTTTCTAAAGAGATACGAACGGAATTTTGTTGAAAATATCCTTTTTCGAGTTACTGATACGTTGTACGTTTCGTATTGAAACGAAATAAATATATTTTGTATCGTACAACGTTGAATTTCAATGTTAGTTTTAGTTCGGTTTTATTGGAAAGGTATTATTATATCAGGCTTTAATTTTATTTACAGAATTTTTTAAGTTTATTTTATTAAATAGATTCCCATGAGCGATTTCATACGCGTAAGTTCCGTTTCCGTAAGAACTTCATTATGAATGACAGCTTATAATCTTTCTTGATAATTAGGCTATCTAACACTGTAAGATTTTTTTCAAAGCGACCCATTATTTCATAAGATTAGCTAATTCAATCAAACATACTAATAAATAAACTCACCGGTTGTATATAATATAGCTTCCCGCGGGGTTTCACCCGCGTAACTCCCGTACCCGTGGGAACTTCATAATTAAATATAGCATATTTTACTCAGGATGAATTTCGTTCTCCAATGGTGAAAGACTTTTTGAAATCGGCACAGTAGTTTTTGAGTTTATTTATTACAAACATACACACAAAAATACAAATCTTTCCTCTTTATAATATTAGTATAGAAGTATAGACTAGTATAGATAGTTTCCCGCGCGGTTTTACCCGCGTAACTCCTATTCCTGTGGGAAACTCATAATAAAATATAGCATATAGAATTTTTCGATGAATTAGCTATCTAACGCTGAAATAATTTTTCAAATCGGACCAGTAGTTCCTGCTCTTTTAAGCAAAGAAACTAACAAACAAGGACTTCAGATTTTTTTATGAAGTGTAAGTGTGTAGAAGTATAGACTACATCGGTGGCTCAGTGGTACAAGCAGTTGGAGATCTGGCAACTGGTGTTCTAGGATGGATTCCCACCCGGGACAATATTTTTTTACCTACTCGAACCCAAACTTTATTAGCATAATATGTAGCAGTATTATAATAAAGTGTTTAAATTTATATAAAACTAACTTCTACTCAAAGACCAATTAAACACCAGAAACAAATACAGCAACACATGTCATGTGACAACTAAACGCAACACTCGCAGCATTGTAGATAGGTTTAGTTGCACGTACGTTACAACTAACAGAACAGATCCAACTTTGTGTTATTAGTCTGCGTGTCAACATTGTGACTCGCTGTTACTTCATTGGGGCCACTAAAACAACGGCTAGTAACATTAAACACCTTAAAAAAAATTACTAGCAGAGTTTTGCAGCCTTCTAGTGTTCTTATTACTCCTCGTGATAAACTAAAATGCTTGTGTTACGAGTGGGTTCACGTCGGTAGTGCAACGGGTGGGGACCACCCCGTGACCCAAAGATCACAAGTCCGACGCCTTAGTCATTGGAATATGACCGCATTATGCATGTTAAAAATGCGTTTATTCCAAAACTAAAACCAAATTTATGTCGGGGCTTCAGTCGATGTGTAAGAAATTGTCGTAAAATAGAAGAAATGTTGTATTCTCGTAAACATAATACTAAATGTTTGCTTAAACGAGCAAATCTCAGGAACTAATGGTCGGATTAAAAATATTCTTACAGTGTTAGATAGCCATCTATTGAAGATGGCTGGTTTTATTACATTATGAAGTTCTTACGGGAATAGGAGTAATGCGGGATAAACCGCGCGCGGAAGCTAGTTACAAATAAAGTCAAATTATATTTGAACTTATTAGTAAATTAACTAAATTTAAAGACTAAGCATTAAGTCGGTGTATGGTTGGTTCAGGGATTACCCTCCGTGCATCGAAAAGCACGCCCTTGGTGTTATAACATCATCTAGAACAATCGTATACAAGAGAACGGGCTGCAGTATTTTTTGTCTGCTTACATCTTTCAACTGATAGATACTGCTGCCCATTCATCAGCTGTATGTTCCTTAGTCACCTCTTACGACACATGATAAGACATGGGGTGGTCTATTCTAAGCTGAAAACCACACGACGAATCGCTCTCTCCCACGTCACTTTCGAAATCACTAATTAGGTACATTCGCTATCGCTTCTGCTTACATCGCCGTTTTAATGGCCCCATTAAGCTCACAACAGGACAAATGAGTAAAGTTTTCCAATAAAAAAACCCCAGCAACTCATACGATTTTAACTTTTTTGCACCAAACGATATTATCATGAGTTTTTATTATATGGAAGGGTTAAAAAGTAATCTTTTAACCATTTTAGGGTAAAATGCGGTCATGTTTGAAGGAATAAGTGTTTTTTATGAGAAAAAAATTGCAGAGATAAATCTGTAGGGGATGAAATTTGAATGTTTTTTTGTCGATTTTGATTATTTTGTTATTCAAATTCGTATAAAATTGCCACCTTATTGGTGTAACTGTATAACGGTAACCAGCTTGTTCCAAGGTTCAAATACCCGTTGGGGAAAAAAAATGCTACAAGAAATTCTCCCTAGAAACAAATTGAACATTTTGTACCTACCATTATAAGCACAGGGCTTATTCACGCACAATTACACAACATTTATTAATAATTTCCGTTCTCTTATGAAATTCATGATGAAATATAACCTAATAGCCGTTCTATGATAAATGGGTTACCTTACAGTTTTTTTCTAATCGGACCCGTAGTTCCTGAGATTAGCGCGTTCAAGCAAATAAACAAACTCTTGAGCTTTATTTATTAGTATACTAGCTTCCGCGCGTGGTTTCGCTCGCGTAGTTCCCTTTCACGTGGAAATATTAATCATAAATTATAGTCTATAGCCTTCTTGCATAAATGGTCTAATATTGAAAAAATTGTTCAAATCGTCCGAATTGAACAATTTTTAATTTTAAGTACCTGAAATTTTCGCGTTCAAGCAAACAATCAAACTCTTCATCTTTATATATCTGCTTATATATATATATATATATAAGTATATAAAAATGAATCCCTATTTCTCTTTGTCACGGCATTTCGCGTGAACGTTTGGATCAATTTCGCTAATTCTTTTTTGTTGTCCGGAAAATGTTCTTATGATAAAAAAATTGAAAATTCCGCGGAATATTTGAAAATTAAAGAATACTTAACCACTATATTAAACTTTCTAATGTAACCTTAGCGCTTAACCTTATAGCGTTTTATATAATATTGACAGAAGGCGTGCAGAGCAATCCAATAAAAATAACGTCCACTGCTGAACATGGACCTCCTTCCGAAGGAGGGTATTTGCCATAGTCACCACGCTTGGCAAGTGGGTTGGTGGCCGCAGTATTAAGGCGAAAACACATTATTAAAACGCCACGCCACGCCACGTGTCAACACCTGTGCATCAGTACGCGCGTGGCGTCGTGTCGGGTGTTCATAGTGTGATTCTGGTCTATAGAAAACAATACATTTGATTCGACTCAACACGCGTGGCGTGTCGTCGGGTGTCGTGGCGTTTTAATAATATTTTTCCGCCTTTATGTTGTACCACACAAGGAAACGCTTCTGCCCGTTACTTGATATCAATTATTATAGATGATGTTATAATAATCGGGACGGTTTAACGTGCTTTCCGAGGCACGGACGGCAGTCCCTAAACCAACCAGACTCGGAAAGAAATCTTAGAATTTATACAAAGATTTCCTGTTCGGCGTGGCGATCAAACCCACGACCTCCGAGATTTTAAGGCAATGAAATTTTAAGGTACAGTCAATATATAGATAACATTCCATTTAAAACACCATCAAAATCCACCCTATCTTATCCTATATTTTTATACTTTTTACCGTGGCCCCGTAAATAATAGCCCAGTCGAGTAGAGTGCCAAATCTCCGGGAACTTCGCGAATTAGCCACAAATTTATGTAGCGGTAAAACTTTTAATGTTGCATGTAATGTATATTACTAAGACGTTTTGTTAGATGTCTGAATTTTGTGTTGTACACCAACTTATAAGTGGTTTTGTTTGGGATATGTTTTTATTTTCGTCTTGAACGTGGTTGGATGGTTAATTGTGTGTGAAAGTAAATGGGTGCGGAGTAAAATCTTGTCTAGACGTATTAACAAGTTATAATTTGGCGCCGTAATGCAATATATGTCGCGTACTTGTTATTCTTCGATAGCGGCGCGGCCCGCACTAAATTCAATCATATAGAAAGAAAGAAAGAAAGAAAATACATTTATTTACGGCACATACAAGGAAATAAAACATAAAACAAGATTAATAGTATTACAAGTAGGTATATGCACCATAAATGGAAACTGGCTTCAGCATTAAGCTACATCAAAAATCTAAAAGATCATTGCGCAGCGCTGGTATTCTTGCCAGCCCCAGTTTTGACGCCACGCATGCCAAACGTCAAATAAAAACATATAATATATAAAAATTGGCAATAATGCATTCATAAATTATATTTAATTATTATTATCATCCATTTAATATTCTATCTATTTTAATTGTAGAGCCAAATAAATAAATAAACAAATTTCATCAAATTGATATTTTGTTGAAAAGATAACCAACAAAAATTAAACCAGAAAGAAATAAAATAAAAATAAAAATCCAAATAACTAAATAAAGATAACGGCGAATGATTTACAAACAATACAAACAACATATAATATATAATTAAAAATAAAACAATGATAACATGTGAATAATTGATCAAATCAATAAATTAATATAATTAATCAAGATTATCAGTGTTAAGAATTCGGCCGGGAGCCGACCGCATCGTAACATTTCATTACTAAACGGGTAAAAAATAATTTTAGTCTGTGCACCCCGACCACTCGAAGAAGCGTCCCTACGTGCGGCGGGAATTCAAAGATCCACGGCAAACTATGTCACGCAATGTACTAACTTTTTAGTTGTTTTGAATTTGAATATGATATTGTATGAGGGCGTTCACAGAGATGCGATTTTATTTTCATTCAGAACTAGCTTCCCGAGCGCGGTTTCACCCGCTTATTTCCCGTTACCGTAAAAATTTCATTATTAAATATAGCCTATAACATTCTCGTTTATAAAATACTGCAAGAAAACTTTTGCAAGAAATAGTTGACAAGTGATTTTGTTTATAAAAAAATATTTTGTTTTATTAACCTTAGAAAATAACTGATAATCCCTAATCATTAGTAACAAGTTTATCGTTTAAATAATGATTAACTTGTCACAAACTAAATAAATTATAGTTTCAATATTAAAATATTTTTTTTAATATATTCCGTAGTTTTTTAGTTAATTTATTACAAACAAACAAAAATACAATTCTTATCTCTTTAATTGTAATGTAACGATTTTATTGGCTATTAATATAGCCATAGTATCCCTACAGTTTGTAGTAAACTCGTATGATTTATACGTAAGCCACAAAGCTAACAAGGCCGGATTTACATAGCGTACAAACTAATGGGAGTTTGTCTGTACGGGACGTTATTTACTTAAGCTTACCAGTAATGTAAAATTAAACTTTAATCTGGCTTTTAGATGAATGGTGTTGTGATGGACCGGTGAGAGATCAGATCTGAAAGTTTTACATGCTCATAGGTGAAACAGAACCACTTACTTTTTAACTTGGCTGGCACTCAGAATTTTCTTTATCTATACTAATATTATAAAGCTGCAGAGTTTGTTTGTTTGTTTGAACGCGCTAATCTCAGGAACTACTGGTCCGATTTCAAAAAATCTTTCAGTGTTGGATAGTCCATTTATCGAGAAAGGTTATAGGCTATATTTTATTCCCACGGGTACGGGAGCTACGCGGGTGAAACCGCGCGCGGGAATGTAGTGAGAATATAAGAGGAGGATAAACTATAAGGTGTGCAAAATTTCATACTCCTCCATCCGCTGATTTTTTGTAAAAATAGGGCAAAGTTTTTGCTTCGCGTTTTAATATATATTTTTTAATATAAGGATTATATCAAACTATTAGCCTTCAAACACAAGTTACGCCGTAATATCCGAAATATTTCTTCATAACCGCAAATTGAGGCATTCCCCTACACATTACACGAACGATGATGTAAGAAAAATGAGTGACGTCATCCGTTATGTCTTTGGTTGTCGCTACTACTAGTGGTTTAGGAAAAAAATAATAAAGAGATTAGGAAAATGAATCAGCACAATGTAGGTTTAGATCAACAATCAAAATATTTTATTTATATATAAAAGACTAACATAACCTCCGTAGTACAACCTCCGGAGCGTAGCAGTATTTGGCTCGCATTAAATCTCGGAGGTCCTGGGTTCGATCCCCACGCTGCAGCGCTGGACAGGAAATCTTTGTGTAAATTCTAAGATTTCTTACTGAGCCAGGTTGGTTGAGGGACTACCCTCGGTACCTCGAAAAGCACGTTAAGCCGATAGTCCCGGTTGTTATAACATCATCTATAACAATCGTATACACGGGAACGGGCAGCAGCGTTTCCTTGTGTGGTACAACTTAATACTGCGATCACCAACCTACGTGCCAAGTGTGGTGACTATGGCAAAAACCCTCCCACGGGAGGAGGCCCTTGTTCAGAAGTGGACGTTATACGGGCTGATGATGATGATGATGGTATTCAAGTCCGGTTTGACTCAGAATATTAAACGGGGCAATGCTGCCAGCCAACCTGTTGTGAAAAATAAATACCGGTACTTGGGGAACGAGCTTATTATTTCGCCCTTTCCGGTATGAAGAAGAAGAAGTACACTTTATTGCAAAATATAACACAATACAGTAAATTTGATAACATCATATGAGAATTATCGTAATTATATTTTGCAATCGGCGGCCTTATCGCTAAAAGAGATTTCTTCCAGGCAACCTTATGCATAGGTTGGACCAAAAAGTAAAAGAAAAAGATGTTTTAATAGGTATCATACTATGCTATCCTATTGGGTAATGGGGCAATGCTGCCAGCATTTTATGAACGTTAGTGTATTATAAGTTAGTTTTATATTTTGTTTTAATCAATAAAACGTAGGTATATTTCTAAACAGAATTTAAAAAATGTAGCGTAATTTTGTAAAAAAAATATAACTGTCTAGGTATCAGGTATTATGAGATAAAGCCTGGTGACAGACAGACGGACAGCAGTGTCTAAATAATAGGGTCACATTTTAACCCTTTGGGTACAGAGCCCAATAAATAAAGAAATAAATTGATAAGTGGTTAGAAGTACACTGTAAGACCGAGTTCTATTCGGATCTTTCGATATTCTAGATTTAGTGATAATTGCGTACATACACAAATATAAATATTATTCCTGGTGCGAAATAAAAGACTAAATCCCCAATCCTACTTAAAAAATAAAACATAAAAGCTCTTTAATCCCCACTTAATCCTCCACAGTTAACCCTCACGCAAATAAACACAAAAATACTTTTATCCAGCGTTCCCCAAACTTTTTCACTTCCCAGTTATGAAAGTTTTTAATTTCCTGCTAATCTGGACACATAAATCTGTTGTTTGTATCTTTCGGGGGAAATGTTGCAAAGTAGCGAGAGTTGAGTTAGTAAAGTCCCAGTGGGCACGATGTTTAAAACTTCCCAACTATGTATTTCACACCGTCATATTTCGGCCCATTTATAAAAAATCCGGCCAAATTCGAGTCGGACTCGCCCACAAATAGTACCATCTTATCTTATACTAATATATAAAGCTGAAGAGTTTGTTTGTTTGTGTATTTGCTTGAACGCGCTTATCTCAGGAACTGCTGGACTGATGGACTGATTCGAAATAATCTTTCATTTTTAGATAGCCTTTGTATCGAGGAAGGCTAAAGGCTTTATTTTTATTGTGAAGTTCCAATGGAAACGAGAGTATAGTTATTGTTATAGTAATATACAATGATAATAAAAATAACACGTTTAATAGGTGTGTAGGACTTAAATAGATATTTATTTTTTTCTGAATTTAGTATTTGTTGCTATAGCGCCAGAAAAATTGCTGATAGATACTGACTACTGACGGACAGTGGAATATTGGTAATAGCGTCACAATTTTACCCTTTAATTATGCAAGCCTAATAAGGATTGTGACTAAATTAACAGAGATCAGGTAAATTATTTTGACAATAATGATCTAGGCCTTTGGTTGCACCACTTAATTCGGTCAATTGCGGCAGTCAAGGCAAGGCCCACAAAGAGTACCAAAATCTACAAAAACATTGTAAATACATGGTAAAAAAATCACGTTTGATACATGGGTGTGACTTAAATAATTAACTCACTAGCTTCCCGCGCGCGGTTCCACTCGCGTAACTCCAGTTTCCGTAAGAACTTTATAATCAGATATAGCCTACAATCTTCCTCAATAAATGGACTATCTTACATCGAAAGAAGCATGTTCAAGCAATCAAACTCTTCAGCTTTATACTGGGTGACTTTTTTACCGTCTTGAAAATAATAGTGCGTGATATCTGGTGATATGAACGCATTTATACCGTCTCGATTTTCACTCTATGCCAGTAAAAATGATAAAATAACTTTGCCTTAGACATCTATTTCATCAATACCACGCCCTATTATTTCCAAGACTTAATAAAAAAGTCAACCAGTATATTGGTATATATATATATACACATAGAAAGAGCAAGGCTTCTTTGGATCATAACAAACGATATGGCAAGGGTTATTTAATCCTATCTTAACTAGTCCGGAAGTAATGATTTTTTTTAAATCAATATACCAGAAACCAAACTTTTCAAATTGAAATAAATACATCACTAGCACTCAATCACCTGATCGATGTCAACGAACTATTTGCAAGTAAAAATAAACCTCTTACTCCTGGTATTTCTGAATAAAGGGTTCCGCATTTTTATTTGTTTGAAAAACTTTTTTTTATTTTATTTTGAGTTGAAACCCTTGCCATATCGTTGGTATGATCCAAAGAAGCCTTTCTCTTTCTATGTATATACCCTTTCCGTTACACCTTGTATATATATCATCATCATTCTCCTGCCCTTATATCCCAATTTATTATTATATTATTTATTCATCTTTATATGATTGCGGACGCAATCGAAGTCGCGAGCGGCAGCTACTAGGATAATAAAATGACATATTGTTCTAATTCACATATCAACATATAAAATTTGTCAAATTGTCCCTCAAATCTCTCCCTCTCTTCCACATTTTTTATTTCCCGTGTCTATAAATTATCTGTCGGATACAATGCACCAGGGAAATGATCTGTATAATAATGATTATGATAATATACTTTTTTTTGGCGAAGACAAATTACATTAATACTAAGTAATATCATTTCTTCATTTCATGTCACGCTTTTTTTCCAAAATGAGGAAACATGATATTACTCACTAATATTATATTGTTCGTATTCGGAATCTAAATATTTTCTAATATATAAAGCTAAAAGGACTGTTTGTTTGTTTGAACAAGCTAATCTCAGGAACTACTAGTCCGATTTAAATTGTTTCAGTGTTTGATAGCCCATTTATTGAGGAAGGCTATATTTAATTATGAAGTTATTACAAGAACGGTAGTTACGCGGATATAATCACGCGTGGAAGCTAGTTAAATATTTATTTTGGTTGTAAAAACTGTCAATTAAAACAATATGTAAAAAACTAGCTTCCAGCATGCTTTTTAATCCTGCGCAACTCCAATTCCCATAAGAATACCGTCATTAAATAAAGTTTTTGTTACTTTTTGTTTAACGTTATTTTGTAATCTTTCCTAAGATTGGCTTGTTCAAGCAAACTAACTGTTTGGTTTATTCTTAGGTTATTACATTAGTATAAATGACAAGGACACTTAAATTTAGAATCGACAAATTCTAAATATATTTGATTCGTTACATAGGATAAAGAAGCGGTTTTTTTTGTCTAAGACTTCTATAATAAATCTCTGAGTCGCGTAAAGTCACTTTACTAAAACATAATTCACATCAAAAATTACACCCAGACTCAGAATAATCTTAAATATGTAGTTCAAACAAATAATTATTATGTGTGGGTGGGAATTTAAACCAAAACACCGTGTGAATCGTGTGCTAACGTAACCCTTGACCCACCGGTACAATCAAATTATAAAATTATCACTATCAACCTACTATGAAATCAAATTACATAGCTATATAAGCATTTGTGTAATGCTCTAATCCAAATGAGTTATTAATATAATCTGCCCCAACTAGATATCGCGTGGATAATCCGATGTTCGGTGGAGTGCTCAAATTAATTTTGTACTGATAGTTTTACACTATGTAAATGTAGACTTGTTAGGTAGCCATCTTAAAGAAACATAATAATCAAATAAATATTCAGAAGCATTCAGTTAAATGTACATTTATTTATACTTTAGTACATTTATATTGTACATTGGTGGACTTAATGCCTAAGGCATTTTCTACCAGTCGACCATAGGGTGATGCAGATCTTGGAAGGTGCACTAAGTAGTATCATAGCCTAAAAAATAATATCTTAAATAACAAATGATTAAATATATACATATTTTACATAGGATACTAATATGATACCAATACTATATTATATAATACTATACGTTATTATACCTACAATATAATACTTTACTATACAATACTATAGTATAAATTCAGAAATGAAAGTTATTGTTGAGTTTCTGCCCGTCATTTCTTCCTAATAAAATCTTGAACCTTTTTTTTAAATGAAAAGCGACTCTTTGCCGTCCTGATTTCGATCACCTTTTTAGTGTACAAATCTATACAAATGATATAAGGAGGAACGATTTGATTGTTTGTTTTCATTGAATACGACGTGTGGTTTCCGCTTAGAATAGACCACCACATGTGTTCCCATGAATTCCCTTAAACGCGGCAACGTCACAAATTGTACCAAAATAATATTAGTATAGATATAATATATAATTAAAATATCTGATGTGATCGGCATCAGTATAAAAATACAAATATTTCTTAATCTCTTAAAAGTCATCTGCAACTTTGTGTTCCTAGTTGAATATAGTCTGATTTTATAACTTTTTTATATTAATTGGGGTATTAAATTAATAAGTTCAGTGTTGTGTTAATGTCCATAGCTTTGCCTTTAATTAAAGTTGAGATCAAGCGTTTTTGGTATGAGTAAAGTTATTCAATATTACACCAATTATACAGTCGAAATTTGTTTGTTGAAATTTATGAAAAACTTTACATGATATTATTAGAACTAGCTTATTGCACTGTTTTGCCCGCGTTGTTCCCGTTCCCGTGGGAAATTTATCGTTAAACTAGTTTGTCATCTTCAAATCCTTCTAGAAGATTATTTTTCAAATCGGTCTAGAAATTCAATAGAAACTATCAAATCTCTTTATAACATTAGTAGGTAAAAATATAGATATTATTATTATTATTATTTTTTATTATAATTAACAAACAATTATATTATTTAGATACCTCTTTGTTAATCCTAGAAAACGTAACCATATCTTTCTAATGCTGAAATAATGTTTTTAATTAGCCTAGAAGTTCCGTAGCCTATTCAAAAATACTTGATTGGTTTACAATATTAGTATAGATATATGCATTTTGGTATAATTTTGATCATGTAATTGGAAATTTACTTATAATTATAAGTGGCCGTAACCCACTAGCCATTGGTTACGATCATGTAATTGTGATCACCGGTTCGATCCACACCCATTGCACTATCGACGTGAGCCCACTCGTAAGACAAGCATTTTAACTTAGCACGAGGGGTTAACCAGAATACTAATAGTGTGTAAAAAACTGCGCTAGTCACCTTAAAAATATAGTTGAATTTATTAACTATCGGAGAATCTATACTACTATATTAAGCTTAATATAGACGACTTTTTTTTATTGAACGCGCCAATATCAGCAACTACTGTTCCGATTTGGAAAATTCTTTCAGTGTTAGATATCCTATTAATCAAAAAAGGCTATAGCCTATATTTAACTATGAAGTTCTTACGAAAACGGAAGTTATGCGGGTAAAACCGTGCACAGAAGCTAGTTTAAACATAATACAGCCCGAAATTTTCTATCAACACCTAAAACCCAAGCTCTTCACAATAAATAAGAATTATACAGGGTGCCGCAACCCACAAATCTCCAAAGCTATTATTTAAAACCAACATTGACAGATCACCCAAAATCCTTGCTAAGCCAACTGCCATAAATTACATTCTTACTTTATGCAAATTTGACTTAAGCGTTTTAAGTTTGGTATGGACTAAGTTTCGTGCTTACGTTAGTGCTAAGTTACAAACTAAGTTATGGGTTTATATACTGTCATATTAAGTTGTGTACATACGCTTCAGTTTATGTTACACTAGCCTCCTGCGCGCGGTTTTGGCCGCGTAACTCCCGTTCCCGTAATGAAAATCATTGTTAAAGAAAGCCTGCATCGGTAAATGGGCTAACTGACGCTAAAATATGTTTTCAAATCGGACTTTTAGTTCCTGAGATAAGCGCATTCAAGCAAAATTAAATAAACTCTTCAGCTTCAAATGGGTTTAGATAAGGTACTTCTGAAATATGTACAAACGACTGTAAAATAGGTTCAAATTATTCATTCAAAAACGGTTTTGGCATATTACTTACATTACGTTTGGTATTTGGCGGTAGTATATTGTCAAATAGAAAAAAACATTACTTCCCAATACTTGGTATACGGTAGTTATAAATGATGCTGTACGTGCTTTTCGAGGCACGTAAAGTCTCTTAACCGGTCAAGTGGACCCGGAAGAAGCCAGCTGTTATAGCGTCATTCAATAAAAAATCATCCATCAAGATCGTGATTCAAATGTTCATACAGAATTTTAATAGTAATATTATTGTCTGGGATTAATCAAATCCGTTTAGCCAATAAAACCAATTAAATGAATATTGATGAATTTTGCATAAATACCTACCAATGACGTACGCACCGCTTAAATGAGCAGCTATCATTTTCTGATAAACTTAATTAGATATTTGTAAAATCCGTTAATGTACTTATAATTGATCATATGATTGTGTGTTGAAAAAAAATTAAACAAAATTAAATTTAAAATTCTCGACAAAATGTTTCTTCATACAATTTGTCATGATGATTTTGATTACAATGCAAATAGCTGATAGTTCTTTTAAACTACAAAAAATGCATTTTATTAATTCTTATTATTTTTTATTTGTCAGTAAATAAATGCAATATTGTGCAGAAATTTCTTCCTAAATGTTTATTCAAAATTTGAAATAGTACTAAATAAGTGGCACATATATTACACCTCAAAAACAATGCATAATATGTACAGGATATCATTATGCATAAGTTGAAAAATACCGTTGTGTTAGGTTATCAACGCCACGCCAATGAAACTTGGCCTTAGGCTGACGAGCAAATAAGTAAGGAACGCGTACAATTACTTGTTGTTAGTAATATTATACTAAACTTTATATTTCATGATCATGAGTTCTTAGAAACTGAAGTGCCAGGAGTATCAATTTTTGCGAAGGAGTTCCTTTATCATAGCGAGGTTATACTTGCTCATAGCGAGGTTTGTAGGCAAAGAAAAACTTAAACAATTTTAATAGTACGCATGAATTACCGAATTGAGGGATCAACGCTTAACCGCTGATAGTAGAAACCTGAAACTTGAAGGGTGTATTCTCTATAAGATGAACACATCTGATAAGAAAAAAAAATTATACAGTCTAAAACTAAGATGATGAAAAGGGGCAGTAAAGGTCGTGTGGAGAAATCGAACAGCTATTAATTGTTTTAAAACATAATACTACGACCAATCCCCAAAAAAACACGGGACAAATCATCACCAAGCGTCCTATGCCGGCCATGGGCCTCATCCTAAAAGAGAACTTTGCCATAGTCACCACGCTTAGCAGGCAAGTTGGTATCGTATTATTATGTTGTAACACACAAAGAATGCTGCTGCTTATTCCCTGACTTACGATTGTTGTAAATGATGTTATAACAATCAGGACCAACGGCTTAACGTGCTTTAGGCATAGAGGGTACTCCCTCAACTAACCAAGCAGCAGACTCGGAAATAAATGTAAGGTTTTAAAAATGAATTAATGTTTATTTACAGAATTATCGTACATTTCAGATCTTAACTTAACAATTAGTTTCTATTCAATTCGCTATATTATGCATTCGCATATGCATGTAAATTTTAACAATGGTTTCTTGTTGGGGATCGAACCCACAACCTCCGAGACTTATACAGCTTAGCTACAGAGGTTGTCGCCACCAAGTTGGTTTGCAGTTAAACCTCTAAACAAACAAACAACAATACAAATTTTAACATAATTATTGCAATAAGTTAGTGGCAACACAAATGAAAGTCCGTCCCTTCCCTAGATTATGTAGTTACAATGATAATCCGATGTAACAATTATCCTTATGGTTATTATTATGCTGTTTATTTGGATAGGGACTGACGGATTTAATTTGTCTTACATGGTATTGTTAGTAGGCATTGTAACGGACAATCTCACAGATTAATTCAGTTGATGTATTTTTGTAAATATGTTTTGTTGTTTTCATATTTTTATAGAGATTTGTTTTAACTTTGAATACAGCCTGAAAATTATTAGAGAGCTAACAAAGCTATTTAAAACTAGCTTCCATCCGTGATTTCACCCGCGTATGTCCCGTTCCCGTAAGAACTTCATCATTAAATACAGCCTTAATACTTCTCGATAACGTAGATTTCTAATGGTGACATATTTTAAAATATAACCCTATATAAATACTCATAGATTTTTTTTAATCGAACCAGTTGTTCCTCAGAATAGCACGTTCAATCAATTTTTTTTTTATATCTACCATAATTGAGTCGAATTAAAAATGTGTAATAGAGATTCATTTTGTCGATGTATTTAAGTGTATATGTTTTGTTGTTTTCATAGATTTTCTTAATCCGGGAATATAAAGGGGAAAATTATTAGCCACGTAGAGAGCTAACAAATACTTACTTACTTATCAACCCGTTTACAAATGTTTTTCATAGAACACGTATTATTTTTTCTGTTTAATTACAAAGAAATACAATCCACTTCTAACAATTTTCTCTAAGATATATTTTTTAATTTTTCTCTGGTAAGTAGAAGGGTGATTTTTTTTTTCATTTAACTACTATCGAAATTAAATTTACTAGATACTTACTTCTACTAACCGATATCTTTCAAAAAATGCCAAGAAACATATTTTTTTTCTACAGTCAAATGCTAACTTCATGCTCGTGGATTGGTGATCGCAGTCAGATGGTAAACATCATTGTGCTGTTGGATTCTGCTGCCTATCGATCAGCTGTATATCCCTTAGTCACCTCTAACGACACCCATGGGAAGACGTAGGCTGATATATTTTAACTTAATATATTAAAGCATAAATAGCTTGATGGATAAAAACCTTCATTACAAACACAAAGTCGAATCAAACTGAAATTAAAACGATAAGAAATTCTTTCAAACGTGATTTAGCAATAATAGCGCTCGTTATCACCTCAATGTGATATATTCACGTAATTTGCCAGATAATATGCACCCCTCCACAACCTCGCTAGAAGAAATATCATCTTAAAAATCCTAACTAGACGGAGAGGCAGGGCAGACCAGCGTCTTTTAAACGCGCGTTTTTGACAATTGTTGTTTTTTCGAGTCAAATCTTGCAAGTGAATTCTAAAGCCAAGATGACAATTGATGACAACTTGGCTGACAATGGCAATAGCTAGGTGACAGAAGTTTTTGAATAAAAATGTTTTTCTAAAGATAACGCCAGATAACTGTATGGAAGAGGTATTCAACAATGTTTAGTTATCTTGCCCCGGCTTATACAAAAAGTTATTGAGAGTCCAAATCAAATCCACAATATTATGTTTCACAATTCTCATAAGTTTGATAACACTAAAAGGTTCACTTTTAGTAAAATCATCTATGAATATCGTCCAAGTATAACAGATAAAGGGAAGGCCTGTTAACTGTTTAAGGAATTGTGGCAATAAAGCATGGTTAATAGGGAAAAAACTATATTAATAAGATGCCTATTTCAAACTCTTTATACTTTCAGACACACCTCATCTAGAAGCAAAATGTTTTTTAAACATGAATGTTATCGCGTCAAAACCACAAAAAACGGTAAAAAACGGTAGTCTGTAAGCATTCTGAAAAACGCATTGCGCCAGTGCCCGTAAACCTTTGGCATTTCAATAGTAGCATTAAAACGTGTTATGTTCACGTACAATATTAAAATAGAGTTAACGGGAGTGAAGAGTTTTTATTTTTATTAAAATTTTCAAGTATATGTTTTATGTGAGAACATAAAAATGTTATTTTTTCATTTTTATACACAAATTTAATTGGTTGTTTACTACACCTACAGTTTTATATACTAAACCGTAATAAACATAAATCCTATTTTTACCTTGCAATAATTTACAAATATTACAGCTAGTTCAAATATTATAATATGTACTATGCATATTATAAATAATATGTGTGATATTCCTATATTATTAAAAATTTGTGTCACACACATTCTCATACAATAATGATTAAGATACTTATTACTTAATCTCGTTAAAGTATTCACGGATTTACATGGATTCTCCACTTGAATGGAATACAATTTACTAGCTTCCCGCGCACGGTTTCATCCGCGTAAATCCCGTTTCTGTTGAAACTTCATAATTAAATTCAGCCCATAACTTTCCTCGATAAATGGGCAATTTAACACTGAAAGATTTCTTTATAAATCGGACCAGTAGTTCTTGTGTTTAGCACGTTCAAGCAAAAAAGCAAACAAAACCACTATATATACCTACATACTAATATTTGTATATTGGTAAGTATATATTTATGTAAAACTTCAACACTGTAAAAGTACATAGGCAGACTTAATGACTTAATGCCAGAGGCATTCTCTACCAGTCTACCACAAGGTGGTTCAGAGACATTTTAGTTGGTGCACTGTAATACAGACAGATACATAAGGAGATGCATACCACTAAGATAAGCGAAAGAAATACAATGTGTGAATTATAAGAAGAGTTGAAGTTGAAGAAAAAAGAAATGAAATGTCTGTAAATAAAAATAAATCGCCAAAATGTATGGACGCGTATAACTTCATTATGAATTGGTTAATTGATTCCTTATAGCATTCATTATTTTGTGGTCAAGGCTTGTTTGAAACAAAATTTTACAAAATTCACAGGAAATATCAATATGACCGACGAGCACGGGCGACGCCGGGCATAAACAATAAAGGAGTACTAACCAATCCAGAACTGATTTTTCCTTTCATTGGTATCCATCTTAAAATCCTTGGTCAAATTCACTAATACATAATAATATATTATTATGTCTATATATTATTATGTAGTATTTGTTTATTTATCACTTTTTTCTGGAAAGTAAATGCTTAGTTTAAAAAAAATGGGACGAAAAATATCTTTTTAAATCCCAACAATGTTGAACACCTCTGCTTTCTACCGACATAATTTATATGTCACGACACGACACACGACAAAAAGCCGACAAATCGCCACTCCGCGCGACTATTCCCTTGAGTGGACAATTTTTCAAAGAGATTGCTCTAGCAAATATATGTACGAAGGAAATAGACATATTATTATGACAGAACTATTATTTTACTTGTGGTTTTTGTCATTTAAGTACTTTTTAGATGTGGTTATTAATTGACAAGTGTTTGATATTACGTATGGCTCATATTCTTATTCGAAAATCTGGACCTCGGCTCAGGGCGGTCGCTGGCGATGAGATTGAGGGATTATGACTTTTAGTTGTTTTAGGTGAGCTTTGTGCAACTGTCGCAAATAGTTGGTCTATGACTTTTTCTTTACCAAAATTTCTGTCAATTAATAATTAAAAAAAGATCCTCAATTATACACGGTTGAGAACCACTGATAAACAGTAAGACTTGCACTGTCCGAGTAGTTCATAACTAAAACTAAAGACCACGATCTGACCTGCCAATATTAATACAACTAATATAATACTGTAACAGTTGCAACCTGTCAAACTTGCTAGAAATATAACAACACACAAGCCAAAATGCCATATCTAATGTTACCGTTTCATTCAAATTTGATCTCTATTAATACACCTATAGAGTTCACTTTACAATTGATGGGTGTACTATTGTTCTGACTTAATGAAATTTAACGTTCTATTTCTGTTAAATTTGAGACCTATTCATGTAAGTATAAAGTTCACTTTTGTACAGTAGATACGTAGTTCCAACACAATGAAATGGAACGTTTATTTCCATTTGGATTATAGTTCTTATTGATACACTCTTAAGGTTGCATTTAGACTGATATTCATATTTATAAATGAAGTCAATTGAACGAGTTACAGTATACAATAGTTTCCTTGCAATAGCCGTCAAGCTTTTTTTGTTTTAGTTTAATTTAGTGGAGTTTTATTTTGGGAGTTGAATGAAATAGTTTCGCTTCTGTTTTGACCGGTGACAGTTTGTTTCGCACAATGGTAAACTTTTATATGACATGTCGAATAGTATTTAATATAAAACTATCTAATAAAATATAAAGCACTTTTTAATATTAAGGTAAAACATTCGCATTTTAGTAATTTACCGCACATTATTGGTTTTTATTATGTCTTGAATAAATAATTTATTTATTTTGCAAATTTAAAAGACAGTAATCAACCTATATTTAGTTGTCACTGTGTGAGAAACTTGGAATAAGCAGTATTTAATACATAACTTTCTTTAACCAATCAAGTTGGATTAAGTGTAGAGCAAAATTAATGACGTTCGAAATATCGTAAATGCTACGCCGTAGCTACTACGCTGTAGTAGCTGAAGACCACGGTAGCAATTGCGTTGTAAGTAATTAAGTTTACGTAGCGACTATGCCGTAGAATCGTGACTTAATTGGTAGCGAAATGAAATGTAGTTGTAGTTAGGAAATAAAATGTAGTATAATTATAATGAGATTGCAGAAACTTGAAAATACGTCGGTGTATGTTATATTTGTCTCTTTTTGAAAAATACTGGACGGATCTACATACGACATACCAGCGTTTAGGCAGCTTGAAATTAATATCCTACGATTTATTGGCGGAGGACACACACAGGATCTACAATAACGTGATCTTTACACCTTAATATAAATCCAAACCTGTAAACAAAGTTGTTCCAAATCTTTATTTTCAAGTTAACATTTTATCTGGTACCCGACATTTCTTATTCCTCTTTGCAAGGGACGGACAGACAGACAAACCCCAGAGGTATTGTAAGAATTCCAACGTTTTATATAGAGGTCTGATAAATCTGATGTCTTTTCTAAGAGTTTTCATTACTAGGTGAGTATTTTTTTCGAAATAGTAGTAAAATGCTACGTATATTTCAAAATTGAGATAAATAAAATTCGACCACCGGGCGGGACTCGAACCCGTATCTTAGGTTAAGCCTCTAATGCCTTAACCAATGAGGCTACGGTGGAACCCTACCAGTCATCGAAATTTATCAATCTCTTTAATAACAATCGAATCAAGTCGAATTTTATTCATCTCAATTTTGAAACATAGTATATGGTATGCATACTTTGGAACTAAAATTATTTATTATTTACATTTACACAAAAGTTTCTTCGACGATTATTATCTGGCGTAGGGATCAAATCCACAATCTTAAAACGAGACTTATAAACTACCACGGAGGTTGTGCATTGTGTGTTAATACTATAAGACAAACATCAATGATAACTATAAAAAAACCGTCATAAAAATCAAAATCAATAACATATAAAAAGCTATCCATTTCAAGGCAAAAAGCGAAACATCTATCAATTTGACATGAACGCGTCCATTTGACGTCCATAGCGGTTAGTGAACTCACTAATACTGACGTGCACGTCAATTCGTTGAAAAATGGCACCATTTAGTGCCAATTTGGTAACGGACCCTTCCGTGGTGACGGAAAATTAGTCTAATATATTTGTGAATATATACTAGATTTAGTATACAATTGAGAAGTTGTATAATTTTTAAGTATAAGTGATTGAGTTCGGTATTTAGTTTAAAAAAATCAAACATTGGAATAGCGTGATAGAGCGGCAAAGAAGACAGGTAACTAGGACACTACTAACTTGTTAAATCAAAGCAAAATACTCTGTACATTGTGAAAACTATCCACAAATTGAATAGAATTTTAGAATTCAAAATAAAATGCACTGGCACTGTCACGTAATGAAACCATATATGATTCTGCAGCGTGACAATGGATGCATTCATATAGCTGTATTTCTTAATGGTTTAAAAATAAACAGAAAACTATTATCATAACAAGTAAGTATGAATACAGTTCTGATTTTTTTTTATAAAAAAAAATATTCGAACTATACACATATATATTTACTAAACATAAAATTTATTTTTAAATTATTTTTGTTACAGAAAATTTAAAAAGAATGTTGACCTGTAAGTCACTATGTCTGCTTATCTCCGATACTGATGTAGTGTTTTGACGAGATTTTCAGTGGTATATATTTAATTTTATTATATAGAGTTTAGGCTACTTTTTATTCATTCAATCTGTTTGTTTGTCAGTGTATTCCGACTAAGGGGCCGTCCATAAATCGAGTGATCTTTTTTTAAGCATTTTTGAACCCCCCTCCCCCTGTTTAAGACTACCCCCTACCCCCCACCCAATATTACGTGTATTTTTAGTAACTACAAAAAATCTTAAATTTTTTAGAATATTATCTGAAATATCATTTTCCCGTTGCTTAGTAATAAAATGAGAAGTTTGATCTCGAGGCCAATAAAGAAAGTTGTGGCTGGACTTATAATTTCCCAAAAATAAATACACGTGATATCTTACTACACCCCCCTCCCCCCTTGTGATATTTCGTGATTTTTGTCAAATCCCTCCCCCCCCTTTCAAGCCTCACGTGATTAATGGACGGCCCCTAATTTCCAAACCCCATCCAATAGCTTTGTATCTCTTAGCCGCTTCTTTTGACATCCATGGGATGGCTTATTCTAAGCTGAAAACCACACCGAATCATAGTATAGTATCTATTATATTATTTAAACCATTGATAAGAACAACAAACTTATACTTTATTATAAGTTATAGATTATAATTCTTTATTTAAAATGAAATACGACAATAAGATTGACTTCAATTCCAAAATCCAACATTTAACTAAAACCTAAAACTTAAGCTTTCATAATATTATATTGTAATACAAACATAAAATCAAATTTATAATTACAATTTATTCTAACAATGTTTAAAATTTCGTCCATTTAACTTGTTTTACTACAATTATTACTCCGGTCACGCTCATAACACGGCACGTGCTTCTAATTCGTGGCTAAAAGTAGGTAACAGTGATTTATTTAGTTACTTTGTTATTAATTGTTATATAATCTTTGCGAGTTAGAGATTCAATGTCAATTTAATAAAACCACAGATTAATTTAACTCTTTCATTAACCATCCTCTAAATTACACTTTAAACTATTATTATGAAATTGTCCCGGTACATTTTGGTCACGGTAGACATACTCTAAAAACTGACCATTTTTTCGGGTGGATATACGTAGTTAGCGACGAGGCTTTTGCTACTTCACTGGGGGAGCAGAACTCCAGTCTTAATAAGGTAAATTATTCGTTTGCTATATGGTTTTCGGCTTTTAAACCACCTATTGTATTTCCATGGGTGTTGAAGAGGTGACTAAAGGATATACAGTTTGATGGATGGGCAACAGCATCTATCAGCTAGTTATTATCCTTCTGAGATCATCAATGCGCCTATCAAGCGTGGTTATTACGGCAATATGGCTTAACAACCATGACACCAAAGTCTGTTAAGTGGAGGACCATGTTCAGCTATTGGAAGTAAATGGGATGCTTAAGATGAAGTAATGGGCTCTTTTCACCTGATGCTTAACGGCGGAGGGCTCCAAATAAGGTCAACTAGTGACAGCACATGATAGTTATAGTGATTACGTTAGTGAAGAATTTTTTGTGAAATTAAAAATTAAAATTTACCTAAAGGTTCGCAATAAGGTTATCCGACAGAGAACTATAGTTACCAACATAGCCCGCGGAATTAGCGAGTTGAAGTGGCAATGACCTGTAGGACTGACAGCCGTTGGAGCAGACGCGTTCTAAAATGGAGACCGCGTCTCAGCAAACTTAAGGTAGGATGTTCCCATGCAATATGGACATATGACCTGAATAAGATAGCCGGAGTAGGATACGAAGGGCGAAGGAAGTTAAGCCGTTGGTCCCGATTGTTATCCCCCTGAGGTATATCAGGGAACGGGCAACAGCGTTTTCTTGTATGCTATAATATAATACCAACCTGTCTGCCAAACATGGTGACTAAAGCAAAAACCTTCCTTCGGGAGGAGGCCCTTGTTCAGCAGTGGACGTTGTACGGGCTGATGATAATGATAACTGATTCGCTTAAAAGGTACAAATACATACAAAACTATCAAAGGTACTATATTTGCGGTTCTTAGGTTTCTCCGGGGAAATAGGACCTCCAGAATTAAATGGGATAAGTAGTTTGGAAATAGGACCACGTTACGATACAAGTAAAATAATTATTTATCTTTAATTTTACAAAATAAATAATTAAAGTTCATCAACTGTGAAAATGAACTTCATCCTAAAAACACAGCTGATGTAAACACGGTTTATATTTGATGTTAAGTTATTAACTTAAATAAATATGTCTTAATATGTTGGCTATGATTTTGAACCTTTTGCTATGTTTATAATAACTGTTTATATTAAGGATAGATCCCCGGTTCGGAAAAAAAAGTACCAGGTATATACCAAAGTTAGTAGTATTTCATACGTGCCTCGAAGGACACGTTAAGCTTTGCTGCAGTGCATCTCACTGGATATTGTCAAAGAGTAGAGACAACACCTGTGTTTGCGCACAAGCTTTTGCACTAAAATATGTGCTGAGCAGATGGAGCATCTGCTTAGACATTGGCCGCTGTGGCCGAAATCGTCTAGAAACACTTTTATTACAAATAAAGGCGTCTCTACTAACCTGATCCTTAGAATAATGCCCTGTTTCTCATCTCCTGATTGCCTTTATTGGCTTGGGTACGATTCAGAGGGCCAGCTCGCATTGACCTGAACCGGACGGCATTTTATGTAGCAAAGGAAATTTCTACCGTTTTTTTTTAAAGATTACTAGCAGAGTTATGCCCAAAACTATAATTCTTGTTAACCCCATGTGCTAAGCTAAATTGCTTGTGTTACGAGCGGGTTGTCAGAACGTCGGTAGTGCAATTAGAGGGAATCGGACCGGCAACCACTTGATCGCAAATCCGACCCCGTAGCCATTGGGCTAGTTCATTTCAAATTTGAACTGTAATAGCGTAGTTTATTTTCTGTCGCGGTCTATCGGGAGCTTCTTGGAACCGTCCGGAGCTGATATTGTTAATTGTGTATGTGACAGAAATATATATATGATGTATCTATGTTTGTTATTCTGGTCATCTCTTTATTTTTTAATACAATACCTGCTTACACACCGCCTGATAGTAAACAGTTATCGTATCTTAAGAACTCTTGCTATAAAATTAAGTATAGGTTACTAAGTCGCATAGCCAATAAATTTAATATAGAGCCGATCACATAGACT
Organism: Nycteola revayana; assembly: GCA_947037095.2. Taxonomy (NCBI): domain Eukaryota; kingdom Metazoa; phylum Arthropoda; class Insecta; order Lepidoptera; family Nolidae; genus Nycteola; species Nycteola revayana. Next base: position 11,074,238 of record OX344841.2, on the reverse strand, counting down.
GACTCAACTATAAAAACCCCGAGCAATAGACGTGGAAGAAAAAAAGATTTTCTTCAAAAGTCTTCCCAAAATTGCCTCTATCCATTCTATTCAAAGGTAGAGTCGAGAATTCTCTACATTATTTATGTAGCGCCGTTTACATACATTAAGCAGATCGATGTCATGCATATGCAAACTCTTTGTAGAGAACTCTACATACGTTTATTAAGTAGGTATCGGTATTTAAAGTCGTTTTCATCTGAAAACTTCTGTGGTATAAGTCACGCCTTATTTAAAGAAAGTATTGAGTTCAATTACCGCTCTAAAGATATCCTTATGTTAAATCGAAGATTTCTAATGATTGATAATGGACACCAGACAGCAAGTAGGACACCCCACGGAATAGGAAATCCACGTACTTCAACTACAATAGCCCGATAACGTCCACTGCTGGACGTGTGCCTCTTCTTAACAGACCTTAACAAGACAGGGTCATTAAGGGACACTTCAATCACCACGCTTTGTAGGCGGATTGATGAACGCAGTAAAATGTTAACTAAACTTGAGCTGATAGATCCTGCTGCCCATTCATTAGCCGTATATCCCTTAGTCGCCCCTTGTGACACCCATTAAAAGGAAAATGCGGGTACCACATGGAAACGGGGACATCATCATTAGCCTCTATGACATCCACTGCTGAACATGATCCTTCTCCAGAGGGAAGGTTTTTGCTATAGAAAACGGGTATAATACTTTTATGTAATGAATCTTTGATGAAAATAATATTAAGCGCATACAACAGTACATAACATTTCAAATTACATCTCAACTCGTACGGCTTTACAAAACTTAACCATACGTCGACTTTATTAAATTCAATGCAAAACATTGTTGCTCAACTTTAGCAAGATTATGTTCTTGTAATAAACTAAGTTTGGGAAACACTGTATCGATGTGGGAGCGAATCGTGTTTGGGGCAAAAACATGGGGAATGTTGTTTTGAGTGGATGTAAGTTGTAACTTTTAGGATAATATATTATCTTGTTGTCTATATGTACTAATGTTATAGAGGGGTTAGTTTTCATTATTTGCTTGCCTTGAATACGATCGGGAATAACTGAACCGATTTTTAAATTCTTTCGACATTAGAAAGCTACGTTAGCCATGAATAACATAAGCTATATTTAATTATGATATTCCCTCAGAAACGGGTGCTACGCGGGTAAATCTGCGGGCGGGAAGCATTATTTAACTAATATTATAAAGAGGGAAGAATTCATTGTTTGTTTGTTTGCATTTAATACGAAAACTAATTGACTGATTTATTTTATTGTTGAGAAACTACACTATCTTGAGATAACAAAAGCGATATTTAATTATGAAGTTCCCACAGGAACGAGAGCTACGCGAGTAGAATCGCGCAGGAGAAGCTAGTTTGAAATAAATTTTACAAAACAGTTTAAGCAAGTAGAACTTAGTGGTTAAACTTGACGTGTTAAATCGCACAAAGCCAAGCAGTAGAACAATAAACACAAAAAAATATAAAAAACCCATTTTTCACTCGATGAAAACTAACACTAAAAGTAAGTGGGACAAAAAACAAGTCCCGACGACATACTCTCAAATTCACATACATCGCAACTCTTAAAGGCAAATAAATACCTCTATGGTTCTTCACCGAAATTACCCGTGTTCACAAAGAAAGGACGGGCCACAAAAACCGCTAGATAATTGAACCTATTCATTTCCGTTGATGTTTAACCAGCGAATGAGTGTACGCGGTTAAGCTGGATAAGACGTAAATCAATGCAAAGTAAAACTTTAGTGGTTGTTTTCCTGCAGCAGAACGTTTTATTTATACATAGATAGATGAATATTATTGTACACATAACAAATTACACAGTAAACAAGAAAAAAAGGAGAACACAACATATACATACGTACAAATAGTACAGGTACAACTTGCTTTATCACAAAACGTTATCTCTTCCAGGCTCTGACAGAAAAGTATTGTACAAAGGACCTATTGAAGTATTATAAAAAAAAAACGATAGAACTAAAAAATTTTGAAGATAATCTTACAATATTTAATTTACTAATATACCTTGTGTAGATATATAGTACTCCCGTATACCTGCACATCCAACTAATTAAAAGGTAACAATTACAAGGTTAATTGACTAAAAAACAAAACTCTTGTACGCAGTCAATTAGTAATTTTTTTAAAAAAATATTGTTTGTTTGCAAATCAAACATTTTTTTAAAAAAATATTGTTTGTTTGCAAATCAAACATTTTTTTGGCCGATTAAATGAAAACTTCAACAAATGCTGCAGACACAATTAGTGGTATTTTTATAAATAAGATCCAATCTAATTTTGTTCTATCCAAACCTCAAATGTTAAAAAAAATCTTACAAAAACATCACTACCCAATTTTCACAGAACATGTTATATTTTTTCTCTTACGGCCTCACAAAGGACGCCGTATAAAACAGCTATTAATTTAGAGGATAATTACAAATTGGGAACTCAAAAAAATTAATAGACATCTCCGCCACAAATTTCTAACGAGAAAATTAAAAACTTCCATATTACAAACTTCAAAAGCTCATAATCTTATTATCTTCGATACTGTTACTGCGAAATTCTGGTGAACAACTTCGTTCAATATTATTAAGTTCTCGCAAATACTTACCAAGTACTTATAACAACTAATCCTTTGTGAAATAAGATCGATAGATAGTGGTTATGATGCGATTATTCTGTTGTTGTACATCAGTAGATAATCTATCTTATCAATGCAAATGCATCTCCGTTATATTATAAATGCAAATGTTAGTTATAATGTCGTTATTTTGCAAAAACGATCACCAATAGTGGGCACTATGAATATGTCAATTCTAATAGACATCTGACGTCTAGTCATGACGCGCAGAAAAAAATAAAAACAAATCTAGGCGCTCATAAGCTATGCTTATTCGTTATTGATGACTAAGCGGGTTTGTACTCCCACTTGCACTTCGTTGATTTTTGGGTCACCTACAATCTTTTTTGAGAGCTGAATTCACGTCTGTTCTTTTGCATAAGTACACTTTATTAAGCTATACTATATTTTCTAAAGTAATATAATTTGAAATAGTAACAGGCCACTGTCTGACGTAGCGGTATAAGGTTCCACTAAAATCTCGAACCTCGGATTAAAAGTCTTTGTGTAAAATCAAAGATTTTTTACTGGGTCTAGTCGGTTGAAGGTGTACGCTTTGTGACTCCGAAGGTATATTAAGCCGTTACGTATCAGGTAATGGGCAGTTGCGTTTACCTGTATATATGTGTTTATGATGTTACTCGCATCTTGGCATGCGAGTTGGTGAACGCAGTTTTGTATATGTCATCATATCGTTTCATCGTAGTGACTATAGGTCGCCTTCGTAGCAGGCCTAGTTCAACAGTGGACGATATACGAGCTGAAGATGATGATACAGTACCGTGACTGAACGACTGACTAATGCATAGACAACACACAACCAACTTTTATAAATATTTATTTTAGGAAATGCAATCCAGCGTTTCAGAACCCGAAAAGCATCAAGTAAAAGTGAAAAAGTCCCAACTGTCAATAAGAGGTATAGATGTTTATAAAATTGCTGTTTTAATACCCGCGTTGTACTCGAATCGGTTTTTCAAGTGTCCTGCCCCTGACAGGCGTACGTGGCTTCATTTTGTACACTCTTTGAGTAGGTACTTGCAAATGTATTGCTGTGAATTTGTCGATACTTTGTTTGTCGATACGAGCTGTAAGCGGGTAATTAAATTAACTATACTATACTACTACTATACTATAGTGACTGCGTGAATAGAAAATTGTAACAGTTTACTTGATTAGAACGGATATATTTCAGTGCTATACTTATAGTTTGAAAGATTTAGTAAGTGCGATAGAACAATAAAAAGAGTAAATATATGAAACTTCAGGAATTTGACATCTTTGAAGAAGGCTTGACTGGGAAAATATAACAACCCACGTGCGGTTTTACCCGCTTAATTCCCGCTCCTGTGGGAACTCCATAATTAAATATAGCCTTTGTCATTCGGGAATCGCGTAGCTTCCCACCGGTGAGAGATTTTTTCAAATCGGTTAAACAATCATATCTTTCCTCTTTATAAAACATTAAAATAGATTAAAAAAAAAGAATGACTATTGTATATTTATGTTATAAGTTTTGACTTAAAACTTTTTAATGTTATTTCTTACTTATATCTCAATGTCACACAGCTTTAAAATTAATATATCGATAACTTAACAGCACTGAATTGCTGAATATAATTCCGCTTAATTAACTTTGAACAATGATTGTTTGTCGTAGCTGAACGTGCCCATTTCAAATAAAACGAGGCGTTATTTTGCAAATAAAAACATTTAAAAATTAACAATTTCTAACATAATTTTTGTTACGGAGATAATAAAATTTACTACCGAAAGTCACCATGTTGTCATTATTAACCCTTAATTTGCTGAACTAAATCTGCTGTTATTTATAGTGAAATGTTATATTTAAAGCAAAAACGCACACATTGAGCAATTCCAATTTTTTTATTCCTGATTTTACCATTCTATGATGTTTTTTTATTCAATTACTAAGAAACAGTTGATTTTTGAAGAAAATTTGCATAAAATTTTAATCATGATTAAAATATCGCACCTGAAAGAACAGAGTAGTAATATCAATAAAATAACGATTGAATGAAATAAATAGTGGAGGACATTCAACAACTTGTTTACACTTCGGCTTCAATAATAATTGATTTAAAATCATCATCTCCTTCCGAAGGAGGGTTTTGGTTAGTGAACACGCTTGATAGGCGGGTTGGTGACCGCAATGTAGTGTTGTTGCTTTTTGAGGCATAGACTCTCAACTAACTACCCTTAGAGAAACCTTCGATTTAACACAAAGATTTCTTTAAGTGACGAAGATATATAACGCAACGCCACGGAGGTTGTCAGATATGCAAAATATGTCCCAAACAAATACACAATCAAACGAAGTAAAATAGAAGCTTTTAACTTAAAAAAACCGCGTATTTACCCGCATTATACAGTTGTTGCTCCAGAAAATTGCAGTTTCATATTTCCATGCCCCCAACTAACTATGAATGAAAGGGCATTCTATGGCAACTTCCCATCCCATCCCATCTTGAGATGTAGCAAAGTTTTACAGCTAACTTCAGGTTAAAATTGAAGTAAAAAATAGGCGAAGAAAAGTCTGCATAAGCCCTTGAAAAGCTAAAAGCCTACTAAAGCCTCCGGGGATGCAAATATGAGAGGTCGCGTATAATGCAACTGCCATTTTAAAAGCATCATCATAAATGAAAGATGGTTGTTTTGTGCGAGTATTTTAACATTTGTTCTGAAATGTTTTTTATCGAACTTCTGCATTTCATAGTTATTTTAAATAATTATCGGGTCTTCGGTTCAAAAAATGTGTCTAAATATTGGTATGCACTTTTGCAATGTATCTAAATGTAGTAAAGCACTTTTTGCAAAGTCCTCCCGCCTACTAAAAATTTTCACAACATACAGAAAGGAATTAACACTGGATATTCCTTGTTTTGAATTTAGATTAGTTTGAATATCCGATTTTATTGATTCTTTTAGTTATTTCACTATTGGGTATTATCGTGACAGATTTCCAATCTATATATTGGTATATAAAATGGAAACAGTAGCCCACTTTACAACGTAGTTTTTTATATTGGTTTTACTTATAAAAATTTTGTAATTTTAACCAAAGGTAATACATAGATTTAAAGATACATACACAAGAGGATTGGTCGTGTAAGACTTATTCTTACATACTCGTACATATTATGGCTATTTCACATAATGAAAAATCTTAAAAAAATTCCTTGCTCATAACATAATTTGGCAAAGTAAAATAAAAAGTAGGACAAACTGATTTTTTTAATAGGGCATACTTTCTCATGTTGAGTCATTACATTTTTCTGTCTCGCCTTGAAAAACCTTTTCATTGTGAATGTATGTAAGCGTTAGCTATGTATGAACATACCTTGGAGTAGGGGAGGGCAGCTGACCCTTTCTAGTACGTTTATCCAGTATTTATTACTGTTATACATACAGAGTGAATAGTGCGATGCGACTGGTCGCAGTCATTTTACCCCCCCCCCCCATACGTACGTAAGCTTCTTATGTAAGCTAGATACGCCTATAGGTACTTCCTTTAGATTCGGCGAGTGTTTACCTGAAACAAAATAATAAAATATTTTAGACAATTTATTTCTAACAAGGACAATTGTATATATAGTTTGTTAATTCATGGCTATTGTCAATGAAAACGGCTACGGAACGTTTTCATCTCGAAAGTCAAGGAGGATGTGATAAAGGCAACAATAAAATATTAATTTCTATCATACAATCATCATCATCAGCCTGTTGTAGTCCACTGAATACTGAACATAGGCCTCCCCCATCGATTTCCAGTGGGAACGATCGCTAGCGGCGTGCATCCATCGACTCCCCGCGACCTTTATGAGGTCGTCGGTCTATCTTGCAGGTGGTCGTCCCACGCTGCGCTTGCCAGTGGTCTCCACTCGAGAACCACTTTGCTCCATCGGCCGACAGTTCTTCGAGCTATGTGTCCTGCCCATTGCCACTTCAGCTTGCTAATCCGTTGAGATATATCAGTGACCTTCGTTCTCCTGCGGATCTCTTCATTTCTGATTCGATCACGCAGGGAAACGCCGTCATACAACACCTAATAATAACTAGTGGTCGCCCAGTGGTTGAAATATGACTAATATTTAAAAAACTATAAGCATTCTACACTCTTTATAAAGCGGTTTCACCCGCTTAACTCCCGTTCTCGTGGGAACTTCATAATTAAAATATAGCCTATATTAATCAGTGATAATGTAGCATACAATTTTTAAAGAATTTTTAAAATTGATCCAGTACTTTTTGAGCCAATTCGTTACAAACATACTTCCATACAAAAAATTTAAATGGTTGTTTTCCCGCAGCGAAAAGGTTTGGTCTTAGTTAAACATTCAATTTATACAAAAACTAAATATTATAAACCAAAAATGGCCGATTAACAATCGTGAAAAACCGAACTCGAAAGTGACATCGAACCGATAGTAATACCTCGCGATACCTAGCGCTCGCGTCGATCGGTCGCGCGTTCGTTGACCCGGGTGTTAGTCAATCAGCTGATACCTACACCTTAGGTAATGTAACACAGTACCCAATCATAATAATAAGCTTTATCCAATACCTTTTTAGCTATAACTTACAGAAAACGTAACTTAAAACAAGTTTATTATCTTAGAACAATTATTTTCTGAATTAGATACCTAATAAAGTATTTAAGGCGTATTTAACAAAAATGAAAAATTAAATGAACTCCGCGGAAATGATATGGATGCAGTCCTTCTGAGTTGAGTAGTTTCCAGACGTAGTATTGGCTTACGCCAAACTTAGCTGCCGCCATTCGCGTACTTCGTCGAGGATCGCGTTCGAAGTACTCGATGATCTCCTCGTCGAGCTCTGGCGAAAGAACGGCCGATCGACCTCTGCCCTGTGCATGTGCTGGCACTTGGAACTGCCCATGATCGAGTAGCCGTCGCCGCTACGATCGTCCGGTCCTGTATGACTTGAGGGTTCAGAACTCCGCGAAGACGGAGTGACGCCAAGTGTTGCAGCTCGGCGTAAAAACGCCAGGCAGTATGGGAATTATAATTAGCCCTAGCGTACAGTTGCACCATAGCGACGTACTCTAAATTACTAAAACTGTAATGTCGATCCATAATACTAATAAAGTAATAAGATAACGCGTGCTGCGCTTCCGACGTTCACGGGACAACTAAGGAAGGAGGGAGTCGAAGGAGAGCGCGGGGCGTTCCGGCGTCGGCGCCGCGCGACGAATTACAAAAGAAGCCGGCTCGTTTGTGATTCTTGCGTGCAGGCTATTTTATGCCGTATAACTACCATTGAGCTCTTATTTTGCTTTGAACGTTTATGGATCGTTCTTTACTTTGTCAGCAGCGCGTGCGATTCGAGTAGTACCTACAAGGTCCGTTCACTCCGTCTAGTGTTACTACTGTTTATCACGCTTTCGAGTTGTCTAATTTTTTTTTTAATAATTTTAAATCCAAAACATGTCTAAAAAAAAAAAAAAAAATGTTTCGATAGTACTACCGACGGCAAGTTGTTCTGCTTCGGGAAAACAACCATTAAAATTTCACGGTGTATATAGATAAGAGTGCGAAATTTCATATTCCTCCTTCAAAACAATGTTGCGTAAAAAGGGGTACGAAATCACATATTAATTTATAGATTACGTACACATATACATACATTTTGACAAGTACAAGTGTATGTAAATACCTAAGTGCTGAATAAATTTCATTATTTCATTTGATTATTTATTACATGGGCTAAATCCTGTTTTATTTTAATTGAAGACGCGTAAGTGATACTTCATCAGTTACGGATATATTACAAAATACTTTCAAACCAAATACGGTACTAGACAGTCCACTTAGTAAAACAAGACAATCTACATTTTCAACGGCCAAACGGTTCTAGCGGAGCAGAGATGACAATCAAAAATATTATTTCACTGAAAGTGGCGCCCCGGGCTCCACTGCGCTACTGTTAAGATAATTCGGGACACACGGACTTAAAATAACGCTTACAATTCTAGGCTTACATATTATAAAACAAGCTCGGTAGCGTTGCGGTATTTGGCTCGATTTAAATCTCGGAGGTCGTGGGTTAGATCCCCACGCCGAACAGGAAATCTTTTTGTAAATTATAAGATTTCTTTCCGGGTATGGTTCGACTACCCTCCGTACCTCGAAAAGCACGTCAAGCCGTTGGTTCCGATTGTTATAACATCATCTATAATAATGGTATATCAAGAAACGTGCAGCAGTGGACGTTATACGGGCTGATGATTATATTTTTACTAGCTGACCCGACACACGTTGTCCTGTATTAACTACAACTGTATATTAAATTGTTTTTTTTTATGTTAGGCGTGATAGGAAAATGGAGATTCATTCTATAAATATAGTGATTAGTAATGAGTGTGTTGCGGCGCAGACTGGCCACAGTCGATTTCGAAATTGATATATGTAGAAATTAAACGTTCTTTGAATTTAAATGAATTGATTAATTTTCATCTACCTCTTTTCTTTTTTTTTTCCTTCTAACTTTACTTACATAAACATAAACAAATAACAATCTAAGTAACACTCAATCGTTAAAACATTATCTTTAACAATCATTTAGCACCGAACGTGCAGTCGCATTTGCATATACGAATAGTGGTGAATACCGTATATAGAAAAGTGGTGGACATGGCAAAACTTTTTTGGGGGAAGTTTGTTCACCAGCTTTGCTAAGATTATATACAATCATGTTGATAGTAACGGTGAATACTCCGTAGTGCTTTGCAACTGGCTACTCTAGTTGTAAATAATCCCTAAAAACTACTTATGTCTTATTTTTTAATATTTTTTTTTACTGTTTCCGCTTTATAATAAGGCGAAGAGAAAACATAAGTCTTTCTAACTCCTCCTTATCTCTTTCTGATTAAATAATTTGCGGGTCCCCTCAATGTTGATTGCCATTTCTAATGTGTACCACTGTTTATTCTGGCTTACAATAGTTGCAGTGGTCTCCCACCACTGCCACTGTGGGTGGGATTAGGCCCAGCATAAAAAGCATAAATACCTTCTGTATTCAAGCGTATTTGTTTTATGAAAAAAAAGTTGCTCATTCTATGAAGCAGTGTGTACAACAAAGATAAGACGTGCACCCAACAGCGTCAAATCTCAAGTCTTTTGTGAATTTTTCTCAGTGTAATGTATTTCATGTTGTACAATTTAACCCTTTTGCGTTATTGTGTGTAGAAATTGCACATTTTGTATGGAGTACTGGTTTTATTGAGGATGTATTTTTACCAAGACTTTTTTTGTGAATATTCACTCGGAAAGCAACATTTTTGGGATGTGTATGAACAGTGGCGGTTTTTATGAAGGTTGTTTGATAATAAGATGGATTGCTTGTCTACATGTTTTAGGGTTCCGTATCCATAAAGTTAGAGTTACAACGGTTGTACTGTCTGCCTATCTGGTAGTACCTAAAGATAGAGATAAAATAAAATATTTTGTCGTTTTATGGAGGACTGTTATTTAATATTTTGTCCTTCTAATGTAGGTATATTACATTAGAAGGACAAAATATTAAATAAAGTGTTTACCCAAAAATATATTTATAAAATTTATTTTTACATTACATAGAGTGCATTTGTTTGCGACTACTAAACATAGGCCTCCTGTTACCAAACTTTGGCAAGCTGGGGTTGTTGGGGATTTTGCCATAATCACCAGACTTGGATGGCAGATTGATGACGGTGGGTGATAAGTATCCTTGAGCTGATGGATGCTTCCGCCTATAACCATACCTACCCGAATAAAATAATTAAACTCCGTAGCTCCGTGGCGTAGTGGTATAAGTCTCGAAGCTCGTGCGTTCGATTCCCACATCAAACAAGTAATATTTGAACAAAAATTAAGATTTCTTTCCGTGTTTGCTAGACTACTTTCCGTGCCTTGGAAAGCATGTTAAGCCGTTGGTCCAGACTGTAATAATATCTTCTACAAAAATGGTATACTCCGAAACTAGGAACAGCGTTCTCTGTGACATAATATTGCGGTTACCAGCCCGCCTGCCAAGCGTTGTGACTATATCAAAATCCAGACTCAAGAGGATGCCCATGCTTAGCAGTGGACTTAAACGAGCTGATGATGATGGATAAAAATCGTTTACCAAGATTTCTTGTCTATTTCGGAGAATCCTTCGACATTTACACCGCTACGTCACGAAGGCTGTGAAGTTTATACTAATATATATATATATACATATGTATATTAATACAAACACTAAAACTATGAGTACAATAACTAAACCCAGTCTATTTGATTCAAACATCAATTACTAGTAAACCGCTTAGAACGTGCACACTCATAAATCGACTCAGGACTGATTTGCGCTTACTGTTGATGTGTTTTCCTATGGCACAAGTCTAAAGACGAGCGGGAGCGATTTCTATACATAGTTAAAAAGTTATGGAAGTTATAGAAATGAAAAATAATAGTCATAACACCCCGTAATGGAAATTATAGAAATGGTAACTAATAGCCAGATCTCCCCATATCTTCCTATGGGTGTCGTATGAGGCGACTAAGAGACACACATAGGTAGAAAGATCCTGTCAGAACAAGATATTTCATGTTTAAAGACAAGTTTCCTACGGGTACGGGGTCAACTGTAATTACTAAAAACGATGATGAAATATAACATTAAAATAACAGTTCTGAAACAACTTACAAGTTCTCATTACTATGTCGAATTATTTTTACGGAATTAACTGTGATCATATTTTACGGAAAGTTAAGACTATTTTACAGTTTTGTGGGTCACTCAGAAAGTAAACTTCGAGTTGGTACATTGAAAATAGTGCGACTTCATAATACCTATCGCTAAATTGTTAAATTTCAGCATCATCATATCAGCCTGTTGTCGTCCACTGGTGAACATAGGCCTCCCTCATCGATTTCCAACAGTAACGATTGCTAGTGGCCTGCATCCACTGACTCCCTGCAACCTACTAAACCGATTTTGAAATAGAATGCCACATTACTTTTGAGAGATATTTAAAACGAAGTCCTTACGGAATCGATGGATCTACGTGGGCGCAACCGCGTGGGATAGCTAGTTATAAATTAATTTCAAGGAAATACACGAAGAAAAACAAAACGTTTGGAATACGGCAGTATTCCAAACGTCGTTTTCCTTTGAAACAAAATCATGTAAAGAAATAAAAATTATTTTTCCAATATTATTTGGAAAAATAATATTGGAAAAATAATTGCCCTATTTTTCTACTTAGTTATAGATTTGTAAATTTAGTTCACCTTCCATACTGTGTACCCCACTAATACCGCCACACAACCTTTACATAAGATCATTCCTAATCCTTTAAATTCACACAATTAATGGCTAACATTAAAGTGTTAACTTAAACAATATTTTGTTATAATCCCACTATTTGAGATAAACCTACTTCTGAGTTTTAGTTCAAGTTTCACTATTAAGTAAAAGTTCCTCGAAGTTTATAATGAATTCACATTTCTAGAAGGTTCCTTGTAAAGGTAATGTGAATTCCTTTTATATGAACTTGCAACTGTCGTAATATAGAGTTACAGTTTCTCAATTCTCTATCAAAACAATGATAAACCAAAAATACATATGTCAAAAAGGCAAGAGAAATGGAAAATCAGACAAAATATGGAGATATAAATTCATATCTGTACTTTTTAATAATAATTCACATATGTATGTAGGTGTAAATATTAACATGAAATTGTATATGTATCTATTAGTGTTTAAAAGAAAAAGATGACTAGCAGAGTTTCCCTGTCACTAGTATTCTTGTTAACCCCTCGTACTAAGCTAAAAAGCTTGTGTTACGAATGGGTTCACGTCGGAAGTGCAATGGGTGGGGATCGAAGCGGCGTCCACAAGAACACAAGTCCGACGTCCGTAGCCATTGGGCTACGGCCGCTTGAGGAGTGTACCAATATGGTACAAATTTATATTATTGTCTGTTCAAATGATTCTTTTATAAAGGTTTGCTGGAAGTGAATTCTTTTATGAATAAAGCTCGCCTTTGTACATGTTGCTTCCGTTGTATGTAATCATATTTACTGAGTGCAATAAAGAATAAATATAAAATATAGAAGCTCGTTTTAAATGGAATTTATTTCATTCACTGTTCCCGTGGGTTCAATACCCACGCCGAACAATTTATCTTTGAATAAAATCTAAAATTACTTTCCGGGTCTGGTTGGTTGAGGAACTATTCAAAATAAAATGGAAATGGAATAGAAATCAAATCAATGTTTAGCTTATTAACAGACAAAAAAAGCCCGTTTAGGTCCACGGTTTAACATGAGCCTCCTGTTAACAGACCTTCATAGCTTGCCAGGGTCTTTGAGAAATATTAGCATACTCCCCATGCTTGGCAGACGGATTTGTAATCGCAGTGTGCTGATAGATGCTGCTGCCCTTCCATCAGGTATCCCTTAGTCACCTCTTACAGTACTCATCGGAAGGCATGGTGTGGTCTATTCTAAGCCGGATACCACACAGCTAGACAAGAAGTAACGGAATTATAATCAGAACAATTCTATGACCTAGCAGAAACAACTAGCATCCGCTGAGCTACCAGCGCACTACAATCATCCAAACAGCTTATCCTTTCCATCTAAAAGCGTTCAAACATCTTATTCCTTTCACTAAAAGCGTTCAAACTGGTTATACCTTACACCGAAAAATCTAATAGTTTATACCTACCTTACACCTAAACGCTTTCAAACAGCTTATCCCTTACGCTAAAAGCGTTCATACTGGCTATACTTTATACCTAAAAGCGTTCAAATAGTTAATACCTTACACCTAAAAGCGTTTAAATAGTTTATACCTTACACCTAAAAGCATTCAAACATCTTATCCCTTATACCAGATCCCGCAACTCCCAGCGCAGTTAATTGAAGAATTATTGCGACCGACTCACATTACCCAGAAACCTATTACGGAATAACACAATCAATTATATACCTTAATAGTGTAGTAGTAAGACTTTAATTAATATTAACACTTTTGTACACCAGCTTATGGAAATTTGGATATGAGGCTATGTTAAATGTTTTATTGCATAATTAAATATGGATAATAATGTTTGGCTATAAATTAATAGATTCCCGCGCGCGGTTTCGTCCGCGTAACTTCTGTTCGCAATAAATGTGCTATATACGACAATGAAATATTTTTTTCAAATCGGACCAGTCATTCCTGATATTAGCGCGTTCAGGAAAACAAACTCCTCGGCTTATATATTAGTATAGAGAATATTAATTAAAAAAATAACAAATAGAAATGAAGTCATTTAGGTTACCAATAGTTGATGCCGTGTGGTTTATGGCTTCAAGTAGACTAACCTATGTCTTCCCATTGGTGGTGTAAGAGGAGACCCAGGAACAAACATCTGACGGTTGGCCAGCACCCGTTATCAGCTCAGGGACACTCACCATTTTACTGCGATCACCTAACTACCTGCCGAGCGCGGTGATTATGGCAATGTAGTTTCAACGACCCGGGCTTGTTTAGAGCACACCTTTGTTCAGCAGTGGACGTTAGAGGCTGTTAAAGTAAGGTTAGCTATCTTTGTCATCCGGATTTAAATGTTAGCAACTGTCATGCTAACTACACACTGTAGGGGAATTATAAAATATATCCCACTAAATTATTACGGTATAATGTAATCTTCTTAAACTAAATTAATAAGCATTTATTTGCATAACTCCATAGTGTCTTCGCGATTAACTCAAAATCTACAGCACGGATTTTCACCAAAAGATAGATTGATTCGTGAGAAAGTATAATATATAATTTGAAAAGATTTCGTGCTAATTAAGCATTGCTACCGGTTTGAAGCCGGAGTGTTCATTACTATAATAAATAACTCTGAATACCAAAACTATTTCTATCGAAGTCATAATCATATCGTTATGTTATTACTCCCTAAATAAAAATAATAAAAAATCTATATTTATGTCAATTAGCTTCTTTATCTTCCGGTTCCGTAAGAATTTCATAATTAAATATAACCTATAAATGGGCCTTCCTCAATAAATGGGCCATCGAACACTGAAAGATTATTTCGAATCGAACCAGTAGTTCCTGAGATTAACGCGAACAAGCAAGCTTTATATATAAAGTGTAGATAATGTGATTAGGCTGTGGTACACTGTACCTCTGTACCCCCTACTAGTCGAGCAGTTCATTATGTTACACCTCAGCGAACATACAAATCTTCAGCTGATGCTTGTTATTCTTGAAGGGTAGTAAATCAACCCGTCACCCTGTTCGTTAATAGAACTTGTGAACCCTTAGTTTATCGCGGTTACGTGATAAGTGGGAACAGAAATTGTACTACATTTTAACGAGACGTTGCGCAAGAAGCAATATTATATTGTTTTACTTGCATTAAGTACTTTATTAATAAGATAAGCAGTTTGTGCTTTTATGTGTATTCAATAAGAAAAGTGTAAAGGTGGCTAGCTCTAGCAGGGAGACACCGAGACACGTAAAACTCAGTTTAATATAAAACAATCTAGACGAAAGTCTTCAAGTCAGTATTCAGTCTTTTGTTACCAATGATGACAGATGGATCTGAGACTTGGCCTCTAACTATGTGCCTCATAAGAACATTAAAAGTCGCTGAGCGAGCTTTGCTCGGCATTTTCGGAATGAGATATGAAGAGATCCGCAGGAGAACGAAAGTCATTGACATAGCTCAACGGATTAGCAAGCTAAAGTGGCAGTGCACAAGGTACATATCTCAAAGAACTGACGGCTTAGGGAGCATAAAGGTTATCGAGTGGAGATCACGAACTGGCAAGCGCAGCGTGGGATGACCGCCTGCACGATGGACCTACGACCTCTATTAATTCGAAAAAAATACTTTTAAATCCGTTGCGTAGTTTTAAATATCTAATCATATTATCATAGGGAAAGACAGACAGCGGGAAGCAACTTTGTTTTAAATCTGCCGAGCGTGATACAAAGCAATATTTGAATTGTACTGACTTTACTTTTAATTAGTTGTTATTTTAATAGATTACCCCAAAATACTGCATTTTTGTACATGTTTAACAAAATTAAACAAGTATGAAAAAGCAGTAAGTAGCATAATATTATATTAAATTAAATTTTCAATATCATAGAAGTTAAAACGTGTTATGCGTTCTTAGAAATTGTTTGTCTCGAGGCAGGAAGAAAGTATAAAATATAAGGTTGTAAACGACAAACTTTGGCGACAGAACTCGTCTCTTATATTAAGATTTTTGTACAGGGTTGAGACATAATTTAAAAGTATTGTTGTGAGTGTAACAATGACAACCTCCCCGTAGCATAGAGGTATAAGCCTTGCTTTGAATTGTAAGTTCGATTCCCACACCGGACAAGAAATCTTTGTGCTAATTCTAAGATTTGTTGCCAGGTTTAGTTGGTTGAGGGACGTTAAGCACGTTAAGCCGTAGGTTATAGGTAGATTATAAAATTTCTACACGCTGTATCTTCGTCATTTTTTATTTTAGAAACGAAAAGAAAAATACGTATCCCATATTTTTTGGAAATCTAACTGGCGAACTAAATAGCAGCATTTTAACCCATACTAATGCTCTTAAAAAACTGGCGTCAGTGCATTATTCGTTTAAAAAGTAAAAGTGTCGCGGTAAAGTCGGCTCTATCAACTTTCCTACAAACTCGCAAGTTACGAAAAAGCCTCCCAAAAGTTTACACCAGTTAAAATTTAACAATTTTAAAATGTAACCTTTTTAAAATTTGGCAACCCTAAACAAGTTATAACCAGTGAGAACCAGTTTTAAGTGACATTTCTAAGTTTCGTTACAAGTGACGAGATTTTGTGAAAAACTTACAGAATTATGAGCAGCGGTTTTATGCACAAACTTTGTTTTCAATTTTGCTTTTGAGTCCACGAATTTGAAGGTTTTTGGTGGTAGCATTGTGTTTAAAATACATAACAGAAGGACATAGAACTGATGGGAAACAGCGTCTATAACAAACTAACATTTAAAAATCGGACCAGTAATTCCTATAGTGCTAGATAAGTGCGTTCAAGTAAATAAACTCTTCAGATTTACATTTACATTTACATAGATTACATGTAAACTATAGATGAAATTACCATGGTGTCTAATTATATAATTTACTAACTAAAGATTTTCATTACTTATATTTATTAGCGTTTTCTGTATAAAAATATACACATGCAATAGTTTTTCTTGTGGTCAGCTGTACGTGACAAATTAAGGGTTGCCAACATAATACAAACACACATTTTATGAGGGTTAGTGTGGTCAACCTGTCAGTGTTAATGTAGTTATGCCAACATAAAGGTAACGAACTAAGAAATACTGTAATGGCTTGCTTTTAGAAATACGAAAAGTCGTTTCCGAGGTACAATAAGTTATAGCAATGTCCGTGGCCTAGCAGTATAAATCTCGGAGGTCGTTAGATTTGATTCTTGCTGCGGAATTTTAAGATATCTATATGTAAAATGTAAGATCCGTGTGTGGTTGGTGGAGGAAGTGAGTTTCGGTAAACATGTTAAAAAAAAGAAAATATTATTAAAACTTTTTCATAAAGGAATTTTTGTTTCTTTTCAAAAGACACACCTCACCAGGTAAATAAATAACTTTGTCACACAATTCACAATCACAAAGCACACCCCGACTTAAAACAGCTATCTGTAGTTCACTCAACTGTGCTCTTTCTATTTTAAAATATTTCGTTATCTAAGCTCATATAATAAAGCTAAAGAGTTTGCTTGAACACGCTAATCCCAGGAACTACAGGTCCCGTTTGAAAAATTCTTGCAGTGCTAGATCGTCTATATATTGAAAAAAGCTATAGGTTATAATAATGTTTTAATTATGAAGTTCTTACAGAAACAAGAGTTATAATAATATGGGTGATACCGCACGCAGGAAGAAAACAACTATTAAAATCAAAATTAAAATACCTCCGCCACTCAGAATGTGAAATAAATCACATTTACCCGGGTTTCAAACTCCACTCTTTTAGTTATTCAACAAACACGGATTCGTTTAACAAGAAATCCAACTTAGATTAGTTTTCGCCCATTCAAAAAACTGTAGGTAACTTGTTAATATTTAATACGTTGCTTTATATAAAAGAAGCAACTTTGGAAACCAATTTGAGTAAAGAGATGAAGATAAGCGTACCAGTATTTACTCTATCGATCTTTTTGACTTCTTTTTGTTATAAAAAGATTACCAGCAGATTTTTTACTATAGTATTCTGGTTAACCGCTCGTGTTAAGCTAAAATGCTCGTGTTACAAGTGGGTTCACATCGGTAGTGCGTGTATTTTCACGTATAAGCGACAAAAGCCTGAGAGCATGCTTAATGAGCTAGGACCATCGATAATCATCACTGATAAAGCTATAGAGCATGCCTTACATAGAATAAACCAGTGGCACAGGTATGAATAACCAAAAAAAACTCATTTTATTAAATCACCGATTTATATTTTATTATTTTATCACATACCTTGGTTAGTCAATTAAAATATTTTTAATTGACTAACTAATATTTTTAATCTGTATCAAGTCTAGTTCTTGAACTAGACTTGATACAGATTAAAAATATTAGTTTACTTGGGCATGGCAGGT
Source organism: Nycteola revayana (assembly GCA_947037095.2). Classification (NCBI taxonomy): domain Eukaryota; kingdom Metazoa; phylum Arthropoda; class Insecta; order Lepidoptera; family Nolidae; genus Nycteola; species Nycteola revayana. The sequence continues at coordinate 11,055,893 of OX344841.2, read as the reverse complement.
GTCACTTTGATGATTTCTTTTACCTTAGCAATAGAGATTACGACAGTGAGACACTACTTACGCAAGTTAATACTTTAAACTAAGTATTTTTCTTACATACCACTGTAAGACACTATAAAATATTTATTGTATATTTCAAATTTCTTATTTCACGAACTCCTAAAATTTCGGCCAATTAATACTTGAGTTTCGTTATACCATCTCTTTTTAATAACGATAATACAAATTAAGTACATAAAATATTGTTAGTATCTTTTATCTCAATTCGAGCCGATTGGCCATACAAGAAGGCAACTTTCAACAACCGAAATATCGTAAAAGGCACACAGTAAAATGTTTCGTTACATGTTTTACGAGCGACTTAGCTTTACGACCTTTTGTACATTACCTAGGTTTTAGAACTGTCTAGAAAAGATCTAGCTAAGGCTAGACGTCTCAGGACATTTTCAGTAATCTAATGTGAAGTAAGATATACCTGTGTAAATCTTTTGTTTCTTTTAGAATGTAAGCCTGAAAATATGAGAATGCATTATTTTTACCAAAATACTTGCGAGCAGTGCCATAACATAGCAATTTTAAGCAGCATATCTTGGTTTAATTCTACTGCTGCATATGTTTTTTAGAAAGCTATATTATCAACGAGCAACATAGGCACAATAATGTGAAAAGGTTTCTACGGGAGTGGGAATTACATTGTAAAGCACTCAGTTTTAATTTCAGTGAACACGTTAGTGACAAAAAAAATCTGAGAAAAAATAAAATGAAACATGAATAAAACGTTTTTTTGGTCTCCGGGTGGAAATGCATTTACGCCTTTCCACCGCCGCTGCAGCTTATTCGCGCGCTGGCGGTGGGATATGTAGGACTCGCCCTCTCCATAGCGTGGTATGCCACGAGGAGAGGACCCTACAATACATAAACGCCGTAAGGTTCGGTCTGCATGGTTTTAGTGAACCATGCTGACCGAACCTCATGGTTATACTATGTATATTGATTTAGTAAAAATTCATTGTGACAAACAAAGTTGGGTATCTATTACTTTACTCTTAAAATTCTGTTCTACCACTAGTATTTTTTTATAAAGTTCACTATCAGAGTTTTTACACACTACTATACACTACTAGCCATATTGTTAACCCTCGTGTTAAGCTAAAATGCTTGTGTTAGGATTGGATACACGTTGGTAGTGCAATGGGTTGGGATCAAACCGGCGATCACATCCGAAGCCCTAGTCATTGGGCTACGTCTTCTCTTTTTCAAGTTTTAGTAAGAAGTGAAATAAAAAAAAAATGTACTTGTAGATTAATACAATGCAGATGAACATAGTTCTACCGACACTGTTAGTGAGAAGTTAGACATCGAATCGACAGCCTAAGATACTCTCTGAGGCAAGAGTGAAACCCTACCACCTTCTTACTCGAGGCTGGTACTTAAATTTTACTAAATAGAATATTTCTAGTAACACAATTTTTTGCACAAATTGTGTTATTTGTGCAAAAAATTCGAACCTGGTAGGTACTTCGCTAGTTACGAAAATATTTCTGAATAAAAAAATCTAGTCGGTAACACAATTTTTTGTCCGACCCGGGGATTGAACCCAGGACTTCGCTAGTTACGAAGACATTAAAAATTTTAATAAATCTAGAAACGCAATTTTTGTACGACCCGAGGACCGAACCCAGGACTTTGCTAGTTACGAAGATATTTCTAAATAAAAAAAAACTAGTTACAATTTTTTGCTCAATCTCGGAATCGTACATGGGAATTCGCTAGTTAAAAGATATTTTTAAATACTACATTTCTAGTAACACAATTTTTTGCCCAACCCGGGGTTCAAATGACTTATTAGTTACGGTTAAACAATCTGTGCTATAGCAACGAGTGCAGTCAAAATGCCTTACATAGTAATTCACAAGTTATTTAGGTACCTACTATGAAAGTGGAATCAACAAAGTAATATTTTACAACTTGAGGCGGAATCGTAAAGGGGCGGAATAAGTTTTACGTATTCCTACTGGTAGGTACTTTACAATGTTATATTGTATGTTTATAGCGAAAGGTAACTTTAAATTAATCTCGTTGAATTTATAGCCCAGTTTTTGTATGAGAAGTTAATACTATGTAGGTAATAATGAGACTTTGTTACAAGACATTGGTATTAGTTACGAATACGAAACGCTTCTAGGTGTGAAGCTGTTTGCGATTCTTGCTCCAAGGTATAAAAATGAAACAGTATTTACTACTAAAACACTTATAATAATAAAATGCTAAGTAATAAATTATTGATACACGTAGGATATAAAATGTTATTAATTAATACAATATGTATCATTAATTTAGGACTAAGCGTTTTTAAGAAAATTCATTGCTGTTACCAAAGCAATTGCTTTGGTAACAGCAATGTATTTTTTCTTCATTTACAAGAGTATTCTAATAAAAAAACTGTTGAGTTGACGTCAATTGGCAATGTAATAACATATCTTGCAAGTAGCGTATTTGGTAATCGCTAGACGCCAAGAATATCGAGTTTCTCAACGCGACAATACAACGCGCAGTTATAATTGATATCGAGCGACAAGCATTATCGTAACGAGACATTTTGGACGATTTGCAATTACGAAACAATTATAAAGTAATATCTGCTATCGCGTTGCTATGAAATGGAAGATAAGAGCAATTTGTGCTCTGTACAAGTAATTGTATCACGTATTACCGATTTGTTCAATGTCAATCAAAGCTAATTTACCGTGGGGTTTCCGGCTTAGAATAAACCACCCCATATCTTCCCTCGGGTGTCGTAAGATGCGACTAAGGGACATAAACCCGACGGATCGGCAGCAGCTTTTATCAGCCAAAGATGAGTACATATCTTTGGCTGATAAAAGCTGCTGCCGATCTATCTTACTGCCATCATCAATCCGCCTGCCAAGCGTGGTGATTACGGCTATATCCGTCAACGATCCTGGCTAGCCAAGGTCTGTTAAAGAGGAGGCCCATGTTCAGCTGTGGACATAAACGAGCTGATGAAGTGAGTAAGTAACAAGTAACCAAAGATGCAATCAACTTACATAACTATAGGCTAGTTGACACATGACGCAGCAGCGTTTCCGTGTGTAACATAATTCTGCGATCACCAACCCGCCTGCCAAGCGTGGTGACTATGGGAAAACCCTCCCTCTAAATGGATAACGGTATATAATGGTGGTCTAAATTTAAAAATATCTTTTTTTTGTTTACTATGTGTTAAACTTTGTCGTACAGTGCTCAAAAATAAAAACGATATAATAATTCACGCTCCATTCTGTAAATGGGTGCCATTCCAAAACAGGTAAAGCCACGTGGCTCAGCTAGTAAATACAGAAATGACACATACGTTAAGGTGATCTTAGTGATACACGGTGCATCACGTAAATATCCTGCTGTTTATTTACGATGCGACACAAACCGTAAACTCCTCTGAAATATGCTTTGCTTTGCGTCTGAATGTCGTAGAGTTATAGTAAATGCTGGAATGTGCAAAAATTTCAAAAATGTACATTTTTTATAATTAGTGATATAGACTTTATTACGCTATTTAAACATTGCCTTGCAAACTAAACGTGTATGCAAAATATTGGCTTAATCAACTTTAAAAAATAAGTTAATTGTTCTTGCGCGTGAGATAGGATATTCGAGTCTTAGTAATCTTAAGGGGGCGGGGGAATATAGCCAGCATTTTACTGACGTCACCGGACAAATTTAAACCAATTTCCTCTATTGCCAAAAATGTTTGTCTTAGTCTGTGGGCTCATGTGGGCAATGACTCGGCTGATTTTTTTGCATTCATAATATTGACTACATGACAAGCCTAGCTTAAAATTTCAGAGGTCATGGGTTTAATTCCCACGCCAGACCAGACATATTTGTGTACATTGGAAAAAACATTAAGCCGTTTGTCCCTATTATGTAAAAATAATCTACAGGAAGTTTACCAGGGAACGGACAGCAGCGTAACCTTATGTGTTTGTCAACCCCCCCCCCCCCCCCCGGATGGAGCATTGTGTTCAGCAGTGGTCGATTAAGTAATTTAAGTAATTTCTTCAGCAAACATAATTATATCAAGTTATAATAAAATCTAAAATTAAAAAATGTCAGTAGAACATAATAGCTTTCTATTCCAGTATTTCAACATCTTTAATCGACCTACTTCTCCGTTTCCATGACTGGCGAGTATCTTTATGTTTTACGAGTGTTAATATTGTACCGACCTCTTCGAAATATCTCCTTTTCACATCTGACCTTTGTAATTACACGTTTTATTGAAAAGATACTAAGTTTTTAGTAGATGTTTTGAAGGTTGCATAAAAAGTTTAATGGAAAATTTTGTATTGTTGATGTATTTTCTTGCTGAAGCCATTAACCATATATGAAACGAATGTGTCTTGAAATAAATATTTGTATTTTTAATTTAACAAACTTCCAGTACTTCTAAATTTTTTTCTTATTCATTTTCATCCCATTCAAAGGTTATCTGTAAGGAAATACTGAACCGATTTGAAAAAATATTTCAGTGTTAGATAGCCCAATTATCGAGAAAGGCTATTGGCTGTATTTAATCTTGAAGTTCCCACGGGAACGGGAATAACGCAAGTAAAACAGCGTGCGGGAGACTAGTATTTAAATATTCTTTAGTAGTTTAGTAATGGCCTTAATTAGCGGTAATTTTGCCAATGCTTTTCAATATCTTGTAAAATATCAAAAATGTTGGAAAGCTAAAACTAATAAAACATCTTGAAGCATCATATTTTCTGTTCTCGTAAAAATATATTTAACATTATGATTGAAAAATTCCTCCATAAAAATATTTCATAACAAATAGTTTCTTTTATCGTTGCCATTAACGACAACGAGAGATGCATATATTCAAAAAAACCTTATGTTAAAGTAGGACAACTCTACATTCTTACTTCCATCTTTAGTTAAGAGGAAGAAATTTATTATTTTGACAACGACGAAGAGTGGTCTATTTATTAGAACGGTATCTCACGTAGAGTAAAAAAATATAGATATGATCGGTTGAGTAATGTATAGAGTATGATTAATGAAGGAAAAGGTACTGTTAAATGTGTATGATATTTTATTTTAAGCTTCTTAGAAACTGTTCCGTGTATACTTATATTACTTTTTCACGAATAAGTTTAAGGTAAGTTCAATGTGGTATATCAAGATCGTAACAAGTAGAAGGAAATGGTCTCTGCCACCACTTTTGGAAAGAGGCGTGAATGTATCTATGTACGAATGAGTTGTAAGTACAAGTTGATCTGAAGACTGTATCAAGCAAATCTTTATATATTTTATATTTTTTTATAATAGTATAGTAGTATTCTTTTCTACATAATAGTGTAAAGTATTATAACTCCCATAGTCACAATTCAAAAGATGGTTGTAAAAACAAACGGTTCGATCAATATAAATGATAGCTTTATTCTTTCGATTGGACTGGTGAAAGTCAATCAGCTTGGGTTGGCTTTACACGTTGGAATCGAATACATTTGTGCGTAGTTTTAAAAAGGCCTTATTTTGTTAACAAAAATTAGTCATTTATTAGTTATATTATTATTTACGAGGGCGCGTTAAGTCATTAATATCAACATAAGTACACTCAACCCTGTCCCATACACACAAGCATGATATATGTACCACTCATATCAAGCATTGTAGCAATAACGGACGATTTTATCACCCACCGAATGACATTATTAAAAGACATCATTCTGCCTACAATAAACAACGCATTTACGACACCATTTGTAGACGGAGCACCTAATATTACAGTTATCTCTCTCGCTCATTTGAATTGCCCATAATTCTGTCTCACTCATTTTAAGTGTTCCAAATTTAATTTAGCTAAAAGCAACAATTTATAATCCTGCGTGGAACGTCATAACCTACAATTCTGCAATGTTATTTTCGGTGTTGCTCGGTGGCGCTAGTTGTCTTTATTTCAAAGAAATTTGTATAGACTTCAATTTAGTTCCAAATTTTCCCGTTCGCACTTAAATTATTGCACAATTTTGCGTCGTGTGCCAAAATGCGTTCAGGAGTACCTACTGTGCCTTTTTTTGCATTCTTCTTTATTGTTATTATTGTTTTAAATTTTTACAATCCTCTATGGAATTGTCGGTTTATGGATTCGAATGTAAAATTGAGCGTAAATGGAGTGTAAATGTCCCCAAATCTGAATATAAGCGTCGGGTTGTAAAAGGGGTTTGTGTTCAATTATTTTGAATTACGAATTTTAATGGTCTGGCCTTATGCTACGTAAGCATAGATGGAAATGTGTGCTATTGTTAACATAAATAAATTATTTTATACAACTGGCATTTATGTTTGTCATATTCGGAAGGTCATACTTAAAAGCGTGATTCATATTTCATAGTTTTTATGACTTTATTTTAAATCTCAAACTTACTTTGCTTTTTTTCGGCGGTAGGTGTGAAAAAAGTATAGACGCGTTTTTTGCAGTTCGAATTTTATATTTGAGTTTTAAATTAAAATAACTGTAAAATTACTATTTTTTGCCTATTTTCTTAGTGCCATATATATTGTTTATTGGTACTTACATTTGAAAATCACATGTAACCAAGAAAGGTAAAATTACACCACCTGCCAGCTCACAAATCAAACAGTACTTCGTGATTTTTCTTCCCAATTCACTTCACTACCACTTCACATCATGTCTAATTTATCAGAAATATTGCTCACTCAACAAAAGCTTGAAGAAAGTGTCTCCAGGAAGTTTGAGGATCTTCAAGCTCAGCTGAATTGTGCCACCTCCTCCAAAGATACTGTGGCTAAAGTAGCTGATGAGCTCCGTACATTCAAGGAACTTATATTCGGCATCCTTAGTCTTCTGCGGCACCAGATTAATGAGTGCACCCGGCAGGTGGATGACCTTGAAACCAAAAACCGCCGTAAGGTGTTGGTATTTTCCGGGATCGCAGAATCTGGTAATGAGGATTGTCCCAAGCTGATTGTCGACATAGTTAAAAACCAACTTGGTCTCAGCTGCATCTCTCCATCAACTATTAAGTCTTGCCATAGACTGGGAGCTCCAGGCTCCGAACGTCACCGTCCCATATTAGTGAGATTCAACACCATGGACAACAAATCGGCCATATGGAGGTGCAAATCCAAACTGAAGGGTTCCCCAGTTTCCGTGAAGGAGTTTCTAACACGAACACGTCAAGCAGTCTTCGCTTCAGCCAGGACACACTTTGGCATGAGATCAGTTTGGAGTCAGGATGGTGTAATTTCCGTCAGGACAGTGGATGGCACTCGGCACAAACTGACTTCAAACCAACAGCTAAATGATCTCGTTGCAAAGTATCCAAAGCCGGCATCGCAGGCCAAAACAACTTCCGGGAGTGGCAATCTGAAAAAGACAACATCTTAATTCGTGGCCCTAATTAATGTTACAGTGAGTTTAATCACAATTTATTTAAAATAACATTTGAAAACGAACTTACCTGCATGTTATTGTCCTAGTGTCTTCGTTAATAATTGTCATTATTGTCATAATTATCTTACAACCTTGAAGGAGGGAACGCTTTTTGCGCTGTTTACGATATTTACTGTGGGCTATAAGCGTACCCTCATATCGTGCATTGTGATAATGTATAGTTCTAATTTAATAAAAAATTTGGTAGGTAATTTATTAAAATCGCAACGAAACATTATCATAGATTTCGCAATTTCTTGTACCTATGTATTCATCTTATGTCAAAACTGTCAGACCTCATACGATATGTCAAGTGTCAGTTGCGTTTCGTTTCAAATTGTTTGTATTGGGTGTTATTTTGTCGTTTTCATATTTATGTTTACGTTTGTGCGCTGGCGGGTGGTGCAGAGTAGCAAATCGTACTAAACGATTGTAACTCGCACGTAAAAGAATTTTTTTAATTTGTTTTTTTAATCTTATTTATTATTATATTATATAAACTAGGTATATTGGTATATATTATAAATGTCTTCCCCTTCATCTGCACATAACTCATTTTATTCTGCTAATGATTCTGTCTCTTCTTTTACTGATAGTTTCTGCTCTGCTGGTGACACACTTGGTGACTTTTTACAGCGCAATTTTTCCACATCGACAAATTTGCTTAATGTATGCCACATAAATGCGCAAAGCCTACCATGTCACTATCATGATTTTTTAGAAGCGTTCTCTAATAGCAATATTCATGTCATCCTGATTTCCGAGAGCTGGTTAAAACCTCATCTTTCTTCTACGTCTTATGCTCTCCCAGGTTTCGTACTTGTCCGCAATGATCGCATTGGCAGGGGCGGAGGCGGGGTAGCGATTTACCTGAAGAGTGACTTGCCTTATAAAATATTAGCAACGTCAGGTCAAAACAATTCGGTATCCGCTGAGTTGCTCCTTCTGGAAGTCTCTGTTAAGGGAACTAAGACCGTCATCGGAGTTGTCTATTGTCCACCCAATGCTGATTACTTCACCGACTTAGAATTGGTTTTGGAATCTTTGGGTTCTCAGTATGCTCATCACATCATTATGGGAGATCTTAACACTAATCTACTTGTCCCCAATTCTCCTCGTTCCCGTAAACTCCTTCACATAATCGAGTCAAGCAGCTTACACGTATTGCCACTGCAGGCTACTCATGTCAATACTCTTGGCGATGACACTTGGCTCGATCTTATGCTCACCTCAAATCCCTCCCTTGTTTCCTCCCATGGGCAGCACGATGCTCCTGGATTCTCAAACCATACTCTTATTTTCCTCTCCTATATCCTTAAACCCTCCAAGCCTAAACCTAAAGTACTGCACTTGCGTTCTTTTGCACGAATGAACGCTGAGCTTCTTTGCAGGGATGCCTCTCTGATTGATTGGGGCCCACTATATGAAGCGAGTACTGTCGACGAACAGTTAGGGTACTTTAGTGATAGGGTGACACAGCTGTACGACATCCATGCACCTGTAAGAGCAGTTAAGCAAAAGCGCCCACCAGCTCCTTGGATAACTGAAGGCATTCGTATGGCAATGCGACGTAGGGATCGCGCATTCCGAAAGTTCAAGAAGGATCGGTGTGATGAAAATTTGCATCTTTTCAAGGTTACTAGGAATCGATGTAATCAGATGGTACGCAACGCTAAACGCCGCTATTTTCTAGACAACTTATCTTCTTCTACTCCTGCCGATACCTGGAAATTCCTTGGAACTCTGGGTATCGGTAAATCGAGCCATTCAAATGCTTCCAGTTTACCTGATTTAGATGTTCTTAATCACCATTTCTCCACCACACCTCCCATAGATCATCTGATTAAGCGTCAAACTGTTGACTTTATTAATAGTTTAGATAGACCAAACATTAGCCCTTTTCATTTCACTCCAGTTGACCCAGACGAGATCAAGTTCACTGTTCAATCTATCAAGTCCAAGGCAGTCGGTTGTGACTGCATTGGGCGACGATTGATTTTCCCAATCCTTGACCAAATCCTTCCTGCTTTCACTCACATAATTAACTATTCCCTTCATTCCGGCACTTTTCCCAACCAGTGGCGGAAGGCTTATGTCTTGCCGCTACCAAAAATATCAAATCCTTCCCTTCCTAACCATTATCGCCCTATATCCATACTACCCTTTTTATCCAAAATTATCGAAAGCATTGTCCACAAACAGCTATCCCGTTTTATCCTTTCCAATAATCTTATTAGTCCTCTCCAATCCGGCTTTAGGCCGGGACATAGCACCACATCCGCCCTCCTAAAAGTGACTGGCGATATTAGGAGGGGTATGGAGGATACTAAAATCACTGTGTTGGTTTTAGTGGACTTCTCCAACGCCTTTAATACCGTCAGTCATGACATCCTGCTTTCCATTCTTTCACATCTCATGATCTCCGATGAAGCTCTGGAGTGGTTCTCCTCATATCTTCGGGATCGCCAGCAGTCTGTTCACATTGATGAAGTCTCATCTAATTGGTGCAACTTAGACTCTGGGGTTCCTCAAGGCGGTATTCTCTCTCCTCTCCTTTTTTCAGTTTTTATAAACCTTGTCACAAATCATCTTCAGTGCGCGTATCATCTGTATGCCGATGACCTGCAACTGTATGCCCAAGGTGGTATTGATTGTTTGCCTGGAGTCATACATAATATAAACCGGGATCTTGTGGCGCTACAAGATTGGTCTAGTAGATTTGGTTTGGCAGTAAACCCCTTAAAATGTCAAGCCATTGTTCTGGGCAGTTCTAGGCTGCTGTCCAAAATCGACATTAATTCTCTGCCTCCAATAATGTTTAGTAATACTGCCATTCCTTTTAGCCCAAGCGTCAAGGACCTCGGGTTGTTTATCGACTCGACTCTGAACTGGCAAAAACAAATGGCTTCGGTTTGCAGCAGAGTAACAAATATCTTGCGTTCTCTTTATCGTCTAAGGAACTTTCTTCCGTCTCAAACAAAAGTAACGTTGGTGCAGACTTTAATATTTCCCATCATCGACTATAGTGATGTGTGCTACTTTGACCTGAATGCAGATCAACTCAATAAACTCGACAGACTTCTGAATAACTGCATTCGATTCATTTTCAATCTTCGCAAGTACGACCACGTTTCCGCATATCGCGCCCAACTTAAGTGGCTACCTATCCGGCAGCGCAGAAATATGAGAGCATTGACCACGCTATTTTCCCTACTTGATTCTCCCTCTTCTCCACCCTACTTAACATCTAATTTTCAATATTGCTTTTCTAATCACAATAAATGCTTGCGTTCCCTTCACAACCGCCTCCTTCATTGTCCTCAACATCGTACCGATTTCATACATTCTTCATTTTTCGTTCAGTCTATTTTACTCTGGAATGCGCTGCCTCTTGGGGTCAGGATGGCTAAGAATCGCTCAAATTTCAAGAAAAAAGTACGTGAACATATCATGAGAAATTTGGCAGAGTCCTCACAACTTTCATAGCTTAACTATAATATATATTTATGTTTTTGTTTATGTTTAGGTATATATATATATATATATAGGTATACATATATATTTAGTATAGTATGTATGTATTTTTTTTTTAAATATATATTTATAATTTACCTTAGCGGTATTAATTTCCCTACGATATTTCAATTTCCGTGCACCTACCACTTTAATTCTGCACCACCCAATGGTTGACTGGGAGAGAATGCCTTAGGCATTAAGTCCGCCTATGTACTATTTAGTGCTAAAGTTTAAAATAAATAAATAAATAAATAAATACTTTCAACAACCCGCTTACGTCCACAGCTGAACATGAGCCTCTTCTTACCAGACTTTGTCAAACCAGAGTTGTTGATATTGCTGTAATCAATACGCTTGGTAGGCGGATTGGTGATCGCAGTAAGATAGTAGGTAACTTTGAACTGATAGATGCTGCCTATCCATTAAATGTATCTCCCTGAGTCGCGTATGAGATATAGGGTGGTATAATCAAAGCCGAACACTACACAGCTATAATATTAATTATATTTAAATAAATTCACAGTTTGTTTAATTTATCATGCCTGGTTCCCATCAATCTCTTTTTCAATTTACCTTGTTTTTAGTATTTATACTAAAAACAAGGTAAATTGAAAAAAGGTAAATTTATCATAAAATTTATCCTACTAGTGATGAGAAATCTTTGAAGTATCAACTTTAAAGATTTCTTTTATTTTAGGCGGGAAAAACCGCGCGCGGGAATCTAGTAATTCAATATAGCTTTAGCACTGAAATAATTATTCAAACCGGACCATTCTTAAGATTAGCGCGAGTAAACAAACAAAATCTTCAGCTTTATACATTTGTAATCAAAAAAAAATCTTTCGGGGATTTTTTTTCCAAACAAATCACCCAATAACAGAAAACCATTACACATTATACTACCCAAACTATAAATAGCCCATAAGTCGAACTTCGACGAAATTTTCACTCGATTTGATAAAATAAGTCATAAAACATATTGTATTGTGTACTCGCTTTATCCGAAGCATCGGTAAGGCTAGTGATGTTCTATAACCGCAGCGCTGATGCGGTCATTTTGCGGATATTATGATATAAGGTGCTTCCAAAATATGTGCCATCCCTTAACAGACGATACTAATATGTTTATGAATCACGGTAGTGAAAACAATTTAAAACAAAAATTTACAAAAATATTTAGAACTGAGAATAAAATTACATAAAACTACATAGTAGGCACCTACGACTTTAAAGCGAGTCCTCACTCCGCGATACACCGGGTGGGGCGGCCAAGTTTTTACATAATCAGCCCGTATAACGCCCACTAGAATTATAGTTATTCCCGTTGTTTCACCAGAAATTGTATCACCAAAATAATTATTCCCGTAAATCACCAATGCCTATTTTTATTGGTGATACAACGTCACAACAAAAGTAAATTACATTTTATTCCTTTTGTATCAACAATTTTTAAGGAAGTTTTCATAATGAACATTAAAATATGTAACCTACGAGGGAAATGTTCTAATGCTTTCGATGAATATTGATTTTATTCCTAAACTTACTTTATCGGAGAAGGGACAAAGCTAATGCCATAGACCGCATATTTGCAAGATAATTCCAAAAAGTGAATTGTAATAGATTATGGTATGTTAATCGGGACCAGCGACTAAGCTTGCTTTCCGATACACGGAGTGTAGTCACGGAACAAAATCTAACAATCGCGTCTAAATCATATTTGATTGACGCAGAAATCAACCCGCAAGTATCATGTGAAACTGGAAAAATGATGGCTTTTGCTACCTTATCGGGCATAAAAGTCGTCTCCAGTCTTAATAAATCGTTCAAAAACTACAAACTAAGCAATCTGCGCAAGAGTACTACTGTGGGACTTGGCACTCGGCTCAGGGCGGTCGCTGGCGATGAGATTGAGGGTGACTTAGTTTTTTGTGCAAATGTCGCTCTACTTTACTTTTTAAAACTAAAATTTATTACTCAAATCAAAATTCACTAAACTAAATACAAATAAAAGTGGAATACAAAATTCTTGTTAAATAACATTTTTATTTTTATAACAACCTTACATGGAAGTACATTGCACGTTTGTTTTTTCTCTACAAAAGTTATTATGCAAAACAATTTTTTCCGCGGAAACTCTGTTTATCAACAGAAGCAGGCTTTTAACATCATTTTAATTACTCTGAGTGATATTATTTTTACTATGGCAACAAAATTTGTTTTTTCTTTTACCTATGTGTGATACATGGATAAAGCAAACAACGGCGAGTCGGACTCATGCTTAAAGGGTTTCGTACCATCTAAATATCATTAGACACTTTATTATTTTAAAAGTTTGAAATAAACAATTTTGTCTATCTGTTGCCGTTATTAATCACGTTTGTGTATACAAATTCAATAAAGACGAAATATCTTATGGTTTGTTTGTTTGTGTTAAAAAATTCCCAAAATACGTGGCGTGATTGAAAAAATTCTTTCACCGTTAGCAAGGCACACTATTTTCAGACGACATATGCTATATTTAATTATGAATTTCTCACGACAACGGGAGCTACGTGGGTAAAGCCGCGCGAGGGAAGCTTAGTTATTTGTAAAATAAAAAAAATAAGTATAGTTTGTTTTATGGGATCCCACTTTACTATTTATTTTATATTCTTTTTGTATTTTATTTAGTTGTTTGATATGACCGCAATAGAAATCATAATTCAACATAGAGATCATTTTACTAAGTTTAATATGATCTATTAAACTTTCAACTGTCCATATACACACTTTATTCACAGCCTGGTGACAGACAGTGAAGTCATAGTAATAGGGTCCCGTTTTCACCCTTTGATTACGGAACCCTATAAAGTAGATTTATGTTTGAAATATACCTTGAATAAAAACGATATGCGTGGATGCTATTATGGGGATTCAAATTCGTTTTCTTTTTGTAACAATGTGTTATGTCTACGCTACTTTTGTAATTGAAGCGTGTTTTAAAGTTCAAGTTTTTCATTTGTTAATGTTAGAATAATATTTTCTTATCATATACTGATATGTATGTAGGTATTGCAAACAATATTTTATTTTTAATATACAATGGGATTAAATAACAGAAGATATTGTATCGGTGCTATGTCACAAATTAAAACAGTAATTGGAAATACCCTCAACGCAAGCAAAGGCAATAAAACATTTAGATATCTACCAATATACAAAGCATTTGTTTTCGTATTTGTTTCAGCATCAGCCTGTTTAATGCCCAATGCTGAACATGGACCTATTCCCGAAGGAGGGATTTGCCATAGTCGCCAGGCTTGGCAGGTGACTTGGTGACCGCAGTGTTATGTTATAATAATGTAGACAAAGAGGATAGTCTCTTAACCAACCAGACCCGGAAAGCAACTTAAATTTACACAAAGATTTATTGGGGGAAACCAACACATGACTTCTGAGAAACAAAGCGTGATTTTTACCGCTTCACTACGGTAGTGGTCACAAATATTACATTCAATTGCTTATATAAATGACTTGTGGAAAAATGGGGCAAAAAACAGAACGCCGAAATCACCGAAACAGTACCCGGGCCATCATGGTGTACGAGGAATACGTATGGAAAGTTTTATTAAATGTTGGTTATAATTATAAAACTAAGAAAAAATAGGAAGTACATCAGTATGCCATTCTAACAGTACCTGAAGTATCTTTTGCACACTATAAGATTGAGTTGCCGCATTTAGCGAGCTATGGTTTTAAGGTAGCTCGGTATCTAGCCGAGCGTGTATTATTTATCTAATTTCGATTGTTATTGTTAAATCGTAACAAAAACAGAATGTTGTCTACAAAACAAAAACATCTTATTTAAACAATCTAACTCTAAACAAATAAAGACAAATACCATAAATATAACAATCAGAAACAAAAGAATTCACCCAAAATTCCAACACAATTCGAATGCCCCAAATATTTCGGATTTCGAACTCAAAATGATTCGTACATTATCCGAATCCCGCCCAACCCTATCGTGGTAAATACAATGGAATATCAACGTTATGGTTTAGAAAATAGAGGTTTTCGGATATAAATAATATTATTTAAGGCGATCACGTAAGTTTACGGATCATTACGCAAGCTATAAGTTGCAGAAAAGTAATAAAGCAGGCCTATATTAAGAGGTTCATTGATAATGGTAACAGTCAAGAGCCGACGGAACTGTTTGTATACATTCCTGCCTATAAGTACGTTTTGTTATACGCGTACCTACTGTATTCCATACAAGAAATGGAGGCACGTAGACCCGGAAAGAACTCTCAGAATTTACAAAAAGATTTCTCTGTCCAGCGCGAGGATCTCACCCACGACCTCCGAGACTTTAAGCGATACTTATACTCCGCCCTTGTTGAATTGTTTAAAAACTAAGCAATCAAGGCAAGATGGCGTCATCTATTTACATCCACTGCTGAACATGGGCCTCTTCTTAACAGACCTTGGCAAGCCAGAGTCGTTGATTGATATTGCCGCTTTACAGGCACATTGCTGATCGCAGTAAGATGGTGATGGATACGTCCTTGAGCTGATAGATGATGCTTCCCATCCATTAGTCGCCTCTTACGACACCCATGGTGAGACATGGGGTGGTCTATTCTAAGTCGAAACCACACTTTTTTTTTATTGTGATTGAACTGCCACTTTTAATTACTTGGCAACACTAACAAACTGAGTCTTGGGGCACTATTACGGTAAGAACTTAACTTAACTTAGTATGCAGTATAAAACCAGCTATAAGTTATACTAGCGCTAAATGATGACTATACCTATTTCCGTTACATGATGCAAATCCTGATTATATATGAGAACGATGGGTGCCAAATTAGTCGCAGTTTCCGTGGGACATGACATTGAAACGATGCCAACATTCGGAACTTACCTACGATGAAGTGCAAGTGTTAAATTAACGGATTAGTTTAATATATAAGTGAGCTTAAACTATGCTTAATGACCTGCTTTACTTGGGAATTGGCTAGTACATATTCCTCTTCTCACTTCATTATTTACGGCCATTCCTGAAGCAAGCCAGATTAGTTAAGGGGTTTTGCCGTAATATAGATTTTTGGCAGATTGGTAATTGCAGTAAGATAGTGTGTATTAATGAGCTGATAGATACTGCTGCCCATACATCAGGTGTCATCCCTTAGTCACCTTTTACGGCAACCATGGGAAAAATGGGGGTGATCTATTTTAAGCCGTGGTTGCCGGTTGGATCCCCACCCATCGCACTACCGAGGTGAAACCACTTGTAACACAAGCATTTTAGCTTAGCACGAGGGGTTAGCAAAAAGTGAGCTTAAACTAAGCTTAATGACTACCTAATATTATTCTTACTTCATCAGCTTATTTAAGGAATCTTCTAAACATGGGACACCTCTTATCAGACTGTAGCAAGTGAGGTTTGTTGAAAAAAAGGACAACCTCCATACCGTAGCGGTATTTGGATCGCTTTAAAGCTCGGAGGTCGTGGATTCGATCCCCAGGTCGGACAGAAATTCTTTGTTTAAATTCTAAGATTTCTTTCCCGGTCTGGTTGGTTGAGGGACTACCCTCTGTGCCTCGAATAGCATGTTAAGCCGTTGGTCCCGATTGTTATAACATCATCTATAATAATCGTATATCAAGAAACGGGCAACATTGTACTGCGGTGCAAGTAAATACCCTACCTCGGGAGGAGGCCCATGTTAAGCAGTGGACGTTATGTGGGCTGATGAATATGATGATGTTGTTGAACAATAAAGCTAGATTAACGACGCTTGGTGATTGCAGTAAGATGGTGAGTATTGTTGAGGTGAAAGACGCTACTGCCCAGCTATCAGCTGTATGCCCTTAGTCACCTCTTACGACACCTAGCTATGGGAGAAAATAGGGGTGATATTATTACAAGCCCCTTTTAGTAATTAAAATACTGCAGCCATTTGTTTATTGGTTAATGTCGTATGAGACCAGTAGAGCATAGGGTTAGTATCGCTTAAATATAAGGTTAATGAGCTGCTCAACTGGCTTCTGGAAGTAACTTAAAAAAACCGCAGCCATGTAATATATTTGGGTTACGTTGAGGAAGAGAGGTAGAATGTGACGTTGATACCTCATTGAGATTAAAGGACAATGAGTTGCTGGACTTGGGAAAAGCTTATACCGAAGCCTACTACCTTCTTAGCTTCTTCTTCTCCTTAATGAAATAACCGCCATCAGTACGGTTATCAGAGCACATATGGGGGGAAGAAGTATTTAGTTCTAGTTACACGAGAACGATACCTACATGTTGTATAGCTAACTTTCAAACGCTACGGTAACTGTTCTAGATCATGCAAGTCGTATGCTTGTTTGCAGATCTTATGACATGTAGATTTCCAAAATACTATAAATACTGTCTTTATGTATTTAAGTGATAGCTTTATTTTGCAGTCAGTCATTTAATTTCAGACGAGAATCATAAAAATCGAAATTAAAATTTCATAACACGTAAAAAAACACGGATTGAACTCAAATACAAAGGGTTTCACTCAGCCGTAAAGTATTTTACAGTACATTTTTTTTTATAGTTGAGTAAAAATACGTTTGCGATAGCTTTATTGTTTTGAATTCGGGAAATAAAATATTTCATATACTTCATCTCATATTTCTAGCGGCCTACATTCACTCACTCCCTGCGACCTTTATGAGGTCGTCGGTCCGTCGTGCAGATGGTCGTCCCACTCTGCGCTTGCCAGTCTGAGGTATCTAAGTTTTCTATACCGCTTAAGCATTTGCGTCACGTATTAAAACGTGCATATTCATCTTTTAATACGGGGTATGAAACAAAACTGTTATTACCTCTACAGATTGAACTATAGGCACTTAGATCCATTCTACCACAATAAAAGTACTAGGAAAATAGAAGTCGTAAAGACATGTTTTATACGTTGACGTAAAAATTCAAAATGGGCGACCTCCAACCTCCATTTTACTTCAGTTTTCGCAACAATTGCTATACCATTTTGCGCCTTATTGTTAGGGTAATAAGAGCAGTATATTTTATGATTTGTGATGCAATAAGTTGGTGTTTAAGTATTGTTTTTATTACGTTTAATGTGGGTTTTTATTTGAGTGCGTCTCGGTTTGACGAGCAAAATGGACGGAGAAGTAAATCGTTTTTCGCAGTAAACTACGGAAGGTGACGAGTGATTTTATGAGTATTTTTGTAGTTTATATGTAATATATAGCTATATACCTATGAGTAGGTACACTAGGTACTGATAACGAGTAATAAATTCCCAAAACAAAACGTGGGAAATACATCATACAATATAGCCTGTAGCCTAGCAGACAAATATACTGTCAAACATTGAAATAATTGTATATAATGAGCAATACTTCCTGATATTAGCGCAAACAAACAAACAAATAAACTTCAGCCTTATATAGGTATAAGTACAGATAGTGCGTAGTACTCGCAACCGGCGTGCGTGTATGACCAGATGTTTGAACGTGGACGAGGCAAAGGGAGTGTGTAAGGATCGTAGATCGTATTTTTAAGAAAAAAACATTAGATGTTCCTCTTATTTGCATTACAGCTCACTCATTTTACGTGCAAAAGACTTTTAACAGTGCTCATTTTAAAGCTTATTTCAAGAACTAAAAAACCCTATTTCATTAGAATGCATAAAATGTATCTGCTCACCGCTAGATGGCATTGAATACATCGATTAAATTTCAGACAAAATAAAAAACGGCTTCGATCTTTAATATCTAGCTTAATATTGCACTTAGAACACTTTATAAAAGAACTGATTTGTTCAGTTTTTTACCTGCTATAATTTGTTCATCATAAAATTTTCGTTAAATTGAATATTTTTGGAGATATTTTGCAAAAAACCGATGAATAACGTGAAAAATTCCGAATTTTCAATTACCAATAACTTGAAAAGTATTGGCTTTTTTGAAAAACTTTATACAACATTTTTTTCTTAAAATAAGCCTTCCATCGATATCCGAGGTTATTATGAAAAAAAAATACACCGACGAGAAGGGGTGGCAACCTCCCCCAGGGTGGGTGCGGAGATCAGATCATTTTCACTTTTGAAGTTATGGGTAAGATGAGCCTAATTCCAAAATTTCATGCAAATCGGTTCACAGTTAAAAAATTCGGAGGTTACACCCTATTTTTCGCTTCAATTACTGCACTAATTAACCTTCCTCTTGAATCACTCTATAAATAAGAAAACGCATCAAAATCCGTTACGTAGTTTTAAAGATCTAAGCATACATAGGGACGGACAAACAACGGGAAGCGTCTTGGTTTCTTACGTAAAGTAATACCTTTACTTCACGAATATTTACTTAATTTAAGAATAATACCAGTACTTACTTAATTTAAGAATAATACCAGTACCTTCGTAATACGAATCATCTTTCGTTTAAATCTTTTGCTTTTGCAATATAAGTTAATACAGATAAACAAGCCCTAAGCCCTTTTAACTAAGCGCGCCGAGTGGGAACACTTACTGAACGTTTCCATACAAAATGTACTCGTTAAACTTTGTGTGCATTCGCCAAGTTTCAAACAATCTAAGTCGATTATGTCCTACTTTGCCAAGATGGCGGTCTTGTCATGAATATTGTGTAGTTATACGATACAATTATAACAGCTAAGCACAGAATATTACAAAAGAGGTTTACTCAAAAACTTCATTTTATTTAATTTATTTATGTACACGAACAGCAATGTACAAAGGTACTACTTATTTCTTAAGAAATCTCTTCCAGGAGACATGCGAGAGGTGAAGTCAGAAGTAGAAAATTTTAAAAGCGTGTAGGTAGATACACATACATTCAATAACTACATATATAAATACATACATTCTAATCATAAACTACATACTATATATGAATGCATGCTTATATTCGTATATATAATGTTACGAAGAAACTTTTTTACTAAAAATCCTTATATTATAAACGCGAAAGTTTGTATGTGTTGGTCCTAACTCACGCAAAAACTATTTAATGAATTTAGCTGAAAGTTTGCACGAAGATATTTTATAAATCTCAGTAACGTCTCTATCGATTTTGACGGGACTTTCACTGGTAGATGACTAATTGTATAAGCTATAGTCATATTATTTTGTCTGGTTGTATGTTTTTCCGTGTATTCCGCCTAATCTCCTAAGAATTAGTAGGTACGAGACTACCGTTGTAAGATAACTTATAAAATCTTTCGTGGTAGAAGTCATGGGAAACAGCTAGGTTCATAAAAAAATCTAATTTTAAAGGTGACGGTCGACGACCAAATAGTATAATCTATAAATCTATACTAAAGCTATAAAGCTTAAGAGTTTGTTTTCTTGAACGCGTTAATCTCAGGAACTACTGACCACCATATTTAATTATGAAGTTCCTTCGGGAACGAGAGAAACGTAGTTAAAATCGCGCGCCTAGTAAAAACATGAGCCCGGTAGAAAATTGTCTTTTTACCTATCATATTACAAGGGATGTCTAAATACATTTTACGACATTATTTTATATTTTGCTAATATCGTTTTATTACAAGTAAATAATATATATATAATAACGTGTGCACAATAAAGCACGCCGTTCACTTAGACGTGATAACAATTTTGTATGGAGAATTATAATTTTGAAATAGTTCAAGTGTAAACAAAAGTTTTTTCAGACGTCTCTAAGTAATTAAGTATTGTTATGAAATGAAAATGAAATGAAAACGTTTATTGATGATAATGTAGACGAATAGATCGTACTTATTATAAGTCAAATACAATGATAATGAAAACAAAAAAGAAAAAACAATCTTAACTAATAAATTAGTTTACATTTCAACAATAATGTTATTAAATAAAATTTACCAATATTGTTATGGCATGTGATAATCGCTTATTATAAAATATCATTAAGATCAACCAGCACGGGCTGGGATCGGGTCTGAAGAATAGAACGCGTCGCGAGCCTCGCCTTGCGAGGATGACCGGACCCTATCCTAGCTTCCTACGACTCTTTCTCTATCCACCTACGGTGTGACACTCGGAGAAGAAAGACTATAAGAAACTCCAAGATAGTTATAAAAACTTAACTGGTATGTGAAATTTCAGATCAGTCAGTTCGGTTGAAATGCTTCAAAAGTTCCATGATTTGAACACACAAACAAAGTTTGCAAGTAATTGCTACTTGCTAACTAAAAAAAAAAATGTTAATTTCAAAAGGAAAATAATTTGAGATTATTAATGAACAAACTCTTTTTTGATTTCTAAAGCGAACAATGGAGGAGAGGGTAGCGGATTAATTAAATTAGTATATTTCATTCAGGAGCTTCACTCAAATGCTAGAGGAAAGCGCTTGACCAATGTCGTGTCAAGGTAAGAGAAGTCATTTTTTGTATGTCTTCCTGTACGATAACCTTTATGTTATTGCGTTATAAAATGCCATTTGGTCATTTTATAACGCAATAAAATTAGTAAGACGTTTCCTTTGTCCCATCTCTCGTACATAAATGATTTGTTACCAACAGTCACAAATAAAGTTGTCCTAGAAAATAATTTTTGAAATCCGTAGTAGTTTGAGATCGATACCAGTAGTTCTGGACCTTATTTAATGCAATTAAACAAAAAAATCAACCTCTTTATTTCCTTAACAATATTTGGATAGGCTATAAAATTGAATGCAAAACGATTCAAAACTTTTACATACTGTTGATTTCGCAGTTTTGCTGTTATATCTAATAGGTAATTAATTATATTTTATAATTATTTCAAAAATTTTCAAGAAGTCAATCAATACATCAGCCTATCTCTGTCCACTGCTGAACAAAGACCGCATGCTGGACATAGGACGTCCCCCAGTATGATGGACCAATTACATTGGATGAGAAGGGTAAAGGATGTTATGGCGCCGTAAACGCTTCGTTTACCGAGACGCGGTCCCCCGTCTAGGACCCATCTTCTCCAATTGCTGTCTGTCTTTTTATCAGACATGGTTTATTGCCACCTCAAATTATTTTGCGAGCTATGCTGATGGCTTTAATTCTCATTCTCTATAGCTCGTTGAGCCACTTTGAATTGGTACACAGCTCTAAGTGTCCATGTCTCAGCACCGTAGGACATAAAGGAATAATTAAGAAGTAGGTACCCGGTTAAAAAAAGAAAGCACTTATGATTTGATTTTTTAAATTCCTGTTTTTTTTATATGACACCAAACTTCTACAAAGACTTAAATTAATTATTCAGTCGTCTAAACTCTTTTTATGTGTTTTCATAACTTAAAAACCATAATCAAATCAGTAATTTGATTATGGTGTTTATGGTATGATCAACATTAACATGTAAAGTCGAATAAAAAACGGCAGTTGCAGAAATTGAATTTCTTCTTTTTGCTTATTTTATTTAATGCCTAACTACTTCAATAACCTTCGTAACCTGTATAATAATGTATTTTAAGGAAAATAAACGAAACATTCAAAAACGTACAAAAGAAAAAAAACAAGCCAATTCAAATATTTAAATTCTTTATTTTTCCGCGTTCTATCTATGGTTATTCTAAATTCAAAAAATAAATTACCCACTGGCAACACTCACGTTATTTTTTCACTGGCAGTGGCGGAACGTGTTGAAAACTTTATGAAAATATAGGTTTTTGTAATATTTTTGTGACGCGCTCGAGAATGGTGGATTTGCATTTTTTATCAACCCGTTAGTCAGGGACACTAGAGCGAAATAGGTACGTTCTGGGCACGTTAAAAGTGTCAAGGCTCCAATTCCGCTAATTTAAAAATTCTTCAAAAGAATTGCAATGTTATGGCGGTAGACGGTTTTGAGGCATTTGGTATTCTCGTTGTTAATAATTAATAATCTTTTATTGCTACTAAATGGAAAAAGAATACTTAAAGTCTCATTTTATAGGTAAGCACAGTATAATATTTTTTCTGAATCATGTAATCCTGTCAAATAAGTAAATTACATTTATAGGTACATGGATTTATAGGTATCATGGATCAACATCGATTTATAATTTTAAAAGGAATATGTTTACAAAATGTGTTCAGTTTAAAAATATATGCGTCATAAAAGTTGTTTAATAAGCGTAAATTGAATTGGTTAATTAGGCAAGATATCCTTTCAGCTTTTGACAAATAACTAAATCAATATTCATTTTTCTTTCTATTGTAAGAGTTCTTCTTTGCTCCCGTCACATTAAAACCGCATTATATGAATCCAATTACAGACGCATTGGCACTGAGGTTATTTAAATAAGAAAGTTCAATGCACGTACCATGGTGATTCTTCACTTCCCTACGGTCAATGTTTTTAAACTTTAGCGATTTGTAAACATCATTTGTAGTAGACACAGGTCTCAATAGCAGACACATAATACCTAACGTATTAAATCCACCTCGATACTACTGTAACGAGGTGGACTTAATACTGTAACGAGATGGACTTAATGTCAATAAAGTTTTATACAGGGTTATTTGTAAAACACCGGTAACCTCTCAGGACTATATTACTAACATCATAAACAACAACTTTTTTTCTACGACTTTTTACAAAACATAATACATTTACCAAAAACAAACCTTCAATATTTCGTTGTCCTATCTAACACATTTCAATTCTGTATTCCCTGCTCCCCTCGCTATTGTCGGTACTATCGCTTTATTTTGCTTCGCATAGACTTCGTAACATTTAGAGCGTTGAATTTAAATATTTTTATTTTTGTATGTAAATCTGATGAATTAAAATATGATGATTTTTTAAAAGTCATAGAAGGAAAGTTGTTGATTATGATGTTAGTAACGTAGTCCTGAGAGGTTACCGGTGTTTTACAAATAACCCTGTATAATTATATTGACAAACGTGGAAGGCATAAAGGAAAACTTTGCCTAGGAGTGGGATATAATAGGTTAAATAGCAAAATATATGTAATGCTGCTGCTTTACCAGGTATAAAGATGAGCAGGGCGTTTGATTCCTACTCGGAGCACCTATTTGTGCGAAACATAAATAATTGTTCCGGATCTGGCTGTGTTTTGTGTCCGTGAATTATGTGTTTGTAAAATACCCCTCGACGCGGATTTATTTCCCTAGAGTTGTCTTACATAAGTTATTTTTAATAAAATTAGCAGAATTAGGTCCCTGGGTAGGTTAAAAGTGTCTGGTCAACGGTTATAGTCAATGTACCACTCTGACATTTGAGAGACCGGTACAGGAACAAAGGCCTTATTCAAAACCAAAAATAGTGCAAAAAGCGGGAAAAAAATATTTTTCCCGCGGCTTCGCGTGAATAGTTGTTTAACTATACACATAAAATGATCGGCCGTGTGGTTTCTGGCATTGAATGAAATAACCCATATCTTCGTATATAAGACGCGACTAAGGGATAGGAACCTAAACTCAAATATACTCCAATGTTATTGCTGTTTCGGATGGACATATTTAGTTATCCACGAGGCTTTTGCTACAGCAGAGCTCTAGCCTTAATAAGAGGTTTAAAACCTACAAACTAAGCAACCTGGACAAGAGGGCGCGCCGTCAGGGACTTCGATTTCAGCACAGTCACACACTTTTTGATCTTTAGGGGAGATTTGTTTGTAAAATTCTGCTCATTACTGTGCCATTTTTTTTTTCAAGATGACTAGCAGAATTTTGTTCTCTACTAATATTCTAGTTAACCCCTAAGCTAAAATGCTTGTGTTACGTGTGGTTTCACGTCGGTAGTGCAATGGGTGGGGATCGAACCGGTGACCACAAGATCAAAAGTCCGACACCCCTATTCTACGGCCGCTTTACATAAATTAATTTAATGTACAGATAAAATAAATTTTAGTACCTATACAACAATTAATGCGTAGATAATAAATTCGGATGTTACCATCAAAATTCAAGGGTTGCTAGAAGTGGCGTAACTATAGGGTGATACTGCTTGCAAAATCCACATGCAACTCCGCTGCGGCGGTCGGGGTACCTAATGTCTCGCAGGACTGTCAAAATGCCCCTGGTTTGAGAAATCCCCATGGCTCTTTTATGATAAACTAGCTATCCCGTGATTTCACCCGCATAGATCCCGTTCCTGTGGTAACGTTGTATTAATTTAGCCTAGTATAGCTCTGTAGATCCAGAGATCAACCTCTACAACCTCACAAACTTTACCTCTTTCTAATATTAGTTTAGATACCAATGCTCTTTTTTTTACCAATGATAAATTAATTAATTTCGTTAAAACATCATTCATCAATTAGCAATTAAAATACATAATATAGATCATGTAAAATAAAACTAACTTATAGAATCCAGAATGATCCAGTATCCAAAATGTTGGCAGCATTACCCCGTTAAATGACAATGCTTACCGGGTGTGCTATGCTGTGCTGATTACCAATGCTCTTAATTTTCTGTAGATTATACAAAATTTCCTTCTATTTTCTGTAGATTATACAAAATTTTCTCTCATACGAATCTTGTCCCCATAATAATGAATACAATAACAAGTTCACCAATCCGGTTAAGCCGTTCTAAAGTGTGAGAACATGTGTTGGGCTTAACTTTTAGGTAACTTAATTATTATACACACAACATTAGTAATATTATAACTATATAAATTACAACGTGACCATTTTTACAGAACCTCATCTAATAAATTTATTATTTATTATTATTTAGCCACGGGGCTAGAGGATATAGCAACACCACTGTTTGCCTACTTTCATAATGTTTTCATTAATTCTATAGCCTGTTTTTAGGGTGTAGTGAAAAGAATTACCAGAATAAATTATGAAAACCTTTGTAAATTGTTCAAAGTTGTTTTTATTATGTAAATTTGTTTAGTGAGTTTATGTTTTCGTTCCGATGTAAATGATTTCTACAATAATAGTCTAATGGGCTGTATACATATCTTTATTTTTTCTTCTACAACAGCG
Source organism: Nycteola revayana (assembly GCA_947037095.2). Classification (NCBI taxonomy): domain Eukaryota; kingdom Metazoa; phylum Arthropoda; class Insecta; order Lepidoptera; family Nolidae; genus Nycteola; species Nycteola revayana. The sequence continues at coordinate 11,029,963 of OX344841.2, read as the reverse complement.
CTGAACATGGGCCTCTGGCAAGCAAGGGTCGTTGAGGGATATTGTCATAATCACCACGCTTGACAGGCGGGTTGGTGATGGAGGCGCAGTAATATGAACGCTGCTGCCCATCCATCAGGAGAATGCCCTTAGTTACCTCTTACGACACCCATGGGAAGTCATGGGGGTCATTTTTGAAGTCAGAAACACTACAAACAAAATTGTACAGTATTATATGTAAACAATATGCTATCACTATATCTTCTTTAATTATTTAATGACTTCGTTTCGAACGGACTTATTTAAACTCATTATTTCTCGGACATAAAATATCGTTTGCCACGGAGCTTTTGCTATTTCACCGGATATATAAAGTATCAGTACCTATAGCAGAAATCTAGCCTTATTTATGATGAAAATATTTATATGATAAATATTCTAATTTTCTTATTATAATACCTAAAGCCATCATCAAATTACCTAAGACATTGTTAGTGAGATTTCGTACATAAACATAAAAAGGCGGGTGGCTCGGTGGGTACGCTAGTTGCTTTTAACACCTGGTTTATGGTTCGCATCCCACCCGGGACAGTTATTTGTGTGAACCACGGATTGTTCTGATTCTGGGCGTGGTCGTGAATTATAGATATATAGATAACTCTTAATGTACACAACAAAATAAATAGAAAACAAAAAAAAGAGGAACACAACATACAGCTACAACTTGCCCTATACACCTCTTCGAGGCATCGCAGACGGAGATCTACTGCAAAGGAGCGAGTGGGTTTTGAGTGGGTAGTGTACATATACAAATTCAACGATACTTAAAATAAAACTAAATACGCTATGTATTTAGTTTTTGTAAAGTCCTCGCGACACACGAACTTATTACTTAGAGAACTCCTGCACTAGGGAAGGGAGTTCTCTTTTATATAGGAAAATAAAATAAAAGTTGCACAATGTAATACATATAATCTATTCCGGACAACCATTCAATCGGAACAAACGTAGCGCATCAACTTTTTGCTAACTTTATTCATAAGCCCAATATTCTACAGAATAGTGGTGTGACTGTGACGTCCCGCTCTTCAGTCTCCGGGATATCCCGGGACTGAGTGTTGAATATGGTGTTTGATTTATCTGTACATAATCTATAAGGAAAGAAGTACTCAATCATCGGTAAAGTTAAACTATTATGAAAGTATACAATACGAATTTTAGCTACGTTTTTGATTTTAGGAATATAATGAAATCTTGTTTTTGTCCTTTGTACTACATATACAGACATTAACGACCTAGCTCTTTAGTATCATTTTCAAGATTGTAATACATTCCGATGATAGTCCAGACACACACTAACACTCCTAATTTGTACCATAACACTCGCACTCGGCATCCAGTGAACTATTTAAGATTAATGTGTTTATAACGAAGACGAAGAAGATACGAAACACTAAGATATCTCTTGTCCGAATGAGTGAATAGGACAATATGGTAATAAGATATGGGAAATACGAGTCAGACATATTTTCCAACACCATTTTTTTAAAAGAACCTCATTTAACCGCCAAATCTGGATTTAAAAATATTCCAATGCTTTCAAAATGTCTATAATTTCCGAATCATCATCTGAGACTGAAAACTCGACATAAATCCGGGAAAAAGTGGACGTCACTAAGCTTTGTCCAAAGCTACATTTTTACAACTTCGCGCTCATTGTCACCATATTCAAATCAAGTTACGACACAATAGGTACGAATAAAAAAAGAAGAAAGCTTTTGAAAAGTTAGGGTTCTGTCCATTTGTGAGTTTGTCATTTAAATTTTGCGATGTAGTTTTACATTATTATTTTTGTAGCTTACAGTCAAATTGCAACCACATTGTATGTTATTATTATTTATTGTTATACATTTTTGTCATGTAAATTTACTTAACAAATAGGTATAAAAGACAGTTCAGGGACCATTTTAATCAACTCCTTCTGTAAAAGATATATGTATGTCAATAAATAAATAAATATCAAAGTTACACTTAACATTGTATATGAAACTTATATTTTTTGTTGTTATTTATTTTAAAGTTCACATTGAGACGAGACATTAATAAATTTATTTATACATTTTTAATTTAAGTTATTACATAACAAATAATTAAACCATCAAATTTCATTACATTGTCATTAACTAGTATATTTGTAAGTATTATTATATTTTATTGATACGTTCTTCGCAATAAAGGATAAATAAAATAAAAATTAAAAACGAGACGTTTTGTAAAACTCGCACGTTCAGCACGCGGTCCGAATAAAAAGACAGAATTTCTAATAATCAGGCACGCAAGTGTAAGCTTTATATTTTTTTATTATTTTTATCCTTTAAAAAATACTTGAGTCTTTTGTCGTCATTCACATTATCAACGAACATAAATCTTACTCAGCACAACTATCTGTTATTGACACGGATTGTTGTCCCGGATGGAAATCGAACCCATAACACCCGGTCTCAAACTCAACTAACGTAACTCACCTATGCAGCCAAAAGTATTTGATGCAACATTTATTTTATTTTATTTTTTTTTTCAATTTTTATAGCTGATCCCTAAAAACAGTTGTAAAAAATCACAAATTCTCGTCACATCCCAGCTATAGAACTCGATGAATATAAAACGATGTGAATTCAATCTATAATTTAGGTATTACTTGTAGATTTTTGTGCAATGTGCACTGAAAACAAATAGCAACGAGTTTTTTATTTCTTTATGTACAAACACGCAACAAAAAAAATACAAAATTTAAAACTTATGTATAAGGAAATAAATTGTACAAAGGTACTACATATTTCAAAAGAAATCTCTTCCAGCAGACCCAAAAGATTAAATATGAAAAAGAAAGACGGATAGTGTGCGTTATATCTCCCACTAGCTGACCCGCACGGTTTCACGCGAACCTTGTCTTAAAATTTAGCTTACGACACACTAAAATAATTTACAATATCGTATTACCCCCTATAACCTCACAAACAATTTACAAATTTTACCCCTTTATAATATTAGTATAGATTTACCTATATAGAAAACAATGATCTATATACTCGAGTCGCCAACTGAAAACCAGCGTTAGGGATACCTAGCGCTGGTTTTCAGTTGGCAAAAAGTCGGCACCTCAGCATAGGCTATGCTGAGGTGCCGACTTTTTCGGCAGAACATGCAAGGCGTCTTATTGTATTGTTTTGTGCATTTAGCTAAATGTTTTATGTAATATCTTGTGTGTTGTGCTGAATTAAATGTATTTTCTTTCTACTTTCTTGCAATACAACGTTGATATGACTGAGGGGCATTAAATTACGCTACGTTTACTATACGTGTTTTTTATTAATCCGATACGGTATAAAAATAAAAAGCAACCAAATTGAGATTTTTTTTCTTTCAAACAAACTAAATAGCTTCTTCTTCTTGTCGTGTCGATGGTGCTTATATTTTATTCGCCCAGTAGGTTATGGCACTATCGGTGGCTTCATATAGGTCTTGAAGGGTGCAGTTTGAAGGGCACCGGGGGCAGCTGAGCAAGTGTTGCATTGTCTGGTCAGAAAAGCCACACTAGCATGAGGTTTGTGAGGGGTCTGTGATACCCCATTTGGCAAGATGGTGTTTGCAGCGACCAACTTCAGACCGCAATCGGTTTAATGATTTCCATATTGGCCACGGTAGTTGGTTTCCGGGGGGCAGTTGCTCTTTAGGGTGGATAAAGCTGGGAGATGGTGGGTATTGTTCCTGCCACAGATTTAGCCTGGTCTTGGATGGTTGTTCGGTCATTTTTTGTGTTTGACGGACAAAACTACTTTTGCTTTTAAGCCTTCCCGGCGGCAATTTATAGCCATATAGTGGATGTCGGTGGTCAGTCTCTTGTTTATATTTTTCCGCAGCGCATGCGGCATCCCTTCTTACGCCAGGTGGTGCTATTCCCGCTAATGGATAGAGCCGGTTGAGATTTGTCGGTTTTAGACAGCCAGTTATAATTCTACACGTTTCATTTAGGGCAGTGTCAACTTTTTTTGCGTGTGCGGATCGGTGCCACACTGGGCACGCAAATTCGCCAGCAGAAAAGCAAAGTGACATACCAGTTGTGCGAAGAGTATCAGGCGCAGCTCCCCATTGTGTTGTAGTTAAGCGGCGCAGTAGGTTATTTCTAGAACCAACCTTTTGTTGTCTAAATAGCTTACAAATCAGAGTAAAACGTAACCACGCTTTGAAAAAAAATTTCACTGACCTAGCAAAGCGGCAACGTCGCGCGCGCGCCGGTGCGCTGCATGTGTTATCTTGTGTCAAGGCGGGCGGCCGGTGGTGGCGCGGGCGGGCACTTAGGCCTCCGCTCGCGCCGGCTTTTATGATAGGTAAGGTTTTGAAGTAGGTACGCACACAACAACAATCATAACAAAAACACTAAATTTTACTACTAAATTCTAATTAAATGACTGTCCGTCGCTAAGCACTTTTATTTGTGAAATGCTAAAACATTGTTGAAAACTTTAATTACACACACAATAAAAGTTTAATTACGTGTCCTATCACAATAAAAAACAGTCGATCCCAATAAAAACACTAACACTATAATAATAATCCCAAGTTACGTGTCCTGTCAAAATAAAAAAAGAAATAATGTCTTAAACTTATTTAGTGTCCTATCACAATAACAAAACAAAATCACAATTATCTGCGCGCGAGTTCGGCGTTCGGCTGCGCGTACGTAACACGTACGTTCCAAAAGGATAGCATCGGCGCACTGAGGCGCCCCACTTACCGATCGCAAGGATCTAGAAATGTCTAGAATGCAATAACAACACACTGACCTATTTCCATCTCTTTTACGCACGGGATGTTTTGGAATGATTTGCGTCAGAGCGGCAACAACGCATCGTAGGTTATACTCAGATTTATCGTTTTAAGGTGCATGACCTATGCGTAGACATAATCAGCTGTTAGAATAAATACATCGTGTTCAAACGGCGCAAAAACATAAAAAATCATTTGCGACTAAACTACTGCTCCTATTTAATTGATTTTTGGTACAGAGCTTGGAAATGGTACCTAGTATAGGCAGTTTAAAGGAAAGCCCCTCTGACGTATCAACTTTGTATATTCTACTATTATAATGAGGAAATATTTGATTATTTCTTTGTATTGATTAGACTCCGGAACTACTGAACCGATCACAAAAATGATTTTACTATTAGACGTTATCCAGGGAAATCATAGTCTATATTGCATGAAGTTCTTACGGAAACGGGAGGAACGCGAGTGAAACCGCGCGTTGGAAGCTAGTGAATAAATCATTTCCTCTCTTTCCGAGGCACAGAGCACAAAACCACTTTAAACTGCCAATAGAAGACACTTTTACATATTTTGTAATAACACTTATATTATATTTCAAAATTGAGATTAATAAAATTCGACCACCGGCAGGATTCGAACCTGCATCTTGGGTAAAGCCCCCAATGCCTTAACCTATAAGGCTACGGTGGAACCCTACCGATCATCGAAATTTATTAATCTCTAAGGGGGACGGTAGTGTAATACTTATATTTCTTAGACATCTTAATAACACATAATCATTTCTAGGACTCACTCTAGAACAAATCTAATTAAAAGCTAATTTATCTTTGTACGTCAATTACACTTAGTGAAAATAGAATATTATAGTAAATGGAAACAGCCTGACAGGCACTTACGTTATTATAAGAGTAAGTTTCTTTAGTTATAATTAGGTACGAAAGCCTTAGTAATATCACAGATTAATAAATAGTGTAATATACTATAGAGCGCGGTGTTCTGCAGTCAAGAAAATATATACATTCCTTTTATTTGGTTTGAATAACTTTTGGTATTTTAGATTGCATCATATTTATGACAAAACATTTAACATATATAGCCGTGTAGTCTTCGGTTTAGAATGGACCTATAATTTCAAACTGATGAACGTATCACGGTACGATGCAGTATCGTAACTTTTATATGTTCGTGTATATGTTTTGGCTTCTAAATCAAATGGCAACTGTTTAGCAAATCACTTCACTCAAATAAGAACCTATGATAAAACTGTTCCATTATTCCCAGGTATCAAACATTATATAAGTGGAGCTAAAGTGTTTGCGTCAATTTACGAGGCGATGGCACGAACATGGGTTTGTGCCTGTATATTGTTTTCAGTTATTCATTTAAATATTGTTTGAATATGAAACTATACGTTTGTTGTTCGTTGCAGTATAAAAGATTTGCGTATCATTGTGGAATAACAGTGTACGTCCCACGATGTAACGGTGAAAACTGCGACGTAACGTGTTTATATTTTTTCTACTATGTATGATACATAGTATTTGCAACGTTTCAACAAAACATGCAACTCAAGTAAAATTATTCCAAAGTACGTTATCAAATAATATACTTAAGTGGAGCTTAAGTGTTTGTATCAGATTATACACGATAGGCGATAATAACACGGATTCATTTCTGATGCATTTTATTGAATTATTAATCAAAATATTAATATAACAGTATACGTACCACAATGCAATGACGCATAATAACATAACGTTTCCAAATACTATAGAGCAATGTTCTGTTACCATATTATACCAAGCTACTATGACGAATATTTTTTTGTATTTTGGTTTTAATGACAAAATTTGCAACGTTGTATGTGTAATGGAGAAGAAGACGGAGACCAAAGGAAATATGGATGGATTGTGTGAGAAGTGATATAAAGGAAAAGGGACTAAGTGATAGCGTGGCAGCTGACAGGACATAATAGAAAAAAAACGTGTTTCGCCGCCCACATAGAATTTGGGATAAGGGAGATGATGATGTTCCTCCTGATGGGCCCCTCACCAACGGCATACGGAGGAGTACCCGGGGGGTTTTAGTGGATAGGGTCCTCTCCTCGTTGTATGATTAGCATACTACCGCTATGGAGAGGACGAGTCCCATAATGCATTTTCCTCCGGACAAAAAAAGGGAAATTATGATAATTACAACATTTGCAACGTTGCAAGCGAAGCATGCAACTGTAGTACAATTATTCCTCAGTACGTTATTGAACATTCTATTAGCAGAGCTAAAGTGTTTGCATCAGTTTACGAGGCGATGGCACGAACCTACTAGACAGGGTATTTACTCGCAATTCAAGAGGTATTTTATGATACGGTTGAAAGTTAGTTGTTAACCGTTTGCTTGTTTTTGAAATTACTATGGTTTTCACAACCTCCATAGCGTAGAGGTATAAGGCTCGCTTTTAATTTTGGAGGTAGTGTCTTCGATCTCCGCGCTAGACAAAAAAACTTTATGTAAAATCCGACATAAATTTTCAGGTTGGATAGGTTGAGGGACTGACCTCCGTGATTCGGAAAGCACATTAAGCAAGCTATTGGTCCCGATTGTTATAACATATATAACAATCGTTTACCAGAAAACAGGCAACAGTGTTTCTCTATGCCTTAAAACAAAATTACAACTGCGGTCTCCAACCCGAAACCCAAGCGGGTTATTTTTGTTTTTTCTTTTTTTTAAATCCTTTTTTGCAAACTTTTTTGGAACATACTGCAGCTGGAGCTAAATATCATAACATTATGACCTATGACTTCGATACAATCTACAAGTCAAGCATGGATGTTTGCTAGACAAGCGTGTTCCATCTTAGTCGGCAATCTTACAGCCAGGTGGGATTATGGACAAAACGCAAGCCTTTTAAATTAAATCTCGTTTAATTTTTGAAGCTACGTATTAGCTTCATTTATCATCTTATTAAAAATATTTTCTACTAGCTGTTCCCGCGACTTCGTCCGCTAGCAAAAGTGACTTTGAGTAACAGTTTTAATTATTTAAGCTTAAAAATGACGATACTTCTATATACTTATCATCATCCCCTTTCATCCCTATTTCGCTATAAAAAGCAACCTATGTCCTTTCTCAGGTTTAAAACTATCTGTGTTCCAAATTACATTAAAATCGGTCCAGTAGTTTTGGCGTAAAAAGCCAGCAGACAGACAGAGTTACTGTCGTCTTTATAATGTTATAACGGTATTATTATAAATGGTAAAATAGTAAACTGTGAGTAGCAAAGAATTTTTTTTCGAAGTCACAATAGTCGTTACGTAATTAGCCACCTGACCTAATCCTGTAAGCCCTAAACACCACTCTATATAGATACTGACGCCATTATCACACTTAATGTAAATAGACTATATACCTACATATACATGTAAATAAATACATAAGACCGTTGAAATAACATTATTCGTAACTAAGTTAAACTTAAATAAACTTACTCGAGTAACTCAATATAGGAGTATGTTGCTACCAAACGTAGACGTACCTGAAAGTAAATATAATAACGAATATTAGATTTAAGAAAACACAGATGAAATTGACTATTTGAATAGTATCTTCAAATGTTGATATATACTTAATACATATTATATTGATTTAATAAGACATTTTGATAACATAAAATATCTATAAAAATATTGGCGACATATTAAAAAGCGCCAAATCTAAAGTAACCGATGATAAGGTTTGGCGCGACAATATAAAATGTTCGATGTCCAAATATGTTCTTTGGGAAAAAGCGTCCATCGATATATTCTTCTAATACTAAATCTCCCCCCCAGACAATGGCGCACCTCCTATTCTGCCCTGCGTGCCCCAACACTTGTACACGCGAGGACCTGTACAACGCCACTGATAATGCTGTGTCAGTGGCCGAGTACTGGTCTTCTCAAATTTGAACGCCAGGTCGACACGAAAAGAAGAAGAAGACTATATATTTTGACAAATAAGTGTAAATGTTATCAACCCGTTTACATGTTTACATCTACTTCAGAGCATGGGCTTCCTCTTAACAGACCTTGGCAAGCCAGGGTTCTTCAGTTAATTGCCATAATCAGCACCGTTGGCTGGTAGATGGTATAAATATCGTGAGTATCCTTGAGCTGATGGATGTTGCTGCCCATCCATCAAGCCTTAGTAACTTATTCACTTCTTACAATACCCATAGAGACATGGGGTGGTCAATTGTAAGCCAAAAAGACACATGGCTTATAAACAATAGTATTTAGTATCGATGATAATTTAATTATGGTATTTAACAAATTTTTTTATGAAAAATAGGTTAATGTTTGACTACACCCTGCCTGATGTTAAGCACCGGCATAGCCTAGGATGGAGCACGCTTACCTAGAAGGAACCGGTTTACTCTTGATGATCTCATTTTCTATCTTTCTAAAATATCAAATGATGCAAACATACATTCACGCCTATTTCCTATTGGGGTAGGCAGATACCACTTCTTTCCACTTGCTACGATCTTTAAATACAACTTTCGCCTCTTCTGCATTAATTAATCTCCTAAGGCACGTCCTTCGGTTTAAGGTACTTTTACATCAAATTATATCCTTCTCTATCCATAATAATTAACTTGCATGTATTTCTATAGACATCTAAATAGCTGTATAATTTAAGTATTCTGTAATAATATAGCAGACATGAAAACTACAGTTGCTATTTACCATTATTTAGCAAACCAACGTTAAAACTCTGTAATTTTCACCCAAAATGAGTGTCCAAATGAAAGATGAGTGCGAATGAAAAACGGCTCACTGTTTAATTCAAATGCAAATATATTGCATTTGAATACAAATGACCGAGTAGAATTATTACACTGACAACGAACCGACAGATATTGTGATTATATGTTGAATACAAGGTTTGTTTTGGGTTCATTTTTGGGTTGTATAGACTACTGCCTTCCCGTACGGTTTCACTCGCGTGACTCCCATTCCCGTAGGAACTTTTTCACAATTAAAGGCATTTCTTCAACAGTGGACGTTATATAGGCTGATGATGATGATGAATTACTTCTTAATAACACACTTCATTAGCTCGTTTACGTCCACATCTAAACATGGGACTCCACTTAAACAGACCTTGGCTAGCCAGAGTCGTTGAGGGATATTCATCATCACCACGCTTGGCAGGCGGATCGGCGAGATGCTGCTGCCCATCCATCAGGCGTATGTCTCTTAGTCGCCTCATAAGACACCCATACGAAGATATGGGGTGGTCTATTCGAAGCCAGAAATCCAACGGCGCAGCTTTGATTATCGGTTATTTGATAAATCGGTTTAACGTGAAACGATTACTTGTACAGAGCACAAATTGCTCGTAAGTTCCCTTCCATAGCAACGCAACATCAGAAATTACTCTATAATTGTTCCGTAATTGCCAAACGTCCGAAATGTCTCGTTGCGATAACGCGATAATTCTTGTCGCTTGATGTCGGCATATCAATTATAACTACGCGTTGTGTTGTTGCGTTGAGAAACTCGATATTTTTGACGTTCAGCAATCACTAAATACGAAGCAATGCTGGTGCCTTGCTATTGCGAGATATGTAATTGTAGTACCAATTGAAGTCATTTAAACGGTTTTTTTATGAGAATACTCTTGTAAATGGAAGGAAATAAATGCAATCCTATTATCAAAGTACTTTTATATCCTACTTGTAAATAGAATAGAATTGAATTAAATAGTACAATTGTTTCTAGGGTTTTCTATACGAATCATAAATGAGGAAGAAGAACGCGAGATGCCGATAAAGCCCAACGAATTGGTTCGTTGATGTGGCTGTGGACCATACATTGTCTTCTGTAGAATAATGTGAGTGGTTTTTTTTACGTACGTTTATGTAGTGCCAGGAGGCTTTTGCTTCTTAACCGGACAAAAAGGCGAGCTGAGTTGTTGCCTTATATAAAAGTCTTGTGTTTCAATCACTTCAACAAACTGTTAAAAATTTTCAATTGAATGAAGATTTAAAACACTAATTCACTACCTCTCAGGACAAGTTAATGATTTTTTCCTTAATTAAAACTTTTGTGTTAATTTTCCTTTTATTATAACAATCGTGCATTGATTTTATATGAACACGTATGTACTGTATATTACTGGGTCAACTTGATTTTACCTGCATGTAGTTATATAGTTATTGTTTCCAGATGAAATTTTAATAGCTATTTTCCAGTTGCGAAACGGTTTGCCATTAGTTCAATTTTTAAACACAAACAATTGTATAAACATTTTTATTATTTATTATGAGCCCGATGTGTCCAATGTGGAGCAAAGGCCTCCCTTCCTTAGTTTAATTTTACCCCATCACAAGCCACCTGGGACCAATTTTTCTAGAAAAAGTCCAGTTCGTCTCGGCATCTCCTTCTGGGCCTACCGCGTCGCCGATTCCTGGTGCTAGGAAACCAATCTATGGTGAATTTTGCCCAATTTGTTGGTGACATTCGACATATGTGGCCTGCCTAGTTCCATTTAAGTTCGGCATCTGGGAGGCCTACGTCTGCGATCTGTGTTTTGCTGCGAAGTATGCTACTCCTTATACAAAAATTTGAATGGATTGAATTTGTTAATGGATGGACATATTTTTGTTACTCAATACTACATGAAATTTTGTCTGAATATAATTGGGTAGGTAGTTACATAGATTATGTTATAAAATTCTCTCTTCACCTGAGTTTTTTGCCATTGCTTCTCAGGTTTGCCACCTCCTGAACTGGTGGTAGGAAAAGAAATGGACGCATCATAAGAACATGGTTTAAATACTTTTTTGAATTGTGTCTATATGAATAAATAATTTATTGACTATTGACATTAGAACATAATACTTATTTTTACGTACATTAGTAACTCTAGACTATTCCGATGCCTACCTACTAAGACCCGAAGTCCGAGAGGCCCGTAAACTGTAAAGTAGAGCGACAAAACTCCCCTCAAAAGTCATAATCCTATATTTTATTTCATCACCGGGCTTAAAGGTATGTAGGTTTTCAAGCGACCTTCGCACGCATATCTTTATATAGACTCAATATTAATTATATTACAAAAAAATTGCTATTCAAAATCAAATACAAAATGGTTACAACAAAAGATACATCGAACAGTCCATCCATCAAACTATGAAAGCCAATAATCATGATATAAGAAATTGATGGATTATCATCGAATTAAAACATAATAAAGGAAAAATATTACCTACATTGTATCATGAAAGTAATGATTATTTAAGAGCAGTTTTTTTCCTTATATTTTGGAAACTAGCTTCCCGCACACGAATAAATAAAATAGGAGTGTCTATTTGTGAAAATAAAATAACCGCTTTTTACTACATGCAAATGAATGTATGTAGGGTACATATACCAAAATACATTTTTTTGTCTGTCTGTTTGTTCCGGCTAATCTCTGAAACGGCTGCACAGATTTTTACGTGACTTTCACTGGCAGATAGCTAATTTAATAAGGAACAACTTAAATAACTAATTTGTGAATTTTCACGCGGACGAAGTCGCCATAGCTAGTATATAATGACATGCTTCAAAACATAACGCTATTACCCCTTGCAGCAGAGTAGAAGACCAGCGTAGGGTACACCTACTCGAAGAGGGTGAGTCCCAAATATCCCACCGCCAGCGCGCGAATACGCTGCAGCGGCGGAGGGAAAGCGTGAATGCATTTCCACCGGACAAATAAAAAAAAAGGTGAGCACTAAGAGAAGATTTTAGAAAATTCGATCCTTAAATGTGGGAAAAGGGGTTTGTATGAAGGAATTCAAATATAAGCGGACGAAGTCGCGGGCAACAGCTAGTAACCGATATTTTTATCACGAACTTTTATCTATAACGTAAAAATTTCCAAAGTGCACTTGTTCATGCACGCTACCTAGAGCCTCACAGCACTCTACATATTGTAAGAACGTAGAGCACCCTTCAGAATGTGGAAATTAAATGTTATATTTTAACTAAGAGACGCAAACTCGAGTAGAGTTCACTATGAATAAAAATTTAAGTGGAGAAAATTAAATTTGTGGGAATCTCAAGTTGTTGTGATGTAAACATTTTATATGTTTACGTTTATGGTTAAAAAATGGTGTTTATAAAATAATTCATAAGATAGTTTTAAACCTGTAACTCCCATTACCGTAAGAATTTCCTAAGAATACCCTTCCTTGATAAATAGGCTAGATAGCACAGAAGAAATTTTTCAAATCGGACCAGTGTTTCCTGAGTTTATTGCGTTTAAGCAAACAAACAAAAAAACTCTTCTGCTTTATTTATTAGTGCGGTTTCACTCGCGTATCTTCCATTACCATGAGATTTCATAATTAAATATAGCCTTTATACTTCCTCGATAAATGGGCTATATAACACTTAATTGATTTTTTAAATCGGACCCGTAGTTTCTAAGATTACCACGGTCGAGATATCATAGAATATCTATACTTCTGTGTATATCTATACTCATATATCCTACTTGAAATTATCATTATTTCCGTCACATTTTCCTGCTACAAGAACCTATATATCGAATAATATCGATGTATGGGGATCTGACCTAGATACTAAAAATGTTTTAAAAAATTTACAAAATGATTAACCACAGACTTTAGACAAAAATAATTATCTCGGAGTTTCTTATAGTCTTTCTTCTCCGGGTGTCACACTGTAGGTAGATAGAGAAAGACTCGTAGGCAGTTGGGATAGGATCCGGTTGTCCTCGCGAGGCGGGGTAAGCGACGCGTTCAATCAATGCTTCATTTATAAAACGCAACTATCACATGCCACAACAATATTGGTCAATTTTATTTAAAAACATTATCGTTGAATTTTTTGTCATTATCATTGTATTTGACTTATAATAAGAACGATCGATTCGTCTTCATTATTAATAAACATTTTCATTTTTCATTTAAAGTTGAACAGTTAGTTTGTTTCAATGCGAATTTCAGGAAGTACTGGACCAATTTGAAAAATTATTTCAGTGTCAAATAGCCCAGATATTAAGGAAGGCTAAGGCAATATAAAGTGCCCACATCAGTAATTTATAAATTCATTCGCCATCAAACTGATTTATACCAGACGTTGGCAATCGAATATACGTAAGTAATTCATTAACCCTTTCAACAGGGGTTCAAAAAACGAGGAAAAAATGCCTACGACGGTCAGAATGACCAGTGAATGGTGTCTATGTAATATTTAATGACAAGGACAGTCTTGTAGCAAAGTTGAAACAGAGAGGTAAGTTGTAAACTTAGGTGATAACGTTTCCTAAGCGTTGTTTTTCGGATATTTAAAAACATTTATACTTTTAAAATACTGAATTATATATATTAATAAACAGTTATTGGAACAAAAATGGAGTTTTCAAATGATAGAGTACGTAAATAGCTGAAATTGCAATAAAAGTTATAAAACTGTGTCGCAGCTATTAACGCCCACCTACAAGATGGAGTCGACAGCGATACAGATCTTAAGAATATAAAAATACAGAAGGTGCTAAAGAAGAACCACGACAAAGAAGAACAATAGCAAAAAAATAAAGAAAATAAATAAAAACTAGCTGAAATTAAGTTCGTAATGAATTGCAGTACAATATTCTATATGTATGTTAAGTAAATTGAATAAATATACAAAAACAAACAATAAACACATGTGTGTTAAACAATAGTTATTTAAATCGGACCAGGAGTTTCTGAGATTGGCGCGTTTAAGCAAACAAAAAACTTGTGTAGATAAAGATATAATGCTGAAAATGTTGTTTTTTTGCTTGTATGCTCAGGAACGACAGGTCTGATTTGAAAAATATTTTATAGTTATTTATGAAATTATGGAGCTACTCGGGTGCATCCGCACGCGAACAACTAGTAATTATTTAACAAAGTTGTTAATCCTTAAAAAAACCTATTATAATATAACTTCAATAATTTTAATAGTACATCAATAAATACTGCAAAACATCTGCAAAATTTGTTCCCTGTTGTATATTTTTCTGTGGCTCCATGTTTTGTGTTCAAGATTCATGGGTTTAATTGAAAATTCTATGGGATACGAAATGAATGGTGTTTTTGAAACAGTAGGTATATTTTTGTTTGCGCTTATATCTGGTTTAGCATATATTCTGTAATACATCACAATTGGTATGTTTTTTAATTGAATTTGTTTTGGGTTATAAAAACCCTTTGGTTTGTTGGAAAGGGTTAAAAGTATTTGTTCTTCACTTTAAAACTACGCAACGGATTTTGATGCGGTTATTTTAATAGATAGAGTGATTTAAGAGGAAGGTTTATATGTATCTTTAATACATCAGCATTGAACCTGAGCAAAGCTGGGGCGGGTCGTTAGTATTATCTATACTAATATATAAATGTGAAGCTGAGCTGTTAGTCTGCTTGAACAGGGGCTGGCTAGAAAACTAGCGCTGCCGCACTGATCTTTTAGTTTATTGAAGTAGCTTAATGTTGAAACCAGTGCCCATTTATGGTGATAGTAGAAATAATCAATTTTATTGTTTTATTTCCTTGTATGTGCCGTAAATAAATGCATTTTCTATTTTTCTTTGAACTCGCTATTCTCAGGAACTGCC
Organism: Nycteola revayana; assembly: GCA_947037095.2. NCBI lineage: Eukaryota > Metazoa > Arthropoda > Insecta > Lepidoptera > Nolidae > Nycteola > Nycteola revayana. The sequence goes on along the minus strand of OX344841.2, from coordinate 11,014,519 downwards.
GAACCGATTTGAAAAAAATATTTCAGTGTTCGATAGAAACTATATTTAATTATGAAATTCTTACAGGAATGGGAGTTACGCGGATGAAACCCCGCGGGAAAGCTAGCCACTTGATAACTTAATCTTTACTATATTAAATAATCTATATATATAAAACAAAGACGGGTTTGTTACAACACTTATAACTCGAGATCGGCTGGATCAATTTTCATGGTTTTTGTTTCGTTGGATTTGTCTCCGTCCTGAATAGCAGAATACATTTTAAAAACAAAAGAAAGTCGTATTAGTTACACTATTTATAACTCAAGAACGGCTGAACCGATTTGGCTGAAAATTATAAAGAGGAAAGATTTGTACGTATTTTTGTATGTTTGTATGTTTGTAATGAATAGGCTCAAAAAGTACTGGGCCGATTTCAAAAATTCTTTCACCAATAGAATGCTACATTTTTCCAATTTGACATAGGCTACATTTCATTTTGAAAAAAATTAGGGATCCTTGGTAAAATTTGAACAATGTAACCGAAGGTGTAGAAAAATGAGTCTTAAAATGTCTTTCGTCGAATGCGCTGCCGAAACTATTAGCGATAGAGCAAAATAATGTACAACAATATTGAAGAACATCATAATGTCGACAAAAAACTCCGCGGTAGCATATGTCCAACTATTGTAGTTATGTCACTACAACAACTTTTTTCATTTTAAACATTAATGAAAATGCTAACCAAATTCAAACCATGCTATTTATGTGTTTATATTAATCCTTATCTATATATATAAAACATAGACGGGTTTGTTACAACACTTATAACTCGAGATCGGCTGGATCAATTTTCATGGTTTTTGTTTCGTTGGATTTGTCTCCGCCCTGAATAGCAGAATACATTTTAAAAACAAAAGAAAGTCGTGTTAGTTACACTATTTATAACTCAAGAACGGCTGAACCGATTTGGTTGAAAATTGGTAGGGAGGTAGCTAAGAACTGGGAGAAGGACATAGGATACTTTTGGGTAGGGGTAGGGGTAGGGTAGGGTAGGGTAGGGTAGGGGTAGGGTAGGGTAGGGTAGGGTAGGGGTAGAGTAGGGTAGGGTAGGGGTAGGGTAGGGGTAGGGTAGGGGTAGGGTAGGGGTAGGGGTAGGGGTAGGGGTAGGGTAGGGTTAGAGTAGGGGTAGGGGTAGGGGTAGGGGTAGGGTAGGGGTAGGGGTAGGGTAGGGGTAGGGTAGGGTTAGGGTAGGGGTAGGGTAGGGCAGGGGTAGGGTATAAAAGTCCACCCGTGCGAAGCCGGGGCGGGCCGCTAGTAATATTATAAACGCGAAAGACCGACCCACTGGAACAGAGTGTCGCGGGTAAAATCGGGGGCGCAGCTAGTTGGCTAATTATTTCAATCGATAATTTACTGAAGCGTAGTTGTAGTATGATATCAATTGACGACCATTTAGTTTTCATATCGTTATTGCACACCCGATTGAACAATGGATTATGCGAATTCAATGATTAAATATAAGGTGCTTTTTAAATGTATGCCATCCCTTTAATAGTAAATAATGTAATGTTAACGGCAATGAAAAAAAATCTGTGACATAAAAAAATATTCGTTATTCATACATACTAGTTATTTGAACATACATATTTTCAACTATGAGAAAAAATGCCTGCCTGATCTTATTAAACGTAATCATGGATTCGTTATCACTAAAACTGACAAACTAACTACGGATTAGCCTACGGTTTTCCTCGATAAATGAGCTATCTAACACTGAAAGAATTTTCCAAATCAGACCAGTAGTTCCTGAGATGAGCGCATTTAAGCTAACAATCATACAAGAAAACTTTTTAGTTTATTATATAAGTTTTTTTTTTATATATATCCAGATTTTTGTAGTCTACTAGTATTTTTGTTAACACCTCGTACTAATCTAAAATGCTGGTTTTACGAGTGGGTTCACGTCGGTAGTTCATTGGGTGGGGTTCGAACCGGCGATCACAACCCTAGCCATTACCTAGTGGCTACGGCCGCTTCTTTCTTCTTTCTTTCTCTAAATGGATATTTACTTCTACTTTTACTTTATGTGTTAGTATAGGTTATCGCACTAATGTCGTATGGTTACCGGCATAGAATATACCACCCTATGCCTTACCATGGGTGTCGTAAGAGGTGACTAAGGGACTATAGCTGATGGATGGGCAGCAGAATCTATCAGTTCAAGGTTACTTACCATCTTACTTCGATTACCAAACGTGGTGATTATGGTAGTATCCCTTAACAACCTTGCCTTGCCAAGGTCTGTTAAGAGGAGGCCCATGTTCAGCAGAAAAGTTAACAGACTGTTGAAGAAGAAGTTAAGGATCGCACTTATAACGCGAGTAATAAGAATCAAAGTACAGTAACGCAAATTAAGATGAATTATTGTGTTTTTAAATCGTTTTGAATGCTGGATTTAGATGACGATCCTATTCTTTGTTTAACAGTGAACGTTATAATGATTGTATCATGATTAATGTCCACTGCTGAACATGGGCCTTCCGTGAAGGATGCCTGCTATAGTCACTAGGATTGGCAGTGGATTGGTGATCGCAGTACTATGTAATAATACATATATTGAAAGTCACTGTTGCCCGTTCTAAGCTAAACAATTAGCGTACTTTCCGAACTAGAGCCAGAATAATCTTTTTAATTTATTCAGGAAACGGGAATCGAACCCATGACCTCCTAGACACGCTAAACCACGGGGATGACTATAAACGTATTTATTTTTATATGCCATTTTTATATTGAGCAACATAAAGTACACGACCAGCTTGAGTCATTAAAATTACTTATGAATACCCTTCAAAACACTGAAACACTGCAATTAAAAAATTACAGCCAACAAGCCTTTTTAGGTAGGGTGGAAGGGGGCAAACCTCCCGGGATATAGTCAGGGGGTTAACTGAGGCTATTCAGCAACTACTTGAATGTGAAGGAGAGTTACCCCCATCATTCAGGCTTAACAACGGCATTCAATTTTTTATCGATTTTTCTTGTTAAGTCATTGTTTTTTTAAGTGGTGAACAGAGTTAGGAATTGTTTTTTTTTTCCAAGAGTAAACATGTTGAATTTTATCATTAAACTTGACTTGGAATTAGAGTTAGACAAAAAGAGCATTCTGTACCGTTTTTTTTTCAAATTTGAAATACCTATTTCAAATTGAAAAACCACTTAATGTTTGTATACCTATACAAAAATTATGTGTTTTTTTTTATTCTTTACCTGGCAAACCCTATTCCACTTAACATCCACCTAATGTTAAGTGGCATAGGGTTTCAAATACAAGGAATGTTAATGCTATTTAGTAAATATGTGTATCACTAGCCAGTCTTATCCTTTCGGCCCTTTCCCCTTCTCATCCTCCCCCGTGAGCCCCGTAGCATAACTCACGTACAACAATATAATATTTTATAACAGCACTAACAACACCGACTGCCATTCCAGCGCCGACACCATAGTGAGATTAGTAGATTACCGTTTTTGGCATAATGATATCATGATGGCACTACGGTGGCACATATAAAGCGAAAAATCGTTATTAGATACTTACGCCTTCTTCATAGTGTGACCCAGTATATTAAGTTCTTCAACTCTAAATGGCTAACTTGAAACCTACAAACGAGGCAATTCAGTAAACTATAAGGCGGTCATTCACACGAGAAAGCAATAAAACAGGTCAATAAAAATTTATTACTTTTCCTTGCTCACGGAAAATGGCTTTTTTTAGTTGTTTCTATAATGAGGAGTTCCAATCTGCTAAATATCGTCGCATTTTAAGTACGTAATTTATTACTTTTAGTTAGGTAAAATTAACCCTATACGAAAATATTTGATTGTTTCAATTGAGTAAGCTCTGGAACTTCAAAAAATACTTCACAATTAAAAGGCTACGCTATTCAGAACTACTAACTTAGGCTACATTTAATTATGAGAATCCCACGAGAGCGGGAGGTCCGCGGGTAAAACCGCGCGCAGGATGCTTTAATATTATAAATGCGATAATAGGTACAATGTAAGTCTCTTTGTAACGCTTTCACCCAAAAACCACTAATTATATTCAAACAAATTTAGTTTTAATACTAGGCTAGACTTGAAAACCTGCCCAAGTTCGCGAATACACACGAAATATGTCGCCGGACATTTTTTCATTTTATAATTATAGATAAAAATAAACATATCCATTTGTAGTCTCTAGACGCAAGCGTCCTTCTTCCTGTCATTGATTCAATTACTTTATTATTGACTAAGCTTTCAAAGGAGGGATACTAGACCCAATAATTAAATAGAGTGATTCGTGGCACTCATGAAATATAATATTTGAAATGTTGGCTTTAGCAAACTAATAAAGATATTGGTTGTGTAGAGATATAAAGCGTATTGACTTTGATATCAAAATGTCATTAATGGCACCGGTGATATTATATGTTTGCTATCAAATATTTGTGTAGTTAATATAATGTATTATAATATTACTAGATTTAATGGCGCAGTATTACGTTTGACTGTAGTGTCAGGGGTCTCTGGATTGATTGCCGGGACGGAAATAATGATATGTGATGTTTGTATCAAGGTGCATCCAAAATACATGTCATTTTAATAATCGTATCATATAAACTAATTACATACAATACTATTTTCTGAGAAATTTGATGAAAATAAAGATGTTCAATTTAGCCTTGATCTGACTGGTAAGTAAAACCGTCCCACTGGATTTGTAATTAATGGTATAGAGAGTGCTTCCATTTCTGTGCACTATAATATGGCCTGCGCAGATGGTCAATAACTTAACAATTTCGCCAACATGGGGAAAATCATAGGCTTAGTAGAAAAAGTAAAGAATATTTTACTCTAACTAGTATTTCCATTTTTTTTCTACTAGACTGCTTTTTCAAACAGTTAGTAGAGCATGTACACAACAGAACCAAACCTCCCTCTCTTCTGAAATGATTCAAACTATTCACATCTACACTATTTAAAATGCAGCATTAAAATTACCCAGTCAATTTTCTACCCAAGTGTCATACCAATTAGGTTGCAAAATAAAAAAAAAACGCTAAAAACCTGGTTCTAACAGCAAATGTTGGGACCCAAGAGCTCTTCGCATTCAGTAGCGGTCTCAACCGAAGGGCACTTTTACCTACCCTCCATTATTATACAAGAGGGCTATACAATTCGAGTCTTAAGAAAAATAGAAAAAAAAAAATGGACGCATCATTTTTCGCAGTGATTTTTGCAGGTTAATTATGGATAGGGTTTAGTTGAAAACAACTAGGTTTTGTTTTGATGGGGTGTCGGGGTTGGGGAGTAAATATTTATAAATACTTATAAGAGCATGACTGCCCAAAGTACTTCTACATTTTGAATGACTTTATTGAGATTGGAGATATTAATGATAGCTGGCAAAATATGAAAAGCAGTCACACGTGGAGATTTCGTTCCTAATCTCTATAGTTATCTCTAATTTAGCTTTTTATTATAGTAATTAATTAATATCAATTTTCTTCATCATTCAAAAATAATGTGAAAAAATGTTATCTCTTCTGTTCGACATAATGTATAAGTATGTATTTATACATAGCATGTCGTTTATTCTGATGTTGTATTTATGTAGATGTTTACTTATTGTATGTATATTGTATATCTACCTACACGTTTCTAAATGATTTCATCTTTCGAATTCTCCTCTCGCAGGTCTACTGGAAGAGACATCTTTAGAAAAAAGTAATACCTTTGTATATAGTCGTCTTTTTGTTTTCTTTCAATTTTTGCTGTTTTGTATGTGTACATAAATAAAGAAATATAAAAATATTAAAAATTTGATCACTAGTAGTTAGTTGTGTAGTTTATATTGTTTGTACAGATAGTATTTTTGTGTATTATTTTGGTTTGTGTATATTTAAATAGTAAAGATCATAACTAATATATTACTTGTGAAAGTAATATATTAGTTATGATTTTTTATTTATTTATTATATTACAATGCTATATCTGCTAATGGGCACCGATTACGACCACCAATCCGCCAAAGAACCATGATTAGGTACTGTTAAAAAAAAATCTAACAGTAATGTTTCAGTAATATAAATCTCTGTTAATAAATTAGATTAAAATGTAATAAAATCTATTTTGATTATTTATATTAATAGTTCAAGTTGAAGTGAATATATTTTTTACAAATATATTCACTTCAACTTAACATACTTATAACATATACAAAGTAGTTTGAGACTGTATAGTAAAATATAAATTGAATTTTTTTGTCATAATTTTATGAAATGAAAATATATGACTGTTTGTTTGTTTGCATTGAATAGGCTCCGCAACTACTGTGCCTATTTCATAAAAACACAATAAGAAAGTTACGCTTTCCAGAAATAACAAAGGCTATATTTAATAAGGAACTTTCCACGGCAACGGGAGGTACCTACGCACTAACTAACATAACACAAGCCCTTTTCAACCCATTCAAAAGCGAATAAAAAGCTACCAAAGCCGATTCTTATACAGAAACCTTCCTCAATCTCTTCTACAACAAAACAATGAATGATAAACCATTCACTAAACACAGTCCAAATCAATTGCCTATACAAAATACAACAATACTTGTATTTCACGTTATTTGAAAGCGTCTGCGAAATTGAATTACAATCCAACAACTTGTTTTCAATTCACTGAAAGAAAAAGTTTTGAAAAGCAAGTAAGCAGCGATTGCTTAGTAAATTCTATTGCGAGTTAAAGTTTACCTTCAGCAGTCGTGATAGCGGTACTAGATGTGGGGTCTTTAAAATACATACTTTTTAGTAAAAGGCACTATAAAGAAAAATATTCAGACTTAAAATGTTAAAACAGATAATTTTAAAGAAAGAAAAATATTTATTTAAAATGCACTGAATCTCGAATAAATTTGACTTATAAAATAATAGTTTCCCGCGCGCGGTTTTAGGCACTTAACTTCCGTTCCCGTGAGTGCTTCATAATTAAACATAGCTTTTAGCATTTATCTATCAATGAGCTGTACAAAACTGAAAGAATTTATCAAATCAGACCAGTAGTTCCTGAGATTAGCGCGTTCCAACAAACAAACAAACTTTTCAGCCTTATCTATATATGGCTTCAGAGTAAATGGACTTCGTGATTTTTTCCAAAAGCATAATTATGAATTAATACTAAATAATTAAAAAAATAAACTCGTTAGCCTAGTAGCATGAGCATCTCTTTAAAAGTCAGATGTCGTAGGTGTAAATACTACAAACTACTAATAATAATTTATTTCCAACTTGTCGAGTAAAATTACTCAATTTCTGATTTGTGTATCAGAGTACCTACCATTTCTCAAGCAGCTTTTATTAAACTAAATGAACGAAGATGGAAAGTTCCAACCCCTAACTTCATCATTCATTCATTCGTTCATTCACTCACTCTTATAAAACTCGAACAATTAATACAAGTGAATGAATACGAAAAGATTTTCGATGTCAATTAATTGAATATTAAATTTTTCAGAAAAGGGACATTTAAAGGGTGATTTGGTTCATTAATAAGGATCCTTATCTTTGGGGGAAAATTTTCAATTTTTGAGAAGTTCTTAAAAGTTAGAGGAACGAAATTGGCTAATCTTCTTCTTTTCTAATTGAAATCTTTTCAAGGATTTAAAAGTTATCATACTGTTGAACGCTTTTTTTAAATAAATCTACTAAGTTTTATTTACAACAGTTTTTTTCAGTACACATGTGAAATTTACTCTGAATAAACAAATATGTTATTTATTAGAGTTGCCAGATCTAAACTGTTGGAAAGATTATAAGAACATGATTTGAATTGTTTCACTTTATTGAAATTATGACTTCGATTATAATTTTTTATAATTGATGTAAGCACGTATATTAAATTTTTAATAAAATGTATTGGTAATTAGTACGCTCAATGAGCTGCTCGACTGGGAAAGTACGTTACACAATACCACAGCCAAATAATATTATTGACTGATGTTGTGTTCCAATACGTGAGTAACATAAGTTAAGCCATATACTAAAACTATAAATGAAGACTTAAAATTCTGTTTGGGCACGGGCTAAATAATCCCTAGGGTCGGTACTAACATACTTAATTGAAATTGGAAATTCCAAGTTAATATTAATGAAATGGTTATTTAGATAATTGAGATTTAACTAATGTTAACGAAATTATATTACCACTAAAGGTTGTGCCCGTGATTTCGTCTGCGTGGAATAGTTACTTTGGGCTTACCCGATTTAGATTTTTATTTCGTTGATGAACTGTTCTTCTTTCGTCTTAAGTCTTGTAGGTATATACTAATATAAAGAGGAAAGATTTGATTGTTTTTTTGTTTGTATTGAATAGGCTCCGAAACTACTGGACCGATTTAAAAAAATATTTCACCGTTGGAAAGCTACACTCTCCTCGGATAACATAGGCAATATTCAATGAAATGATAAATGAAAAAAAAATGATAAAATGAAAATTTAATTATGAAGTCCCCACGGGAACGGGAGTTACGTTGGTAAAAACCGCGCGTTCTCGAGAAATGTGCTATCAAACACTGAAAGAATTTTTCAAATCGGACCAGTAACGTCCGATTTCTGAGATTAGCGCGACACAGCAACCTTTTCCCTTTCCCTTGTGAGGTCTAGGGCCTGTGTGAGAGTCTTTACCCAGACACTAACACAGGAACGCAATATTAATCAATAAGGTTATTGGCTGTGGTATCATGTAAGATGGAAATGTCAGCCGAAAAAAATATGCATGCAATTGTACTTTTCTCTTACAATGTTTGTAGGTTAATAAAGGCCAAAAAATATATTTTGAAGAAGTCATCTTCAACCTATTTAGCTGAAATTATGTAGGTTTACAAATTTTCACCTGAATGGGTCGTATATAAATTACGTTAAAAAATTGTATACAAAATTTCAGCTCAATCGGTTGAACATGATTTCTTTAAAAATCAACTTTAAATCACTTGGAAATTAACGTTCAGTTTAGTTTACAATGCTTGTGACAAATGACGTCAATAAAAGCTTGTTTTTTAATTTCTTATAACAAAGTTCCAGTGGAGTGGTTTCAACCGCCCGTCGTTTCCTGCGGTCCGGTTACCCCTAGGAACTACGGCTCAGTGGTTATAAAGGGCGTTACAACAGGCGGTTAAAGGATCTTTGCATATTTGTTAGCGCATCTTCCTTGGTGTTGATATGAGTTTTAGCTTAGTATTTAGAAAGACTACCTCCGTAGCTTAGCGGTATTTGCCTCGCTTTAAATCTCGGAGGTCGTGACACGCCGGACAAGAAATCTTTGTGTAAATTCTCAAGGGTTAAGGGTCTACCCTCCGTGCCTCGGAAATTACGTTAAGCCGTTGGTCCTGATCGCTATAATATCATCTATAATAATCGTATATCAAGGAACGGGCAGCAGCGTTTCTTTGTGTGGTACAACATGATACTGCGGTCACCAACCCGCCTGCCAAGCGTGGTGACTATGGCAAATATCCTCCCTCAGGTGGAGGCCCACGTTCAGCAGTGGACGTTATACGGGCTGATGATGATTTAGAATCTCTTTCTATATGATCTGAACACAATATCGTTCCAAACTTTTTTAATATTATAAAGAGTTAAAGTTTGTGAGGTTGTAGGAGGTAATCTCTGGATCTACTAAACCGATTAAAAGATGCTTGTACCAACAGAAAGCCATATAATTTTTGAGTATCATAGCCTGTATTTAAAGACGAGGTTTATTTATTTATACTTTAGTACATTGGTGGACTTAATGCCTAAGGCATTTTCCACCAGTCGACCATAGGGTGATGCAGAGATATCATGGTAGGTGCACTAAATAGAGGTTTCCACGGGAACAGTATCTACGCGGGTGAAATCTATACTAATATAATAAAGAGGAAAGATTTGTATTTTTGTATTCTTGTGTCTATGTTTGTAATGAATAAACTCAAAAACGACTGTGCTGATTTCAAAAATTCTTTCACCATTGGAAAGCTACATTCATTCTTAGTGACATAGGCTATATTTAATAATGAAGTTCCTACGGAAACGGGAGTTACGCGGGTGAAACCGAGCGTGGGAAGCTAGTATTATTTATTCAAGCACAAATGCTTGTCACTAATTACATTGTAGATAATTATAGTTTATTTATTTTTTATATACATACATACACACATAAGCTCACGCCTGTTTCCCCGCGGGGTAGACAGAGACAATGGACCTCCACTTGCTTATTTTCTCATCATAGGTTTTTTTACTAATTAGATTTATATATATTTAACGTAATTCGATTTTATTTTAAGTTTATATTTCGATTTTAGAATTAAGCATTTTCATTTTGTTATTAAACTTATTTATCTTCCATAAATAAATTTACTACCTTAAGGATTTAGACAAAATTTGTTGGGTTTGTCTGTTAGTCTTACAACCCTCACCGGTCAATATGGGATGGTCTATTCTAGGCCGGAATCCATAAAATGCAATAGTAGTGAAACTACAATAGTGCTTTATGGATTCCGGCTTAGACAATGTGAATCACAAAACGTACATTCTAACACATTAAACACAATTATTATAGACTGGCTTCCCGCGCGCGGTTTCGCGTAACTCCCGTTCCCGTAGGAAATTCATAATTAAATATTACTCGTCATCCTGGGATAGTGTAATTTTCCAACGGTGAAATATTTTTTTAATTCGATGTAGTAGTTTCGAAGCCTTTTCAATACAAACAAATAATAAAATCATTCCTTTTTTTTCAGGATTACATAGCAGAGTTTTTACACTACTTATATTCTTATTAACCCCTCGTGCTAAGCTAAAATGCTTGTGTTACAAGTGGGTTCACGTTAATAGTGTAATGTGTGGGGATCGAACCGACGACGACACGATCGCAAGTCCAACGCCCTATGTTAGTATAGAAGTATAGATATCCTGACGAAAGTTAACTTATTAAAGTGTATAAGAGGTACAGGGTGTCGTGTCCTTGGTGGAACGGATTCACGGTCCGATGCGCACTCCTTGACGGTTATTTACAGTCACGATACGGGAACGATGCGATCGGAGAAATAACAACATTACTTTAAATAGACCTAATAATTTGTGGTAATGGTATTAAATAACTTGTTTATAATTTTACTTAAGTAGAAATTGTATTTATTTAAATAGCTCCGGGTATTTAAATATCCTTGTGTTACTTTTATATTACAAAATGGGGACGATGCTATATTGTAGCGACGAAGATGTTATATTGTAGCTTTAAGCGAGGATAATTAATGTAAGACAAATCATTTTTAATACTTTTGATTAATGTAGGTAATGAATCAAAAGTATTTAAAATTAGGATACTGATTTTGATATAAGAACCTGCGATTTCTTTTTAATTAATGTAGAACACTTTTTAACATTTTATAGATAATTATAATATAAATAAAAAGTGTTTTTGAAATATATAAATACAATTAGTACATATATCACTGATTTATCAGTGTATATTAATATGTAATTTAACCTTATAATATAATATAATTTACTTTAAAATTATTTTTAGGGTTTTTAGTAAAATAAACCAACAATATTTAAGATATTAAAAAAAAATCGTGACGTGTAAAAAGATGGCAAGTAAAACGTACCCACGGTAGCGGATAACAGTGTACGGTCGAGCGAACATCTTCGTATTTTTTGTATAAAGACGCAATGTGGGCTTATTTTTATATGCCTTACTTATTCTATTATTTCATGACCTTGACATCTGGCGTAAAAAGAAACATTCTGTATATACTAAGTTATGAATGTATTTCAGACTATGAAATATGTAGGTATATTGGAACTAGCTCTACAAACCTTTGTGCAAAGTCTAAGATTTCTTTTTGGGTTTTGTTAGTTGAGTGCTTCGAAAAGCACGTTAAGCAACTGTCGTCGTTATACTAATGATAATGAAGTTTAATATAGTTTCTTTATAATTTTATTATAACAATTTTCTTTATAATAACAATGTATTGTCAATACACAAATAAACATCGCCAGTAATAGGTCATAAAATATAATCAAAAGATCAACTTTAAAAAGGTCAATTTGAACCCTAAAATTGATCTGTCATTTATCACAAGCACGAGAAACCCGAGACATGCATTCTAATGAACCGGGCTTATTGCATTGCAAGTGTCAAAGTGACGTCGGAACTATGGAAAGGACAGGTCTAATTTACGCGTCGAATTGGGACGCACCACTTGCTCTCGTGTTTATCTGCTGTAGATTGATAGACGATTTGTTTAACCTAGTCCATCAGTTGTAATTCTAAATAAATGTTTGGTGAACGATGTAAATGATAGATGACTTTAATTTAGCAATTTGGTATGAACATAAAATTGTACGTAAAAAAATATCCAAGTGTGACTCGAAACTGTATTTATTACTTATACTTTTATCAATATACATTTTTCTTTCTTTCATTGTTAATTTTTAAATATTAAAGTGGATTTTTTATTCGTAAACAGAATAAAACCAGTATGTCATAATGGACAATGTAGAGAGGGATTAAAACCTCAACCTCACTATAGTACCTACATATTATAAAATAACCTCCGCCTTTGTCTGTATTAACGCTTAACTGTGAAACCAAAACCGAACTACCAAAAGGATATTTAATCAGTTTATGTGTAAAATGATCCATGAAAAATATAAATAAGGATTATATTCCCATATTAATTAAGCCGCTCGTAGATCTTTTAATCGGTTAGTAATATAAAAATATGCCGTGTGGTTTGTGGTTTAAAATATACCACCAAGTCCTCCTATGGGTGCCATAAGAAGCGCCTAATAGAAGGGCAGGGAACATCTATTAGCTCAAGCTTACTTATCATCTTACTGCGGTCACCAATACTACCTGCCCAGCGTGGTAATTATAGCAATATCTTTTACCAACCCTGGCATGATAAAGTTTATTAAAAGGAGGCCCATATTCAGCTTTGGACGTAAATGGGCGGTTCAAGTGAAGAATATAAAATATATAATTAACAACACTCTTCTTAAAGAAAGAGGACAAAATTAAATGAATCTAAAAGAAAGAGATAACATCAACAAGAAAAAACGAAAGCAAAGTTCGAGCAAAAGAGATCGTGACACAAAATAAATGGTGTAAAAAAAGCTATTAGAAAGACAAAGATGACAAAAGATGCGAGATTAGATTCATTTATTACCTCAACACTCAATGTAAATAATAACCTTCGTCTCGAAATAAAAGTAAATATACTCGGAAAACTTTTATTCCTAAGCAAAGACCATTAAGCTGAAATTATACCGACCTTTACTACGAAAAACTCAAGGTCACGTAAAAGATAGCACGCTGTATATAAATATCAGTCTTGGGGAAAATCGAAAACGACGTTTAGAATAAAGAAAGTCAAAGTTTTTACAGAAAAAGTATATTAAGTATAGCAATAAAAAAATTTCTTAACGACATGAAGTTGTATTTATGATAATGTATCTTATATATGTAGATAGAATACTTTGTTAAGTTTTGTTATTATGTTTATTGACAGGTTTTAGTTACATCTACCTGCTTTGGTTCGGTTATCTGCTCCAGTGGGTTGTAGCGTGATGTTTATTATTAGTAAGAGTGGATGTTTATCCAGCTCATAAATAAGGCCTATGCTAAATATCAGCTAAATCGGATCAGTAGTTTTGATATGAAAGAGTAACAAACGTTCTCGAAGGTGAGAAAGTACTTCACACCAAATCAGCTGGTCACATTATACGAAGCCCAAGTTAGAGCATGTTTGGAGCACTGTTCTCATCTTTGGGATGGTTCCGCCAAGTATCAACTAGAGGCACTGGAGTCGATCGAGAGGCGCGCCAAAAAGTTAATAGTCAGCTCTGGCCGAGTCTCAGCTGCAAAGCCTTGAGCACCGACGAAGGGTTGCCAGTTTGTCGGTTTTTTATTAGAATTTCGGAGAGTGTGCTGAGGAACTGCACAACTTAGTTCTGCCTTCCCCTTTCTCTATCGGACAACGCGACACTCGGAGAGGCGCCATCAGTACATCGTCGATATTCCCAAAATACGTACGAAGCGCTTCGAGTCCACGTTTTTCGTACGTACTGCGAAGATGTGAAACTCCCTGCTGGGGTCTATACTTCCTGATAAGTACAATTTGAGTCTCTTTAAATCAAGAGTAAATCGGTTCCTTCTAGGTAAGCGTGCTTCATCCTAGGCTATGCCGATGCTTAACATCAGGGTGTAGTCAAACGCTAACCTAATTCTCATAATAAAAAAAAAGTTTATTATATAAATGTGATTATAAAATTACACATACGTTATATAATATGTGAAAGTATTCAATTCATATTTTCTTTTAACATTATAGTGATTGACAAATGCTTTAAGCATTTAAAATAATTATAAATATCATTGAAACCTAATGCATAACATTATAACAACTAAAAACTTATTTTCAAACTCACTCGTTTCTAGACTAAAATATTACATATAAAACCATTCTTACATCACAATAAATCTATTTTATATAGAAATTTACCTCTAACTAGATCAAAAAAAATGAACGCCAGTTTTAACAGCACTAAAACTACAGCTGTTATTCCGAGTTGAATTAAATGCAAAATGCACCCAGTAGATGTAATGTTATTTCTGGAATAGTATTTAAAGTAGCGACTGTGTTGGCTTTTCTATTTTATTCACAGAGCTTTTGACCCTGACCTCTGTTTGTGGGTCACGTAAATTTAACACATGGATATGGATTAGGTATCAGATGATATTTATTTCATATAAGATGTTGTTTGTACTTAGAATTAAGAGAATAAGAGATCGGGAGTTCGAGATTCCAAGTTTGAGTCAAAAAAATGTGTAATAAGAGGCCATTAAGTACGTCGCACGTAAAGCAAACAAACAAACTCTTTAGCTTTTTATATTAGTATATATTTAACTAGGTAACTAACAGGTAGCAGTAGTCCGTCCGTTCGTCATTAATTCCTTTACTTATAATAAATTTTACTTTCACATAAATGATTATAGATATACAAAGGCATTGGAAGGTTGCAAACTAAGGGTCAGAAGATGCTTTTCTCCCGCATCTCTATTACCTTATAGTCAGTTGTTACCTTTTGATACAATTATAGTATCCTCAATCTCGACCATTTTAATAAACCATCTCACGCTCACGCCTACAACCTCATTGATATATAAATAAGGTTCAAAATCAAAAGTTACAAGTGTCTTAATGTATTGGTAATGAAATATGATCTGAGAAACCTTAGGAAGGCAGTTCAACCAACTTGGGTGGTTGAATAGAATCCTGATTTTTTTGCAAAGTTTTGGAATATGAGATGAAAGGGTATGGTTGGAGATTGTGTTGTGTATATCAGATGGTATATTTATTACTATCTTCCCGCAAGCGGTTTCACTCGAGTAACTTCCCTTCCCGTTGAACTGCATCATTAAATATAGCCTTTGTTACTCCGGGATAACGTAACTTTCTAGTGGTGATTTTTTATACAAATTGGACTAGTAGTTTCATGGATCGTTCAAGCTAACAAATTTTAATAACAAACTCTTCAACTTTATATATTAACTTTAGATGAATGATAGGTGTCGCACGCTTGACTAGATACCTCCGTCGTACTTGATAAATGCGGCAAAAAATTGTACGCCGAAATCGGCATGGCCAGTCATGTTATGAAAGTGGAATACGTGTTGAAAATATGCCAGATAGCGTGGTAAATTGTGCAAAAATAACACTAGGTACAAGAAATAAAGACATAAGGATCCCATACCTTTAGTACAGTGTCTTATACACATTACAATATTGAGTTGCAGCATTTATTGAGCTATGGTTTATCTAGTCCAGCGCGAGAGGCCAAGATTTACCTAGGACTAGCTGCATCCCGCGGTTTTTCCCGCGTTTCTCTGCTCCAGTGGGTCGGAGCGTGATTTTTTGTAGCTTATATAATAATAGAGCTGATTAACTATCCCAGTGCAAAGTTTCAGCCAAATCCGTTCAGTAGTTTTTACGTGAAAGAGTAACAAACATCCATCCATACTTTCAGTATGGATATTATAGTATATGAAATTAAATAAAATTTATTTATTTGCTCGAATATAGGTACCTACTTACTTAATAACATAGTAAAATAATTTAAGATTCACTTTATATGACTTAACAGTCGTGCAAATATTTCTAGAATATGCAAAACAGTAATAATAAAGAAATTTCATATCATTAAGTACCTACTTCATTAGTCATACACAATTACACATCACAAACATAATAAAATTTACTCTTGCATCAAATATATTAATTAGGCACATATACATTATAAAATATATTAAATTAATTTATAAGATAATATCTTAATTAGAGGATATTTAAAAAATGTCAATAATTAGAATTTAAATTAGTTCAGTCATAATACAGGTACATAATGTCATACATGATGTCTGCTTAATATTAAAATAATCATCTATAGAATAAAAACATCTGTCACAAAGCCAATGGTTCAAAGTTATAGATAGATAACAATTCTAATAATTGTTATCTATCTATCATCATCATCATCATCATCAGCCCGTATAACGTCTACTGCTGAACATGGGGCTCCTCCCGAGGGAGGGTATATGCCATAGTCACCACGCTTGGCAGGCGGGTGGTGACCGCAGTATTATGTTGTACCACACAAGGAAACGCTGCTGCCCGTTCCTTGATATACGATTATTATAGATGATGTTATAACAGTCGGGACCAACGGCTGAACGTGCTTTCCGAGGCACGGAGGGTAGTCCCTCAACCAACCAGACCCGGAAAGAAATCTAAGAATTTACACAAAGATTTCCTGTCCGGCGTGCGGATCGAACCCACTACCTCCGAGATTTAAAGCGAGCCAATTACCGCTACGCTACGGAGGTTGT
Source organism: Nycteola revayana (assembly GCA_947037095.2). Lineage (NCBI taxonomy): Eukaryota > Metazoa > Arthropoda > Insecta > Lepidoptera > Nolidae > Nycteola > Nycteola revayana. The sequence goes on along the minus strand of OX344841.2, from coordinate 10,997,572 downwards.
CTATTATAATTCTAAGATCCCTCGGGAGGAGGCACATATTCAGCAGTGGACGTTCTACGGGCTGATGATGATGAAAGATACAAATCTAAATCACTTCATAGTATAAAACAAAGCTTATTTTCTTTCTTTCTTTTCAAGCAAATTTTTTTTTTGACAAGAACTCTACGTTAATTATGTACATTAACAAGAATCTCCTCCCGAGGGAGTGTTTTGCCATAGTCACTACGCTTGGAAAGCGGGTTGTTGACCGCAACCACACAAGGTATCGCCGCTGCCCGTTTCGTATACGCTTTTTATAGATGTTGTTATAACAATCGGGACCAACAGCTTACCGACGTGACGTCCTTTCCGAGGCATGGAGAATAGCTCAATTTTCTCACACCATTTCCACAAATGAGCAAACTAATTAAAAATCATTATTTTTTTAAGATTTAATGATTATGTATAAAAACACAGTTCTCACAAGGTCAACTACGTCGAGAGAGAGGTCGCAAACGAAGCGAAACGAATTAATATACACATCCCGTGGGAACGAATGAGGTTCAAGTGATTTAACTGGAAACCACATTAAAACACTATTCGACTTACAATTCAATTTCGACCTTATATTTTAGACAATAAGTTGAAAATAGACTTGTAAATTGTATGGTTGATAATACCTTTTTATATGGTATATTAATATCACATTCAATCCCATTCGATTTTTAACCTTGTACTTCATAGATATAAAGATGAAAATAGATTTGGTGATGGTGTGATTTTAACGCCTTTTAGTGTTTAATTTATACTTGCAGTCAAAGGAAACAAGCGTTTTATTGTTAGTTCATGATATACAAAATAAGGTCGAGAATAAGAATTGACTGCATCAGTGGCTCAGTGGTTACGGAAGTTGGATCTGGGGCCTGGGTATCCGGGTTCGATTCCTACTCAGGATTCCGAATTATTCGGGTAAATCACATATAATCTGGTCGTGCATTGTGTCCGTGAATTATGACTTTGTGAGGTCCCCCGCGACACAGGAATTTATGTCCACAGTCCGGTAGTTGTTTTTTTTTAATATTCAAAATTTTGTTGGTTATACTATGTATATTTCTGTCGTCTGGTCTTCTGTAGTCAGGTATGGTAATTTGAGGGAGAACTTTTGTGCCTCGGAAAGCAAGTTAACCCGATGGTCTTGATTGTTATAACATCATCTATAACAAGCGTATGTACGCAAGGAACGAGTAGCAACATTACCATGTGTGTAGCAACATAATGCGGTCACTTTTTTTTGGATGGACATACGTAGGTAGCCACGAGGCTTTTGCTACTTCACCGGGCAAAAAGGCGAGCAGAGCTCCAGCCTTTATAAATGGTTTAAAAACTACAAACTAAGCAACCTGCGCAAGAGGGCACCCCCTGTGAGGCTTGGACCTCGGCTCAGGGCGGTCGCTGGCGATGAGGTTGAGGGATTATGACTTTTAGTATTTTAGGGGAGTTTTGTGCAACTGTCGCTCTAATTTACAGATCGCGGGCCTCTCGACTTCGAGTCTATACGAGGGCATCGGATGGTTCTTTGTAAACTAAGGGTCAGGAAGACGAGGGGGGAATGCGGTCACTAACCCGCCTGCCAAACATGGTGAGTATGGCAAAACAAATCCTTCGGAAGGAGGCCCATGTTCAGTAAAAAAAATATTTTGGTGTAAGTACCATACATATTTTTTAATACATTCATATGCATGTAGTTAAGCGGTTATTTAAATATTACAGACAGACACTCCAATTTTATTTATTTACATATACAAATAATAAAAAAAAATATATATATCCGCCAATATAGTGTAAATTGACATTGTTGCCAAAATTAACATAATGCCTGAGGCATATAGGTACGTTCAGTAAAATTTCGTCCATTAGCAAATTCAAATAAAATTTTAAAACTTTTTTATGAATACATTTGTGGAAAATTTTAACTTAATTGACTATGAAAATTAAAATATATAACTAGGTACGTATACAACATGATTTTTAATTTGTTGTAAATAATTGTCAGGACGATTTTCAATCTACTATAGAAAACACATATTTTTTAAAAAACCTTTTCATTAATATTAAAATGAGAGTTAAGAGTTCGTTGAAAACTGTAAGCAGCTTTTATTAATTACCCCTTCTTGACCCCTGGCGACCTGATTTAAAGAGGCAGAGAGGTCCAAATACAATGATAGCTAGCGCCAATGCAATAGATGTACAGCATTAGCGACGCTTATCCAGCCGACCCTTTCCCATCCCAGAATCACAATATTAAACAATAATATAGCTGTGATATTTTGTAATAATAATAAAACCTAAAATGTTGTTAAATCCAGCTCAGAGCGGAGTCAAACGAACGCACATAATAAGAATGATAAAGACAACTCCTGCACTAGGGAAATAAAACCCAGTATCACAAACAGAAATTAATAAAAACGAATGTAATGAGACCGTGAATTTGTGTGTTCTTCAGTAGAGTAGCCCACTGGGTGTACTACCGTTATACTCAACCTATCCTGAAGATTAGAAAATTATTACACTACTTTACACAACTAGTATTCTTGCTAACCCCTTGTGCTAAGCTAATACTTGTGTTACGAGTGGGTTCACGTCGGTAGTGTAATAGGTGGGGATCGAACCGGCGACGACATGATCGCAAGTCCGACGCTCGGAGCCAAGGCGTTGGGCTAAAATCGCTTCTAAAAAATGAATTCCTAGTTTAATCACATCCGCAATTTATAATCGATTTTATTTATTTGACTTTCAATTCCCGATTCTAAAATAAAAAATAATCTCATGTGTCTATCTACAATTTCCATTAAGTCGTTATATATTCGAGTACAATGCAATTTTTAAGTTGTTCTTTTTGCGCCCAAGTGACCACCTGAGGCCAATACTCGTTTCATTTAAGCATCCAATATGTTATTCGATGCATTGGCAATTGCTATCGAATGTGTGAATTGGTTCAGTTTCTATCATACCTAAGCTTTATTTTAAATAGACTTCACTACAGGGAGTTCTTCTTTGTTTTTAAGATTACTAGCATAGTTTTTGCACACTAGGTACTAGTATTCTTCTTTACTCTACGTGTTAAGTTAAAATATTTGTGTTATATAGTCGATTCACGTCGGTAGTGCAATGGGTAAAGATCGAACCGGCGACCTGATCGCAGGTCCGATGCCTTAGCCATTTAAGTTAGTAAGTTAATCTTATACGAACGCCATAACACAGGTTTTATGGCATTTAGATCTGTAAGTTTTAATGTAATTAAAAAAATAAGTACCTACATAGATATATTGTACTATCACTAAAATAAGTAATTTCTCTCAGTATTAGCAATGACTAAAAAGTCATGCTATAGAACCGTCTTAATATTATATACTTATAGTAAATGTACAAAGATTAATTAAAATAAAGTAATTTAAACTCGCTTTGTATTTAGACTTAATTGTATTTTCCTGGATATCTGAACTTAATTCAATGTACAATTTGGAAAGAACATTTTCATGTGCACATTGTTTCTCTGAACAAAATGATTCCGTAGAAATTCGAGGTGCTCTAAACGAAATTGAGTTTCAAAAACTAGAATATATTTTCTTCAAGTCTTTAGTTTCTTTCATCAGAAAACAAACTTGGGATTTCCTTCGAAAACTAGGGACGAACAAAATCTAGGAAGCAACACCATGTAACAATATTACCTACTGCAGTGTAGCGAATTACGGAATCAAATCCTCCCAAACTTTCAAAATGGGACCTTATTTTGTGAGTCTCAAGATCGAAATTTTCTAACCAACTCCAACAGGTCATGAAAATAGAAAATTACACTCTATACTTATGATTTTAAAATTGAATTTTCAATAAAAGCAATTCCGTTTCTGTTATGAAAAGACAATGATTTTTTGATTGTAAGTCCTATTGTTTTGCAGTTATGTTGCAAAATTGTATGCATTAAGGTTAATATTAAGTGCTGTTGAATTTTGGTACATTCAGTAACGTTCGCTAAATGTTATACAATGCCTTTGTTTGCATACGTATTTTAGTAAATAATGTTTAAGGTTTTCACCCGTTTTCTTTTGCGTATTTGGTGAGAGCATTCAGTATTTAGTCGGTAACTATTGTTGCGTTTATTCTGTAGTGTCTAAACAGGATTTAACAGATTTAACTAGTGAGATAAGTGTAAATTTAAATATTAAGTGATTGATAAATTTATATATCTTAATTTTGAAATTTATTCTTAATTGGCTTCATACGTCACTGTTTCCGGATTAGATTATACCATCCCATATCTACTAATGATACAATCAATTTCTTTAACACTGAAGTTTAGCTAAGCTGTGCTAATTTAAAATAAATAACTTGATCTATAGGGTCAACGGGTCAAGTGCGAGTCGGACTCGCACACGAAGGGTTCCGTACCATTTTCAAGCGTCTACCTGTTGCTGTTATTAATATCGAGCAAAAAAGGGCAAAAAAAAGTTTGTTGTATGGGAGCCCCCCTTAATTATAGAGGGAGTTATAGCGGGATTAGAAATACATCATCTGTGAAAATTTCAACTGTCTAGGTATCGCGGTTCTTTAGATACAGCCTGGTGACAGACAAACGTTTTTACCCTTCGGATACGGAACGCTATAAAAAGGAATGAAAGAGTATTTATTGCTGCTTCACTAATATAATTATTGAATTATTATCTCTAATAATGAAATCCAAGCAGAATGTAGCGATGTAGAATGATTTAATTATACAAATCATTCAAGTTCATTAAATTCTTCATTCGATTTGATAGTAACTGGTACAATTTGTAAGGACTTTGTTTCGAATAGAGTAACAAAAAATCGGGTTTATTAAGTTTTTAAGGTAAAATACAAAATATAAGGCGCTTTACTTCAGTGAATAATTTACTGTAGAATAATATATAAAATTATATTAATATACAAACTGTTTCAAGATATAATGTACATTATGTCATTTTTCATAAATTACTTAACTAACGTAATCAGTAAACATATTTATATCTACGGTCAAAGTAAATTCGACAAACTCCGTAGCGTAGCGGTATTTGGCTCGCTTTAAATCTCGGAGTTCTTGGGTTCGATCCCCAAATCGGTCAGGAAATCTTGGTGTAAATTCTAAGATTTCTTTCCAGGTCTGGTTGGTTGCGGGACTACCCTTCGTTTCTCGGAAAGCACTTTTAGCCGTTGGTCCCGATTATTATAACATCATCTATAATAGAAGGAACGGACAGCAGCGCTTCCTTGTGTGATACTGCGGTCACCAACCCGCCTGCAAAGTGTGGCGACTATGGCAAATACCTTCCCTCAGGAGAAGGCCCATGTTCAGTAGTCGACGTTGTACGGGCTAATGATGATGATGAAAGTAAATTGTTCTAAAGATACTATACTGTTTATCTGTTGGTACCTATTCTATCCAAGAGCCACAACTGGAGTTGTCATCTGTAAACCTGCCAGGTGTGTAGCCAATGATAAAGTGGCAATTTTTCGGCAGAACATGCTAGGCGTCATGCTAGTGTTTTACTTATAATACTTAAAAATGTTTTGAAATACTTGCAGTTGTTTTTGAGTTTATTACGGACCAGCAGACAGACAGACGCGGAGGAGGACTTTGTTTTATAATGAGAAGTGAGATTTAAATTTCTTACTTAAAAAGGTGGCATTGTTTAGAATTGCCTGTAAATTAATCTACGTAATAAAACGTTTTTCTTAATTCCACTCCTAATTGAATGAAAAATATATTCATATTAAAGCAAATTTGTGTCAAAAGCGTGCTCTTTAATAAAATATAAAATATACATCAGTAAAGAGTCCAACCTCTAGTACAAACAGTATCAATTATTTTCCTCTGCCACTCATCTGGAATGAACTGGAATCAAAATCCATTGACCCAAATATGAAACGTGGTTAATTCGTATGACATCGCAATATTGTTTTACTTTTAAATTGTAAGTAGTTGTAAACAAGCATATCTAGTATATTAGGTATAGATAATACTATCGATACTAATACATAGAGCTGAATAGTTTGTTTGTTTGAACTCGCTAATCTCAGGAACTACTTATCCATTTTTTTTCCAGTGTTAGATAGCCCATTTATCTAGGAAGACTATAGGCTATATATTTTAATTATAAATTTCCTACGGGTACGGAAGATACGTGCGTGAAACCGTGCAAGGAAATCCAGTATTTTGTAAAACTAATTACCTAATCATTATTATATTCTCTGTCATGGCAAGCAATTTAATACCGAGCCAAGCCCGCCTAGCCATACTGCAGGGTCCTCTAGCACTGACTCTGATGTATGGAAGCGAAACGTAGGCATAAGAAGCATAAAAGTAAGTTTAACGCTGTAGAGATGAGAGCACTGAGAAGTATGATATGGTAGAGCGACAGTTTCAAAAAACTCCCCTAAAATACTAAAAGTCATAGTCCCTCAATCCCATCGACAGCGACCGCCCTGAGCCGAGGTCCAAGCCCCACAGGGAGCGCCCTCTTGCGCAGGTTGCTTAGTTTGTAGTTTTTAAACCATTTATTAAGGCTGGAACTCTGCCCGCCTGATACCCGGTGAAGTAGCAAAAGCCTCGAGGCTAATTAAGTAAGTCCAAGCGAAAAAAAAACTGATACGTATGTGTGGAGTTAAATTGATAAATAGTGTGAAAAACAGCCTGATTAGGGAGATATAAGGGTTGGCAGAAGACATAGTATCTAAGATTGAGAAGGAAATGTTGCGATGGTTTGGGCATGTAGAAAGGATAGGTAAAAAAAAGAATTACGAAAGAATTATGAACGGAGATGCTGAAAGAGGATGCCCCAGCCACATTGTGTGATGATATGTATGTAGGTACCTATATATTATATTATTACAATATAATAACCATTATTATAATTTAACCGCATAATGCAGTTAGCCCTACACCGATGTGACTAGTTTTGTACTGGTTATAACTTATTCGACCTGGTTATGAAAATATTTGCATAAATTTAGTTATCTACTTGAGCGGCTGCCATGACAGTTTGGCGTACGTATAACACAATTTTGTTCGAGAGTTAAAACTTTTTTTTCCTGGTACAATGTAAAATATCCAGTTATGTGTTTTAATGACGAAAATTCGGTTAGTTTTACCTGCCGGTAAACTGACTAAAACTGGATAGGTATGTTTATTTAAAACCTACATCTTTGATACATTTTAACAAACAGTTATAGTGCAAACAAGAATGCATGGGAACTTTATAACAAACTTTTTCTACTTTAAAAATGTTTGCCCCTAAGTTTAGTTCAGATTTCTCTTAAATGAGTTAATATAACACTGTTATGTTCCAGTTCGTATCTATTGAATATATAAAGCTGAAGAGTTTGTTTGCTTAAATCTCAGAAACTCCTCGTCCGATTTGAAAAATCTTTTAGCGTTAGATTATAGCCCATTTGTCGATAAATGCTATAACCTATATTTAATAATAAATGCAGTTTACCAGTAGTAACGTGGGTGATGATACCGCGCACGGGAAGCTAGTATAGCTATAAAAACGGTCCTAGCTTATACTAATCAACAAACAAACTATTCAGCTTTTTATATAAGTATAGATTTCTTGACAACCTCCATAGCTTAGCTGTATTTGGCTCGCTTTCTTCTTAAAGAGGTCGTGGGTTCGATCCCCACGCTGGACAGGAAATCTTTGTGTAAATTTTAACATTTCCTTCCGGGTCTGGTTGGTTGAGGGACTACCCTCTGTGCCTCGGAAAGCACGTTAAGCCGTTGGTCTCGATAACAATAACATCATCTATAACCATCGCATATCAAGGAAAGGGCAGCGGCGTTTCCTTGTGTGGAAATACAACATAATACTGCGGTCACAAACCCGCATGCCAAGCGTGGTGACTATGGCAAATACCTCGGGAGGAGAACAATTTAAGCAGTGGACGTTATACGGGCTCATTACGATAGATTTCTTGTCCGCCACGAGAATTGAACCATAACCTATGAGCTTTCCCGAGCTTGCCAACAAAATAAAATAAAAACCGTTATTTAAAAGAAAAGCCTTTTTTCAAATAAATAGTTACTAGTTCAAACCTAAAACTATCGGCTATACATTACCAAAAAACTAAAAAACACAAAGCTATTCCCGAAAGACTCACAAATCCAGGTGTTCTAAACTTTGATATATAGAGCGCAGGGGTCACAAATCACGGCTCCCTTTATAGACAGGGGTGCGACAAAGATTATAATAGGGCTTAGGTCGCAAGAGGGATGAAGGCTGATTAAATTGTGGTTGACGAAATTATATTGTAACACAATTACGATTTAGCTTTAGTACGGGTAATGAGTTGCTTAACTTGGCGGCAAACGCAGCCAAATAATATGATTGATTAATAGATACTGTATTTTAAGTTTTTGAGGTTACAAAGTAGAGAGTAATGAAATAATGAAATTTATTCAGCACTTAGGTATTTATATACACTTTTACTTGTCAAAATTACACTGTATAAGACTAAATCTAACAAAAGTATCATTTAAGTAGCTAAAAACATTGTTAAAATTATTTGATCTTACAAAAATTTTAATCAGTCTGTCCGTCTGTCGTGCGATAAATGTCAAATGTACATATTATAGTAAGATTCCTTAAACGTAACAGGTCTAAAATTAACTTCCAAGAATCCGGCCAAAATCTAAGCGACATCCACCTGATTGCACCCTTAAGGGGCTAGGACCAACGCTCACGGTGCCACTGAAGTAAAGAGTAGAATTACGAACAGTGGTGTTGATCGCTGGCACGAGATAGTAGTAGTAGTTTTTGAGGTCAGTTTCTATTAATGTGTAGTTAGTAAGGAGGCTGTTGTTACTTCACCGGACATAAGTAAGTGCCCTGGTGACCTAAACGACATATGGGGAGTAGACATGCGCAAAATAAATCTTTTAAAGGAACAGAGATTTATAAATCTTTTTGATAAGAAGATTTAAATCACTCTTTTAAATCTTTCAATCCCAAATAACTCACTCACTCACCTAATCTTTCAATGTTTCTGCGGGTGAATTGAATCATTCACTTGCATTTTGATGGGCTAGTCAATCAATATTTTTTTTCGAGAACAAATTTTAAAGATTGATGGTCCTACGACCTAATCTAGTAAATAATTATTTATTTATAAAAAAAAATTGTAAAAAAAAAAAGTAAACAAAATCAACGAAATTATGAGCGATCCTAAGTTCACATTAGATTTAACACTTTGTAACCAAGATGGAAGAAATAGTTTTGTTCGTACATGCGAGATTGAATGAAAATGCCAAGGATCATTGTAGTACGCATACACAGACTTTGAACATACAAATCATTCTCCGTCTCGTTTTGTGTCGCCTAATCCTGCAATAGTCATTTCACTCTACATCTTTTCATGTTCAATCAATCTGTAATGAACCTTAGAGTTAAAGAGTTAAAGATTTAAAGATGTATTGAGAAAACGAGGGAGTTACTGATTTATACATCTTTTGTGACGGATTTAAATTTTTTTTACGAATCACTCCTGAGTTACACATCTCTAATGGGGAGTCCTGAGGTGACCTAAACTACGTATGGGTAGTATTGAGGTGACCTAAATTACGAATGGGGAATACTGAGGTGACTGTACGTTTTTTTAATTTTGTCTATTTTTCCTATCAATAATTAAACCTAAATAAAATTTAAGTGTACGTTTGTAATGGAAAAATTAAAGCAAAAATGCATAATAATATGAATATTTATAGGGTAGGTAATAATATTTTTAAATTAAAATTTAAAAACATACTTTCTCTATATCGATAATCTTAGTAATGGCTCAAGCAATTTTGACAGGACTTTCATTGTTAGACAGCTTATAAAATCCTGTTTTAAAGTTATATTTTTATTAATCCATTAAAATCTATTTATTCTATATGTATTCAAAGGCGGCAAGCGCTGCAGCCTAAATAAATGGCTTAAAAAGTACAAACTAAGCAACCTGCGTAGAGGGCGCCCCCTATGGGACTTGAACCTCGGGTCAAGGCAGTCACTGACGGGTGATTGAGGATGACTTTAGATTTAAAGGGGAATTTTGTCCAACTGTCGGTCTACTTTTCAGTACGCGAACCTATTATACTTCGAAGGTCTACGAGGGCATCGGAAGGTCCTTTGCAAACTAAGGATCGGAAAGGTAAAAATGTCTTGTTCTCACATAAATTATGATGGTAAAAAGAATATCTCGCTCACACGCTTTGTTGAAAAGAGCCTAGCTGAAAAAGTCTCATTATTTATCCTTCAATTTCATGGAGCCTAACAATTAAATTGTTCTACCCGATCTTGGTCTGTGGTAACTAAGCTTTTACCCTACGCAGGGTTACAGCACTACTACCCCATTCAACACTATTCAAGGGATTCAATTCTGATAATTATTCAAGGAAAATGGCGTAACGGTATTTATTAATACCGCCAGACCCCAGGCCAGACCGAAATTGTTTGTGTAAAATCTTAGGTTTCTTTCCGGGTCTGGTTGGTTGAGGGACTACCTTCCGTGCCTCGGAAAGCAATTTAAGCCGGTGGTTCCGATCGTTTTTACATCATCTATAACAATAGTATACCAAGGCACGGACATCAATAAGTTTCGCTGTGTATTATGATATGATACTGCGGCCACCAACCCACTTGCGAAACGTGGTAGCTATAGCAATAAGCTTCTCTCCGAAGGAGGCCCATGTTCAGCAGTGGACGTTATACGAGATGATGATGATGATGATGAAGTAAAATTACCATTTAGTTCAAGCGTTTTTAAATTAGCAGAATTGGAACTCAGTTTTCCCACAGTAATCACTCAGTACCGTTAACATAAAAAGCGATAGGTTGACTAATATGCGTAGTTTCGGCGCGGGCCGAGTCGGCATAAATCAGCCAGTACCGACAGATAATAAATTAGTTTTAACTAAATTTTCCGTGCGGCACGCGGTTTAGTTTTGTCAAATAGAAATAGCAATATATGGCTATAGATTGCGTTAGGTTTTTAGTTGGAAAATGTCAATTGAAATAAAAAATCGTAATTGAAACGGGATACACATATTGTTCGCATAAAATAATTGTCTATAATCCTTCTAATATTATAAACGTGAAAGTTTGTATGTATGGATGGATGATGTTTGTTACTCTTTCACGCAAAAACTCCTAAATGAATTTTGCTGAAACATTCACGGAGATAGTTAATAAGCTCGATTACTACAAAAAATCACGCTCTGACCCACTGGAGCAGAGTTACGCAATTAAAACCGCAGGGTGCAGCTAGTAATATTATAAAGAGAAAAGATTTGATTATTCGTTTGTTTGCATTAAATAGGTAGCTCATTCACTGCAAACAAACAACTATGGAACTAGTGGACCTTTTCCATAAATTCTATCACCATTATAAAGCATAAGAAAATTAAATATAGCCTATGCTGCTCCTGGATAAATCCAAGTGTAACATAGGCTGGACCGGATTGCTTCGTGCGTACCCGGCCCCCGCCAACGGCGGATCGAAGGAGAAGAAGGAGTGTCCGGGGGGTTTTAGTCGTGTAGGGTCCTCTCGTTGTGGTATGAGTTAGCATACCACGCTATGGAGATGGCGAGTCCCACATATCCCACCGCCAGCGCGCGAATACGCTGCAGCGGGAATGCGTAAATGGATTTCTCCCGGACAAAAAAAGGCGTTACATAGGCTTTGTTTCATGATGTAATTCCCACGGTAGCAAGAGCTACTTTTCTCGCGAGTTAATCTAGTTATTTATCAACTTCAGAACAAAAGAGAGGTGATATAAATATAATTATTTCATGTATATATTGTTGTAACTGAGTTTATCATTAATTTAATAGTAAAAATATTATAGTAGCATCAAGAACATAATTTACAAACTGCCTGTAGCATATTTTGTAAATGATATTGATACATTTCGTCGACTGGCTGGCATCCACCGTATCTAAATGGTCTAGCCAACTTATAAGACCTAAGATTGACTTTAAGTTTACCATGTTAATAGATCAAAGGCATACAAAACGTCAATCGAATGGTAAATAGCTATATTTTCAGATTATTTTACAACAAACAATAATTTTGCGCATTCGCGGCACATATTTCCAGAATTAAATTGACCAAAATAAAACTTTTTACTATATAAATTGATTGACTGTAATAGTTACCGGGGTCGACCAGTCTATGACGATTGACTAAGGCGGAGCGGAATTGAAACCATGACTTCCGAGATTTAAAGCGAGCTTTTACAGCCACCCTCCTGCCCCCAGAGATTGTCAATAGCAAGTACTATCACCGCAGCCGAGTTAAGAAATTGCCATAACTACAAGCTGTAATAATACTGAACTAAACTAATAAAAAAAACTAACCATCCAGAACATTTTCCACTAGCGGAAAAGTACCTGGCACTAACATTCCAACTTCGGCAATAATCAGACAAAATTTAGTAGCACCCCATTTATTTTGCGGACGGTACTTTAGCCGTGTCATTCTACTTGGTTGGGTAATATATTGATGTTCTGAACTTTGTATGAACAGGTGTTTTTGCAGTGTAGTAGCTAATAGTACGTTTCATATAAATTGTCTTCTTTTAACAAGTGCTATGTACCCATTCGTCTTACATCTCATATCAATGCTAGCTTCCCGCGCGCGATTTCACTCGCGTAACTTTACTTCCCATAGGAACTTAAAAAATAAATATAGCCTATATATTTTTTCAAATCAGTCCAGTAGTTTCTGTGATTAGCGCGTTCAAGCAAGCAAATAAACAAACTCCTCATCTTTATAAATTAGTATAAGATATAAAGCTGAAAAGTTTGTTTGCTTACAATGAAAAAAATTAATGTCAGGAACTACTGGTCCAATAAAAAAAAATATTTCAGTGTTAGATACCGCTTTTATCGAGGAAGGTAAAGCCTTCCTCGATAAAAGGGGTATCCAAACTATATTTAATTATGAAGCTCCCACGGAAACGGGAGTTACGCCGGTGAAACCGCGCGCGGGAATCTAGTCTAAATATATAAGGCTATTGCAAAATATATTCAATCTCTTTAACAGTAGGTAGTTACTATAATTTATAGTGATGAAGTGCCTACCTACGTTAGTGAAGAATTATTTTTTTCAAAATAATTTTATATCAAACTACAAAGCGCGTAACATTTGTCGTGAATCAACCATACCCGGAAAGAGATCTTAGAGTCATAAAGATTTTTAGTCCGGCGTCGCGGCGTGGGGATCGAATTTACGACCTTCGAGGCTTAAAGCGAGGCTTGTCCCGCTAAAATTATTGTAGAGAAAAATAGCACGACATCTTGAGACATATATTTTCTCGACAATTAATTTAACTTTTTTGATAAAGAGACTTTTTTTTAGTATTCTTCTTAGTCGTACACTATTGACAAAGTGGTCGTGGTCATATCAAAGTTGATGCTTGCGACACAGCAGCACTTGCAACCTGTCGCCATGTGTCTCTGTTTCTGGTGGAGTGGAAACAATCGTTGAGAGGGAATACCCTGTGACGGACTTAATGAGGTCTGTCCATCGTGTTGGGGAGCGGCCACGAGATCTTTTGCCCTCAACTTTCCATTGCACCCCCAAACGTTCCAAGGAGTCCTCGTTGCGAGTGATGTGCCAAAAGAATTTGAGATCAAATTCTTCCTCGAATTCTTTTTTTAGAATAGACCACCCCATTTTTTCCACGGGTGTAGTAAGATGCGACTAAAAGATATACAGCTGATGGATGGGCAGCACCATTTATCAGCTCAAGGTTAATTACCATCTTACTGCAATCACCAAGCGTGGTGATTATGACAATATCCCACAAAAAAGCCTACCTTGACGAGTTATGTAAAGACAAGGCCCATGTTCAGCAGTGGACATAAACGGGCTGGTGAACTGAACAGTTTTCATAATTAGTATTGTCTATACATTTCTGAGAAAAAAAGATAAAACGCAACGATTCGAGACTAAGACAATCGCATAGTCGAAGTAAAATTATTTCCATAATTCATTTAGAAAAACCTCTCATCTTATAATTACAGACAACTGTATGCAGCAAGCAGAAGAATAACTTCACATTAAAACTAAATAGGTACGTTCCATAATATCACTTTTTAAAATCACGATCATTCCTAAATAGACCTTGAAAAGCCATTGCCGTTGAGGTATATTGCCGTAATCACCACGCTTGGCAGGCGAATTGGTGATCGCAGTAAGATAGGAGTATCTTTGAGCTGATAGATTCTTTCCCACAGATGTATGTCCCTTAGTTGGCTGCGACTATCAAAGCAAGATATTGGGTGGTCTATTCTAAGCCGGATATATTTACCATTTAATTAGGCAACGCTCGATTTCAAACATTTTAATTGTTCATTAAATTTAGTTGGAAAATACAGATAAGTCTAAATACAAAGCATGTTTAAAAACTATTAAGCAATATAACTTTCTTACTAGGCAATTTAACTTAAGACTTTCTCGTGATACATTTTGATATCAGTAACAGACTGGAGTTATTTAATTAAAACCATAACGAAATTGCGGTAGTTACACTGACATATTCAGAGAAAAAAAAATATAAAGATATACAATGACAATAGCATAAATCACTACAGAACGGTTTGAGTTGTAATTTGTTCCGCAAATTGTTACTATGATGTCCAAAGACAGTATAAAGAAATCGAAATCTACATGTACGAAATCGCGGGCAAAAGCTAGCTTAACATATTTATGACTTATTTATTTAGCTAAAAAGGCTCCAAGTATATTTTTTTCTGCTATGTGTTCATTAAGCCAGTTTATCTACTGCGCAACACGAATACTGTGCCACTAATAATACAGAGGCAGATGAAAATCTAGAGGTAGTCACTCCCAATTTGTCGGGAAAAAAGAGATTCTCCCTGTAATTGTATTATTTAATTTCACGGGTAATCTAATTCTTTTCTGAGATATTAGGCATGGCGCTCGAATGACGTATGCTGTTTACATTAATTCTCGAAAACGGAGAAAACGTGTAATTTGATTTTGGTAGTCATTTTTTTCTGATTGCATATTAATTGTACAATATCTGTGGCGTAGCGATATAAGTGTCGCTTTAAGGTTGGAAAGTCGTGGGTCCAATCACCACGCCATACAAGAAATCTTTATGTAAATTCTTCGGGTTTTCGGGTCCGGGTTAAGGCTCTACCCTCTGAACCTCGGATACCAAGGAACGGCAGCAGCATTTCAGCAGCGTTTCCTTGTGTGTTCCAACATAATACTGCGGTTACGAACCCGCCTGCCAAGCATAGTAACTATGGCAGAAACTTTCTTAAGAGTACATGGGCAATGTTCAGCAGTGGACGTTATACGGGCTGATGATGATTATATTAAGTGTTATTATAGTGGATAGATTACCCTGCCGCAGTCTAACGGCAATAAGTTCGACTGTCATTAACGAAAGAGAATAGACTACCCCATTTGGGAGATTATTATAGGATTTAGAGAGGGCAGCAGCATCTATTAGCTCGGGGATACACACCATCTTACTGCGATCACTAATTTTCCACGGGTGACGATTATGGCAATTTATACCTGAACTACCTTGTCATAGTTTGTGAAACAAATAGCGAGATCTTGGGCTTGAGAAATATTCTCCGTACGCTTGCAATGATGGCACTGGTAACATGTCTGCAAATCCGGTACTTCCTACTGCTAGTCTATTATATTATCGCTAGACGAACGTGTCCAAGTTAAAAACTGCGTTATACGTGATAGCAAGAATGAACACACAAAACATAAAACCACTTTACATGCATTAAATGTCGCGAAACTTTTAAGTAGTCTACTTGAGGAGTTTGTGAAAAGTGCCGTCATTGTAGCATCACTGATGTTGTAAGACTCGTTTATAATCAAGAAGTTTACTAAAGTCTTTAGTATTCGATAGAATAGTAGCTGCGACTCCGCTGACACTCGATGTTTACTGCTGCCCTGCAAATTTTATTTTTCGGTCTGTGATACGTCGCGAGGCTTTTACTACTTCTCCGGGCATAACTCTGCTAAGAAATATGTTTTTTCACTGGTATATAATTACGTAGCAAAATTTCATCCGAATCAATTCACTTCTTTGTATGTGAAACGCCAGCAAACTTCATCAAATTAGATGTAGGTATATATAGGTTTGGAATTCACCATCTTCAAAATAATATTGTTGCTCTACTCTACTTGTTGATTAACCAGAAAAACTAAAGACTGGAAATAAAAATATATATTTTTCCTATTAAGTAAAGTTTTTTCTAGATTAGTCTGGATGTCTGCATAGTAACAGACCATTTACGTCTACTGCTGAACATAGGCCTCCTTGCTGTGGTTGTTAAGAGAAGGCCTAAGCCAGGATCGTATAGATACTGTTGCCCATCCATCAGTTGTAAATCCGTTAGTCACCTCTTCGTCATGAGGTCAATTTCAAGTAGGACACCATATGGTGGATTATTTTATTAATTCATCATCATCATCAGCTTATATAACGTCAACCGCTGAACATACGCCTTCTCCCGAAAGAAAGTTTTTGCCATAGTCACCACGCTTGGCAGAAATCTTACATTTTACACAAAACATTGTCTGGCCTGGGCCCGATTACAATACTTTAAATCATGATGTCTTCCAAAAACTTAAGAACCTCATCCTTTAAACTTATACCGTCGCTAAAGTACTGAAACTTGTCAGAAACTATAGCACTATTATGAGGAATGGTTGCTGAAGAGGGTTACAGATTTATGGGAATAATTACTGTCACACGCATGTGTCAAGCTAGAAGTGAGATATAGGAAATAACGCTGCTTTACGGTTCTGGTACTATTTTCTTAGATTTTTTTGTCTTGAGGAATAAGAAATTCTTAGTCCTACGTGCAGACCTAAACCTGCATTTATCGAACCCTAAAAAAAGGACTCAGAAAAGGGCCCATCACCAGGGAGCAGTGGATATCGTGCCCCTTTTGATACCGGTTTCTCCTTTAATAGCATTCGGAAGAAATCTGAGAGGGGGAGACTCTACCCACAGAAACCCCTCATATTTTAGTACACCTTTTCCTAGTGGTACTATCATACCATTGCTATCGAGAGTATAGTCCTACACACATATCCACCCTAAAAAAAAGAAACAATGATCCCTAAGCACTTAAGGTTTAAAATCGGCCACTTAAATGTAGAAAGAGATTTTAAATCTAATTGCAAAGAACCAATTTCAAAATATCTTCAACTAGATTCCGCGCGCGGTTTCACCCACGTTACTTCTGTTCCCATAGGAACTTCATAGTTAAATATAGCCTATAAGCTTTTGTCGGTAAATCGGCTATGTAACGCTGAAATATTTTTTCAAATCGGGCCAGTAGTTAATATTTTATGTTTTCTTTGTCTGTCTGGTATGCGTGCACAGGACACTCTTGCGTGTGTGTTGTGTACAGCCGACAGTAGCGTTCAAAAGGCTAAAGACTTAAAAATAGCACTGGATGCATTTTAAGCCATCAAACAATCTGATATGAAACAAATTGCGTTACAAAAATAATTCAGTATGTTATGTTAAGTATTTTAACAGTATATTACACTTTTAAAAAAACATATAAGACCAATGAACAGGCTTAACAAAAGATTGCAATTTCAAGCACCGTTTTGTTTTACTAATTAATGTTTGCAAACAATATTCAATTTATTAATTAACACTGTACAAACTCAGTTAATAAAGAACTCGCATCTCGTACTGTTGCCACAGAAGCGGAATACACAGTAGGGGAAATAAATTTTGTATTTGCCCAATTTTATCCGTGATTGGTTTAGCGTGATTGTTTTTTTTTTAAATTTTCGCTTATCGTATTTACAGGATATAGGCAATATAAATAATTTTTAACATTTTTTGTGTGTCAGATTTTATCCAAATCTGTTTGAATGTACGCTATTATTCATTCCCTTATCATTTTAATAGTAATGTATAAACTAGAAGAAATATATTTGATGTGTGCCCAATTTTACCCAAACCCACTTGGTTTTACATACTTGAACTGTTTAAATTTTTATGTGTGAAATTATTGAATATTATATCGTGTGGCTCACGTTCTCGTTGAAACTTCATTGTAACTCCTGGATAAAGTAGCTTTTTAATGGTAAAATAATAATTACAAACAAAAAATCTATCAATTCCTTCTTCTATATAATATTTGATAATAGTATAGATAAAGAACGGCAACTTTCTTTTATTATAATTTGTTAACATACAATTTATAATGGTAAAAAATGTAACTTTGCATGCTAAATGGTAGACACGGAAATTTGTTTTTTTTTCTATGATTATAAAAATTAAAAAGATAATAATTTTATCAATATTTTTAAATGGATTTTCTTAAAGCAAACAACATCTAAATAATCCAATTTATATTTTTAAAAGTAAAATTCTAACTGTACGAGGTTTGTATAGATGTTATCAAATGATTAGCTGTGTCGAGACTGGCTTATCTTCATTTTTGTTCTAATTAAAGATACATGTTATGTTTATGAAACATTTATTAAAATGTAACCTTTATTTTATTTTATTTTTGAAACAATACGACATCTAAGGATCTTTGATAACCTTTTTTAAGGTTACATTGCTGGAATGAAAATATAATATTTTTATATAAAAGGCAAAGGCAGGCTTACAATTTTTACAAATAATTCTAAAAAAATATAATAAAATATTTTATGTTATGTAGGTACGTAATTATTAATTGTTAGAAGATAAAATGCGAGAAGAGACTGTTTTATTTAATTAACAATATTTTTCATATTCTGGTCACTTCTGAATAACTTCAACAGCCAGTTTACGTCCACCGCTGAACATGGACCATAAAGAGGTTGATTGGCTATATGGTAATAGCCATAATTACTACACTATGCAGGCGGATTGGTGATCATATCTACAGCATTATTGAGCTGATAGATCTGAGATCTAGATGGCTCTATTGCCTTGAAATACAACATGATACAGGTCGAAGACCCTTTAATATGTAGTTTTTAATGCAATTGAAAAAGTAGCACCAATTTTTTTAATATTATCTGTATAATATTGGCACCTTAATATAAACAACAATATAACTAACCAATTAACCACTGAAAATGTCTTATGTACATAAAACAAAACTTGTTATCCAAAGATCAAAGGTTACAATTAAATTTGGTAAACGTGTCACTTCTGACAAATTCACTTTACACATCTCACACAGTTCAATGAATAGTATTCAGTATTCCGTCGAATTAAATCCCTCAGTAACCTACAAGCCGTAATAATAGCACAGCACTCCCCAATTATTTACGAATTACAACGTACCACCCATTAAAACACAATAGTTTTAATCAAGTATTTCGTATTGGGCTGCCGAATACGCGTTTTTAATTACCAATTGAATTATATATCGTTTAATTCGGATTACTTTTGGTGTGCACTTGCGTAAGGCCGACGCTGTAATTTGTGACTTTTGTCGAATTATTAATTGCGATGAGTGTGGTCAGCCGTGTATTATTTGTGTCTGTGTTTCATGAGATTGATGGAATTACTTAAAAACAAAAATTGACAAAAATAGACTATAAATTCAATAGTTACTTGTGGCTATTGTTTTTTTAATTATCCGAATAGTGACTCTTTTAAAATCATGAGCGCAAAGATACTAAAATATTTTATTGCCCACATAAAAAATATGCGAAATATTATATTATTATGTCTTACTATTGACAATAGATAATATCACGTTTACAGATTACGTTTATTCAGAAATATTTTCTATTTATTTTACAAATTAATTATTAAATGATTTTAAAATACATAACACAAGCAAAGGACGACAATTTTTCCAAAGATAATTTTAATTTTGAATGAATGTTATCATTATGGTGATAACATTAATGATGGCATAATTTGTAAATATCTTATATATTTGTCCCACACAATAAAAAATGTATGGTCACCGTAATATTTAAATTACTTATGTGTTGAAGCGCAATACGTCGAGAATGTTCGTTAAATCAATATAATTGAAATGTTTTCCGGTAAGAGATAAAATAACATACATAATTAATGTTGTTATTATAACAGGATACGAAATATTCCATCAATTAGTGGTAACTGATCGAATATAGTACCCACGCCCACGTCAGGATACCCATGTCCATTCTTATTTTTGTTTTCAGTGAAATTCTTGTCAAAAAGTTTTCCAAGTAATTACTGTAAGCCATCTCACTGTAAATTTACGTGGCATGTCTATTTCATCATAATATATAAATATGTTACAATTTGATAACATCGCTAACAATTGTTTTTTTTTTTATTATTGTGAAGAAACTAAAGATAAATCACATATATTTTAAGATATTGTTTGTTGTTTGGTTCGTTTTGTCTGCCTAAAGAACATAAGCTCCAAATATCAGAAAGCTAAGACTAATGTTTTAAGATCAGTCACTTAATTTTCTGACAGACCTAGTGGCCTGATCAATTGGGGGTTACTTGTAGGGAGGGGTTATTGTAGTATGCCACGAGGATGAATTGTGGCTTACTACACAATTTATCCTCGTGGCATACCAACTACAATTTAACTTCGCGGTTAGCTGCAATTTAGCCTATTGACTAAATACAGAATAGCCTCGTGGCTATCTTCTATTTAGCTACGTGGCTAATTATTAAGCTAATTGTTTTAAACTTCAAAAAAGTGACCTGAGCAAGAGGCCCTTTAGGGCTTGCACTTCGGTTCAAAGGGGTCGCTGTTAAAGAAAGAGGGAGGAATATTATGACCTAGATTTGAGGGAAGTATTGTGCAACGGTCAATAACGGTAGGTACTGTTTAACAAATTACGAGAAGAACTCTTTGGGGTAAGTTACGAACCCTCAAGGTTTGAGAAACGTCAAACTACCCTTGTCATAAGTTTAACAATATTGAACATCTTTGCAAGTTACAAATTATTTTATGCCATTATTTGCTTTGAGTGATATTATGTTTCATTTTGTTGAAACATAATTGTTTTAGTTTGGGTAACAGTTTTATTTTACTGGCTCTTTGACTTGCGTAAGTTAAGAGTACACAAAGACATAGATTGGTATTGTTTTAAATATAACATTTATCTTCTGGGTCTGGTTGAGGGACAACCCTCCGTGCCTCGGACAGCACGTTAAGCCGTCGGTCACCATCAATTGTATACCAAGGAACGGGCAGCAGTGTTTCTTGTGTATTACGGCATAATACTGCGGTCACCAACCCGCCTGCGTGGGCACCACACTTGGATGATGGCTATGGCAAAATCCTCTCTCGGGAGCAGATCCATGTTCATCAGTGGATGTTAACATTGCTGCCTGGTTTTACCTGCTAGTAACTCATCTTACTTATATTATAAACGTGAAAGTTTGTAAGAATGAATGGATGTATGTATTTTACTCTTCCACGCAAAAAATACCGAACGGAATTAGCTAAAAGTTTGCACTTGGACGTGGATAGCTTATATACTGGATTAACATATTGGCTACAAAATATCACGCTCAAACCTACTGGAGCACAGTGACACGGGTAAAACCGAGGCGCAGCTAGCATTATTTAATTCTTGAAGCATGTTTTCTCGCATCACTGATTCCTCTTAATATTCCTATAACTTTTCATAAACCAATCAACGATCATTACTGTTATACTTTATCGTAACTACATAAAGCACATTCAGAAATTGCGTCTTATTTTCACTACAATAGATCTTAAATTCCAGTGGTCATAGTCGGGTTGTTAGGCTGTTTGAGTTTGTATGAAAGAGGTGATTTATCAAATTTTCTTCAGAAGTTGCAAAGAGTTTGTTATTGTGAATTTATTGGTGATTTTTTTTTTGATTTATGTTTCCCTATTGACTAGCCATTGTTAAGATGTTTCCTATAGAAAGAAACTCGTAGCCGTATTCTGGACGCCACCTTAGAAAGTTACTAAAAACTAGGAAAACTTTGACAAAAATATTATTGGAAAAATAAATTTTCGAAATTGTCGGTGATACTTGTGCGTTTGTGTATTCTGTAGTGATACGGTAATACCGCGTAAGAGACATTTGGTACTAACATGAAATTTCATTCCCCCTCTAACCCCCTTTACATGTGACGTACTTTATGGATGTTCCCTATCCAAGAAACTTTCATGTTTTAATAATGAAACAGAAATCGTTTATATTAGTTTATAAAATATAGTATACTTAGTATATATAGCTGAAGAGTTTGTTTGCTTAAAAGCGATAATCTCAGGAACAACTAGTTTGATTTGAAAATATATTTCAGTGTTAGATAGCCCATTTATCGAGGAAAGCCATAGGTTATATTTAGTAGAAGACTAAAAAAATGTATTTACTCCGTCAATTAGATTACTAAAAAATAATGCTCACGTACAGTCAGCACCAAAAGTCGATGAACAGAATCAACATAACAAAACACCTGTTCACAATAAAATGCCATAAACTCCACGGTGTAGGTCGGTCGGTCGGTCGGCCGCCGTCGTCGCGACCGACCGACCGACCTACACCGTACTTTATTATTCATAAAATCAATCAAAATTGACAAAGATAGGTACAGAGCAACAACAAACTATAAAGTTCAGGAGAGGGACTTGTGACGTCACTACCAGTTACAATTTTACCTAAAAGTGACGTCACGCGAAATTTCAACGCGCTATTACTTCGTCATTTATTGTTTGAGGAAGGAAAAAAAATACGTGTCCAATATTTTTTGGTAATCTAACTGACGGATTGAAAATATTTTTTTAGTCTTCATTTGCCTATTTTGAAGTTTTAATGGGAACGGAAGGTCGTCGGGTAAAACCGCGCGCGGAATCTAGTTATTAGATAAAAAACCTAGCCCAACGTTATATAAAAACATACTTGGATACTTCATAATAAAACTGTTCTATAAAATTGAATTGAAATAAGATTATTTCAGAATAACGACATTAACTTATGAATATATTCGTAGACTTTGACGAAACTTCGCCTAAGTTTGTTTTGTGTTCAAATTATATTGAAAACTTAGTTATTTACTTGTGTAGGTATATTGTACCTTCTAGTGACATTTAATATGTTACGTGATGTAATAAGACGATAAACCATATAATTAGGCTGCAGCCAGACAGTGAGATTATAAAAAAACGAGTGAATTAACAATATCTCTCCTCTTCAGAATTCCTTAGATCGTACAACGTCCACTGCTGAGTATTCTCCCCAGGGGGGGGTTTTTGCCATAGTCCCCACGCTTGGCAGGCGGGTTGGTGACCGCAGTATTATGTAGAAACACACAAGGAAAGACTGCTGCCCGTTAACTGGTATACTATTGTCATAGATGATGATATGAGAATCGGGACCAATGGCTAAACATTTTTTCCAAGGCACAGATTGTAGGACCCACAACCAACCAGACCCGGACGTAAATCTTTAATATTACACAAAAAAAAAATCTCCTGACCGGGAGTCGAACCCATGACTTCCGAGTTTTAAGGCGAGCCGTATACCACTACGCCACTGATACTACCTAAAGAAAAATAATTAATCTTTCAATATTTAACCATAACTCACCCACTTGATATCGAAAACTGTTCGATTGTTTGCAAACCATAGATAAATACCTGAAACAATAATAAAATACAACAATAATAATTATGAACAGATCTAGTGCTCATACAAATAAAGTTCGAATACCAATGACAAATTTGTACACGAACTTGAAACAAATGACATTTAAAATCGAATCCACAACATTTGTAAGAAATAAAGACGAACCACATTATTGCTTTTAATACTAAATTAGACCTTAAGTCGTACTCATGTGGTCGTAATTCCAATGACATGTGGTTTACCTGCTTAATCATTATTCGGGAAGCCCAATTAACTGTTACTAATGATTCTCGACACGCTAATATTCAATTAATACCTCTTTCAAGCCTAAACTGTTTTGAAAAATGATCTTTATGTCGACGTGTTAAGGTATAATTTCATTTTATTTTTATGAATAGTTATTGTGGTTGGACTATAAATCGTAGTAATAATCGGGTTTGTTTCAAGAACAATAAGGCTTTGGCATGAGTTGTGAAAAAAAGAAAACAGGGGTAGTAATGATTGACAGGGAAAATTAATGACTCAAACGATTTTTTTAATAATGGTTCAAAAGAAAAAAAAATAGATATCGGATACAATATCAAATTAAAAATATTGACATATTCTATTAATCTTTCCCACTGTAAATCGACGAGGGAGATGTTTGTTCTGCCGTGAATTTCCAAAGATTGATGTGAATTACAGATGTTTTTGAATCTGTCAAAAACAACGCATGATTTGATTCTCCTTTTTTTAATGAAAAATAGGCTAGCGTTTTACTACACCCCGCCTGATTTTAAGCATCGGCATAGCTTAGCATGGTGCACGCTTACCTAGAAGGAACCGGTTTACTCTTGATTTGAAGAGACCCATATTGTACTTATCGGGAAATATAGACCCCGGCATTGAGTTCCACATCTTCGCATTACGTACAAAAACGTGGACTCGAAGCGCTTCGTACGTATTTTGGGAATATCGACCATGTACTGATGGCGCCTCTCCGAGGGTCTCTTTATCCGATATAAGAAAGGGGAAGGCAGAACTAAGTTATGCAGTTCCTCAGCACACTCTGCTTCTGATAATGAAAAAAAATCTATGCTTCTATACTAAAATAATATAAAACTGAAGAGTTTTTATATAGCCCATTTATTGAGGAAAGCTAAAGGCTATATTTCATTAAGAAGAACTTACGGGAACGGGACGAACATGGGAAGCTAGTATTAACTAATATTATTATTAACTAGCTTCCACGTGCACTTTATAATGAAATGTGGCCACGTTCCTCAGTAAATAGACTGTCGGATCAGTAGTTCCTGAGAGACAACGACAAACAAACAAACTCTTCATTTGTATAAATTAACATATTATGATACAAACGAAACTGCACCTGACTTGTCTGTGTTAATAAAAAATGCCATCCTTTATGTATTATTATATTTACTACTAGCGGCCCATCCCGCTCCGCACGGGTGCACGTTTCTAGTTAAAAAATATAGCCTATGTTATTTGGGGATAATGTAGCATTCAAATGGTGAAAGAATGATCGAAACCGTCCAGTAGTTATTGATTTTATTTAAAACAAAAATACAAACTTTTCCTCTTTATAATATTAGTATAGATACCATACTATATTTACGGATATGGTCATTAAAAATATAATGTCAATAAAACAATATAAAAGACGAATAGCTCATTAATTTAATTATAAAGAGCTCAGAAGAATAAGGTTGTATGCACCATTATACGTCAGAAACATTCGTCGTATGTGCCTTTATCGTAAACT
Source organism: Nycteola revayana (assembly GCA_947037095.2). NCBI lineage: Eukaryota > Metazoa > Arthropoda > Insecta > Lepidoptera > Nolidae > Nycteola > Nycteola revayana. Next base: position 10,972,179 of record OX344841.2, on the reverse strand, counting down.
GGCACTTACGACCAAATGCTTCTGAATTTTAGTAGTACATACGTCTATATGTTTCTGAGGTCTAGAATTAATAAATGTAAACACCTGACAAGTGTCTTTATTTATATTATAATTAAACGTTTAAGAGTATTTACATCGATAATTTTAGTATTTACACTTAATTATCTTATTTTATTGTTTATATATTTTTAGCAACTGTTACAATAAGAACAAAAAGTATTTACTCTCATCTATAGTAGGTAAAATATAAAAGCTGTAGAGTTGGTTTGTTTGAACGTACCTACTTATCTCATGAACTAATTGTCCGATTTGAAAAATTTTGATAGTGTTCGAGAGCTGAAGAGAGTGCGGAAGCTAAATTATCATCAGCCCGTATAACGTCAACTGCTGAACGTGGGCCTCATCCCGAGAGAGGGTATTTGCCATAGTCACCACGCTTGGTAGGCAGGTTGGCGACCACAGTATAATGTTGTACCACACAAGGAAACGCTGCTCCCCCCGTTCCATGATATACGATTATTATAGATGATGTTATAACAATCGGAACCAACGGCTTAACGGAAGGCACGGAAGGTAGACCCTCAACCAACCAGGCCTGGAAAGAAATCTTACAATTAAAACAATAATTTCTGTCGTAGGGATGATTGATTTCGTGGCGTAGGGATCGAACCCGCGACCTCAGAGATTTAAAGCGAACCAAATACCGCTACGCTACAGAGGTTGTCATGAAGCTAAATAATATGAAAAAAATATATTAACTATACGAATAAAATGTTTTCAATCCGTATTCTTCGATACACATTTAAATTTAGTTAAATTGCATGTCCTTCGGTTTAGGGTATTTCTAACCTGGCCTTTGTAAAGAACGCCTCCTATTTGAACTTGGAACGTTCGCCTTAGTATTTCCCTTCCAACACTACATGTTAGTCTCGTCCTCTACCTTAACCGAAGAACAACGATCTCTATATATTTACACTAGTTACCAATACGCGTATCATCCGTGGTTATTATTTATTTTAAATATGCAACAACTTTCGCACTTTGGAAATAAATCTCTGTGTCGCGGGGGACTGTACAAACACACATTTCACAGACAAAAAGCACACTCAGACTCAAAACAATTGTCCGTGGTTCACACAAATACTTGTCCCGGTGGGAATCGAAATCAGAACTGGGTCTCAGAAGGAACTATCCTAATCTTTGAGTCACTGGTGGACGTTCAACAGTGGACGTTATACAGGCTGATGGTGATATAAGCAATATTGTCACACTCAATATAATTTATTATCTTTTCTCATTATTTCTTCTTATGGCGTAAAAACTCCTATGATGATAACATCACCTTTTTAATACAATACCTTATCATTTACTGACAACTCCTGCCCTGCTTGATAAATTACTCTTTAGATACACAATCTTTCCAATCGAAATTCAACCTTAAACCATTGGGATAAAACTGGAAATCCACTGATCAAGTTTACAAGTTACACGTATTATAATTTCGTATCTATATCTCAGGACAGATACGGAAATTTTGAAAAGTCGTAAGAATGGTAAATGTCTTGGCGGAAATTGAAGCTTATTGATTCAGACACAAAGTATATTTTGTATTGTAAAAATATTGTGAGATAATATAGAACACAGTTGACACCAGATAATTTATATAAGAGGGTAAGTGTATCGCTTTTTGTCAGAGAAAATAATAAGGATATAACAAAAGAATAACTCCCGTATGCAAGAACAACACTTGAGACTATCAGTTTACGTGGTTACTTTGATGTGTTGATGAACAGGTGTTACTTTGATGATTTGTATCACTATAGCAAAAGATACCACGAAAATGAGATACTTTTTACTATAGCAAAAGATACCACGAAAATGAGATACTTTTTACCTACTCGAGTAATTTGAAAGTTAAGATATACATCTGTTTTTCTTTTTTTTTCGGAAGGACTTACGTAGATAGCCACTAGGCTTTTGTACTTCACCGAGCATATAGGGGAGCAGAGCTCGAGCCTTAACAAATGGTTTAAAAACGACAAACTAAGCAACCTGCGCAAGAGGGCGCCCCGTGTGGGGCTAGGACCTCGGCTCAGGGCGGTCGCTGGCGATGAGATTCAGGGATTATGACTTTTAGTATTTTAGGGGGTTTTGTGCAACTCTCGCTCTACTTTACAGTTCGCGGGCCTCTCGGACTTCAGGACTACGAAGGTTTCGGATGGTTCTTTGCAAACTAAGGGTCGAGAGGACAAGGGGGGACATATGAATCATGTGAGAAGTGATATGAAGGAAAAGGGAGCAAGTGATAGCGTGGCAGCTGATAGGACAGAATAGAAGCGAAAAAGGTGTTTACGCCGACCCCAAATAAATTGGGATAAGGGCTGGGAGATCATAATCATTATAACGCTATGGTGTTCTGTTTTTGGGAGAATAATGTTTTTTAATTATAATCCTATTAAATATGTCGGTAGCTGTAACTGTAAATGTAGGACTGTAGGTACCCATGAAATATACCAAAACAATAACAATGGCATGTGTTATCTTTAACAGCTGCAACATATTTTATCGCAAACGTAGAAACGCTGTGTAATACCAATAAATAATATTAAATCTGGGTTTTACTGAAATGCTACAATAGATGATTGTACTTCTCTGTAAAGCACCATACACAATGTTACGACTGTTTTTGCTCGAACTTCTTAATATTTCGCTCACTTTAAATCTCGGAGGTCGTGGGTTCGATCCCCATGCCGGACAAGAAATCTATGTTCTAAGATTTCTTTCCGGGTCTTGTTGGTTGAAGGCCTACCCTCCGTGCCTCGGAAAGTACGTTAAGATGACGTTATAACAATCTTATTCCAGGAAACGGGCGTTTACTTGTGATAACATAGTACTGCGGTCACCAACCCGTGTGCAAATCGTGGCAACTACGGCAAAAGAAGGATATAGCGTTAGTTTGTATTACAGTTTACTGTAAAGACATTAGATATTAAGCTTAGCTACGCTGCTTAGCTACGCTTGTCGGGCATGTTAATTTTAAATATTATAAAAAAAATGTAATTTCTCTGTAAGTGAATGTTATAATATGTTCTTTTGAGAAATAAATAATCTTTAACCGTAAAACCCTCCCTCGGGAGAAGGACCATTTTCAGCAGTGGACGCAGATGATGGTGATGATGATAATTAAAAAATATCGTGATTTTCGAACCCGAATCTGATTCCGAATTCGTAGAATTAAACAGATGACGAACCACTTGGTTCTAAGTGAAAACTTAAAAAAAAAGAGAAACAAAATTGAATATTGACAATATAAGTGTTGAAGAAGAAGAATATCCAACTGCATCCTTCCAAACAATTGCATCTAATTTTAATTGTTAGAGAAGTCCAGCAACAAACGGCAAACCTGAGCTGAGGTTCCCTCAGGTGGCGTTACTCTTGCGCAGGCTGCTTAGTTTACAATGCCCGGTGAAGAAGCGCAAGTCTCGTGGTTAACTACATTGGTTTATCCAAAAAAAGGGCAGGAGTATGATGATTAATCCTTTTGCAGAAAAATATGAGACACAGAAAAAGGCACATCCTATAATTACGCGCTTGCCAGTCTCTTTATGCATTCATTTAGTGTGTCAGTAATTTATTATGTAATATGGTCATACCTATAAAGTTTGTATTTGTAGGTTTTTATAAACGACAGGCTTATAGATATTTAGTTACCAATTATATATAAATTAAACTGTTGTAGGTACTTTTCTATGCATTATTTATCAGAAGGTTTGCTGAAAGAGAATTCATAAATGAATTAAGCTTGCCTTTGTACACGTTGTTTCCTATTTATACACTTTATATAATTTCATTTCCTATGTGCAACAAATTATACATAAATAAAACACTTTTCACACTATTATGTGAACTCCTTAAACCCACTACTGATTGCACTAACAAATAGATCATAGTGACGGTACACTTTGCGGCGAGTCTACCGCGATACATGTTATTAATAACGAATATTACAGTTTAATGTAATCAATGGTTATTGTTAATATGATCAATGCACAATGTTTGTTTTTCAGTACAAATCATTGAAGAGGAAACGTTTGTATTTGTGGTAGGCGCATTGAGGTGTAAATTATTAATTACTAGCTGTGCCCGTGATTTGGTACGCGTAGAATAGTGACATTAAGTAGCAGTTTAAATTAATTTAAATTTAAATTAGACCTGTTTTCGCTATAAAAGTAGCCTATGTCCTTTCTCACGTTCTACACTTTCTGTGTACAAAATTTCATTTAAAATAGTTCTTCAGCATTCTTGGCGTGAAATAATAAAATGTTAGTAAAGAAACCGCGCGCGGTTTTATCCGCGTTTCTCTTCTCCGGTAGGTTGGAGTGTGACGTTTTGTAGCCTATATTTTAATTCAGCTTCTAAGCTATCCGTGTGCAAATGTTCAGGCAAATACGTTTCGTAATTTTTGCGTCAAAGAGTAACAAACATCCATCTACCCATCCACACATACTCACCTACGTTCGCATTTATTATATTAGTACCCGCACAGCTCCTTTTTCCGTGGGAAAGTCATCATATAATGATGGCTTATATTAATTCTGAATAACGGAGCTTTCTAACAGTGAACGTTTTTTTAAATCGGTTCATTGGTTCAGGAGTTTATTTAATGTGAACAAACAATAAAATCTTTCCTATTTATAATATTAATATAGATTAAATGTTGTAAAGAGTACGTAAGGCCTATAAGGTTTGAGTGGAAGAGGTAACAATGGATTCAAAGCTGAAACAAAATTTAATTTATTTTATCGCCTATCAAATATAATGACTGCTCATGAAAAATAATTATTGAACATCAAATTAAGGAAATTTAAATCGTTGGAGCACGACTCAGAGCAATCGGACTACTATACTTAAAGTCGGTACTTTGGCTATGAGATTTATTTTTTTGATACTTAGATGTAGCCAATCTTACTTTCCCTTACTTAGTACATTATTTTGGTGTTCAATTTGTATTTTTTATAAAATGTTATGTCAATGTGAAACGCTATAAGATTACATTAAAAAATATATATATTGTCAAGCGCTAAGGTTACATTGGAAAATTTATTATGGTGGTTAAGTATTCTTAAATTTCCTAATTTTTTTTTCAAAATAACCTGTTGACACAAGCAAACACAATAAAATTTGCGAAATCACTCTATCCATTTACTCATTATGCTGTGACTGATGGAAATAGGAATTCATTTTTATATATATTGATACCTAGGATACATTAAGTATTTATCCAATATAATTGGTTGTAACTTAAAGTATACAAAGATACGATAGGGTTGATGGTTAAAGTTTGTAGTGTCATCGCCACGTGACGATCAGCGCCATCTAGTACCTTGCATCGCAACTAACCTGTATCGCACAATACAAGTTCGCAAGCCAATTCGAATAATACAAGTTCTAAACTGCAACGAATGGCCGTCGGCCGCCAGGCACTAAACAAAAAAAACAATTATGTCTATTTGGGATAATTTGAATAAAAGCTTATAAATGTCTTTACCTGTTAAAATATCACCTAGCAGAAAAAATATATTTAAAACTCCCAAAATGTTAAGTTACTGTTAAGTCCAAATAACAAGAAATTAAGCAACAAATTGCTTCAGGCGAAGGAAACAGAGCTACTAAAAACAAACTCTAATTTCCATATTAATTAACGCTTAATACTTACGTTATAAAGTCTAATTTTGCACGTAAAGAGAGTTGAATTGATGATATTATAGTTACATTTGTACTATAATATCATGTATCTATAGTATCATGTAATTTTGTGATTTCATATTACCTTTTTTCCTTTTGAACATAATTTTAATGGTCGATTGTTCAAAAATGTTTGGTAAATGTGAAAAATTTTTATTTGAATTCAAACTGTAAACATAATTACTTACTTGTCGTAAGTAATTATGTTCGTAAATATCGTTTTCAGATGCGATATTATCTGTAAAATTATAATGAGATATATATTTATTAATTATCTGCTTGTATAACGTCCACTGGTAAACATGGGCCTCCTCTTTTAGGAGAGTTACATATTCACCACGTTTATCAGGCGGGTTGGTGACCGAACTATTATGTTGTAACACACAAGAAAACGCTGCTAATGTTCCTTGGCGTAGGCTTGTTCTAGATTTTGTTTTAACAACCGGGACCATCGGCTTTACGTATTTGCCACGCCCGCACGGACGCAGGCACGGGGGGTAGGTACTTCTTCAACCAATCAGACCCAGAAAGAATTCTTAGAATTTTCAAAAAGATTTTTGTCCGACTGGGGATCAAACCTAGCGCCCTCTCCATAGCGTGGTATGCTAAACTCATACCACGAGGAGAGGACCCTACACCACTTAAAAACCCCTCGGACACTCCTTCGATCCACCGTTGGCGGGGCCGGGTACGCATGAGCAATCCGGCCCCTGTATTTGGACCCCTATGCCACTTAACATCAGGTGGATAAGGTAATATTTCTGTTTAGAAAAAAATGAGAATAGCTTAACCCGGTTTCACTAACGTAACTCCCGTTCCCAAGGGAACATCTTTTTTTTATTTTTTTATTAACCTATATTATCCCACTTTTGGGCAAAGGACTCAGCCATAATTAATTTAAAAAAAAAAATTACTTATAGCCTTTCGCAATAAATGGGCTATCTAACACTGAAAGAATTTTTCAAATCGTACGAGTAGTTCCTGAGATTAGCGCGGTCAAGCTTAAAAACAAACTCTTCAGCTTTGTAAATATATGAGTATACATATAACTACCGTTATATTGTTTTCATTGTATCAAATTGTTAATCAATGCATTCCTATTAACAATTCATTCACTTCATAACCAACTGTCAGTTTGCTAGTAAATATGACGTTAGCAATTAAATATTATTCGTGGTGCATATCAAATATTAGGGGCGCTTCACACTTTTGTAGTATGCCTTCAACGGACGAAAAGGTTGCATTTTTGCTCAATAAAGTTTCTGATTGAATTCCCAGTATTGTCTCAGGGAAAGCATGAGCCTTAAAGCTTAGAGCCTCTTGCGTATGTGCTGCTATTGATTCTGGCTTACAAAAGTGTAGTGTGCAGTGTGAGAGTAATTAATTAAATAAAAGAAAATATTTTTTCCCGAAGGATTTTGACTGCGGCGTTCAAACTCTAAGGAGATTGGCCATTTGCATAGGAAGCATTATATTAGACTCTACAAAATTTTGTCCGGTGAAGTAGCAAAAGCCTCGAGGCTAATTAAACATGTCCGTCCGAGAAAAAATCTCTAGTAGTAATCAGATGCAGGTAACAGCTTAACGGGCATTCTCAGGCACTGGTAAAATGCCACTATTTGCTGACTTCGGGATTATACTTTAATATTGCTAGTACGGTTGAATAGAGCATTGTTATAGCAAATTGGCATTCAAAACCTTGTTATATCATAGGTACAACAATTACGCTTCAGAATGCGTAATTTGTTCCAAGCTATGCATCCACGCGAGGAACTTCAAAAACACCTAATTCACAAAGCAGAGGTAGACCCAGTCGTGTGGTTTTCGGCTTTCGGGTGGTCACCCCATGTCTACTCCATGAGTGTTTTAAGAGGCGACTAAGATACATACGTATACCAGATGAATGGATGCAGCATCTATAATAACAAGGTTACTTACCATCTTACAGCGAAAACCAATCCGCCTGTCAATTATGCTTACTATGAGAATATCCCTCAACAACTCTGACTTGCCAAGGTCTGTAAAGAGGAAGCCCATGTTCACATGTACTGTGGACGTAAACGGGTTGATGCAGAAGTAGAACTAGACCCAGAACAAATAGCCATGGTTCACAAAAAATGTAATACATAGTAAGGGTCTATCTCATAAGAGGTCTCAGCTCTTCCTGACGACAAGGTGGTGTCTAGCGACCCAATGTTCAATTTGAGTACTCCTATATATAAGTGGCGTACAAACATTTTAGATCCATCACGTTAGCTGAAGATTGAGACATTCACATTTGTTAGATTTAATATTTATGGCGAACGAAAAGTCCATTACTTAACTTATTTTGATCATTGAACCACTTGCCATAAGGTATTTTTAATCTGCATGATGTACAATTTGCCGTTGTGTCAATTAGCCGGGCCGTAAGTGTGTAGCGCCTCAAGGGGAGGTTCCCCAGTGGCTAGCTGTCACAGAAACGAATCGCTGATGTCAAAATGATTGCTTTGTTTAGAAATTCATTTGTAGTTATAACGTTTTTGTTTTCATTTCATTTGAATAAACCTTGTGCTCTAGCATATACGTGGTTATTTATTTGAATATTTCACACGAGATCTCATGAAATATATTTTTTTATTTATTGTGCTTTCCGAGGCATGGTGATTTAAATCATAGTGTTAAATACAGATTGAATTTTTCAGCCCTTGTCTCGACATGTTTTATTTTGGTAGCATATTTCATGTATTTTCAGTTCTACAATAGGGGTGTACTACGCCGAATCGAATGCCAAATAATCGAATATCAATTGATCGACCACTATAAATCGAACGACTAAATACTCGAACGTTCATAACATCGAATGGTTATTAAATCGAACATTCAAAACATCGCACACTCAATACATCGAGTGTTCAGAATATCGACTGTTTGTTTGATCGAGTGATCAAAATATCGAATGTTTGTTTGATCGAGTGATCAAAATATCGAATGATTGTTTGATCGAGAGTTCAACGCATCGCATATTCATTCTATCCAAAGATCAATACAAATATTTTACAATAGGATTAAAAATTGTAGATTAAAATGGCTTCGAAACATTGCTAAGGACGCTCGTTTGTACAACCTTGATTATTTTTGCAAAGCACTATAGCACATTTTGCCATATACATTTATCATTTTAGTCTCTTTGAGGATATGCCCGGTGAAGTAGCAAAAGCCTTTGTCATCAATATATGTCAGTCAGAAAAAAAAGTCTTTTAGAGGGCAACCTATTTTGACGGTTATATTGTCTGTTACTACTTGAACTGTAATGTTTTATTACTACTAGTTATAATGTGCTATTACTAATAGCAAATCGTCCTGCCAACAGGCATGAAGACTAAAAAAAACTATTTTGTCCTTCAGTCATATTACCCAAAAAATATTGGACACGTATTATTTTTTTTCATTTCTCAAACAAAAAATTACGAAGATACAGCGCGTTAAAATTTCGTGTGACGTCACTACTAGGTACAATTTTACCTCATAGTGACAACAAGCCACGCTTTCCTGAAATTTAAAGTTATTTGTAGCTCTGTATCTTTATCAATGTTATTGATTTGATAAATAAAAAAATACCACCACATAGTTTTTTGGAGTCTTCTTGCCTCTTATAAGCAACGATAAAAAAATTACCATTTATAGTTTGGGTATGAGAATGGACGACGCCGCCGAGGCCGGCCCAAAAAGAGGTGGCATGACGATCTAGACGCGTAGCTTGATGGCTGGTCCGCAGTGGCACTAGAAAAGAGCACTTGGAAAGATATGGGGGAGGCCTTTGCCCAGCAGTGCGACATAAACGGCGAATTAAAAAAAAAATGTTTGGCTAATCATATTAATTTAAAAATTGGTGGCGATATACCTCGGCTTAGACAAGTTAAAGTAACTACTACTAGCTTTCCGCGCGTGGTTTCAACCACGCAGCTCCCGTTCCCGTTGGAACTTTGTAATTAATTATAGCCTTTATTACTCATGAAAAACGTACTTTCCAATAGTGAATGATTTTTTGTAATCGGTCTAGCAATTCCGGTGCCTTTCCAATTAAAAAAAACAATCAAATGTTTAATCTTTATAATATTAGTAATCATCATCAGCCACGTCCACTGCTGAACATGGGCCTCCTCCCGAGGGAGGGTTTTGCCATAGTCACCACGCTTAGCAGGCGGATTGGTGACGGCAGTATTATGTTGTACACTGGGAAACGCTGCTGCTCGTTCTCTGGTATACGCTTATTATAGATGATGTTATAACAATTGGGACCAACGGCTTAAAGTGCTTTCCGAGGCACGGAGGGTAATCCTTCAACCAACCAGACCGGGAAAGAAATGTTAGAATTTACACAAAGATTTCTTGTCCGGCGTGGGGATCGAACCCACGACCTGCGGGACTTAAAGCGAGCCAAATACCGCTACGCTACGGAGGTTTGTGTTGTATAATATTAGTAAAGATTATAAAATATTCATATTTTATTAAAGCCGTATTCCTAACCTAACATAGAAACGAAGGCTGCAAAAACAATGGTAAACAACGTAATACTTATAACAAATATTGAGCGAAAGAGCTTTCATACACACAAAAGGAGAATTAATAAAATGAAACATTTGCATAAGAGATGTTTAATGTATGTTGTTTATCAAATGTAAGAATGGTAGGGCGGTAAAATGCTGCATTGGGATTTAAGCTGGCAGCTATGATAACCGCATGATAAAAGATATCTGATTAAATGGTTTAGCGAATTTAATTTACATCCGTTTTAGTGTTCATTAGATTTCTTCTGGTGACTAAAGCCGAAAGGAAAAAATCGACTGTGCGAATGGTATGGTGACACCTAGTTTCAGATAATGTATCTCAAAAGAATTAAATCTGTGGCGCAGAAACAAAGAGTTTTAAATAAAGTCAGATGACATGATAAATCTTAAATGGCGCCATAAATGTTCGAACGCCAGTAGGTATATAAAACATGTTCTTAACACAAATGGTAAGAACTGCGGTCTTCGAGCATACGCCTAGCCAGAAAAATATTCTCTTTGCATAAGGGAACACTAGATCTTTAGGGCTATATCAATATCAGGCTCCTTTACAATATCACTTTGTCTAGTCCACATAAGACTAAAGTCTTACCAAAAAATGTGAGTCAATGAGTCTATGTGCAAATTTGATAGTAGATGTGTAATTCGATAATTTTCGAAAAGACATAATAATATGTATATGAAGGGCACAGGGGAAAAATATGCAATGTCACAAAGACAATGAACTGAGAAATTGCTAAATTAATATTTTGATCCTTGAAAAAAGGTACAATAAAGTTTCAAATAGAAGGAAAATATATTTATTTATAAAGAAAATATATTTGTTTCTGTTGTGTAGTAAAAAAAAACCTTTTCATTCTTATGTTTATTGAGTTAGCACAGGAAAACAGATCGAAGTCAGAAAATACAGGCAAATAATATGCAATGTCCATGAAATATTTATTGTTTAATTATCAATATATTTTATCAGTGAGAAGTATTGCTTAGCTTTTGGTCCACAAAACTTTGACAGGGCCTGGATATCCATAAATTTTGCCTTTGAAACTGGAAGGCTGTCTTCATAGGATTGATCTGGCAGTACAAACTCACCAGCACTATGAGAGTCATTATGGGATTTCAACTTTTTTTTAGGTGCCATGAGAATAGATGACGTCCAAGAGGAATTGTAATGTTCTCTGTGAAAAATCAATCTTGGATGATCCTTTTCAACCCTGATTTCTCTTATGGGTCGAGATAAAAAAGGACATGTCTTCTTATACATTGGGGATAGAAAGGTTGTCCATTTTCTGACAAGCGGTTGATCAACTTCAATCACATTAAAGGGGCATGGCTTCTGTCTAGCTTCACGAATCACTTTTACCCACTCATCAGGCGTCTCACAAGGTGATTTCTGGTTTATGCAACCCATATTTCTGTCACATTCTAAATATGAGTGCCCGCGAATGGGAAATATGATTTTAATCACATCCAAGCGTTTTGCACAGTGTACAACATAGTGTATGAAACGAAACACAGTATAATTCTTATTTTGCCCACCGCAGGAATCACAAAATATCACTAGTTCTCGAGTATTTTTATCAAGCATGTTAAATATATAGTGATGGAGAAATGAACAAACTTCGTCAGATCCTTTTTTTGCTATAGTTTCTGGGTAGCAGAAGAAATATGATTTGGATGTAGATAGTTCATGGATGTTAAAAAGATTTAAGGTTAGTTGTCTTTTATAATAAACGTCATTTGTAGTAATGTTTGGCATACTTAAATTTTTTTGAAAGTCCATTGCAATAGCTTCCTTTCGAGAAGATGACTGACATTGAATTCTAGTTTCTCTTTTTCGTTTATAGAAAACATTAGCCTTCAATTTATGTAACTTATTCTCAGTTTCTAACTTTTTTATTTCTTTTTCAATGTCACCTTTTTCGAGCTCGGAAGCATTCTTTAGATTTATTGTGAGAGCTTTTGCCTTAGCCAGAAATTCATCACAAGTACTGCAGGTATCACTTCTTGGATATCCAAATCCTATGTTAAAATGATTAACGAATATTGATCGATATGTTTCGTAGGATAGTTGATTTTTGTCTTCGAACATATCATACATTTTCTTGACATTCAACTCCTCTGGTAGATAAATTTTTGAGCTGTCATGTAAGCTGTAATGACTTTTTCTTCCACGAAATGACCTTATGTGATCCATGACTTTAGATTTAAGCATTTGACTCAGTTTTTTAGGACGGTTGCAATGTTCAAAACACTTGTATCTCTTGCAATCACAATTTGGACCAGTTTCATGACTTTGAAGTCTAATCTTTTTATTAACATCCGACAATCGACCGTAAAGTTTACGTTTTTTGGTTGGTTGCTTCAAATTAACCTCGTTTTCTTCTTCTGACGACATTTTCAATAAAAATATAATATTAAACACACGCGACACAACACAATAAGACGAACGGACGAACAAAATAACCTCAAAAAACAAGACGTCATTAAACAAACGTCAACCTAACAACGATGGACAATGCTTATTTTTCTCCTGTACGAGTTGGACATTACTTGTTATTGCACTGTATTAATATTTTACTATGAATATTACTCAGTGACTATGCATGTTACTGCAAAGTGTGTTTTGGCGTTTCGTTCTACCAAATTTATACTTCACAATGGCATTGCCAGTTCAAAAAACATAAAAATGTGACATAGCATGTTTTTCCCCTGTACCCTTCATATGTAGTAGGTACATTCAACTCTTTTTCCGAACGGGGTAGGCAGAGACAACTTCCTTCCAATTACTACGATCTTGAGATACCACTTTCGCTTTCTACATTCACTTATCTCTTCATGCATGTTCTTCGGTGTAGAGTACTTTTGCTAGTTCCTGGTGAACAGGCAATAAGTCTGATTTGTTGGGTGTAAAAAAGAAGTCACTATCTGTATATATAGAAATCTGTAAATACAGAATTACACTGATACAAAGAAGATTTTTTCTTACCTAGAATTGATAGCAGACTGAGGTACTAAAATATTGCAATAAAATATTATTACATTTTTGTCCCGGTTTCCGGCGCCGTTGCAAATTCATTTTGGTTCCTTTTTATTATTGGCTAAGACAGATATTCTAGTTTTGCGATTGAAGCATACTTTCTTTTTAAGATAAATGACTTTAGTTTTGAGGGCTCCGTACCCAAAGGTTTCGTTCTGTTCATCACCAGGATATATCTCATTAACCATGATACAGTTGTACAATAGATACAATTTTACAGTATTAAATGTTATTTAATCACATTTCTATTGCCACTTCAATAATAAATAATAAAAATATAATAAAATGTATTTTTAAGAGGGGCTCATATATACATTAAACGTGTTTTATGCGGTTCGATTGAATAAGGGCAATAGATAGACGCTTGAAACATTCATCAATCAAATCAAAATATTCTTTACTTATATAGACATATTTTTAATATTTTAAATCATGTTCTTATTATGCGTCTCTTTTTTTATTCCCAGTTCTGGACGTGGCAACTCTGATAAAAACTGGCAAGACACTCAAAATATTTTGTTGTTTATTCATTTTTTTATTATTGGATAAGATAGATCAACATCAACATCAACATAAAACCATGAGTCATAGAAAAACAAAATAATTTTCACGATAAACAATTTTAGCTTTTTTTGCCATCCGTACATCGCTAGCAGCATATTAGTGGCTCAGTAATCTTTATGTATGTACACAATAATTTGATGAGACAAATACTGTGATGTTTTGTATCGCCCTGGGAATCAGCGGGAGGGACCAGGTGTGACGAATGTGCAATGAAAAAAAGTAGTCATATCATTGCGAACTCTTCAGTTCTAATATACCTATTTTCTTTTTGAATTATAAAAGAGCTGATATAAGTAGATTGTAAAATATTAATTTTAGTCTAAAGAAAACGCGGGTATCAGCATTTGAACTCAAAGTCAAACTTTAACGTAAAGTTAAACTAGCTGTTACAGTTAAACATGACTTAAATCTAAAGGAAGGAAGGAGTTTAAGGAAGTATTTAAATAATGTCCTTCCAACTGATTTCGGTCACGGCGTCCAATCTCTAAGGAGATAACCCATCTACGCTTGACATATTGTAGTGCTAATGTGCGTGCGCAAACACAGATGCACTCCCTTACTCTCCAAATCTGATGGAACGGTTCTACCGATGCACCGACGCACTTCTAACCTTCGGGCTACAACTTAGATGTTTCTTAATAGAAAAAAAAATCAATAACTTACTTTTTTCCCGATCTAAGAATCGAATCCGAATCCTCGTTAGTGTTTTCTTTCTATTTAAAAGATTACAACCAGATTTTTGCAGTCTACTAGTATTCTTGTTAACCCCTTGTGCTAAGCTAAAATGCCTGTGTTACGAGTGGGTTCAGGTCGGTAGAGCAATTCGTGGGGATCAAACCGGCTACCACAAGGATCACGAGTCCGACACCCAAGCCATTGGGCTACGGCCGTATTACCGCTGAACTAAAGCTGGGTTAAGCGGTTTTCGACCGTGTAAACTACGCGATATAAGCGTTGCAAGCCAGTTGTATAACATCTTTATAAAAGGTACATGATGTTTCTTCTATGTATGCAATGTCGCCAACCAAGGTATAATTTTGAAGTGAGAGGGGCACCGGCTTTGAGTCACACCGTTACGTACAAATTTATTTTATTGATACTATCTTTTTTTCCACTTATTTAACCTCCGTAGCGCAGCGGGTTTTGTTCGCTTTAAATCGCGAAGGTTCAATCCCCATGCCGAATAAGAAATCTTTGTGAAGATTCTAAGATTTCTTTCCTAGTCTTGGTTGGTTGAGCGTAGACTCTCCGTACCTCGGAAAGCACCTTAAGCCGTTGGTCCCGATTGTTATAACATCATCTATAACAATTGTACTAAGCAGGGAACGTTCAGCAGCGTTTCCTTGTATGTTACAACATAATACTGTGGTCACAAACCCGCCTGCCTAGCGTGGTGACTATGGCAAAAACATTCCCTCAGAAGAAGGCCGGTCGGTAGCAGTGGACGTTGTACGGGCTGTGAGGATGATGATGATTACTTATTTAATCATAAGCCGTGTGGATTCCGCTTCAGAATAGATTTAGTTTATCTCGATTAAGGTGCTAACTGCAACTTAATCGAGGAAGACTACAGGCTATATTTTATTATGAAGTTCCCACGGGAACGGGAGCTACGCGGGTGAAACCGTGCGCTAAAACTTGCGAGACGGTCTGTCACTCCGGTTAAAGGAAAAAAACAAAAGTCATTAAAGGGCACCATAAATTAAAAACACCTTTAATAACCGGTGTGACAGACAGTCTCGCAAGTTTTTCAAACAAAGCGAGTGCATTTCACAACTCGCTAAGACACTATTCTATGAATTTACATGTTTTTCTGTTACTGTAGAGATAGCTCTACAGTTTTAAGAAAAATGAGACAATTGTCATTAAACAATTGTCTCATCTTTCTAATGAATTAATGAATTTATTTAATCACGGAACGAATTGCGCTGAAATTTGACACGCAGATATTTAATATAATGTAGGTCGATACCTACATTATAATAAATATCTGCGTGCCAAATTTCAGTGCCAATCCTTTCTTAGTCGATGACTAAGAAAGTAGTTTTTTAAATTCAGACACTAAGATAATTATATATTTCTGTCGCTGCTACAACAACAAATATTTAAAAAGGGATCCTATTCAGCAAACGGGATCTTTTGGCTTATTTTTCGCTATTACGGCAAAAATTTGACGCTTGTAATATTTACAGAATATTTGCTTGTATATTCACTTTTATGATGCTGTTGTACAAAACCCTCCTTGCGCCAGTCCAACTCGCACTACTACTACCCACTAGCGACCCGTTCCCCCGAGGTTTTATACATATAAACCATCCTCTTGAATCTCTTTATCTATTAAAAAAAACCGTATCAAAATCCGTTGCGTAGTAAAGCTCTAAACATACATAGGGGCAGCCAAGCAGCTGGAAGCGACTTTGTAATACTATGTAGTATTTTCCATAATAAAGTCTCTTTAAAAATATACATATCGCACGAACAATTGAAAAATAAAAATAATAGCTACATATAAACACTCAAATTGAATCCAGTTGTCCTTAGCGAACACATTTCACAGAGTATAAAATAAAAGAGCCAGCCGCACGTCTCGACGCTCCAATGAGATTGGCAAATGAAATAAGCGTACGATGGTACAATGTAGGTACAAAATTCACTTGATTTTATTGAATCTAACTTTTATCGGGTTTTGCCTGATTTCGGTGTTTTTGTTTGGACTTGGTGTAATTGGATTCGGTTGTTTCGTATTTTATAACGAAACAGGTTCGATTTCGATCGCTGGTACGATTCCCGAGCTGGACAAAAGTCTTTGTGAAAAATTAAAGATTTTTTTTCGGGCCTGGCTGAAGCACACATTGTCACTCAACCAACCCTCTTTGTTTTAAAAACACTCGTTAAGTCGTTAGTCCCGATTTTTTATACATTTGTAATATTTCTTACAATAACATAACAGCTCATATAAAAAAGTATCCTTTATTAAAAAAAAAAACATAATGTCCGTGGCGCTTTGCAATTGGCTTATTCATTTGTAAGTGTCTCTTCCTAAGTTTAAATATCTCATTCGTTAATTTATGTCTCCCGCTTTGCGCTGGTGGGAAGTGAAATTTTACCTTCCATCTCCTCCTATAAACTTTGTGATTAAATTCGATGCGAGATTCAAGACATTTAGGTGTCCCGGGACCAGCCTAAGCCTAACAGCTTAGAGCCTCTTTCGTGTGTGCCGCTGTTAATCCTGACTTACAGGAGTTGCAGTGGCGGAAGTGTGGGAGGGATTAGTCCCAATATTTTTTTTTAATAATGTAATACTGTATTTTTATCCTTTGTGGACGGCAATATTTCTGGCTACAAATAGTAATTACTTAGTCACATATACCTATAGAGGTACATTAGCATATTATATATTTGATTCTGTATAAAGTAACCATTTATAATTCAATTTAAATCTATTATATTATCATGTTTGGGTTTGATTCCACCCTTTCGCCCACATATTCACATCTAATTTACTTGCGTTCCACGTACGTATTTGGGTCGCAAAAATTCATATGTTTAACAAATTACAACTTAATCGGTCATTTAGATTCAGAGCCAATGCTGTGATAGACGGGCGGACGCCATACATTGCACATCGAGAAAATCCCTGATATTGTTAAACAACCGAAATATATTATGTTTATTACCAGGTACGAGAAAAACGCTATCAACTTTTTGATTTCCTAACTGATTAAATAATTTTCTTTCTTCAGCTTAGCATATCAAAAATGAATAATTAGAATATTTATTCTGACTTTTTATCTTTAACTTTAAATTTAATTAAGGTAGTCAGGACTAACTTAGGGCTTGAACTGGAGATCTAACTAATTAGGAAGCAAATACCTTTAAATGCATGTAGAGAAGTCGATCATTTTATCGATAATAATTTGACTGGTGTATTTAAAAACATTATTTACCATCAGCATTACTTCATGAAAACGTCCGGAGTTAAAAATGAGCTTTCTTCTACGAGACGCAGATCCATTATTCAATGAGACACGATATTTTAATTTTGTGATGGGAAATTCAAATCAAACAATGGTTTTTTTCTTTTAAATAATCATATAATTTTTTTTTAATAAATATTGTCGGTACACAAATAACTTTTTTTCTCATTTTTTCTAAGTTGCCTGGTAGTATATTATGTCATTTAATAATTATGTTGTTTTTTACTGAAGAAAGAATTTTCAAAATAAGTTCTTTCCGGTGTATTTTTGAGGATTACTTGAGATGAAATATTATCAAAGGAAAAAATATTGACAATACATTATCTATCAAAATTAAAATTGATTCATCTGAAATGTGAGTCATCTTTACCTCATAGACGGTCAAATGGAAAATGTTTAAACAATACAAATATGCTAAATAAAATTTACAAAATAACTCTTCATTTCAACCTACGGAGTGCGCAATGTTGGAACTGTCGGTTTTATGTCGCTTTGCCTGGAATCCCTAAAATTTAGGGAGTATTTTATTACATTTGAAATAAATGACTAAATAATTTATGTAAATACTTGAATAATCGAATCTTATTGTGTAAGAATTCCAATGAACAATACCACGTGACTCAGTAATCATGATAATCATGATTAAAAATAAGACGAATTGAGAGAGATGGAAAAAAGTGTAAATGAAAAGGGATAAAAACAAAACTTGTATCATATTTGCCATGTTCTTCTAAAGCTGTACTTAAATGAAGTATTAAAATTTTAGAATTCCCAACAACACTTCAACTTTTTCAATGTTCGTTTTCCTAAATTTCCATCGCAACATACTTTATAACAAATATGTAGATATAGGTACAATCTTTATAAGATTTAAAGAGGAACAGAAGAAAAGTTACAAGAAAAAATTACTTTTTGTTTTTGCTTTTAATCCAGTTTGCTAAAAAGGCGTGCTTTGATCTAGACCTCTCGGCTTTTGCTTGTTTTTATCTGTATAGTGCTGTTTTTCTCTTTGTGTTTGACATTTCTTGAGCCGACTTTACTAAAATATGAATGTCAACAAAACAACAGGCTTTTATTGAACTCCCAATATTTATTGTGGGCCAAATCTTATAACTGAATTTAAGGTTTATTTTTAGCCCATGAAGTTGATATTTAGCACTCTATGTATATTATCGCAGTTATGCTTCTTGGAATCATAACTGACATCACACGGTAGATTTTTGACATATTTGCTAAATTACTAATCGAATGAAATCATTTTAACATCGCGGTGGTATAAGCTGCCATCGTTTGGTTAAAATTAGCAGGCTTGGATCTTAGGATCAGTTTTTGATGGAAGCCCTTGATTAACGACGTCGTAATCGTAAACCATGTTTATTGATATTATTTATTTTGCAGTCCTATCAAAGTATCGCAAAATATTTGTGCAGTGAAAAGATGTAAGCAAGCTATCAGTTCTAACGTTACCATAACGAAGGCAAACTTCTAACAATTCCATTCAACTTTATTTCTTTAAGTCCTTGGAAATTTTAACCGTTGGTTTTCCTCCCCCAATTTCAAGTCTTGTCAATGTCGTAATTCTTGGTTCCGTCGTAAAACATCGCAAATAAAACTCCGGCTTCAAGTGTTATTGGTACGCAGGTTCGATCCCGGGATTTTTTAGTTTTATGTTATCATGTTTCATTTTGTATGCCAAAGTTGATTTTGAGGTTTCATGCCGTTTCTTTTGTTTATGTGAGTTTTTAAATGCTGCTAAGAATTGTTGTTGTAACTTTTATTTTAGTTAAATTGGAAAGTTTATTACAAATCGGTTCAGTTTTGTTAGTTGAATTACTTACTAGATCATTTCGTGATCAATTTTAGTAGTGGCTTAGTTGTTTCAGTATGTGATACATATCGCCTGTATCTTTAGTTTCGCAATGATCTTAAAATCTACCAAACGGATTTTTATACAGCCTTCTTCGAAGATACCTACAAATCTAAGACCCTGAAACTAACAGATGACTCTGAGTGGAAGGGCTGGTTTAATAAATAAAACTCATTTTATAACTTTAAAAGTTATATTAAAATATGGGTCAAGAGTTACCCACTACTACAAATAAAGGTCAATATTTAAAACCATACAATTAAAACCTTTTAAAACTTCAGACATTCACAAATTTTAACTGTCTTAAACGGAATAAATATCCAAGTCGTTTTCTGCTAGTCGACCGTATTTAAATCTATGATTTAACTAAGAAGGGTCAACGTAATAAAAACCAAAGAACATTCATTATGACTGAAGAAAATTAGCCAACTTAAGCACCCATTTATCTTGTAACGGGAAAAAAATTTAGAAATGTTTCTGAAAATGTGGGAGAAAAATTTTTAGGGCGTAGGAAAAAAGTTATTTAACAAAGTTATTTCTATTTTGGTCAATAAGAAACACTTGGATTTTTTAAGATAAGTCATTATAAATTTATATCGTGATTCCAGGAAAATTTATACTAAAATTTAGTTTTGGTTGAAGATGGGGCGTTAATTTTGTGGATCCTATTGTTTGTTTTATGTCATAAGATCGGAAAAGCCAGGGTCTAGCCTAATAACATTTGCCGTATTCTTATATATATCACAGCACGTGTTACTCGGCTACATACATTATCTAACGTGAAGCAGGTTATTTAACTATTGTATCTTGTAAAGGCAAGGTTCTTCCCTAATCATAAGATTTAAAGTTAGACATAAGGAAACTTTAAGTAATAAGTCATTGGTTCCGATTGTCATATCATCATCTACGACATAATACAGGCAATCCGACTGCTAAGCGTGGTGACTATGGTAAAACACTTCAAGGGAGGCAATGCTCATAGTTCATGGACGGGGTTATTCTCTGAGTACCCCGATCTCGGAGGCACTCATCCCGGGGGGCTCCAATTTATTTGAATGTTGTAAATATAAATAAATCAGGGATGGGTGCCCCGATTATTACTCATAGATATCGGTCCAGCTACTCAGGAAATAATCCAACGTTTTACGATCTGGTAATGATGATTATATAGCAGAAGGCTACACTTATAGAATTGATTTTAGAATTCTATGACTCTTATTTGAATTGAACAAGTAAAAACAACTGAACCAAATTCAAAATAATCAGCATCTCCGTAAGGAAGAATATATTCTCAATACCGAACTTTATTATACAATTTACTGCTATAAACAACCCGACAGATATCTCCAACGCCACTAACGATATTTGCTAACTCCTTATTGCCTTAAACACCCTTAAAATCACTGAATCGGGTCGACCAGATAATATTTTATACCCTCACCACCATAAAATCTTTATAAACCTCTTCACGAATGCTTTATACATCCTATAATAAAACTATTTTATCTGCTTCATAACCAACTACCAAGGACCCATAAAACCCCTAAAATATATCTATTTTTGCTATCCATTGCGGTTTTTCTGTCACAATTCTGTTATCATATTGCTCAAAAAACGCAATGTACAACGAAATGGAAGGAATGTTGTAATATTTTTCGGTAAGTGTGAGAATGTTTTGAAAGAATAAAGATTTTCGATGTAATAAAATACATTAAATTGAACTACGTTTGCTGACCAATAGGAATAATGTTGGAAAAGTTCTTTATAGGGTTCTTACCAATTCATAACAGATTTTTGTTTCAGGTGAGACATGTTATCTTTACAAAATGTGTGAAAGTCTATTAGACTTTATCAACTAAGTGTTTGTAGATATGTTATAAAGAAATAGCTTTTGCCTACGACTATGTTGAATTCTCCATACAAACTTTATATACCCGTTTCATTCCCTTAGGAGAAATTTCATGATTTAACTATCTGCTGCTGAATTTGTAACAATAATTACAAATAAACATAATATAAGGCAAAAGACCACATTTGAGATTCTAAGCCCTGTGTTGCGAGAGATTAAGAAACACTCAATTCACGGATACTTAAATCAAGAGAAAAGTTATTTACTCGACGGGATATAAACATTTTTTTTATGACCCCTGTTGTGGGTGCCCTCTATTGGGTAGGCCTCACGGCATTTTCCCCGGATTTAATTGGGCCCTGGGCTCAGTACAACCACCCGTAGTTTAGATAAACAATTAAAATAACGGAACTCAAACTACCAGTTGAGTTACCCAGAAGCAACATCTTTAACAACTGTGCCACGCAGTCATATGTTGAGAAAAGAGAATAAAAAACTCAAATCACAAAAATATTAAAGATCACAAATTTCATTGCAAGTAGCATATTCTTTGAATATACTTGCAACTTAGAGCCAAGATTTTATTTCTTTTCCGTTGCTACAGCACCCCAGTGAGGCAAAATTACTTACTTAAGAACTTAATTACTGACTGCAAATATATTTCAATAAAGATTTTAGATGTAATAAAATACATTAAATTGAACTACGTTTGCTGACCAATAGGAATAATGTTGGAAAAGTTCTTTATAGGGATCTTACCAATTATAAGGGTTTGATGTATTTTATCTTACAAATCATAACATATTTTTGTTTCAGGTGAGACATGTTATCTTTACAAAATGTGTGAAAGTCTATTAGACTTTATCAACTAAGTGTTTGTAGATATGTTATAAAGAAATAGCTTTTGCCTACGACTATGTTGAATTCTCCATACAAACTTTATATACCCGTTTCATTCCCTTAGGAGAAATTTCATGATTTTACTATCTGCTTGCTGAATTTGTAACAATTACAAATAAACATAATATAAGGCAAAATACCACATTTGAGATTCTAAGCCCTGTGTTGCGAGAGATTAAGAAACACTCAATTCACGGATACTTAAATCAAGAGAAAAGTTATTTACTCGACGGGATATAATTTTTTTTTAATGACCCCTGTTGTGGGTGCCCTCTATTGGATAGGCCTCACGGCATTTTCCCCGGATTTAATTGGGCCCTGGGCTCAGTACAACCACCCGTAGTTTAGGTAAACAATTAAAATAACGGAACTCAGACTACCAGTTGAGTTACCCAGAAGCAACATCTGTAACAACTGTGCCACGCAATCAGATGTTGAGAAAAGAGAATAAAAAACTCAAATCACAAAAATATTAAAGATCACAAATTTCATTGCAAGTAGCATATTCTTTTAATATACTTGCAACTTAGAGCCAAGATTTTATTTCATTTCCGTTGCTACAGCACCCCAGTGAGGCAAAATTACTTACTTAAGAACTTAATTACTGACTGCAAATATATTTCCTCAATAAAATAGGACGTCAGCAATAAAATGTGAAATTTACGAAGCAACGCCATTTCCAACGCAATCCTCAAAAGTTCGCAACTCAATGTAGCTAGTCCAAAATTATTTTCATCTACAATATTAAACTTAAAACCTAGAGCGATATCGTCGCAACCCACAGAATTATGAACACTGAATTACTAAAAAGACTAACCATTACAGAAGGAAACAGAAAAATTCCACACAACGGCCATTCTCCAAGAAATATAACAGTAATATTAAACTATAAAACCAAATCTTTTGTGAACCGACCGTACAAGCTCTGACTTTCTAAATCCATTATAATACGACCTTTTCCCCCGAAACACATTTTAGAAATCTGAGTTCATTGCAGACTGGACAATGTTTATGCGGCTATTTTAAGTTGATCCTTAAAATCAGTCGACGATTCCCTTTTATTGTAGTGTTTCACCTCGGAGAGGGGGATGTGGGAGGTCTCTGTTGAATGGATGGTGTCAAAACATTGTTTCATGTCAAGAATTGCTCCCAAGAGACGTAACGTTTCGAAAAATGTGTTTTATGCTCGTGTTGGGTTTATTTTGCGGGAATGTTTCAGATATTACACATTTTGAGGTGTGCGGTGCTTTTATGCTGGTGCAAGGATAGAACGAGGCTAAAGCTGTCTTTTATATTCTTGCTGTGAAAGTAAAGGGTTAAGTGGCACGCAGGCTATATAGATTTGTTGATGAATTTCTAATAAATTCAAAAATTGACTTTATTTTATGTGATCTTGTAGGGGTGTGAGCGAATGAAGGCGAAACTACTTGAGAAGACTTACACTGATACTTCTTCTTATTTTGTCTTTTTTATTCTTGCTGTGGCAGTGAAGGGTTGAACTGAGAATGCTGGTTATATAGGTTTGTTGATGATTACTAATAGCAGTCCGTCAGCCTTAGGCTGGCTCACTTGGGTCATCCGCGTTGTTCTCAGACTCAAGGAATGCGCACGTCTAATGTGGGGACAGCCTAAGCTTTTATTCCTCACGGATTTGTAATAATTTAGAAATAATATTGGATTGAATATGGGTAAGGTTAAATCCACAATTAAGTCGCTTATTGATTTTACTAACGTTATGCTCTTTCTATTTATTAAAGTGGTTATATATTATATATCACATACAACTCTATCAATGTAAAAAGTGAAGAATAGGTTAAATATTTGTAACTTAAAAGATAACAACAGATATTTTCTTTAGGCTTATATGTATTTATAAAGAAGGAAGTTGAGACACCAAACATTTTGTTTTACAAAGTGTGTGGTACAATCAGCATTATACAAATTTGAATCAAAATACAAAGTCAGAAGTCGATAAACTATTGAGTACACTTTTTCCTTCTGCGCCTGATCTCTTACCGGTCGAGTCGGTAGTACCGTTCTACCGTATGTTCAGAGTAATGAAATAGGTAGTGCACCTGTGTTTGTGCAAACACTTGCGCTTTACAATAATGTCATGTGCAGAATACTAACCTTCTGTATTTTTTGAGATTAGCTAGCATAGCATTGGCCGAAATTACTAATTTCCGCCTCTTTTCCATAGGGTAGGCAGAGATCCTGGCATACCACTTTCACCTCTTAAAGGTAATAAAAATATGCATAAATACAATCACCAGGCGAAGACCTCAGAAAAAAAAGGTTTTCAAGAGCAAAGTAACGCCTGATTTTATTAATTATAATGATTATCGTATAAAATACGTTTTTGACAAACTCCAATTCTTTTTTCAAACTAAAACATAATTTTAGTAGTCTATCTATTTACTCGCACATATTTCTTTTTGAAATGAATATTCCTGAGGGCGCATTATATTGCCGACTGTACTAACATTCAGAATATAACAGTGATCGCTCCATCGCATCGTATCCAACAAAGACAAACATATTCTTCGATACAAAAGTAAATATCTCTAGTACATAGATGTATATGTACATGTGTATGTTGGAATTTGTAACGCATTTGTGATACCTTGAAAATTGTCTTCAAACGTATGAAATTTCACAAAGGAATTCTTACTATTGTATACTGATATTATTTTGTAACTTTTGGGGCGTACCAGTAGAAGGCTTGCCTTAGTGCGAGAGCACACGATGCGTTGCGGCGCCGCACCGCAAAGATTTCACCGTATCGGCTGGCACACGGCGAGGAGGGGTGAATGCGTTTACAATCCATTTTTATTAACAGACTGTCCAACGCTGCTGAGGCGCCGCTGCGACATAACAACGACGGCGCCGCACCGCTTGTGTGCCCGCCGATACGGTGAAATCTTCGCGGTGCGGCGCCGCAACGCATCGTGTGCTCTCGCACTTACAATCTGGAAGTCTGAATATCCTACGTAGATTGATAAACTCTAAGGATATTGTTAGAGTTTGGCCACCATGGAGCCATCATTCATTTTAAGAATCATTTATATTTAAGTTCAAATGATAAAAGATAGACGCTTTTAAATTGTGTTGTTAAATTTGCGCCGAACCAACATGCGAACATAGCAAGTTAAATAATTTTCATTAAAATGATGAATACGCTTAATCATGATAAAAATATAAGATATCTACACTACTACCTGGTAAAAGATAGACGTACAGCAAAGAATGAGTACCTAACAGGTTCCCATTTTTACCCTTAGGGATCGGAAGCCTAAAAACGGCCTTAAAGTTTGGCTAGAAGTTTCCAGCAATTGCCAATGCCTGAAATTCTATAGGTACTATTATAAATAGGAAATATTAGATTTGTTTTGTTGGTTTACATTGAATAGTTTTCGAAACTACGACACTGATTTCAAAAATACTTTCATTATTAGAAAGCTATGTTATTTAAGAGTAATAAAAACGAATTTATTGTAGACACGAGTCGCAATCCCGATACAATTTTAAGGCAAATTATTACCTTTTTATCAGGCGGACTTTTTAACATGGGTTACACCAGTCGTCATCACGGCTAGACTGATGAGTGTCAGCAACGTTTCCGAACAGCGCGGGTTTCATTAACTACCCCCACTTGGTCGTGGTATTTTTGTTGTACCGCGATTGAGACCCGTGTCTACTATAAATTATGTGTAGGTACGAATCACGAAAGTTTAAATATTAATATATGCTATATTTAATTATGAGATATATGAGGAGAAAAACCACGCGCGAGTATCTAGTCAAAAAGTATTTCACACATTCCTAATAATTATAATTAATTAACGAATTTACAAGAAATATCCAAAAACAACTCTCTCACAAACTTTCTCCATGCCTAAATAATTCAAAACCTCCTGATTAATGCTACAGCAATTTCCTCGGGCTGAGATAATTAACGCGAAAGAGTAATTATTATGTATGCAACTCCTAATTTAGGGTTTTTAGTTTTGCGATTTAGTCGCGAGAGGACGCTGAGTGGTTTACGTCATCCTACTTAACATTTGAATGTATGTTTTTACTCTTTCACGCAAAAACTACTAAACGGATTTGGCTTTGCTATCTAAAAGGTTTATGAAACCGAAATCCGATCGATCGAATCGCTGGTTTCAAAGAGGAATCAACCAATTAATGCCCATATTTTTTTCCCGCGCTCGTCCAATGGCTATGCTAAAGCGTCAGACTTCTGATCATGTGGTCGCCGGTTCGATCCCCATCTAATGCACTACCGACGTGAACCCTTTCGTAACACAAGCATTTTAGCTTATCAAAAAAGAATAATAGTAGACTGCAACTACTCTGCCTTGGACGTGCCCATCTGAGTATGTTTCGCCGGGTCTTCTCAGTTGGGGCGTATCGGATCCGGTGGTAGCACAAAAGCGCGTTCGTCGAGATACTTATGGTCCGTCTAACTAAATAATAATATACTCAAAGGACAGAACTTAGATTTAATCATAGGTACCTATAAAATAATATTGAATTTTCATATTTGACAGCTTTTAGGCTAAAGTAAACTAGTAACTAAAATAAACTATTATTATAAGTAGCAATCATCATCATCATCATCATCAACAGCCCGTTGACGTCCACTACTGAACATGGGCCTCCTCTTAACAGACCTTGGCAAGCCAGGATCGTAGAGGGATATTGCCATAATCACCACGCTTGGCAGACGGATTGGTGATCGCAGTAAGATGCAAATGTTGAGCGAATAGATGCTGCTGCCCATCCATCAGCCATATGTCCCATAGTCGCCTTTTACGACACCCATGGGAGGACATGGGGTGGTCTATTCTAAGCCGGAAACCACACGGCAAGTAGCAATAATCTAATAAAATTAATTAATTTAACTCAATAACTCAAAAATAAGCCAAAATATATTTTGACTATTTACAAATACCTGTAATAGGTTTACGTGAATAAAAACTTTTTTTATTTTTAGTAACCTTTTCAAAAAACAATCACTGCAAGTTTTCTGCTAGCGATCATTCCGCTATAGTAGCATTTGATTAGCCCTTCAGGTTTATATATTAGTATAGATTTAGCTTATTATGTTGATCCGTGATGCTTTGATGATTGATGATTACTCATTGCTAATGATTGTCAGGACTTTTTGCCATCAGTGTTACAGTTTATGAGCCTATTCAATGCAAACAAACACTCAAATCTGTCCTCTTTTTAATATTAGTATAAAATAAATAAAAGAATGAATGGCTATTTCAACACCAAAAAGGCCTTATAAAAATACTGGCGTCGTATTTTCCATAATTATTACAGAGATACGCCATTTTTCTTCAGTAGGTACTCCATTTAATTGCCCGCCAAATGCTCTTCTAAACTTCCAACGAACTTAACCAAAGAACTCTCAACCTTATTGTAAGGACTTAAAGGTGATTTATTCTTTACAGAGTGTCAAAAACATTTTTGTCAACTCTACAGAAAAAAACGTCTCAACATTTTTAATGGAAGCTATTAACGTAGTCTTTAAGTGTAAAAATATAAGGTCGATTTTTGTGTGATAGAGGAATACATAAAGTAGCAAGTATATTTTTGCTCGAGTAAGCTTGTGGCAATTTTAAAGGTTTTCGAATAATTAGAAAACAAATGTAATGAGAAGATGTTCGACATTCAATCGATCTTTAACGAAATATTTGCGTTTCTTTTTTTGAACGTTATTCCAATATTTGTGGGGAAATTTAAGAAATTCATTTTCCCTCAATTAAAATGTATTATTTAACTGATTTTAAGCTGCTTGCTGAGCTTGATTATGCCAAAACCCCCTTCAGGGGAGGCCCATATTCTTCACCGAACGTTTTACGGTAATGATGATGAAAGGATGAGAAACCTCTCGTATATCTAATAAGCTGCAGTAGCCGCGGACTCCTGGATAATATAGCTTTCTAATGGGTATATTTTTAAATCGGTCCAACAGTTCCGGAGACTATTCAATGCTCATAAACAATTAAATCTTTCCTGTTAAGAATATTAGTATAGAAAACACTCACAACACATAAATGCAACAATCATAAAATTTTCCTACATCAAACATAACTACGTTTAACACCAACTTTGTATCAAGAAATTTTACACCCCATTCTACTACATAGGGGTACATAAGTACCCAATAACCTTAATCATCACCCTTACAGTTATTGTGATACTGATTAAATCGAGCTATAATACATATGAAGACAATACTATGTGTTTTATTATTCGTAGGGACTATGTAGGTACTTAAGACTTGTTTAAGTAATTCTGTTTGAGATCTGGTTAGTCAACTGCTTCAAATTTAGGGGTTAGATTATCTTAATATCTTTGTACTTATTCTGGTAAATGTTACAGTAATATTATGTAATAGCTTCCTGCACGCGGTTTGACCTGCGGAGCTCTCTTAAGTGTAGGACTTTATCATAGCCTATGTTACTCCTTGATAATGTAGCTATCTAATTGTGAAAGATTTTTTTAAATTGGTCTTTTAGTTCTGGCACTATAGACAATATAATTTTTGCATTAATGCTCGAAATAAAAACATATTCTGCAAACGCAATTTTCATATTTTTATTTATCTGAATTTGATGCTAAATTAGTATACTGGCAGTGGGATAATATAAAAAATGCAATAAAAATTATTAAGTAGATTGATGGCAAAAAGAGGATGAATGTCGCGTTGCCATTGTGGTGTCTCTGTCTTTCTTTGTTGTAATTAACCCAGTTTCTATAAGGATAACATACGTTGAGATTCACTAATCAGCTGTCAAATGAGTTTCCGATAGCACCGATTAGCTAGCTTGATTTGATTGTCGTGTTAAACTTTGAATCTAACATCATGGAATAACATCATTTTGGGTATCGATAGATTTTCTTAATTCATGTTTCAAAATCAAAATTTAATTTCACAGCGATGTTAAAGCACAAGTTTTAATTAACATTCTACAGCAATCACCAATCTGCCTTTTTTTTTTGACCGGGGAAATGCATTTACGCATTCCCACCGCCGCTGCAGCGTATCCGCGCGCTGGTGGGGGGATATGTGGAACTCGCCCTCTCTATAGCGGTGGTATGCTTTACTCATACCACGAGGAGAGGACCCTATACCACTAAAACGCCCCCGACACTCCTTCGATCCGTCGTTGGCGGGGGCCGGGTACGCACGAAGCAATCCGACCCCCCGACGGCACCCGCGGCCAATATGGCGCCGCGGGATCACCTGAATCACCAATCCACCTGCCAAGCGTGGTAATTAAGGCAATATATTTCATATGCCCTGGCTAACCAAGGTCTGTTAATAGAAGGCTCACGGTCAACAGTAAACGTAAACAGGCTATTGTGTGAGTTGATTGATTGATATTCTCATTAATTGCAAAAAAAATGTACCAAGCTGAAACAAAATCGCTAATGTCTCTTGAAAACCAAACTCAAATCAAGGCAAAGAAAAAATGTAAAAACAAGTAAAGCTTCATTTCAAAATCAAATCACCTAATACCTTCAAAAATTATACATTCAACCTAAATTAAAGCGCACTTCACACTGGCGCAGTCGGACGATATTTTTGCTCTTATAATCTCTTTTATCTTGACTTCTCGTTAAATATGTCTCGCTGAAACGGGGGAATATATTACTACGAGTACATGCAAATGGTGAGTTAGAACGATTTGGCTTTGAAACTAGAAATTAAGCGAGAGTTATATCTCTTTTTTCTGAGGAATCATCTTGCCTTGTTTTAATTTATGTGTTCTTTCGTTCTTGGAATTCATAGAAGTCTTTATTAAGATACGAATTAAAAAAACACGGTGTATCCGTGAATTTTTTTCGTAGCAAATACTCAGCGAAATGATTTTTGGTAGTAGCTATAATCGATTTACATATTATTATATACTTTTTAATAATCCATAGATATTATGTTTGTTTCTCTATCGCGCAATAACTACTGCACGGATTTGGCTAAAAGTTTTCACAAAACATTACGCTCCGACCCACTGGGGTAAAGTAACGCGAGTAAAACTGCGGGACGCATTTAGTACTAAATATTCAACATTTTCATTTTAAATGTCTACATGGTCAATGGCTTTAAAAAAGTAATTAACAGCAGAAACCCTTTAGATCAACAAAAAACCCGAATTAAAATAAAAATGTTCAACTCATATATCATGGTTTTATCAAATCACAATCGTATAAGTGAAATCTATTACAGTATCCAATTTTATATCCATTCTCATTTTTACCTATACAATACAATTTTTTTTAATTGAATTGTAAATTTTTATTGCTTTTGACTTGTAATTTTACAAGCCAGTGGATATTTTATCAAAATAAATGTATCTAGGTACTTTTATCAGGTGATATTTTTAGTTCGCCAAAATATGTAAATTGAATTTTGTTTTCACTTCTTAATCAGGCTTGAAGACTATATTTGTCTTCAAACAATATTAATAATATAATACTATATGATGAACAATACATGATGAACAATAGGCCTAAATTTTTATATTTTTTCCGTTGTAATCAAGTATCGTAACCAATGTGTTACCTGCGTGACGAATACTGTAGCATTTTAGTATTTGTATCAAATTTCATAGATTTGTGGCATTACTTGTTATTAATTAGTAGTTATAATATACCTGAATATCATTATCAGCCTTTACAACGTCATCCGCTGAACATGGACCTCCTGTTGAGGGAGAGTTTTGGCCATAGGCGCTTCTCAGGCGGATTGATGACCGCAGTATTCGCACGAATGTCGCGCGTTCCTAGGTATACAATAGCTATATAATAATATGATGTTATAACAATCGAGACGGCTACTTCTTAACGGCTTTGTTTAAGTCCATCAACCAATCAATCAAACCCTTCTGGGTCATTATATTTCTTTCTAGAAATAAAAATCTTGTCCGGCATGGCGTTCGAATCGCCGTCTTCCGAGGCTAATACCGCTACATCATCGAGGACGGTAGGTACCTGTACCAATATGGGAATCATACAATCACAACAGCATTCATGTATGGAATCGATGCCAATCAAGTTTTACCTGAAACAAATGACAAAGATTTTATTAGAATTGAGTGCTGGTTTTTACTTTGCACAGCAGTTAAGCATTGCCATTCAACGAGGCAATGCTGCCAGCATTTTTTTTAAGATTACCAGCAGAGTGTTTGCCGTCTACTAGTATTTTTGTTAACCCCTCGTGCTAAGCTAAAATGCTTACATTACGAGTGGGTTCACGTCGGTAGTGCAATGGGTGGGGATCGAACCGGCGACTACATGATTGCAAGACTGACGCCCAAGCCATTGGGCTACAGCCGCTTTGCATTTGCATTCTAGGAACCTTGCCAAGTAGAATAGATTTAGATTTAGAATAGTGGTATTTTACAAGTTAGTTTTATTTGATTTTTTTTTACCGTCTTGAAAATAATAGGGCGTGATATGTATATGAAATAGAGGCATAGTTATTTTATCTTTTTTTTTACTGACATAAGAGTGAAAATCATAACGATCAAAATACTTACCTAATTAGGTAGGTGGCCAACATGGGCCTCTATCAAAAGGGGCCATTGCCACCACGCTTGGAAAACGGGTTGGTGACCGTAGTATTGCTAAAATAACTAAATTTTTCTAGATCACACAATGTTTTTTTTTTTAATGTTATTAATCAAGTATCAGTATTTATGTTTAACTAAAAGCTTGCTCTTTGTGGATTTTATTAGTTTTGTACAATAGTTTTCTATTTTGTACCTTTTTATTCATTTAATTTAAAAGCGAACTTAAGTTAACAGCTATGTTCGTTGATAGTTGCTTTGATTGACGCTTAAAAAACTGGGTGTTTTACATCAAACGCAGTAATAAGGAAGCAGCAAGTAATAAAAATACGAGTTGAAATATAAGCATGATCTTGTCATCCGATGTAAAACATTAATTATTCAGTACATTTCTTCGAACAGGCCTAGAGTAATCAAAAGGCACAGCTTTTAAGAGAATTGATGTTACAAATACGATAAAGCGATTTATATAAGAGCCCAAAAGGCTTTTGAATGATGCTCATTTGGTTGACGTTGTCGTTCTTTTGTGGTTCAATTTAAAAGTTAAAGCGGAGGACCAAGTTATTTTGGCAAAATTAAATTAAATGCTTAAGACCCAATTTTACGTTTATGTAATGAAGACCATGAATATTTTGCTTAACCTGAATACAGGGTCAATTTTTTCACCGGAAAATATATATTTATTCTTATTGTACGGTCAAACATATGCCCGGTGAAGTAGCAAAAGCCTCGTGGCTAACGACATGAGTCCGTCCGAAAAAAAAAACATATGTACGGTCACACTATTTTTATGTCCGCAGAAACAAAGCTATAATACGGCGAAGAGTAACGGAGAGAGCACGCCACCCTGTCGCACACCCTCTGGCACGGTGAAAGACGTATTGCACAATAAATACATGCCTTCCAATTAAAAGATTCTACCAAAAATAATTTAAATTTGCTTTTACTTAGGCCACACAACTAGCAGGAAGCGTTGTCGTCTCAGATTCTCTAAAAAGTCATTGATTTTATATTGAGAGTCATTTGCTAGAGAATAGGGGCCCATTTGCTATGGCCGGAACTTTACCGAATAATTTATTATGCTCTACCTGGCTTCAAATTTGCTTATTTTTTCCCTTCTGTTTCAATGATTAAGGAAAAACTTTTAGGGTTTCAAATGTTGTTTTAATTTTTTGCAATGGAATTTATAATGGTATACACCATTCTAAATTTCATTGCAAAAAAAAAAATTAATTTGGGATGCCTTTTCCTTTCGTCTGTTTGTTTAATATATTTGAATTGTTGATCGGAGTTGCATTTGTAAGAAAAAAGTCATAATATTTTTGCCTAATTTGCTAACTTAATGATGACTATATTCGTTTTTAATCCCTTAATTGATAACTTTCTACATCGATATCTACTAATATAAGCATTTGATCAAACACTGAGGTCCTGACTGAGTCCTGGATTCTCTTCAGCATGATGAAATTGATTGGCGTTACAATGACCGTAAGGATTCAGAATAACAACACGAACAACTTTTGAAACTCTAAACCTGCGCGCGTGACACATCTTAAAACACTAGACTAATCTAGTTTTTTATGATGTGTCCCGCGCGCAGGTCCAATTAATGTCCCACCTAGTTTAAACTAAGCGGGACATTAATTGATATATGGATAATACATATCGCATCATGGACAATAAAGCAGTTGAGTGAGATGCCTAAATTCATTTCGACGTGTCCTTTGTGGCGTGAAATTGGTCGAAACCAAAATCATGTAAAATGAATAATGTCTCACCGTAACGATTTTATATCAAAGTTATTTCATCATCATCAGCCCGTATAACGTCCACTGCTGAATATGGGCCTCCCCCTGAGGGAGGGTTTTTGCCATAGTCACCACGCTGGGCAGGCGGTTTGGTGATGTAGTAACAAACAGGGAAACGCTGCTGCCCGTTCCTTGGTATACGATTGTTATAGATAATGCTATAACAATCGGGCCAACGGCTTATCGTGCTTTTCGAGGCACGTAGGCAACCATCCAGACCCGGAAGGATATCTTAGAATTTACATATCGACTTCTTGTCCGGGATGGACACCGAACCCACATCCTCCGAGATTTAAGGCGAGCCAAATACCGCTCCGCTACGGACGTGGTCTAGGAATATAAAAAAATTACAATTTTGTTTAGGAATCATTAGAAAAGTTATGAAGGTAGTAAGAAGTAACCACTTTGATAAAGAAATCGACAGAAGGATCCAGTTTGCAGAATTTAAAAAACTAGGTACTTACCTCGAATTTTCTCATCGCTTATACTTTAACGCCTAAAGACCAAAACCAAAAACACTGATGGTATTCGAGATACGGACAATTAGAGCTTTACTAAATTATTCCAAAAAAATTAATAAATTAAAAGCCTGCTAACAAGCTATAGAGCAAAATATTTATGGAATCTTTCTGAAACATAAACTTCGCTATGAGGTGATCTGACAGAAAGTTACTGACATATCTGAACTGATTGAGCAAGTCGAAATCGCAATGGGCTAGCAATGTTTGGAGAAGGACTGCAACTTTGAAACAAAAGTCTTGGTGAACGAAACGGTTGGACGCCACCCAGGATCAAATCAACAAATTCTAATGATTTAGAATACGTGATTAAATTAATCACGGTACTATTTATTTCATATAAGATATAGATGAATAGCTGTATCTACCTATAACAAAAGCTATATTTTCGAATGAGTTTATGTTACATAAGAATCACATTTTCACAAGTTGAAAAAAAAAGTGTTTCCAAATAAATGTATTTTTGTCAATACACTTAATTTATTACATATTATAATGATAATTGGCTGCATATAAATGAAAATAGTGTGGAACTAATTATTATTACACATAATATTAAAGTAATTATAATTTTATTTAAACAGCTTTTCTCGTTAACCTTTTTTTTGTATATAAGCTCGAGGAAATAGTTGGGAAAGCATACAGTCTTCAGCCGTAGACGTGAGAAATACAAAAAAAAATAAGGTAAGATAATTTTACTTATTTCTAATATCTTCCTCTGACGTCATCTATGTATAAATATCAAAAACTAATGCCACTTCAATTTGCAACGTTGGAACTTCAGATCATGTGGTCGCCGGTTCGATTTCCATCCGTAACACAAAAAAACGTATATCGGAAATTTAGTATGAGGGGTTAAGAAGAATACTAGTGATGCTATTAATATTTACAAAAAGAATAAACAAAAACGCTGTGGGCACTTTGCACGAACAATGATAATATTCCTTTCATAATAGAAACCGTAAATAAACATTTGTAACAACTAAAAAAACATTAAATTTTAACTGTTAGTGCGTAAGTAAATAAAAGTAAATATGTCAACCTAGGTTTAATGTTTTAGCTAATTAGGGATTACTATGCTATAGAACAGAATAGGTCGTTGAAAGATATTGCGCTAATCAACACGCTTGGCAGGCGGATTATTGATCGCAGTAAGATAGTAGAAGAATAGGAAGTAAGTAGAAATCTCTTTGATCTGATAGATGCGACTAAGCGACGTTCGCCTAATAGATGGGTATCTATCAGGCGAACGTCGTTTAGTCGCCTCTTACTACACCCATAGGAAGACCAATTCTAATCCGGAAACATACGGGAATGCTGTCTTACTTCAATGAATTTATAACTAGTTTTTGTTCTTCAGATGACGAGCGTAACGGCAACCGTATTAACTTTGCTGACGACGCTGCAGACATACCTGCTGTCGATAAACCAAAACTTGCTGCTAACAAATCACAATTATCCAGCAAATACTACACTCACAGGTAAGAATAACAATTGTATTCATGAACTTTACCCATGATTTTTTAATCGTTGTCAATAATTGGTACGATGATTTGACATCACTATTACTATCAAAATGTTATATTAAAATTTTCAAATAGACAAAAAGTTGGCTAATTATATTACAATGAGCCCTAGTACCTTGCAATTAAATATAACCTAGGCTGTACAAACGGGCGCTCCTGACACAAGTTCGAAGTCATTATAATCTGTTGTTGTTTAATGCTACTATAAAATTAACACATAAATCGATTGTACAACCAAAAATGTATAATTTCGCTAAGTACCTGTGTAACAACGAGTACAAAATCACGGTAATCAACTTTACCTATAACTTGCACTAATTTCTAAATAAAAACTTTTCTAAATTTATGCTACTGGACATCGTTTCCAAAATGCTGGCAGTATTACCCTGTTGAATAGCTATACTGCTGTGCGTAGTTAATACCAGCACAGGTAGAAGTGTCGTTAAAGGTAAAGCCGCTGCGAGGTTCCTTTAAATTAATTTGGCTCTCGGTCATCACTTCTTAATTCTTTGGGAAAGTGATGGCCGATAGCCGTAATTATCCCAAATATATTTAATGAAGAATCATTGGATCGTCCATCGTATGTATTTGTGACACATTAGATGAATTACTAATGTGTCATTAGTAATTCATCTAATATTTCTAACAAATGAATTGTGACCGGAATCAGCGATGATTCAAACAGTTACAGAACAACTTTCTTAAAAAAAAAAACAGTTCTTCAACTACGGCCTTTGTGGAAAGGCAATCATAATTTAGGTAATGTCCGAGTTTACTGGATAGACGTCAAATGTATTAACTTTAGAGATTAGAACTTATTTAAACACAGAGCAACAACTAATATGTTTATAGCTAAAACACATGATAAAACGACAAGAAATTCCCAGGTAAATATTAAGAAGTAAGAGTTCCTCTAAAAACCTTTATACAATCCTGTAATTGTTTTTATCATAGATGGGTCTTCTTATGACGTCATCATCGTGGGCAGTGGTACCGGCGGCTCAGTGATAGCGAACAGACTTTCAGCTAATAGCAGTATCAGTATCTTGTTAATTGAAGCAGGAGACTTCCCTCCATGGGAATCTGAGGTAAGCAAATTCTTCTATTAATACAAAGCAAATTCCCTGTTTTTTAAGTAGGGATGACATTAATCATGAGTTATATCGACAGGTTCCTGGTTTGTTCCCGCTTTTGCTCGCTTCACATTATGACTACAATGTTCCCACACAAAACGATAACGTTACTTCGCAAAGTGTTACTGGCAATGTAACCTGGCTAACTCAGGGTAAAATGTTAGGGGGAAGCAGCGGTCTCCATCATATGATGCACGTACAAGGAGATCCTCATGACTACAAGGTTTGGGCTGATTTATTAGGAGACGACTCTTGGAACTACACCAATCTTTTGCCATATTTCAAAAAAATGGAAAACTTGCAAGATGCTGGTCTACTAAATTCATCTTTTGCTAATCTCCATGGTACTGATGGGCCTGTAAAAATCAAGAGAGAACAACATTCCAGTAACGCAAACTATTTTGCTGCTATTAAAGAAGCCGGTTGGAACGTGGTAGAAGACACAACATCTGTAACTTCATCTTTAGGGTTCTCAGAACCACTATTCAATATTGACTCCGTTCGACAAAGTACTGGATATGCATATTTAAGTTTAGCTAAAAACAGAGATAATTTAAAAGTTGCCTTGTCGAGTCAAGTTACAAAAGTACTGATTTCAAATGGAACAGCTTATGGTGTAGAAGTTCTTTGCGCCAATGGTGAAACTATTGAAGTTTATGCAAATAAAGAAGTCATTGTTAGTGCCGGTGCTATTCATACTCCCGCGTTATTGATGAGATCAGGAATTGGACCTGCAGACCATCTCACATCGTTAAATATAAGTGTTGTAGCTGATTTACCCGTAGGTCAGAATATGACGGATCACCCAAGTTGCGTTATGGTTTACCAATTGGAAAATGATACTTCTACAACTCCCCCGACTGACTACAACTTGTTCCCCGTTCCAATGATCACGGGCTACGCCGCCGTCAACTCATCTCAGACCTATCCTGATTGGCAAAGTATCATGTTGTTTTTCCCACATGACTCAACAGCAATGACTGAATTGTGCTCAATCGGATTTAAGTACAAAAACGAGATTTGTGATACATATTATGCAGCTAGTGTTGGAAGGAAAACTTTGTTTTCAGTCCACAACCTCATGAAACCTAAATCTCGTGGTGAGGTTCTCCTAGCAAGTGCTGATTATAGTGATGAGCCTTTGGTTTACACAAACTACCTCAGTAACAGCGACGACATGGACTTAATGGCTGAAAGTGCTGAGCTTTTCAACTCAACTCTTTTAAATACCACATACTTCCAGGACATTGATGCAACGCTGGTCAATCCAACTTCTTGTGACGAGACTAGCTCTGATTTTTGGAGTTGCTACGGGCTTGCAATGAGTTCAACTATGTGGCACTATAGTGGCACTTGTGCTTTAGGATCAGTTTTGGATACCGACTTTAAGGTAAAAGGCTTAGAGAACATTCGTGTGGTAGATGCATCGGCTCTTCCTGATTTGGTCAGTGGCAACATCAACGCGGCCGTCAATATGTTGGCGGAACGTGCTGCGGCAACGATAATGGAACAATTGAATCAGTAATAATCTGTTATATTCTTGTTGTTGCTAAATGTATACACCACGATTTTTATCGTTTCTAGTATTTGACAGGAGAATTCATTGTTGGCAGTAAAAACGATGTATCTATATACTTATTGAATATCCTTATAAGTTTCAGATTAAAATTACTTCGAACATAATATATTATGTTAAGCGTACTTGGTCATATAAACTATTAAGATGGTTTTGTATTGGCACTAGGCACCAGAACACATTAGGAATGAACATATTATTATATAAATTGCCGGTTCTTTGAGGGAAACTTATTTCTAAAAAATATAATATATTTATTTCAAAGTAACGTTTCGATAGTAATACTGATGCCAAATCATCCTACCAATTATTAGAATTGACATGAAATCTCGTATACATATTGTTAATGCGTATGCGTCCGTTTAACTTTGTGGACGCATATGTGCGTCTCTTTACAAAATCGTTGTTTTCTTTATCTATTATGAGAATAGAATTAAATAAGTGTGAGTAAACTGTACTTAATGACAGCACTTAAATTGTTTTCGTTACTTGTTTTATATTTTTTTGTTTTAGTGTAAACAATTGTTTTGTTAATAAATAAATGTGACAGTTATATATAAATGGACGCGATTTATTTACCACTTTTCCTTTCCAAAAGAAAAAAAATTGAAGTGATATAGGCTGCGACATAGGTTTTTCTTTAATAATTCGGTACGGTATACAACCGGTTCCCATTAAAACGGAAAATTAGGTAATCATGTGAAACGTGTGTCAAAGCTAGATACAAAATAAATGTATGTGGATTGCAGACGCAAATGGGCGCTTACTGTAGAGTTAAATCCTTAGCGCTAGGGACGGTCGCTGATGGAAGGATTACGGAATGATGACTTTTAGAGTTTTGGGGGAAATTAACTAGTGTTACTTTAAAGTTTGCTTGCCCCTAAAAAAATTGGTTCTGGGGCCATCAAAAAGTGACTTTTTACTTTATGAGCCCGTTTACTTTCACTGCTAAACATGAAACTCCTTTTAACAGACTTTGGCAAGCTAGGGTCGATATCGCCATAATCGCAGTGAAATGGTAAATATCTTTGGGCTGATACTTGCTGCTGCCTATCATCTAGTTAGTCGTCCCTAATGACACCCACTGAAAGACATGGGGATACCATTGTAAGCCGGAAACCACACGGCTAGTTGACAAATTTACGAAGATAACTCTATTATATTAGAATAATGTCGAACTTCCTAAACAAGTAAATGTAGTCAGACATTCAAACAACATTATATCAATAGCAATATAAATAAAGACAGAAATGGGAAATGATTACGAACATGGAATCGAGTCGGTACCAACAGAAAAACCTGCGTTTCCCAGACATCATGCAGTTGGAACAGCGCATTTAACAATCTTTAATGTTATCGTTTAACTAGAACCGCATGTTAAGTGTCACACTCGACTGATCTAGGTTCACTGAACCAAATTGAACCTAAGGTTAGGTAGAGTCTAAAACAATGGTGAGAACAATTCCCACGCCAGTAAAACCATGCATAACGATACTACAATTGAATTCAAACTTTATTCAGTACCAAATATTGTTCATTATTCCAAATTGCTTTCAGGTGTTAGCTATAAAGCAACTGTATAAAACTAAGACTTAAAATCTTTTGCAAAAGGTTGATTTTTGTTTGATATGATGTATCTCACAAACAGGTTACCGCATTCTCATAAGAGTACTATACAATTAAAAAGTTGTCTTAATCTAGAAGAAGTAATAAGATATTTATAATGAATTAGTTTACCATGGTAGCTATACGAATAAATAAGATTATATCGTCTGATTGAAACGAAAAAATAACAGACTTTTACAAAGTGCATAGCAAACCAGGGTCTTTGAGGGATGTTGCCATAACCACCAAGCTTGACAGGCGGATTGGTGATCGCATGGTTACTTTGAGCTAATAGATGCTTTCGATTCATGATGTCTATTTCCCTTAGTAGCTTCATGCAACATTTTTTTTTTCGGACGGACATATTTACTTAGCCCCGAGGTCTTTGCTACTTCACCGGGCATAAAGGCGAGCAGAACTCCAGCCTAGATAAATGGTTTAAGCACTACAAACTAAGCAACCTGCGCAAGAGGGCGTCCCCTGTGGGACTTGGACCTCGGCTCAGGGCGGTCGCTGACGGGGAGATTGAGAGATTATGGCTTTTAGTTTAGGGGAGTTTTGTGCAACTGTCGCTCTACTTTACAGTTCGCGGGCCTCTCGGACTTCGGGCATCGGAAGGTTCTTAGCAAACTAAGGGTCGGGAAGGCGAGGAGGGACGCGTCGCTTTCGCGGGCGCACTCTTCTCCAGCGGGTCGGATAGAGGGGTGAGCATGACACCACACAGCTTCCGTAAATATTGACAGAAATTTATTTGATCAATAATTACTTAGAAAATTTTTGCTCAATATTTACTAACCAAGAAGGTTTTGGTCGCTTTTATAAGTTGATCGTTCATCCAAAAGGATAAGGAAGATGATGAAAATTGAATTCGCACCTTTGTTAGATTATCTGGTATTGGAAGGCCTCTAGTGCCACATTCTGCTATGTACTACGCTACGCTACGCTACGCTAATCACAGAAACTACCGATCCCGTTTAAAAAAAAATACAGTTAGATAGCCCATTTATTGAGGTAGGCTATATTTAGGCAATTTTAATGAAGTTCCCAAGGGAACGGAAACCAAGAGGGCTAAACCTTGCGCGGGAATCTAGTATAAATTACAGAAGCACAATCCACAGACAGAAGCATTGCCGTATCCGTTATCAGACGGAGTACATAATGAAAAGCGTCCCTTATAAATTCAGAAGCATTGTTTCAACGCGGCGTGTTGGTACAGTCGATGCGATAAAATAGTGCACGGCGCAAAAACTGACACACTAGTGGTAGCGTCACATTATGTAGGTTTATATTTTGTGTTTTTGCTCTTTTTGAAATCATTTTTTTAAGGGGAGAATGGATTCATCATCATCATCATCAACAACCCGTTTACGTCCACTGCTGAACATGAGCCTCCTCTTAACAGACCTTGGAATGCCAGGATCGTAGAGGGATATTGCCATAATCACCCCGCTTGGCAGTCGGATTGGTGATCGCAGTAAGATGTAAACCTTGAGCTAATAGATGCTGCTGCCCATCCATCAGCCATATGTCCCTTAGTCGCCTTTTACGACACCCATGGGAAGACATGGGGTGGCCTATTCTAAGCCGGAAACCACACGGAACGACGAACGAGAATGGATAAGTTGCCATAAATAAAACGACAGTTATCTGTTGTTATTATATAAATCTAGAATACCTTAATTTCCCAATTCTTTCACCAGCGACAAGCCCTGAGCCGAGGTCCAAGCCCCACAGAGAGGGCTCTCATTTGTAGGTTACTAAGTTTGTATTTTTAAACCATTTAAGTAAAGCTGGAACCCTCGGTGGTCGTTTATATGTGATACCCCAGGTGAAGTAGCTAAAGCCTCGTGACTCAATCCACATGTGTGTCCAGAAAACAAATCCAGTCGTCATGTGTCATGCTTGGCTGGTAATACTTAATAATTATTCTCCTTATTCCTCAAATAACCATAACACCGTAATATCAATAAAGTAAAAAGTTCCTGCAACACGGACATCTTAAGTGCCTGACTAGAAATTTCAATTATTATATTTCCAAATTAAATAAAAAATATGCACTTGTAATTTGATATATCTTTGTTAAGTGTAGACGAAGTGAATTTGTAGTTGAATTCATCTCGCCTTTGTACCCGTTGCTTCCTCGTGTAACATTTATATTTTGTATGTTTCTGAACAATAAAGTAAAAAATAATAATACTGCTTCCAAACCAAATTTAAAGTGAAACATTTGGGTCTCCCTTGTTTGACCGAAAGGAATTTGATAAATTTTCACTTCCCAAAAAATTTTTCGCATTATTTCATTTGCCAAATTATTTACTTAGCAAAAAATCTATTCACAAACAATTTTAACGCAAACCTAATGTTTAGGAAATGAACGTTTAAACTATAACTTGTTTACCAACTAGTACTTTTAACATTTTTTATTTAGTCAAATATTTCAGTTGGAATAACAATTTTTACGCAAAATCAAATAAGCCGTTTTTTTTTTTAAATAAGTAATTATCCTAATCTAAATAGTTCAGTTTCGCGTAACCTACTAAAAACAATCTCTTTTTTCTATTAATGCAAGTCGTTTCTGCCACTCGCCGGCCGCTGCCGCGGCACCGCTCGCTTC
Source organism: Nycteola revayana (assembly GCA_947037095.2). Lineage (NCBI taxonomy): Eukaryota > Metazoa > Arthropoda > Insecta > Lepidoptera > Nolidae > Nycteola > Nycteola revayana. The sequence continues at coordinate 10,929,320 of OX344841.2, read as the reverse complement.
GCTCGCTCGGCTCGTGCGTAGGGGGTCACAGTTTTAACATAACCTAACCTACCCATTTTATTACCAGACGTTTATTGTCTGAAGATTGTTTGCTGTAATAAATCATTTGATTAAAGACCAAATGCCATAATGACATTATACTTGGTAATATTTTGCCAAGTAAAAATTTGACCAAATAAAAATATGCGTACTAAAATCATTCGAAAAATTGTAATGGTATAAAAAAAGGTTGCTAAAATTTGTTTGGGTAATGAAATTTTGTCAAAATCTTTTCGGCAAAACGGCAGGCACCCGAAACATTTGTTTTATGTGTTGACTGTATTAATTTCCTGATAAAAATTCAGTGACTATGTTATTATTTTATACGGACTATATCACAAATACATTTTAGTATTGGAAGAACACAAAAATAACATATTTTATGTGCTTTATTAATTTTTACGTTAACAGTTTGTTTACGTCCACTGCTGAACATAGCCCCTGCTCTTAACAAACCTTGGCAAGCTATTGTTATTAAGGGATATTGCCATAATTACCACGCTTGGCAAGCGGATGGAGATCGCAGAAGATGGTGAGTATCCTTGAGCTGAAAAGAACTGCTGCCTGTTCACCAGCTGTATGTCCTTCAGTCACATCTTACGACACCCATTAAAAGACATGGGGTGGTCTATTATAATCCACATATGAAAAACATGTGCGGATTATGTCAAAAACCTTAATTTTCGAAAATGGTGGCATAGGTTTTCATATAATAATACTCTTATTAGATTCGTCACTGTCCACCATTGTTTTAAAAAGGGATAAAATATAATGACCACCAAAAATATATACTTGACACCAGAAAAATAAAGTCTAAAATTATAATAGTACTAGCTATTTTAGTCACGACTGCACTTCAAATTGTATTCGAACACCAAATGTAGTTAATGATCACCAAATCTTAGCGAGCAAATTATTGCGCTATTTCTACCTTAATAAAATCAATGAAAAATGACAATCGGTTAGGTTAGGTTAGAGCTGCGGCCGTACAACGCACGAGACGAGCGAGCGAAGCGAGCGGTGCCGCGGCAGCGGCCGGCGAGTGCCAGAACCGAATAGTAAATTAGTAAAACATTTAGGTACTTTTGGTGATCATTTACTACTTTTGGGTTAACAATGATTTATTTGGAGTCATTTTGCTTAAATACGATAGTGAAATGTTAAAACTTTGGTTACAATTTTACATTATAATGCGGGTTTAATTTTGGTGATCATTTTCAATTTTTTTCTGTTATATGTTACTATATCTGATGGTAAGTTAAACATAAGCCTTTTAAAAAAGCGTAATAATAAGAAGTTAATAACATCTAAACACCAGAGTCCCCAATATAAATTACCGCTTTTATCCTCAAAGCAAAAAAATACAATGAAAATAAAAAATACGGTCACGTAAAGACAATATTTCATTTATTGGATAAAATTTAGACATAATAGTTTGGACGTGACTTTTTCCAGATAAGTTAAGTTTTTGTATGATATAATAACGGTATTAACATGTTCAATAATTTGAATGTTATTATAAATGTGAAAACTTGGATATTTATCACTCTATTATGATAGAACTAGCCGTGCTAGATTTCCAGTTAACAAACTAAAGAGCCCATCAAGGGATTTTTGTCCAAAAAACCCCATATTGCGTGTTTTAAATAGGCGAGGCGAATTTTTGGCCTTTTTGTCCAGGAATCCGATAGAATTAAATGATCACTAACAATTGTTTATGCGCTATTATGCTACGTGGTTTCTGGCTTAGAATAAACCACCCCATATCTGCCCATGAGAGTCGTAAAAAGCGAGTAAGGGACATACATCTGATGGATAGACAGCAGCATTGATCAGCTTGAGGTTACTTACCATCACACTGCGATCTCCAATCTGCCTGAAAAACGCGGCGATTATGGCAAAACCCCCCAACGACCCTGACTTGTCCAAGGTATGTTAAAAGGAGGGCCATGTTCAGTGGTGGAGTTAAAAGGACTGTTGAAGTATGTGCCATTCCAGGCTGTAATATATCTCTGTGCTATCACAGACCTAGGTGATCCATCCATCGATACATCCATAGTTTAAACTTCAAATCCTACTTATATTATGAACGCGACGGTAAGAAAGAATGTATGGATGTATGCTTGTTACTCTTTTACGCAAAAACTTCGAAACGGATACGGCTGAAAGTAGATAAGCCATTTAACATATAGGCAACAAAACATCACGCTCCGACCAAATGTAGCAGAGTAGTAAACGAAAACTTTAAAAATATAAGTTGTCCTCCCTACCTTCCCCTTCTCCCCTCCTTATGTCCATGTATCAGTTACCAATGTACCAGGCTCTCAGATTATCAAAGATAACACTACACTTGTAGAACTGCAAGTCAGCTGACTAACGCTGTTCTAAGTTAGTTCTAACAGCTATTTCTCGTGACTGATTCTGCTGCGTCATACTTTTCCTAACTACTGTACGAGTACTAACAAGTTATCCGAAAGTCTTGGCTGGTATTAGCAGAAGTGGTGCCTTGAGTGTCTATGTGGAGTTTTTGTAGAAACGCTGATGCTCGTTCCCTGGTAAACGATTGCTATAATAGATGATGTTATAACAATAACGGCCAGCGGCTTAACGTGCTTTCCGAGGCACGGAGAGTAGTCCGTCAATCAATCAGAACCAGAAAGAAATCATAGAATCTACACAAAGATTTCTTGTTCGGCGTGGGGATCGAACTAACTAATCGAATTACGATTATGAAATAACACACACAAAGAAACGCTGCTGCCTGTTCGCTGGTATAAAATTGCTTTAGATGATGTTATACCAATCGATTTAGCGTATTTTCCGACGCACGTCCATCAGCCGACTAGACCCTGGAATAAATCTTACACAAACCCCGCATCTATTCAAACGTGACTTTTAAATTTTTGTATATGAACATATAGGTTACTAGCGACCCGCCTCGGCTTTGCACGGGTGCAATGCTGATGTATCAAACATATAAACCTTGCTCTTGAATCACTCTATCTATTAAAAAAAACCGCATCAAAATCTGTTGCTTAGATTTACAGATCTAAGCATACATTGGGACAGACAGACAGCGGCAAGTGACTTTGTTTTATACTATGTAGTGATGTAGTGAAGAATGACTGCACCGATGACTCAGCGGTCACGTTAGTTGCTTCTGAGATTTGATATTTTGGATTCGATTCCTACCACAAAAAGTATTTGTGGGAAACACGGAGAGTTAGCTGAGTCTTATTGTTAGGTTATAGGTTTTATTTCCCCATTGCGGTAGTTTTCTTATATTAATAACTAGCTTCCCGTATAGCTCCCGTTCCCATGGATTTTAGTCCATTTTACTCCAGGGTAAAGTAATAATGAACTAATAATAAGCTTTTTAATGATGAAAGAATATTTAATCGGTCCAGGTGTTCTGGAGTTAATTTAAACAAACAATCAAATCTTTCGTCTTTATTTATTACTATAAAATGTAGAAAATAGTACCAAATCTGCAAAAGATTCAAGAAACACCATTAATGTATTGCTTCGGACAAGTCACAACAACTTTGCTAATAACAAGATATTTAAAACATAACTTTACTTTTCATAACACTGAATACCTATATTCTAGTCTTCATTTCCTTTCAAATACTAAATTAATTTCACTAGAAACAGGTACATTTTATACAGGTACATCTTATAGATATAAGTAATTCTAAATTGAACTGAACTTACAAAGATACAACTAACGGGACAGACTCGGCTACAGAAACGCTAAATGGGCACAAAATATGTCTTAGCTCTGTCGTTCGCTGACTTGCAATTTACTGCGATATATCTTCGGATACATCATATAAGGTGCTTGCAAAATATATGCCGTTGCTTAAATTCACCCATTTCACCCATTTACTGTCTTTGCACTTTTTGTCTATATTTTGAAAAGTCCTTTTTTTTCCTCGTCGTAGGTGTGAGAATACCTATGGTTTTTTACAAAAATAAATCCTGTCAAGTTTTAAAAATGTTAATATTACTTTTCGATAGTACCTAATACTTATGATAAATAATCCTGACAATTATTAGAAATTACTCAATAATCACGGTGTATTTGTCGATGTCGCAGCAGTTGGATTCGCCTAGCCAAATCGTTGATTTTGGTTGGTAATAGAAAAACCGACAAACCCAACGATTTGGCTAGTTGTCCTTTAGCTATTTCATAGAATGTCGTCCAATTAACGGGCCAGCCGCTCCATTAAATGCTGCGATTTTTTCAATCGTCCGTGTGTACCAGTCATTAGTATAATAATTTATATATATATATATATATATATATATACACATATATGAACTGCTGGCACGGGTATGAACAACACCATGGTATCTTGACCAAAAAAATACTCATTATATAGCTGTGTGTTATATCAGTCAGTCATGCCACTGTTATTACCAGTAAGATTGTGAGTATCCTTGAGCTGATAGATGCTGCTGCCTATTCATCAGATGTATGTCTTTAAGTTGCCTCTTACGCCATCCATAGGATGACATCGTGATATATTCTGAGCCGGAAACCACACTATCAGCGTTTACGTCCACTGCTGAACATGTGCCTCCACTTTTACAGACCTTGGCAAGCCAGGATTGTTGAGGGATATTGCCGTAATCACCATGCTTGGCATGCGGATTGGTGATCGCAGTAAGATGATAACTCTCCTTGAGCTGATAGATGCTGCTGCCCATTTATCAGCTGTATGATCCTTTAGTCAGCTCTTACGACATCCATGGTTTAACATGGTGGTGTTTTCTAAGCCGGAAACCACACGGCAGATATACGCGCAATGTAGGTAACTGAATTTTGTATTACATAGGAATACGTATTAACTTATAACCAGATTTCACTGTGATGGCTTCTTCCGAGAGCTGTCAGTCATATGTCTCAACAATATTTTTGCGTTTTCCAAAAATATAAACATAATTTAGGAGTTACTCTTATATTTCTAGACCTCAGAAGTATAAGGTCGGATGTGCCATTATACGTCAATGCTCCTGAAGTATGATAGTCCATTTGATCCTAGATTTTGATTTTTACAGAGTATAAAATGTGTGTAGAAGATTATCTGTGTTGCTTTATGTCCCTGATGTTTTTCGAAGAAAGATGATAGTAACAAAAATGGTTTATATAAAGTTGATCACGGGACTTTCCCATTTTTGGAAAATGGATAACTTTATTTTGAATAATGGCTTAGTATGATGGTACAGATTTAATCGGACTACATAGAATGTGTTTTTTTACTGGTGATTTTATAAATCGTTTTATATTACTTTGTGTTTCTTCATTAAAGAATGAAATTTTCTATTAAAGAATGGACTGTGACACGTAGATTTCGATGTCTCCATTAAAAATTTTCAACCTCTTTCAGTCCTATTAGGGGCGGAGTTTAAAAAAAACTTTCTCATTGGAGCCTACGTCATATAGAAAATACACCCTCCAAGTTTCAAGTCACTATGATCAGCGATTTAGGCTGTTCGACGATCTGTCAGTTAGTCAGGTCAAAGCATTTTATCAATATAAATTAAAGCTTCCCGGCCGCGGTTCCACCCGCATAGCTCTTGTTCCAGTGGGAACTTTATACTAAAATAACCAATAACGGATAGCCTCATTCAATAAATAAGCAACTAACACTAAAATAATTATTCAAATCGGACCAGTAGTTCCTGTGATAAGTGCGTTTAAGCAAACAAACAAACAAAAAGCGAACAATCTCTCGCTTTTTGTTTTCTCGCTTTATATATTAATATAGTAAATAGATTTAATCCAGTTTAATATTTACCTCAAAAATTGGGTACAATAGTAAAAATAAAACTCTTATTTAATACTGTTTCGCACAAAAAGTAGTAGGAGTGAATATCTTCAAAGAGTTGTTGCCAGTCAGCATAGAATAAAGCGTGACCTGTGCTATAACCTAAGCTGAGTCAGCACTCCACGTTGGTAGGGTTACACAATCATTTTATTAGAAAAATTAGTTTTTTTAAATAGTTTCAAGTAAGTACCTTTATATATCTCGTTAAATTATAAATGCCGTCATATTCTAATCTATCGCGCCAGATTATAAAATGTTAAGAATATACAAATTAACGCATTATTTTTCGATAGATTAAAATCTATCTAACTAGAAAGTTGATCATCTTACGAATAGTATTATTTTTCAGTAGCATATATAGATACTTATACATAGTATAAAAGAACATGATAGTCAAAGTCGATAAATAATTTTAAGAATACGACTGTCTGAAAATTCTCAAAACGGTAAACATGAGTATTATTTTACAGAAAATCTATAGCCGGTGTTAAAGATAAAACACAGGAGGTACTAGGAATTCATATCTTCAAAGGGGTTATTTCCATTCGGTATTTATTCAGTCTGACCTGTGCTGTAATATAGTTGACTCAGCAGTCCACGTGTGTAGAATGTAAGCGCACGTACAGTATTAGTTTCAATCTGATTTATGAGAAAAATGTGGGGTATGTAATATAGTTTAGAGTATTATATCATATACTAGCGACCCACCCCTGCTTCTCACGAGTGCAATGATGATGTATCATATAGATAAACCTTTCTTGAATCACTCTATCTATTAAAACAGACAGTGCGGGAAGCGACTTTGTTTTATACTTACACGCACTAATAGTGTTGGTTTCAGATTATTATTTATCGAGGCAGGCTATATGATATATTTTATTACGAAGTACCTACGGGAGTTACGCGGGTGAAGCCGCGCGTGGATATATGGTTGTATATGACCTTAGATGTATGGACCCCTTTCGGGTAAAGTCAAAGTAATTTATTTATTTTTATAATTAATTGTGTGATTTTATATTTATTGTTATTAGAATAATTGTTTTGCATGGAATCAAATAAAGCTTTATTATTATTATTAGATGACCTTAGATGTGTGATTAAAAAGCAACCTTAAAAAATAACTTGTATATAATATACTTTGGACACATTTTTAATGTGTCTTTGTCCAACAAAATTATTCACAATCACGAAAACAAATATACACGTTACAGGATTTTATTAGAGCAATGATTGAAACCAAAGGCTTTATCGTATCCACTACGTCAGCACAATTTAACTTCCACCTACCCAGACCTTAACCTAATTCACATAAGGATCAAATTTGCTTCTAATCCGTAAGACACGCTCTCCCCAAAATGTATCGGTGATTTTTCCGGTTACTTTTCTAACATTCTTTAAGACGTTACAATAAGGCTCATTTTTCTTTGTATCATAAATGTTTCATATTTGTATTTCGAATGGGGAGTTGAAATCTTAATTTGCGCTTAAAATGAACATTATGAGAATAGATATAAGGTTCATGTTTGCTTGTTATTCATATTATTATGTTGTAGTTTGGTAATGCTTTGTTTCTTCTAAATTAGGTCACGTACAGGCAAAGGTACTGCTGCATTCAGCCTCTGAAGTAATGTAATACATTATAGTTTCACGTTGATACGTTTTGGGACGAAATTACATTTCACCTTCTCAATACATTTGAAGGATAGGTTTTTTGCATTTGTTTCAAGACTAGCCAGTGCTCGCGACTCCTTCCGCCTAAAAAAGGGCTTTTCTTTATACGCTTTCTAGCAATATAATTCCCGTCTAAATTGGTACTGCCGTTTAGAAAATTAAGCAGAATATACGGACAATTAAAATAAAAACAATAAATTCGCTTATAACTAAGTATTATACAGTGAAAGTTCTACGCGGACAGATAGTCAAAGGCACAAAAAATTATTGTTTTTTTTTTATTAATACCTTATATACACTCAAAAGAAAATATTTCAAAATGCCTGATTTTTTCCATTACAAACATGCACTTTAACTTTATTCACTTGTATAGATATAGAGGTTCTCATAAAGATTCTAAATTCTCAGAAGGATAGTAGTGCCATCTATTGGCACTGTCAATAAAACTACCAACTGAGATAAATCAGTAGCAAAAGAAGAAAAAAAAATTAAGTTGTAAAAGAAGTAATGATTACTTAGGTATCAATGAAATGGGTAAGGAACTTGGATACAAACAAACAAATAGAGATTTTATAGCACTCAGTAGAATAACAATATCATTAACACGAGATATGCACTCATTATCACGTATAAAAGGTTTGCTGGAAAATTATTTATAAAGAAATTAAGCCTTTGTACATGATGTTTCCAATGTAAGCACGTTATTTCATGTTATTTTATTACCGACCCAGGTAACGAATCCACCTCGTTAGTTCATCATCGGCCCCTATAACAGCCACTGCTGAACATGGGTCTCTTCTTCCTTTAGGTTTTTGTCGAGATTTTGGCATTGCCGCTTGACAGGCAGGTTAATCATTTCCGCTCGTTAGTAAAGTCGAAACAGTATTTTTCCAAAATTTTAATAATAATTCCCTGCCATCTAGAATTTTTATTTTTTTATTTTGAGATATAGGTACAATTTTTTCCCCAAAAAACAGGTAATGTTTTCATTGTTAGATAGGCCATTTATTAAGAAAGGCTATTGCCTTTCTTAATAAATGGTTAAATATAACTTATTAGTTATATTTTATGATTAATTTCTCATGAGGACGTAGTAGGTTATAATTTTATAAATTGGCCAGGACAATCAACAAAATAAGAAAACTTTGTCTTTATTAAACAAACAATAACAATTTAAATACTTTATCCAAATGTGTCATCATTAAACCCTTTATTACCAACTATTAACTCCAAATATCTACAAACCTCCTTAATTTGAGATTTAACAAGATTTCCTTTACTATAACCACGGTCTTTAGTAAACAAGAATAGGTTCCTACATAGTTAACGAGACTTCCCCTACTATCTTATCTGCACTACAATGATTCATTTCGACACATAGGTTTAATCTCTTAATCTCCCCTTCGAGGGGACGATGGCGTTTCGTATTTTTTATTTGCGTTGCGACTTGAAAATGTCCCCTGGATGACTTGGGTTATTCCTAATATCGACAGGATATTTTTAAGACTAGCTATGGAATAAACTATATCCATATTTAGATCTATTCCTCGAAGAAGCAATTTAGTAAACATTCAAATAGTGCTCGTAATAGGACGCCATTAGGAAACATTTATAATACGGAGGTATGGAGGGAGTCGAAGAAGTGTGATATGGACTGACTAGGGGTGGGAGTTGTCTTAATTTCGTGAAATCACATTTCAAAATGTTGTTTGACAACTTTTTCTTTAATCAAATCAAATATCATGAAATGTGTTTGACGTACTTTATGTATGGAATGATCAGACCATAATTATTGTATAATCGTGGGAAAGCAAGATTGGGTGGTTTAATTGGTTTACTTTAATATGTAGGTAATGCCAGGATAATTATGTATGTAAAGAACGGATGGTTTTTTTGGGTGTGCGTTCTTAGTAACAACTCATAATTCAGTAGTTAAAAGTTACACTAAAATAATGAAGATTGAACTTTCATAACATTTTCAACAAGAATTAAAATTTTACTATGAGACTATCATATATTATTTCAACAACACCACATATAAAATTAGTGTATGAAGACTGAATTAATGTTATTATTATAGCTTATCTTTTTTAAGGTGGTTTTACTCCTGAACGCACTCCTGAAAATGAATACATGTTTATTTAACATTTAAAATCAATAATAATCTACAAATTTATTCCACAAACGTGCGACATTTCTCCAAAAGCCATAAACCCAATCGAGCTTAAACAGATTAAGCTTGTTTATTCGCGATGACAATGAAGTAACTTAGATGATATCAAGTTAAACTCACACACCGAAATGACCCTAAATGGTTTACTCAGTGGTTCCCAAGCATCGTCCGGAAAAGTAGCAAAGGCCTCGTGTCTGTCTAGATCTCTGTTAGATGTCCGCATAGTTTCGTCCCGTGAATTAGCAAAATTCTCCAAACATCTTCCGGTAAAGTACCAAAAGCCTCATGACTAACAACATATGTCCGACAAAAAAGACCAAAACCAATGGTCCGCTTACCATTGGTTGTCCCTGGAAACTTTGCCTAGTGAAGTAGCAAAAGTCTCTTGACTAAATATACAAGACCGTCAGAAAATTATGGCAACATACCAAATGTTGAACATGAAGAATCAGGAGGAACCTATTAAAGAAAATGCTCCACCTTGCAATTTGTATGGTTAGTCGTCTCCTCTTAGGCCTGGTGTTCGATGCTACCCGGGTTTTTTTGTGTATACTTTGTGTCCGTAAATCTCCGATGTGTATGAAAGTGCTGCTACACAGGGATTGATGTCAGAGTTTCGGCTATTGTTAATGTGGTTGTCTATTCGCGATGAGGAGACTATGATTATAATTATGAGCCCTATATGTCCCACTGAAGGGCAAAGGCCTCCCTTCCGTCTTTCCCTTTTTTGAGACTATCATATACTATTTATTTTCTTCTCTGTTCAAACGAAACGAATGTCCAAAACTCAATGAACGCTTGTTGTTTAAATTTTATGCAAAACTTTGTACAGAGGCGGACTTAATGCCGAAGGAATTTTTACCAGTCAACTAGTATTTAATAGAGAGTTAGTAAATAGAACCGGGCGTCAGCTAGCGCAAATCTATACTAATCTAAATTAAAAACACAAAATATCTTTTGTTAAATAATTTCGATGTATTTAATGATTGAATTCCTGCAAATAATTGCTGATCCATGTCGAGGCCAACATTTTCTAAATAGTCTTTCACCGTTTAAATGTTGATAACCACTGGTTAAGCGGACATTGTAATCAAAATAATAGATAACTAAGGATTAAATTCTAAAGGATAGGGGTCCGTAGCTAATGAATAATTTATGGTCATTAAATTTGAGTTAAAGGGAGGAGCCGTAGAAAACCTAATTGGGGAAACAGAGGAAAAAAATCTACTTTAAGTACGAGTTTTTCCCCAAATAATAAGAGACAGAAAACGGAATGAAATTGACAACGTTGCCGAAATAATGATTACAGAATAAAGTAAAAAAATGGTGTAATGCCTGTTCCGTTAACTTGCTTGTGTAGGTTTTTATAGAAAAAATTGTCACAAATAGAATTTTGTAATTGTGATTTTATAGACTTAGATAATGTCTATAAAAATACATCTCGTTGCACAATTCTAAGTTTCATCAGTATAATCCAATGAGGATTAGAACCGTGATTTCACTGAATAGGAAAATTATTATTTCTCGCCCACAAATCCTATTTTTATTTCTACTCATTGACGGTCCACGCGGTCAAATTGTGGATTTTGCTTTCCGCTATTCAAAATTTTACTCTTTAAAAAACAAAGTAAAATATATATTATTATATTCTAAGTGGTATATTTTATATTAATGTATATTTTATGGAAATAAAAAAATATAATTGATTTATTATTCCAATACTGTCATAGTAAATGCCTCCATGTACAAAAATTTAGAAAGGCTGGAGTCCTGCTCGTCTTTATGTCCGGTGAATTAGCACAAGTCTCGTAGATAATTACAAAAATCTATGTAAAATATTTTATTTTTACAATGAGGAAGGGGTCACTTATACGTATGAATAAATTATAATCTACGCGAATAAAGTGGCGGACAAAAGCGAGTACCTTCTAGATAAAAAAGTACCAATAACTCTGTCTATAAATATCCTGGACAGTCAGAACCCTAAACTTCGTTTTTCATTAAAGCTTACTCGTACTTTGACAGCCCTATTTTCGTCCCATTCTGTATTGCCAACCTTACAGGCATAGCAGTAAACGTTTTTTTTTTTTTTCAGATAGTCAATTTTTTTTATTTGTTCAATTCAAGCTATCCGCGCGCGTTTTTACTCGCATACCTCTCGTTCTCGTGGAAACTTAATAATAAAATATAGCCTTCTTCGATAAGTGGGCTATCTAACATTGAAAGAGTATTTAAAATCGGACTTTGAGATTAGCGCGTTCGATTAGACTAACAAACACAAATTCTTGAGGTTTATGTATTAGTATAGTTCTGTTATAGTGTAATTCCTCAAAAGACAGATAGGATGGCTATTATATAGAACTGCCACGCCTCATTTATGCTAATTCGTATTATAAAACGTTTTGATGTTTAAAATAAGAATATTAAAAATGTTTTAATTGTCAAATACTTCAGTATTCTCATACGCGTTCTAACAACAAAGGCATTATATAAATAGATCTCGTTCTAACGTGTTTAGCGTAAAAAGAGTCACGGAAAAAACATATAACACAGATAGTACCTAAGTACCTATACTAAATTGAAAAAAACTTATTTTTATTCTTTTGATAAATAGCCAGTTCGATTTAAAATGTTCGTATCTCATGATTTATCAGAGGATAAAAAATCGGGCCTTAATGGACTATAAAATACATACTGACTGACTCCGACTTCCAGTTAATATTCATTACTGCAATACTTATCATACTATCAAATAGACAGTCGTATACCAGGTAATGGGTAGCAGTGTTAAACTGTGTTTGTACTGTACATAATGCGGTCACCAACCCACATATGGCATGGTGGTAAACTATAACCGTCCCTACTAATTATATCATAAATGGGAATGTAAGTTTGTATGTTACGCTTTAATGCTCCGATACTTAACCGATCATCATGAAACTTTGTACACATATTCCAGGAGGTATAAGTATACGGACTTTGGCTTTAATGCGAACGAAGCCGCGGGTAAAAGCTAGCAGCTTATCAACGCTCGCAATAAGAGAAGACTTTCGCATAACCGACCCTTATTCTTAATCCCAAATTAGATCTGACATTGTTACTTCCCCGCACACAACATTAATTACTTTATTTAGCTGTTGTATTCTATAACATCATTACCATTGAAATACAGAATAAGGAATAGCGTGATAAGAGAACGGTGTGGAGTGAAAGAGGACGTGATTATGAAGATAGAGAAGGGCATGTTGAGATGGTTTGGTCACGTGGAAAGAATGGATGAAGAAAGATTGACAAAACAGGTATACATGGCAATGTGAGTGGAACAGTCGGAAGGGGAAGACCTTGACGAAAGTTCTCTGACCAAATCGGAGACATCCTCGCAAAAGATCAAATAACCACCCTAAGCCGACGTGCTTGTATGAAGAATGTTATGAGAGTGAATGAAGCGAAATATGTGTGAAGGGATCGTAGCAGGTGGAGGTCCATTGTCTCTACCTACCCCGCTGGGAAACAGGCGTGAGCTTATGTATGTATTCTATAACATCACAATTCTTTTGCATTGCACCATCAGCTTAGTGGATACGATAATGTGTTCTGAAACCTGGTTTTCTAGGTTCGAACATCGCTTAAGACAATTATTTGCGTGAACCATAGATTTTGTAGATTTGAATCTGGGTGTGCATTGTGTCTATGTATGTTTACAAAGAAACAATCAAAACTTAAAAGAAAAAAACTAAAATCTCGTGTACTGGGGACATAAATAACTGACACGACTATCTTATTACCCACTAAATGAAATTTTCGTTTTGTTTGTCTATGGACGGGACATTATATAGTTAGCAAGGAGGCTTTTGCTTCTTCACCACTAAATAAAAGTCCACGAGATGAATTTCAAAAAAGAAAAAAAAATGTCATTTCCACAGTTTTATAGTAGGCAACACTGGCTCAACCGACCACCCAATACAAAAAGGGAACAAAAAACTGCGAATTATATCTGTCTCCGATGTTTCTGTTTCAGTCGGTACTAAAAAATTTAGATGAAAACTACAAAAAAGGTCCAGACGCTGTGTTTTGCTCTGCAACTAACTGAAACGTCATCAGCCTAATGGACTGCAAAGAAACCCGGGTGTTACACATAGTTTTTTTATAGCTGTAGTAATTTCCTTTCAAGATTACGGCAACTTATGTAGTGTAGGTTGCGTAGCGTAGGTTCTGTAGTGTAGCGTAGGTATAAGTATCGCTTTAAGTCAAAAAGACGAACCAAAAGACTAATCCAACGATGACCTTATCGAACGTGAATATATGGCAGAATCAAAAGATTTTTTTTTTAACATTATATGGATTCTAACTGCCTGCTCCTATATAAAATAAAAACACAACAGCAACACAATACAATTTTTGTTTTTTTGATAGATCACCGCATTAAAGAAATAAATCTCTGTGTCGCGGGGAGTTTACAAACACTTAATTCACGGACACAAAGCACACCCAGACACAGAATAACTATTAGTGGTTCACACTAATTGGTCCTGGTGGGAATCGAACCCAGAACACCAGGTCTCAGAAGCCAATGCCGTAACCACTGATCCACCAATGCACTCTAAAGTAAGCTTAGTTCGATTATTACACAAACTAATTGTTTATTTTTATTTATTTTAATATTAGAATGAAGTGGGATCTGCACGCTCCTATATAAAATAGTGACTTTATAAAAAGTCGGACGTTGATACCGTGTAAAATTGATAAAAAGTGGTTTAAAATCTGGCTTAAAAGCTATCCCTAGTTAGTTTTGTTCTATTTTTATTAAATTGGATTCGAAAATAATATGGCCTTTTACTTTTTTATACTTTTATACAGCTTTCAACTATTTCTATCAAAAAATGTATATCTATTTCACTATTAGGTAACTAAAAAAATTTAATAATTTTATTGAGTTGATACGTATCCTACTTCCATCTTTCAATAGGTGTAGTAAAAGGCGACTGAGTGACATAAATTTGATGGATCATCATCTATTAGCAGCAGCTTCTATTAGCTCAAAGATACTCACCATCTTATTGCTTTCAACAACCCGCCTGTCTCAAGCTATATAATAATAATAGTCACCCCCTGCCATTTTTTACATGATATTATCATTGTTTAGGCAGGGGCCATAGTCCTTCCATAGACCCAGTTTTCTTGATCCACTAGCACCCATACCAATAGACCAACATATTGTTTTGATACATGCAATACCATTATATTAGTATAATGCTATTAGCCAGGCATTATCCTTGGATGCATTTTCATAGTGTGTACAGGGATAATCGTCGGTTGGTGTCACACAACATTTAAATTTAACGTGTCTAAAGGGCCTCTGCGAGTTGGTTTCGGCCCCCCGCATGCCTTTCAAAGGTCCAGAGCTCCATAGCCCGAGATAATGGTGAAAAAAATAATAATTAAAAATAAAAAGATGGTTATGAAAATATCCTTCAACGACCTTTTTTTGTTTTTTTCCAGGGGAAATGCTGTATGTTTATGTTGGATTACATTCCCTCCGCCGCTGCGGCGTTCCTGCGCCGTTGAAGGGATTCATAGCGGTAGTATGCTAAACATACCACGAAGACCCACTAAAACCCCCTGGGTACTCCTCTGTCCACCGTTGGTGAGGGGCCCAGGAACCCATGGCTTTCTGCGACATTCTTCAACGACCCTGGCTGCTAAGAGCTGGTAAAGAGATACTCGTACTTTATCTGATTTTTCCATTTATAATACAATGCTTTGTCCCGACTGACTGACACACAAATCAACGCACAGCTTAAACCAATGATCGTAGAGACTACAGAGATTTTTTCAGACGGACAATTATGTAGTTAGCCACGTGGCTTTTGCTACTTTACCGATCATAAAGGCAAGTAGAGCTCATGCCATATTAAACGGTTAATTAATTACAAACCAAGCAGCCTGCGCAAGAGCCTTCTGTGAGACCAGGGCTCAGTGTGGATTGAGATATTAAGACTTTAAGCTTTGTGTAACTGTCGCTCTACGTTACAGTTCGCAAGCTGCTCGGACTTCGGGTTTACGAGGGCATCGGAAAGTTCTTTGCAAACTAAGGGTCGGGAGGGCGCGACTACTCTCGGGCGCACTCTTCTCCAGCGGGTCAGATAGAGTGGTTTCTGTATAGTTTTGTTAGTTTCTAAGAGGATGATAAGGGGCAAACAAAGTCTCGAGCAACAGCTAGTTCGTTACAATAACAGTGTTTACCAAGCCATCTATTATAGACCAACACTTTAACATACAAAGTACGGCACATTAAATCTAATACAATAAAAGGCACAGTGAAAAGCTTTCAAGTTATTCCCGAGACACAAAATATCAATCAACTTGTAACTATATATGAGGATAGCATGTCAGTTTGTACGTCGTCGGAAAATTGCCCTTGAGTGAAGACGCATGAGTGAGTAGTATGTCAGAAGGGAATTTGTGAAACAGAGAACGGGCAGCAGGGTTTTGCAATAGTCACCACGCTTAGCAGATAGATTAAAGACCGCAGTATTATTTTGTATTTGTTTCCCGTTCCCTGATATACGATTGTTAAAGATGATGTTATAATAATTGGGACCAAAGACTTAACGTGCTTTCCGAGGCACGGAGAGTAGTTCCTCAACCAACCAGACCCGGAAAAATTCTTAGAAATATAAAGATTTTTTTTCCGACGTGGGGATTGAACTCACGCCATCTGAGACTTATACGCAACAGAAGTTTACGGACATACATAGATACATTAAAGTATAGTAAAACATTGATAAAAATATAATATTGGATTCTCGATAGCTTCCCTTCTATCTCATTATTTGTTTTGCGGCCTGAAGCATGGGGTTCGAATCCCCGGTGAAGCAGACTGGCACAATTTGATTTGGCATTACAGGGGTGTATGAGGGTAGTTTTAGCGTCGCCTAATCCTATTTGTGCAATGTAGGAAAGAAAAGTGTTTTAAGTGTATTTGCTTAAAGCTATATCTTAAGTGGTAATAGGGGGTGCTGATGTATGGGAGTGGCATATTTACATTGTGTAATGCAACGTCGCTTTTGTTAGTTAATTTCTAAGTTTATATCGATTTAAATACGCAATGGATTTTGATGCAGTATTTATTGTCACTTTTTGTTTGTTTTTTGAAGTTTATATGTAGGTCATTTCAAATCATTAGAAGAATAGCTTGTCTATATTAAAATCATCTTTAGCCTGTATAACGTCCACTACTGAACATGGACCCTGTCGAATGGGTCGGCGCAATATGTCATCCTCTTCCAATTTTCCCTATTAGACGTCTCATCCGTCCATATTTTTTTTACTCTTCCTCTTCCATAACATCCATCCATCTTCATTGGCTTTTTTTTGTTACATGCATGTCATCCCTACGCATAACGTGCCCACACCATGCTTAGCGATTTTCTCTCTTTCAAGTTAAAAGAAATATATATTTTACTAGCTTCCCGCGCGCGGTTTCACCCGCTTAGCTCCCGTTACGGTGGGAAATTCATAATTAAATATAGCCTGTGTCATCCAGATATAGCTTCCAAACAGTGAAAGAATTTTTCAAATCGGTCAAGTAGTTACGGAGCCTATTCAATTTATACAATCAAATCTTTCCTCTTTATAATATTAGTATAGATATTATTTTGAATTTTGTAAGCCACCGTTAAAAAATAAATATCGTTAGATTACAATCCATCCTGCGACTGTAAAGATATTGTGAACCGTAAGCAATAAACCGCCTACAATTTCACACATAATTTTTCGGTAAATTATATGTTATCGAAATGAAATTGGTTCTAGCGTTGTGGTGGCAGTTCTAACCTAACCTAACCTGTGTATTTTTTTGTCAGTAGTATATTACGATTCACAATCTCACGAGATAGATTATAATTTACCGATATTAACAATATTACGATGATCTTCAAGTTCTACCGAAAACTCATTACTTAATTCCTGTAGAACAAAATTCTAGCCCATATTTACTAATAACTGGAAGTTTCTCGTAGCATTTAATAGTACTTAGATACATATCAATAACATTTTTATTACTGAAACAATCCAACCTCATTTGATGAGAACCATCAAGAAATACACATCATTTTCGTAGAAAACGACTGGAGTAAGAACACAGGCGATAAAGCTTTCATCAAATTATACCGGGGCAAGATAACTAGTAGCTTAATATGATTATGTGTTAAAGGCGTACCCTTTGGGAATTACCTAGGAAAATATTTAGTGTTGTATTGCATTTTATAGATGTTGTTTATTTTTATAACATTGTTAAATAATTCTTTAAGATGGAGAGAGGAAGCGAGGACCGAATCTGTTCCCAAATTCATTAAATTTTTATTTATTAAAATTAACACGAACACATTTTAGTGTTCGTTTGAGAATAAACGTTATTTTATTTATTTATACTTTATTGCACACAGAAAGTTACATGCCATAAATTGTATTAATTAGAAACAACATGTACAAAGGCGAGCTTAATTCAATTATGAATTCTCTTCCAGCAAACCTTTAGGAAAGAGATACATGATAATTAGTGCAAAGCAAGTGTACACCAGATTTAATTAAACAATTTTTTACCAAATTGGGTTACCTATTAGTTGCAAAACTCCCCTAAAATCTAACTTAGATTCCCCAAATAATAATCCTTCGGAGAAGACGAACAAATTTTCTACATAAATTTATACTTACATATTTTGATACTATGCAGTACAATAATCTTCAAGAACATGTAGTATACTTTTATCGTGCAATTATTTCATTAGATCAGTGAAAATTTAGTTGTTAAATACGGAGAAAAGACTATAATACGTTTCACGTAGGGTCCCCCTTAACATGTTGGTGACAACCCTGAGGAAAGTCAGTTCTGAGAGGTATTATCGCGTACAAAACGAGGCGATTTCGCGACACACCCCTACTTCTTAAAACCGTATTAAGTTAAGACAGCGATGGGATGCGGAAAGACGTTTGAAAAATGTTCAACGTCCATTGCATAGTAAGTGTTGTACCGAGCTGTAGAGGAGGGTAGTGATGCGGCAATGTATTGTAGATTGTTATGTAAATCGTTTTTGGTTAAAGTTGCTGATATGACTGTTTCAAGAATCCGTACTATTGTAGTGATAAATGTGTTTTTTTTCGTTTCGCTTGGAAATGTTTTTTTTTTTCTTGAAGCACCCTCTCGTGTGAGTGTTTTGCAAATTGATGTTTTATTGTAAGTGTCGAGAAAATTTATGTGAGTGACGGCTGATGTGTCGATTATTGCTTTTATGCTAAGTTTTCTAGGGTGATAATGGGTTTAGTCTATGTTTATATTCCGATACATTTATGTAAGGAATATATAAGAAGAGATTTATGTAGTAAGCCGTGTAAAGTTTGTGTCGTTAACGAATTAGGGCGAATATTTTGGTAGAACAAGACCAAGGTGTTCCGCGTACAAATTGGAGACGTTAAAAATGCCAGGTTAGAAAAACGCTTAACCAAAGGACATGCATGAGAAAATTTATTAATGTGTATGAGTCGAAAGTTATATATCATGATAGTAGCAAGCGGAAGTATGTAATCTCTGCATACCCTTAAAGGAAAGGGGCTAGAATGAATATGTTGTTACATTAAAAAAAAACTATTTTTTGCTGTAGGAAAGGTGACAAGGCTAAATAGCAATGACTCGAATCAGATTAAGGTAAAGTATGTTAATTACATGCAAATGTACACTATTTCAATAATCTAACAATATAGAATAAAGTCCTCCCAAAAAATTTCGGTTACGGCAGCGAATTTCTAAAAGTATTTGCCATCTGCGCAGGACATATGAACCACAACCACATGTGGACACAGCCGGTGAGAGATCAGGTGCAGAATGATAGTTTATCCCAAAGAATTTACACAAATATTTCATGAATTAAAGTGAGACTTATATCACTTCTCCCTGCTACTTTCACGAGGTCGTTGATCCATCGTGCAGAGTCGTCCCCCGCTACGCTTGCCAGTTAGTGGTCTCCACTCGAGAACCTACTCCATCGGCCGTCAGTTCTTCGAGCTATGTGTCCTGCCCATTGGCACTTCAGCTTGCTAATCCGTTGATCTATGTTAACGACCTTCGTTCTACTGCGGATCTCTTCATTTCTAATTCGATCAAGCAGTTAAATGCCGAGCGACTTTTGAGCTTTCTTATGAGGCACACTGTTTACAGGTTAGCAATCGTTCGATGGGGGAGGCTTATGTTCAGCTGTGGACGCTAACAGCCTGATATAATGACGATGATAATTATACCGCTACGCCAAAATGGCTGCCTTCCAAATCACCTCAGCCAAAATGAATTTATCAGCACAAAATCGTGTGCTCATCAAGCAAAAACGATAATCTCCAAAACTAATCGGCCATAACACAAAATTATCTTTTATTAACGAAGTAATTATCGTTAACCCGAATAATATCATTTCATTTGATCTGTTGGACAGATACAAGTATATAAAGATGATTAACTTTCCGCGGTTCCACCCGTCTAGTAGAACTGGATTCTTGTGGGAACTTCATTATTAAATATAATAACGTAGCTTTCGAATAGTAAAATAATTTTTGAAATCGGTTTATTAGTTTCGGAGCCTTTATAGTAAAAAAGCCTATGTTACTCAGGGATAATGTAGCATTATAATGGTGAAAGAATTATCAAAATCCGTTCAGTACTTTTTGAGTTTATTCGAAACAAACATACAAAAATACAAACTTTTCCTCTTTATAATATTAGTATAGATATAGATGTACCTATGGACAATAAAATGTGTTATATTCTAGTAGTTTCTACATCCATGATCCAAATAAGATTGTTAGCACTAATACGAGTCGTTATATGTTGTGTGATAAGAAACTTCGTTAGCGCGATTCAGCGCTACAAACGGTGTAATTTAACAAATTCTTGGTAGGGCAACAAAGGGCGTTTCGTGGTAAGGGTGCATTTGCAGAATTGGGGAAGATTGAGAGATTTTATCAAAGCTTTAGCTAATTTATTAAATGGGATTTTTGCCTTGTTATACTTGTAGATATATTTTTTTAAATTACGAACCAAATTTTCTCTTAAAAAATGTATACAGGTAAATTTTATGAGTGTATGCGACTTATTAGTGTATTTAACTTTGAATTTTAGAATTTGACTGACTGACCTGACTTTTAGACTAGTATATATGTACTTACTTTATCTTAAACTTTACAATATTTATGCCAAGCAAAATATAACAATAACATAAGAAAAATATATTTAATTATGTGTTCGTATAATATATATGTATACTAATATATAAACCTGAAGACTTTGTTTGCTTGAACGAGGAATTACAGGTCCGATTTGAACAAATCTCTCAATGTTAGATAGCCCAGTTATCGAGGAGGCTATAGTCTATATTTAATAGGCTAGTTGACACATATGAAATTATGTTACAATGATGTTTATTTCTTAAAGTATTTGTCATATGGAACCTAAATATAATAATTTATGTTCAAAAAACTTGAATTTTAAACAGTTTGTATAAATTCAATATGAAAATTATTTCTTTTGTCTATGTCTTTAACTTCCGAAAACGCTATTAGCCATTTTGTGACGTCATACATCTTGTTAAAAAACGTGAACGCGATCCTTAACTTTTAAACTTTCTGAGTCATGACGTCATCAATCTCGAACACAGATAATGTAGGTATATAGACCAACATGACTGACATCGTTTTCATCTGTAAATGTCAAGCCAATTTAAAAATATTTATTTTAGTGCTTCCTAGATCTCAAATAAATGCCATATTTTTTCTTGATTCTAGTAAAACCATTCTTAACCATATAAAAATAATTACAAAAAAGTGCCAACTAGCCTATTATGAAGATCCTACTGGAACGAAAAACACGCAGGGGAAAACGCGCGCGGAATCTACTCTTTAAATATAGCCTATGTCACTCCTAGATAATGAAAAATAGTTTATAATGAAGTTCCTACGGAAACAAGAGTTACGAGGGTGACACCGCGCGCTATCTAGTTTTATTAAATTTCCATGAAAAAACTGCGCTCAGATTGGCGAAGTCAACTAAAATATCCTTTTGAAAGTATTTAGTCAGCTAGCTAACCATAGCTATACGTGATTTGTGTCACGCTACGAGGGGACTCGGAAAGGGCAGGCCCTCCGCCCTCCGGCCATTTATCTTCAATGATAGTTACAATCTTATTCTCGTTAATGTGGCTATTCTTTATAGTTACTTTAGATTGGGGATTTATGGATTTATATGTAACTAGCACCCCATGGATTGAGGGGTTTAGGATTGCTGTTTTTTTTTATATATTTCCTACTAGCTGATTGCCCGCGACATCGTTCGCCGAATTCGATTAAAAAAGTAGTTTTCCACACAAACTTCGCCATCCCTTTTCATCCACCTACTATTATTATTATGAGCCTACGTTGTCCCACTGCACTTCCATCTCTCGCGATGTTATGCGATTGTAGGCCAATCTTTTAAAAATTAGTCCAGCTCATCTCGCCATCTTCTTCTGGGCCTGCCTCGTCGACGTTTCCTGCCGGTTGAGCTCCATAGAGTGGTTATTATAGACTTATAGATTTATATATTTTCTTTGATCCATTCTTATTGGATGCCTACGTCATATGACTTTGCAAGTTTCAGGTCACTAGCACCTTATTGGATGCCTATGTCATATAGTTGACCTTGCAAGTTTCACGTCACTAGCACTATTTTTATTTGTAATTTTAAACTTAAGCTTAAACTATTGTACCAAGATGGAATTAATTTTGCAGTATAAATGGTTTAAAAATTACAAACTAAGCAACCTGCCCAAGATTACGTCCCCTGTGGGACTTGGACCTCGGCTCTGGGCCGTCGCTAGCGGGGGGATGACTTTGCCCTAATCGATCGAGACGCTATTGCTACATTACAAATCAAATAAATAATTAAATTCATTCCAATGCCATTTAATTCTATAAAGTGCTTTTAATCTGTCAACAAGTAAACAAACAGTAAAAACGATCGCTTCGCCCAAATACATCTCATTTGCAAGTTATATTGTATCAAGCTAAGTTGTACCTAGTCCAATTTACCAAAACCACGTTCTAGATCAGTCTACTGTAGGTAACTCGGGTAAACCTCTTAAGCATTGATTGTTTTATTGCTTGCATCTAGATTTAAATCTCGGAGGTCGTGGGTTAGATCCCCACACCGGACACAAATCTTGGTGTAAATTCTAAGATTTATTTGCAGGTCTGGTTGGTTGATGGACTACCCTCCGTGCCTCGGAAAGCACGTCAAGCGGTTGGTCCCGATTTTTATAACATTATCTATAATAATCGTATATCAAGCAACGGGTAGCAACGTTTCCTTGTGTGGTACAATATAACATTGTGGTCACCAACCCGCCTGCCAAGCGTGGTGACTATGGCAAATACCCTCCCCCGGGAGGAGGCCCATGTTCAGCAGTGGACGTGATACGGGCAGATAATGATTGTTACCGATATTTATTTCGAATAAATTTTGCGTCACAAATAGAGGTACCTATTAGTTGACACAAACTCGTGTAGTAAGAAGTCTATTCTTAAGTTTAGTAAATCTATATTTAAATTAAATCAAGCGTGAAAATGAACGTACGCGCATAGCTTGAGAATTATATTACGAATTAGGGCGATTATTTTTTTTATTGTGTTCGCAATAAATAATAACAACATTTTTGCAGAATAATTTCATTTTTGATATTAAATTTGTTATTAAATTTGACTAACACTGATGTTGTCCAAATAATATCGGATATCTTTCGCTATTTTTAAAATTCCCGGTTCATACATAATCTGCGAACATATCGCACATCTGATATATCAAATTATATTTTGGTGAGGTACAGTTGTTGATTAATTTATTAATTGAATAGAAACACATATTAACAATATGTACACTTTATTCTCCATTTAACAAAAATTACGTACATTTTTCTTTTTAAGTAATGAAACTGTTCTATGTGTTTTTTTTTCATTGAAGTATATCAAATTTTAATTCAGTACACACTTAAGGATTTTAACCCATCATCCCCTAAACCTAAACCTAGTCTAGATTCTAAATGTTAATCTTGGAATATTTGCGCTTGAAACTCAATTAATTACATACCTGTTCCCGACATTGTATTGGTCTAAGTAGATTGACGGTTTGGTCTATTTCGTAAGGAATTTCACTTTGACACACTATAATTTAAAACGTTATAACCACCATCACACGACATTTCAACTTTCAATCGTATAACCACTTTGATAAGAATCAAATTTACAAAAAATAAGATATCGTTATGCCATTTTGCGTGGATTTTCGCTACGACACTCTCGAAAATTAAAACGCATTAACAACTGTCACCGTTTTTTCAATTCTCAAACTTATAACTACGCCTACAAGAATCAAATTTAAGCTAATATGTACATTCTACATTTGGGATTAGAGTGTGTAATTTGATATGAAACGAGAGATTATTTAGTTAAGTTAGTTCGCTATTTCAATGATTAGTTTGTTGGAGTTCTGTGTAAGTTATATGATGTTGTTTTGACTGATAGGTAGCTAAAGTTAGCATCTCACTGAAGTTTTACTTAGTGACATAAATTTGGAGGCAAATACTTCAATAAGGACTTTAAATAAAGGTAATTAATACGTTTTCTTTATTAATTACATCCATAAAACATCCGTATAGCGTCCACTGCTGAACAGCAGCCTCTTCCTGAGGGAGGGTTTTTACTATAGTCGGTAGGAAGGCGGGTTGGTGACCGCAGCATTGCATTGTAACACACAAGGAAACGCTGCTGACCGTTACCTGTATACGGCATACGATTGTTATAGATAATGTTATATAACAAACGGGACCAACGCGGCAACGGCTTAATGTGCTTTCCGAGGCACGTAGATAAATTACGGTACTAACCGTTTATATATTTGTAATTTTCCGAAGAGATCCGCAGTAGAACAAAGATCGCTGTCATAGCTCAACGGATTAGATAGCTGCAATGGCAATGGGCAGAATAAATAGCTCGAAGATGTGACGGCTGATAGAGCAGAAAGGTTCTCGAAACGAGACCACGGACTGGCAAGCGCAGCGTGGGACGATCACCTGCACGATGGACCGAAGACGTCATAAAGGTCGCCGGGAGTCAGTGGATGCAGGCCACTAGCAATCGTTCCCGCTGAAAATTGGTGAAGGAGGCCTATGTTCAGATGTGGACACATACTATATGATGGTGACACTAATCTGGTTGGTTGCATACTTATATGAACTTACTATATGAACTATATGAACGTATGCTGAAAAAGATATGGACCGTAAGATTGGCTTCAATATTTTTAATACACAATAACACCCCGTCTGAGAACCGAACCTACACAAAGGCAGTAACAACCATTCTTTCATTGTATCTGGAACAATAACTAACTATTGTGGCTCAGGCCGCCATTGTGCCACTCTTTGTATCGATTCTGTTTTCAATCCGAAACAATATCGGATATAATTAAAAAAAAAAACAAAATTTTCGACTTTTACTGGTTAAAAGTACAACTTGGGACCTGCCCCGACTTATCCCACTTATACCCATAACTGGGATGAAATATATCAAAACTTCGTGAAATGGTTTTTGAGCTTATCGTGAACAAACAGATAGACGCAGCGCATGATAAGAAATCTGTACTAATATATAAAGCTGAAGACTTAGTTTGTTTTCTTGAACTAATCTCAGAGCGTTCTGGTCCGATTTGAAAAAATATTTCAGTGGTAAATAGCTCATTCATCGAGGAAGGCTATGGGCTCGAGTTACATGAGGAAAGCCTATTGCTTTGCTCGACAAAATGGGCTTTCTAATACTACATTATTTTTTCAAATCAGATCAGTAGTTCCTGAGATTAGCGCGTTCAAAAAAACAAATTCTTCAGCTTCATATATTAGCATGAAGTATAGATAGTATCATCACTAAAGAACTATGACCCTTAAAGTAACAACACACCCTCCTCTTGAAACTTCGAAGGAAATTATTAATTTCCGTGCATTAAGGAGAGGAAATTAGTGGAATCCATTCACTTTATTGAGGAAAATAACTTTGTGAAGGATTCCGAAATATTGTCGAAAATAATGGCAAAGAAAGATTATTGAAAGTATGATAATTAAGCCCCACGTTTATTTTGAACCTATCTGGATGACTCATCATCATCATCACCATCAATACTCCGTTTACGTCCACTGCTGAACATGGGCTTCCTCTTTACGGAACTTGGCATGCGAAGGTTGTTGAGAGATATTGCAATAATCACTACGCGTGGCCGGCGGATTGCTGATCGAAGTAAGATGGTAAGTGATCTTAAGCTGATAAATGCTGCTGACCATTTTCAGCTGTATGTTCCATATTCGCCTTCTACGACACCCACGGGAAGAATGCGGTGGTCTATTTTAAGCCGGAAATAAAACGGCCTGAAACTATCCGTGGTTCACACAAAGTATTGTCACAGGTGGGTATTGAACCCAGAACAGCAGGTCTCAGAAGCAGCTTCCGTAAACACTGAGCCACCGGAACAGTATTCACCTGCTGTCTTCTTTGTGGCAATTAGGGCAATAATCCTTAACTACCTAGGTTTGCTAAGGTCTGTTAATTTTTTTTTATGTAGCTCGCCACGCGGCTTTTGCTACTCCGAGCACAAATGCGAGCAGAGCTTCAGCATCAATAAATGGTTTAAAAGTTACAAATTAAGCAACCTGCGCAAGAGGCCGTCCTGTGGGACTTGGAACTTAGGGCTGGCGGGGAATTGAGGAATGACGACTTTAGATTTTTAGGGTATTTTTTTGTAAATGCCGCTCTACCATGGGCCATGGGTAGATCATGAATTTGTGGGGCCCGGGCCTAATACTACTAAGAGGCCCATAATGAATCATTATTTTTTCATTCTTGTTGAACCCTACATGATGTCAATTCAATAAAGAAAATAATAAAACGCAAAACACTAACATTTTATTGTCTTTTCATAAAACCGCAACTAAAAGCTCTCTACGCTTCCTTTATATTATTAACGAGTTATATTTTTATGCAAAGACTTCTAGTATTTCTTTATAAAAAAATGTTTTAAAGTTGTTCCTTTTTCCTTGACTCTAATGAAATTTTGTTGGCTTTCAAGGAATATCGCAATGTTATATTAAAATGGAAATATATATTAGCTTTTTACTTATAATATCGCGGCCAAATAAAAATATTGATTTTAAAACTATATTTTCAGTTCTTCACTTCCACATTCTGTTACATCCACTGCTGAACATGCACCTCCTCTCAACTTACTTGGGCAAGCTAGGGTCGTTGAGAGATATTTCCATAATCACCACGCATAGCAGGCGGATTGGTGATCGTAGATAGATGCTATATAATCCTGAAATGAGAGATGCTACTGCCTATTCGTCTACTGTTTGCCCCTTAGACGCCTCTTATGACATGGTAAGACATGGATGTAGACACACAGAAGAAGTAAATAAACTATATGATATAAAAGGTTCCATTTTTTTAAGTTATTTTACATATTACTAGACAGAACGCTATGAAGTTCGGTGTTAGGGCTCCGTTATTGGAACGGATCCCTAAAACTGACTGCCGTACGGCTGAGTGTTATACTGAGCGTACACTTACGACTCTTGCTGCCGCGGCTGTTTCAGCATGTATAAGATCTCTAATATCGCGCATTTGGTACTTCACAATATGAATACGCTCTTGCGCATAATGATAAATTTGTATTTTTTTAATCATGTTTTGTGAAGCAGCAAAAGCCTTATGTACCAGAAAAAAAAGTCACTACCACTTAACTCACTTGTCAGTTACCTGAGCTTCTAATCTAGCCTTCTACCACAATACCCAACTAAATATAAACCTGTACAGGACCTCGGCTCACCTAAAATTGGAGCACATTTCGTGGCAGACCTATAAATCTACGTCAAGGTAAGAGTTCAGTGAAAGCTTTGAAACTATTAGATACCTAGTAACTATTCTGGGTTAATAGTAACGTTGGTCATTTATACACATTGTTTATAGTGACCAGAAGTGTAATTTTTTTTTTTAAGATTACTAGCAGATTTTTACTGTACACCAGTATTCTTGTTAACCCCTCGTGCTTAACTAAAATGCTTGTGTTACGAGTGGGTTCACGTCGGTAGTGCAATGGGTGGGGATAGAACCGGCGACCACAAGATTACAAGTCCGACGCTTACTGATGAAGTTCAAGGTATCACCTACATTGGCGGTTGGACAAGTATTAACCTCTTACGCTCTTCCGTACGCTAAGGTGTTTTAGTGGGTAAACCCCCTCCTTGTTGTACGAATATCATACTATGGTTTTATTATCAGCAACCATTAACAAGCTTTTGTACGCGGTTTCATCCGCGTAACTTCCGTTTCCGTAGGAGTTTAATAATAAAACAATTATAGTCTATAGCCATTTTCGATAGATAGGCTATGTAACATTGAAATTATTTTTCAAATCGGACTAGTCGTTCGTAAGATTAGCGCTGAACCAAACAAATAAACAAACAAAAGCTGTCATTGGGACCACGCCCCAGGTGTGACCTCTGTCCGAATGTCGTGTCCCATCGTTATTTACATCGGAACTGAAACATCGGAGATATTTACCGTGATAGAGGAATGTGACTTGGATTGGTGATGTATGAGTTGTGACGTAAGCTGTACTGAGTGTTAAATATGTTTGTTGCAGCCGTAGCCCAATGGCTAGGGCGTCGGACTTGCGATCATGCGGTCGCCGGTTCGATCCCCACCCATTACTCAACCAACCCACTCGTAATACAGACATGTTAGCTTAGCACGAGGGGTTAACAAGAATCTCAAATAATATTTAATTTATAAAAAAAATTAGTCAATTATATATCGCAATAGCCCGTTTTATTGCCACTTTGTAACCACGCTTGACAGGCGGATTACTGAGCACAGTATTATTTATTAACTTTATGCTACAGATCTGTTTCAAAGGAGGACTTAATGCCTTGAAGTCTCTTTTAAAGTTTGGATTAAAATATAAAGTGTAAGCAGTTACCTATATTAATATATATATATAAAGCTAAAGAGATTGTTTGTTTGTTTGCTTCCTTGAACGCGATAATATTAGGGACTACTGGTCCGATTTGAAAACTTATTCTAGATTTAGATAGCCCATTTATCGAGGAAAGCCGATCTAGCTTCCCGTGCGCGGATTTAGCCGCATAGCTCCCGTTCCCATGGGAAGTTCATAATTAAATAAACCTATGTTACTTGTGGATACCGTAGATTTATAATGATGAAATATTTTTTGAAATCGGCCCCGTAGTTCCTGAGGCTATTCAATTACAAAGAAATGTATCCTTTTTATAATTTTATAGTATGGATAATCATTACAGTATTAACTAAGTAATTAGTTACCTAACAGCAAATCTTCCATTTGTCATTGCTTCATGTAACACAAACTCCTATTAAATATTTAATTACTCAATGACAATTGCTAAATCCTTAATTGATTTCATTTCAATCAACCCTCTACTTCCTAATCCTGTTAAAATAGAGCCGTGTAATCATTTATTAAATGCACTTACTGAGTCGGTTACCGATGCTCTTCATAACCCCTGAACCGTTTCGTGTTTCTCATAAATAAAATCAGTTACAAAACGATTGCTTATATCCCCTATAGCCGTAAACTGGCGACATTATGGCCGCTTGATGGGGTTGCCAAGACGAAATTCAGATTTCCCTGAAACCTTTTTTTTATTTTCTCCTCAAAATCAGATATTGTTTGGTGTACCTATTCTAAAAAAAAACATAAAATATGTATATAAAACGTAATTATGTGCAAATAAGTTTATCTTATATAAATAGAAACTAAAATTAATTTAGAAAATACTTACTAGCATAGATTGAAAAGTCTCGTGTGTTATTTAAAGTATTTTAGTTACCGATTTTATTCATTTGATGGACTTATACACTAAGACCTAGCTTCAGTGCTAAATTTTAAGCTTCTATGTCAATTGTGAATCCAAATACTTAAATGGGGAACTTAACCCAAGAACCCCCCCAATTTCTCTCATATGAAGTATTATTATTTATTTCCATCTACACATTTTCTCACATCGAACCTCATGATCCCTAAAATCGGGGAAAATTATTTTGGTAAGAGCAACCCTGTAACTATTTCCCCCTTCGCTATCAATCTTGTACATAGGGATTAAAAGCTTTGCCCTTGCCCTCGAACCTAAGAATGGAAGGGCCGAAACTACCGTAGGATTATAAGGGTCCAAAATACGGTTCAAATTTCCAAGGTGTAGATTTTATCGACTCATAGTTTTATTGGTTGCGATTGTTTAGTTAGAAGGACTAAATCTAGCGGAATGTAATTTAGGGAGTTTTAGGGTCGATTTTGTCCTAAAAATATTTTTGGGTCTGGTGTGTTCTTACTTGGTAACAATAATGGAAACTGTTTGAAGTTTAGTATTAAACGGACATTTTAACTAAACATATTTTTTTTATTGATAGAATTAATATATTATAATATTTATTTTGCGAACATAAACGGCAAAATTGGATCTGTGTTAATTCATGCCTAAAATTTAATTAATATAGTTCATTTGGATTGATTTTTATTCAATATACACAACATAGATGCATTATTGGGGTTAGTCACTATCTGGACATACGAGACTGGACATGAGTGTGTTGAGTTGGTGAAAGTCGGAATTAGCATCACTTATTATTTCGTCATCTGGACACGCCAATATTTATATGTGTCCACTTAGTGCAACTAAAATTAAATCTTTTTATGTCTTCGTCGGATTGACGGAGGTTCGTGGTAATTTCCGGTGCGTTTGATCCAATTTTTTTTTTTTTTACTATTTATTTATATTTCTTAACTTATGTTAAATATATTTTCACACTTAATTACAACTAGTTATTACTGAATCTTCGTTTCTCTAGCGCTCGGTTTCATATGCACAATTTAAAATCTATTAACAATTTTTTTTTCAGAAATATCCCGTTCTGCTGTCCTTAATGTGCACAAATTTCTCGTCCCCCAAATACTTCTGGACATTAAAACTTTGCTCCAAAGCCACTTCATAAATAGTAAATTACAAACATCGACCTTTTCTATTTGCGAAAAACTTATCGAAACTTTGAAGTCATGGAGTTTAACTGTGACGTAGGGGTGTCTTACTTTGAGGGTGGAAAATATGTCGATAATATTACAATATAGTACAATATTAAAGATTCCCGTGCGTGGTTTCAGCTACGTTACACCCGTCCCCGTGGGAAATTCATAATTTAATATAGGCTATCTAATAGATAACGTAGTTTTCTAATGGTTATAGATTTTTTTAAATCGATCATGTATTTCCGGAGCCTATTTAATGCAAACAAACATACAATCAAATCTTTTCTCTGTTTAATATTAGTAAAGACTTAGTTTTAAATTATTTTATTTTATTATATAATAATATTATAGATTTTTTCTAGTACCTTAAAGCTAATACACACTTTTCTAGATCTCTTTTACGAGTACTCATTTCCTTTACGAGAGTGCTAGAAGAAATTTTATTAAATTACCTTTGTACTTTATCGATATTTTTTATTGCACTTTTACTATCATATATGGCTCTTAAACAATGAGTAGTAAAACTATTAAATCAAAAAAGGAAATACAATATTAACTTAAGTGTAATTTCTCGCTATTTACAGACGAGTACTGCGTACACTATGTACCTGTAAGCAAATCCGGGAAAAACAATAGACTGACTAATTTCTAAAAGGGCACAACTACAATAGACGCACCATATGAATTGTGCCTTGTGCATTATTGTTTTTTTACATAAATTGAATCAATAAATGTATGTACAAGTTGTATAAAGGTCAAAACGGAAACACAAAACAGCTAGTACTAAGCTGATCTAAAGCCTTACCCTAAAACCGTAATAAGGTAAAGATCTGGTAACCTTATTTATTGACTGATGGTCCGTGCGTGAATAACACTACACATCACTATCCATGAACATCAATACACATGAAACAAAAAACCCCACCCTAAGCTTTATTACGCAATAAAAAGGCGAAAGGGATTATTAGGCTACAATTACTTCTAAATCACAATTAGGTAAAACAAATATCTGAAAATAAAGCAAGTATCTTAATCACAATTGCATGCTGCGACCAGCGACTAGCTACCGGTGATATAAATAAAACAATTATATATTTCAGTTTAGCATCGAGTCGCTCGTCGTCAGTTTATTGCAGTGCGCAATGTTTCCGTTATCTGTAAACGGGTTTTTATTTATGTTTGTGATGATCCTAAAAAAGTTAAGGCTGGAGCACTGCTCTCTTTTGTGTCCGGTGAAGTAGCAAAAGCCTCGTGGCTAATTATATTAGTCCGTCCGAAAAAACATGTTTTGTTTACCAATTGTGACAAGATTTATAAATTAACATAAATAAAATAAGGACTGACAGACGTAGACATGTTTTTCAAATTCAAATTAGCTATGCGTATGAAACTGGCTAGTATGGTTCTTAATTTAACTGTGGTATTCTATGAGCCGTATGGTTTTTAGCATAGAATATACAAACTTATGTCTTCCCGTGGGTCGTGAGAGGCGACTAAGGTACGAGTACATACCTACATCTGATGGATGCGCAATGGTATTAATCATCTCAACGATACTCATCATCTTACTGTGATCACAATCCACCTGTCAAGCGTTGTGATTATGGCAATATCCCTCAACTACCCTGGCTTGCCAAGGTAGGTAAATAGGCGACCCATGCTGATAAAGTCAAAGTATAAGATATACTTTCTCAATGACCGTAGGTTCTCACACACTTAAATTAGTACTGATGGGTGGTCATTATAAGCGGTCACAATGGTGCCCGTTACTTTGAGTACAAAAGCGAAAGTTAACGTTGAAGTTAAGAAATAATAGCAAAGGAATAACGGGAACGGAAGTTGAGCAGGTAGAACCGTGCGCAGAAACTAGTTATACACATAGGTATTACTAGATTATGTTTGTGGTTTCACACGCGTAAATTCCGTTCCCGTAAGAACTTCATAATTAAATATAGCCAATAGCCTTCCTCGATAAATGGACAATCTAACAATTAAAGAATGTTTCAAATGGGACCAGTTATAGTTCCTGAGATTCAAGCAAACCAACTAGCTCTTCAGCTTTAGCATAGATTTAAATGTAATTTACAAAATAATATTATATTTTTAAAATAGGCTCATACAGAGTTTTATGGCAATGTTTTTCAATAGTTTTTTTTCGGTTTGCTTACGTAGGTAGCCATGAGGCTACAAACTAAGCAACCTGCGCAAGAGGCCGCCCCCCGTGGGGCTTGGACCTCGGCTCAGGGCGGCTCGCTGGCGATGAGATTGAGAGATTATAACTTTTAGTATTTTAGGGGAGTATTGTGCAACTGTTGCTCTACTTTACAGTTCGCGGGCCTCTCGGACTTCGGGTCTACGAGGGCAAACTTCTTATTAACGGAATAGGCAAGCCAAGATCGCTGAGGGATATTGCCATTGCCATAATTAGCTAGGCAGTATGATTGTAACTAGCCTTGAGCTTATAGATGCTGCTGCCCATCCATCAGCTGTATATCCTTTAGTCGCCTCTTACGACATCCATAGGAAGACATGGGGTGGTCTATTCTAAGCCGGATACCACACGGCAGACGACGGTTCCAAATAATTGTTCTGAAATGAATCAGTGCAAAACATCTTTTCATCCATATTCATTTTATGTGATGTAATTAAAAACCTCCCTCTCTCCTACTTTGCTTTGCCCAACAGGGCCCACATTGAAGTGAATTTGTAACTGAACCAACTAAAAACATTGTGCAATGCAATAAATGATTGAGTATCCATCCATCCACCTATCCATCCAAAAATCAATACTTTTACATAACCAAAACTAGTAATATATAAAAAAACTCAGCCACTCGAGCAAAGTGGTGACATCCCCTGTATTAGACAGTTAATGCAAATAGGGGTGACCTGTGCCCTGACATAACGACGTTTGGACATGGGACGTGGGATAGGGGGTGGAGGGTTGTAATCCAATTCTTACGTAGTTTTGATTTTTGGAGCACTTACTTGATGTTTGGCTGGCGGCACAAAGGGAAGAAAAGTATTTGATAGTTTACATAAATAATAACGTATTGCTTATATATATGATTGTCAGCGCATTTGTTAAGATAAATCAATGACAAACGGCGGCTGTCGCGCCACTTAATGATGTCAATTACCTAGATTTTAAATTTAATATTATAGCTATATTAAGCTGAAGAGTGTATTTGTTTGAACTAAACAAACATAATTTACTATTAGAAAAATTTACTATTTAGTTTTATATATTAGTATAGATTATCATTGTATTTGACTTATAATAAGTACGATCGATTCGTCTACATTATCAATTATCAATAAACGTTTTCATTTCATTAGAACGGTTTACTTGATTGTTTCTAAAAGTCAATACTTTTACAATTGTCTGGGCCGAAAACCACCGTGAGCCGAGGTCCAAGTTCTGCAGGTGGATCCCTATTGCGCAGGTTGCTTGGTTTGTTGTTTTTAAAAATTAACAGCATTTTAATATTGCAAAAGAGAGTCATGAGGGCTATTTACAAACTCGGTCCCCGAAACAGCTTGAGAGAAAAATTTAAAGAGATAAACATTCTAACCGTTGCATCACAGTATATTTATCAGAATGTGTTTAATGTACATAAAAATATTGACTCATTTTGAAAAAAAGCGACACACATAGTATATGTACTAGATATAAGCATAATCTTGTGGTCCATGCTAGCTGTCTCCGCAAAATAAATAGCTCGTTTATAGGGCAATGTATACATACGGTTTTATAACAAACTTCCCAAAAATATAAGAGAATTGTCTATAAATAAGTTTAAAGCAACTATTAAAGCCAAAATTGTGCAGCAGGGCTTTTTATTACATTTCTAATTACTTACATTTCTAAATAAAGTTCCTATTTTGTAATTAGTTAAATAAAATATTGTAAAATATTTTATTATTTAATAAAGAGGGTTTTACTGAGTTTTTTGGCAGTGTTTCTCAGTAGTCGCCACGTCACACACTGCACGATAGGAAAAATAATATCAAAATGATCAAAAAAGATCAAAATGACGGACCAGGCTATTTAAGAATAATAAACTTTGCTTAATTTAGGAATTACTTGAGGCACTATTTCCGTACCTTTGAAAGCAAGTTAAGCTATTGGTCCAAATTGTCATAATTTCATGAATGCCAGTTGTATACATAACGGGTAGCAGCGTTTATTTGAGTACAAGAAACATTACATTGCGGTCACCAACCCGGTGGCCTAGCGTGGTGACACATCGTTTATGGTTAGAAATTTTCGTTAACACTTAAATATTAGGTAGTCATCGTGTCGTGAGAAAGATTGTATTTTGAACAATACAACTTTCACTACCTAAAGTAGGTATGGTATACCTACATAGGTATAATTACGCATGGATTGCTACCTAGCCTTCAGGCTACTATATAATACTTATTAACTCTTATTGTACTTTATATTACTTATTAACTCAGCCCGTAAATGTTAAGGGGCTGATAAAAAGTAAGTTCAACAAAGTGCACATGAGCCTCTGATTAACAAACCATGACTTTGTTTGCTTGCATGCGCTAATAGCAGGGACAGGACCGATTTAAAAAGAAATCTTCTAGTGTTATATAACCCATTTATCGATTAAGGGTACAGGTTATATTTAATTATGAAGTTCCCAGGGAAAAGGGAGTTACGCGGATGAAACCGCCGAAAGCTAGTACAATAATAAGTACTAGTAGGTATATAATGAACCTAGTTAAAAGATACAAACAACTAAGGGTGGAAGGGATTTCATTAGTTGTTTCAGCTGCTTATATAAGCCCTTTGGATTAAGTGCGATACGGTCTGTGTAACAAGGTGCTTACAATTGGTTTAGGCATTTTCTTAGACAGACCATTTAATGCCTTCAAGTATTGTATATATATAGAAGCTATATACTTAGTATTTTTTCCTTTTGATTAATGATTTTATTTACATAAGTACTGTTATATTCTAAATCTACTACAATTATAAATTAACTAAAATAAATAAACTAAAGTAGACTTATAAAATACACTAATCGAAGTATGTAATAAACTGTACAATACTTATTATATAAAACTACAAAATATTAAAAAAACGGAAAATTTAAAAATCGTTTTATACAGGGTTAAACATTAAAAACCTTTCACGGGGTGGAAGTGCTGATGATTATAAGCAACTTTTACTATGGGACCGACACTGAATTCGCAAAAAAAAATCAGCTGTTCGAGCTAAGTGAACGGAAATGTATGGAACAGCTGTTTTTAGGGTTCCGTAGCCAAATGGCAAAAAACGGAACCCTTATAGATTCGTCATGTCTGTCTGTCTGTCTGTCTGTCTGTCTGTCTGTCTGTCTGTCCGTCCGTATGTCACAGCCACTTTTTTCCGAAACTATAAGAACTATAATGTTGAAACTTGGCAAGTAGATGTATTTTGTGAACCGCATTAAGATTTTCACACAAAAATAGAAAAAAAAAAATTTTGGGGTTCCCCATACATAGAACAGAAACTCAAAAAAATTTTTTTCATCGAACCCCTATATGTGTGGTATCTATGAATAGGTCTTCAAAAATGATGTTGAGGTTTCTAATGTAATTTTTTTCTAAACTGAATAGTTTGCGCGAAAGACACTTCCAAAGTGGTAAAATGTGTGTCCCCCCCCTGTAACTTCTAAAATAAGAGAATGATAAATCTAAAAAAAATATATGATGTACATTACCATGTAAACTTCCACCGAAAATTGGTTTGAACGAGATCTTGTAAGTAGTTTTTTTTTAATACGTCAAAAATCGTAAACCGCAATTTAGCTTTCATTCAATCAACTCGAATATAAAAATATAAAATAACATTTCATTTCATAAACATACGCTTTTTTATTTATTCTTGATATCAAAAATAGGTACGCACTTGTAACTGAAACGGAACCCTTCGTGCGCGAGTCCGACTCGCACTTGGCCGGTTTTTTCTTTATTTATCTCCTGTCCTCTCCATAGCGGGGCGGTATGCTAGTCATAGGTAGGCCACGAGGAGAGGATCCCTATCCACTAAAATCCCTCGGGTACTCCGCTGTCCGCCTTTGGTGATGGGCCCAGGCTTTCTGGGAATATACTGAACCTAGCTAAACAATACTGATATATTTTTTTCTTAAAGAAGCCATTATTATTAATAATTCTCCGAACAATTTATTTTAAGATAAATTCGAAAGGATAGTACTTTGTTACTTTAAGTAAAATAAATGCCTGAAGCACAAGGAATTTCAACCCTTGAACAACAACCCCGAAACACTTAAAGAATTAACTGAAATTTCTTAGCAAAGCAAATACACACACGGAAAGATTAAAACATTGGGTTTTCGGTAGGGTAGCCATTTTAACGAGTTTCACTCGCTTTTTATTATATTAACACGTCACTTAACTTTACTTAGAAGACATGTGTAAGCATTTGGCTCGTAGCGGTACAGCTCGCTTTAAATATCGGAGGTCGTGGATTCGATCCCCATGCCGGAAAGGAAATCTTTGTGTAAATTCTAAGATTTCTTTCCGGGTCTGGTAGGTTAAGGGACTACCCTCCGTGCCTCGGAAAGCACTTTAAGTCGTTGGTCCCGATTGTTATAACATCATATAAAATAATTGTATATCAAGGAACGGGCAACAGCGTTTACTTGTTTGGTACAATATAATACTGCGGTCACCAACCCGCCTGCCAAGCCACTATGACAAATACCCTCCCTCGGGAGGAGGCCTACGTTCATCAGTGGACATCATACGGGCTGATGATGTTAATGTGTAAGAATGTCCCCTGGCCCTAGGTCCCAGTTTGTAGTTTATAAACCATTTATTACGACTGTAGTTCTGCTCACCATACTGCCTGATGAAGTAGCAAAAGCCTCGTGGCAAACTACATAAATGTACGTCCGAAAAAAAAGGGAAAATAAGATGTGAATATATAAGAGACGTCTAATAGGGAAAAATGGAAAAGGGTGACATATTGCGCCGCTCCAAATAATAGGAACAGGACAGGAAGATGATGACATAACTTTTCTTGGTAATAAACAACCGCATTCAGCGGTGCCACATACAGATACATAAACATACGCACAGAGCCGTCAAACGTATTAAATCTCTTTTTGCGACAGGGGTTAAAACCTATCACAAATAATTTAGTAAAACCTAGCTCATGAATCACTATATATTTTACAATATAATACTGCCGTCACCGACCATGGAAGCTGCTAGTGACAATTCCCTTAGTTGTAACATATGTCAACAGTGGACTTTATATGGGCTGAAGATCTGTGAAAAGAGTCTGTGATGCAGTGCTACATGCAGGAACTATTGGTCCTATTTGAAAAATTCTTTCAGTGTTAGATAGTCCATTTATCAAGGAAGTCTATAGGCTATACTTAATTGTAAAGTTTTAATTACGTGGCTGAAACCGCGCGCGGATGCTATTTAAAATATGTTATGGATTATAATTTGAAGTCTTCCTTATGAGATATCGTTTGACTACCCTGCCTTTTCCTTGTTTAAGCTCTAAAATTATCTGAAAACACCGCTTTTCACGCTTTTTATCCCGGTTCAAAAACTCCAAAGCTGGCGACCCTAATTTGAAGTAGCTAAGCAACCTTTTGATCTGATTATTAATAATATCAAAAGCGAAAACTTTGAGAATGAGCGATCAAAGAAAATTTTGAGGGATTCTCTTTTAAATAAATTACATCGTTATGATTATAAGATTAAATAGAATATTTTTATTACTTAGCCGCAAAATAAATTGGAGGAAGGTTTGAAATTACTTACACTATATTTCCTGCGTGATTGAATCAGAAATGAAGAGTTTTGCAGGAGAACGAAGGTCACTGACAAAGCTCAACCATTTAGCGAGCTGATGGCAATGGGCAGGACATATAGCTCGAAGAAAAATAGTCTACGGGAATATTTCCCTTTGTGTAACATAGTACTGCGGTTACTAGCCTGCCTGCCAAGCGTGGTGGTGGCAAATGGCAAAAACTATCCCTCAGGAGGGATATTCCATATTCACCAGTAGACATTTTAGGGGTTAATTATGGGTGTCCCCAGACCAGCCTGAGCCGCTGTTGATCCTGGCTTACAGGATTTAGAGTAAAAGGTATTCGGTACCAAAAAAAAATGTTTTCGTGTAATGTTCACCACAAAACATCATATTTTTAAATATACATACATGATAATTCAAACATTTAAATTAGCTGTGCAGTTCTAGAATATATTTTACGCAAATAAATTTATTTATCTGCTGTTGTTATAACATGTACCTATCTAAAAATAAATACTATTTATGTATTATATAAAAATTAAAACATTTCACATAAGAAATAACTACCAAGTGCTATGTTCTTTAGCAACTATACATCCTAAAGAGTATTTGTATTTATACGGTTCACTTAGTAACTTCAATAGAAATAAAATTAAACATCTAAAGGGTCTCAAATAATTAAGGCCTATTGAAACGCTCTATTTTAAATTGATATTTTATGTAAATAGGCGTCGGTAAATGCGAAGAATACAAACAGTACATAATGAAATTAAACATCTTACAGGATTAGGCTTTTTTTTTAAACAATTTTAATGAAACATTTTTTTTTTCTAGGGGACATGTACAGTTAGCTAGGAATGGTATATGTCCCCTAGGAAACGTCTCCTGTTTTGTAAGGCTACGGCTTTGATGCTTTACCAAGCAAGAGGGCTAGCAGAACTCCTGCTTAAATAAATAATTTCAAATAGAATACCCAAAAGAAAAGTAAACAAAAAACTTTTTATTTTCATTCCACACACGTCATTCCTATAATGGGCATACCCTTATAGAAATGGCGTGTGTGGAATGAAAATAAAAAGTTTTTTTTTTACTTTAACTGGAGAATTTTGCAGTCTACTAGTATTCTTGTTTACCCCTCGTGCTTAACTAAAATGCTTGTGTTACGAGTGGGTTCACATCGGTAGTGCAATGGTTGGGGTTCGAACCGGCGACCTCAAGATCACAAGTCGGACGCCATAGCCACTGGGCTACGGCCGCTTAATTTTATTATAATTTAATATAAAGTAATTATTTTTTTAGTTTGTGTTGTCTGAGTACCTTCCCGCGCGCGGTTTCACCTGCGTAGCTCCCGTGCCCGTAATAACTTAATAATAAAATAAAGCCTTTCTCAATAAATGAGCAATATAACACTGAAATAATTTAATAATAATAATCAGACCAATGGTTCCTGAGATTGGCGCGTTCAAACAAAATTTTCTGCTTTATATATTAGTACAGATAAAACATGCTTTTTATATTTTTCTGTGTTATTTTTTTATTTTAAATATTATTCATATTTCTGTACATTACACCAATGTATTAAGTAAAATTGCTACCAGTAATGATAGTGGTAAGAAGAATAAATAACGGGGTAGCCTTTTCTATCCGGAAACTACATTCCACTGAACCTTTGCAAATTTAAGTTGATTTACTAACACACACAAAATCGCTGTCACTTCTAAAAAGACACCAAACATTTTTTTTTAAGTCTCCTGCACAAGGGACCTAAATCCCTTAATCGCGGGGGACTTTACGAACACATGATTCACGGACATAAAGTACACCCAGACTCAGAACAACTATTCGTGGTTCACACAAATAATTGTCCCGGGTGGGAATTTAACCCAGAACATCTGTGGTCTCAGAGGCCACTTCCGTAACCACTAAGCCACCGGTGCCGGTTATCCCATTTACCCAATTTTTATTTATGACATCATTTTTAGATTCAATTTATTACCAGCGGCCCATCCCACCCTCGATGCAAAAACGTATTTAAATTTAATCAAACCAGTACGAAAATATTTAATACACAAATTTAATATTTTCTGGGACCAGGTTAGCTGTTAAAAATGCAATTTATAAAAAGTACCCAATTTTACCATCATTTCTCAGGCTAAGCACGCACTATGATTAAACGCAAGCGGTTTAAAAAGGTTGTCAGCTAACCTCCGTGGCGTAGCGGTATTGGACTCGCTTTAAATCTCGGAGTTCATGGATTCGATTCCCATGCCGGACAAGAAAATCGTTGTGTAGATTCTAAGAATTATTTTTGGGTGTGGTTGGCTGAGGGACTACCGGAGTGTAGTGCTTCAGAAAAGAAGACGTTAAGCCGTTAGTCCCGATTGCTATGAGAATCGTATACCAAGGAACGAGTAGCAGCGTTTTCTTGTGTGTAACAACATAGTACAGCGGTCACCAACCCGCTTGCCAAGCGGGTTGGTACTATGGCAAAAACCTCCTTTGGGAGGAGGCCCTTGATGAGCAGTGGACGTTATACGGGCTGATGATGATGATGATGATGATGATGATTAAGAATAGCAGAAAAAGCAGAACCGCATACCAACACGCACTGCGGTTAGCGTTTTGTTGAATTTTATTTTAGTTCCACCATGGATTACTGGCGAGTAGCATATGTTTTGGCTTTGATTTTAAAATAAAGAACGTATACAAAACTGAGAGCAGTTAATCGCAGTGCGGGTGCCACCGTACAGTTACTATGGGACACAAAAAAAGGCGCGTACACAAACCGCGATTCAAACGTAATAAGTTACGTTTTTAAAATCAGTCACTGACAAAACGCCGCTAATGCGTGCGCTTGTATACAAAGCTAATTGTAATTTATTTTTGCGGTTTTGACTTTATATTAGACGCTTGCGTTTAATCGTAGTGCGTGCTGAGCTTAAGGGCGTGGATTCAGTACAATATAATTATTATGTATTTAGGCTATCTATGTTAAAGGTTAAATGTTAATATTTTCAAAAGCTATAATATTTGTGTATGAGGAAATAAAAATACCCTTTTATATGATCAGCAAGTTTTTTTTTAAGACAACTGACGCACTACACGTACGCAATGTAGGTTCATCCGGACTCTAAACAACTATTCGTGGTTCACACAAATAATAGTCCCGTGTGGGAATCGAACCCAGAACAGCATGCAGGTCTCAGAAGCCACTGCCTTACCTAGTAAGGCTAATGTGATGGTAAATGGTTACTTTTGTGTTCTTTTGTGTGAGTAAGTGATACTAGATACAAAAGCGGTCGTAGGTCAATGGCCAGGGCGTCGGACTTGCGATCACGTGATCGCCGGTTCGATCCCTACTCATGGGTGGAGTTCGAACCGGCGATCACATGACCACCCTTCTTTCAATTCTTGCTAAGCTTCAATTCTTGTGTTACGAGTAAAGCTCAAACTCAAACCCACTCGTAACACAAACATTTCAGCTTAGCACAAGGAGTTAACAAGAATTCTATGTAGTAGTGTGCAAAAAACTGTGCTAGTAATCTCATGAGAGCTTGTAAAAAAAGCTAATGTAGAGAGACAGTTACACAAGAATCGCCTAAAAATTAAAAAGTCAGCATTCCGTCGACGCGAGCGCTTAGTTGCTTGGTAATAATTTCTTAAACCTTTGTTACAGGTGAAACAATAAAAGCATCATGTCTAACACTAACGACTGGAAGTCTAAAAATACACTTGCATTCTAAGCCTTCAAAAGCAACGAAAACCACCTGCCATAAGGCTAATAGATGCCCGCGTCTTCGTCCGAGTGGAATAGCAACTTTAAGTAGCAGTTTTAATTATTAGGCTTAAAAATTACGATACTTCCAGACAATCTTCATCGCCCCTTTCAACCCCCTACAACCCTTTTTTCGCTATAAATAGTTGCCTATATCCTTTCTCAGGTTCCTAACTATTTGTGTACCAAATTTATCGGTTTAGTAGTGTTGGCATGAAAGGCCGATAGGCAGGCAGACAGATAGACTGACAGACAGTGCTACTTTCGCATATATAATATTAGTAAGGATATATTATTGTCTTGAAACGCCGTCACCACACGGGATAGCTCTTTTCTACCCCATAGGCACATATCGGACACATTTAAACAATGAAAACGGGACGGTTGTCCGTCCCGTGTCAGTCACATTCGACAGAAAAGACTTGCAGTTGAAACTGGAACACTAAAGCATTCAATAAAAAGTTCGCCATTTTGAAACTAAAAAGCCGGCCAAGTGCGAGTCTGACTAGCGCACTGATCTATACAATATTAGACTGTATATTATTTTAGGTTTTTAAACAAAGATTACAGCGAACAAATACAGCAAACCATTACAAGGGTCTACATGTTGCCTTATTAATTACGAGCAAAAAACATCAAAAAATTACACTGGTTATATAGGAGCCTCCCTCAAGTATTTGTTTTATTTTAATCTAATCATTATTTGTAAAATGAATAAACAACTTAATAATATTCTGTGAATGTTTTAAACATATGTTGCTCTTATTAATTTTGTGATAAGTATATTTCTGCTAATGTATCCTTCGTTTGTTTTATTGTTACATGTTATTCCATGTGTACATAAACTATTTCATAAATTAATATATAGCTGAATTGTCGACTTCATCCCCGTAGAAAAATTCTTCATTAACGCGTTCAAGCAAACAAACAAACTGTGGGCGACTCTCTGAGGTTCGACCTTTTTTTATATAAACTCTATACTTTTTAAATAACTATTATTTTTATAAGTATTTTCTCTTTTTGTACGTCAACATTTTTACTGTCGTTACTATCCACACAAGTATGTCTGTGGTCGTACGTGTTACAATAAAATTCACTAATTGTTACTCTTACGTATTTTTATTTATCTCACAAACTCTTAAGCTTTATCTATACTAATATAATAAAGAAAAAATATTTGATCTGTTGTTGGTTTGCTTGTTGGAATTGAATAGGCTCCGAAATAACTTGACGGATTTTAAAAATTCTTTCACCGTTATGAAGATACATTACCTCCGGTGAACAAAGGCTATATTTAAGTATGAAGTTGCCACGGGAGTGGGAAAAATGTAGATGAAACTGCGCGCGGGAAGCTAGCATATAAGTATAGATAAAAAAGCTCAAAGTTGAAACAGAACCTTACATATTATACGTTACTTTGAAAATATCCACTATTTCTACTACGTTCCTTAATTTAGGAGCAGCCGTTCTCTGTTGGAAACCTAATTTTCATACATCAGGGAGACCGTCGTAGTTTTTCCTTTTTTACCGGCTCTGAAGACATAGAAAAGGTAGGTTCATACAAAACAGCGTATGCAGTAAGTTCGGCGGTCGGCAACCTTTTGGCAGGCAAGAGCCACAAAGTAGTAAAATAAACTAAAGGCGGGCACTTGTTTAAGCGGCAGTAGCCTAAGGGCGTCGGACTTATGATCTTGTGGTCGCCGGCTCGATCCCATAGTACAATGGGTAGGGATGGACCCGGAGACATGATCGCAAACCGAAGCACTAACCATTGGGCTACAGCCACTTAACATTTAGATACTTTGCTTTGTATTTAGATATATCTCTAGTCTATGAGGGAGGCCTATGTCCAGCAGTGGACGTACTACGGCTGAAATGATGATGATGATATCTCTAGTACTATTAAATTTAGTGCAGTGACCATAGAAATGAACCCCGGTAGCATACAGAGCATTGGGCTACACAGTACAGAACAAGCACACTACAAACTCTTTGATAGCTTTTAAGCCACTGTGGTTTCGACGCAACTGATTGAGGGTTAGGCACACGAGCGTTTTTATTTTTAAACGAGCTGTGCCTGCGAATTCGTCCGTTTGGGATTCAACAAAAAAGTTATTTAAGTTGCTCATTATTATATCAGCTTTCGGCCAGTGAAAGACCCGTCAATATCAGTCTAGCCGTTCCAGATATTAGCCGTGAGAAAAATAGTAAATAATATTATTTTGTTATATGTACCTACCGTATATTATACATGTAGT
Organism: Nycteola revayana; assembly: GCA_947037095.2. Lineage (NCBI taxonomy): Eukaryota > Metazoa > Arthropoda > Insecta > Lepidoptera > Nolidae > Nycteola > Nycteola revayana. The sequence continues at coordinate 10,884,603 of OX344841.2, read as the reverse complement.
AAAACTGGATATTTTAATATTACAAACTGACACTCCAGTTTTAGTATACAATTAATTACATTAAAAAAAAATTGTACAGCACTGCATCATAGACATACACGCAATATATAATCACACGAAAAGCAATCACAATAATAAATAACATATTATTATTATGTTTGATGGATTAACCATAAAAATAATCGTTATATTTTTTTCATTCTATTTCTTACTTAAGATAACTTTGTATACATAAATAATCATAAGTATAGAGGTATTTATCAAAAAAGACAAAAGTTACGTTGCTGTTATATGCAGTTTACATTGTATTAAATTGTGTAGTGACCACAGGAATCAAATAGTAAGTCGGGTAACACAGAGCACTCAGCTTACACAGTACAGTACGACGACACTAAAAAATCTCTGATAGCTTTTAAGCCACAGTGGTTTCGATGCAACTGATTGAGAGTTTGTGCAGACGAGCGGTTTTATTTCTATAAAAAAACATACTATTTTATATAGAAAAATATGGATAATCTGCGCTTATATATAAAGCAGAACAGTAAACCCGCTAATCTCATCGTCTCTGGAACTAGTCTTAAGATTTGAAAACTTCTTTCGGTGTAAGATAACCCATTTATCAAGGAAGGCTCTAGGCTATATTTTAATATAAATTTCCCACGAGAACTGGAGTAAAGTGGGTGAAACCGCGGGCAGGAAGCAGGAAACATCTCGGCAACACATTATATAACACTATTAATGTTGCCATCATAGAATAGAATACTCTTTTCCATGGGTGTCGTATGGTGATACTCACCATCTTACCGCGATCACCAATTCGTCTGCTAAGCGTGGTGTTCATGGCAGTACCGGTCAACAACCCTGGCTTGCCAAGGTCTGTTAAGAAGAGGGTCATGTTCAGCAGTGAACGTTAACGGGTTTATAAAGTAAAATGTTTAACTAGATTTTGGGTAGCGTTCCAACCGCTACGTTTTGACCACCCGTATGCAACCTCAATGCACCTGAGCCAGCATACAAAGTGTTTTTTTGTTTGCAGTCCATATCTCTGCTATGCCGTCCATCGTGCACCGTGCATTCAATAATATTGAGATTAGAAAAAAAAAATCTGTTTTTATGGATCCACAACCTCAAAGCGAGTCGATTTGTAATATTGACAGGTACCAGACTAACTGAGCTAAGCAACATCGTTCAACTACACTATTTAATTATGCACACGTAGTCACACAGTGATCGAAATTCGACCATAAAATTATATCAGCATTTTACACTCCTTCTCATCCTACTAATATTAAAATGCGAAATTTTGTATTTGTGGATGTATGTGTGTTTGTTACGCTTTCACGTAAAAACTACTGAATGGCTGAAACTTGGCATAGAGATAGTTAATAAGCTCGATTAACATATAGGCTGCAAAAAATCACGCTCTGATCCACTGGAGCAGAGTGACGCAGGGCGCAGCTATTATATAACATAATAATATGGTTTTATTATTCCATTTAATAAATCTAGAGCCCTGCTCACCTTTATGCCTGGTGAAGTAGCAAATGCCTCGTGGCCGATTATATAAATTTCCGTCCGAAAAAGAAAAGTTTTATTTATAACATTAGCTGTCCCGCTTTTTGCCAATACTAGTAATCTTATTAACCCATCGTGCTAAGCTAAAATGTTATTGTTACGAGTGGTCGGTAGTGCAATGGGTGAGGACTGAACCAGCGACCACATGTTCACAAGTCCGACACTCTAGCCTAATTCTTTATCCAAAGTCAAACTACTTTATTAGTTATGCTCTATGTTTCATATAAAGCGTCGACATTCATTATCAATCTATCAATTTCGAAAGAAGGCTGTTACTTGATAACCTAACTGTGTAATTATGAAAAGATTATTTGAATTCAATCCCAAAGTTTATGAATTTTAGTCATAAATATTATTTTTTATCTGAAAACGTTACAATAAAAAATAGTGTCATAAGCCAACCACCTTTTCAGAATATATTCCTTATCGACATAGTTTTAGAGTTTATTTTTATACGGTCCTTTTCAAGTAGGTTATTCATCAGTCTTGTTTTATATTGGTTACTTTAACCATATTACTCGTTGATCCCATCCATCAACGAACCATAATGGCCCGGTCATTTGGTAAATTCTAGATTATTTAAATAATCACTCGACTACCGTCCTGTTGAAAACTAAAAGTTAAGGTGTTTGTTCACGACCAACAAACCTCATTCATCATTTTATACCTCATTTGTACATATTGTCATATACTTTTAAAAAGCTTATCATAATTTAAATAAATGTCAGTGTATAGAAAAATCTCGTATCATTTAGAGTGTTCATTCAATTTTTTTACATCAATGTTCCGACAACTTTAAACGAAACGTCTAACAACAAGACTTTTCTAAAAACCATATCTTATTTTAAAAAAAAACTCATCTATACTAATATTATAATAAGGAAAGATTTGTATTTTTGTATGTTTTTGTGTATGTTTGTAATGAATAAATTAAAAACTACATTGCCGATTTCAAAAATTCTTTCACCATTAGAAAGCTACATTTACCCTAAGTGGGATAGGCTATATTTAATTATGAAATTCCCACGGGAGCGGGAAACTAGTATACTTATAAAGCAGAGTTTGTTTGCTTAAACGCTCTAATATCAGGAAAATGGTGTAATAAGCCTGTATAACAAGTTATCTACAACCTCCGTAGCGTAGCGGTATTTGGCTCGCTTTAAGTCTCGGAGGTTCGATCCCCACACCGGACTAGAAATCTTTGTGTAAATTCTTAGATTTCTTTCCGGGTTTGGTTGGTTGAGGGATTACCCTCCGTGCCTTGGAAAGCACGTTAGGCCGTTGGTCCCGATTGTTATAATGTCATCTTTAACAAGCGTGTACCAGGGAACGGGCAGCAGCGTTTCCTTGTGTACTACAACATAATACTGCGGTCACCAACCCGCCTGCCAAGCGTGGTGACTATGGCAAAAACCCCTCCCTCGGGAGGAGGCATGGGCAGCCCGTACAACGTCCACTGCTGAACATGGGTTCAGCAGTGGATGTCTTACGGGCTGATGATGATGAACAACTTATCTTTAAGTCATTTATAATTCAGAACGTCATCTGATCACCTTAAAGTTTACCTTTTGATAGTTTGCTTGAACGCGCTAACCTTAAGAACTGCTGGTCCTATTTGAAAAAATATTTCAGAGTTAGACAGCTTGTTCATCGAGGAAGGCTACGGGTTATATTTTATTATAAAGTTCCTTCATGAACGGGAGTTACGCGGGTGAAACCGCGCGCGGGATTTTAATACAAAATAAGTATTTATCAAGTTTAAAAGGACGGTAAAAGCAATTTAGAAGCAGCTTACGTAAATATACGTAGAAAGTCTGGTACAAAATTAAATCATATTTTCATGGTATGATGCTGAAAATTATCTGCAAAATGTTATGAGTAACATTCTGAATTATGTATGTAAATTCTCAGTTCTCAGAAGGCCGGTTTTATTACATCAGTAAACTATGTGAACAGTCACGTTATGATTAACTAATTCCATTATATACTAGTGATAAGACCGAGTGTATTTACCTATTTTTAAACCGACATATTTAGTTATTAGCTACGAGGCATTTACTTCAACTTGCATATGGTTTAAAAACTACAAACTAAGCTAAATAACAGACGTTGCAATTTGGATGCGGTTTTAATTTCTTCTTATAAAAATAACAATTGGTTAATTGCAAAAAATACTACAGGACAGACGGACGGACTTTGCAGTCTGTAGATTTGTATGATTTGCTATTGCCTACCTACTAATGTTACTTAGTCGGATATCTTATAGAGTAAGAATTATTTGTTGGTTATAGGTTTTTATTATTTATTATTTTATCTTCTTACATTGTAATTCTGACAAGTACAAGTGTATGTAAATACCTAAGTGCTGAATAAAATTCATTATTTCATTGTTACCCAGAAAACCGCCAAACTTAAGTGGGACTGGGCTGGACATGTCTGCCGCATGTCAGATTACAATTGGGCTAAAAGAACCAACGATTGGGTCCCAATGAACGACGACGACATCGCGGCAGGCCGAGACGAAGATGGCGGGACGAGCTTGACTCCTACCGTAGGGACTGGACGGCACTTGCAAAAGATAGAGTTGTGTGGAAAAGGGAGAGGGAGGCCTTTGTCCTGCAGTGGGACAATACAGGCTAGTTAGATTAGATTAAGCTCCTGCGCAAGAATCCTCTGTGCGACTTGGTCCTCGGCTCAGGGCTGTCGCTATCGAGGGGATTGGGGAATAATGACTTAGTTTTTTAGCAGGATTTTGAGCTCTCTCCGCGCTAAGCTATAATGCTGGTGTTACGAGTGGGTTCACGTCGATAGTGAAATGGGTGAGGATGCAACCGGCAACCACAAGATCAAAGTCCGCCATTGGGCTACAGCAGCTTAAAACAAATACATACGCCGTTTTAAAAAAATATCCTGCTAAAATAAATATACGCTCCAAAACAACTAAAGTGCTTTGAAATACACTTTTGTTATAAATTCGAACGTATTTTGAAATAAAACATGAAACTTTGTTGTGAATAAATATAATAAAATGTATATTGGGTTTTTTTCATTGACATCCTGGCAGCGAGCAAATTCGAAAAAGTATTAATTGAAATTGTTAATACTGCGCTACTCTAAGGCCTCTCGACAATCTCCGTAGCGTAGCGGTAAATGGCTCGATTTAAATTTCGTGGGTTCGATCCCCATACCGGACAAGAAATCTTATTGTAAATTCTAAGATTTCTCTCCGGGTCTGGTTGGTTGAGGGACTATCCTCCGTGCCTCGGAAAGCACGTTAAGCCGTTGGTCCCGATTGTTATAACATCATCTTTAGGTAATAATCGTATATCAAGAAACGGGCAGCAGCGTTTCCTTGTGTGTTACAACATAATACTGCGGTCAACAACCCGCCTGCAAAGCGTGGTGTCTATCGCAATACCCTTCCTCAGGAGGAGGCCCATGTTCAGCAGTGGACGTTATACGGGCTGAGCCCGCAGTGAACAAAAACATACGGCGTTTTATGAGTGCGAGTGAGATGCGAGACGCCACGCCGGCCGCACGCGTCGCGCTAGGCCTGCGTCTCCGTAAACGAGGCCTAAGCCTTCTGACGTAAATTTAAACACATCGTAGATGTTCGATTGGACATTCTGTACTTTTGTATATGTTTGTATATTTCGCCTTCTTCTTTTATCATTAATTGTTCGCGTTCCCGTTCCCTGATACACGCTTTTTATAGATGATGTTATAACAATCCGGACCAACGGCTTAACGTGCTTTTCGAGGCACGGAGGGTAGTCCCTCAACCTACCAGACTCCGACAGAAATCTTTGAATTTACACAAAGATTTCTTGTCCGGTGTGGGGATCGAACCCACGACCTCCGAGACTTAAAGCGAGCCAAATACCGCTACGATACGGAAGTTGTCATCATAATTATACCAGACTATAATTAAGGTATCTCTGTACCAAATTTCCGTACACATTTACATTCGGACGTAATTGATTCACAAAAATCTATTGATCTGAAGGTCACAATACAATATTATATTTGTATGTGTTACTTTTATATTATATTCAGATCCGGCTTAAAATTAATTTGAATAAAAAAGGACAATTTTTTAAATAACCTGTTAAAAATACATCACTATTACATGAAATAAGAATATTCTTATATAAAGAAGAATATCAAAAAAAATATATGAAATATTCAAGTTACCTCTATGCGTAGCAGCGCGTGCGTTCCCGACGACTGCCAGCGCGAGAATGAACAAAACTGCTTTCAACGCCATCTCGTGTCAATCCGCGCACTTATCACAACATTACCACTAAACACTATTTAACACTAAATCTTGTCACTTCACTTAAAAATTTCCTTATCAATACATCTTAAGTCGGTTTTGTTCGGATTTTAACCTGAAACAAAAATAAAAAATATTAATATTAATTTTTTTTGACTTAGCACTTATCCTCAATGGTAATTACACTGCACAGGACATATTATAGTGTACAAGTATCTGAAAACACAGGTGCATTGTCTGTTCGGAGACAGTGAGACATATGGAATAGGACAGCTTCAGCTTCAGAAAGCTCTTTAGGCTTTTTGAAGCACGGATAAAGATCACCATCTTCCTGAGACAGGTGTTTTGTTTTTTCTATTAAAAAATAATGGTCTATTACAAATTTTACCCGTTCCGGGACTCGAACTCGGTTACAAGAAACGGTTACCCACATTATTGCTCAAACAACGGAGCAAATATTTACTAATATAATTACAACAGGAATGGTTGGCCTTAAATAATAAAATAAATATTGACATCCCAAAGGAATGTTTAATTAAAAATTAATAACAATAAACCAAATTTATCGTTTATTTATTTAGTATTACTCAGCTTCGTTCGAATAATTGATTATTTGAAATATGTTGGATACGAATGATTTAAATATATGCATTTCAAATATTTTACGTTTAAAAATAAATTTTAACATGATGTTATTTATTATTGTTTTATTCAACTAGTCTTTCTGCATGGTTACGTGCAAATTATAGTACCTACTCGTAGTTTTACTTATAGTAATATTATAAAGCTAATGAGTTTATTTGTTTGCTTGAATGCGCTAATCTCAAGAGCTATTAGTCGGACAAAAAATCTTTCACCATTAGAAAGCTACATTATTCAGAAGTATCATCATCATCATCATCTTTATCATCAGCCCGTATAACGTCCACTGCTGAACATGGACCTCCTCCCGAGGGAGGGTATTTGCCGTAGTCACCACGCTTGGCAGGCGGGTTGGTGACCGCAGTATTATGTTGTACCAAACAAGGAAACGCTGCTGCCCGTTCCTTGATATACGATTGTCATAGATGATGTTATAACAATCGGGACCAACGGCTTAACGTGCTTTCCGAGGCACGGAGGATAGTCCCTCAACCAACCAGACCCGGAAAGAAATCATAGAAATTGCACAAAGATTTCATGTCCGGTGTGGGGATCGAACCCACGACCTCCGAGATTCAAGGCGAGCCAAATACCGCTACGCTACGGAGGTTGTTGTGAGGAGAAGTATCATATAAGAACAAGAGTTACTGCGAATGAAATCGCGCGAGGGAAGCAAGCAAGCAATGTTTATGAAAAATTATATTCTTAATCCTTTATCTTAACTCCCCTTTTCATTTGTGAATACCGTATAAAAATTCAAAATAGTCAAAAGTAAGAGACGCTGAAGTCAGCGCCCATTTATGGTGCATATCATAGGAATGTTGCGATATGGTGCAATATGGATCATGACTTAAAAATTCGTAAGGAAAAAAAATACGAGTACAATATTCTTGGTAATCTAACTGATGGACCATATAATATTTTAGTCGTAATTAATATTGGTACTGGTATTGGTGTGTTTTTTTTTAATTTATGTTTCACAAAACCGATGTGCAATAACTTACTACACTACGTATATGTCATAGTATTTTTTTGTATGTGCCGTAAATACATTAAGTTTCTTTCTTTCTTCGTTACATGCTATATCAGATGCCATGAGGCGGTGCCCTTATCGTGATAAAACTTAAATTCAGCTCTTTGTACACGCAAATATTTTCCAACTATTTAAATTCCTCTAAACCGACAAGACGTACAGTTGACCAGCGTTTAATGTTAGCAAGCCACTGGCAACTTGCCACATATACTATTGTGATGCTCAAATCTAAACAAACTATTTTGTTTATCTTTAGATCTTGGTCTCCAGAGCATTGGTATACAGCATTAGAAACAGTATGGAAATTAGACATGCAAAATTGATGGTTTCCACACGACTGTTGCTTTTATTAAACTTAATATAGCACAAGTGGTACCTTATGTATTACTACCATTTGTAGGCTATGGTACCGCTTAACACAAGGCAGACCGTATGCTTGTATGTCGACACATACATTAATTTTGAATTGCATTAGTCGGAAGATAAAAGTCCTTTTCATTTAATAAGTCTATAATTCTGACTCCATTGACTAAAAAAAATCGCAACCGATTTTTAAAAAGCGACATGGTCAAGGACAATTGATCCAGCAATTTATTAAATACTAGCCTTCCTCCATAAATGTGTTGAAAGACTGAAACAAAGAAGTTTTCAAATCGAATTAGTTCTTGAGATAAGCGTGTTCAAGCAAATGAACAAACTCTTCAGCTTTATCTTATACTTTTTATATTTCATTATGAAGTTCCCACAAGAACGGTAGTTAGCGAGTAGCTAGTTTTAGTATAAGTTCATATAGGAGTCATAAAGAAGATACTTTTGTGCATATTTGGGCTGTTCGGAATATAATATACTACTAGCCCAAACTCCTTTTTACACTTTCTCATACTCATCACAGTCATATCTCTTTATCATTACTAGATAGACGATTGTTCTGGAGCGCCAGTGGGATCTAAATATAACTGGACCACATCCATCGGTTCCGTTTACCGAAATAACTGAGTGCAGACACGTACTATTTCTGGACAAACAGACACGCAAATATCGAGATGATGATATGATTACGCAATGGAAATGTTTGGAGAAAGTGGAATGTTGCAAAGTACTACTACTACTAACTAGCGTTATAGTACTGGGGAAGTAACTAAAGTCGTCATTCCTCATTCTCCCCGCCGCCAGCGACTGCCCTGAGCCAAGTTCCAAGTCCCACAGGGGTCGCCTTCCTGCGCAGGTTGCTTATTTCGTAGTTTTTAAACCATTTAATAAGTTTTCATTCCCGGTGAAGTAGCAAAAACCTCGTGATAAGTGTGCAAAATGGTGTAATCCTACGTCAGCACCAGTTTTGTTAAAAATGGTACAAAGGTTTTAATTCACTTATCAATATACAAATTTTACTTAGTACTTTATTTTACAAGTTTCTATTGGACGATCTAAATCTCTTTGTGTTCTCTTTGGGCTCTAATTGGCTGAAACTTCTATCTAATGGCTTCTAATAAATTCTTATAGCGATTGGCATTATCATGTCGAAACCACAAAAAAATGTGCGTAAGAACTTAAATCATTCTTGACTATATGTACCCTAGCAAAACCCGTTCCTGTTGATTTCGATTTCGCTTAAGCTATAGCATATAGTCTTTGATAACGTAGCCATCTTATGATAAAAGAATATTTATATTCATATCAGTGGTACCGGAGATTACCCCGAATACCTAAACTCACTACATAACCTCTTTGGAAAGATATACCAAAATAAAAATATTTGATTCGAATGGAAACTCTGTTTAGAATAAACTCCTCCGCGTTATTATATTATTAGTATACATGCCCAAGAATAGTGAATATAGGTCAGGAACATTCAGAAAAATCGAACACTACTAGAAAGTATGCTATGCAGTCGACGTTTGTGTCATCAAAAATGTATTATTGTAGAATTTAAAGATAAGAAACCACGGAAATTCGTAGAGCATTCCATACAATTGTTCGTATCGGTTTAAATAAAATGGCAACCAATTCCCTGCCCTATTCTCTGCTCTAATTTAAAACTACTAAATTTGACACGCAGATAGTTATTATAACATAGGCATCCGTAAGGGAAAATTTAGAAAATTTCCCCCTTTGGTTGATGAAACCGGAATCCTAAATTTGTATAGACATATCAAACTAATGGGAACGATATTGCGGGCAAAACTTATTTATAGATAATTTGTTCGTTTTAAAACGTTTTCATAGATAGACCAAGACTAGAGTCTATCCATGACCACAACTGGTGTAGCCCATGTCGAAATATTGGCATAATAATAAGGTCATTATAACAATAAATTTGGGAAGCCCTGAATAATACTTTAATTAATAGAATCAGGCGCTACTCCGCCGAGATCCATATTAATCTAAATTAAAAAGACAAAAAATATCTAGGGTTAATTCCGCAAAAAAAAAAAGTCTATTATACAGAAATGCAATTTTTTGCACCGCCGTATCCCGAAAAAATATGTACAATATGCTGGAGAGATAGTAACCTTATATAAAAATACAATCTCCAGCCGATCATCAGGGTGATGTTGACGATTCGAATGCTACTGACTGAGCAACTAAGTAATAATTTGTTTTTTTTTGTAGTAGAACTGACAGTTCAAGAATCTTATTCAAGAGAGCTAGTGATTTTTCAGCGGATTTATCGTTACAAAAAAATACTAACAATTTTGAAAGCGTATTTAGTATATACCTACGTTTTCTTTAAAAAAGTTGTCAATTTTTATTCCTAAACGTAGTAATTGAATTGAAGACTATATATCTCTACTAATATATAAAGCTGGGGAGTGCTAATATCAGGTACTACTGATTTAATTTGAAAAAATCTTTCAGTATTGGACAGCCCATTTTTTGAGGAAGGCTATTTTTAATTCCTACGGGACCGCGGGAAGCTAGTCTAACTATATTCAAAGTTAGTATTTGGTACCTGCTAAAGTTGTTACATAAATTTCACGAGTAGGTACCAACTATCACATATGTCAAATCTGTGCTCAAAGTTACCAAATAGTTAAGTTTTAGCTAAAGTTGTGTGCAAGTCAAATTGTTCAGTAAGTAATGATAAACTAGGTATGTGGAAATAATAGTATGAGAAGTTGCTCTAAATTTGCTGGACTCATATCAAATTATCAAACAATTGTTTATTCTTGGCTTGGTGGTGCTTACATAAGACCGCCCCATGTCTTCCCATTGGTGTCGTAAGAGGCTTAGTCGCCTCTCCTCCTCTAAACACACCACGATTTTTAACGCGTCGTCGACGCGCGTTTTAGAAACAAAGTACTGACTTTTGTACCCATACAGGCGTGATACGCACGCAAGTCAGTACTTCGTTTCTAAAACGCGCGTCGACGGCGCGTTTAAAAAACGTGGTGTGCTTAGGCCCTAAGGGATATACACCTGATGGATGATTGACAAATTGACCGCCAGGCGTGGTGATAATGGCCATATTCCTCAACGATCCTGGCTTGCCATGGTCTGATAAATGGGCTGATACAAAACAGTATTTGTTAAAATGTTATACCTAGATTGTCTGTGAAATAGTCAACTGTTAAAGTTATCACAGTTCATAAGAAACAGCCTGGTGACAGACAGATAGTTTAAGCTCGGTAATAGGGTCGCGTTTTTAGCATTTATGTACGGAACCCTAAAAACACCTAGTCCATGGTTGCTGCAGTAAAAAAAGAACATCCTCCCACCCCCTAAAATCCAATAAAAGTGAATTATTTACTACATTGACATCCATGACTGTATTAAACGTGTGGTATGTAGATAACTTTGTGTTTGAGCCAGCAACGTTCCTGATATTGTCTGTCTTTGTAGATTTTCAATGTGAAAGTCTAAATGATACGATGTAGCGATTATATTCTAGCTCAATGAGCTATTTGATCAAGTTGTTCTAGAAATGCAGTTAATACTTTATTTCGAAGTCAATTAATTATTTGCAGCGTATTCTAAATGTACTATGGATATCATAAGCATTATTACAGTTCGTTTTTTTCATTCTGAATCCTGCATACTTATACAGGATCCATTACTTTAATAGCTACTGATTAATCTGATAGTTTAAATAGTAACCGATTCTTTTTTTAAAACTCACTCACTGAACACATTGCGCTGAAATTTGGCAAGTACCTAGTCAGCTATTATGATATACTTCACCGCAAAAAATAAATAAGGAAAGAAAAAGTTGAAATTTCACTTCACTGCTACTTAAATCTTACACAAAGATTTCTTGGCATAGGGATTGAACCCACGACCTTCGATACTAAAAGCGAGGCTTATACCGTTACGCCAAGGAGAACGATGGTGATACAGCAAGTCAATAATGAAATAAAACCCGTGATTTAGAGCATAATTTAAAATCGCTTGCACTTATAACTTGTACTACATCATCATCTTCCGTTCTAGCGTACATTCAGCATATTGTCTTCTGCTCGCTCCCCTGTAACCGAGGCGAGATGATGCGTAACATCCCGATCAGAATATCAAACAAAAGGATATTTTTGCTCTTTCTATTGTGCCACCGAATTAATGAAAAGAGCGAAGGATGTTAAATAATGTAGGTTCGACTGGATGGATGGTGTAAAACGTTGATGTTGACAGTCAACACCATATAGATAGTATCAGCGAATATCTATACTAATATATAAAGCTGAAGTGTTTGTTTGTTTGCTTGAACACTGTAATCTCAGGAACTACTAGGCCGATTTGTAAAATTCTTTCAGTGATAGAAAGCCCATTACCGAGAAAGGCTATCTATTATTGGCTATACTTAATTTTGGAGTTCCCACAAGCTAGAGAGCTATGCGGATAAAACCGCGCGCAGGAAGCTAGATATCCTTAATTTTAAGTACACAGAAGTGAAAATTCAATTCTCAAAAAATGACGGCGATGGTGTTGCGTTTTTGCTATGAATATACAATTTTCAAAAAATGTCGGCGATTTTGTTTTCTTTTTTGCTATTGTATTAACTATATTACTAATATTCGGATGTTTTACGCCTTAGGAAAGAGAGGGAAGACGGGGGCCGGGGAGCAAAACACTGCGCTATATTTGTATATTAAAACGTTTTACGTAGCGTAGGTAGGACGTCCACCTACTAGATGGACGGATGATCTGGTTAAGGCCGCAGGATCACGGTGGATGCAGGCCGCTTCTTACCGCAACAACTAGAGATCTATGAGAGAGGCCTATGTCCAGCAGTAGACGTCCTACGGCTGAAATGATGATGAACACGTTTTACGAAGATTATGCGGACGGAGGAGTATGAAATTTCACACACTGTAGTTAATATACTAGTATAGAGAAGAAGTACAGAATACACTCATATATTTTTTAACTATGGTCGAATTTTAATTACTAGTTTTATTAGTCATACTAACTGGATCTACTCGAACCCCAAGCGGGATACAAGCACATCATAAATTAAGTCTGGAAAGTTTATATTTCTTGCCAACACATTAAAATGTGTACCTAAAATTAAGGTTAATAAGTACTAAATATTACGATCCCATTGACTTAACAAACTCAGAATTTAAGCTTCATTATAACCGTTATAACTCCCGAGTTAATAAAGCTAGGTGCTTATTTATGACTCTTGTACAATTTATAATCCGTGTACAATTATGGCGTATTATAATCTTTGTACAATTATTAAGTCGAGAGCCTTTTTGAACCCTCTCCTGTTAATTTCTTGTGAATTGTTTCCTGGTTTTCGAGAGTTATAAGACAATAAATAAAAACACCGGCCAAGTGCGAGTCGGACTCGCGCACAAAAGGTTCCGTACCATTATCCATACAATGATGGGAAAAACACGTTTGTCGTGGTTTTAGTATTTGTTGATATTGCGGCAACAGAAATAGATAATTTGTGAAATTTTCAACTGTGTAGACTATCGCGGTTCTTAAGATACAGCCTGGTGACAGACAGACAGCGAAGTCTTAGGGTCGCATTGTTACCCATTGGATACCCTTAAATTGAGGACATGTATTCTTATTTGGTATTTTGCATTTGTCCTCAGCTGCTAGATAAATATCTATCCATTCACGTCCACAGTTGAACATGGGAACATGGGCACAAATCTTAACATACTATTGTATAATCACCACGCTTGGCAGGCGGATTGGTGAACGTACGTTTTCCTAGAGGAATCCAACAGGTTAACAACTACAACCTGCAGAGTTTTGCAGAGTTACTTATAAACCTAGTTAAGGTTTATAAGTAACTCGGCAAAACAAATCGACGAGCTACAGTCAATTTCCGCAATAATTAAGTAAGTAAAAGCAAGTAATTAGTTTGCTCATTTCCCTCGGCATTTCCCTATGCGATCGAATTAGGAATGTAGAGATCCGCAGTAACAAAGGTCGCTGACATATCTCAATAGATTAGCAATCTAAATTAGCAATAGGTAGGACACATAGCTTGAAGAACTGACAGCCGATGGAGCAGAAAGGCTCTCGAGTAGAGACCACGGACTGGCAAGCGAAGCGTGGGACGACCGCTTGCACGGTGGACCGACGACCTCATAAAGGTCGAGAGTCAGTGAATGCAGGCCGCTTGCAATCGTTCCCGCTAGAAATCGATAGGGGAGCCCTATATTCAGCAGTGGACGACAACAGATTTTATTTAACATACCAAACATACACAAACAAAATAACCTTTCCTTCAAAACAAATACACTTGCATCTTCTATTTTAACAGCACATTCCAGTGCAAATATTTACAGAGAACCAACTAAAACAATTAACCAACAAACACTTTACTTTGTAAACTGATACAAATTTACTCTCTGATTAAAGTTCTCAGTGACAATGGCTCACCAACTTTACTTACTCAAATGTACATAGTTACTAACCGATAGTTTTCGCTCTAGTATTTGCATATTGTAAGCCGCTTAAGGGAAAGGAGATTACAGCAATGAAACTTATAAGATATTGTGAATATTTGATCGTATTAAGTTTGATTATTTAATAACTATTACGCCGTGTGGTTGAGGCTTAGAATAAAACACTCCCATGTTTTCCAATAGGCGAGTACATACAACTGATAGATGGGCAGCATCATCTATCAGTTCAAGGATGCTCTCCATCGTACTGCTATCACCAATCCGCCTGCAACGCGTGGTGATTATAGCAATAGGTATGTTAAGAGGAGGCCCATGTTCAGCAGTGGACGTAGACGGGCTGATAAAGTACAAAACAGATCATAATAAATGGTTACCTCTGCCCATGATTTTAAATTAAAAGGGCGTGATTTGATATTTTTTTTAAAGTAGCTTCCCATCCGCTGTCTCACCCGCGTAACTCCTATGTCATTCGGAGATAGTGTAGCTTTCCAACGGTGAAAGCATTTTTCAAATCGGTCTAGAAGTTTCGGAGCCTATTCAATACAAACAAACAATCAAATATTTCATCTTTATGATATGGTATACATTGGCTATTTTAAGTATACAACACCTATGTGTTTTATTCATTAATGCAAAATGTTATTTACCAAGTATTTAAGCCCCAAGGGCTTCGCCCTAAAGTTTTTCAATTAACCTTGTAAGTCTTTATATAAATATATATAATTTAGATTAATTGAACGTAATAATTGCATCGACTTATCTTTTTACTCAAGCGAATATTCACACTCTATCAATGTTATCTTAATTAACCATAGTGCAGAATTATTGGTTAGTAAATACGCAACACATTTTTCCCCCTTTATTTAAATTATTATACTTTTTTTAACCTTAGTGAATATTAGATCATTTTAACTGTGGCTTAAAAATAACCAATAAAAAACAGTTTCATAATAACACATAATGGTAGTCGCAGTATACACATTACATAGCTTTACACAGACACAGAAAGTAAGAAAAAAATAAATTTGCTAGACACAAACTAAAGTGCATATACATATGCAGCTGTTTTCTAGTACAACTGTTATAAAAATAGACTCAATGGCTTAACGTACATTCTGATGTATCAAAGGTAGTCAATTTACAAATTTTATGTTAAAGATTCTACGAGAACGAAAACCGCACAAAATGTCATTTTTAAAGAAAAGAGAAACTGGTTTATTGAATTTTTTATATACTTACTAATGATCTGTGCTTTTACGTTTATTCATGTTTAATTTTAATTCCAACGTGTATTGAGAGAGAGCTGGCTCCCATATTACTACATAAAAAATTCAATCTTATCTATTTAAGTTAAGTCTGTAGGTAGTAAGAACTGTAGGTGCGTAGCCTTCAAATTAAAATTATTTTGATATATTTTTAATATAATACTTATATTTCACTGTACAATTAATACTTTTCATGTACATTTACTTTATTAATATATTTTGTAGATAAATGATGATACCACTAATCTTTTTACACTTTAATATTATCTCTTCATCTAAGCCTATAGATACATAATCGGCCTGTCATCTGCACAAGTTAACCCTCAAATTACAATAACGTCCAAACAATTACAATTACCTTTGAACACAAAACAGACGTTGAGTTCAGGCGAGAATGGGTTAAGTTCTGAACGCAGATTAGAAATTATGGGTGGAGGGGGTTATTAACGGTGGTTGTTTAAGAATATAAGGCTTTCTTGTTGACTAATTGAGGGTTAAGCTTAGCTGTTAAATGTTCAGTCGAAGAAGGATATCGTAGGTGTCGGTGCAAAACCGTGTATGTCCTTTTTTGTAAAAATAAATAAATTTACGATTTTAATGGACCATTAGATAGTGGATTGCACGATGCTTACAAAATATATGCCATCCCTATAACAGTACATTGTGATGGCGTTTACAAAGATATTTCTGTGAATTAATAAATTGTTACTTTACTAATAAGAAACTTACATAATAAAAGGGTGAGGTGAGTAGAGGTGTCTCACTCTTTTACTCATCGATGATTTTATACGAAAGAATTTGGAGTGTTTTTGCCACAATCTCCTGTTAAAGAAATAGTAATTATTTTGGAAGCACCTTATTCCATCATAATACTAATATTATAAAGAGCTAAAGTTGTGAGTTTGTGACGTTGTAGGGGGTAATGTCTGGATCTAGTGAACCGATTTTGAAAATTCTTTTACCAATAGAAAGCTTCGTCATTTATGAGTGTCATAGGCTATATTTTAAGTTATAGTTTCCATGTGTTTGGGATCTACGTGGGTAGAACCACGCGGGAAAGCTTGTCGTTTATATGCGTTTATGAGATTTTGCTCTGACACCCACGATAGCTTTGCACATTTTTTTTCGGGTGGCAGTCTTTTGAAGATGCCAAATGCATGGCGGAGAGTTAGGGCACGTTGAGGGATGCCCTAAGATTAAAGTGGAAATGGGCAGGGCATGTCTTAAAGATGCCAGGATAAAAGGTGGACCAACAAGTAACAGCTACAGAATGGCCTGGCCCCATGAAAAGGACAAAGAAGATGATGGGTGGATGACATCGTGGAAGTGGCTGGAAAAAACTAGATGGACAAAGCTCACAACAGAGAAAACTGGAGGAGGCTTTTACCCTCAACATAGTGATAATATTGATAAAATTAACAATCATCTACTGATAATTAATATGGGAATTAATCTAATTAAATAAATAATGCATGGCGATGGGGTCATTACGGGCTTAATCATTTGCACCTGGCTCCGAAATAGGGCACCCAGTTACCCACTAAACCCCCCCAGTGCTATTTACAATCGAACATGCTACCACTAAACCAACGAAGCAGTTATTTTATTAAAGTTTAGTAAACACAACATCGATTAACTGTAACAAGGCTGACCTAATATAAACTAGTACACAGCTAAACGACCTAAATTCTATACCAATACGTACCTTATATGAGTATGTAATATAATGACTAACATGTTTTGATATTAGCATACCGTTTGATTAACCGAACCAAAATGTTATTTTTTATGCGGAAGTTAAATCCTGTGTCGCACCACTCTGTCCACCCCGCCGGAAAAGAGTGCGCCCTCCCGACCCTTAGTTTGCAAAGAATCTTTCGATGCCCCCGGCCCCCGGCCCCCGATAGACCCGAAGTCCGAGAGGCTCACGAATTATAACGCAGAGCGACAGTTGCACAAAATTTCTCAATACCCTCGCCATTATTATGGGAGGAGCATTGTTTGCTACTTTATGACCACGAACTGGCAAGAGCAGCGTGGGACGACCGCCTTCACGGTGGACCGACGACGTCTTGGAGGTCGCAGGGAGTCAGTGGATGTTGGCCGCAGGCAATTGTTCCCGTTGGAAACCGATGGGGGCCTATGTTCAACAGTGGACGACAATAGGCTGATGATAATGATGATTTTTTAGAGGAGTTTTGTGCGACTACTTTACAGTTCGAGGGTTTCCCGGACTTCGGGTCTATGAGGGAATCGGAAGATTAAAATATAACCACACTTTCGTTTTACACGTATACTCGCAGAGCTTTTAGTCTAAATGAGGTTGACCTAACAAAACTGCGAGAGCCTCGCGGCCTAAATAAAGGCCTAATTTAGTTGTATCTTTACATAACTTGCTTCTTGAGGAAATTGGGTGCCTTTTATTGGTGCTCTCTTGTTTCGCGTATATTCATATTTTTTTGTATTTTTGTTGGTTTTGATGTAGCGCAATGTTTCAGTCAGCGCAGAGAATATGTTACGGTTTTAAGAGATTTTTGTAGTATGATGGTAATCTTTTACCATACAGACAGTTAATCTATACTAATATATAAAGCTGAATTAGAGTGAGTTTGTTTTTTTGCTTGAACATGCTAATCTCACAAACTGGAAGGCTATATGTAATTATGAAGTTTCTACGAGCACGGGAGTTACGCGGATGAAACCGCGTGTAGGAAGCCAGTCAATTATTAACTATATAAGATCGTCACCGAACGTCTGGATTTTTTAATTAAAACTAGCTTCCTCGTGCGGTTTCAACCGCGTAAATCCCGTTCCCGTTAGAACTTCATAATAAAATAGCCTAAAGCTTTTATCAACAAATGGGCAATTTAAAACTGAATAAATCCTTTAAATCAGACTAGTAGGTGCTGATATTCGCGCGTTCAAACAAACAACCAAAATGCTCAGCTTTACACAAAGTGTAGATAAAAAGTATCCCGCGCGGGACGAAATCCGAACCGGTTTTCGGGGATGACACTGTTGAACATGGGTCTAATATTAACAGACCTTGGTAAGTCAACGTTGTTCAGGGACCGTGGTAGGCGGAATGATGATCACAGTAAGATGGTAATCTTATTGCCATGACCCCTACCACACTACCGCAGTAACGTGAAGCAGATAGATGCTGCTGCCCATCCATCAGGTGTTTATTTTTTATTCTTATCAAATATAGGTTTTCGTTTGACCATAATCTAGCTTGACGGAAGGCGAAAATAAGGCCTATGATGATACACGCTTGCCTAGAATATGTATGTTCACTTTAGTCCTAAAGAAAGGTGTGTGTCCCTCTTACGACATGTAGTCTATACTAAGCAGGCAACCAAATAGCCAATTTCCATATCAGTGCTTTTGAATTATTCCTTGCTTTAAAGTTAATTTATTGAATTGTACTAACGTATCATAGTTATGCTTCCCAGTGATGTAGCTATCTGCACTATAAACTAAAATGTTTACGATTCCTCGCTAATTAGTGCTCGCCAATAATTGCTAGTAACTAGATATGTTACACTTGTAATTAGTACATAGAAACAACGGTTGAACAGTAACGCAACTACAAACGAAAGGTAAAATAAAATACATTTTTTTTATGGATTGAAATGGTTTTGATTTGATTTTTCAAAATAAAAAATATTTTTATTAAAAGTTATATCAGATTTAATATAACAATGACTGTTAAGAATAACCCAGGCGTAAACAGGCTGAAAAAGTAAAATTAATTATACATATAAAAAAACATAGGATTTAAATAAATAAATAAATATATTTATATTGAAGTCATAATTACGTAATTAACTTTCAGTCCTTTAGGTTTTTTTAATAGTTATGTAGCCAGGTATTCCAGGCAACAAAACAAGTATTGTGTCTACCAGAATTTCAAGTTATATTTATAGAAGTAACAGATTTTTCAAAATATTGCACTCTTTATTTTTTTACTTTAAAAACATGGTGCAACGGTGTTCCGGACTAGCCACTGGGATATCGGGCAGCAATAACGGCTTTACGACCTCTCCGAGGTATAACTGAAATTCGTCGAACATCTAAACTTCGGATCGTTACTCCGATTTTTATTGAGAGAACATTTCAAGTAACCAAGAACACAACTCCTCGGCACTAGGGAAATAAATACCTATGACGCAAAACTTTACAAAGCACATAATACCACAGTTACCAACCCGCTTGCAAAGCAAAAGTGATTATGGCAAAACCCTCCCTCGGGAGGAGGCCCATATTCAACAGTGGGCGTTCTACGGGCTTGGCGGGATGATGTTTGCAAATATCGTTACCGAGCCACTAATGCTATCTCCAGCTAGGTATCTTGATCATCTGTAAACACATAAGCTAGACCAAATCGAGGCAGAATTAAGTTTTTTTTTTTTGTTTTTATTGTGATACTGTTTTTCACATATACTGTGACATTTGTATTGCTATCGGAGCTTTAAAATTAACACCATTTATATAATAACAAAATTAACCGGATAGTGTCAAATACTTCGTCATTAAAATAAGTCGGTATCAAACTGCCATTGACATTTTAATAATTGTTTTGTTAGAAACTAATTTTGGAGTAGTTTAAATGTGGCAATAGTTTAATTCAAAACTGAATTAATAAGTAATGAAAAGTGGTTGGCCATAGCCAATTTACAATTGTGTAGTATGCACTGTAATTGACATAAAATGTGACGAGAAAGCGTTGTTAATTGATTAATTTCTCTTTTGATGGTTTTTAGTTTAGTTAAGAGGACGTGATTACAAAGATAGAGAAGGGAATGTTGAGATGGTTTGGTCACGTGAAAAGAATGGATGAAGAAAGATTGACAAAACAGGTATACATGACACAGTCGGAAGGGGAAGACCTCGACGAACGTTCTCTGTCCAAGTCGGAGATATCCTCGCAAAGGGTCAAATAAGATCCACCCTAAACCGACGTGCTTGTATGAAGAATGTTATGAGAGTGAATGAAGCGAAAGATGTGTGTAGGGATCGTAGCGAGTGGAGGTCCATTGTCTCTGCCTACCTCGCTGGGAAACAGGCGTGAGCTTATGTATGTATGTTTAGTTATAGGCCATTTAGAATAGACTAGGTACCCTATATCTTCCAACGGGTGTCATAAAAGGGGACTAAGGGACATACAGCTGATGTATTGAAAGCAGCATCTATTAGCTCAAAGATACTCCCATCTTACCGCAATTACCAATCCGCCTGGTAAGCGGTGATAACGACAATATCCCTCAACGACTATGGCTTGTATAGGTCTGTCAAAGAGGAGAACCATGTTCAGCAGTGGATGTAAACGCTATACTAAGGTGAGAAAAGAAAGTTATAAGTGGAAGAAATATTTAATATTTTAGGAAAGATGCGATGCGTCATTTAGCTCAGTACTGTTTCTGCACTGCCTCCAAGACTGCTTGCTGAAGTTCATCTAGATCTTGTGTCTCTTAGATTAAGAGTGTACTCAGCATACCTCAGAATGCATCTTAAGTCGTTCGCCCCGACTGTCATAACAGCATTTGAGACAATGTTCCACCTGGTAACGGGCAGCAGCGTTTACTTGTGTAAATTACACTTTGATCTTAGCCAAAAGGCCGAGAAGCGATACTACTTGTGTAAATATTCTACATAATACTGCGGTCGTCAAACCGAGTGCCAAGCGTGGTGATGATAGCAAAATCCTCCCTCGGCAGGACCATGTTCAACAGTTGACGTTATATAGGCTGATGATGATGATGAATATTAAACGTAGGTACTTATAACAAAATTTTTTTGGGAACATACTTTTTTTTTTAAAACGGCTTTCATTTATAAGCTATCCAAAAACTAATTAATTCTATATTAAGAGTGAAACGAATAAAACTATGACAGTAATCCATCAATGTCCAAAGCAGTAAGAACATCCCCCCACGCTTTTAAAATACCACTCAAAATTCTATTAAAACCATTTGTTATAAAACAAGACAGTCAAAAATTATATCCATTCACCCCAAAGGGTTGTAATTTAACAAAGGGCGCTTTAATAAGGGTTTAAATGCAAAGGGCATGTCATCCTTAACAATTGTACTGACGATTTAATCAACTATACTAGAAGGAAATTGTATAATGACCCTACGAAGTGTCCTACAAGGGCTTAAGTGAGGGTTACTGTGTTTTGATCACAACTGGATTTGTTAATGAGGTTGACCTATAGCTTTTGAAATTGAGGTCTGACTGACGTTATGTTGTAACGGGGTACTGCGTGAATCTTATAAATGTTTTAAAAAAATTAGTTAATTTGTGAAATTGATTGACCAAATTAGCTTGTACTGTTTCTATGCTATATTTAAAGTAACTACCAACTTGTTATTTCTTTATTGAGATAATAGATTTTAATTTCACTAATAAATTTTTATTATCCTCACACGAGTTTAATTGAGCATTTTTTTATACGTAAAAAATTAGATCAGTCAGTCAGTGTTATTGCAATCTAGTTTTATTAATTTAACCAAACAATACCAACCAAATAATCTCCGTGGCGTAAAGGTATAAGTCTCACTTTAGGTCTCGGAGGTCGTGGTTTCGATCCTCACGTCCCGGACAAGAAATCTTAATGTAAATTTTAAGATTTATTTCCGGGTCTAGTTGGTTGGGAGACTGTCCACTGTTTCTTGGAAAGCACGCTTAGCCATCGGTGCCGATTGTTATAATATCATCTATAACAATCGTACCTATACCAGGGAACGAGCAGCTATGGGTTATAACATGATACTGCAGGTCACTAACCCGCCTGCCAATTGTGGTTACTATGATAAAATTCTCTGGGGCCCATGTTCAGCAGTGGACGTGGTACGGGCTGATGATGATGATGATGATGATGATACAAAATTAGAAAAAATTTGCACCTGTTCCCGTCGTCGTAGTGGACATTTTATATCCTTGATTTGTTATATGAGATGTTATCTTTTAATGACACAAATAAAATCTGATATTAATTCTAGATATTGGTTCGCACTACCTATCCGTTTTAATTAAACATTTTTCAACGCTAGAATACCTAGCCAATTAGCTTAAACTAATAAAATGCATCAGCAGTATTTTAAAGGTCAAAATAATTGCAGTTCACCAATTTAAATACCTACCTACAAATAATCGGTATTCATGTATTGGAAGTTGATTGGTATTCATTAAACTACATTTTTTATACAAATAGAGCATAGATCCCTATGTATAAAAATTAATAAGGCTTAATGGGCTGATAGACTGCGGACCTTTAGTTATGAATTATACAAAAATGGCGTAAGGTGAAGATTTAACACAGACGCAGCGCAGACATGATGTCGCTTCAAAACATTTTCATACAAAATATAAGTAGGCGAGGTGTCGTGAATTGCACACGTCCGTGCTTTGTCTGTCTCGTGTCTCTGCCGCGTTAGTTCACGTCTTTGCCTTGCATTGTCTCTGTATAAATTCACGCCTTAGACTGCGTCATTCGTCGTTAATATTTTCGACCGATATTTGAATACTAGCTGCCCCGCGGTTTTACCCATTTTGTTAGCCTATATGTTAATACAGCTTATAAACTATCCGCGTGCAAACTTTCAGCCAAATTTGTTAAGTAGTTTGCGTTAACGAGTAAGAAACATCCATTCATCCACACATGTAAACTTTCGCGTTTATAATATTAGTAAGGATGTGATAGATAATTTGTTTTATCATGTGCCTAAAATGTTGTACATGTTGTACCAAACTACTTGTACTTGTAAGTATTTATTTATGAGTATATAATATATATTTATTTATTTATCAATTTGTCTATGTATGTATTAATAGTTATATTATAAGTCTTTCCCTTTTAATCCTGTAATTTTACGCAATTCCTTTTTCTTACTTTGTTCTTGTTCATTGCTACCTTTTCTTACCATTCTCTTCTTAATATTAAATATTTCCATCCTAAGGTTGTCTGAAAGCCGTCGCTGACTGCGATAAGACCGCCTGATATTTATCATTGATATTTGTAGTATTTTTATTTTATGTATAATTAGCTTTTTCCCTTTGGTGCGCAAGAAAGAGACATTCACATTACGTTTAAAAACACCTCTTTATTACCTCCCTCCACGTAACACCAACGATTTAACCATAACTTTGTATTGATGTGCTATAAACAATTTTATGTTTCCTGTACCCAAGGCCGCGTGGTCACCATTATTTCGGTTCCTTTGATTTTTATTACACATTGGCCTGATTAACGTGACCTTCAACGTAATGCTATTACTTTTTTATTAAGAAAATTACGATAACTTGTTCTGTTGTAGATTTCGTATCAGCTGAAATCAACAACACACGTGAGGTCATTTCAACTATTTTGTTTAAGCCTGGATGCTAATTACGTAAGAATATTAATAAGACTTTGATAAAAATGTCAACGCTACTCATCGTTTACTATGCATGCAATAAATATTTTTAATATGTCAATTTATTAAGCTAATGTTGCATAAATAATAATACAGTTACAATAAAATAGGAAATGCATTACAATCACCCTACAGTAATGAAGACATTTGAAAGGAGGCAAAAAGTTTACATAGACCTAATTACCGGCACTTTTAAATAGTTAAGACATTAAAAAAGAAAAAATAACATTAAAGTTGCAATAATTACTCTAATTTACTAACATTTCCTTTATTTTATTAAATCGTCATATCCTTACGCCATAGCCTCCTGTTTCATTCGTGCTTAGAGAAGTAGCAAAAGCCTCGTGGCGAACTACATTCATATCATCATTTAAGTTCTAGCACCACGTCAGCAATAGGCATTTTTCAGGAGAGTGAAAAAACTATATAATTATTCATAGACACCATAACCATTAAGTTAACTATTTATATTATTTTACTGTTTTCTATTTGACGATGGGTGTTGCTAATTGGCTGAATCGATTGGTCTTCCGTTGCTCCAAACCGCCAAACTTGACTTTATCTTTATTTTATCAGCCCTTATACGTCCACTGCTAAATATCGGGCTCTTAATTATTAGACCTTGGCAAGCAAGGGTCGTTGACGGGTATTGCTGTAATACCTAGGCTTGGCAGGTGGTTTGGTGATTGCAGTAAGATGGTACAATCTTCGAAATGATAGAGTGTGTATTACATCAGTGTTATATATGGAACGGATAAACAAAAATGAAAGACACATTTAAAATAAATATTAGACATATTAAATTAAGAACACTATTCAATTTGTTTATTTTTAAATTCATTTAACGTTTACCTGAACACTTCCTTTAATTATTATCATTTACAAAGTAAACAACACAAGAAATGTTCTATTTCAAGCTTCAATTCTTAATAATCTAAATATTTAGATGAAGACTGTGAACATTTCTCACTTCTTTGTCTATGATATTTATAATACATCTATCGAAGTTAAATGAGTTTTATCACTTCACTAGTTGCTCGTGTATCGCCCTTGACCATCATATTATGTTCCGTATTTTTTAAATTGTTCTTTATAAAAATCTTGTCCCGGTTATTTTGTTCTCCACCATTAATAGTGATTCATTTTGATATAATTCTACCATAGTTAAGGTTATAACATAATTAACAAAATTGTACAAAATATAAAAAATCAGACAATTTCTATATTTTTTTAAAATAAGCAACTAAACAATCCCTGTCTACTCAGAACAGTAATACAAGTCCGACTCTCAATTAAAACTTTTTATTAACATATCATTAACAAATAAGCTGGCTGGATCATTGTCTTATTTTTATTTACAATCGAACTAAACAACAATATTTTCAACCTTTCTAATTAAATCAACTATGTAACGTCAAATATTACTTTGCTAAATATTGGGAAGATTGCCAAATTCTATATTAAATCGTTACTTATCTCTCCGTAGTAACAGTCTATTAATATAGTAGAATTAGGTTGGTTTGACCAGAGAACATAATTAACTTTTGAATTATTCAAGTTCACTTGTTAGTATGCATTATGGCTTTAAAGACGTGCTATGATTTATTAAAGTACAAAATTGCTATATAAATATTTAATAAGAGTAGCTACTTAATAAATAAACTTTTAATTAAGTCAAAATATGCTATTTTTACTGATTTACAAAAATAATCTAAATATTTTTATTAACACAAGAGTTGCACTAGAGAAATAAAATTCAGTATCGCAAGACACTACAAACATGTAATTCAAGGACACAAATCAAATTATACTTGTATTATCAATGTCAATTATCAATAGTCTATCCCAAGTAGCAATAAACTATGGAAATAATATTTCAAGGATTCCAGTTGATAATAAAAATCTAGCACACAAATTTATCACATGGAACATATGGTACAAAGAATGAAAATTACTGAAAAGCACACACATACTATTCTAACTACGACAATTCAAAGAATTTAATACAAATTCGTATAATACATTGGAAAAGTAATTCACTAAAATGTATTCCAAGAGTTTGCGTCCGAATTCATTAGCGAATAAACAAGTTTGGTCATCAAATTAAATTTCACGATTGAAATAACTTTTGCCACACATCTTTGGTCCAATGCCAACTTATTTAAATTAACTACAAATCAGGAAATATAACATTTTACAAAATTTATAAGAGCCGCCAGAATTTCAATTTTCCGTAGACCGTTTCCTCCAAAAATGCAGCAGCTATCCAAGACTTCGAATTCTTGTTACAAATTATGAATACTGCTCAAAAATTCAAATAGGTCAGGAAGAGCAAGGAAATTTGAACGTTATGCATCTAGTTTTAAAGTCAAATTTAACTTGCGTTGATGTTGGTAAATGTAATGAACTCTAACTTCTAATAAAAGCGCATCATCAAAAGTTTGTGAATGTGTTACAAGAGGAGCATCCTTTGAAGAAAATCGATGGTTTGCTTGATAAGGAAGGCAATATTCGTAGAATCAATACATAGTTTACAACACAATCTGCGTCTACTCTCAGTAAATTCTCTCTAGCCACGCAATGAATATTGAAATTTTAAGTAATAAATACCGATTAATCTATAGCTTCCTTCTTCTTCTCAATCGCTGCGGCTAACTAGTTCCATATTTATCTTCCATAATATTTTGTGAAACCACTATATACTATAAAACAAAGCGGAAGCGATGCCACTGTTTGTCTGTCTCTATGTATGCTAAGATGTTAAAACTACACAGCGGATTATGATGCGGTTTTTTTAATAGAGCGATCCAAGAGCAATGTTTATACCTATATATAATACTTTCGTATTTCTGTCGTGCGAAGCCGGGACGGGTCGCTAGTAAATAAATATGACGCAACTATGGAAAAAAACATTGTGGTCAATAAATTAAATGACATGGACTACGTAGACAATAATTATTTTCAACATTTCAAACATGTTTCTGCTAAATTACGCCTATGTGAATCTAAGGACGGCTTGCTAGTGGGAAGAAATATTTAAAAGTCAAATTTAATAAAATACGACTTTTTAAATTGACCTAGCAAATTCTTAAATTCTCGTAGATTTTGAAGCGATACGAAAACGTTAATAGATTTTATAACGGCAAAGTGAGAAAAACATGATTTATCTGGTACAAATAAAACTATGTCTATGGCCCAATAAGTTGGAACCCATAATTGACAACTTTTAAGCTTAGACTATTGTTAACTTAAATAAATAATTTGATATATAAAGGTAAATTACAAAAGAAAAACCTTAAGCTATAGCTTAAGGTTTTTCTTTTGTTATTTACCTTAACTTTACCTTTCTCAATAGCAGTAAAAACTTGTGTAAGCTTGTAAATAAACTGAAAGAATTAGTTGTAAAAAAACAATGTGGAACGCAATAAATAATTGAGTATTATATTAAGTATACCTTAGTCTTACTGTAATAATTAAACAAACACTGATAAAGTTTCTGTAATGATGTGCATACCAACAGATTTTCAGACAACTATATATTCGGTAAAAAAAAACGATTTTTTTAAATAATAGACTTTCAAGATTTACTTATTAAGATATAAATAGCTGATTAATACTAAATGGGTAATTTAGTTTGGTAAATAATAACTAAATGGGTTAACAATGGTTTGGTAAATAATAACTAAATGGTTTATAGTAAAATGGATTTGTTTTTTTTTTAATATTAAATCCAAAAATTACACAGCTATGGAAATTTTTACAATGCATTATAATATTGAGGTATAACTCTATCTCATACAATTATCATTTTTAATAATTATATTGTCTTTTTTCCTCAAACAAGACTTTGTTTCTTTTCACATTTCGTTTCTTTCTTCAAAATCGCTATCGCTTTTGTTTTGTGTATAGTCTATCAAACATTTGGATCACCGCCAACTGCCCAGTTCTGGCCTCGAAGAATTATTTCCATCATTTAGTCAGTTTCTTGGGGTTAGTCAATTGATTAGTCATCAGTATTTTGAGAATTTTTAGGTCATGGTATCCCATGACCGGTTGAGGTTATTTGTGTGAATGTAAATTAATATTGTAGAATTGATGATGATGTTTTTCCAAATTATCTGTGAAGTATTGTTTTCCTAATTTTCAACTGTTGTAGTGAACAATAAAAGGATTTAGTGTTTTTTTCTTTTCCGCTTGCCAAGCTTGGTGAGTATTGCAAACCCCTCCCATCGTGGGGTGCCCATGTTTAGTAGTGAACATTAAACATTCTGATGATGCTGAAAAAAAGAAAGAACACAAGACCAAACAAATTACAAATTTATTTTGAATATACAAAAAAAAATAACTTGCTCTGATCGAGCTTATATTATATATTGATTAAATATTAAGGGTTCGTGATTTTATAACAATTACCAAAAAGAATGGGTTAACAAAAGCTACTGATCGATATAGTAAAAGAAATCTAAATTATTCCTGAGCCCTTCTATATGCGGATGAAAACACGCATAATAACTTTTAAATTATCTCTGATTTTAGCTCAAAGAAGATAGCTTATAAAAGACGTTAGCTTATAATAAAGGTTAAATTCCACCTGATAATGTTTTTATTAGAGATCATAATCTTATTAAATATTTAACAACAGCTATTTATAACAAAGTACACGAGTAAGACAAAAACAAACATAATTTATTACAAAACCGATCACCACGGTTTCGTATAATCCTTCGTTTATACACACCATCACATCGTAATATTAATTGCGACCTTCTACAGTGAAGCTATTTTTGACTTACAAATCGTGTTTTGTTCTATTAGCTCGTCAAACTTCTGTAATTTACAACCGATGAATATTAAAGTTTGAAGTGTAGTTGTTTCCTAACATCGTAATTTTGGATGAAGGTAGAAGTATTATTGGATGCGGTGTGAATATGGGTTTTGATATTTAAGAGCATTCATTGTTAGAAGCAATGAGCAATTTTTCTACTTAGGAAAAGCCCAAAACGTGACAAAAGTCAAAAATGGATATCAATTTTGACAGCCGGTTAGGTTTTTCCATGGTAATTAGCAAGACATTAAGAACTTTCCCTAAATTGCAGGTTTAAATAATTTGGGTGGCCAAAATTTGTTATTGTGATAGCTTTTGTATGTGCTTTACCGTAAAACTTCAAAAAGTGAATAATAATATATTGTGATTTACTTCTAAAAATGTTATATGCCGTCTTCCAAATAGTTTTATGTGCAGTCGATTTAAGGTTAAATTGGACGTGGACATATAGTCCACGTTTATGAGAAAACTTCGTTGTTACACAAACACACGTACACATTTAATAGAGATTTCTTCACCAATTACCAGCTTTCGTACTGACTTTAACATATTTATTTACTTCAATTGATACAGAAGGTTTTAACCTTTTTCCTTGGTCGACTGCACCCAATCAATTTAAATTTCACTATCTAGATGGCTTCTCATTATCAAATACATACAATTCTAGAAAAGGTAGTGATTCATTCGCACCCGGCTCTAGTTACGCTTCAACTATGATGGGCAGAATCTCCGTAGAGTATGACCGTTATGACCATAACCAGTTGGAATATCATAATGATCATATTATTATGCTATCCTGAAATATTCTAGTTTCACGCTATATGTCCAACCATCAAGACTAGAATAACATCAGTAAATTTATGTTGATTTCCGAATTCACAG
This sequence comes from Nycteola revayana, assembly GCA_947037095.2. NCBI lineage: Eukaryota > Metazoa > Arthropoda > Insecta > Lepidoptera > Nolidae > Nycteola > Nycteola revayana. The sequence goes on along the minus strand of OX344841.2, from coordinate 10,854,819 downwards.
CGAGCACTGCTAATCAGTTACTAATGCCCGAAAACGATACGATACCAGCCTATTTCCGAAACAAGCCTGCGCATTCACAAATGAAGTGCCACACACTGACCCCGATTCGGTACATTTTACCTAATTAGGCTTTCATTGTCAACTGCGATTAAATTTTGTTGTCATTTTGATTTTACATTGGAGTATTTGAGTCATGAATATGGATAAAATGGTTTTGGGGGCTTGTGATTGACGGTTTTTGTTATTAAAGTAGCTATTCTAAAAGCTAAAAGTCGTTTATTTGGACAAGCTGCGATTCTGTTACTGTTTTTACCTAATGGATGTTTAATAGTCGATGTAATAATAGTCTTTCAACGTAAATTACATGGAAATCGAAATCGTTTTTAAGAATATTTCGATTTTAGTAATTGTTTGTTGAATTGCAGATTAAAGACCAATATATGAAACAAGATATTTATTTGTATTTGATTTAATTATGGAAGTAGTCCGACGTTTCAATTTTTACTAATATTATAAATTTGAAAGTTACTCTTGTCTGTCTATTTGTTATGCTTTAACACCTAAAGCACAGAACCAATTTTCATGTCAATGTGCCTAATAGACTAGAACTTCTCAAAGGGGCACGCAGACAAAGACGCTAAAGCTAGTACTAAATATGAATTCTCATTATTAATATTTCAAAAAATGCCACGTTGAAATAATAAATAGAATATTGGGACACGTGCATGTAGAATAGACTTATGTCCACTGCTATGTTTATTTATAAAAAACATGCGAAACGGTTCATATTTGTTTATGCGTTAGATCTAAAACCGTAATTAGTTCACACGCTGCGGTGGTCTGACAACGTACATACTAGATGTCTAGTATAATTGTGTGCGATTTTACTTTATCACAAATGAATGTAAGACCAAACATATTATTATCATATTATATTATATTGCTATGTTTAATTCTAATTGTTTACAGATTTCTGTAATGACTGTAAATTAAATTTATGTGATACATGATGTGTTAGTTTTATAATTAAGATATTTAACGTGAAAGATGCATTCATTGTTGAAAATGCTTATTAATTAAATAAATATTTAATGATCCATCATCAGACTGTATGTATACCAAGTCCACTGCTGAAGATGGGCCTTGCAGTGGTAATCCGCAGCATATAATATACAGAAACGGAGGTAAACGCCGCTACCCATTACTTGATTTACGATTGCCGTAAGTGGTGTAAAAGTAATCAGTACGGAACAGCTTTAAGTGTTTTCCAAGGCACGTAAGGTAATCTTTCAACCAACCAGAACCAGAAAGAAACCTTTGATTTTATACAAAGATTTTTCTCCGAAGCGATAATTAGACCCAACACGTCGATAACCAATCACCTCTTATACTGCTTTGAAGAGAAATTTGAGAAAGATTTTAATACAATAAACTAAAGTGGTAAATAAGCTCTTGGGTTGCTTAGAAATACGACTTTCGTAATCGTTAATCTACTACTTGTTAATTTGAATAAAAATGAACAAATTAATGTCATTCACTTGCGGAAAATTCTTGTTAAAATTTCATCCTTATTATCATAAATTTGTAACGTTAGATCTCTATGACCCATTTCTGAACAACCGTCTTATATTTTACTTAGACTGTGTAGGTCAGCAATATGATCCCTCAATAAACTGAGGTCAACCGAATTATTTAATCGGATTACGGGTTACCCGATATCTTTGAAAATTTGTGTGTTTGGGATACGTCGATGTAAATTTTAGGTAAAATAGCTATTTCGTATATATTCAAACGATCGTCAGGCACATAAAATTACTTAGTTTAAAATGAAAGTAAAAACTATGTTAGTACAATGAATTTCCTTGATAATACTTAGGTTTTTTAATTTTATGGCAATGATAAGCGCACACTTAATTTAAAATTTGATAAAATATTTTTATTTTATGTCAACCCGTAATCTTAAATAAAGCCTAAAGCCTTGACCAGCGATTGAGCCATTGAGCCAATTTAATAATTAAAAATTTAGCTGATATTATTTTTGGGTGTGTTCGTAAATCTAAATGAAATTTAGCATAGAGATTAGCTTGAAAAGCGAATCCGATTTTTTTTCTTGATAATATAAGCAACTCGTCACTACATAGTATAAAACAGTCACTTCACGCTATCTGTTCCTATGTATGCTAAGGTCTTTAAAAGTATGCAACCGATGTTGATGCGGTTTTTTTATAGATAGATTGATACAAGAGAGAGGTCTATGTATAATAACGGGAGCTAGTAGAATATAATCTAACGGTTAATGTTTTACTAAGATATAAATTATTGATGTACTCAAATTAATGCGTGTATATATATCTAGTGCGATACGTACATAGCCTGAAGCGTTAACATTGTCGTTTGTCATTGTAATGGTGTATTAAATAGGCAAATACCTGCTTCATATACAAAACTAGGTCAAATCTCCGACTAAATTTATACATATAATCTTAGATTTAAATGATTGGTCCCGCGCGCTCGACTAGTTACCGCCATGGTACTTGATAAATGCGTAAAAAAAATAGTTGGCCGAATCCGGCGTACCCGACCTAGTCATATTCTGTGCGAGGAATACGTGTCGAAAGTGTACGTAGTAAAATGTGTAAAAGAACACTAACAGAAATAATAAAGACATCGGGATCACTTACCATTGGTAAAGTGTCTTATACCTACAGACTAGAATAATAAGATTTTACGGAGCTATTGTTTTGAGCTAGCACAGTATGAAGTCGAGCGCGGGAGACCAATAAGAGAAGGAAAATATCTAAGTATAACTCAATTAATTTGACAAAGGTGGCAAGGTGGTAAAATTTCTCGGTTGAGACTAGTAGCTCCCAAGCCTTATAGAACAACGCAGCATTGCATATATTATTTACACTTTGAAAAAAAAAGTAAAATTCGCCAGAAACGTGCGTGACATGAGCTTTCAATTATTAAAGATGGCGGAGTTCCAAATCTAATAACAAAAATGTAAAACTAAACTCAAGATTTTTAAAATAATCCAGTAGTGTTTGAAGTTACAACAAAAAAAAAACTATGGTGGTGTCGTGGGACACCAGGTAGGAACGATGTTCCTTCGGCTAATGTAGAGAAAGGTATTATACACTACTCGCTTGTGTATACGACTGTCGCGCATGCGCAGGTCTCATTTAACGGTTTTATTCCATGGACTTTTTCTTACGGTTTTACTATCACATTTTTTTCAGTTCGGTCGCGCTGCAAAATCCCTATCTCCTCCAAGCCTGCCGTAAGGAACTTCGTTCCAAAAATAATATTAACATAAACTGCAATTATTGTACAAAAATAATGAATGATTCCTCAAAAAAAAACTTTACACGTGTGAAACCGCGCGCGCGGGGCATATTCTATAAACTTATATGTATATTATGTAACTTGGAATCTAAAAAACGAAGGACATCGGAACATTTCTCAGGAGTGTCGTAAGGATAATCGCCTCAGGCTTGAAGGGTAGGACAGTACCCACGTGTGTGCCATTTTACTTATTAAAGGTCTAATCTATTGAGGAAAGTTTTATCTTACGAGAACGAGAATAAAACTCTGCTAGTTCAATTATAATAGTTTATCTTTGTAACAAGTTTTGTAACAGTTTGTGACGATTTGTTTTGAGAGAATAAGTTCCATTTTTAGGGTTCCGTAGCCAAATGGCAAAAAACGGAACCCTTATAGATTCGTCATGTCTGTCTGTCTGTCTGTCCGTCCGTATGTCACAGCTACTTTTTTCCGAAACTATACGAACTATAATGTTGAAACTTGGCAAGTAGATGCATATTGTGAACCGCATTAAGATTTTCACACAAAAATAGAAAAAAAACAAAAAAATTTGGGGTTCCCCATACTTAGAACTAAAACTCAAAATTTTTTTTTTCATCGAACCCGTACGTGTGGGATATCTATGGATAGGTCTTCCAAAATGATATTGAGGTTTCTAATGTCATTTTTTTCTAAACTGAATAGTTTTCGCGAGAGACACTTCCAAAGTGGTAAAATGTGTGTCCCCCCCCCTGTAACTTCTAAAATAAGAGAATGCTAAAACTAAAAAAAATATATCGAGGGGTGAAAGGCTATTTGTTTGAAGCGACATTTTGGACGATATGGAGTTATATACATATTCGGATTCAGCGAATTTTTCTGCGTCGTCTGAGCCGGGTTTCGTACAATTCTGAGCACTTTTATGGCGCTTAAAACAATGCAATTTTAGTGCATAATTCTCAAACATGATGTATGATCCGACTTCAAATTTGCCATATTTTTTTAGTATATCATTTAAGCTGTATACAAAAACAGAGAATCGGATCATAAGCCGTTATTCCCTTCCTAAAATTTTAGTTCGATGGCAGATAAATCGTTTTTCGATGTAGCTATCTTTCGATGAAAAGTCCCTTCAAACATTTTGCTTACGACTACTTACTCTGTGCAATGTCACTTCAACCAATTTGCCGTCAGCCAAATTCATTAAGACATGTCGTCGGTTCAACCCTTTTCGCTACAACTGTTTTTCACTGTTTAGAACAACCAAGTTATATAACTCCTTTCAAAATCTGAGACATCAAACAACTCTTTAAGAATGTTCATCGTTGCTTAAGCCAACTTTCCTGTATCGTTAACGAAACCCAAAACCCAAACCCAAATTGGTAGTTAAACAAAATAGCCTATTCCTATTATTATAGAGTAACGTCGATTCAATCATTTTGCTTTCTCCTGCAGAAGTACTGTAAAGTCACTTAAACCATTTTGCCTGCTGCTGATTAGTGACAACGTTGGAAGTTGAATCATTTTTCTTTACTCTAAAAATAAGGCGATACAGATCATTTTGTATTAAGCGACAATTTATCTTATACTCATAACTGTTTTTTAATTGAAAATTATACCAAAACATTCAGGGATTTTTTTTCAATAACAATTTGCGATCACAATTATAGAAAGAGCGCTAGTTTTTTCATAACGATTTTTTTTCCAAATTTTGAATCTTTAAATGGCTCTCCTGTAAAGTTCGTAAAATGTCGCTTCAAACAAATAGCCTTTCACCCCTCGATATGATGTACATAACCATGCAAACTTCCACCGAAAATTGGTTTGAACGAGATCAAGTAAGAAGTTTTTTTTTAATACGTCATAAACCGTTTACCTTTCATTCATTCAACATCGATCAAAGTTACAACGAACTACAAAAACTTTTATACTATGATATTTGTTGTATTCTTGATATCAAAAATAGGTACGCACTTGTACGGAACCCTTCGTGCGAGAGTCCGACTCGCACTTGGCTGGTTTTTTTTGTTGGTTTTAATTAGAATACTAATTTCTACACTCATAACTAATTTCGTGGCAACATTCGTAACATAACAAAATTATAATTTAATTTCAATTTGAGTTATAATTTTAATAATTCTACATAGTGAAATCGTCTTAAATAAGAATTAAGGATTTTAAGTGTTAAGAAAAACTGATGCTGGTCACTTGTGATTGTAGTTTAAATTAAATAAACGAGAAAATATTGAGTGTTTGTTTGTTTGCATTGATAAAAATGATAAAAACTAAAATGGGTAGTTTTTCAAAAAGTATTCTCCGCGTAACTTTCAAGGCGATTTTTTTTTCTGGAATAATCTACAAATAAATGCACCCACATTAAAGACGCTGTAAACAATAATATGTATTTTTTTATTTTATGTAAATCGGTGCATAAACTACAGAGATATTCTATTTTTTAATTTATGTACCCACGAAAGTCACGAAAGATGGCACGTAAGTTACAGACGTATTTTCTACAAGCAAAATAGTTTCAAATCCTTATTTTATTTTAAATTTTCAGTTTATTAAATAAAATACTCGGTATTTATGAATCTATTTGTATTTGAGATCCACAATTAAGATTGTTTTGAGATCAGCTTATAAGTAATCATTTTTTATGATTTTAAATAGGAATTTAATCTTCGCCATGTTCAGTTTGCTCATTGTTCTCACATGAAGTCGAAGAATCCGAGTCGTTGTCTGTATTCCTTCCTTTAACGAATAATATATTTCGTCTCATTCTTGATAACTGTTTTCGGTATTTATTATTTTATATTTTAAGCTCATGGATTTTTTATGCATCATTTTTCTTTCTTCATCAATATATTTGTGACCACATTTTTCAGAAGATTTTCTTTTGCAGGTAAGTTTTGACTTTATATACTGTGTAGCGCGTTTTGAATTGGTGGGACTACTGAATTCGGAAGAAGTACACCTTGAAATGCATGAATTAATACTTACAGAATGCGAAAAAGTTGAACTATCTGAGTCACCATCACAGTGCGGGGAAGCTGTACGATCATCATTTAGTCTTAACCTTGTCGGGCGCATTTTAAAAGGTCTTGCACATGCAGGTGTGTCACATTAAGCAGCAGGCGTTGGTTGCGACGCAAGAGCCGTAGAAGATGTTGGTTCTTGCAATGCAGGGAACTCAGTAGAAGAACCCAATGAAACTAATGCAGAAGGACATGAAACTCCGATGCGTTGTTTTAATGTCTAGTTACCCTACTTGAAATGAAGTCGCTTTTTTGAGATCAAGGCGATAATGCTGGCATTAGTTGAGCAGTAGGTGAATTAGGACAGCACAGTGGGTCTTCAACTAAATTTGGAGATTCGGGGCAATCGATCATATTTTCCTGAAGAGCAACGTACTCTCGCTCTTTCATTTTTTGACAAAAAAGTCGGCTTTTTATGCGGTTTTGTTCTCTCACGGCTCCTTCTACTACTCATTACACTAACTTGGATGACTTTCCCTTCTGCTTTTCTTTTGTAGTACCTTTCTCTTGCCTTCATTTTTACTGCATTGTGTAACTCTGTATCATTTTTTATTCTTCCTCTTCTTCTTATCGCTGCTAGACGCTTTTTCTACCGTCACTCCTTTGTATATTTGTAATGAAATCTTTAAATAATTTTAACCAGAAAAAAATAACACGACTGCTATGAGTAATTAATATGGGTAAAGTACAAGACAATTATAAAGTATGACGCTGGCGTTGGGACGTAAGTAAGAGGGATACAATTGGTAAAGCATCCCCGTTTGGAGTGGAAATATTGTTAAATTGGCTACGAGAAAACCTACAAACAGAAACACATATACAAATACATGACACCTTTTTTGAGCTTCGCGATAATCGAGTAAATGCATCTGCAGCGTCACAAGTAATCTAAAGTTAGCATTCAATGGAGATATATAACTTTCGTGGTGAGCTAGCTAACCTTCGTGGACAAATAACCACGAAAGATGTGCCAGGAAAGTTACGAAAATTTCTCATTTTTGAGAATTACGATTAAACTTATGGGTAAATAAACAAACAAAGTACTTGAGAATAATATCGAAGAATTACCTTATTCCTTAATATGAAATAAGTTGAAAAATTATAAGTATTATCCTTTAAAATATGCGTATGAAAGTTTCTAGGCCAAGGCTACTTGAACATATTCAAAGAATAAATCACCTCGTATTTTTTTTGTTTACAAGCGATGACAGTACTTTTCTCCCCCACTGACGCCGGGCTACTACTGAGCGTCTGCGCAGCTAAAAAGTGTAGCGACAAGTTGGCACTCTTGGAAGATAGGTGCAGTTTTGTTGCGCGCTCCCGAAACTAACAAAATCGTGTGACAGAGACATAATGCCTAATAACTATTGTAACTTAAGAAATACAATTAATGTTCTTTAATAATTATGATGCATAGTTAAATACAATTTATTTGATGTATTACATTATATGCCTATGAATTGAATACAAAAGTTATCAAAGTTTGCCGTGAGCGCGAACAGAGTGTCGCGCGAAGAACACCGATTTGGCTCCCGTTTTCGACATTAGATATATTTTTTTATAAACATTTAAAATAATTTTAGATGTTACATTTTTAAATTATGTACACATATAAATAAAGATTAATCTGTACTTGGTCCTAAGACTGAATGTTTAATAGGTTACGAATTAAGACCGTGTGACCGCGATTTGAGGGACCTCGAAGAACTACCCAAATGATTTAAAAAAATCTTCCACCATTGGAAAGTTACTTTATTCTGGAGTACCGTAGGCTTTATTTAACGATGAAATTCCTACGGGAGACCTACACGGGTGGTTCAAAAATAAAATATAAAGAAATCTTTTCCAACAATTCAATTTTAAATTAAAAATTAATAATTCTATCATCTTTACTTACATAATTATGTAAATTGTTTAAATATAATGTCATTAATATTATTACTTCGTATACAGACTGAAATAAGTAAAAAAAAAATACTTTGTCATAACGTCACTTGTCAGTGTCATACATACCATACGTATCGATACCGGTCGCTAACTTTGTCGTCTCAGGTCACCTTTATTCAATTTATAGAACTTTTTCTTACTATCTATTGATTTTTTAGCAAGTATATTAAACTTTGCTAAACCAAAACTAAGTAAATAACCATTATTTGTGTTAGAACTAGAACGAACGGAATTAAATAAAACGACATTGGTACCCGTTCGCGTTCTATTTGTATTTTGGGGTTAGAATGACAGTTTGATTTTACGACACGACCATTGGCTGGTTTGATATTTGAGCGCGCTATAGAAACTACTACTTGCGCCACTTTTATGTAAATCGGTTTTGGTTATCTTGTGTTGTGTGAAATTTTAATGAATTTGATTACAATTGAAAATATATGATTTTGTATACCTACCTTTTTTGATGATATGAATTGATGGTACCGATAGTAGATATCAGGCATATTATAAAGGACAGCTGCATTTGCCTGTGTAGATACATAATACTCCGAGCATGGTGACAATGGACCCCGAGGTCCAAGTCGCACAGGGGCTGCCCTCTTGCGCAAGTTGTTAGGTAGCATTTAAACCATTTATCGAGGCTCGAGCTTTGCTTGCCTTTATGTCCGGTCAAGTAGCAAAAGCTTCCTGGCTAACAACATAACGCCTAGCAGAAGGTGACTATGGGAAAAATTGTGACTATGGGAGCTAGCTCTTTGAGAGAGGCCCATGTTCAGCACTGGACGCTATACGGGCTGATGATAATGATGATTACCCCACGGAATTTATTTGTACAATATACTGGGTACCCATGGTGTGATGAAATAAGTTCTGAACATTACATATTTATTATAGAAGCGTCAAAATCAAAAGTCATAGTAATATGTTTCAACTTAGAATGTAAGTGTTTTAATAAGAGAATAAAATCCTGGCTTGAGACATAGAATGGGTAACAAATTCACGCGTGGCTCGTAGCCGACACGCTCTGCGCCTGATCTGTCACCAGTGGTGTCGGTACAGATTGTTTATCTCCTTACGTGGGTACGATATACAATGTGTTGAAGGAGATTGAAATATAATGACAGGCATTCAAGTTCATATTTAAATCTAATCTACTAGTTGGATCACCGTGGTCCAAATCGTTTAAAAAGACTATAAAAGTAAAGTTATGTGACAAAGCAGGTTGGTCCCGATTGTTATAACATCATCTATAACAATCGCATATCAAGGAACGAGTCTCAAGGAACTCGTCTTTGAGAGGAGGCCCATGTTAATTGTGAAGTAAAAGAATACTTATTTATCTGAATCCCATGCGCTATTGACATTAAACCGGTAGATGTCTTTAACCGTTCAAAGAGTGCTATCTATCTTTATACTCCATTTCACGAATGAATGATACTGTGACAACGAGTTTAATCTCAAGCTTGTGCCAACCACAGCTGTCACAATATGATTCGTTCATGAAATGGAGTATAAGGTATGACACGTTAGACATGTATGACAAAAATAAATATATTTCTTAACAAATCAATACTAATATATAAAACAGCAGAGTAACACGCTAATCTATACTAATATCATAAAGAGGAAAGATTTGTATGTAAGTATGTTTGTAACGAAATGGCTCAAACATACTGTACCGATTTTAAAAATTCTTTCACCATTTGAATGCTACATTATCACTGATTAATATAGGCTATAATTAATTATGAAGTTCCCACGGTATCGGGAGTTACGCGGGCGAAACCGCGCGCGGGAAGCTAGTCTAAATATAATCAGGCATAAAGGCGTGCAGTTCTCCAGTCTTATAAATGGTTTTAAAAGTATAAGCTAAGCACCCTGCGCAAGAGACCGAACTACATGACCAGTTTGGTAATCTATGCTAATCAAAAGAACACTGTTAGCTTTTCTATGCCTGGTAAAGTAGCAAAAGCCTCAAAACACATTGGTCCGAACAAAAAGATTTTTTGTCATCGGCCATATCGGCGAGCCGTGCTCAATCATCATCATATAGCAGCATTAATCACTGATCCAGCACCATTGTGGCAAAAGTTTATACTGATGTCATTGTGGAAGTATACTAACGTTTGACCTGATAATAATATCAATGGTGAAGCAATAGGCATGAAGACTAAAAAAATATATTAAGTCCGTCAGTTAGATTACTAAAAAATATGGGACACGTATTTTTTTATTTATCAAATCAATAAAAACAAGATACAGAGCAACAACTATAAAGTTCAGGAGAGGCTTGTGACGTCACTCCTAGGTAAAATTGTAGGTGTAACTTCGTATTTTTTTGTTTGAAAAACGAACGAGCTTGTCCAATATTTTTTGGTAATCTAACTGACGGACTAAATAGTTTTTTTTTCTTCATGCATATTATGACAATACAAAAAACATATTGATTACTGCATAGAGCTGAGACAGATGCCATTGTCTGGTTTTGCATAGAATTGATTAAATAATTTTAATTTTAACAATCATCTTCTAATCTTTTTAATATGTGTTTGTTTTGAAACAAACCTTTTTGCTTTCTTTCTTAAACTACCAATTAGTTTCATGTCAAAGGTGTTTTTTTTTCTGAGAAGGACTTTTTTGTACTCTATAATCATCACCATCATCAGCCCAGTGCATCAGCCCGTACAACGTCTACAGCTGAACGGAAGGATGGGTCTCCTGCCGAGGGTCGGTTTTTGCATTACATAACACAAAATAAACGTAGTCCTTTCGAATCAGAATTTTTTGGTAATATAGATTCGCATTCATCAGTATGAGCTTGTAAATCTTTAATTTATTATTAATAACGGTGGCATGTTAATACATAATTTCACCGTAAAACGCCAAATATTTCGTTAATTTCAACATAACATTAATTAAAATATGTACTTTTAAATAAAGCCATTCTTTGTATGTTTTTGTATTTTATCAAAGGTTTTTCAGAGTTAACACTATGATTTCAGTATGTCATACAAACTTTGAACCGTTTATACCCCATAACCGTATAACAGTTCCTTCACAGAGGTGTAGAGGAACGGTTAGTGCTCCTCAGCAGAAAATGAAATTATTTGACGGACGAGGTGGTGTGCCCGCAGTATTATGTTGTAAAACACAGGGAAACGCTGCTGCCCATTCCCTGGTATAGAATTGTTATAACAATCTGGTACAACGGCTTTACGTGCTTTCCGAGGCACGGAGGTTAGTCCGTCAGCCAACCAGACCCGGAAAGAAATTTTATTAGCTACACAAAAAAATCTTGTCCGGCGTGGGGATCGAACCCACGACCTCCGAGATTTAAACGGAAGTTGTCACAGTGTGTTACTGTTTTATATATTTAGATAAAACTATATTGTAGTACTTGATATTCAACGCAAAACCACAAAGCCAATCTCTGGTGTACCAACGTAAATTTGGTAATTAAATTAATACGTGAAATAAAATCGTTAGTTAATGCTTTGTACTTGAATGCTTAATTAATTAATATAATAGGCGATTTTCAATGGTATAATGTAATTGGGGTGTGCAGTTTATAGGATATAGGTATTGGTTACACGTACCTAAATTTATAACTACTTAGCAGTAGATATAAACCTATGTTAATCTATATATATATTCTATATCTATACTAACATATAAAGATGAAGAGTTTGTTTGTTTGTTTCTTAGCTTGAACGCTGTCAACTACTGGTCCGATTAGAAAAAATATTACAGTGTTAGATAGCCCATTTATCGAGGAAGGCTACAGATTATATTTAATTAGAATGTTCCAATATATTTACTTAGGGAGTTACGCGGGTGAAACCGCGCCTAGGAAACTAGGCGCTATATCTATATCTATCTTTTTACTAGTATATAAAGCTTAAGAAATTGTTTGTTCGTTTGCTTGAACGCGCTAATCTCAAGAACTAGGATACTAAAATTAATTAAATTGTAATTATAAAATTCCAAAGTAAATAGTGCCAAGAGTTGTTTGTAAACGTGATAGATAGTTGGCAGCTTTCAATACGTTCTCAGAATTGTAGTAATTATACTATGATGACATAAATACTTACTATGTTAAAAAACATAATATAGAATAGCCATGGATGTAATTGGAAATAGGATATACGTGCTAACGTACTTTCCGAGACACTGGGGTTAGTCCCTTAACAAATCAGAGCCGGAATAAAATCTGACGCCCTCGTAGCCCCGAAGTCCGAGAGGCCCGCGAACTGTAAAGTAGAGCGACAGTTGCACAAAACTCCCCTAAAATACTAAAAGTCATAATCCCTCAATCTCATCGCCAGCGACCGCCCTGAGCCGAGGTCCAAGCCCCACAGGGGGCGCCCTCTTGCGCAGGTTGCTTATTTTGTAGTTTTTAAACCTTTTATTAAGGCCTTTTATTAGAGCTCTGCTCGCCTTTATGTCCGATGAAGTAGATAAATCCTCATGGCGCATATTGCACAATTTTTTTTTCGGATCTGGAATTGTACCCACGACCCCTCAAGTACCTATTAATGACTAAATATTTTGTAGCTACTACATTAAGTTCATTAATTTACTTGCCAAATTCGATAATTAAGCATCAACTAGTAAGGAGTTTGATCAAAAGGTTATTAGTCAAAACTAGCTATAGCTATCGAAATAGCTAAATTTAATGCTTACTTTACTTATTTTAAATTAGTAGTCGTAGCTGCATTACCCCTTTATCCTCCTGACCCTTAGTTTGCAAAGAACCATCCGATGCCGTCGTAAACCCGAACTGTAAAGTAGAGCGACAGTTGCACTAAACTCCCCTAAAATACTAAAAGTCATAATCCTTTAATCTCATCGCCAGCAATCGCCCTGAGCCGAGGCCATCAGCCAAGCCCCACAGGGGGCGCCCTCTTGCACAGATTGCTTATTTGTAGATTTTAAACCTTTAATTAAAGCTGGAGCTCTGCTCGCCTTTATGTCCGGTGAAGTAGCAAAGCATCATGGCTACATACGTATGTCCATCCGAAAAAAAAACTTTGATTTTGCACAAAGTTTTTTTTTAAACGGGTGTTGGACCCACGACTCCTCAAGTACCCATTAATGACTAAATATTTTGTAGCTACTACATTAAGTTCATTAATTTACTTGCCAAGTTTGATTAATTTAGCATCAACTAGTTAGGAGTTTAATCAAAAGGTTATTTGTCAAAACTTTCGATAGCTAAATTTAATGCCTACTTTACTTATTTTAAATTGTAGTAGCTAGCAGCTTCTGAGTAATATTTACTCTAAATATCATCATCTTCTCCTGCCTTGTTCCCAATATAATAATATAAGTTCAGTGCAATATGTCATCCTCTTCCATTTCCCCTATTTGACGTTTCTTTCATACTCACACCTTTCTTACACATGTCATCTTTCACACAGTCCATCCATCCTTTTTTTGGCCTTCCTCATCCAACATGTCCGTCTATCTTCATATTCAGCATTCTTTTCGTGACTTGCATGTCATCTCTACGCATAACGTGACCATACCATGCTAAACGATTTCCTCTCAATTTCTCTGTCCCGATGTCTGAGAAGCCTGCGGACTGTAAATCAAAGCGACAGTTGCACAAAACTTCCCTGAAAAACTAAAAGCCATAATCTCTCGATCTCCGCGCCAGCGAAAGCCTTGAGCTAAGGTCCAAGTCCCACTGGTGACGCCCTCTTGTGCAGGGCGCTTATATTGTAGTTTTTAACCATTTATGTAGGCTGGAGCTCTGCAGCCTTTATCCCGGTGAAGTAGCATAGCCTCATCGCAAAATACATTATGTCCGTCCGAAAAAAAAAATATAATACCACTTTCAACATTTTTGCTCTATAAAAATATTTAAAAGTAATTACTGACAGGTACCTCACACGACATTTTGTTTGCTAACATAGCTTTACATTTTAACTAAACCTAACTAAAATATGTTATAAAAATAGTTAAAACATCTTTAAACATGTAAAAGTTTCTAACAAAGGACAGCAAAACCAAAATAATTTCACGTACACTCATCCCCAGCCACCATGTATTCATACGTACAGTCAGCAGCATAAAAATATGTATATATAAATATAGATATAAGGTTATTGTTATCACCCCTTGTTATGTGATACTTTATTCATACATTACTTTTTTTTCAATTGTACAGAAAGTGGAATTTTTATACTCTTCTTAAAAAATGACAGCCTCAACACACGTATTTATTAATTACTTACTGGAGATGTCTCACATATAATTGATGTAACTATTAAGAGGCAAACAAACAATTTTCGTTTCCATTCATAAAACAAAAATGTTGCCTTTAAATAAAACTGCTACTAAAATTCTTATTATGTTGTAACTGAGTTTTGTGATAGTAACTAGTTAAATAAGCTTGTATTGCCGAATGTAATAGTTTTTGTTATGTAATAGTATTTAGTATTTGTGTGCTTTAAGACCTTTTTATATTTTTATTCTTATAATATTTTAAAGCATTTAATACTACATGTTAAAATTATAATCAGATAATATATGACAATAAGGCACAAGAGGTCATTTTGTTACTACTTACCTACATTTACTTATGTCCTTATACTATCAGTCTCCTTGTTCTGAATAAAAATCTAACGTTCTCATATTAATTCTGATACTGAATAGGTACCAACTAATAAATTACAACCTCCGTAGCGTAGCGGTATTTGGCTCGCTTTAAATCTTGGAGGTCGTGGGTTCGCTCCCCACGCCGGACAGGAAATCTTTGTGTAAATTCTAAGATTTCTTTCCGGGTCTGGTTGGTTGAGGGACTTCCCTCCGTGCCTCGGTAAGCACGATAAGCCGTTGGTGTCGATTGTTATAACATCATCTATAATAATCGTATATCAAGGAACGGGCAGCAGCGTTACCTTGTGTGTTACAACATAATTCTGCGGTCACCAACCCGCCTGCCAAGCGTGGTGACTATGGCAAATACCCTCCCTCAGGATGAGGCCCATGTTCTGCAGTGGACGTTATACGGGCTGATGATGATGATGATGAATAAATTACGGTATATAGTCGAATGACCAATTGCAAAGGTGAAGTCTCATATAGCTTGTCTATTGTTAGTAGTACCCTTTTCGAAATTGGTCATTCGATTATTCACCGTATGTTTACATATTTTTACCGCTGACTGTACGGTCGACCTACATACCGTACGCTCCCAAGCCAGCTGTGGCGAGAACTAGAAATGTGCTACTTTTATTCAGATAACATCAGCCTAGCAGTATTATTCTCGGAGGGTTTGATTCCCGCACCGGGAAAAAAATCTTTGTGTAAAAAACTTTCCGGCAAATATAACGACGTATTCTATCTATTTTGTATAAAAAAAACGGGAGCGTTAGCTGATACCGAAAAAAGCTTTTTTTTTTTAATTAATTAGCATAAAACTGGGTTCTACCTCAATATAGTTGTTACATCAGGGAGCGATATTTCCGCGGAAACTGGAACTACTCTATTGTAACCGTGAGGCTAGTTAAAGAGTCGGATCTTGGTATCTTCAGCGATAAATCAGTGCCACTACTGAATACTCATGTTTGGCACTCGACGTGTGCTATATCAACAGATGCCATAAGCTGACAATCGACGTTTTCTATTTGTCTAGTACTAGCTTCCCGCGCGCAGTTTCACCCGCGTAACTCCCGTTCCCGTGGGAACTTCATAATTAAATATAGCCTGTCGTCCAGGGATAGTGTTAAATAGCGCAGCTTTCCAACGGTGATAGAATTTTTAAAATCGGTCCAGTATTTCGGAGCCTATTCAATACAAACAAACAATCAAATCTTTCCACTTTATAATATTAGTATAGATATAAAATAGTTTAGTAATTAACTGACTGAATGTATTACCTATAAGCAAAGACTTAAAGTTTATATTTAAACTTTTAGATTTAGAAAGTAAAAATGTGGAGAATATATTCTTTACTTCGTAATTATTTCTTTATTTAAAACACAACTCCCGCACTAGGGAAATTAATCACAGTGACGCGAGTGACTCTACAAACACACAAATCACAAAAAACAGAACAAAACTGACTCAGAACAATAATCTGTGGTTCACACAAATAATTGTCCCGGGTGGGAATCAAACCCAGAAACAAGGTCTCAAAAGTAACTTATCGTAACCACTGAACAACTGGAGCGGATCTTTGTGTGTCTATAAGTAAAAAAAAAACTATAAAGACGGAGTTTTCAAAATTCAACCCCTAAAAGTTAAATGAAATAGGAGAACAAAATAATAATTGGGGGAAAAGATATGTATGCGAATTCGAAGTTAGAATATTGTCAACGGTAAATCAATGCCACTACTGCATGTTGGTCACGTTTGGTACTCGACGTCTGTTCTATCAACAGATGCCAATAATACGTATGTGATATCAACTACGATTTTTAGAAAGGAAAAACAGTGAGTTCAGAATAAATACTATAAAAAATACTAATCACTACATAGTATAAAACAAAGTCGCTTTCTCTGTCCCTATATCCCTATGTATGCTTAAATCTTTAAAACTACGCAACGGTATTGATGCGGTTTTTTTTAATAGATAGAAGGATTCAAGAGGAAGGTTTATATGTATAATAAATCAGCATTGTACACTTGCGGAGCCGGGACGGGTCGCTAGTCTATATATAAAAAAGTAACATGTCCTGACTGACTCATCAACTCCGAAGCAAAACTACTGAAGCTAAAAACGTGATATTTGGACCGTGGCTTCCTTTTTTGAAGTAAAGGTCCACCAAGAAAGCACTTTGTAAAATACAACTCATAAGGAAAGGGAGCGCATTTATTAAAGCACGGGTAGCTAGTCTATACTATTAATATTATAAAGAGGAAAAATTTAATTGTTTGTTTGTATTGAATAGGCTCCGAAACTACAGGACCGATTTGAAAAAGTCTTTCACCGTTGGAAAGATGCACTGTCCCCGGATGACATAGGCTATATTTAATTATGAAGTTCCCACGGGAACGGGAGTTACGTGGGCGAAACCGTGCGTGGGAAGTGTGATATAATTATGAAAGATATTTGTAGATCTATCTATTTTAATATAAGAATAGGAAAGATTTGATTGTTTTTTGCATTGAAGAAACTCCGAAACTACTGGTCCAATTCCAAATATGTTTTCACCATTATACAGCTACGTTATCCAGAAGTATAGGCTATATTTAATTATGAAGTTCCTACGGGAACAGGAAGCC
This sequence comes from Nycteola revayana, assembly GCA_947037095.2. NCBI lineage: Eukaryota > Metazoa > Arthropoda > Insecta > Lepidoptera > Nolidae > Nycteola > Nycteola revayana. The sequence goes on along the minus strand of OX344841.2, from coordinate 10,837,300 downwards.
ATGCGGTAAAAATTCCCGCGCGCGGGGAGATTGTTCATGATAAAACTTTAGTAATATTTTGTGATAGTAAATACTAATTGTAATATCGCTCAACCAAGTATTAATAACGATTAAAAAAACGGTATCATGTTTATACTAATATATAAAGATTAGCTTAGGGTTGCTTGAACACGCTAATCTCAGGAACTGCTAGTTCGATTTGAAAAACCTTTCAGTGTTAGATAGCCCATTTATCGAAGAAGGCTACTTATTAGCCTTTACTTATTATTACTTATTTTACTTATTATTTGTGTTTGTGGCATATTTGCGATAGAATTTCAGATTTGTTCTTCGATGTTAACAGAAATCACGCTCAACGCTGATTCTGAGAGCATAGCATAGGTGTCCTGCGTTATCCAACACCTGTACACGCAAGGACCTGTGCAACGCTACTGATAATGCTGTGTCAGTTGCCGAGTACTGGTCTTCTCAAATTTGAACGCCAGATCGACACGAAAAGAAGAAATAGCCTTCTTTGATAAGTAGGTTATCTAACACTGAAATAAGGTTTCAAATCGGACCAGTAGTTCCTGAGATTAGTGTGTTCAAGCATAGTATCTATAGATTATTTGATGGGCCCGGCCCGATTGATTTTTAATTTTGAAATTCCTACGGGAATTGGAGTAAAGTAGTAAAACGCGGATGCTAGTTTTTCTTTACAATTCTATTATATCCTATTAAGAATTGTATTCTTTTCTATCTGTTTATGTAACTTGTAAGTATTAGAATATTGTCCAATACGTATTGTCTTTTCGAACAAAACAACACAATGCAAATAATATATACTTGCTTAAAAACAGTCGGAATCCTTTGTTACTGTATTCACATTCGTGTACGTTGTATTTGTGTGACCTCGCAATATTCCCACGGTATGATATAATAAAGCAACTTGTACCTATATTTTTTTTAATCTAGCTAAGCTACATAAAATGATAAAATAAAAAGTGAGGCGTCTAAGTCATATCCACTTCGCATCTCTACTGTAGTGTGCTGTAGAGTGTAGTATGACACTTTATAATGAAAGTAAGGTGAAGACGTGGTACAGACGAAGCAGAGATGCGAGATGGATAAGGCTCGGGAGCCTGGAACAAGCTTGCGCCATGCTGCTTGTGGGTAATTCACACGTCACCTGCTTACATTCATCTTTGCCTTAAAGAACTCCGATGCCCTCGTAGACCCGAAGTCCGAGAGGCCCGCGAACTGTATAGTAGAGTGACAGTTGCACAAAACTCCCCTAAAATACTAAAACTCATAATCCCTCAATCTTATCGCCAGCGGCCGCCCTGAGCCGAGGGCCAAGCCCCACAGGGGGCGCCCTCTGGCGCAGGTTGCTTAGTTTGTAATTTTTAAACCATTTATTAAGGCTGGAGCTCTGCACGCCTTTATGCCCGGTGAAGTAGCAAAAGCCTCGTGGCTACCTACGTATGTCCATCCAAGAGAAAAAGCCTTTACTATATACATTCACGGTTAAGGTGGCGTTTGCAGCATGTTGACGATGAAGCTGAAGCAAGCGGCCAAATACGCAGCGGCCAAGCTAAAACCAGGGCCGTAGCAAGCGTTAAGCGCCCCACTCAGTCAACATAGAATAGTTGGCCCCTATGTTGTTGTGTTCTATGTTGACTATTGGGATGGATTAATTTCTTCTTTTAGAGGGCCTATTCTCTAATCTCGATTGCAAGGAATAAAATTTCCCGTCAATTTTAATAATTTTCAAGAGCTGGGCGCTTAACGCTTGGTACGGCTCTGGTTTTGGCTTGGCCGCTGCGTATTTGGCCGCTAGCTTCAGCTTCAATACGTTTACGGATTAAAAAAAAATAACATTACTTATTTTATGTGGCACCAGCAATGCTGTGTAATTTTACTCTTAAAGCTCACATTCCCGTAGATACATAGTAATAGTTATACCATTTGTTAAACCTCGAACCACTATCGAGGTTAAATCTATACTAATATGAGGTAAAGTTTGTGAGTTAATGATGTTGTAGGAGGTAATCTCTGGATCTACTTAACCGATTTTTATTTGTGATATTCTTTTACCAATAGAAAGCCACGTCATTTGTGAGTGTCATAGGCGTTATTTTAACTTAAAGTTTCCACGGGTACGGAAGTTACACGGGTGATACCGCGGGATGCTAGTTATAGATAAAGAACCGTTTCTAAATCCAAATTATATAAAAAAAATAACAACCAAAAATCATCACAGCACAAAAATAACAGCAGGCAAACTCACCGTCGTTCCGTTACCTTACTATTCTTTTTATACTACAGTGATATCATTTCGAAGTAGGTATATTTAGTGAATGAACGCGCGGTTTATTTGTAGATCTGAGATTATGTCATGTTTCAAAGAAGATTATTACGTTTTCCTTTGCTATGTGGTTTCTAATGCATCTGCGCCGAATAAAATGAAATAAATAGGTCATTTCTAAGAACATGTTTCAGTTTTAAACGTGTTTTTTTTTTCGGACGGACATTATGTAGTTAGCCATGAAGTTTTTACTACTTGACCTGACATAAAGGCGAGCAGAGCCTTATTTAACAAAAGTCTCACGCTTAGTTTCTATGACTCGCTATGACTAATAAAAAATGAATTAAATTCAAATACTTTATTTGATAAACACGTTTAAGAGAACTTTCCGATGCCCTCGAAGACCCGTAGAACGAGAAGCCTGTCTGTCAAACAAAAAATGACGTAGATACAGCGCGTTAACAATAGGCTAGTTGACACATATGAAATTATTTTACAATGATGTTTATTTCTAAAAGTATTTGTCATATGGAACCTAAATATCATAAGTTCTGTTCATAAACCTTGAATATGTTTGTATAAACTCAATATGAAAATTATTTATTTTGTCTATGTCTTTAACTTCCGAAAACGCTATCAGCCATTTTGTGACATCATACATCTTGTTAATAAACATGAACGCGATCCTTTTCTATTACACTTTCTGAGTCATGACTTAATTCCTCTTTAACACAGATAATCTATATAGATCAATATGACTGACATCGTTTTCGTCTCCAAATGTCAAGCCAATTTTGAAATATTTATATTAGTGCTTTTTAGATCTCAAATTAATGCCATATTTTTTCTTGATCTAGTTAAATCATTTGTGACCATATAAAAATAAATTCAAAAAAGTGTCATCTAGCCTATTACGCGGGTGAAACGACGTGGCAAGCTAGGTTTTTTAAATAATACAAAAAGTAATAAATTCCATTATATATTTCTAGATTAAGTAAATATTTTTACGATTCATATTAAAATATTTTTATTAAAGTTCATGTAATTGAAGTCATTGTCTATGACTTGAAGGTCAATAAAATATAAGGCTAGTATAAACCCAGACATTTGAATAAAATGAGATATATTTGAAGAAATATTTCAAAATATATAATTATTTAAAACATCGTTACTGCATGTAAGACAAAGTCATGCGTCACGTCTGTCTGTATGTTTTTTCGCAATAAACTCAAAACTACTGCATAGATTTTAAAATGGTTTTCACCGACCTATAACCTCCGAGACTTATATCGCTACGCTACGGAGGTTGTCTATAAGCCACACACCAAATTTCATCATAACCCGTCATTCTGTACCATAGAACGAGCGATTTGTGTTACTTATTACCCTCCCGACCCTAAGTTTGCTAAGAACCTTCCGATGCCCTCGTAGACCCGAAGGCCGAGAGGCCCGCGAACTGTAAAGCAGAGCGACAGTTGCATAAAATACCCCTAAAAAAAACTAAAAGCCATAATCCCTCAATCTCCCCGTCAGCGACCGCTCTGAGCCGAGGTCCAAATCCCACAGGGGACGCCCTCTTGCGCAGGTTGCTTAGTTTGTAGTGGTTAAACCATTTGTCTAGGCTGGAGCTCTCCTCGCCTTTATGCCCGGTGAAGTAGCAAAAGCCTCGGGGATAACAACATAACGTCAGTCCGAAAAAAGAAAAGTTACTTATTATAATTAAGACAAGGCACACATAATACTATTTGCCGTGTGGTTTCCGGCTTAGAATTAAACCACCCCATGTCCTCCCATGGGTGTCGTAAAAGGCGACTAAGGGACATATGGCTGATGGATGGGCAGCAGCATCTTTTAGCTCAAGGTTTACATCTTACTGCGATCACCAATCCGTCTGCCAAGCGTGGTGATTATGGCAATATCCCTCTACGATCCTGGCTTGCCAAGGTCTGTTAAGAGGAGGCCCATGTTCAGCAGTGGACGTAAACGGGCTGTTGTTGATGATGATGACACATAATACAACTATGGCATAATCCCCCATCAATTGACGTTTTAGGTGCTGATCATGATATAAACTAGCTTCCCAGGCGCGGTTTCACCCGCGTTCCCGTATTATCTTTATAATTAATTATAACCTAGGTACTAGCTGCGTCCCGCGGTCTTACCCGCGTAACTCTGCTCCAGCGGGTCGGAGCTAAATTTTTATAGCCCATATGTTAATCGAGCTTATTAACTATCCCCGTGCTAAGTTTCAGCCAAATCCATGCAGTAGTTTTTACGTGAAAGAGTAACAAACATCCAACCATCCATCCATCCATACTTACAAACTTTCGCGTTGATAATATTAGTAGGATAGTCTTCCTCAGTGTATGAGTTATTGAACACTGAAATATTTCTTCAAATCGGACCAGTAGTTCATGAAAATAGCGCGTTCAAGCAAGCTAACTAACTCTTCAGCTTTATATATTAGTATAGATATAAATGTAAACTAGGAGTCTATCTAAATTCAATATATTTAAATCAAATTGTAAATAATGAAATAATGAATTTATTCAGCACTTAGTAGTTACTATTTACATACACTTGTACTTGTCAAAATCACAATGAAAAAGAAATATAATTAATAGGTTATTATTTTATGAATAAAACTACTTAGGTAACTATAACTAGCAAATGCAACCTGTGAGTGCTGCTAATTGTAGGACATTACAGACAATGTACTCCGTCTGTCCGTGTGTCATTAATTCTTCTACTCATAATAAGTTCATATTACTCATAATATGAACTTCTTATGAGTATAATCAATTTATACTTAGAACGATACTTCTATTCATTATTTAAACAAACTAATTATCCAGTTTCATCAATACGCCAAATAAGGCTACTTACTATAATGAATAAACTCAGCTATTTCAGTCATATCATTACAATTGTCATTCATTCGCAGGCATCGACTGTTGATTTGAAAGCCTCTAAAATTATCTCTATACACACTAGAGGGATTAAAAACTAACGCTTAGTCAATCCCGGGATCGTCCCGGGATTCTCCGAAATGTAGTCAATAGAAAATACTTTAGGTTGTAGGTTGTCGACTTTAGGTATTCAACAACTGGTAGCTATGAGGTTTTTAGTTGTTGACTTTTGGCAGTTAAAAATTTGTAACTAAACTTTATATGTCCGATCGTAACTAGTACAATTTCATGTTCGTTTTTAACCAAAGCAGTTTCCCTTAATGAGACAGTAATGAGTAATGAAAAAATGAACACGGAAAATTGAGCTCTAGTATCTTGCGATACCAATTAAGTTAGTTTGTACGAACGGGCGTGTCTTACACAGGTCTGAAGTCATTTTAATTTATAATCTTTTATGTTATTGAATGACTATATACATTTAAACAAAGATCGATTGTTCTAACAAAAATATATCATTTTGCTGAGTATTAGTAACAATTAAAAATTTACGTTGAGGTTTATTCAGGTATTCAGGTTTATTCAGGTACATTATTCAGGTACCCAAGACTGGGGAATAGATTTTCAAAACAGAGGAAATAACGTCCCCCTAAGAGACGTGCTTTATAAAAGAGATTACTACATGTCGATGACCGGTAGGGTTCCACCGTAGCCTAATTGGTAAAGGCATTAGAGGCTTAACCTAAGATGCGGGTTCAAGTCCCACCGGTAGTCGAATTTTATTAATCTCAATTTTGACACAGAGGAAATAAGTTTTTACCAAGATCTTGTAATCTACGCGATCCAAATTCAAGCCAAAGCTAGTTTTAAAATATTTTTAACACGTCAGTTTGTTTACCGAAAACTGCTAAAAGAATGCGTTGACCGAACAATACATTTGTTCACACGGGCGCTAAAACAATAGATGTTAACCATTACAGGCCTCTTAAGAATAGCACACAATTTACACTACGATTGAAGCCTTGGAATAAATCTTGTTCTCAAATATTAAAACCTTGATATGAAATAATGAATTTTGTTCAGCACATTTTATTATATTTACACATACACTTATCAGAATCACAATGTGTCACGACTAAATTTAATAACGAAGAAGGTCTGAAGTAGTGAATAAAAATGTATTTAAACAGTGTTATTATAGCTTCTCGCACGCGTTTTACCCGTTCCTATGGGAATTTTATACTTAAATATAGCCTATGTTACTCCTGAATAAAACCTTCCTACTAGTTAAATATTTTTCTATATTGTTCCAGTAGTTTCGGAGCCTATTCAATGCAAACGAACAATCAAAGCTTTCTTCTTTATCATATTAGTATAGATTGCAGATTTTACAATCCGCCCGACTATCTTTGCTGTATCGTTCAAGCTCCTATACCAAGTAAGTAAAACAAGCTTCCTTAAAAATCTTAATGTGGTAATTCCACAATCGTCACACCCGCTTGAGTGAAGATCTTCGCAGGGGTGCCCTATTGCGAGAGCTAAGTATGCAGTTCTTTCCTATTTTTGTAATTTTATCACTTTGTTAATGCCAGGCGAATAATCTGAAACCTCATGGTTACCTACAAATCTATACTAATATTAAGAGCTCAAAAGCATAAATTCGAATGTGCCATGATACGTCAGCAACGTAACTGGAACTTACGACTGTTACGACCAAATGCTTCTAAAGATACTTGTTCATGCTTCTGAGTTTTAGATAAATAAAGCTGAAGACTCTGTTTATTTGTTTGTTTGCTTGCTTGAATGCGCAAACATCAGGAACAACTGGTCCGATTTGAAAAATTATTTCAGTATTAGATATCCCATTTATCGAGGAAGGCTATAGGCTATATTTTATTATGAAGTGCCGCTAACGGCGGCTACGCGGGTGAAATCGCGCGTGCAAGCAATAAAGAAACTACTACACACAAATTTTTGTACCTATAATATATAACTGTACGTATAATACCTTTCAATGCCGCTCACAGAATTCAGTCCCGGACTTAATCCCGTGTTACGTAGCCCACCTCTAATTTATATATGTATATACATCAGTTCCGTTGTCCGTTGTGTAGAATGCACTTTGCTTGATGGAAACTAAAATACACACGACTGCGTTTATAATGCTGGTACATCGGAATATTTTGGATTGGTGTCCAAATGTATAGGGAGGGATGCTAATGTATGGTTAAATAAAAGGTATTCGATTTGAGTTACAGCCTTCATGAAACATGTTTTTTTATAAAGATTAAATCAGAGATTTTCCGGTCTACTAGTATTCTCTATGTCATTGTCATTGTCATTGCGCAATGTTATTGGAGAACAAAATTAATTATTAAAATTAGTAAACATTACCGATCCCAATGTTTACTGGGCTCATTTTAATGCCCTAACTGGAGACCACAGTTACAATATTGATTATCACTCGGGCATATCGCCAGGGCCACAGAAAGGGCGCATAAACTCGGTCGTATATTTTTCATATACTGACAACCATTTTGACAACCAAACAGTTTACTTAGTAACCAAATATTTTTTATGTTTTAGATCCCCAGTTTGCCACAGCGATGGAATATTATGCGTCCCCGATTGACCAGTTTTCCATGTCTACAAGATGCTGACAATTTCGCTGTCAGGACGAACAATATTTTATGAACTTTATGTTTTAGGTGTATTTGTGTTTAAGCTAAACTAAATAAAATTGTAAGTACGCGGAGTATGTCACAGTGCGCCCTAACAAGTGACGATCCTGATGTGTCTTTGGGCAATTTAGTGCAGTGCCGTGAATGTATCCAGGTGCGTTTCTTCAAAGGGCAGAGAGGTTTAAAAATACACCAGCGAAAATCCCACCAAAATTCAAACCTACCTTTGTCTGTTCCATTATATGATCAAAGCCAAAATTCTACCGATACCCCAAATCCTTTAAACGACTATACATTTTGGAAAATTCTTTCGGAATTCAAAAAATCCAAACCAGTTTTAAAACGGGTTCCGCGGGGTGCCCGCCTTTCGGTTGCCTCTGCCTTATCACTGTCTATTAAAGGTGTAATTGAAAGTAACTCAAAGCGCGCCTGGGAGCATTTACTCTTATTCCCATACACTGTTCTCCATGTCAATGTTGAGAAAGGTAATAAAAAATCCTTGACCACTAGAATTAAAGAAAATGGCATAAAATTTAGCACTATTGACGCACTAAATTCTTTTTCGTCTATTAATTCGGATCCTTTACCAAATTGTAATCATACTAAAATTCCAAAATCTGCTACCGAGTTTTCTACATATAACCGTGTGGAAAGCAAAGTAGCTGATGGAGACATAAAGGGTGCTGCACGAATTTTGTTCTCCAGTGACACAATAGCACCTGCAAATCACGAGACGTTTTTGTCACTGGAAAGTAAGCATCCACCTCCAGCTGCAGATCTAAAACTTCCCCAAGCATCTGGAAGCTCCGTGGAGGTCGAATTGTCTACCCGAGAAGTCGCCGTGGCCGTTGAGTCTTTCCAAAGCGAATCCGCCGGTGGCCTAGATGCTCTCACTCCCCAACATCTTAAAGATTTATTATCTGCTAGAAATGGGGAAACTGGTGAGGCGCTTTTGAGAGACTTGACGGCTTTGGTAGCTCTCATGTTGTCAGGGCAAGTCAATACCGATATCACGGGGCTTCTTTTTGGAGCTAATCTTTGCGCTTTAAAAAAAAAAGACTGTGGCATAAGACCAATTGCCATTGGTATGACATACCGCCGTCTTGCGGCCAAAATTTGTTGCAAAAAAATTTCACCACAACTTGCCAATCTTTTTCAGCCCCTTCAACTAGGTTTTGGATCTCGGGGTGGCTGTGAGGCTGCCGTCCATTCAGTACGGACATATCTCAGCCAAAATTCTGGAGAGGTGCTGTTGAAGGTGGATGTAAAAAACGCTTTCAATTCAGTGGACAGGGGAGCCCTTTTGACTCAAGTAAGAGATAAAATACCTGACTTTTATCATTTTATTTGGCAATGTTATAGTTCAAATTCAAAATTAACTTATCTCGGCAAAGAAATTTCCTCCGCGGTTGGATGTCAGCAAGGAGACCCTCTCGGACCAGCTATTTTTAGCCTTGCTATTCATCCTATTATCCATCGCCTTCAATCAAAACTTAATATTTGGTACTTGGATGATGGGACAATTGCTGGCAATGTAGATACTGTTTGCGATGACCTTCGCTTAATTATAAAGGAGTTCCACCAAATTGGGTTGGAACTCAATTTTTCCAAATGCGAACTATACATTGCAGACAATTGTCCTTCCAAAGATTTGGCTAAAGACAAAATTAATAGTTTGGCCCCAAATATCAAAATTATTGATAAATCTTCACTGTGTCTTTGACGAATCAATACCTGCTTTTGTTGACAACCAAATTCAAAATTTCTTAAATAACTCTGATCGACTATCTAAAATTAGCCCTCACATTGCTTTTACTATTCTAAAATTTTGCCTTTTTGTCCCTAAATTCACCTACACTTTGCGATGTTGTCAGTTGTGGAAACATATTAATATTCTAAAAAATATAGACAACATCGTCAAAACCAGTTTAGAATCAATTTTGAACATACGTTTTGAAGAAAGGACTTGGTCACAGGCTTCACTTCCAGTTCGATTAGGGGGTCTGGGCGTTAGAGCCATTTCAGACGTTGCTCTCCCCGCTTTTTTGTCTTCTGTCCATAGTACCCAAAATTTATCACATAAAATTCTCTCGGCTAGTCTAAATAGTTATAATATTTCTTATATGAAGGAAGCTGAGTCTGAATGGCTTTTGGCTTGCCCCAACTCTGCCTTGCCATGTAATACATCTGTTCAGCGGCAATGGGATGGGCCGCTCTGTGAGCTGACGCGGAATAATTTGTTACAAACGTGTTCCAGCTCTGCAGATCGTGCCCGTCTCTTAGCCGTTGCGGAATGGGAGTCAGGCTTGTGGCTGCATGCGCTTCCGTCACCAAATACAGGCACCTTAATGGATGCAAATACGTTTCGTGTGGCAGTTTCGTTGCGCCTGGGTGCGCCGTGCTGTGCTCCCCACCGCTGCGAGTGTGGCGCCAATGTGACCCAACTCGGTCACCACGGCCTGTGTTGTAGCAAAAGTGCTGGACGTCTGTCCCGTCATGCCACTATTAATGATATAATCCGTCGGGCCTTCAGCTCGGCAAATATGCCAGCCGTTTTAGAGCCTAATGGCCTTATGCGCGACGATGGTAAAAGGCCCGACGGAATGACTCTGGTGCCTTGGAGGATGGGACGGCCTTTGGTGTGGGACGCTACGTGCGTCGACACCCTCGCGCCGTCTCATCTTTCCGGGACTCAGGGTAGGGCTGGCATGGCGGCTGAATCCGCGGAGAATCTCAAGAGGCGCAAATATAGTACCCTTGATAGTGGTTATGTATTTGTGCCTTTTGGTGTCGAAACATTGGGGCCGTGGGGACCGGGAGCCAAATTAATTTATAATTACCTCGCAGCGGCCCTCTTAATTGCGGCACGTTCTCCGAGTGCTGGTTTCTACTTTGCACAGGAGGTAAGCATTGCCATTCGACGTGGTAATGCTGCCAGCATTCTGGGAACCTTGCCAAGTAGTATAGATTTAGAATAGTTGTATATAAGTTAGTTTTATTTTTAATTAGTTACTTTTAGTTTGTATTTTATTCACTAGTATTCTTGTTAACCCCTCGTGCTAAGCTAAAATGCTTGTGTTACGGGTGGGTTCTCGCTGTCGGTAGTGCAATGGGTGGGGATCGAACCAGCGACCACATGATCGCAAGTCCGATTTAGTGATCTAGATTCTAGATCAAATAAAATTTACCAAGCTTGGGCCTTCGTGCTTGATTAAATGGAAGGTATTCGACCATTTGAGTTTCAGCTTTAAATAAATAAAATAAAAATAAAAATCATTTTTATTTACGTAAACCAATTAGGTACAGGCACTTGTAAATAGTCACACATTAATTAGAAAAATTTAATTAATAATATATGTTATTTATTTATATCTATAAATTTAATAATTTTATATTATCATATATTTATATGTTATTATTATAATTTATTTATTTATATTGTTCTAAGCGACGCAAAATGCGTGTTCTGTCTATATTATGTCAAAACAATTGTCATTATTTGGGTGGACCATGAGCATAAAACGACGGACGCGCTTTAATGCTACCACCGGATCCAATGCGCCCCAACTGAGAAGATCCGGCGAAACATACTCAAATCGACAAATACGCGGGGTTTTGGTTCAATTATTATCATTTATTTTTAGTAGGCATACACATTTATTGCCCAAATGGTTGTTTTGTTATCATTTATTTTAGTTTTACTCAATAAGATTGAATGATATTGAGACAGAACTAGCGGTATTTATAATTAAAGTACACCATGAAATCAATTACAGACAGTTCACAGAATAAGATACATTTCTAATTACAACTACTGTACTTGGCTGTATGGTCCTCAGGGAGGTAGGTGCAATATGGTACCGATAGCCAAACGTCTTTATCTTCAATATAATCCTGAATACTATAGTAAGATTTCGCGATATGAGAACAGTTTTAACATGTGTTTTAAATCTAGTATCAGGCAAGTCTGTGACATAACTATACCGTATTCATCGAGGCGTGAGATTAAATGTAAACAAACCACAAAAAGGGTACTTTAAGGGTCACGATTGATGAAGTGAATATATTTTATTACAGCTGTCAGTACAATAACGCCTATGAAGTTTTGAATTTAGTAGTACTGACAGACAGTACCTGCCAATGTTATATTTTATGGACATGGCGACCTAATAAGTGATGGGCAATGAATCATCGTGGCCATCGACTATAAACTATCGATATTTTTATATAAAGCTTAATTAAAAATAAATAAATTATTAAATTTTATTATATATTTGAGTATCATAATATAATTTACATATGTACGCGTACTTGATCTTAAATAATAGTGAGTAAATAAAATCCAATTTCTAAAAATAAACTTTGGATTTCAGAGTGTATAAATGTATCTTATATTAAAATATTTGTTTAATTTAGTAACGTTTGTAATTAAATTAATCCCAATTATTTGTTACATTATCGTCAATAATAGTAAGAAAAGTCGATAATTACTATCGACATTTGTTTAAATCTTAACAACCCTAGGAATGTCATATTTTATGAAGTATGATGATTTATTAAATCGTTTACATGTAAAAACACCCAAAAAAGACTTGATTCCCAAACTTCGAATGCATTTTAATACGACTAAATTATAGACCACAGTTACTCCCGAACATTTTACATAAAAATGGGACGTTTGGTTATCGGTCGGATTATATCCGCCATTTTTACTATAGATCAACTTGTTGATAAGAGAGTTCTGCTTATTAATTATTATAGATATTTTCGTTGAATTTATATATTTTATGAAGTTTAAAGTAATTTGTTGGTTGTTTTGTTTTTGTTATATTTACGTTTTCGAGCTTAAAACATGAGTGCACCTATACCAAGCAACGCTTCACTTTTTCTTCGCCAAAGAAAAAGCGATCAAAGAAAACACCAACGCATTCAACGGAAAAGTTGGCTGTTATTAATGTGTTCAAACTCATAGAAGAAACGTGGTCGAAGGATTCGTATCCGTACAAAAGTATCAATTAAACCACTAAAATTATGGAAATATCGCAAGCCACTGTAAACAGGTTCTAAAACGACATAGTGAATTAAATCCTATTGAGTTAATATGGGCCCAAGTTAAAGGATTTATTGCTGAGAATAACAAAAGCTTTAAGTTAAGTGAAGTTCAAACTTTACTAGCCGATGCAATTAAATATATAACAGTAGAGGCTTGACAAAAGTGCATTGACAATGTGAAAAAGAAGAGCAAAAGATGCTTAAAATTGATGGAATAATAATTGATAGTTGAATATAGTTAGTTGACCGCTTCGTTATTCATGATGGCGACAGTTCTTCAGAATCCTCCTAATTCTCCGAATAATTAATTCAATAAGAGTGATTTATGATTTTATTATCTTCATAGTTAAGTACCTTATCTTAACCCGAGCTGCTAGACACATATATGGGAAACCATACATTTCCATATGTGTGTCTAGCACATATGGTATGGTTTGCATATGTTTGCACTGCCTGGGACTCAGGGAGTCACCTTGATAGATGCCCTTTTTTATAGAAATCTGCCGTGTTGTAATTTATTGCTTTAAATAGCAATAAAAACATTGAAAAAAAAGTTTGAGAAACAATGTTTTCTTTGTTTACACTTTGTCTCAAGCCCCGATGAATAGGGTATAGGGAGTTTATTATAGAACCTAATACCATTTCCCATAAATGTCTTATTAGTTTTGCTAACTCTAAATCCTGGAACAGCAAGTTTGTGCTTATTTCTTGTGTTAATATTATGAATGTCACTTTTTTTACTATATTTATCTATATTTTTTCTAATAAAAATTATATTTTGGTAAATATATCTTTCACGAAAGTATCATATTTATTATAATATAACGTCGTGGTCCTTATCCCTTTAGAGTACCCAGGCATGTGTAGCTTAGATTAAATCATCATCATTATCAGCCCGTATACCGTCCACTGCTTACATGGGCCTCCTCCCGAGCGAGGGTATTTGCCGTAGTCACCATGCAGGAAACGCTGCTACCCATTCCTTGATATACGATTATTATTAGACGATGTTATAATAATCAGGAACAACGGCTTAACATGCTTTCCGAGGCACGGAGGGTAGTCCCTCAACCAACCAGACCCGGAGAGAAATCTTAGAATTTACACAAAGATTTCCTGTCCGAAGTGGGGATCGAACCTTCGACCTCCGAGATTAAAAGCGAGCCAAATACCGCTACGCTACGGAGCGGAGGCAGGATCAGGACGATGAGGTAGATAAAATAAAATTTATCAAAATTGGGCTATCTAGCTGTAGGTACTGTACTGTACTCTTTCAGCAGGTTGACGTCCACTGCTGAACATGGGCCTCCTCTTAACATACCTTGGCAAGCCATAGTCATTGAGGGATATTGCGGAAATCGCCAAGCGTGGTGCTTGGCAGGCATATTGGTGATCGCAGTAAGATGGCGAGTATTTTTGAGTTGATAGATGCTGCTGCCCATCCATCAGCTGTATGTCCCTTAGTCGCCTCTTACGACACCCATGGAAACACATGGGGTGGTCTATTCTATGTCGGACACCATACAGCTGTATCTGTAGCTCTATCACTGAAATATTTTTTCTAATCGGATTAGTAGGTCCTAGGATTAGCGCATTCAAACAAACAATATCTTCAAATTTAAATATAAGTATCTTCATCATCATCAGCCCGTATAACTACTGAACATGGGCCTTCTCCCGAGGGAGAGCACTTGCAATAGTCACCTCGCTCGTCAGGTGGATTGGTGACCGCAGTATTAGGTTGTACCACACAAGGAAACGCTGCTGCCCGTTCCTTGATATACGATTATTATAGATGATGTTATAACAAAGTGCTCTCCGAGGCGCGGAGGGTAGTCCCTCAACCAACCAGACCCGGAAAGAAATCTTAGAGTTTACACAAAGTTTTCCTGTCCGGCGCGGGGATCGAACCCACGACCTCCAAGATTTTAAAGTGAGCCAATTACCGCTACGCTACGGAGGTTGTCTTTGTATATAGATGTATTGAATTTACATGTATTTTGAATAATTAGCTTCATGGCTAAGAAACAATGAATGCAACTTGCTTCATAATTAGTATGAAAGCTACCAAAGTTTCAACTTAAAGTAGAGATTTCAAATTCTGAGTGGTAACACTTGAATTTTTAGCTTTTAATTTTAAACTTTTATTGGGGTAGTTTTTTAGAACTATGCTTGCTATTTTTTATATGAAAATACATTTTAAAGGTACGTGAATCTTATATTACTGGAGGAGATTCGAAAACTATTTTTGTGCCTATTTAGGGTCCGTACCTCAAAAGGAAAAAAACTTCTCTGCCATGAACCTTTTTTCTTAATATGGTAGGTTGCGTAGATACCAAATGAGTACATCATCATCATCATTATCAGCCCGTATTGCGGGACATGGTCCTACTCCAGAGGGAGGATTTAGCTATAGTCACCACACGCTTGGCTGTCGGGTTGGTGACCGCAGTATTATACTGTAACACAAGAAAACGTTGCTGCTCGTTCTCTTGTATACGCTTGTTATAAGAATCGGGACCAACGGCCCAATCCTTTCCGAGGCACGGAGGGTAGTCCCTCAAACAACCATACCTGGAAATAAATCTTACAAATTACACAAAGATTTCTTGTCCGGCGTGGGGATCGAACAAGATCGATCAGAGACTAAAAGCAAGATTTATACCGCTATACCACGAAGATTCAAATGCGGTAACGGCATACCATGAGTTGCACCGCAAACCTATTTTTTTTTAATGTTTACATAAAAATTGTACATATTTATTTTAATTTGTTTATAATACCGTATATTTACTCGTATCGTACAAACTTTTAACATATTGGAATGGAAGCATTTGTATAAATACATTAGCAATATTAAACTTTAGTGCTTTCTCGGATAGCAAATAAAAACAAAAAAAAATATTGCATGTTGGATATTTATTTCAACTGATATATAAAGCAAATAACTCCAATCTAGACCCGGAAAGAAATCTTTGTTTTATAAATAATAATTGTTCGGAGTGGAAACCCAGAACCCCCAATTTTCAGGGCAAGACTTATCCGCTACACCATGAAATTTGTTCAGAAACTAGTAAGTAATTAGTGTATAGTATATGGTATTATATTATAACTGCGGTCACCAACCCGCCTGCCAATCGTCGTGACTATGGCAAATACCCTCCCTCGGTAGGAGGCCCATGTTCAGTAGTGGACGTTATACGGACTGATGAAACGGCCGCAGCCCAATGGCTAGGGCGTCGGCCTTGTGATCTTGAGGTCACCGGTTCGAACCCCACCCATTGCACTACCGACGTGAACCCACTCGTAACACAAACATTTTAGCTTAGCACGAGGGGTTAACAAGAAAACTAGTAGATTGCTAAAATCGGCAAGTAAAATAAAAAATGATAATGATGGATAGTATATAGACAAAGTCAACTTGTAACATTTCTATTTGCTTCCCCAATATCTTTACCCTTGACTTAAAGTGGTAAAAATACTACAGTCCATTGCTTGTCCACGAAAAAATTCCACAAAACAAATACCATTCCCTATTTATACTATAAACATTTATTTACGGACAACGATAAACCACTAAAACTCAATCACGTCTTATAATCGTAGCTTCGAAACCCCAATTATTGTTTACACACAAACTTCTAGATAATAAAATAACTAAAACTTTTAATCCTCCACAGAAATTACAAAATAACAAACTTGTTGGATAAATCAACATACAGATAGGTTAGTAGGATGACCACGAGTTCGTCGAGGTGTGTTTTATTTTAACCCCAACGGAGATAATTCCAATCATTTAGTGTAAAATTTTCTATCGTTGCATAACAAATATCACAGGAACAAATTTTTTATTGACAGATGTAAATAGAAATTGTGTCGAAATGTATTTTTTCCACTAATAATTAAACAATTAGACCTAAGTTTAATTTATTAAGCTGAAGAGTTTCTTTGTTTCTTTGAACGCACCTATCTCAGGAGCTAGGTACTGGTCAGATTTAAAACATAATTTTAGTGTTAGATAGCCCATTTGTCCAGCATGGCAATAGGCTATATTTAATTATGAAGTTCCCATGGAAACGGGAGTTACGCGAGTGATACCGCGCGTGGAAAGCTAGTTACCATGAAACATGTTAGCACAAGAGGTCAATTCAAAACTTTCAAATTTTTTATATTTAATTTAAAGTGTTTGTGGGATTAGTAGGGCGATAAAAATGTAAAATAAGAAACATATAAAATTAATCAATATTATAGTTTTTGTGGCACGTTTATAATCTTAATCTTATTATTTCTAACGCTGTTTTGTATCATTTTGAAAAGCTTTACATCCTACGCTTATTTGTAAGGATTTGCAGTAATTTTCTAAACAAAAACCAACGTTTACCAACGATGTACTCCATATATTATGCTTTGAAACAGAAACAAACATAACTCGTTTCATAAAACCTATAAACCAACAAGTATCAACTTGTGGTAATGCTACTAAAGCGACACAAACCCTTTGAGCGTAACATTGGCGACAATGACAAACAAACAAACTTTATATTTTCCTTACACAAGTATTAAATATTGATGTTTATATTACTGAGCTCTCAACTAATTTAACTTTTTTAAATATAGTGAATATATGGTGAATCGAGTTTTGAAGCATTTGCTTTCAAAATAGCTTTCATTTACTGAAATGTGACGGTAGGCAGTAAGTAGGAATTAAAATTATCTATACTAATTATATAAAGAGGAAACGTTTGTATTTTTATATTTTATTATGTTTGTTTAGAATAAATAAATTCGAATAAAGAACTCAGAAACTACTCTGGACGGATTTCGATAAATCGGTCTACTGTTTTAAAGGTATCAAAAAAAAAAATAGTTTAAGACTCATTTGTTTTTATGTACTTATGTTTTTATATACTTATAAGCTTGAACAGTGTGAATAGTACCTGTAATTTAAAAGCATACATTAACTTTTCTTTTTAATGTTTAAACGAATGACAAGTGTGTATTCAAGGCCGGATTTAAGGGAGGGCATCCAGGGCAACTGCCCCAGGGCCTCCACAATAGAGGGGCCCCCACAATAGAGTTTTAAATCTTTCAAATTCTGACAAGTAAAATCTACATTTTTTTTTTGTTTATCTTCCGGTGTTGTATCATTACATACCGTACTTTGTACAATCATGATTAATGTAATAGGTCTTAAATATTGTAATAACGGTTATTCATCTGTACTTGTTTACTTAAATTAGACAATCAGTTAAATATCAGAATTAAAATCGTCCTGAAAAGTAGGTACATACTTCAAATTTTCTGCACACTTTATTGCTCTGGAGGCTCCGGACTTCTAAATCCGGCCCTGTGTGTATTTAGTTTGTAAGCCTTAAATAAATAAATTATTCTTTCACTTTTAAAATACTACATTATCCATGAGTAACATAGGCTATTCACCCGTGCGAAGCCGGGGCGGGCCGTTAGTATTAAATATACTAGCTAGTACTTGTAGAGTTACCCGCATAGCTTCCGTTCCCGTGGGAACTTCATAATAAAATATAGGCAAAAGCATTCCTCGATAAATTGGCTTTCTAACACTGAAAGACGTTTTCAAATCGGACCAGTAGTTCCTAAGATTAACTCGTTTAAGCAAACAAACAAATTTTTAACAGCTTTAGTAGTATTCCTAATCTACCTTTCCGCACATGGTTTCACCTGCTTCACTCCGGTACATACATACATACATAAGCTCACGCCTGTTTCCCAGCGGGGTAGGCAGAGACAATGGACCTCCACTTGCTACGATCCCTACACACATCTTTCGCTTCATTCACCCTCATAACATTCTTCATACAAGCACGTCAGTTTAGGGTGGATCTTATTTAACCTTTTGCGAGGATGTCTCCGATTTGGTCAGAGAACGTTCGTCGAGGTCATCCCCTTCAGACTGTTCCACTCACACACCGGTAACCGTAGGACTTTCATCATTAAGTATAGCCTCCTGGATTATGTAACTTTCTAATGGTAGCTGTTATCTCAGGAACTACTGGTCCGATTTGAAAACGTCTTTCAGTGTAAGGAAGCCCATTTTTCGAGGAAGGCTAATGGCTATATTTTATTATGAAGTTCTCACGGGAATGGGAGCTGCGCGGGTGAAACTGCGGGCGAAAAGCTAATTATCTTATAATAAAATAACAAAGTTAGTTATTATTACAATAAAAATATTCTTAATACAAGCCTTAGGTAGGTAGGTACTTAATTTCAAAAACAAGGTTTAACTAAAATATTGTCCTAAAACCAGTTTATATACATTTTGTTTTCATATTTTTCCAACCCCCAGAATCCACCATTTCATCTATTTGTCATACAAATGCCTTCATCCCCTATATTTTGTTTACCAAACTGATTTAGGTATTTTACGACAATGTCGCACATAAAAAAAGAATCGGTTTATGGCTGACTATTCATCAGTAATTCTTATCGAACGCTGTCAATTTTGGTGAAAGAATTCATTAGAATAATGTTAGTACTGATTTTGCTTGTTTTCGTGTAAGCATTTTTTGATATAAACAACATACAGTAATATAAAGTTGTATGATAACCTCCGTGGAGTAATGGTGGAACTCTCGCTTTAAGTGTCGGAGCTCGTGGGTTCAATCCTTGAGCCAGGTTAGAAATCTTTGTGTAAAATCTAAAATTTCTTTCCGGATTTGGTTGATTGAAAGTCTACCCTCCGTACTTTGGAAAGCACTTTGGTCATGGTCATTAGTGTCATTACAATCGCATATCAGGAAGCAGGGTCTACTTGTATTTATAAACTGCGGTCACCAACTCACCAGCTAAGTGTGATGCTGACTAAACCTACTTTCAAGAATGCTTTAGTCCCACATTTGGATCTTGTAGGCAACAACAATAATATACTAGCTTCACACCCGTGGTTTCAGCCGCGTAGCTTCCATTCCCAGTTTTCAAATCGGCCCAGTAGTTTCTGACATTAGAGCGCAGCTTTCTTGTAAACAAACAAACAAAACTCTTCAACTTAATATATTAGTATAGATATAGATATAAGTTACTTATTCATATTTATATTCATTTATTGCACACCATATGTATGAATAAGTTGTTACAAAGACAAAACCAGTACAAAATATGGACCCTGTCGAGCACGGTAAATTAGAAGAGAGAGGAAGCGATAAAGGAGATTGCCCAGGAGCAGTACTCTTGACAAATGACTTGTGTCTTAAAACCTTGAACGGCATGAAATATCTAAAATCAAAATATATTTTCTAAAAAGACTGATTGATATTTATATTGGGATTATTTTTTTTAACAATAATTAGTACTTTTATGTTTCCGTCGTTATAGTACGCCATTTTTTACTATCGGCTGTCAATTCTAGGCTAGGGATGTCCATTTTTTCTATTGCGGGTAATGTGTGTACCAACCTACATAAAATAAAATGATATCGATTTTGTATTGATTGTACAATCTATTATTGTAATGTAATAACAGAGTGTATAGCACTCTGTTATTACATCACATGTTTTTGCTGGTATTTTTAATATCAGTGGTTGTAAACGGTGGCATCGGTGCCAAGTCGACCTATTCGTAAAATACCACTGGCTGGTTTACGGAAATCGATAAAAAATCGATCTTTCATCAGTATGGGTACAACATTATTTGACATTTATTGCACGTCTGTCTGTCATATTTTTGCATTAGAATACCTACAGTTATTTCTGTTGTTTTTGTTACGTTGTGCTTCGAGTCGAGCCTTTTACTTCACCTAGCCACCTGACAGAGCTAAACCGTTACGGATTTTACACAAATGTGCTTCAAAGACACCAAGCTCACCCGTAAACCCATTCAGACCCTTTTAAATAGTTTTTTTCAACTAATTTTTGGTCGAACATAACACTCAATATAGTAATTTCTTTTTTGTAAATATCTCAAAAATGCCATTGTAGATTGTGTTCAATCTTTTGAGGTAGTATTTAGACATGCCATCGAGTATTTTAAAGATGATTTGATGAAGACACAAAAATGTTGAATTGAGTACATTTGTCCATAGCGCCGTGGGCATTCTCCTTTATTCTTAAAAAATCTAAAATAATTTAATTATATCATACTTACTTATATGATTAAGCAAAAAAAGTACATTCAGAAATTAGTAAAAATATGTATTACATAAATAAAATAGTGTATTTATTAGTTTTAGAAATGTTGACGCTTTATGTATACAGGTTTAAGCGTTTTTGAGATCTGATTGAATCGACATTTTATCGTACACCAAAAAAATTTGCTTACAATAAACGTATTTCTTTTATCGGATTATTTCTGATTGTTCAAATCGGATGTCGGTTGAACAAAAACTAAATTATTGTATCTATACAAACTTATATATATTTTTTAGTTCAAGCAAACAAAGTCTTCACCGTCATATTATTATTATGACGGTGAAGACTTTGTTTGCTTGAACTAAAAAAAAATATTTAAGTGTCAGATTTATTAAGAAAAGCTATCGTCATCAGCCCGTATAACGTCCACTGCTGAACACCACACAAGGAAACGCTGCTGCCCGTTCCTTGATATACGATGATTATAGATGAAGTTTTAATAATCGGGACCAACGGCTTAACGTGCTTTCGAGTCACGGAGGGTAGTCCCTCACCAACCAGACCCGGATAGAAATCTTATAATTTACACAAAGATTTCCAGTCCGGCGTGGGGATCAAACCTCCGAGATTTAAAGCAAGCCAAATACCGCTACGCTACGGAGGTTGTCTGATGGAAAATATTTTCTTCAAAACACGCCCAAATAAAATGCATTTCACTTTAAGGCAAAACAAAGGTATTTCAGTTGTAGGTTTACTAGCACTGACCTCAAACAGCTATGAATTACAGAAGCCCAAATTAAATTTCACAATTCTACATAAAAGCCTTGTTATACATTCTACCCAGAGTTGTATAAAGCAGAATTTAAAGCCTCCTAGAGATAAAGTCCGTGGGTTTTCCAGACAAGGGTTTATTTTTGAGTTGGGCCTACCCTCCCTGCCTTGGTAAGAAAACACAAGCATTTGAGTATAGCACGAGGAGTAAACAAGAATACTAGTAGACTGAAACTTTGCTAGTAATCTTAAAAAAAAAACTTATGTATACATATGGTATGCAATACATGAATATGAATATGAAAATGCTGCTGCACAAAGCCTTGTATACAATTGTCATAACAATCGGGACTTTACGTGTTTTCCGATGAACGTTGAAGGTTGTCCCCCAAGCAGACCTGGAAAGAGAAATCTTTGTTCTACACAATATTGACTGGAGCAGGAATGGTACCCACGAGATTCCGACCTCCAAAATTTAAGGCGAGTTTTATACAGCTATAAGTTTGACTTAGTTTGTAGAAATTTTAGTGCAGCGTTACATTCAAACTCTCAAGTTTGTCGTTTAACAGATTTAACTAACAGTGCCTTTGTGGGTGTCCCTTTGTAATTATATACCAGTAGTGGTTCGTAAGCTTTGGAGACAGTTACTATAATATTTATACTAGCTTCCCAAGCGCACTTTCACCCGCGTTGATGCCGTTCCGGTAGGCTCGTCATAATTCTTCTTCTTTCGTTTTAATACTTTGTTTAAAGCCATTCTAACCAGTAAGTCGCCACTCCAATGGCCTCTGTCGTTCCCGTTCCGTTCTAATTAAATATAACCTATAGCCATCCTCGATAAAAGGGCTACCTAACACTGAATTTTTTTTTTAAATCGGACCATTATTTCCTGAAATTTGCGCTTTCAATTATATTTATTAATATTCATTACTTGTTTTGCGGACTTTGTTAATTCATCCGTCAGTCTGTCCTACAATTTATTTATGATCTGACCAATATCATAAAATGCTTAAGGTAAAAATCAACTTGAAAGAAATCAGCGAAAGTGGTACCTATATAAATATATACACACACACATACACATATATATTAAAATTATAAGTGGCATGCATCTGGAGGTATACTTAAGGGGTTAGGACCAGGTCTCTAGGTGTCACTTCACGACCTCAAGCTCACAACTCCGACGCCCTAGCCATTGGGCTACGGCCGCTTCAAACTTTGATATCATCCCATTCAAATGATGACATGTATTGCTCTTGCACACAAAGAACAGGAGCGTGGAACGTGAGACAGAAACACGCTTGTACGATACCACTATATACAGATATCAAAGTTAATAGACAACACAACCTCTATAGTGTAGCGGTAATTGGCTCGCTTTAAATCTGGGAGGTCGTGGGTTCTATCCCCACTCGATGGCCACACGGACAAAAAATCTTTGAGTAAATTATAAGATTTCTTTCAGCGTCTCGGTGGTTGAGGTACCACACTCCTTGCCTCGGAAAGCACGTTAAGCCGTTCTTGTATGTTACAACATAATATACTGCGGTCACCAGCCCACCTGCCAAGCGTGATGACTATGGCAAAAACCCTTCTACGGGAGGAGGCCTTTGTTCAGCCGTGGATGTTGTACGGGCTGATGATGATGAAAGTTAATAGAAATCTCTTTTCTAGAAATCAGTACATTTCGCTGAAAGCTTTGTTGATATAAAACATTGTCATAAATATGATATTCCTAATTATAATCATATACTGAGTCCTAATAAGTTTACTTACGCAAAAGTAACACAAATTGTTCAAATCTAAGAACGACAACATTACTTGTAAGACATACAAGAATCAAATATTTTTGCGATGCCTCTGTGAATTAAATATTTCAAAATACCTACTAATACAAGCTAAAACAAAGCGTTATACATATACCTAAGAAATCTTCACTAATCTCATAAGTTAGTTTAATGTATTTGTAATTTTTGTATGTTTGTATAAAATGAGGTAGAATTAAAAATAATGAAAGAATAACTCATGAAAAGCCTGTTATTTTATTAATACATTCACCATAAAACGTGGCAGTTTTTTTTAATATAATGACAATTCCCGCACTTGGGCATTAAATCCCTGTGTCGTGGGAAACTTTACAAACACGATATAATTAACGGACACAAAACACACCCAGACTCAGAACAATGATCCGTGATTTACACAAATTATTGTCCCGAGTGGGAATCGAACCCAGAACACCAGGTTTCAGAATACCACTAACATAACCACTGAGCCACCGGTGCAGTCAGTTTGGACGCAGATACTTTATAAGTTAGTTTAACATATAGGCTTCAAAACATCACGCTCCGACCCACTGGAGTAGAACGGAGGTAAACCCGCGAGGCGCAGCTTGAATTACAATAATATTGACGTACAAATTCCATTGCTACATCATACACTAAGAATCAAAAATATATCCGAATTCCAGCCAAACAGCTGATCTGCGAAATTTTATTTAGTCAAAATACGACAAGTGAATTACATTTATATACGAAATTCAATTTTGCTCCTAAACTGGTATAACGTATAATATCTGAAAACGTTTGCCGATTCTAATGTATTCTGTCATGAGCTATTTTAAATAGATGTAAGTCTGCTGATGCCAATTGGGTAATATGCATGAAGTTTGTCATATCTAATACTAGTCTATACTAATAATATAATAAGGATAGATTTGTATTTTTGTTACGAATAAACTCAAAAACTGGGGGACGGATTTCGTTCATCTTTCAGCATTAGAATGCTATATTATCCCTGATTTATTTACTATTTATATTCCCGGCTCTATTTAATTACTAGCTACTGCGCGGTTTCATCTGCGTAACTCCCGTTCCCGTAGAAACTTTATAATAAAATATAGCCTATAAATGGGCTATCTAACACTAAAAAAAATTTTCACATCGGTCCAGAAGTTTCTGTCATAAGCGCGTTCAAACAAACTTCTTTGCTTGAATATTAGTTTAGATGAAGCTCCCACGGGAGCTACGCGGCTAAAACATATTTTATATTGAAGTAAGTGTGGGAACACGTTTATTTTCATAGTTATTTCATGTCGTGTTGATTATAAATTTAATTTATTCGTTTCTACGTCATTGTTTTTCAATTGTACCCACGATTAAAGACATGTAGAAGTTTAGGTTTGGTATCTAGGTTAGGGTTTGGTTTTTGAAAATATTTTGATATTTTAAAAAGGTCAATAGTGTAGCGGTATTTTTTCATAGTGCGAGTCATATGTGAAATACCATTATAAAGACCATGGAAATTTGTTTCCCAATATATATATATATCTCGACAAAAAAAATAGCCACTGCCATTTCTATGATTTATTTATTAGTAACGTTGTTTTTAAAACTTAAATAAAGAATACTTTTAAATGTTTATTTATTAATACGTGAAGTAATCTACATATATATATTATTGATACGTAAATCAAAAAAATTGTATGTACCTTGGTACCTACCCCTTTTTCCGAAAATTGCGCGGACGGAGGAACATGAAATTTCTCATACTTATAGTTTATATAGAGAAGGAGTGCAGAGTGCACAATTCCAAATTATTGTCGAATTTCGACCACTGGGCGACCACTAGAATTTATATAACTCTCAAATGTAATTAAATCATCAAAAACTTTTATACCTATCACGATAACATGTTTGATAAGTGGCCTAATTTTATTGTCCACCAGTAGGTAGGTATATATGTTCATACTTATGGTTATTGTATTTAATGTCACGTGGCAGCGTTTAAATAGCAGGAAGGAACCTTCCAATTTGGAAAATTCAACTGAACTAAATAAATTCAGCGATTTCGGTTCGCACTTATATTATGAATATATTGGTTTATCTCCGAAAGATAATTCCTCAAGCGTTTCCCTCCGATTTATGATGAATGCGAAGAAAAAAATAATAGAGCGAACAAACGAGCGTAATCAATCTATCTTACAAGCATTGGACAAGAAAATATTTCATTTGCCCGGACGAAGCTGCGGATCAAAGAACAAATATACATACAAATTATAAATCATTCAAAAAATAGCTTACGGTCGTCGAATGCGTTCACCAAAATCACAAAATTTGACACTTCCTCCGTTGATATATAATTACAAGTTACACATCACACCAGTTTCGCACAAACCACCAAAATTATACACTCAAGAATATCCCGCTGTGACGTAAGCGGTATATTATTTTAATAAAATACAGACACAAAGCTAGTACGGTTTATTAATCCGGATACGAAAAACATCGGCGCGTTCGATCGTTCGGGTAAGATTGGGTTGGAGCGACGTGCGCTCCCCGCGACGGTTGCACCAACACTGGGCTAGGATAGCAGGGGCGGATGGTTCCATGTGTGCGTGGGTGTCCGTACACGAGGGTAGCTTTCCATCTGTGTGCTCCTCTTCAGGTCACGAGAATTCGGTGAAGACAAGCGCTGTGAAGTGGCGTGCCCTATTTCAACTGACTCTTTTAGGTTTTTCGCTTAGGCCGAATTGCACGCAAATTCAAAAAGGTCATTCGGGATTGCATTCGCTCTGTCTCTCCAAACAAAACGGGTATGCGTAGTTTATTAGTTGAAAGTTTAAAGCTAATGAATTTTTATTCTTCACGGTGGTTTTGAGTTTAATTACGTGCATTCCTTTCGTGTTTGGAATGAGTAGTGGCGTTAAATCTTTGTGGTTTTACATAAGCGACCCTTTCATGTCTCGTTGTAAGTGTTTAAGTAATGCGTTCGGGCTTTCAAATGAAACTTTATTTAAAAATGTCTCTTTAATTTTAAAGTAACGAGGTAAATTTCTTTGGATTCGATGAAACGTGGCCTAAATAAACAATTGAGATGCGAATTTAAAAGGTTGCTCTTGTTATAATGGAGCTTGCTTTTTGGAGATGTTTAAGGCTTACATCTATTAGGTGTATTTTTGCAAATTGTGTTTATGAAAATACTTGGAATGTTTCCCTTGTTTATTGTTCTGACGACATGTTTTTATTGAATAGGTACCTACCTACCTACGAATAAAAATATCTTAATTTTCCACCAAGAAGTTGTGTGTGGATAATGATTACTGAGTTTCTGTGGACCATCAGTGGTGGACAGGTAGCTTATCACGTAACGATATGACTACAATTTTGATAAAAATGTCTTCATTACTGTAGGGTTATCGTAAGAGGGTCGGATTGCTTATGCGTACCCGTCCCCCGCCAACGGCTGATCGAAGGTGTGTCCGTGGGTTTTAGTGGTGTAGGGTCCTCTCCTCGTGGTATGAGTTTAGCATACCACACTATGGAGAGGGCGAGTCCCACATATATCATCGCCAGCGCGCGAATATGCTGCAGCGGCGGTGGGAATGCGTAAATGCATGTGTCCTGGGAAAAAAAGGCAAAGAAATTGCATGCATAGTAAACGCTCAGTAGCAAAGACACTTTTATCAAAGTCATAGTAATATCGTTGCGTGATTAGCCTTCTGGAGCCTAAACTAGGAACATTTTGTCACTTCAGGACACTCATTAAATATGTGTGTGTGTGTGTATGTGTGTTTATAGTAGGTATGAGGGCTATACACTCTTCAATCTATAGCCATGAGGCTTTGGCTATTTAATCGGGCTTAGCGGTGAGTTTACATCCTGAATAAATGGTTTAAAAACAATAAACTAAGCAACCTTTAACCTCAGGGTGATCGCTAGAGGAGGGATTGAAAATATTTTTGACTTTTCCACAATTAAAGGCGTTTGTGCAACTGTCGCTGTACTATCCTATAGGTAGTTTACGAGTCTCTAGGACTTAAGGTTTACGAAGGCATTAGAGGACTATAAGAAGATAGAAAAACATTTATTAATAATGCTCTGATTTTCGAAAAAAACATGACGTTATAAATAATTAATTGACAAAAGCTTTGGTGTGCACCACAAAAAGATACAAACTTCAGCTTTATGCTACATCCACACATTTATGTATGTATTCAGTGCTGGTATTCTAGTTTGCCCCATGACATATAATTAATTAGATTGCCTATTATAAAATAACTTCGTAATAAAAAACGGCCTTTCTCGATAACACTGAAAGAATCTTTCAAATAGGACCAGTAGTTACTGAGATTAGCGCGTTCGAGCAACCAAACAAACTCAATACAGTTTTATATATTAGTATACCTAGATATAACATACGATTGATTAAATATCTATGCCAATGAAGATAAAATATTTATGTAAAGTTAATATGTAGGTAATGTCAAACATTGGCTATTTTAGTCTAGAATCAGAAAATAGGAATCTAAATCAATTCAATCTGAATGCCTGAAACTTACATACCGCTGCTGTGTTGGCGGGTGGTTCACTCACGTAATGGTTTTTATTTGCGGAATTCTAATATAAATGTAACCTATTAAATTATTCTTAAGATAAGCTACTAGTGATTTTTCATCCAAAAAGTTTTATCAATTACTTATAACCAGTAACAAATGAACGGACAAAAATTTACTCATACATAATATTATAATCTTATGTATGTATCATAGTACAACTATAAATAACATTTAATGTCAGTGCCTAAATTTCGAATGACCCGTGTGGTTTCTGGCTAAGAATAGACCACCCCATTTCTTCCTATGGGTGCGACTAACGCACAGCTGATGGATGGGCAGAAGCATCTATCAGCTCAAGGTTAGTTACCATACTGCGATCACCAATCCGCCAGTCAAGCGTGGTGATTATGGCAATATCCCTCAACGACCCTGGCTGGCAAAGGACTTTTACGAGGACGCCCATGTTCAGCAGTGGACATAAACGGTCTGATTCATTACATTACATTACAACCGCGTAGTCAGTTAGTAACAAATATTAGTTAAATTCAACAACAAAATAACAGTTTAACTTAGCGATTATGGCAAAACACTTCACGGTAATGTAGAGTATGTTTGTGTATGCATAGATGACCAACTACGATAGCGGCCCGCGACAGTTCCCACCTGCCGTTATGCGATGCGACCCCTCCGTCGAAGCGGAACGATTCCAGTTTTCTTATTAGAGGTTATGGTGTCTTGAGAGTAGCCTCACCATAGTTACTATGTATATCTTTTATATCGTGGGTTTGATTACTATATTTTTGTTAAAACAAATATTTCCTTACGGTTCTGTAAGCCTAGACAAAATGCCATTACAGTAGACAGATCGCTAGCAGAAAATCTCTAACGCAAACGCTCTGGTTTATTAAGATCCGTGCTTTGAAAAACACGTTAAAACTTAGTCCTTGTTGTAACATCATATATATACTTATATTATATACATAGGTGATGCGTTTATTTGCTTGAAAGCGCTTAAAACAAGAATTAATGAACCGATTAAAAAAATAATTCTGTGTTAAATAGCCCATTTATTGAAGAAGGCTATGAGGTTATATTTCAGGTTGAAAACACTGAATTGCAGAAGTTATCAATATTATTATTTTTTTGTTTTTTTAAAAGATTACTAGCAGAGTTTTGCTGTCTACTAGTATTCTTGTTAACCCCTCGTGCTAAGCTAAAATGCTTGTGTTACGAGTTGGTTCACGTCGGTAGTGCAATGGGTGGGGTTCGAACCGGCGACCACAAGATCACAAGTCCGACGCCCTAGCCATTGGGCTACGGCCGCTTTGCCGCCATATTACTATACATAAGCTTGTAAACGGGCAATCACGAACACACTGAATAGCTAGTCTAAGATCCAGCGATATATTTAATTTTATTGAAGCAGGTAAAATACCGCTATTTAGTATAGGTATTATTTTAAGTGGCAGAGATCTGCTAATTGTATAATCAGATACTATACGTCCACTTCTTAACATGGGCTTCCGCTTGTCAGAAACTTCATGAATAATTATAGTCTTTAGCTTTCCTCAATAAATGGGCTAACTAACATTGAACGAATTTTTCAAACCAGTAGTTCATGTGATGCTCGTGCCCATTTTCTCTTTTTTTCTCGATCTTCATTCGAAATGAATTCTCTTCAACTTTATATATTAGTATATATAAAGCTGAGGAGAATAGTTTAAAGTTGTCTGGAAAAAACCGCTTTATGCGATAAGACCGCCCATTCTTTTTTTATTTTTTTTATGTTGCTTATTTGTATTCTGTATCTATGTGAGGATAATAAGAAAATTGTTATTACTTTAGATAGATAAGAAAATCGTGAGAGTGACGGTCGATTGTGCTTTGTATCCTACACTAAGAACTCGAAGCCAAGTAATTCCCAAGTTTTAAGTCGCAGCACAACATTGTTTGTAGAATTTGATTTAAACTTCAAACGTAGAAATGTGACCTATTACTTACTCACATCAGTTTAAAAGCGATTTTCTTCGAATTAACCATTTTGGTGAACAAAGTTTTTATTGAACTGAACTTATTTGAAGCCTTAGGAATGCAAGTCTTTTGCTAGATTAAGTTTCAACTTTTATTTTTTTAATCTATACTAAAACTATTCTAATTGTATAAGTCACGAAGGTCTTGGGTTCGATTCTCGAGCTAAATGTATAGGTATACACGGAAACCTATACAGATGGCTCACGTCCTACTAACTTAATCGCTCGCAGTTGGTCACACTCAGTGGCTACGATTCTGTTCCATATTTAGCATCGTCAGGCGTTCCTGAGGTTCCAATTTAGGGCCACTTTTGTTTTTAATATTTGTCAATGATTTATTAAATAAAATCAAAAGTGAATGCTTAGCCTATGCTGATGATATCAAAATATTTAGACAAATAGCCGATCATAATGATTGTGAACAATTACAAACAGATATTAATACCATCGTAAATTTGTGCAACACCAATCTAATGTCCTTAAATTTTAACAAGTGTCAGGTAATTACATTTACTAAAAAGAAAAAGAATGTTGTGCAATATAATTACCGCATTAATAACACGGTTATAGAGCGAGTTACAGAGGTTCGCGACTTAGGTGTGATGTTTGATTCCTCTCTTTCGTTTAGAGCTCACTATGATTACATATGCACAAGAGCTAACCGCCTGCTTTTGTTTGTACTTCGTACTGCGCGACCTTTCAAAACCTCTAGTTCTATGATAGTTTATACTGCTCGTTGGTCAGAAGTATATTAGAATATTGCTCGCCGGTATGGTCTCCGTTTTATAACACACACATAGACCGCATAGAAGCAGTACAGCGACGGTTTGTAAGAGCCCTATGCTCTAAATATGGGTTGAGACGGAAAATACCGGAGTATGTTGACCGACTTCAAAAATTCTCACTAGCAACATTAGAAAAAAGAAGATGGATAAGCGACTTGTGCACCCTTCACAAAATTGTTAATTATTCAATGAACGGTAATCTTCTAGAAAATTTGAACATCAAGATACCAACACGATCTGTGCGTATTCCACAATTATTTAGTATACCTACCAGTAACAATAATGTATCTCAAAACAACCCACTGCCCAGAATGTGATGACACTATAATGAAATTTGTACACAGACGGATATATTTCATGATAGTTTCACAGTATTTAAATCCTTTCTTCTTCCACATAACAACAGTACGGATATGCTAAATTGTTAATGAAGCTTATCCATATTGCCAGCAAATTCTATTTATTTTTCTTTGTTTATTCTTAAGTAATTACTTTAACATTTTAGATTAATTAACTTAATTAAAACGAAGCACTGTTTATTATAAAAGTTGTGTACAGCTGTAACTGGATATCAGGTTTACTTATTGTATATTGTCAAAACTACTAGTTATATTATATTAATCTGTTATCTGTATCTGTGCCTAATGTGTGAATCTTTGGAAAAATTAAAATATTTATAATAGAAACTCCGAGATCATTATTTTTGTCATATGTTCTTTTTGACTATGGCATCAGCTCCTTCGTTCAGCTGTGGACGTGATACTCTCATACCTTTGATAACTGAATGGTAAGTATTTGCTTTATGGATTCTATGCCCACAGCGTAACCACGAATTTGAGTCTGGATGTTATTTGTGTCCGAGAATTGAGTGCATGTTAAGCCTCCGCGACACAGGGATGTAACCTTATGTCGCGGAGGTGAAGCCCAAACCTTTAATTACAGTAAACTTCAAATTTTCTTTATTTATATGTTGTATATGTCTCTCTTAGAGATTAATTCCTACATATCCACTCATGAAACAACAAGTATTTATATTATTAACAGTTCAACAGAATTGAATTGATAGCAAGTTTCTAGTGGTCCACTGACTCAACTATCAGAGTAAGTATTTGGTAAACGAGTCTATATTACTTTAAATTGTACTTGATATGTTTATGACTTTGTACAATCTTAAATTGATGTTTAGATACCACTTTGTAGGTTTGGTAATAAAATCTTTAATATATAGGTACATACATAAACCGGAGTAGCTGACTGACTTATATAAAACACACAGTCTAACAATACAGTAAGAAACCGAAATTTGGCATTAACATATTTTCAGGAAGGAACTTATCCAAAAACGACACTTCGGAATATTCTTTCAAAATTCCAACTCAAGGGGGTGAAACTAAAGACCGAAGTAATAATAGACAAATCAAAATTAATGCGAACAAAGTCGCGAGCAAAAGCTATAATTGGATTTCAGTTACTATGACGTGTTGTGGTATTGAAATAGAGTCCCACATATCCACACATGAAACGACAAGTATTTAAATTATCAACAGTTCAATGGAATAGAATTAATGTCAAGTTTCAAGTGGTCCACAGACTCAACTATCTGAGTAAGTATTTGTTAACTATTTGGCATACGAGGCGATATAACTTTGACTCGTAAATTATTTGTGACTTGTTAAAATCTTAAACACTTGTTTTGTAGATTTTATGAAAAATAAGTAAAATTGTAGGTCCTAGATGCCACCAGACTTCACACCATTCTCCTCATAATCTAGGGTATTAATCAAAAAAATATCTGATCTAAGGGATATGCTGCTGATGGATGGGCAGTAGCATCTACTAGCTCAACGTTACTTACCGCCTAATAATTATGGCAATATACATAAAACAATCTTGGCTTTCCAAGGTCTTTTAAGAGGAGGCCCAATTTAAGCAGTGGACATCAACGGACTTTTGAAGTTATGTAAATAAAATAAACCTAAGCTAAGCACTGTCAATGAATCGACCGAAACGAGCGAATGTAAATTGTCACACACAGACCCGAGAGGTTTAAATGGTAATGGTGTCAATTGTATTTACGCATTAAATGTAATTTATTTTTGTACTAATAATACTCAGGGAGCCAATGATCGGGTTGTATGGGATACCTCGGCTCCTCTATCCCTTCAAACTATGTTGCCCCCTTGTTGCCGTTTTTGGGGGCCCATCTATTGTGTGGGCTTTGACCCCCGTAATTTTTAACATGATATTATTATCATTATATATCATTTAGGCAGAGGCCATAGTCCATCCATAGACCCGGTATATAGGTATGGGTGCTCGTGAATGAATAAAAAATAAAACTTCATCCACGAGCACCCATACCCATAGACCAACATTTTGTTTTAACCATGTTATGTAATAGCATTACACTATCCTCGGATGCATTTTCATATTGTATACAGAGATAATTTGCGTTTTGTGTCATACAATATTCAGATTAAATTTGACCAAGGGACCTTGCGAGTGTGCTTCGGTCTTCTAAAGTTCCGGAGCTCCATAGCTCCGAGATAATTGTTAAACATAATAATAAAAAAGCAGATAAAAAAATTACATGAGCATCTATGGAGATTTCTAAAAGCCGCCGCCTCTGCATTAGTTTATACAAACGGTTATGTCAGTTTGTTAGACACTATAGTTACATAAAGCGACCCTATCCATCACGCACTAACCCTTTGTCTCACGGGGGTTGTCGCGGACAAACGATTGTCAATTTACGTATGTATTTTGTTCACCGCTTTAACGATATATGTAGATCATTTTATACTGGTTGATTAGTAGTAAAGAAAGGAAGAAATATTTTTTCTATTTTGTTGAAATAAAGAAATAGTTTGAATAAATAAAACACCTCCGTAGCGTAGCGATATTTGGCACGATTTAATTTCTTAGAGGTCGTGGGTTCAATCCCCACCCCGGACAGGAAATCTTTGTCTAAAATCTAATATTTCTTTCTGGGTCTGGTTGGTTGAGGGACTACTTTCCGTGCCTCAGAAAGCACGTTAAGCCGTTAGTAACATCATCTATAATAATCGTAAAGCAAGGAACGGGCAGCAGCGTTTCCTTGTGTGTTACAACATAATACTGCGGTCACCAACTCGCCTGCCAAATGCGGTGACTATGGTAAATACCCTCATTCGGGAGTAGGCCCATGTTCAGCAGTGGACGTTTTACGGGCTGATGATACTGATGATGATGAAATAAATATATGGTTCACCCACATAGATCCTATTCCTCTCGGTACCTTGTCTTATTGCCTACGACACTCTCAGATAATAAGGTTTCTATTGGATTGTTTTTTTATCGGTAAAGTATTTCCACGTACAGCTTCACCAACTTACAAACTTTAACTCTATATAACAACATTAGGTACTATCCAAAAACCCCATCACTTAATCCTTTGCAAAATATCGTAAAGTCTATTTTATTATTTACTAGCTTCCCACGCGCGGTTTCACCCGCGTAACTCCCGTTCCCGTGGGAGCTTCATAATTAAATATAGCCTATGTCACTCAGGGTGAATGTAGCTTTACAATGTTGAAAAATATTTTGAAATCGGCATAGTCGTTTTTGAGTTTATTCATTACAAACATACACACAAAAATACAAATCTTTCCGCTTTATAATACTAGTATAGAAGTATAGATCTATACTAATATATAAGGCTGAAGAGTTTGTTTATTTGCTTGAACGTATTAATCTCAAGAACTATTGGTCCGATATGTTTTTTTTATTTTTTGTGTAAGTTGATATCCACTTTATCGAGGAAGGTTATATACTATTTTTAATTATGAAGTTATTAAGGGTAACTCCCATTAGTAACGCGGATGAAACCGCGAACGGGTAGCTACTAGGTATGCAATAAATTTGTAAAGTCATACTCTATCCTTACTTTACTACAGTTTTAAAATACTTTAGGTTAAAATCGAGTTTTTTTGTTAAAATAACCGGTGGGGTCGGCAATTTGCACGCTTCCTGTCATTATAGTGTTACAAAGATACTCTACCTGGACTAGATGAAGGTATTGTTGAGTGTAACCTGTCCTAATGACGTATGACGTTTTCTTGCGCCTTTTTACTTTCATATTGGTTTAGTGAACTTTAGTGGTAATATAGGTGTACTCGATTAGTACCTCCGTAGTGTAGCGGTATTTGGGTCGATCCCCACTTTCCGTGCCTTGGAAAGCACGTTAAGCCGTTGGTCCCGATTGTAATAACATCATCTATAACAATTAAGTACCAGGAAAACGAGCTGCAGTGTTTTCTTGTGTGTTACAACATATTATGCGTCACCAACCCGTCTGACAAGCGTGGTGACTATGGCAAAAACCATGGCCCATGAGGAGACCTATGATCAGCAGTGGTCGTTGTACGGGCTGATGATGATGATGATGATGATTAGAAGCGAGCCGAGTATCGGGTCCCGGGTCGAGCAAAAAATTGTAAGTATTGGTAGAAATTATATCTTGATAAAAAGAATACAGGTTGGTACCTGCAATAAGGAAGTTGATTATGCTTTGGAAACCATGTCAGCCTTTCAATCACACGCCTGATGTCTTAAAGATCGTGTAGGATTTTAGAGAAAACGCTATGTTCTTAATATACTTAATTATTATAATACCTATAGTTGGTTTAGGGACTACCCTCCTTCCCTCTGAAAGCACGTTAAGCTATTGGTCCCAATTGTTATAAAATATTCTATAACAAGCGTGTCTTTACAAGCTTGTTATAGATTGTTTTGCCCTTAATTGTTATTATATTTTAGAATACTATAATATGTATTTTACAAGCGTATTCCAGGTAACGCGAAGCAGCGTTTCCTTGTTTGTTACATAACACTGCGGTCACCAACCCGCCGGCTAAGCGTGTTGGCTGTGGCAAAACAGTAGTTCGGGAGAAGGCCCATGTTCATCTATGACCATAACGGACTGATGATAATTACTCTCAACGGTAGAGCAGCTCAATTATTCTTCGCTCATGGGTCTATCTAGGCTGTTAAAAACTTGGGTAACAAGTTCATCTCAAAGATAAAAGAATCATTTAATTAATCTGTTGACCCATGCCATACCTGTCGATAGTAGCAAAAAATAGAAACTCCTAAAGTTTTTTTTACATTTACACCTGACTGCGCACGCGCCGAGCATCTGTTAATGTAACAGTCTAAATAAATTCTAAACTTATGCACGCACTACTTTATAGTATGTTGATAGCATTTAAGGGGTTATTTTTAATCTGTTTTCTATCTAGTAAAACATCTGCTTAAGCCACAGATTAAACATGTCTCATACATACATTTTGAAGAAAATGCTAAACGTCAATACACACTTTACTTGTTCTTTAGTCTGTGACATTTAACGGTCTTCACCACCTGTTGTGACGTATGTCAGGTGCGCCGACGAAATAGAAACATATTGCTGTCTCACTCTAACATATGAATAAAGAACACCTGTATTTTTTGTTATGGATTCAAAATAAATATGTCGCATTGCTTACTTAGAAAGTAAGAATAAAAATGTTTTATTAATTGTTAAAAAGTAAATGAACAAAGTTCGATACCTATGCTAATATTATAAAGCGGAAAGATTGTTTTGTTGGTTTGTTAGCATTAAATAGGCTCTGGCCGATTTCAAAAATTATTTCACTATTAGAAACATTTTTTTTTGTTTACCGGGGTAAAAATGCGCAACCGCACTTCCTCCCTGGCGCAGGGATCACTATATACGTGATCCCTGCGCCAGTGAGGGGCATGTGGGGCTCACCCTCTATAGAACGTGGTGCGCTGTCGCACCACAGAGAGGATGTACCCACTAAAAAAGCCCCCGGGTGTTCCTCCTTCTGTCGTTTGTAGTGAGAGACCCAAGTACTGGTATAGGCCTTTGGTTATCTCTCCGACAGCACTATTAGAAACCTACGTTATCCTAGAAGTATCATGAATTATACATTTAATGATAAAATTCCCACGGAAAGGGAAGATCGCGGTTAAACCGCGCGCGGGTTATGTCTTATAATTTTTGATCCATTTGTTGTCTGAATATAAGTTTATGTAATGAACAATAATACAATTTTGCCTCAAACATATATTTCAATAATGAGGGTTTTGGCTACATAGAAATGCAGTTTTTTGTAAGTTCCCCGATCCTTATAGAAAAAAACCTGAACTCGATACCATACTCCATAATAACAAAATATATACTTGTGGTAGGTATATGTGTATCTATTAGTGTTTATTGATATGTATTTACCAATTTGAAATATATAAAATATTATTAGATTCGTCCGTTGTACACTAGCTACGTACTTATAATCAAATGCATCTTTCATAAAGGTTTCATCATCATCAGCCCGTAAAAAGTCCACTGCTGAACACGGGCCTCCTCCCGAGGGAGGGTATTTTCCATAGTCACCACGCTTGGCAGGCGAGTTGGTGACAGCAGTATTATGTTGTACCACACAAGGAAACGCTGCTGCCCGTTCCTTAATAGGTATACGATTATTACAGATGATGCTATAACAATCAGGATCAACGGCTTAACATGCTTTCCGAGGCACGGTGGGTAGTCCCTTAACAAACCAGACCCAGAAAGAAATCTTAGAATTGACACAAAGATTTCCTGTCCGCCGTGGGGATCGAAACCACTACCTCCGAGATTTAAAGCGAGCCAAATAGCGCTACGCTACGGAGGGTATCATAAAGGTTTGCTGGACGAAAATTCATTATTTAATTAAGCTCGCCTTTGTACATCTTGTTTCCGTTGTATTAACTTTATGTTTACTGTGTCCGATAAAGAAATAAAAATTAATGATTGGATCATTATGTTACACTTGCTTACTTGTTACATTGCATATTCTTATTATTACGTTTTTACTCGACCTGAACAAGCGAGATCCCTGGATCTAGTCCAGGGCTCGATTTAGGGATCTCGTTTGCTATATTGAAATACATTAGGTACCGCTATACAAAGGAGACAGTAATCCTAAAATAATATTATATACTAGCAAGTAACAACTCACTGGAATCTGACAAGTGACAAACACATTACCTCACTTTATAGCCAAGATAAAGAACGTGATGAGCCGACTCAAGGACGGATGTGTGGGGTTGCCTGTAAACAAAAATATTATATATTTATACGTTTTTATTACAACGCTTTGTGTGTTCGGGCTTAATCTTTAAGTAAAATTTTAAAGTAGCAATCTTCAACTGATTGAGCGGAAACTTGGCATGCACAACTTTGGGTCGATTGTCAGTTTCGATGACAGCTCTAGGCGACATTAGAAAAATTTTGTGTTAAAAATATTATTATCTTCTTTGATAATAGCCCCTTATTATCTTTGAATTAAACTTCAAAGCAGCAATCTCCAACTGCTGTAGCTGAAATATAGCATTTACGTTTCTGATTCGATAGTCAGTTTAAATGCGAATTTAATAAAATACGAAGTTAATCTTCTTCTTCTTCTTCTTCCTGCCCTTGTCCCATGTTACTTGGGGTCGGCGCAACACGTTTTTTTTTTCCATTCTCCTCTGTCAGCCGTCACGCTATCATTTACTTCTTTATCTTTCATATCATTCCTCACACAGTCCATCCATCCAAAATACGAAGTTAAACATGTGTAAAAAAAAAAATAGTCTATATATATTGTCCCTCTGCTGGGCAAAGGTCTCCCCATAACCTTCCACTTTTCCTTTGTGCGCCTTTCTCCGGCCAATCTCTCATGAATGCGTCTAGATCGTCACGCCAGCGTTTAAATTAAATCTTGTGTTAAAAAATATTATTACTCAAGTCATCGTCAGACACGTCTAATAGGGAAAAATGGAAGAGGATGGCATATTGCGCCGACCCCAAATAATGGGAGCAGGGCAGGAAGATGATTATGATAATGATTACTAAAGTTATAATTCCTCTATCTGCCACGCA
This sequence comes from Nycteola revayana, assembly GCA_947037095.2. NCBI lineage: Eukaryota > Metazoa > Arthropoda > Insecta > Lepidoptera > Nolidae > Nycteola > Nycteola revayana. The sequence goes on along the minus strand of OX344841.2, from coordinate 10,798,404 downwards.
GTACGTCGTTTTATAAATAACTACATATTATGTTTATATTATTTTATATTATATCTTACTATGTTGCTGTGCCCGACAGGGTTTATAATCGGTGCCACATTTTATCATGTTAAAACATTTGTAAACACAAAGTGAATGCATTTTTTTTCGCATTGTCATGCGTAGGTAGCCACGAGGCTTTTGCTACTTCACCGGGCATAAAGGCGAGCAGAGCTCCAGCCTTAATAAATGGAAAGTGAATGCAGTATTGATTATGATCGAATAAAAAAAAAGATTAATTTTCTGAGCGCGGCCACTTTGTCTTTCTTCTCCATATGAATAACATTCAAAATTCATAAACCCACCTAAACATAGAACCTACTATCTAAATTTCGGTTCACAAATCATTTTGCCATTTACATCCATACAACAGAAGGATAGATCAATCGAACTGGCTGTAGGATTTAAACGAGTTAGGATCTAACCAAGTTACGCTTTAGTCTAACTTCGTTATATCGATCTGCATGAGACCGGTTAGTTTCGTGTAGAATAATTGTCAGCTATATTGATGCTGTCAAGCAATAGCAAGGTTTTTTTAGTAGGTTTTTGTAGTTTCATTGCCTATCGGCTTTTCAGGTTGTTCTAGGCTAATAATCTATGTCACCGGAAAATAATATACATCATAAATTCATCAACTTTCTAGTTAGCTGATAGACTACGAATAACAAGGGTTCAAAAACCTGTTCCGCAGGACTTATTGAAGTTAAAGTTATAAATAATGAACTAAATAATAAAATAATTATGCGCGTTCACTGAAAATGACAACTAAATTTAACAATATGAGTGGCACTAAAGGTGATCTACTTACGGTTCGTATTATTTTCCGGTGACATATATATGTAGATAAAGTAGGTACTTGTGCTGACTGACTGACTGATTCATCAACGCCGAAGCAAAACTGAAGTATATCGGGGGTAGTTCGGGTATCTCGGGGATGAAATGATACAACGACTTCGCTATGCAATGTATATTTAGCGACTGACGCGACCATACAGTTTGGCTCAGCATGTACCTAAAACTACCCACTAATAACATATATCACAATTCTGAAGCTAGACACGTGATATTTGGACCGTCGCTTCCTTTAGTGACGCATAGGTCCAACTAGAAAACATTTTGGAAATTCAAGCCTTAAGAGGGTGAAAAAAGGGGGCGTTTAATTATAAAGCTCCTACGGAATCGGGAGTACGCGGATGAAACCGCGCGCGGGGATCGAGTAATAATAATAATAACTAAGGTTGTCGGGGGGCTTACTTTTTGTTCATAAAATAATGAGACGTTCATAAACCTAGTTCGCGGCCGGAAATCACAAACTTAGAACAAGTATCTGTGGTTTACACAAATGAGACGAATCGGTTTTGAACCCGGAAGTACATGCAACAACCACTAATTAATAAATTAACACAGCGATGAATAGCTTTAAAATGTCCCAAAGCACATTGACTTACACGATTTGATTATGTAAAGTATAATATATTATGCTTTACATAATAAAATCCTACTAATATTATAAACGCAAAAGTTTGTAAGTATGGATAGGTGGATGGATGGATGTTTGTTACTATTTCACACAAAAACTACTGAATGGATTTGGCTGAAACACAACGCAACGCTTGCACGCGGATAGTTTATAAGCTGAATTAACATAAAGGCTAAGGTAAAAAAACATCACGCTCCAACCTGTAGCGGGGTACTGCACAGAACGTAGAATAATAAAATACGGAAAATATAAATAGGAAATGTATATTATAAGAAAACGGTAGTCATGACAGGATTGACAAAAAAAGGTGACATTGAAGATTTTTTTTTTTTAAATATTACAAACTAATATATTTCTACCAAACCGTTAATAGTCAGCCAGATATAATTTACATTAAATTAAACCTATTTCAACACGCCCCCTTAAATTATTAAATTAGTTTAAATCAGCAAGAACACAAAAATAACTTATGGCCATATGTCCATTGGCCATTTTCTAGAAAATCTCCGATAACTTTTTTTTTTTTTCAATTTTATAACAGATTGCTGTAGAATAAGTTATTTTTGTGTTCTTGCTGATTTAAACTATCTGATTTGTTCTCTCAAAAACAATAGATACATATTCATTATCCTATTAACATTGAGTTTTATTTTACAGTACTGATTTACCCATGAGATCCAAGATTTGAGGTGATTTATTTCCGAGGTGATCAAAGTACACTAATCAATTCCTGGGTGATATCACCCAGGTGATTTATTTCCGAGGTGATCAAAGTACACTAATCAATTCCACTTTGTTCACCTGGGTGATATCACCCAGGTGATTTATTTCCGAGGTGATCAAAGTACACTAATCATTTCCACTTTGTTCACCTAGGTGATATCACCCAGGTGATTTATTTCCGAGGTGATCAAAGTACACTAATCAATTCCACTTTGTTCACCTAGGTGATATCACCCAGGTGAACAAAGTGGAATAATCCAATTATATCTCGCACACGAACTAAAAACTCTTATATTTAGATAATGCCTAAACCCTCCATACAATAATAATGCTTTTCTTTAGGCAAAGGTTTGGTAAGTATATCTCCCAACATCATATCAGTAGAAATATACCGTAACACAATATTCTTGTTATTTCTCAAAGTATCGCGCAGAAAATGATAAGTAATATCTATGTGCTTGCTGCGAGAATGGAAGACTGGATCCTTTGATAAAGCAATCGCTCCCTGATTATCCGCATGCAATACAATTTTGCCGAAATTTTCTAAACCGATTTCAGTAAGTAAACTATTTAAATAAATAGCTTCCTTCATACTTAATGCTAAACTTACATACTCGGCTTCACATGTGGAAGTCGCAACGCATTTCTGTTTTTGCGATTTCCATGAAATGGCTGCACCAGCCAAAAGAAATGCGTGACCCGAGAAACTTTTTCTATCTATAGAACAATTTCCCCAATCACTATCCGAATATCCATTTATACTCTTACCGGTTTTCCTATAGACAAGGCCACGATCACGGGTCTTTTTGAGGTATCGAAGCACTCTAATAGCTGCTTTCCAACATCGTTGATCCGCCTTATCCACGTACTGACCTAACTTGGCTACCGCGTTTGCAATGTCTGGTCTGGTTCCTACGGATAAATAAATCAAGCATCCTATGAGTTCTCTATATGGTACACTTCGGTCATTCTCTTTTTCAGTTTTTTCTAACTTTAAACTTACTTCCATTGGTGTAGAGTAATTTTCTTTACAATTTTGTTGACCAAATGTTCGTAATAATTTATCAACATAATTTGATTGCGTCAATTTTATGACATTATTACTTCTGTCAATATCTATGCCCAATATATATTTCGCAACTCCATAGTCTTTCAATTCGAACTCTTTGGCCAATTCAGCTTTAAAATGTTCTATACAAACTCTTTTCCGACATGCAATTAAAATGTCGTCAGTATAGACGCAAACAAAGAGTTTTGTTCCACCGTCGTCCTTAAAATAAAAACAAGACTCATTCAAGGATTGCTTCAGATTCATTTTCTTCAGCTTCTCGTCCAATCTTATGTTCCATTGCCGTCCAGCTTGTTTTAGGCCGTATAATGACTTGCGTAATCGGCAAACATTACCACCCGCTTTTAAATCGTCTAACATTTTCTTTGCTTTTCCCTTGACCAAACTATCCTCTTCGGTTTGCATCAACTTTGTTAAACTCTGTTCTAAAAGCTCTGGTACCTTTATGTATACTTTCTCTTCCAAGTATCCATTCAAGTAAGCAGTGTTGATATCTATCTGATGTATCTCCATGTCCATTTCTACAGCTAATGCGGCGAGTAATCGAACAGTTTCAAGTCTCATAACTGGTGCGAAAGTTTCGCGATAATCAATGCCATAGCGCTGACTGTAGCCCTTTGCAACCAGTCTTGCCTTCTTCTTCTCAGTCTTGTCCACATTTAGCTTAGTTGTAAGAACATAGCGACATCCTACTATATCTCGATTTGCAGGTTTCTTCACTATTTCCCAAGTCTGATTCTTCACTAGGCTGCGGATCTCTGACATAACAGCGTCCTCCCATAGTTTTTTCTCATGACTTGATAGTGCTTCCCGTAGAGACATTTCTTTAGCAGCGGCTACAGAATCTTCACAATCGATAAATTCTGCTGGTGATTCGTTCTCATCTCGATTTTTACTATTTTCACCTATATAATTCCTCCCATCTTTCTCTTCCAGTTCTCGCTCCACTTTCGGTACACTGATAGTTCTGTATATCTTTCTTGGTCTTCCTACTTTAACTCTCTGGATTCTAGGTCGACCAGGAGCTCTCCTCACTTCATCTTCTAATAGATCCTCTGACTGAACATCAACATTCGACGAAGGAAGGTATTGAACTGATCCGCCCGGCACTGGTACATCTTCTCTTTGTTCGAAGTGAGACGAGGAAGGAGAATGATTAGTTTGAATCGATGATGGCTTATTCATTTCCAACTCCACATACTTCGTTGGATTTATATCTGAATACATGTCTACCACCTGTAAGGGATCCATCAGGTCCTCGTTTTCAGGTTTTGTTACCTCTAGAAACCTTACATCTCTAGCGACTACTAATTTTCGACATTCTGGCAGCCAAACTCTGTATCCTTTTTGTTCTCTTGGATAACCTACGAAGATCCCTAGCTTACTTCGTGGTGCGAACTTATCCTTATTTGCATCTTTGTCCAAAATGTACACTTTTCCTCCAAAGGACTGCAAATAATGTATCTTCACAGGTCGATTAAAGAACTTTTCATATGGTATTTCGCCATTAATCGCGCTAGATGGACATCTGTTTCTTAAATGACATGCTGTTACCACTGCATCCGCCCAAAAACCAGCTGAAAGTCCTGATGAGATAAGTATGCATCTTGCCATCTCGACTAGGGTCCTATTCATCCTTTCAGCCACACCGTTCTGCTGAAGTGTATAAGGAATGGTCAGTCTTCTGCTGATTCCTTCAATCTTCAAGAAGTCATCAAACTCCTTATTACAATATTCACCCCCGTTATCGGTCTGCAAATATTTAATCCTCTTTCCAGTAATATTTTCTACATATTGCTTGTATATTTTAAAAACAGTAAAAACCGAACTCTTTTTACTTAACAAATATACCTCACACCATCTTGTAGAGTCATCGATAAATGTCACAAAGTATTTTGCACCTCCTAAGGCTGTATTTTTCATAGGTCCTACAACATCGGAATACACTATCTTTAATGTCTCATCACAGGGTCTACAAGAACGGACAAAAGGGATGGAACTCATCTTACCACGAATACATGTTTCGCAACAATTTAGCCTATTGATGTTCGTCATATCAATATTCGCATCTAAATTGCAATGTTTCATGAGTTTTACTAAATCTTTCGCATTGAGATGACCTAAACGCTCATGCCAAACCTGAATGTCAACATTGTCATTTGATATTGCAGAAGCTTGAGCACACTGTTCCTTTACACAATACAAATTTCCCTTACGATAAGCTACTAACTTAACGATACCTTTGCAATCAGTCACTAGAGCCCTATCATCCCTAAATGTGACCACATGCCCACTATCGGTCATTTTTGCAACTGAAATCAAGTTAGTTCGCAAATCAGGAACATAATAATATAATGTATCTGTAAGTTGAACTACACTTTTAGAGTCGTCATTACATGCGGAAAATCTAACCGTACCTTTACCTTGTACAACAGTGCTTTGATTAGTCGCCAAATTCAATTTTTCACAAGAAGGTAGTAATGTATTTCCAAAATATTTTGTATCGCTACACAAGTGACTTGTACAACCACTATCAATGATGCAGTTTCCATTCCCGCAGTTTGCAGCATGACATTCATCTGAAACACAGGAAAATGTTACAAAACTAGGATCAGAATAGGTCTCACTTGTTTCTAGCACACATTTCCCTAACCCTTGTTTATTGAACTTTTTACACTCCGAAGCTATGTGACCTTTTTTGTGACATTTGAAGCATTTTATAACTTTCTGGCTTGATTCAGTTTCATTATCTCCAATCGTTTTGGTAAAATTAGATCTATGAGCATTCCGCTCTTTATAGTAGCCCTTATTCTCAGCTATTAAAACGTTTTCACCACCGGCATTTCTAGATTTGCTTTCATCGAGGATTTTAATCTTCAAAGACTCGGGGTCTGGAAATGTATCCCTTGACTCGATCGCACATCTGAAGTTCTCGAAACTTTGTGGCCAGCTGTAGAGCAGCATTATTGACGCTAGATCGTCATGTATTTCTACACCCATGTCGTGCAGTTTATGCTTTGCATCAAAAAATTTGGATAAATGCTCCTGAACATCATCGCCTTCGCTCATCTTGTGTATAGTGAGCTGCTTCAGTAAGGCAGCCTTTCTCACAGGTCCTTTTGAAGCATATGTGGACTCCAATTTTGTCCATACCTCTCGGGACGTCTTGCACCCTCTGACGTGCTGTAGTTCGTTCGGGCTCATAACTAAAATTAGTTCTGCCTTCGCCTTCGCGTCCTTAGACTCCCATAACGCCGCCTCTGGGGCAGGCTTAGGTTTTCTACCGTCAACATATTCCCATAAGTCGTTCTTTATTAGGATCGCCTCGGCCTGAATTTTCCATGATTCGAAATTATTCTTATCAAGTAACTCAATTCTTACCGTAGTCATGGTGTTACTCCTCGCAGGACCCACCTACAGAAGAACTTTGGCCGCGATCACAAGAACACAGAACACCAGTACTCTTTTCGTACTGTTTCTTCAATTCCGTATTTTTCTCATCTACTCCGACCTGGGCCCATAACCAGTGTAGCGGGGTATTGCACAGAACGTAGAATAATAAAATACGGAAAATATAAATAGGAAATGTATATAAGAAAACGGTAGTCATGACAGGATTGACAAAAAAAGGTGACATAGAAGATTTTTTTTTTTAAATATTACAAACTAATATATTTCTACCAAACCGTTAATAGTCAGCCAGATATAATTTACATTAAATTAAACCTATTTCAACACTACCCACTGAAGCAGAGTGACGCGGGTAAAACCGCGGGGCGCAGCTAGTCGTTTATAAAGGTGATTCTATAGTATGATATGGTATTATATAGGTATAGTATCACCTTTCAGCATAGTATTAATAAAAGGCAAGAATACTAAACAATTATAATGAGTCAGTCAGTTAGATTTCTAAAAATATTGGACACGTATAAAAATTAACAAAGATACAGAGCAACAATAAACTATAAATCTTCTTCCTCTGTTAGACTACGCTGACGTTTGTTTCTTATAGGTGCAACAGAAGAACTCTTCGACAAGCTCGAACGTCTGCAGAATTAATGCATCAGCTTTATCTTCGGCTTCTGGAAATACGACCATGAGTCGGAGTTTTGGCTGCGGTTACGGTGGCTGCCTGTTCGGCGGCGTCGAGATTAACATCTCCTACCTCATATATGTATATACCTCAGTGAACGCTTTGAGTATTTGATACCTAGGGATAAGCTATGTCGTACTGCTACTACAAAATCATCCTCATGTTTCCATTCGATATGATGGCTCATTTTCTGTTCGTGCAGTGCCGCTATGGAATTCCCTACCACAACCTATTCAGTGTAGCTCATCTTTAAATGCTTTTAAAAAAAGAACGAAGGAGTATTTCCCATCTCTGTAATCTAATATACAGGGTGTCCCAAAAGATTACGTAGCTGGGAAGGGGGGTGATAGGGATGGTCACAAGGGTCACCAGAAAAATATAAAAAATTCCCTCTGGGTGTTTAAAAAAATAAATGGCATTTTTTAAAAGACTAAAAATTTTACACCTTGTGCTAACTGTACCTACAAATTTTTTTTTTTTTTTTTTTTTTTTTTTTTTTTTCTTCTACCTTCACTCAATAAGTGCACTTGTGTTTTTGCAACTATCTCAGAAATATTACGTTTATAAATATCTAAGTGTTGTGTTTTATGCTAGAAATAGTGTTTTTGTGTTGAATACAAGTCAAAATAATAGTGGAAGTGTTATCTTGCGAAACTTTTCGAGATCCTAACTACAGTGACAATATCAAATTTTCATAACCTCTCAGTCTAGTAAAGTGACTAAAAGCTATTCAAAATGCCCGTGTGTCTCAAATGCATAAAGGAAATACCCAAAGTTGATGATAAAAACCCAAAAATACAGTGTCACGGTTGTGAAAGGCATATTTGTGTTAAGTGCAGTGGGTTGCTTGCCACGGAGTTGAGAGTGATCATACTGCAATCTCCTACACTAAAATATTTGTGCCCTGATTGCGAACTAGGAGTGCGTCAATTACCAGCATTGAGGAACACCGTTACCCAGTTAAAAATAGAAATTGAGGCCTTAAAAGTCAAACAACATCAGAATACAAGTATGGAATGTATTCTTGGCGAATTAGCAGAGCGGAAGAAACGTAGTGCGAATGTTATCATGTTCGGCATTGGTGAGTGTCAGCGGCAAACTGGTGATGCTGTCCGCGACAAGGAGGTACGTGTTGAGTATGATAATAAGCAGGTACAGCAAGCTCTAGCTGATATACCGGATTTACTAGACTCACCAGTTGCCATGATTCGTCTTGGGAAACCCAATCAGGATTCCACACCGCGCCCCCTCAAGGTGATTTTCGACAGAAAAAAGGATGCAGTAAATGTACTCAAAAATAACAAAAAGATTCCGTCCGGTATATCAGTAAAAAATGATCTCACGCCCTATCAACGAGAATACCTTAAAAAATTGCGAGAGGAGTTAAAGCTAAGGACTGACAATGGAGAAAGCGACCTTACAATAAAATATGTCAACAACACTCCCAAGATTATAAGTACAAAAAAGTTATAATTTCTAATGATGGGATTGTAGAAATGACTTTTTTCTAAACGAACCTGGCATCGATTATGGCTAAACGAGATTTGCTCATTGTTGAGGTTAATAGATTAAAACCAACTTTTATTATTATAACAGAGACTCATCTGAAACCTACGATAGATAATAGTCTAGTTGATATTAAGGGCTATGTATTGTTTCGACACGACAGAATCAAAGGGACAGGGTGGGGAGGAGTCGCTATCTACGTAGCAAACAAATTTAATGGCAGGCACATTCAGGCGACCCTACATCCTACTTACAACAACAATACACAAGTGGAAGCCCTGTGGTTAATCCTGAAATATGAAAACTTCAAACTGATACTTGCTGGTGTATACCGTCCAACTCATTACACTTTTGAAGAAACTGACAGATTACTTTTCGAAACTATTAAAGAAGCTGCCGATGGAAATTGCCCTGTGCTAATTATGGGCGATTTTAATCTACCGGACTTAAAATGGCCATTATTAGATATTGATATAGATAAGTACAGCACACTCTATGGACGATTTTTAGATATGTACCTAAACACCAACCTAAACCAACTCGTCACTAAAGTAACGAGGCAGAGGAACAGCGAAGAATCACTACTTGATTATATACTTTGCAATGAAGAAAACCTTTGCACAAGCATTGAACACTACCCGAATATAGGAAAGAGTGATCACCAGGTACTGGTAGCGACCGTACAATTTAGGTGCAAACTGGCCAGTAAAACGCTTACCCAACCACCACGAAGAAACTTCTTTAATGTGGATTATGATGAAATTATGACACACACACTAAACCAAAAAACAATTAATAATACAGATATAACTGATGTTAATGAAGCCTGGAAAGTTTTTACACAAAAAATACAAAGTGCCATTGATAAACATATACCCCTTAAAACCAGACGGAAAAAGGCAAATATCAATAAACCCTGGATAAATAATCAAATTTTGGATAAGGCAGAACACAAAATGAGTCTGTGGAAACAGTACATACTAACTGGCTCTGAAGATACGTATAAAGATTACAGAAAGGTAAACAATGAACTGGTAAACTTAACAAGAAATCTTAGAATGGAATTTGAGAAAGGAATTGTAAAAAGTGGACCTAAGTCCTTCTACTCCTATGTTCGACAACAGCTCTCTTCATCAGTTTCTATACCACCATCACTAAAAGATGAAAGTGGAATCATCGAAAACAACCAAAAAGAAGTAGCTAACCTTTTTGCCCGACAATTCGAAAAATCCTTTATAGTTGAACCAAAACAGATAGCCAGCCCCCAAGTCAAAATGCCTAGAGTAAACAATTCAATAGAGTCACTGATAATAACTCCAGATAAAGTATCCAAAGCCTTGAAAACCTTCAGTGACACTACTTCAATGGGACCAGATGGCCTGCCATCAATATTTCTTAAACAGTGCAGTAATGTTCTCAGTCATCAGTTGGCCCACATCATGAACATATCACTTGGTAGTGGAAAATTGCCGCAGGAGTGGAAAGAGGCTCACGTCACACCAATTTATAAAAAAGGCGACAAGTACGCTGCTACTAATTATCGACCAATCAGCCTTACCAGCATTGTTTGCAAAACTATGGAGAAAGTAATTGCAGCTGAACTTAGAAATTTTATTAACATAGAAAACATAATCACCGATGAGCAACATGGCTTTGTACCAAAAAGATCTACAATCACAAATATTCTTATGTGCCTTGACAAATGGACATATAACTGGGATAACCGCCAACCAACAGATGTTATATACCTAGATTATGAAAAGGCATTTGACCGAGTCCCTATAAAAAGGCTTATAACCAAGCTGAACCACTTTGGAATCCGTGGACAGCTCCTGAAATGGATAGAAGACTTTCTAAGTAATAGGAAATTCAGAGTAAGAGTAGGAGATACTCTTTCAGACTCCTTTGACGTCCGCAGTGGCGTGCCACAAGGATCTGTACTTGGGCCAATTTTGTTTGGGATCTTTATCACCGATTTGAAAAGTGTCATTCAGTCTGATTTGTCAATGTTCGCAGATGACACTAAACTTATAGGGAATCCACTCATCACACACAATACAATACAACAAGACCTGGACCGCATAGTACAATGGACGAAGGACTGGCTTATCTCACTCAACGCCTCAAAGTGTACAGTTCTGCATATAGGAAGCACTAATCCAAAATTTAAATATTATGTGGATAATGAGCTGCTTCAAGCTGTAAGCACACAAAAAGATCTCGGTGTTACAATAACACATAATCTAAAATGGGATGTGCATATCTCTAACATAACAAAGAGAGCTAATTCAATGCTATACATTATCAGAAAGGCATTTTATAACATTACCAAGGAACTGTTCATTAGAATTTATAAAACCTATATTCGTCCATTGCTGGAATATGCTTTTCAGATTTGGTGTCCATATTTCAAAAAAGACATAGAATTGTTAGAAAAAGTTCAGAGAAGAGCAACAAAAATGGTAGCATCTCTAAAAGATAAATCATACGAAGAACGCCTCCAGGAACTTGACCTGACTACACTGGAACAAAGACGGAAAAGAGGAGATCTTATAGAAACATTTAAGATACTCAATGACCACTACAATGTGAGGAACATTAAGGATTTGTTCAAGATGAACCATAATACCAATCTAAGAGGACATTCTTTAAAGTTAACCAAACCTTCATGTGCTAGCAACCCCAGAACTCACTTCTTGCCATTTCGCGTGATGAAATTGTGGAACGCTCTCCCAGAAACTGTAATAAGTGCTCCAACAATGAACAGTTTTAAAAACAGACTCGACAAACATCTCACAAATAAAAAGACACAAGTGTAGTGATATACACGCATCAGCTCTAGAGCTGCTAGTGTATAAACAAATAATAATAATAATAATAATAATAAATATGGCTGTATTTAAAAAAAATGCTGTTATGTAATCTTCAATAACAACAAGGTCATCAACATCAACATCAAAAATAACAAGGTGTAAAATTTTAAGTTTAAAAAAAAATGCCATTTTTTTTTTAAATACCCAGAGCGGATTTTTTTTTATTTTTCTAGTGACCATTGTGTCCACCCCTGTCACCCCCTTTCCCAGCTACTTAACCTTTTGGGACACCCTGTATAAAATTCTCGTGTCACAGTTTTCGTTGCCATACTCCTCCGAAACGGCTTAACCGATTTTGATGAAATTTTTTGTGCTTATCCGGTATCTATGAGAATCGGCCAACATCTATTTTTCATCCCCCTAAATGTTAGGGGTAGTCCACCCCTAAATTTTTATTTTTATTTTTCAGACAAAGTTAGGGGTAGATTAGAGGTAGGTGTAGGGTAGGGGTAGGGTAGAGGTAGGGTAGGGGTAGTGTAGGGTAGGGGTAGTGTAGGGTAGGGGTAGTGTAGGGTAGGGGTAGTGTAGGGTAGGGGTAGTGTAGGGTAGGGGTAGTGTAGGGTAGGGGTAGTGTAGGATAGGGGTAGTGTAGGATAGGGGTAGTGTAGGGTAGGGGTAGTGTAGGGGTAGTGTAGGGGTAGTGTAGGGTAGGGGTAGTGTAGCATAGGGGTAGTGTAGGGTAGGGGTAGTGTAGGGTAGGGGTAGTGTAGCGTAGGGGTAGTGTAGGGTAGGGGTAGTGTAGGGTAGGGGTAGTGTAGGGTGGGGGTAGTGTAGGGTAGGGGTAGTGTAGGGTATGTATCGATTGAGGCAGTACGAAGTCTGCCGGGTCAGCTAGTTTATTGTATAAATATATAAGTAGTCTATGATAAAAATGTGGGTAGATGTATTTTATTTAAGTATGGTGTGAGGTATTAGGGAGTATAATTTTTACGTATCACGTATAAATAAATAGTTTGTTGGTTGTACTCGGTAATTCCCTATTTTCACTTTTTTTTCTAATAATTGGGGCTTATTATAAAAAAATATATAAATGAATTATGGTCGCTTTTGTGCTAATTGTATTTCTGCATAATATATGTATTTTTTGTGTTTCTATGTGTGCAATAAAGAATAATAATAATATAAATTTCAGGAGAGGGGGGCTTGTGATGTCACTACTAGGTAAAATTGTACCTAGAAGAGAGGTCACATGAAATTTCAACGCGCAGTATCTTTGTCAATTTAGTTTGAGGATCGAAAAAAAAAACATGTCCAATATCTTTTGGCTATCTAACTGACAGACTAAGTAGAGTTTTTTATTCTTCATGCCTATTAAATATGTTTTATTAGAATGTAGTTATAGTTATAACCTACTTTCAGTGTGGTACTGATTGTCTTCTATTTCTTTGCACTTACCACTTTTTTTCTACCACCGTTGACTGGTTGAAAATGCCTAAATCATTCATTTTTTTTCATTATTATTAAGTCCGCCATGTACCTACTGTTATTGTGCAAAAGATAAAATAAAATAAATTACTGGTTAAAATAACATTATACGTAATTAAAACCCTATGAAAGCCAATAATATATAAATATTATTTATATTACTTTGCAACCAAACACCACAAACAATATTTTCAATAAATTTAACATTGATATTTATTTTTAAGCCATACTTGGCAACACTGACTATAAATTTGATCTCCCCGGCGTTTGTATCGTCACGGATGGGTTTTTATTACCTTTGTATTAAGTGACGTGTCAAATATATTGTTTTCATATTTCCTGAAGGATTCAGCAGAAGTGAATTATTCGACAATGTTTGATAGTAGGTAATGGTAATAATTATATTATAAGGCATAAAGACTTTGTAACTTCAGATACATTAAAAGAATCTTTTGTTAATTTTTTTTTCTTTTTTCTGGGACTAATTCCACCCACACTCCCGCCACTGCAACTCCTGTAAGCCAGGATCAACAGTGGCACACACTGGAAATGGCAATGAGCACTGAGGCTCACCTAGTCCCGGGAAAAAGTTAAGTAATTCTTATACATATAGACACGTTTCCATATTTATAAGCACTCTATCCGACCCACCGGTGAGAGTGCGCCCGCGAACGCGCCCCTACCCAACTCCCGACCCTTAATTTGCAAATAACCTTCCGACTCCCTCGTAGACCCGAAGCCTAAGAGGTCCGCGGACTGTAAAGTAGAAAAATCATTTGTCAATCCCCCCTTCAACGACTGCCCTTAGCCGAGGTCCAAGTCACACAGGGAGCGCCCTCTTACGCAGGTTTTTTTGTAGTTTTTAAACAAATTTCGATGCTTGGGCTCTGCTCGCCTTTATGCCCAGTAAAGTAGCAACAGCCTCCTGGCTACCTACATATCGTCCATCCGAAAAAAATACTTGGTATTGTAATGTGTCTACTTTATTTAATACCACCACTTCTAGAAACTAAATAAAAATAAGCAATTCTCTCTATGATCATCATCATCATCGACCCGTATTAATTCCACTGCTGAACATTTTTTTGTTGTCCGGGGGCAAATGCATTTACGCATTCCCACCGCCGCTGCAGCGTATTCGCGCGCTGGCGGTGGTATATGTGGGACTAACCGTCTCCATAGCGTGGTATGCTAAACTCATACCACGAGGAGAGGACCCTACACCACTAAAACCTCCTAGACACTCCTTCGATCCGCCGTTGGCGGAGGCCGGGTACGCATAAGCAAATGGGTCTCCGCCCTAGTGAGGGTTTTTGTGGAAGTCACCAAACTAGGCAGACAAGATGGTGAACGCAGTATAATTATCTACTATTAACATAAATTACCATGTCACTTATCGACACTCTATAATACATTTCTTTACTTAACATAAAAAGCTGAAGAGTTTGTCTGTTTATCGCGCTAATATCAGGAACTACTGGAGTGATTTGAAATAGTCTTTCAGTGTTAGATAGCCTATTAATCGAGGAAGGATATAGACTTTATTTTATTATGAAGTTCCCACGGGAATGGGAGTTACGCTGGTGAAACAGCGCGCGGGAATCTGGTAGTAAATATAACTTTGAATACACTATAAAATGTAATTAATATTTCCGACATTTTATAAAGATTATATAAAATATATAATCTTTATAAAATAGTCGATTGACTTAAATTATCAGCATTAAGTCCTATCGGTTATTCATAGCGAGGGGACACGCGACTTAAATGGACTAGTTCAATTATTTATTATTATAATAAAACGAGTTCGGACTAAATTTATGTTTTGTTATTGTAAGTGTACGTTGAGTTTATAGTTTTAGTATGTTATAAGTGGTTCACCCTTGTTTGGTCGAACAATGTTTCGTCGAAAATCACTTCGGCGAATTTTAGTTGCAATAAAGTCATTTCGTAGAATTATTCATTTGACCGAATAATTCATTGGTAAATTTTTATTTAGCATAATTATTTATTTGAACTAATTTCATTTGAACAAATTTCATTTCACCGAATTTTCAAATGCACTAATTTTATTTAAACTAATGTTTCACTAGACTAATAATGATTTAGTCGAAAGATCGTAACGAACATTCAGTTCAGTAATCAATTGTTTCCTTTCATTGACAATAAATCCGACTCGGATAGGTTAGGTTAGAAGACTAAGGCGGGAGCGAAGCGAAGCGGAGCTCCCGCCTTAGTCTTCGTGGTTTTTTTTTTTTAATTACTCAGAAGTAGGAGCCCCGCGAAGCGGGGCTCCGTCGAGCGTAGTTTGTAGACGATATAAGTAAAGATAATTTAGTACAAGCGGTTTTATGGTTTACGAATTATGTTGATTAATAAATTATTTTACGACACAGATTTTTTATTCACAATTAAACCTAAAATAAACCTCATATGGCGTCTACTAACTAAGCTCGACGGAGCCCCGCTTCGCGGGGCTCCTACTTCTGAGTGGTTAAAAAAAAAAAACCACGAAGACTAAGGCGGGAGCTCCGCTTCGCTTCGCTCCCGCCTTAGTCTTCTAACCTAACTTATCCCAGTCGGACTGCACTGACAACAAACACAACGTTTATTTTCTACACTACATTACACCAATTGAATATTCGATAAAATATATGTTATACCACCTGAACATTACATCAAATGAACATTATACCTTTTGATCTTTAGCACAAATGTTGTTATAGCAAATAAATATTCGACGAACTGAAAATTCTGTCAAACGATATTATACTAAGTGATGATTTTCTTAAACGTTGTTCGATTTAGTAATATTGTATCAAACGTTGGTCGACCAAACAAGGGTGAACCGTTATAAGTTACCTGAATGGACATTTCAATTTAGTATGGATTTTCTCAATACAATCTTTCACTAAGCTAAGGCCCAGCAGTGTACGTTATACGGGCTGATCATAATGTGCGCGATTAATCGCCAGAGTTCACCATGAGGTGGGCTATATGGCTGTTAGTAGTTAGTAGTAGCTGTTAGTTTATTTGTTATTAAGTTCTACTACCCTACTACTTACGGGAACTGGTGTAACACAGCTCAAATCTCGCACGAAAAGTTAGTTATATAAAAAAATTATGCGCGGCATATGACAAATTCTATGGCAAGTTTTTTTCGTCTCGGTTACCAAACTCGATCTTGTACGTACCCCAAAACCAGTGCCACCACAGTGAGTATAATAATAATTTATTGTTAAACTAAAGTTGTTCAAACTATCACCAATGCTCCCAGTTTGGCCAAAGTGAAATTACAGCAGCATATTAAATACTCTCCGTGGCCCCCGGGGACTACTGAATTCAACTATGTGTATTCAACGCTAAATAACAAACAAAAGTATTTATTGTTTCCGTTTTTTGGGTATACTATAAGGCTTTTATGTTTGGTTAGAGGTATATATGACGTTGCAATGCACAGTAATTATAGTTTTGATTTTGATAATGTTTTATTCATTATAATAATAAAAAATATGTACCAACTAGCTTACCGCGCGCGGTTTCACCCGCGTAACTCCCGTTCCAGTGGGTAATTTATAAATAAATATAGCCTATGCCATCCGGGGCTGTAGCTTCCCAACGGTGAAAGAATGTTTCAAACCGGTCAAGTATTTTCGGAGTCTATTCTATACAAGCAATCAAATCCTTCTATTTAGAAATATTAGTATAGATTAAACAAATATCTTACGTTTTAATAAGACTTTTTTAAAGTGAGAATATGAATGGGCTAGTTTACATTGAAAGAATTTTTCAAATCGGACTAGTAGTTCCTGAGATTAGTGCGATAACAAAACAAACGAAATTCTGTGCAAAAGATTTATCTTTATCTTTAAATTAAAGTTTATCTTTTCCAACTAAAGATAAGGCAGGTTCCAACTGTTACTTTTACTTTATAACAACAGAGGCGAGAATCCTTTTAAAAATTGAAACATAATATTGCAGAAACTTAGCCCGCTCCGTATGACCTAATTTCCCCAGTCGCCTCTACTATATAAAGCTATGGGTAAGTTATGTATAACTTCTTAACTGGGAAATATTTTTTGTGGCTTCGATCTTAGTATTGAATATAATATAAAACTTTATGACTATTTGCTGCCCGCGACTTGTCTGTGTAAAAGGATTTTATATCTAGTTTAATCGGTACTACTGTTTTGAAGATTACTGATTAGGCATTATACACGGACAAAAAACAGATAGACAAAATAAAATAAAACACTTCATAAATGTAGCTTTTACTAGTGAAAGTTTCATCGAATCAGCCGTTCCTGAGAGTAGCTGTAATAAACAGACACACAGAGAGACTGACAACATTTTTTTATTGTGTTTTGTTAAGTACATTCATAAATGCACAAGTAATCGCTGTTAACCATTCCCTGGTATACAATTGCTATAAATTATGTTATTGGGACATACAATAAAACACGTTAGCATAGTTTTCAGCTTCATTCAATTGAAATTTCTTATCATCCTGCAAATCGTGGAGCTTTGCTCCCCTTTATTCAAGGTGAATTAGCCAAAGCTTACTTCGTAATATCCTTCCGAAAAAAAAACTTATTTTATAGATCTTGAGCTGACCTTATCTAACAAGCTAGAGTTGTTGGGAGTATCTTTGAGCTAATATGCTGCTGCCCATCCTTCAGGTTTAAGTGCCTTAGTCGCCGCTTACAACAGTCACAGGAAGATATGGGGTGGCCTGTTCTAAGCCGGCAACCACACGGCGATATTTCTTTATACTGTAACGATTTGCAGGATAAAAAATACTGCCGTTTGGACGAACTGTTTCGCACCCTCTTACCCTTACTTGACGGAAAGGTTTCTTTAGTTGTGCCATCATTATCTCACGTAACTCGATTATTTATAACAGATTCACTTCAAAATAGCTTTCCGAATACTTTATATTTATTTATGCATTAAATTTACTATATACGTATTGTCTATGAAATTCGATGTAAAATTAATGCATATTTTACAAAATTGCTCTTGGATCAATTTTAAATTGCGATAAGGCTTTTAAATTTATCAATATGGCGTCTATCTGGTATAAATATTCATAGACATTTGTAGGTTAATGTGGTTTGTGGGTTTAACAAAGGGTTAAATGTTAATTGAGATTTATGATTATCTTGAGGGCTTGGCAATGTAGGGATTAAGGTATTTTTGGCAATGTTTTGTTACTTGTTTATATAAGTAACTTGTTTTTTTTTTCATTTCATTTCATTTATCTATTCTATTACATAAGGATAAGCATTGGTTTGTTTAAACGCGCTAATCTCTGCAACTACTGGACCAATTCGAAAAAACTTTTCAGTGTTAGATAGTCTATTTATCGAAGAAGGGTATAAGCTAAATTTAATTAAGAATTTCCTTCGGGAACGGGAACCACACGGGGAAGCTATTAATTAAATATAACCAAATTTTACTCTAACCTTATTAAGGACCGATTCCTCACATAAAGAGTCAAATTGTATTTATTCAATAAATATCGCAATTTTAACATTAGAAATATATTTCTTCATCAAAATTCTTCAACAGCCCGTTTACGTCCTCTTGAACATATAGATAACAGTTGAACATGGCTAACATACCTTGGCAAGCTATGGCCTTGAGGGGTATTGCCGTAAGCACCAAGCTTGGCAGGCGGATAAGGAGGAGGTGAAGTAAAATGGTAACTAGCCTCGAGCTGATAGGTGCTGCTGCCCATTCATCAGCTGTAATCCATAAGTCGCCTGTTATAACACCCATCGGAAGACATGGGGTGGTCTATTCTAAGCCGAAAACTATGCGGTTTTTTTTTTGAGCACAGATGTTTGAAACAGATGGCGGGTAGGCAGAGGCCACTTCCTTCCACTTGCTACGATCTTGACATACCACTTTCGCCTCTTCTTCATTAATTAATCTCCTCATACATGTCCTTCACGTTGAGGGTACATACATGGCCTTTCTTAAAAACGTCCTCGATTTGATCTTGGAACGCCCGCCTTGGTTTTCCCCTTCCAATACTTCCGTTCAAATTCGCCCTATAAATTCTACTTGTTAGTTTCCTTTCATTCATTATCTCCGTATGTCCGAACCAATTTAGCATAATAATATTGCTATAACCATTGCACTACCGACGTGAACCCACTCGTAACACAAGCATTTTAGCTTAGCGCGAGGGGTTAACAAAAATACTAGTAGACTGCAAAACACTGTTAGTAATATTTTTTGAAAAAAAAAAAATCTTTCACAATCAATTTCTTTATCCTAAAACCTTTATACAAATAAATAAGTAGGTATATGCTCATAATTGCCTACAGAATCCATTCGTTTAAATCATACCAGTAAGAAACTCGTCTGCCGTTTTGATGAATGTGTACGTGTCTCGCAATTTTCGCGTCATAATTAGTCGAGTCGTATTAGAGTGAATATGATTCAGTAATAGACGTATTTAGAAGTACCAACTACTATTATTATTTAATATTATACCAGTATGTTTATTATATTTATTTTAACTAAGTAAACCAATATAATAAATCAGAAGAGTTTGTTTGTTTGCTTTAAGGCGCATACACCAGGAACTACTGGACCAATTTTAAATTATTCGGTAACTCTGCAAGTTATCATAGGCATGTTTGTTAATGGCAAAATATTTTTTGATGGCAAAGTACAAGCAGTAGCAGTTTTTTTATATATATAGCGTGGTGACTATGTCAAAATCCCACACAGACACACAGATCCATAAAAAAAATATTATTTTACAGAATTTTTGTACCCCGCGGGGATCGAATCTAAAGATCTCTATTTACTTCATTGATTTTTGTTTTTTATTGTCTTATTACGTTACTAGCTGAAAAATAATAATTTTATAATTTACCTTATGATAAAAAGCCCCTCTAAACATAGTTTTTGTTTCATTAACAGCCCGTTCACGTCCACTGCAGAACATGGGCCTCCTCTTAACAGACCTTGGCAAGCCAGGATCGTAGAGGAAAATTGCCATAATCACCACGCTTGGCAGACGGATTGGTGATTGCAGTTAGATGTTACCCTTGAGCTAATAGATGCTGCTGCCCATCCATCAGCCATATGTCCCTTAGTCGCCTTTTACGACACCCATGGGAGAACATGGGGTGGTCTATTCTAAGCCGGAAACTACATGGCAAAGCCGAAACCACACGGCAACTCTATGATACTTTAAGTCTACAAATGCGTGTGTAAAACCGCCGAAGCACAAACAATTTATTTCGTTCATCCCAGACGGTTGATATAGCAGCTGGATTAGACCTTCTAGGGTTACAACTTAGTTTAACGTGTGTGTAGTATGGGTTAAATGCTATAAAAATGGTTGTTCATTGGTCTGGTTGTTCTTAAGACAACCTTCGTCAGGTAAAGGTATAAGCCTCAATTTCATTTTCGGAGGTGTTGATCTCAGTTAAAAAAAATACTGTGTAGGTACACAGTATTTTTTTGAGATTACTTACTTAAACCAAGTAGGTATTGTAACGCTGTGACTGCCTATCAGCTCGCGACTGGGGGTCGTAGCTCGGCAGGGCTCATCTTGTCTACAAAGAAGGTTTGTAAGGATATCCTATCCTTACTATGAGCTTAACATAAGTAAAAGATGGTACACTTTGTAATTGTAAATTATCGAATACATACGCAACACCAAAAACTTCTCACAATAAAATCACAACGGGCTCTCGCCTGAACTCTTGCACCTTCGCCCGAACAAATCTTACTCATAAAATATAAATATTATTGACATTAATTTCAAAATTAAAATTTAATTTTGGAATCTATTTTTTTAAAAAGAAAAAATAATATTTTAGCTGCCAGAACTTCACATCGGTCAATGTAAGTGAGAGATTAAAACCTTAACCTCACTACAGTACCTACAGATTTATACCGAGTTCTAAGCACGATCTTAAGAGCCTCTTCATCAACTCTCCAATGAGTTAAGAGAGTCTAAACAATACACTGGCTTACAATCGTAATCGAAATGTAGAGTCGGGTAGAGCTTCATAGAGTTATGTAGAGCTTTGTAGAGTCCCTGCAACTGACGTCAAGGAGTGAAATACAAGGGTTGATTTACTTTGCGAAGATATATTCATATACTTGCGGTTTCACGCGCGTAGCTACAGTACCCGTGGGAACTTCATAGTTAAATATAGTCTATACGTTATTCTGATATATAAACAAGCCAGGATCGTAGAGGGATATTGCCATAATCACCACGATTGGCAGACGGATTGGTGATCGCAGTAAGATGCAAATGTTGAGCTAATAGATGCTGCTGCCCATCCATCAGCCACATGTCCCTTAGTCGCCTTTTACGACACCCATGGGAAGACATGGGGTGGTCTATTCTAAGCCGGAACCCACACGGCAGTAACTACAGTAACTAGTAAACTTACTTATATGCTTATAACTTTAATACAGCTTATGACACTTACAAATAATGTGGCTTTCTATTAGTAAAATAATTTGCAAAATCGGTTCAGTAGATCCAGAGATTACCCCCTACAACCTCACAAACAATTCACAAACTTTGCCTCTTTATAATATTACTATTCTGTTTCAATCCATTCGGTAGTTTTTACATACTCGCATACTGTCGCATTTTTTATATTATCTATACCTAATACTAATATATAAAGCTGAAGAGTTTGTTTGTTTACTTTAACGCACTAATCTCAGAAACTACTAGACCGATTTGAAAAATTCTCTGTGTTATATTTTTTATGGAGTTTCTTCGGGAACGGGAGTGACTGTACCTAAAAACTCTTCTTCAAGCGATGCCCATGTTCAGCATTGGGCGCTTGTCATTGTTAAGTTTTACGACACATAATAAACGAAACGCTACTCAATAGAATAAAGATAAGATCCTCTTTTATTTAAATACAGTCTCATAAAAGGCTTTGTGCTTTTAAACTGAAAGCCCACTTATATAATTTCCACTACAACATTAATCTTCCCATTTTAAAACAGCCTATATACCTTATATTTCCAAATGAAAGTGATTCTTACGTTCTAAACACTAAAGTTCAATTTTGATCGGTAGTAAACTGTTTCAAAGGATTTTAAAAGTTAAATTGATGATTTGTCTACATTGAATGTGCACAAAAATCATATGAGAATGACCTACTTTACTAAAAGCATATAATTTATACTAGTTTTGGTTTGAAACCACTAAATATTTTTATGTTTAGAACGTCACTTTAACAGGTATGAAACGTATCGCCCTCTTTTTCTATGTTATTTAAAAAAAACAACTCCTGCACTATGGAAAATTGACAACCTCCGTGCCGTATTTCATAATCATCATCAGCCCGCATAACTTCCACTACTAAACATGGGGGAGTGTATTTGCCATAATCACCACGCTTGGCAGGCGGATTGGTGACCGAAGTATTATGTTGTACCACACAAGGAAACGCTGCTGCCCGTTACTTGATATACGATTATTATAAATGATGTTATAACAATCGGGACCAACGGCTTAACGTGCTTTCCGAGGAACGCCTCAACCAACCAGACCCGGAAAGAAATCTTAGAATGTATACAACGATTTCCTGTCCGGCGTGGGGATCGAACCCACGACCTCCGAGATTTAAGGTGGCGTATTTTGTTCGCTTTAAATATCGGAGATAATGAGTACGATCCCTACGCCGGAAAATAAATCTTTGTGTAGATTTATTTCCGGGTCTCGTTGGCTAAGAGACTACCCTCTGTGCCTCGGAAAGCACGCCAAGCCGTTGGTCCCGATTGTAATACAATTGTACACAAGGAAACGGGCAGCAGCGTTTTACTTCTTTTCTTAGCCGGAAACCACACGGCACTATATCAAAATTTGATAGTTTAAATTATTAAACATTTGACCAAATTTACTATGAAGTATTTAATCATTTTCAATCACAAAATTCAGGTGAACTACAAATATTGAATTAATTATAAATTTCCAATACAACATACAAGAATTTATTCACATGAATTAGTTGAATTCACGATAGGTATTATAGACATATTATACTTAGTAATTTGTACCATTTACTGCTAAAATTCCTACACCAAAACCATGACGAAATAATACCTACTAATATATAAAGCTGATAAGTTTGTTTGTTTGTCTCAGGAACGACTGGTCCGATCTGATGTTATCTTCTCACCACATAAGGTTGATGAATGAGCAGCAGCATCAGCTGACTCGAGGTTACTTTACTGTCCCGTTACCTGAAATACGATTGACATGCCACATTACACCATGACACATCTACTAATGCAAAAGACAAACAAAACCTATTTATTTTATATTGTTATGAAAATTGACAACGGCGCACTTTTTTTTTTTCCGGGGTGTAATGCATTTACCCCCGTTTCAGCGTATTCGCGCGATGGCGGTGGGATATGTGGGACTCGCCCTCTCCATAGCGTGGTATAACACTAAAACTTCCCGGACACTCCTTCGATCCGCCGTTGGCGGGAGCCGGGTACGCATGAGCATGGAACTGTCACTGATGTCTCGATGGTCGGTTTTCTGTGTCTTTTGGATTAGTAGATTACCAAATCTGAAATTGTATTACCTACTAGCTGCGAATCGTGGTTTAACCTGCGTCACTCTGCTCCAGTGGGTCGGAGCGTGATATTATATAGCCTATATGTTAATCCAGTTTATAAACTATATGCGCGCAAACTTTCAGCCAAATTCATTAAGTAGTTTTTGCGTGAAAGAGTAACAAACATCCATCCATCCATCCATCTATACTTACTAACTTTCACGTTTATAATATTAGTTAACACGAGGCATAATCTATACTAATATACCTAAAGCTGAAGAGATTGCTTGTTTGAGCGCGCTAATAACAGGAACTACTGGTCCGATTTGAAAAATTATTTGAGTCTTAAATAGCCCATTTATCAAGGAAGGCTATAAGCTATATTTTTCAGCTATAAGTTCTTACGGGAACGAGAGTTACGCGAGTGAAAACGGGCGCGGGAAATTATAGTGTATGCTATAAAGCTGAAGATTTTGCTTAGTTGTACACGCTAATTGCAGGAATGTCTGGTTCAATTTTAAAAAGTTTTTCAGTGTTAAATAGCCCATTTATCGAAGCAGGCTAAAGGCTATATTCAATTATGAAGGTTCTTCAGTTACGGATGTTACAAGTATGAAACCGCGCGCGGAAGCTAGTTATTCATAAAGTAAATTAGTGGATATTCACACTGGCATGCGTTTATTACAATACGATGCAGGAGATACATACGTGAGAATTTAACGCGGAACACGTTTAATTTCATATGCGCTGTAATTTCTAACAATTTAGTGTTATAGCGAGAATTCTCGATATTCCACTTATATTTTAATAATAGTAATGTACGAGTGTATGTTTGAAAGTTGCGCCAATGACTGAAACGTTGAAAGGGAATCGTTTATGTTGGTATGGCCATGTGAAGAGGAGGGATGAAACGCATGTTAATAAAAGAGTTTTAAATATACATGTAGATGGATGGAGAGAGAGAGGAAGGCCAAAGAAAAGATGGATGGATTGTGTGAAGAGTGATATGCAAGAAAAATGAGTTAGCGATAGTGTGACGGGTGAAAGGACAGAATGGAAGAAACAAACGTGTTGAGCCGACCCCAAGTACCTAATATGGGATAAGGGCAGGAAGAAGAAGAAGAAGTACCTCATGTACGAGTGTGTATGTACTTAATACAAAATGGCTGAGAACCTATAAGAGTTAATTGGAGGTCGTGGTTTTATTCCCGATCCGCATAAAAAATCTTTGTGTTAACTGCTATATTTCTTTCCGGATCTGGTTGGTTGAGGGACTACCCTTCGTGCCTAGGAACGTCATGTAAAACCGTTGGTCCCATTTGTTATAACAGTCGTACCTATATCACCAGGTAACGGGCTCATCATTTAGGTACTTTTAAACATACTTTGAGCCTCTGTTCAACAGTGGACATTGTATTAAGTTTATTAGCTATAGGTATACTGGGTGAATTGTTTTACCATCTTGATAATAATATGGTTTGTTGTGTAAGTGGAATAGAATCTAAAGACCACAGTATAAGTATTTGTTCTAGTATTTCGGTATTTAGAGTTTCGAAAATCTCAAAAATTACTTAAATGAGATACACCCTACATAGCGCGTGCATAATACTAAAATAGGGCTATAATACCTAGGCCGCGCAATCACACATGAATGAAAAGAGAAAGCGAAATAGCGTAACTACCTACTTAGCATTTTTACCGTTACGATTTTCACTTTGTGTCAGTAAAAAAAAAAAGATCAAATAAGCCTTAGACATCTATTTCATATACTTAGGTACATATCACGCCCTATACTTATAAAGACGGTAAAAAAAGTCACCCAGTATTTTACTAAATGACTCCATGGTCTTTAATGTCTCCAATAATGCCCTCGTAGACCCTAAGTCCGAGAGGCTCGCGAACTGTAACGTAGAAGGGCAGTTGCACAAAACTCCCCTTAACAACTAGAAGTCATAAGCCTTATTCAATTATTTAAAAAAGAAGTACAAACTAACCTGGGCGAGAGGGAAATAGAGGTATTTTAGAATTTTAGTGATTTTGGGGAGTTTTACGCAAGTGTTCGCGGCCCTCACGACGATAATTACAAGTATAGACTAATTAAGAAATATATTCCTAAAAAACGAATTTAATAACAAAATGAATAATGATTAAACGTTTTTCAACAGTTTTTTTATTTCTTTGGAACTACTACCGAAATTAAAATACAAATATGATAACTAAATTCTACTAAATATACGCGTAGGTACCTATAACTTGATAACGACTTGACCAATTAGACAAGGATAAGTTTTATATAACATACAATTTTGGTGAAAAAATGTAATAAAAAAGCTAGTAAAAAAGCCTTGATAGACAAACATTAAAGTTTAGTTTAAATGTCCTGAACCTTATTTAAAATTCTAAAAACCAAACATATTTTCACATTTAGAATTTTAGTACCTAATAACGGTAAAAATGCCATCATCATGAAAATATCATCTTTGCTATTATTTATTTCTAAAAATATATTAACAAACAATCAGAGTGAAGCATGACAAAATAAGTTACGTTAAGACATTACTCAGCCAATGACAGTTAAGTTGCGCACACGCCTGCAGTCAAGCAACCAATGGGAGCACAGCATGTGAAAGGGGCGTGGCGATAACAACTCACGCGCAGGTGTAAGAATGACAATAGTTTAATATATTTTAGTTCCTGTGTTTTGTAGATGGGTTTAACGTAGCTAATTAACCTTGAAAGTGTAAGTAAAGTGAAAAATAGGGATTGGGTTAGGTTAGATTTTATTCGGGTTAAAGTAGGTACAGGTATATTTAGAGTACCTGCCTAATATTATAAAGCTGAAAGTTTATTTGGTTGCTTGATGAACGCGCCAATCTCAGGAAATACTGGTCCGATCCGATCCAGGAGTAACATAAGATATGAAATGATGAAGTCCCTACTGGAACACGAGTTAAGCAAGTAAAACTTCGTACGGGATTTCAGTGTCAGATAGCCCATTTATCGAGGAGGGCTATATTTAATTACCTATAAAGTTACCACGGGAACTGGAGCTAAAGGGTGAAGCTGGAGCTAAACCACGCGCGGGAAAGTAGTGTTATATAAAATCACAGTCTATTGAAAGACCCAGTGACCCAAACCCGGTTCGATAGTGACCCTCGTGCAGTTGAAGTGAATATAAACTAACTGTGTAGTGCTTAGTCAGGTGTATACCGGACATATCACAAGAACCGGACGCATGGCAAACTTTGTATTGTAGGTTAAAGGTAACTGAAGGCAAACTGAGAAACTTGATTTTATTTTTATGATTTAAGCTAATGACTGTTAGACGAAAATAATCAAAAGCTATTCTTTGCGTCCGGTTCAGTATCTTTGTAAATTTTAATTAGTTTGATAAATCATATGTGTCCCATACCTTTGTTTTGGTTAGGTATCTAACTGACGGAATAAATATTTATTTTTTAACTGTATACAAACAATTTTTTTTTACACCGTCATTTAGATACCAAGGTAAAGGTATGGGACACGTATAATTTATCAAAACAATAAAAAGATACAAAAATACAGAGCAACAACGAACTGTACCATTAAGAAAACAACCCAAGTAACATAGTGGATTAGTCATAGGAAATGGCAACCGCATTAGAAATCTCGTATTCTAAATTTTAGTGATAAAATGCTTGGAAGATACGGAATCATAGTAGTAGTTTAAAATTAATTCAAATTGCGGGTCCAAGCTTGTCGTTTTTAGTCGTTGCTCATGCTCAAAATGTAATAAATACACATCTATCTTTATCAATCTTTGACCATAACTGTACATAGGCGGATTTAATGCCAAAGGCATTCTCTCCCAGTCGACCATAGGGTGGTGCAGAGACAAAGTGGTAGGTGCACTTAAGTTGTAAGCACTCGTTATTAAATAAATAACGTCAAGGTTAACATACCTACATAAAATATAATATTTAATGCTACGTTTGAAAATTAATACTGATGGCAAATTGTCCTGCCTTTATTATGAACGACTAAAAATCACGGTGTTAATATCTACTTTATTATAATAACATACAAGCCTTTAATTACATTAAATCATTCTAAATTCTCAAAGAAACCATTTTGCAGTCGTCTTAAAGCTTTCTACGCTCGCCATTAGCACAGCAAAATTTAAAGTCCAATAAAAACCAGTCAACGGCAAAAATCTTAATGCTAAGCTTATTCTAAAAAATCTAAACACTTTTAGCCTTTGAGTCTGTAGAAAAAAAACTGTCCTTAATATCCTACGAAAAAACCCCTCAGCAGACATTCTAAATTACAAAAATGTATGTACTGTACCCCAACCCTAGGCTTAATCCAAATGGTTTGGTACTAAAGATGGTCACAAAATGTTGGCTAAAATAATCCACACGATATTCATAATCGGCTATTATAAGTTTAATAAGGGATAACATTTTTGTACATAGTTCCCAGAAGGCTGGCAGCGTTGCCTCACTGTATGGCGATGATTATATTTATAATGAAATTCTTCTATTTAACCGATTTTTGTGGAAACTAATACAGACAATATTTTTTGTTTTAAAAGAACAAATATGATCTCCAACCGGTTTTTTTTTCAGACGGACTATGTATTTAGCCACTGAATAACAGATCTTATCCAAATCCACGATATGTAGTGGCAGAGAAGTTCATATAAAGTCTGGTACCATTTGTATTTGTCAGACATAGGATCAACATTTATTCATAACTAAAGTACGTAGTGTTTTTAATTCGATTAGAATTAGACTGAGTTATGTGTGAGTACCAATACCTAAATGGGTATAAGTCGCTCACGTTCTGATTTGCGTTTACTATAGCATATTAATGCAAGTATTTTGCAAGCAATCATAGGTTACGATGTCAACTTTTCATGAGCATGTTAGTTAGTCAACCTTATAATATAAAGCAGAACTATAATTTTATGAAGTCTTAGTCGCATGTCATTGAGCTTATTAATGTTATAAACTAAATTAGTAACTAATGGTACTTAAAAATCTCTGTCTCAGGAGATTAATGAATGTGGTGGAGGCAAAAGTGGTCAAGATCGTAGCAAGTGGAGGGCAGAAGAAGGTTTTTTTTTTTTCGGACGCCCTTATATTTTTAGCCCTGTATCTTTTGCTACTTCACCGGGCATTAAGGCAAGCAGAGCTCCAGCCTAGATAAATGGTTTAAACACTACAAACTACGCAAGAGGGCGTCCCTGTGGGACTTGGACCTCGGCTCAGGGCGGTCGCTGACGGGGAGATTGAGGGATTATGGCTTTTAGTTTCTTTAGGGGAGTTTTGTGCAACTGTCGCTCTACTTTACAGCTTACGGGCCTCGCGGACTTCGGGTCTACGAGGGCATCGGAAGGTGAGAGGTGGTCCCTGCCTAAAGTATATCTATGGGAAGTAGGCGTGACTGTTTGTATCACCATGGTAAACGAGCTTACCATTTAACTTAAACTCATGGTAAGAACAGTTTGCCTAAGCTCCCAAAGTTAATAAGACACAATTGTGGCGCGATTGTCAACAAATCTTCTTAAATAGAAAGTGCAACGAGATATTTTTGCTCTTAACTTTTTAATTATACAAGTTGTAGGCAAAAGCGGATGAATGACTTAACTGGAGTGTATTTTTAAGTAGTTTTCTTTTAGTGTGTGTTATTTGTCACTCATCATGTCCAATGGCGTATGGCGTCCACAATTGAACATTGGACTTTTCAGGCTTTTCAGGATTTTGCCATAGTGACCAGGCTTAAATACCTACTTGTAAATAATTGGAAGTTATATCTCCGAAACGAATAACTACAAGAATAAAATACGACGAAAGCAATATGGTTCCTAACAAAAATACAAACTTTACTCGAGTGCTACCGTACCGGATAATTTACCTAACAGTAGGTATTCTTTTTATTGTTTATATGGTATTTTTTACCTAAGATATACTAGTTTCGTCGTCTTAGTTACACTATGAGTAGTATTTAATTTAACGGCATTAGTGGGTCAGTCGTTTGCAAAGAGAACATTTCATTTTTTTTTCTTTTATATGGTATTTGCCATAGTCACCACGCTTGGCAGACGGATTGGTAGCCGCAGTATTATGTTGTACCACACAAGGAAACGCTGCTGCCCGTTCCTTGATATACGATTATTATAGATATAGTTATAACAATCGGGACCAACGGCTTAACGTGCTTTCCTAGGCACGGAGGGTAGTACCTCAACCAACCATACTCGGAAAGAAATCTTAGAATTTATACAAAGATTTCCTGTCCGGCGTGGGAATCGAACCCACGACCTCCAAGATTTAAAGCGAGCCAAATACCGCTGCGGAGGTTGTCAGAATGTTTTTAAAGTTTTAAATAAGCAATGGCCAATATCCATTTATCATACTTTTCCGTTTTTAATTATTTTTTTTCAAAGAATTTAACTGAATATTGTTAGGTAAAGTTATGTAAACTTTTTTAATATGTAGCAATAACCAAATAAATTTAATTAATTTAACCCAGTTAATTAAAAATAAGCCAAAATATGTTTTGACTATTAACAAATACCTGTAATAGGTTTACGTAAATAAAAACTTTTTTTTATTTTTATTACTTATAAGAAAAAATGTTTTGGGGTCAGAATTCGAAAATAAAGTTACAGTATTTTTGTTTTATGGTGTAACGAATTTTGAAATGTTGTCAATTGTCGATAAAATTAAATAAATAAACAAAGTTTTTTTTTAATTTATTTTTACTCAGTCGCCACTCACCAAGTTTGCCTTAAGTTACCCAACGGCCTGTATTACTAATTCAACTTACAATAGGACAGACAGACTTGCGTTATTAGATGTTATAACGAGATCGTTAAATTTATGCTTCGATAGATTTTTTGTTGATAAAAGCATCTCATAAGGGTTGTTAAAAATTGTATGTTGGATAGTGAATGAGTTTGTTTATCTAACCACAAACATACATCTCTACATATAAATAAAATTGTTATGTCTGTTTTTAATGGAAAAACAACAGGTTTTTACTATTTTGAAGCAGCCGTAGCCCAATGGCTATGGTGTCGGACTTGTGATCTTCTGGTCGCCGGTTCGATCCCCACCCATACATATATACACTACCGACGTGAACCGATTCGTAACACAAGCATTTTAGCTTAGTACGAGGGGTTAACAAGAATACTAGTAGACCGCAAAGTTCTGCTAGTGATCTTTCAAAAAACAAAAAAAAATGAACGTAGGTAATAATAATGAAATAATGAATTTTATTCAGCACTTAGGTATTTACATACACTTGTACTTGTCACAATTACAATGTAAGAAGATAAAATTATAAATTATAAAAAATTATAACTAACAAATAATTCTTACTCTATAAGATATCCGACTAAGTAATTAACAGTAGTAGGTAGGTAGGCAATAGCAAATCATACAAATCTACAGACTGCAAAGTCCGTCCGTCTGTCCTGTGATATTTATTGCAATTAACCAATTATTATTATTATAAGAAGAAATTAAAACCGCATCCAAATTTCAAGTGGTCACATTATATCTAAGTGGCACACACCTGAGGGCACCCTTATGGGGCTTAGGACCACGACCCAGGGTGCCACTGAAGTAAAAAGGTAGATATATAAAGAGGATGTGATCACCAGCACCGACTACAGGCGCTCAATCACACGGCAGGGGTAGGGGCGCAACGCGGTCTTCGCCGGCGAGAATCCTACCCTAGCTAACCTGCAACCTTTCACTAGCTACCTAAGTGGACGGTATATAATAATAAAAGGTATGTGTATCAGTCTCTCTATGTGTTTGTTTGTTCCGGCAAATATCAGTAACGGCTGAACCTAATCACCACGCATGGCAGGCTGATTGATGACCACAGTAAGAGGGGAATTTTTTGAGCTTTTAGATGCTGCTGCTTATCCATCAACTGTATGTCCCTGAGTAGTATCTTACAATATTCACAGGAAAAAAATATGAGGGTTAATTCTAAGCCGCAAACCACACAGTTATTATTAAGCTTTTATATGTAGATTGGCAGATGCAACTTATATAACCAATCGTTTTTACAACTTACTTACTTAGCAGCTCTTGTACGTCCACTGCTGAACATGGGCCTCCTCTTTACAAACTTGACTAGTCAGGGTTTTTGCGAGTTATTGTCACAATCACCACGTTTGGCTGATATATGCTGCTGCCCATCCATCATGTGTTTGCCTTAGCCGCCTCTTACGACACTTACACTAAGATATGTTATGGTCTATTCTTAGCCGGACACCACACGGTATTAAAGCTTAATACTATCATCATCATCAGCCCATATAACGTCCACTGCTCAACATGGGCCTCCTCCCGAGGGAGGCTTATCGTGCTTTCCGAGGAACGGACGGTAGTCCCTCAACCAACCAGACTCCGAAAGAAATCTTTAGAATTTACAACAAGATTTCCTGTCCGGCGTGGGGATCGAACCCACGACCTCCGAGATTTAAAGAGAGCCAAATACCGCTACGCTACGGAGTTTGTCGATGAAAGCTTAATACTATAATTACGCTTTAATATGTACATCAATCCAATTATTCTTACAATAAATACCAATATTGACTAAAAACATATAATAACCAATAAAT
This sequence comes from Nycteola revayana, assembly GCA_947037095.2. NCBI lineage: Eukaryota > Metazoa > Arthropoda > Insecta > Lepidoptera > Nolidae > Nycteola > Nycteola revayana. The sequence goes on along the minus strand of OX344841.2, from coordinate 10,765,996 downwards.
ACTGATAAAATTTCCCGATGGTGACAGAAATGTGCCGCAGCCAAAACCGCAGCTACACAATCACCGTTCACGTGAAGCGAGTGTGGCCAACACCGCGTGGTAGGGACAGCCAGCTGAGAAATATACTAAAGTATGACTATAATATACTAACTAACGTCTGCACTGGTGTGACACCGTCGGCCTCAGGGGATGCTGAATGATCCGGACGCCGAGATAAGAACTTACCAACTAGTAGTAAACAGAATGTAAGCAATTACCACACAGAGACCACTCTATCCGATCTGCCAAAGAAGACTGCGACCACGAAAGTGACAGGTTGCCCTCGCACTTTATAGAATATAAAAGACATAACTCTTTAATGCCATCGCCAGGGAGTGGCCAGGTTAAAGCCCCACAGGTGTCTTTTCCGCAGGTTGCTTTGTTTGTAGTTTATCAAACATTTAATAATGTTGAAGCTAAGCTCGCCTTTATACCCTGAAGTAACAAAAGCTTCGTGGCTAACTACATGAAATTCGATCCGAAAAAAATTGGTGACTCAGTGGTTACGCTAGTAGCCTTAGACCTGGAGCCTTCTAGGCTTTATTCCCGCCCGGAACAAGTGTTTTTTACAGCACAGATAGTTGTTCTTAGTCTGGGTGTGCCAAGAAATCATGTCCGCGAATTATATGTTTATAAAGTCTCCCAAGACCCAGGGACTGCTTTGCATAGCGATAGTTATCTTATAACAAATCAACTGTAGTATTTTAAATAGTTATAATCGCCCAATAATTGAATAATATGCGCAATTGATGGAAACAATGAACGGGCAGATTTATATGCTTCAACATGATACTGCATTCGACAACGAAATAATGCTGGATCCTTTGTTTGATCCTTTCTGCACGGTGCCAGAGGTCACGGCCACACGGTCTCGTGCATCATACGAGACTACCTCACGGGGAGAACCTTTAGGTATCGTGTAGAAGGAGATTGCTCCTCAAGCAGGGGCGCCACAAGGCTTAGTACTTTCGCCACTCATGTTCTCGATTTACGCAAGTGACATCCCGAAACCCAAGAAAGCCCATCTGGCTCTTTTCGCGGACGATACCGATACAGGGCCGCAGTCCAGCCGCCTTTCACGACGCTCTACAATCCGCATCAAATGCCTAGGGCAAATGGTTCAGAAAGTGGAGAATCGAAGTAAATCCGACAAAGAATGCCGTGGTACTCTTCTCGAGATTTAACAGTTCACCAAACATTCCACCGGTCAAGATGTTCGGCAAACCAATCCCTTGGGAACGGCGAGCCAAGTGCTTAGGCGTAATCCTTGACCGAAAACTAAACTTTAGAGCGCATGTAGAAACCGTTCGTGCACCCGCTTAACTTACGCTCAGTCGACTTAAATGTCTTCTTAATTCACGCAGTAAATTATCTCGTGACAATAAGGTTAGAATTTACACCACGTGTATACGACTAATTATGACGGATGCGAGCTCCGTATTTGATCATACTGCGTCTAGCAGTTTGTACCGTTTATTAAGGCTGGAGATCCGCTTTCCTTTATACCCGGTGAAGTAGAAAAATCTCAAGGCAAACTACATAAATGTCCATACAAAAAAAAACATTATCATGTTGTAAAATTAAAGTAACTCAGCTGCTCGTTCGCTTGGCTGCTTGGCTTAAATGATGTTGAAATTTAACATGCTCTTCGAGGCACGGAGGGTAGTCTCTTTTTTCCCCGGTATCGTTACGCTGTCCTCTACTCATTGTATAACAGTCTGCAGTGTTAACCGTCGCGGTGATCTGTCATACTGTATGTGGTAGGTTATAATGAGGGCAGTAAATAATGAGAGAATAGAACCCCAGAGAATAGAAGGGTGAATCATCATTATTTTATGTAAGTTGTCAGCAACTAACATCGCTCTACATTAAACCGTTTACGTCCACTGCTGGAGTTGGACCTTGAGTAGCAAGGGTCGTTGAGGGATATTGCCATAATCACTACGCTTGGCAGGCGGATTGGTGATCGCAGTAAGATAGTAAGTTACATGCTGCTGCCCATCCATGAACTGTATGTCTATCTGTCGCCTCTTATGATACCCATGAGGTAGCTGGACACCTCACAGCCTCACGGATAGTTTATAAGCTGGAATAATAAAAATTATAAAAACCATTACACTCCTACCCACTGTAGCAGAGTAAAGTGGGTAAAGCCGCTGCGCGTGGCCTGTATACCCATATAGGTATGGCTCTTTTGAACCGATTCAGCGAACATGAGAACAGATCGAGTACCCCTAAAAACTTGATCATAAATCCTCCATAAAACTTAACTTCAGATAAAGAAAACTAAAATAATTATTATGAAACCAATGACATTCTTTACTTCACGTTTAACGAGCTACTAAATGTTTTATAGCCCTCACGTAGAGATGGCGCTTTTTGAACCGATTCACACCGACTCACCCGGGTTTTATTGCGACTTAAGACACTTAACATTTCAATGAAAATAGGATATTTCATTAGCTTGAAATTGCTATGTTTCAATATTCGCGCTTTCACCCATTAAATTCAGGTGTAAAAATAGATTTTATTTCTACCTAATTAATTTTGATTAAGATTTTGAACTAGCGCAAGTTTAACTGTGTGCTAATTTCATTTATATTCGACAGTAAACTAGTCGCTGAAAAACTCCAAATATACAGGGTGTCCCAAAAGATTACGTAGCTGGGAAGGGGGGTGATAGGGATGGTCAAAAGGGTCACCAGAAAAATATAAAAAATTCCCTCTGGGTGTTTAAAAAATAAATGGCATTTTTTAAAAGACAAAAATTTTTACACCTTGTGCTAACTGTACCTACAAATATGGCTGTATTAAAAAAAAATGCTGTTATGTAATCTTCAATAACAACAAGGTCATCAACATCAACATCAAAAATAACAAGGTGTAAAATTTTAAGTTTTTAAAAAAATTCAATTTTTTTTTTTAAATACCCAGAGCGGATTTATTTTTTATTTTTCTAGTGACCATTGTGTCTACCCCTGTCACTCCCTTTCCCAGCTACTTAACCTTTTAGGACACCCTGTATACAATTAATGTATTGTACCTATTACTTTTATGTCTAAAAAAGACAATCACTAATTATTTCAGTATTGTACACATCAAACACTTTTTTTTTGTTTTTTTTTAAATGGGACTAATCCCGCCCTTATTCCCTCCACTGCAACTCCTGCAAGCCAGGATCAACAGTGGCACACACTGGTAATGGCAATGAGCACCGAGGCTCACCAAGTCCCGGGAAAAAGTTAAACTGCCTTGGGACCCGCAACGAATTTAATCAGAAAGAGATTAGGAGGAGTAAGAAATACTTATGTTTTCACTTCCCTCCATAGCAAAGCGGGAGACAGCAAATAGGGAAATAAAATAATAAGACATAAGTAGTCTTGAGAGGTTATTTACAATAGAGAAAAGTAAGTAAGTCCGTGTAAAGCACCACAGACGGGTAATAAATTGTTATTTTGGATTCCAGTAGTAGGTATAGCAAAAGCGTCTGAAAATCCCGCGGTACCATATTGACCGCGGGTGCCGTCGGGGGGCCGGATTGTTCATGCGTACCCGACCCCCGCCAGCGGCGGATCGAAGGAGTGTCCGGGAGGTTTTAGTGGTGTAGGGTCCTCTTCTCGTGGTATGACTTTAGCATACCACGCTATGGAGAGGGCGAGTCCCACATATCCCACAGCCAGCGCGCGAATACGCTGCAGCGGTGGTGGGAATGCGTTAATGAATTTCCCCGCGTAGAACAAGAGAAAAAAACAAAAAAAAGGTATGGCAAAAGCGTATAAAAGCACGGAAATTCTGTTTGGACGCCATAAGATCCATATAATAAACAACCCCCGAGGAAAAACATCAAACACTTGTTATGTATTTTTCATAACAATTCAAAATCCAAATATTTGTAATTCATATATACACGTTTAAAACAGGTATTTTAAATCATGCGTCTCCTTTTTTACCACCAGTTCTGGGCGAGGCAAATCTGAGAAGAACTGGCAAGAAACTCAGAAGAATCCTTATTTTAATACATGTTTTTGCTAACATTATTAATAAAGCCGTACCTATTGTTCCACAGCAACTCACTCCCAAGCAGTTTTGCCATTGAAATAATCAGAAATTTTATAATAGGTAAGCTTTTTCACATAAGTTTTCTTTTACATATCGTTATTACTATTTACTTATTCACGTATATAAGATCTCTTAAATGATTAAATGTTGAATTAGACTTACTTTAGAGTTTGCCGTACAGAATACGAAGTGTATGGCGTATGGCGGTGGGCAGGCCTAATACATAAGAGAGAAAAACAGTCGAATGCTTGTTGAATCCTAAAATATGAATACACATAAGTTTTACACACTTCTTACACAGACTTGAATACAATAGAATACAGCTTTCCAAAAAGACAAATGAAAAAATCTAAAATAAAATTGTGCTATATGCTATTTGTTGCGGTATACGCACGAGTGAATACCAACTGTGGTCCAAATGATAGGTAACCGAGGAACAATGCATTCATTCGGTAGGTTTTTTTTTTTATTGTAACATCACATTACTATATTGCAGCCTTCGTCCCTACGGGTATTCGAAAGGATTGTCCGCCGTAAAAATAGGAAGTCGTGTCTGATTTTATTTTGTTGGACTGCTACTCTGCTTGAATGGGTCGGAGCGGGATACTATGTAGCCTAGGTATATGCTAATCCAGTTTATAAACTATCCCTTTGCAAAAGCTCAGTGAAATCCGTTATGTAGGTTTTTCGTGAAAGAGTAACAAACATCCATCCATCCACACGTACTCACAGCTTTTCGCACTTATAATATTAGTTAGGATAGTAAGGTATTGTAGCCTATATGTTTAGCCAGTTTATAAACTATCCCTGTGCAACATTTCAACGAGATCCCTTCAGTAGTTTTTGCATGAAAGAGTAAAGAACATTAATCCATCCACGCATACCTACTAACAAACTTTCGCGTTTATAATATTAGTAAGGATAGTGATAAGGATGATAGGCAACCCGGCCCCCGCCGACAGCGGATCGAAGGAGTGACCGGGGGGGTTTTCTCTTGGTATGAGTTAGCATACCACGCTATGGAGAGGGCGAGTCCCACATATCCCACCGCCAGCGCGCGAATACGCTTCAGCGGCGGTGGGAAAGCGTAAATGTATTTGCCGCCTAACAAAAAAAAAAGGCTTGTAGCAACATCTACCGCACAAATACTACTAGTGGACGAGTAATCCATCCCAACTAATCTGTACCGCGCAATGCAAATTCCGAACAGTAACAAATGGCTATCGGCCGCCGGGCATACCACCTCGCCCGGCAAAGAAGATCTTATTTTCTGTGGAGGAACACCACCAACCGTTCCTCTACAGGCTCAAACATTTGTTTTTTTTTATTTAACTATAAGGCTCAATCACTTGTGTGAACCACTCATATTTGTTCCGAATTTGGGTGTGCTTTGTGTCCGTGAAGTTAGTGTTTGTAAAGTTCACCGCGACACAGAAATTATATTCACTGGTGTGGAAGTTGTCTTTTTGAAAAAAGAACAATTAATGTATTTAATATGACTACACTTTTTTAAGAAGTTAAATTTTTTATACAGAACTAGGGTATTTACAAAAGTTGTTTTATTTAATCAGCTTCAAAGCCATAACTTACATATAAAATTAAAATCAATAGTTGAAGGTAAATCCCAAGGCGTGAGCGCCAATGGTGTAGAAGTGTTGATTGTAGCACCACCACGAGTTGGTGTTATTCCAGGTAAAGATCTTGCTGGCCGGTCGAGGGAGTATATCGGGTGGCCGTAAGCCAATACGAGTGGAGAATGTAATAAATAAAAAGGTTAAACTGTTTTTTTTCGCACGGAGAAACGTTGTTAGCCACGAGGCTTTTGCTTTCCATACCGGGATTCAGCTGATCGAAGCTATTGTGTAAATTAAGCCTAACACAATATTATAATTTAAGTAACCACAAAAATAAGTAAGCTATATTATTTGAAACATGTATACAATTAAATAGCTAATTTCAATTAAAACTAACTACTAGGCAAAAATTCTGAGAAAACTGGCAGCAGTGCCCCGTTGAATGACAATGCTTATCTGCTGTGCAAAGTAAATACCAACACTCGGGGAACGTGCCGCATTAAGGAGAGTAGCGGCTCTCCTTTATGCGGTATATATTTGTACAAATATTAACCTTACAGCGCTGAGGTTTCCATAAATACATTTGGCTCCCCATGATATGAAAATGAATGAAAATGAAAATGAAAATGAAAACGTTTATTGATAATGTAGACGAATCGATCGTACTTATTATAAGTCAAATACAATGATAAAAATATACAAAGACAAAAAAAAAAAATCTTGACTAATTAATTAGTACTTATACATTTCAACAGTAATGTTATTAAATAGAATTTAAATCTACCAATGTGACATGTGAAAGTCGCGTATTATAAATATAATTAGAATCAACCAGCGCGGGCTGGGATTAGGTCAGAAGCATAGAACGCGTCGCGAGCCTCGCCTTGCAAGGACGACCGGACCCTATCCTAGCTTCCTACGAGTCTTTCTCTATCTACCTACGTTGTGACACCCGGAGAAGAAAGACTATAAGAAACTCCGAGATCATTCTTTTTGTCATCTTTTAAAGTCTTTGATTAATCATTTGTACATATTTTAAAGACATTTTTAGTATCTAGGTTAGTGATCCCCATACATCGATATGTAGGTACTCGCAGCACGAAATTGCTACGGAAACAATGAAAGTTTCAAGTAAGTATCGAGTATAGGGAGCACTCCTCCAGATTTACATTTTTTTTTTTTTACTTTTGTTGTGAGTACATCTTGCCTATGGAGCCCTAGTCTACCACGTAACTGTAGTTTCATCACGCAGACCGCGGTTTACTTAATGCAACATCATCAGTTAAGATTTTATAAAACTACAATAATAATAATTGTACTTAGTAATTTTGACAAGTTTAAACATTTTTTCTTTTTTTTACAGCATGTTTGCGTGCCCCTTTACTTGCTCATAGCGAACTATGGAATATATTTTTTTATTTTATTTATTTATATATTATTTAATATATTATTTATTTATATATATAAATATATAGATATAAGATGTAGAAAAATTAACTATCAATAATTTCTTTTTTTTAATTAAATATATTCTGTCAAATATTTGCAAAATCAACTTTGGGCAAAACGCGAATGGAATGAAACTCCTGGTACGCATACTGTATAAGGATTAACTTTTCCAATTATCAACTCTGTATCAAAGCAACCAAGTTGGATCAGGTCCGTTAGTTGAATTTTCTACGTGTTTTCTTACTCGCGACTTTCTTTGAATAAAGTTTGTTAAATATAATATTTTTACAATATTCTTTTCTATAAAACTTAATTTGAGCTCGTATAAAGTCCACTGCTTGACACTATGAATATTTACACTGCCGTACACCATATATTATACCCTATAAAAAAACTTTATTGGAAGTTTAAGAAAAGCACAAGTTAAAGTAGTGTACGATAATGTCTACATTTGTTAAGGAAACTGTATCGCAGACATTTGCGCCCACCTCCATCCATCAGAGGTACCAACATTCCAAAACTATTATTATTATATAACAGCTATTATCTAAATTAGCCTGAGGAACTTAAGTAAATATTAATATATAACAAAATCGCATAATATATGTTTTGTATTGTTATATATGTATACATCATGAATCACAGCTATGGTTAATCACAATTCCTCTCCAATCTTTAGGATCGCATTCTCAACAAAAATAAGTATTTATAGCCAGATTTATTTTCAAAGTTTATTATGGAGTTCAATTAGTCATTAGATAAACAGAAACGACTGCTTAGCGGCTTCGCCTTAAGTCTAAAAGGTCGTGGGCTCGACTTTCAACCGCACTGCAAAAAACAGTGTAAAAGAGATTTCCTTCAGGGTCAGGTTGTTTGAGGACCCCACCCTCTGTGCTTCGGAAAGCACGCTAAGCCGTTGGTCCAAGTAAATTTGCTATACCAGACAAAGCACGTTAAGCCGTTGGTCCCGATTGTCATAACATCATCTATAATAATTGTATATCAAGGAACGGGCAGCAGCGTTTCCTTGTGTGGTACAACATTATACTGCGGCCACCAACCCGCCTGCCAAGCGTGTTGACTATGGCAAATACCCTCCCTCGGTACCCTCCAGCAGTGGACGTTATACGGGCCGATGATGATGATGATGATGATGACCAGACAACGGGCAGCAGCGTTTACTTGTATACAATACTTAGGTTGCAGTCGCCAACCCGTCTACAAAGCGTTTTATTTGAGGAAGGCCCATGCCCAGCTGTGGACGTTATACGGGCTGATGATGGTGAGTATTTTTCCATCGCGGATATGACACCATTGTTAATAGGTACACAAGTAAACGTTACGCCATGTGATTTCCGGCTTAGTATAGACCACCCCATATCTTCCTGTGGGTGTCCTAAGAGGTGACTAAGGGACATCAGCTGATCGATGAATAGCAGCAACTGTCAGCTCAAAGTTACTTACCATATTACTGCGATTGCTAATCTGTCAAAGCATGGTGATTATGGCAATATCTCTCAACGACCCTAGCTTGCATCATCAGACCGTACAACGTCCACTGCTGAACATGGGCCTCCTCCCAAGGGAGGGCTTTTGCCATAGTCACCACGCTTGGCAGGCGGGTTGTTGACCGCAGTATTATGTTATAACATACAAGGAAACGCTGCGGCCCGTTCCCTGGTATACAATTGTTTAAGTTGATGTTATGAAAATCGGGACCAACGGCTTAACGTGCTTTCCGAGGCACGGAGAGTAGTCCCTCAGTCAACCAGACCCGGAAAGAAATCTTAGAATCTACACAAAGATTTCTTGTCCGTGTGGGGATCGCTTGCAAAGGTCAGTAAAGAGGAAGCCCATATTCAGCAGTAGACGTAAACGAGCTCTTGAAGTACAAGTAAACACATACACAATGCACTATGCATTCTAACACTTGAACAACAAGAATCCCCTTGCCACTTGGATACCAAGAGTACCGCTCAAATCGCAATTGGCACGTAGCATCGCTTCTTAATCACGGCGGTGAAATTCCCAAGTGACTCTTGGTAAACTCCCGCAAGTTCCCCGTAGGATCTTGTATATATTAAGATGTTCTGAGGCTTTAATTGGAAGGAAATTATTCATTCATTCATTAATTCATACATTCACGCCTCTGTCCCATAGGGCTAGGCAGAGACCACTTCCTTCCACTTGCTACGATCTAGCTAGACATACCAATTTCGCCTATTATGCAATTATTAATCTCCTCATGCATGTCCTTCGGTTTAGGGTACTTTTACTTTTAACCTGGCCTTTCTTAAGAACGTCTTCGATTTGAATGTGGAACATCCGCTTTGGTCTTCCGCTTGCAACACTTCCGTTCACATTCGCCCTATTAATTTGACTAGTTAGTCTCCTTTCATTCAGTCTCTCTTTATGTCGAAGCAATTAAGCATACCTTTCTTTGTCACTACTACATCTTCTTTCATATTTTTAATATAAATTATCTAGGTATATTAATAAGTGATTTATTATATAAACAGTCATGCATTTAGTCATGTCGTCATGCGTGTAGGAAATACGAAACAGAAGACAACATTCATCGTGATTAAATAGGGATGATGAACAAAAAAGATCTATTTGCTCTGTCAGTTAGATTACCAGAAAATATTGGACACGAATTTTTTTTTTATGACATAACCAAAAAAAACTACAAAGATACAGCGCGTTGAAATTTAATGTCACTTCACTTCTAGGTATCTATGAATGTCGTCACAAGTTTCCCTCTCCAAACTTTTTTTGTTATTTTTGTTCTCATAACTCAGTATCTTTGCCAATTTTTATTGATTTAATAGATATTATAATATTATATTTTTTGGTAATATAATTGGCGGAGGTTACCCACGTTGGAAATTCGTAAATAAGTCTAAGAGAACATTCAACATGGGACTATTTTAGTAACAATAATAGACAAAACGAGAATATCTACCGAAAGTATTGAAATTAACCCAAATTGACTATTTGTGTACTGAATAAAAAACTATTTAAAATTATAACTGGCATCACACTATTTTCACTAGAACTCTAACCTACAACATTCAAAATTTGAACCAACCGGTCCATCTTTATGATAACCTTGGAAATCCATGAATAAATCTTAATAAAACATTCGGTCAATTCGGACAAGACATGGCACCATTTAGGTAACAATACGCAAATATCAACAAAAAGTATTCAATGTTACCCTAACATGTACAATTTAGAAAGAAAAGCAAAAAAGAAGTACACAGCAAACGTTTCGTTAAATGTACAAAACAATAAGACGCCTTGCATGTTCTGCCGAAACAGTCACCTCATCATAGGCTAGGCAATACCGGTTTTTAGTTGGCAAATCGAGTAGTGACGCACGGACGAGGGATGCTACACTTAAACAGTATATGTACAATTTATCCAGCATTTGTCCTTATTTAGAACAAACATCACACAATTTTGAGTAGAACTCTAACCGTCATCATTCAAAATTAGAACCAACATATCCATTCAAATTGTCTGTCCATTCGATTGTGTATGGTTAAATACACATACACACCTGCCGTACAATGTACGGCACTCGAAGATACCAATTAATTTATACAATATTGCCCTCTCGATCGTTGTGCATTGCGAAGCTGTAAGCGATCAATAGATTTGTGTAGTTTCGATTGAATTACACAGTACGGGACGGTTAATTATTGGATTAAATAGTTAGGAGCTCATTTAAAATGGTTAGATTTTCTATTGAGATTCGGTCGGTGTAAGTTTGTTCGTGGACTTTCAATTTGTTTAGACTGGTTTGGTAAATGTTGAGAGAGTTACCGCTAACTTGTATGTAGCGGTGTCTTTTGAAATTGATTATGATACTAGCGAGACACCCCGCCGTCGTCGCACTGGTGTATACTGATTCATTATACATTTACACCTGCCTCTCGAATCACTCAATCTATAAAAAAACCGCATCAAAATCCATTGCGTAGTTCTGATCTAAGCATACATAGGTGTAGACAGACAGCAGAAAGCGACTTTGTTTTATACTAGGTAGTAATTAGCTGGTGCCCGCGACTTTGTCCGCGTGGAATCCTATTGGACTTATTGCATGATGATAGCCTACCTCGATAAATGGGCTACCTTATATTGAAATATATTTTCAAACTGTACCAGTAGTTCTTGAGGTTTGCGAGTTGAAGCAAATAAACAAACAAACTATTCGGCTTCATAAAATTTGTAGATTCCTTTCGACATTAAAAAGGACGATTCCCTTTTAAATTCCTTCTTTAGAATTTAATCATAGTTCCTTATTGTCTATATTAATATCTATTGATTTATTGTTTTATTATTTTTAATTTATTTGTCTCTGTGACTTCTGTGAAGTTTTTAAATCTATTTGTGTTTTGTAATTTTCTAGTTTCAGATTTTGTGAAACTCCAAGATCCATTGTATATAGATTAAACTCATAACTAAACCTTAAACTCTGGCATCATGGCAAAATTCTGGAAACCTCTCCACAAATAACTCACCAGAAGAACTGCATCGAATTGATTGTAATAAACTTGTTATTGTCGTTTATCATCATCATCATCAGCCCGTGTCCGTGCACGTGAAACGTCCACTGCTGAATATGCCTCCTCCCGAGAGAGGGTTTTGCCATAGTCACCACGCTTGGCAGGCGGGTTGATGACCGCAGTATTAGGTCGTAATATACAACAAATGCTGAAAATTCTGCTGCCCGTTCTTTGGTATGCAACTATTATGGATGATATAATGTGCTTTACAATTCAAGGACGGTAGTCCCGCAATCAATAAGACAAGGAAATAAGTTTTTGTTTTTTCACAAAGACCGCTACTGCACGGAGGTTGTGTTTACGTTATAAATTATCTATTAATTTAACTAATAAGAAATTATATAATTAAATTCGTACAATGCTAACATTTCGCGTTAAGTTACTACATATCATGAGATGTAGTCTACTAACTAAGTTATTCGCGGAATGCGCTCAAAGCATATAGATGCAGTCACACCGATGCGGTTCTGTACCCCAACATATCTAGGTCAACGGCTCTCAAACTTGTGCCTCCATTTACAGAGAACATATGAATCATGGAGCGAAATTGTTAGCATTCAGACAAAAACTTTGTTAGAATGGTTTATAACAGATATAAAAAATTTAACTGTCATAGAAATATAAAAATCACATTGAACCTACAATTCGGAATGTTTTTTATGCACTGCAATAGTATTTTTGTTAGTGCTAAGCGTAATACGTATATTATGAGTGGATTCCAGTCGGCATTTTAATGATTTTCATGCATTCGTATAATTGTGTAGATTGAAATCTTTATGTTCAAAACAAATATATAAAAAATTGAACCTAAAAGTCCTTACAGATTTATACAGTTAATATATAATAATAGCCAATATAACGTCCACTGCTGAACATAGGCCTCTTTTTAAGAAGGTTTATGCCAGAGGCACCTCCCCTGGCATTCGAGTTCGGGTCTGGTTGGTTGAGGGACCTACCCTCAGATGGCTAAGATGCTTTTCGAGGCACGAAGGTTTCTTCTTCGTGCCTCGGAAAGCACGTTAAGCAGTTGATCCAATCTATAGCAATTGAATACGAGCAGCAGCAACGTCTCTCTGTGTGATTATTACGTAACACTGTGGTTACCATCCCACCCGCCAATATGTTAGAGCGAAAGAGGTTTTAGGTTCTAAAACCAAGTAATATAGCTTTTGGTTGTAAGTCAGTCATATTTAGGTATGTCAGTGCGGCGATCTGTAAATTTTTCTGATCTCTTTATTTTATTTATATCATATTTGATGGTTTAATTTAACTCCAAACCAACTGTAGTGGCTATGTCAAAAACCTTTCCTCGGGAGGAGGCTAATGTCAGTAGAAATTATACGGGCTGATGATGATATCTCTTATAGAAAATCATGCTTAATTTTTAACTAGTTGGTGGCCGATATAAGATATCTTTAAAAAAAGTCCCATCTAAATAGATATTACCGATTTAGAGATTCGGCGTGATACACAGACAAAAAAAAACATAAAAATCTTTATTATACCTAAAAAAATTTGCTATTCAGTCAAAGTCTCGTATCAGAAAATTTGGTCCAGTCTTTACCGAGATTAACAGGTACAAACAGACAGGCAGAAGGACAACATTGTTTTTTTGATCTTTTTGTTATTGTTAACGTTTTCCGTGGACTGTGTAAAGTTTGACTGTTCCATAAACCTTGTCCTCATAATAAACTTAAAAGAGTTAACTAAATCGGTCCAGCCTATGTCTACTTACGCGCTGACATACATTTTTATTTATAAATAAATGCGTTTGTTTACTCGTAGAATTGCTCTCAGTAGAACCATCTAAATATTAAGGATAAAAAAAATTTCCACTTTGAGAACCACTGACTTACCTCGGTAATAGGTTTGCAAACCTCACGGTACTGTTACTAAACCGAAACCAATGTGGGTAAGCATAATGTAATGTAGATAATACTGCTTATGTATCGCGGTTTTACCTACGATAGTCTGCTTTTCTGCTAGCATTTATAGCATATTTAACTTTAGACTACTATATAAAACTATAGACAACGAATATCGCTGCGGCCCAGTGCGTTGATTGTAAGCAGGCGCAAATTATTACGCTAGGTATTACACCTAGCGTTTTTATTGTGAAAATAAATATACCTACGCTAAAAACAGAGTCAGAGAGAGAGGGGGATGTTAGAAGTAAAATTGAACACATCTTGATTTTTTTTCTCTGTCTGTTTGTCTGTTTGTACGGGTGAAACTGTTGCACCGATTTTAATGTAATTAAGCATGGCGGTACCTTACATCCCCGGTCAACATTTTAAATACTTTTAATCACAGAAAATTAATGAGTTCCCCTGGGATAGGTTAAAAACCGGAGGAATAACAAACATGCCGCTGACAAAGTCGCGGCCATCAGCTAGAAACATATAAAATATAGGTCGACGAATTAATTTAACGAGCATTTTTTTGATCAAGACGCCACGATGCGACGTTGTTTATAGCCGTGCCACCCAGTGCATACTGGAAGGCGCGCTCTATAGACGTTATCACACTAAATACGCAACAAAAACACATAAAACATTTAATTCACTAACTTGCCTGTTTCTTCACTTACATGTTGATATAGGTATAAGTGGGCTCAACATAAACACAAGCTCACTAATATATATAGCTGAAGAGTTTGTAAAAGGCGCTAATACCAGGCACAATTAGAGCGATAAAAATAGTTACGCTACTAAACTACGTCAAATATTTCCCAGAAATGTCCGTACACGTAATTGGTTGAATTTCAGTATCAAACTAAACCAAATATATAACGTCCATTGTTCTAGTTATTCGACGTATCTTCGCATCAAAATTGACTGAAACTATACCAGAGTGTAATTTTGTACTATAACATTATGTATAGTACATAGTAGTATGCAGTTTCAAACAGATAAGATAAATTGGTTGGTTTTTGTTTGATTGATATAACAATATGCATTTAGCCACCAGGCTTTTTCTGCGTCATCATCAACAGCCCGTTTACGTCTACTGCTGAACATGGGCCTCCTCTTAACAGACTTTGGCAAGTCAGGATCGTTGAGGTATATTGCCATAATCATCACACTTAGGGGGCGTTCAAGTATTACGTAACGCAATTTGGGGGGGGAGGGAGTCTCGTAAAACGTTATGCGTTACAGGGCCGGGAGGGGGTCTTTCTTACAACACGTTACGTAACATTGTCTCTAAAAAAATTAAAAATAGGGGGAACTCCCAAACCAAAACCAAAAGAAATTAAAAGACAAAAATAAAAAAAAATAAACAAAATATGCAGGTATTGCGAATTAAATAGAGTAGAATAGTAGATTAAAACTATACCAAGTGTAAAAACTATTACATAACGTTTTACGACTTTAGGGTAAAAATTATCACTTGAGTGTTACGTAACGTTTAGAGAGGGGTAGGGGGGGTTCGGAAAAACGTTACGGTGCGTTACAAGGGGGGAGGGGGAGGTCAAAAATCTTCAAAAATTGCGTTACGTAATACTTGAACGCTCCCTTAGCAGGCAGATTGGTGATCGCAGTTGCTGCTGCCCATCCAGCAGCCGTATGTCCCTTAGTCGCTTCTTAATCGGATATAAAGGCGAATCATCTGGTTTTCGGCTTAGAATAGACCACCCTATTTTCCCATGGGTGTCATAATGGCGCATCCACACATCCCGAGCAGAGCACTGAGTAGCAGTGAACACAAGGTGCATTTTACTGCGATCGCCAACCCGCCTGTCAACGTGGTGATTATGGAAATTCCCCTCAAGCTTCTTAAGGCTTGTAATGAAAAGGTCCATTTTCAGCAGTGGAAGTAAACATCCTTTAGTCGCCTACGTTGTATAACTACGGTAAGCCATGGGGCAGTCTATTGTAATCCCAAGTTAATATAATATATATAAAAACTACATATACAACCTCCGTAGCGTAGCGGTATTCGGCTTGCTTTAAATCTCGGAGGTAGTGGGTTCGATCCCCACGCCGGACAGGAAATCTTTGTGTAAATTCTTAGATTTCTTTCCGGGTCTGGTTGGTTGAGGGACATCCCTCCGTGCCTCGGAAAGCACGTTAAGCCGTTGGTCCCAATTGTTATAACATCATCTTTAATAATCGTATATCAAGGAACTGGCAGCAGCGTTTCCTTGTGTGGTACAACCTAATACTGCGGTCACCAACCCGCCTGCCAAGCGTGGTGACTATGGCAAATGCCCTCCGCCGGGAGGAGGCCCATGTTGAGCAGTGGACGTTATATGGGCTGATGATGATGACGATGATATAAAAACTAGTCAAGTGCGAGTCGGACTCGCGCACATAGGTTTCAGTACCATTTTCAAGCGTCTACCTGTTGCCGTTATTTATACCGAGCAAAAAGGGCAAAAAAAAAGTTTGTTGCATGGGAGCCCCTCTTAAATATTTATTTTATTTTTTGTATTTGTTGTTATAGCGGCAATGGAAATACAATAACTGTCAAACTGTCTAGCTATCGCGGTTCTTTAGATGCAGCCTGGTGACAGACAGACAGCGAAGTTTTAGTAATAGGGTCCCGTTTTTACCCTTCGGAGTAATAGGGTCCCGTTTTTACCCTTCGGGTACGGAACCATAAGAATAAAAATGAGTCCCTATTTTCAATTTCGCTAATTCGCTGTTACCTTAGAGCTTTTGACAATATAAACTTTTCAATGTCATTCTCTTTTCAATCTTAACGTTTGACGTAACATTGACAGAATGCGTGCTGCAAATATCGTCAAAGAGGAATAAAAAAAAATATCGTTTTAAACAAATGTTTTGGTCGGAGTTATCAATACGAATTCAAAATTTATATATAAGACTGGACAACCTCTGTCGTGTCATCTATTTAGTATACTAATTGCTTTATAAAATTTTAGGAATTCAATTTAATTAATAAGCAATATAAACATTCGTCTTACCAAAGGCATACAGCGAACCTGCATATAACCAGAGTAAAACGACCGCTAGCCCGTATGACACGCGCCGCAGTACATTTGTCGCGTTATTTGCGTGCTCGCTGTTTTCAAATGCGAGATGCGAGAGGTCGGTATTGCCAGCTCTTACATAATCTGTATAGCAAAAATAATAGAGTAGAAAGTAATATAGATTAAAAAAAGGTTTTTGTTTAAAATGGCAATTAGCATGATAGTAAAAAGGCACATTTTTAAAAAATCTAATGCGAGTATCAGATGTACCGATTTTGACTGTTTCGATAGAGACTTTCACTGTCTGTTTATTTACATAGAAAACAAAAAAATAGTAGTTTAATTTAAACATGATTTTACAGATTTGTGTGTGTGTTTCTAATAATAATTGGTCTTACGTGTTGTGAGAACCTTCATGATGATATAGTAATTTAAGCAAATTGATACATCAGTAAATAACCAAACATAACGAACGAGCAATACGACCACTAGCCCGTATGACACGCGCCGCAGTACATTTGTCGCGTTATTTGAGTGCTCGCTGTTTTCAATGCGTTTATTTCTACTGTCGGTAATACCAACTTTTGAATCAGCAGTCTAAATTCAAAAACAGATATTTTTTAAAACGAACTTAAAAGAAAGAAACAAAAAACTAAAAACCAGTGCTAGGTGTTTGCCTAGCCAACGCCGAGGTGGCGACCTTTTTGGCAGAACGTGCAAGATTTTTTTTCCCCTTTTCTTAGTATTTGTGTCATCTGTATCATGTTGTAACTAACTTATTTCAATTATTATAATCTTAATGTATTCATTACAATTGTAATTATCAAACTAAAATTCAATTCTAATAACTTTTTCTAACAAATATAAATTATTGCATACTATAAGCACCATGTATTTAGGAAGAAGAAACTGACTCCTGAAATACAGATATTATATATCTAGCTCTGGATTCAGGGTTTCCCTAAACTGTAACGAATGTTATGCAAATACACAATTCTTAATAGTAATTGCAACTGTAGATATTTTTTGATAGTAATGCTGCGTTTATACAAAAACTTGTACAGTGGCTTCCAATTTCTCTCGCACTCGAGACCCGTAGTTTGCAAAGATCCTTCCGATGCTCACGTAGACCTGAAGTCCGAGAAGTCCTCGAACTGTAACGCAGTATCATTATAGCATTAGTTAAAGTTTATTTATTTATTTAAAATATATATATTTTTTGTCAAATATGTATTTATGTTTAATAAGGACAAATACTTAATATATATTTATTTTCGTTTGACGTTAAGCTATGTATATATATATAATACGTATTCCATTCATTTATTACCTTTTTTTTTATTTAGTTTGCCCTTTATAGGGCAAACTCAACACATATTTATATATGCATGAATTGTACCTATACTGTTTAAGTGTACCATCCTTTGTCCGTGGGTCACTACTCGAGTTGCCAACTGAAAACCAGCGCTAGGTATCGCCTAGCCTATGCTGAGGTGGCGACTTTTTCGGCAGAACATGCAAGGCGTCTCATTGTTTTGTACATTTACATGTTATATGTAATATCTTGTGTGTTGTGCTGAATTAATTGTATTTTCTTTCTTTCTTTCTTTCTAACGTAGAACAACAGTTGCACATAGTTCTGTCACAGGTAATAATTTTTAAAACCATTCATTAAGGCTAGCAGTCTGCTCACCTTAATGCCCAATGAAGTAGCAAAAGTCTTCTGGCTAACTACATAATGTCCATCCGAATAAAAATTAATACATACATAAACTCACCCCTATTTCCCAGCTGGGTAGGCAGAGACAATGGACCTCCACTTAGTACGATCCCTACACACATCTTTCGCTTCATTCACTCTCATAACATTCTTTATACAAGCACGTCGGTTTAGGGTGGATCTTATTTGACCTTTTGCGAGGATGTCTCCGATTTGGTCAGAGAACGTTCGTCGACGTCTTCCCCTTCCGACTGTGCCACTCACACTTGCCATGTATACCTACCTGTTTTGTCAATCTTTTTTCATCCATTCTTTCCACGTGACCAAACCATCTCAACATTCCCTTCTCTATCTTCGCAATCACATCGTCTTTCACTCCACACCGTTCTCTTATCACGCTATTCCTTAAATTAATAATAAAATCCAACTTCCTTTAGGCTTGACCACCACAACTTAGAGACATAATATATGTAAATCCTCTATTAAACCAACAGAGTTGGCAACACTATCTACGATCAACACAAGCTTTATCGATGTATATTCATTAATGGCCCTTGCATTTAGATCAGTGTTCTGTTTAGTTTGCAGCTAATATTTAACTTAGCTGTTGTAGCTAAATACATATTCAATTGGTAACTACAACAGTGAAAGCTTACTTAATGAAAGACTATCTTCCCGCGCGCGGTTTCACCCGCGTAACTGCCGTTCCCGTGGGAACTTCATAATTAAATATAGCCTATGTAATAGTGTATCTTTCCAACGGTGAAAGAATTTTTCAAATCGGTCCTGAAGTTTCGGAGCCTATTTATTACAAAGAAACAAACAAACAATCAAATCTTTATAATATTAGTTTAGACTAGCATCCCGCGCGCGGTTTCACCCGCGTAACTCCCATACCTGTAGTAACTTTTATAATTAAATGCCCCCCTTTTTCATGCCCTTAGAGGTCGACAATATCCTTTCTTAGTGGACCTATACAAGACGAAGCCAAGGCCCAAATATCACAAGCCTAGCTTCAGTAGTTTTGCCTAGGCGTTGATGAGTCAGTCACGACATGTTACTTTATGTATATAGATTCCCAACTGCATATAGGACGTATGTTAAAATATTTTATACTAGTTGCCCGTGTGCAGTTTTACTCGCATAGCTCTTGTTACCTTAGGACAGTGGTCGTCACACTTCTCTATTCAAGGGCCATATATGCTAATGTAGGGTATTACAGCGGGCCGTCAACATGTTATTGTTTGCCGTGTAGGTACTGCTTTAGTTTTAGCATTACAGAAACCGTTAGCCCGCGGGCCGCACTAACATCGTCCACGAGCTTCATGCGGCCCGCGGGCCGCAGTTTGACGACCACGGCCTTTGGAACTTCATAATTAAATTTAACTTATAGCCTCCTCGATAAATGCGCTATCTAACACTGAAAAAAAAACTATAATCGGTCCAGTAGTTTAGATTAACGCGTTTAAGCAAAAAAACAAACTCAAAACAAATATTAGCCTAGATAATAAACAGATACACCGCAATTTTTAAATCGTATAATATTTTTACGAAACAAGTTGCCCTCAAGGAGACAGTTTTGCTAAATGTATAAGTTAAAATAAACTCTAGTGCCTTATTACATGCGCTTCCACATAGGTTTCCACTCAATTTTATCTGTTTTTGAATGCTATTTAAAAAGTATACACATTGATCGGTTGTACTTTTGCCAGAAATAAATCTTCTCGCTGATTATTCAATCAATCTGCCAATCTCCACTGCTGGACATAGTCCTCCCCTAACTTACGATTAGGCCATAACACGCGGCACTTCTAGAACGTGGACAGAGGGCCACGATCAACAATGATTATGAATAACTAACTGTGAAAGAATTTTAGGAATCGGTCGAGTAGTTTGGTAGCATAGGTATCCAATGCAAACAAACAAACAGTCAAATTTCTTTATAATATTGGTAAAGATCAGTTCATTTATTAATTTCGTACAAAATATAGGTATATTTTTGGTAACATAATTTTCTGCCCGAACCGGAAATAGAAGGTTCGACTATTTAGTCTAGTGAACCACAAATTTGTCTTCGCTTTTTCGCTATTGCGTAGAATGTTTTATCAGAATATTTTTTCTTATTTCTTATAAAAACGTGTCGTAATATTGCCAAGATATTTTCCTTATAGACGAGGTACAAAAATATTATGATAGTATATGTTATCTAAACACACTTTAGCTAATATTATTGCAAAGAAAAGCTTTACCTGCGATGTTATAGCTTAAATAAATATATAAGCACACTTTTATACAAAAGATAAGTATTTTACATAGGTACAATTTTGTAGTAAGCCTCGTCTTTTGCTACTTCACCGGGCATAAAAGCGAGCAGAGCTCTAGCCTTATTAAATGGCTTATAAACTACAAACTAAGTAACCGGCGCAAGAGGACGCCCTTTGTGGGACTTGGACCTCGCCTCAAGTGATAATTCTCATATGATGTTATCAAAGTTACTGTATTGGTTTATATTTTTCAATAAAGTGTACTTCTTCTTCTTCTTCTCAAGGCAGTCTCTGACGGAGGGGTTGAGGGATTATGACTTTTAGTTGTTAAGCGGAGTTTTGTGCAACTGTCGCTCTACGTAACAGTTAGGGCCTCTCGGTCTTCGGGTCTACAAGGGCATCGGAAAGTACTATGCAAATTTAGGGTCGGGCGGGCGAGGGCGGAACCATAGATTAGTGATATAAATCATGGGGTCGATATCAGTGACATAAAATCGTTGTATTAAATCAAAAATTTCAGCGGTAAAACGGTTACGTAGGTATGCTTATTAACCAGCAACTACTTTCGTCACAATAGGGATGACTCTAAAAAAACTATTTTTGGTCCGTCAGTTAAATTACCAAAAAAAAATTGGGCACGTTATCAAATCAATTAAAATTGACAAAGATACAGAGCCACAAAGTTTAGGCGAGGAGGGCTTGTACGTCACTCCTAGGTAAAATTGTTCGTAGAAGTGACGTCACATGCAATTTCAACGCGCTGTATTTCGTTATTTTTTGTTAACGGAAAGAAAAAAAAAACGAATCTAATGTTTTGATACCACATAGGTATAACTTTTTAGTCATCATATCTAATAACTATAGCCATTATTACTTGTTAAAACACATCTAAAGCGAACCCTACAAACGATCACTACCAACATAATAAGCCGGCGACCCTGATTGGTAGGCGTTCTTCGCCGTATCAAGCTACCAACATAATGGACTCACTCGCTATTTTTCAACTTGAAAGTACACAACGTAACCAAAATTATTAATTATTGTAAAATTGTGCAATAAATAAAATAATTGCCTTCATGTTATTCTCACCTATCTTCAACATTACCTATTACCCTATATTCAAACAAATTTTCATGAATATATTAACATTTCATAATGAAGGTTTTATAAATTAACTGAGCACATTAAATATTTGCCTTTCGATAATCATTTTATTATTATAACTGTGTAAAGTAGTTATATCCTACAAATTATCGAGTGAACTAAATCTAATTTAATATTAATTTGGAATACACTGTACATTGGTTTTCATTTCTAAAGTTGGTATTAAGGAGCTTATTCATTGGGCAGTTTTTTTTTTCTTTTTTTTTTTTTGTAAAGTTGTAGTAAAGAGTTTTGCAGTCTGGTAACGCCTCGTGCTAAGCTAAAATGCTTGTGTTACGAGTGGGTCCACGTCGCTAGTGCAATGGGTGGGGATCGCAGCGGCGCGGCGGTCACAAGATCACAAGTCCGTCGCCCCTATCCATTGGACTACGGCCGTAATGCATTCAGTGGGCTGCAACCCTGGATCCCGTGGATAAAAACTCTCGATTGAAGACGAGATTTTAATTGACAATACGACAAAAAAAAATTATTATTATTATGATTAATGTGTGGTGTGTTGTGTCCGACTTAGAACAGACCACACCGTGTCTTCCTATGGGTGTCCTAAAGGTGAATACTAGACAAACACAAGATGGATGTATAGCAGCATCTATTAGCTCAAGGTCTTACAGCGATCACAAATTAGCCTGCTATAAATCTATACTAATACATAAAGCTGGAGAGTTTGTTTGTTTGCTAAAACGCGCTGCTTATCTCACAGTAACTACTGCAATACTGGTCCGAATTGAATAAATCTTTCAGTGTTAGATAGGCCTGAGGAAGGCTGGCCGAATTGCTCATGCGTTCCCGGCCCCCGCCAACGGCGGATCGAAGGAGTGTCCTGGAGGTTTTAGTGGTTAGTAGTGTCCTCTCCTCGTAGTATGAGTTTAGCATATCACGCTATGGAGAGGGCGAGTCCCACGTACCCCACCGCCAGCGCGCAAAATAGGCTGCAGCGGCGGTGGGAATGCGTAAATGTATTTCCCTCCGGGAAAAAAAGGCCTAAGGAAGGCTATACGCTATATTTTATTATAAATTTACTACGAGAACGGGAGCTACGCGGCGTTAAGCCGCAGGAAGCTAGAAAATATATAAAAGCATTTAGGTATTGTATGTGTATCGTGTTGCGGTGTAGGTATATATTACATTGCCCATGCACATTTTAACACAAAATTAAAGCAACAAATGTGAAATCCTCTTAACATTGCACACGCAACCGCCTCATTTCATACAAGCCAGTCCAAACACCGACCTATCGGGAAATTTTCAAATGGAATAGATAATTATTGTTTGTTACAAAATACAAATAATTGTTGTTTTAGTCTGTCACTGTGTAAATAGCGTGTTTGAAGTCGCTATTTGTGTAAGGGCGGTTCGCGTTAACTATAGTTATTAGCAATCAATAAGTCACGAGGGTTTAGACAAAACGAAATTGCTATTTTATTTATTACTAGCGGTACCGGTACGGTTTTACCCGCGTACGTCCCGTTACGTAAAAACGTATACTTAAAATATAGCTTAGGTATATAAATATAGATAGGTAAAATAATTTTTGAAATCGGTTCTATAGATCCCGAGTTTACCCCCTACAACGTCATAAAACTCACAGACTCACAAACTTTATCACTTCATAATATTAGCACAGACAACCTCCGTAGCGTAGCGCTAATTGGCTCGCTTTAAATTTCGGAGGTCGTGGGTTCGATCCCCACACCGGACAATAAATCTTTGTGTAAAATCTAAGATTCCTTTCCGGGTCTGGCAGGTTGAGGGACTATCCTCCGTGCCTCGGAAAGAACATTAAGCCGTTGGTCCCAATTGTTATAACATCATCTATAATAATCGTATATCAAGGAACGGGCAGCAGCGTTTCCTTGTGTGTTACAACATAATACTGCGGTCACCAACCCGCCTGCCAAGCGTGGTGACTATGGCAATACCCTCCCTCGGGAGGTGGTCCATGTTCAGCAGTGGACGTTATAGGGGCTGATGATGATGATGATATTATAATTTATAAAAAAAAGACAACTCTCCCACTATGGAAATTGATCCCTGTGTCGCGGGGAACTTTACAAACACACAAATCACGGATACAAAGAACACCCACACAACAGACTCTAAAATATTATCTGTGGCTCACACAAATAATTGTCCTGGGTGGGAATTGAACCCATAACACCTGGTTTCAAAAGCAAATACCGTAACCACTGAGCCACCGGTGAAATCATACTATGGAGCGATCGTTCTCTAATCGCAAAAGCTTTGACGGTCGAATCGTTTTTGCGCTAGCCAAAATTCATCGAACTCATCGATCAGGTTTTCTATTCGATCAAAAATGACGATTATAACTTCACTACACTAGCCCATTTATGTACACTGACTGCTGAAAATGGGCCTCCTCTTAACAGACCTTGGGATACTGGTGATCGCAGTAAGATGGTGTAGGAACCTGCTTCGTGACCATAAACAGACGCCACTTTATTTATAAAAAAAGAAAATACAAAAAAGTCCTTGTGTAAATTTTTCTATCATAATATCCATTAGGACAACATTATTATCATTAAATAAAGGTACTTGTTGACGTTACTGTAAATACCAATTGTAAATCTATATCACTACATAGTATAATACAAAGTCGCTTGCTGTTGTCTGTCCGTCCCTATGTATGCTTAGATCTTTAAAACTACGCAACAGATTATGATGCGTTTTTTTTTAATAGATAGAGTGATTCAAGAGGATGGTTTATATTGTATGATACATTAGCATGGCTCCCGTGCGAAGCCGGGGCGGGTCGCTAGTTATTTATAAAAAAAGAAAATACAAAAATGTAATTGTGTGCATTTTTATTCAGACACCTATCATTATATCCATTAGGACAACACCATTAACAAAATATATTGTTGACGTCACTGTAAATCTATATTATATATATAAGCGAAAGGTCATTCCTTCGCTCACTCATCACAAATTAAATTTTGCAGAGGGGTTCCTTTTGGTATATAGGTGCTAACTAAGACGGGATATTGCTAAATTCAACCACTAATCTTGTATGTAATATAAATATACAGACTTCCATCGAGTCCGCATATCATTTCTGCAACAATCTTCCGCTCCTAAAATGATAACTAAGTTTGAGCTCATATGCTATGAGAGTATTCATAGCATATGAGCTCAAATTTAGTTATCCATTAGCTGAATATCCTTTAGTCACCTCTTACCGTAAGAAGACATGTTATTTATTTATTTTCCTATATATACATGGGATGGTATATTTGAAAGCTGACAACACACGGTGCTCCACCATGGCGGGTTGGTCTCTAAACGGGATTAGTGCTATGTTCTCAAATCTTAGATTACAATTTCAGCTTGCACAATTCATCATCATTAGCCCATACAACGTCCACTGCTGAACGGCTTCCTCCCGAGGGAGGGTTTTGCCATAGTCACCACGCTTGGGCAGACGGATTGGTGACCGCAGTATTATGTTGTAATACACAGGGAAACGCTGCTGCCCGTTCTCTGATATACGATTGTCATAGATGATGTTATAACAATCGGGACCAACGGCTTAACGTGATTTCCGAGGCACGGATGGTAGTCCCTCAACCAACCAGACCCGGAAAGAAATCTTTGAGTAAATAATTAACACAAAGAATTCTTGTCCGGCGTGGGGACCGAAGCCACGATCTCCTAGACTTAAAGCGAGCCAAATACCGCTACGCTACGGAGGTTATCGGCGTGTCTTGCACAATTATACTTTGCAAAATAATATAGGTACATGTAATAAAATACCCGAAATAATTTAACAAACAAAATTAAGAGCGTTCCCGAAAACAAGCTGTGTACTACACTGTAGCTTTACGATGCAATACTCAAGTTTTCCCGGTTTGCCAATTAACCGAAGATTCCCGAACTGTACGGAGTCAATAGCCACTTCAGTATGTAGCTCAAAAACCACCTTCGTCCGAAACTATCGATGTATTTGCACCAACGTCGAATTCTCGCTGATCGAGCGATGGTTAAAGCGGTAACCTTTAATACACATAGTTTCGACAGTATTTTATGTTCTATTCCTTTGTAATGAACTTTGTTTGAACCTAATCTATGCTAATATATAGAGCTGAACAGTGTGTTTGTTTGCTTGAACGCTAATCTCAAGAACAATCGCTAATCTCGGTCTTATTTCAAAAATTATTTTAGTGTTAAATAGCCAATTTACTGAGGAAGGCTATAGGTTATATTTTCTTATAAAGTTCCCACGGAACGGGATTTACGCGGGTATAATCCGCGCGTCGAAGCTAGTACTAATATATAAAGCTGAAGAGTTTGTTTGTTTGTTTACTTGAACGCGCTAATCTCGGAAACTACCGATCCGATTGGAAAAAAATAGCTCAGTGTTAGATGGCCCATTTATCGAAGAAGGTTGTAAGCTATATTTTAACAGTTCCCACGGGAGCAGAAGCTACGCGGGTAAAACAGCGCGTAGGCATCTAGTTAATTATACCTAGTAGTATTTTATAAGTTAGTTTCATTTTAAATTACCTACTTTCATGCTTTCATGTAACATGCCTTTCAGTTAAATTCAAGCGGCCGTAGCCCAATGGCTAGGGGCGTCGGACTTGTGATCTTGAGGTCGCCGGTTCGAATCCCACCCATTGCACTACCGACGTAAACCCACTCGTAACACAAGCATTTAAGCTTAGCACGAGGGGTTAACAAGAATACTTGTAAAAAAAATTGTAACATCTATTATATAATAACTCACCTATGTTACGCAAAATAAATTATTGAATTTAATTGATTACTTTCTTACTTTAACTATTACATGAAATAATACGCACGTGTAACGATATTGTGTCAAACATAAAACGAAATTACAAGGTTGTTCAAGTATATTGCATTAACTTGTTTCTGTTAATTAATGTTAATGAATTTCCTTACAAAGCGCCCTTTTGAGGATGTCTCAAAGATGATACAATGCCCTTAGGGTGATTGTTGGTTTGGCTTCAAAGGGCTAACCTGCTCCTTAATTGGGTAAGTAATCTATGCCAATAGATATCAATGAAATTGCTATGCTATTGTATTTAGCAATATAAATAAGTAAAAAAATAAAGTTAAATTTAAAAGATACCCCCCAAACACTGTTAAATAGAATCAAAATTTAATTGAATTAAATGCACCAACTCGCACCAAGTGGTGTCTATGGCGAACCCTTTTTAGGGAAGAGGCTTATGTTCATCAGTTTAGTACACCACCGGCAGGATTCAAACTTGCATCTTAGTTATATCCACTACTTAATTATTTGAATACTTATTTTTTAAATTTAGTATGTGGTATATTGTGCCGGCAAATACCCTCCCTCGGGAGCCATATTTAGCAGTGGACGTTATACGGGCTGATGATGATGATGATGATATTGTGCCGTAAAGAGTTAAAGTGTTCCGTTAAAATTTATTCTTCTGATATAATTTTTATCTGAAGAATTATCTATTCTAAAATTTACTCCTCTGTTCATTTGTATGTGATGATTAAATCATTTATAACATGCTGCCAGTAAAACTTCACATTTCTAGTAAGACAATATTAACAAAAAAAAGTATATTAACAAAGATTTTATTTCCAGTAATCATATATATTACTTGTATCAGCTTGTTTATATCCACTGCTGATCATGGGCTTACTCGTAACAGAGCCGTCTTTGAAAGTTATTGCCATTGGCAGGTGGTTTGATCGCAGTAAAATGGTGAGTATCCGCCCTCCCGATCCTAAGCTTGCTAAGAACCTTCCGATGCCCTCGTAAACCAGAAGTCCGAGAGGCCCGCGAACTGTAAAGTAGAGCAACAGTTGCACAAAACTCCCCTAAAGAAACTTAAATCCATAATCCCTCAATCTCCCCGTCAGCGACCGCCCTGAGCCGAGGTCCAAGTCCCACAGGTGACGCCCTCTTGCGCAGATTGCTTAGTTTATAGTGTTTAAACCATTTATCTAGGCTGAAGCTCTGCTCGCCTTTATGCCCGGTGAAGTAGCAAAAGCCTGAGGCAAAATAAATAGGTCCATCCGAAAAAAAAAAAAAAAGAATAATAAAAGGTGAGTATCCTTGAGCTGATAGATGCTGCTGCCCATCCATCAGCAGTATATCCCTTAGTCGTCTCTTACAACCCCATGGGAAGACAAGTGGTAGAATATTCTAAACCAGACGTCATAGCTATACAAATATATTATTTAAGGATTTGATATAATATTCAATACGTAATAAGTCCTTTGCCCTTCTATCTGTCGGTTGAGACTGCATATTATTTTGATAACTTGACCTTCGGATATTTTACTTGTTTATTTTCCTTTCGATCAATTTCACTTTGAACACAGTTAATGATCTTTTTAATATTGATTACGAACTTTTCTTGTTCAAAATAAAGTCAAAGTATTAATTATATAAATTGTCATGTTGTAACTGATGATGAAATGTCATTGGTGAAATAAAGTCGCGGCTTCATGGGCGTGGAAGTGTCTTGAAAAAAAAACTGACCATACAGTACTTACAGTTAAATTTACTTGAAAGTTTATTCACAGGACGTTAATCAAACCCATGTCAAATCAAATCTGATGAAGACGCGATATAAAGTAAAAAACATAATTTAATTATTTTGTCTGTCTGTCGGTTTCGCGTAATTTAGTAATTGACTCGCACAACTTAACAAACTGCCAGCGCTGAAATTTGACACGCAAATAGTTATTATGACATAGGCTAAAACCTCAGACAAATTTCTTCATAAATCCAAAATTTAAGCCGAGACGGCAAGATTTTCATTATTCAATAAAATAAATAAAATAAAAATCATTTTTATTTACGTAAACCAATTACAGGCACTTGTAAATAGTCAAACATTAATTAGAAGAATTTAATTAATTATATTTGTTATTTATTTATATCTATAAAATTAATTATTTTTATATTATCATATATTTATATGTTATTATTATAATTTATTAATTTATATTGTTCTTAGCGACGCAAAATGCTTGTTCTGTCTATATTATGTCAAAACAATTGTCATTATTTGGGTGGACCATGAGGCTACCACCGGATCCAATGCGCCCCAACTGAGAAGATCCGGCGAAACAAACTCAGTGGGTTACTTTACTACCGGTTTCAACACGGCCCACATGAGACGGTCCGGCGAAACATACTCAAATGGACAAATACGCGGGGTTTTGGTCCAATTAATATCATTTATTTTTAGTAGGCATACACATTTATTGCCCGAACGGTTGTCTTGTTATAATTAATTTTAGTTTTACTCAATAAGATTGAATGATATTGAGACAGAACTAGCGGTATTTATAATTAAAGTACACCATGAAATCAATTACAGACAGTTCACAGAATAAGATACAGTTCTAATTACAACTACTGTACTTGGCTGTATGGTCCTCAGGGAGGTAGGTGCAAGATGGTACCGATAGCCAAACGTCTTTATCTTCAATATAATCCTGAATGCTATAGTAACCTTTCGATATGAGAACAGTTTTAACATGTGTTTTAAATCTAGTATCAGGCAAGTCCGTGATATAACTAGGGAGTTTATTATAGAACCTAATACCATTTCCCATAAATGTTTTAATAGTTTTGCTAACTCTAAATCCTGGAACAACAAGTTTGTGCTTATTTCTCGTGTTAATATTATGAATGTCACTTTTTTTACTATATTTATCAATATTTTTTCTAATAAAAATTATATTTTGGTAAAATTATATTCAGAGGGTACGGTAAGTATATTTATATTTTTAAAAAGGTTAGGTAGTCGCGACTACCTAATCCATATATGGCCCTGACCGCTCGTTTTTGTAATACGAATATAGTATTTACATTGGCGGCTGACCCCCACAGCAGAATTCCATAAGACATAATGCTATGAAAGTACGCGAAATACACTAGCTTAGCCGTGGCTTCATCGGACAACTGTCTAATTTTCCACACAGCATACGAAGCTGAACTTAATCTACCAGCGAGTTTTTCAATATGAGGGCCCCATTGTAGTTTAAAATCTAAGGTGATTCCTAAAAATACGGTGGACGTGACTAATTCTAGTGTTTCTTCATTTAATGAAACTTCAGGCGTAGAATTGATGATATTAGGTAGTACAAATTTAACACATTTGGTTTTTCCTGCATTTAGTAAAAGAGTATTTGGAGAGTACTATGGTACATGCCGTCACCCCACGGTAACTGCACAATGACAATGTCCTTACACAGACCGTTGTGCGACCAATTTACGTGGTGACGGATGGGCAGCAATTAAATTGCAGTAGAGTGGCAATTAAATTGCTGTAGTGCCGCAAGTAAATTGCCGTAGAGGCTCATAGGCACGGCGGGGCTCTTGAGTCTAAATGTGCTACACAAATTGATGTACACTGATGTACCTCAACCTTTAAACCGGCGATTCTTAACATGTAGTTAAAGCTTATATTCAGAGCGAATCGAGAAAACATCCGTTCGATCCCGACTTATAGCACTACCTACGTGAACCCACTCGTAACACAAGCATTTTAGATTAGCACAAGGGGTTAACAAAAACACTAGTAGAGTGGAAAACTCAGCTCGTAATCTTTTTTTTTTTAAATGCAATTTCTAGGCTTTAATATAAATTGTATTTGCGGACATTATAAGCCCGTACTAAGTCGACCGCTGGACATGGGCCTTCTTCGTGGTGGTTTTTGCGCCGCTGAACTGCCGTGCGTCTCTAAACGTGCTTTAAACGGGTCATAGCGAAGAGCCTAGGTGAGCCCTGGTCAGCTGGGTCGCAGGCACCGTCAGAGGGCACCATATGTCATGTATTTGCAGTTCCCGGTGCCCTAATAATTGGCATTTGGAGCATCCAGGGAGTTTCAGTGGGTAAACCCATTCCATGTGGTATCATTGCTATGAAGAGGAGATTGCTATATATCTTGCTGCTGCGGCGGTGAAGATTCCGAATGAATTTTTCCCGGAAAAAAAGGGTCCACCTTATTAAATGGTTAAACTTACAAACTAAGAAACATATGCAAGAGAGCGCCCTGAGCCGAGATTCTAGTACCACAGGGGGGACTTGAAACACGGTAATAGAAAAGTCTTAGTTAGTCTTAATTTACCGCCAAGATTTAAAGTTAAACTGCCATTAACTTTAAATCTTGTCCTCCTCAAGTTTAACTTTATATCATCTGCTGTATGCTGATATCATCTTATCAGCCTGTTGTAGTCCACAGCTGAACATAGACCTCCCCCATCGATTTCCAGCGGGAAAGATAGCTAGCGGCCACTGACTCACTGCGATCTTTATGAGGTCGCCGCGTCGGTCCTACCACGCTGCGCTTGCCAGTACGTGTTCTACACTCGAGAACCTTTCTGCTTCATCGACCGTCAGTTCTTCGAGCTATGTGTCCCGCCCATTGCCACTCCAGCTTGCTAATCCGTTGAGCTATGTCAATTACTTCGTTCTCCTGCCAGTACGGAGGTTATATAGATATACATATATTTAATATCTATACCTGAATCTTTTAAGCCTTTTATCTATTTTCAATCCAGTTTCTGCAGTTCTCAAGGGACAAAGGCCAATCAAGTTTCGTCAAGTAATTGGAGACTAACCCTCTCTTTTTCTAACTCATTACGTAGTCATTGATCAGAGTGAGATAGAGAGAGATTGGGAAAAAAGGACATTAGTTAACAGGCCGCGTCCTGAATATTAAGTAATTAATTAATTCTCAGAGCTTTTATCTAATATTTATATTGGTCCTTAAGAAAATGGAGATTTAGTGGTGTGACGTCACATTAAAGAAATGGATGTATTTTATTCACCACTTAGGTGTTAACATACACTTGTACTAGTGAGAACCATAATGTAATAATATATATATATAATTACAAACTATTGATCATTACCCCTTTTAATGTCCACTGCTTAACATGGGCCTCTTCCCGACGAAGGGCTTTAGCCATAATCACCACGCAAGTCCGGTGGGTTGTTTACCACAGTATTATGTTGTAACAAACAAGGAAACTTCGAAAAATCTCTCCCATGAGAAGAGGCCCATGTTTAGCAGTGGACGCTATATTGTCCGTTTCCTGGTATACGCTTGTTATAAATAGTTCCTAATGTTATAATAATCTGAACCAATGGATTAACTTAATCCGTCAAAAAATTTAGGGTTGTTCGCTAAACTTTACATTGGGTGGAATCGAGCACTGAACCGATTATGATGTGGAATTCACCAGATTAAAGCAATAACTGTATGACTAACCTTTTGATCCACGTCGTCGGATGCTGATGTCCAGCCCTCAATCTTCGCTGTTCGAGTAGAGTGGGGTTCGACACTCGGAACTTATTAAGTCCGTTTTAATAATGCCCCAATCAAAGACACACGAGCTAGCTAGCTATAAAGTTGTTGATGATTCTAGGGTCTATTCAACGATTTAATGCGAGTTTTAAAATTCATATCAGCCACGAGATGCACCTAGCGGCGCACGCTTTTTAATCCATCTTCGAATGCACTAGCTTTCCCAGGCACGAAGGATAGGCCCTCAACCAACCAAATCTAAAAAAAACAACCGGTTTCGGGATCGAACCAACGATCTCTAAGACCTAAAGCAAGACTTATACCACGGAAGCTGTCACGACACGGTTGCTATAATATGGACAGAAATTTTCTTACAGGAAAATAATTTAAAATTCCAAAGGTTTTCCTTAAACTATATAAATTGCTCTAAATAAGGTGTGAATATAAAACACTCAGTTTTATAAATTTACATAATTATGTTTCCCTCCAGTAAAAAAACACTTAACACTCAAAATCTTTGAAAAAGTCTTGTATGAAAATAAAACGATATATTTCCGCGTAAGTAGAATAAAACGTCACTATAAGCCCGTATAACGTCCACAGTTGAACATGGGCCTCCTGCCGAGGGAGGGTAGCAGGCGGGTTGGTGACCGCAGTATTATGTTGTAACACACAAGGAACGCTGCTGCCCGTTTCCCGGTATACGCTTGTTGTAACAATCGGGACTAACGGCTTAACGTGCTTTTTAGGCACGGAGGATATTCCCTCAACCAACCAGACCCGGAAAATAATTAGATCGAATAAACCGAAGCCACGACTTCTGAGAATTAAAGCGAGACTTAAACCACTACGCCACGGAGGTTGTAATAAAACGATATATCGTTAAATTTCTTGTGTTCTCATATATTTTTTTAATGATTGCTACAGAGTTTTCGATCACACGTTGTTTGTTTAAAGAAAGCAATTTGGTGTTACCATACAGAAAAATATTCACTCATTTTTTTATTGCCGGTTTAAATAAATATTCGTTCGAACGGGCATGACTATTTGTTGAAATATTATTATATATGAGGGGCTTCCAAATATGCGCCATCCCTTTAACAGTAGATAATATCGTGTTTAGTGATTACGTAAGTGAAGAATTTTCTATTATGTTCACTTTACTTCAAAGGCCCGTTTATATTCACATCTGAACATGGGCCTCATGGCTGAATATTACAAACCTTGGAAAGCCAGGGTCATTGAGGAATATTACCATAATGACCATGATTAGCGGGTTGGTGATCGCAGTAAGTTAAGTAACCTTCAGTTGATAGATGCTGCTGTGCATCCATCAGGTGTGTGTCCCTTAGCCGCCTCTTATTACACTCAAGGGAAGACATGGGTTAATCTATTCCAAGCCTGAAAACACACGGCTAAATAATTCTGGGCTTCTGTTAATTAATAAATCTTATACTAATTAATAAAGCTGAAGAGTTTGTTTGCTTGAATGGGTTAATCTCAGGAACTACTGGTCCGATTAGAAAAAATATTTCAGTGTTAGATAGCCCATTTATTATGGAAGGCTATAAGCCATATTTTATTATAGAGTTAAGGGTTCCCATGAGAACGAGAGTTACGCAGATGAAACTACTGGTGGTAGTGGGTCGGATCACTTATGCGTACCCGGCCCCCGCCAACGGTGGATCGAAGGAGTGTCCGGGGGGTTTTAGTGGTGTAGGGTCAGGTACAAGTGTTAAGTTAAGTAAACGCATTAATTGAGTGTTTACATATTACCCACAAGGCCAATTTATGATGTTTCCTTAATTATAACAAATTGTATTTATTAGTGATTTGTGTCTAAACTTTTGTAGGTGTATGCCTGGTAAAGTTACTTATCTTTTATATTAAACGTAAACACTTAGCTTATATTTTATCAATGTACTTGTGTTACAATAATTATTATTATCAAATTTTGGATTTTAGACTTTGAAATGAAATGAATGACTATGCATCTTAACGTCACGTAAACATTAAAGGGATGGCATATGTTTTGGAAACACGGTACATGTGTTTTATTTGAGAGTTATTTTATTACACTTAAATTATTCTTACCTGAAGACCTGAAGTTTGTTGCATATCTACAAAAATAAATAAAACTGTCTGTTTGTAACGGGAAAATGTTTTTTTTTGTATAATTAAAACATATGCCATCAAAAACATAACTTGTAAAAAATACCAAGTCTTGCAACGCAATTCTTCTACGATAAAAAGTTGCGGGATCCATGTAATATGTAAAACAAGTCGGTTAATTTATTCAGGACATACTTAAGGGACCTTTGTCTTAAGCTATTCCGTAATTAGTTAATCTTACAAAATCTTATTTTGATTTTTAACACTTTAGTAAAAGTATGTATCTAGATCGATTTTACTATGTAGTTACTATGCCAAGAATAAATCCTTTTTAAACTATTACTAACACCAAAAAAACAACAATAAAGAGCTTCATGATACAACAAATCGTGATAGATCAGTAATCTAACACGTGAAAACCCATGAGGCGTTGCTAGTACATGATATAAAATCGGCCAAGTGTGAGTCGGACTCGCGCACAAAGGGTACAATATCATTATCTATACAATGATGGTAAAAAAAACACGTTTGCTGTATGGGAGCCCCCCTTAAATATTTATTTTATTTTGTTTTTATATCTGCATTATTTGTGAAAATGTCAGCTGTCTAGCTATCGCGGTTCTTGAGATACAGCCTGGTGGCAGACAGACAGCGAAGTCTTTATAATAGGGTCCAGTTTTAATCCTTCGCGTACGAAACCCTGAAACACATTCAAAATCAAATTAATTGTTTCTAAATTTATTTTTTACATACGTAAAACACATTTACGCTAAAGGGCAATATCGCATCGCGCCTTTTTTTAAAAATACAGCTAAAATTGTTTGCAAATGGCCAGCCATTAATTCCATCGGGATTCTAATGGTTTTACCAAATTGCATGCTTTTATTTACCTTTTGAAAATATAAATAGCATTATAGGAAAAATATTTCATTGGAACCCATTATTTTGATTTCCTGTTAACTTTTTTGCATATTTTCCCTGTGGAAAGAATATGGATGGATTTTTTTTGGTATATTCCCATCCTCCGTAGCGTAGCAGATCGATCCCCACGCCGGACAGGAAATCTTTGTGTAAATTCTAAGATTTCATTCCGGGTCTGGTTGGTTGAGCGACTACCCTCCGTACCTTGGAAAGGACGTTAAGCCGTTGGTCCCGATTGTTATAACATCATCTAATATATATGTTACGGGTAATGCAAGAAGATGGAGTACACCTAAGTCTACCCGAGTTTACTTAGTATTACCCAAACTTTTTGGGTAAAGTCCGAATTACAATTAAAAACA
The DNA here is from genome assembly GCA_947037095.2 of Nycteola revayana. Classification (NCBI taxonomy): domain Eukaryota; kingdom Metazoa; phylum Arthropoda; class Insecta; order Lepidoptera; family Nolidae; genus Nycteola; species Nycteola revayana. The sequence goes on along the minus strand of OX344841.2, from coordinate 10,730,533 downwards.
CATGTTAATTCGGATATTACCCATACTCACCTAGGTCTATCCAATTCTAGTTGGGTAAAGTTAACTGTTGCGTCATTTTAGGACGTGTTACGTAAGAAAGAATGTAAGAATTATATGTAGCATTAAAAAACAACACTATGGTAACTTTTGTTTAATAAAGAAACACACAGAATAAAAACATACTAGTTCTCTTAAGCATAGCACAACCAGATACTAAAATTATTTTTTCCAGACGACGATTGGCATACCTACTTTACAAAAGTTCTTAAGTTCACAAAAGACGTGTAGACGCAACACCTAACATTACCCAACCTGAATTAGATAGACCTAGGTGAGTATGGGTAATCTTCGAACTGAAATGTAATTTGAAATGTTATTCGGACTTTACCCAAAAAGCTTGGGTAATACTAAGTAAACTCGGGTAGACCTAGGTATACTCCATCTTCTATCATTACCCGTAACATATACATATATAATATATACGGGCGGATGATGAAGGTATGATTTACAACTTCCTTGGCGTAGCGGTATGTCTTGCTTTAAGTCTCCAGAGGTCGCGGGTTCGATCCCCACGCCGGACTCGAAATCTTTGTATAAATTCTAAGATTTCTTTCCGGGTCTGGTTGGTTGAGAGACAAGCCTCCGTGCTTCGGAAAGTACCGGAAAGCCGTTGGTATCGATTTTTAGGTATGACATCATCTATATCAACATATATTTTTTCTTTTTTATTTATTGTAATGTCACGAGTGTCATAAGAGTGTGCACGTTGTGACACCTTAAAATGCTGTGCATTAGACTTCACATTTGTGTGTTTCTATATATTGTAAGTAAAATGTAACAGCTACTGGTTGTCCTTAAATATATAAATAAATAAATAACTAGTGTATACCAGTCTATAAGTCTAAATAGTGTATACCAGTCGAAGTCTATTCTAATATATATACACCACTACATAGTATAAAACAAAGTCGCTTTCTCTGTCCCTATATCCTTATGTACCTATGCTTAAATCTTTAAAACTACGCAACGGATTTTGATGCGGTTTTTTTTAATAGATAGAGGGATACAAGAGGAAGGTTTATATGTATAATACATCAGCATTGTACCCGTGCGGAGCCGGAGCGGGGCGGTAAATATAATATTTTCATTGAAACAGAAACGTAGTCGCAATAAAAAAAAAACAAACCGGACTACATTACATTAAAAATGCTTTGATCATAATAATATGTGAATTCTACTCTTTGTTATACGGAAGTATAACAAAGAGTAGAATTGTGTGCTAAACAAAAAATATTGTCGGCCCTTCAGTTATAAGTACAGTTAACCAAGGAATTAAGTTTACGCATAGTGAAAAGCATTTAAAAATCCGATGATCTCGTAGACCCGAAATCCGAGAGGCCCGCGAACTGTAAAGTAGACCGAGAGTTGCACAAAACTCCCCTAAAATACTAAAAGTCATAATCCCTCAATCTCATCGCCAGCGACTGTCCTGAGCCGAGGTCCAAGCCTCACAGGGGGCGCCCTCTTGCGCAGGTTGCTTAGTTTGTAGATTTTAAACCATTTATTGAGGCTAGAGCTCTGCTCACTTTTATGCCCGGTGAAGTAGCAAAAGTCTGTGGCTGTCGTACGTATGTCCAACCGAAAAAAAAGCATATTAAACCTATATATCCACGTTTATGAGAAGAGGTCAGTGTTTTACACAGATCGAAAAGAACTTTTCACCCATAAAAATACTGGTGGTCGTACTTACATAAACATATTTAACAGGGGCGGAATACCTTAATATACACGTATTGGGTATTGTTAGGGTTTCCGTGCCCAAATGGTAAAAGACTAAACTAACTGAATGAAAATATCAACTGACTGTCGGTATGCCACCATCAGTTGAAATGTTCATAAAATATGTATATCTGTAGTCGCTTTAACAACGAATACTAACGAAATAAATATTTTCCATGCGTCACAACATTTATTTTGCCGTTTTTTGATCTATATTATTAACGGCAAAAGTATCCTTGTGATTGGTCTTTCTTTAAAAATCTCAAAATATAGTGTCTAATGTTATACTTGGCCGGCTTTAAATAAAACCGACCCAGTGCGATTCGGACTCGTCAGCTCAATATCAAAAGCTTGTATAGAAGTATACGGCCTGTCTGATTCTAAGCGGTGCCTTATGGTTGCAAAATGTATTACTCTGACACTCAGCTTCTTCTTTCTTAACAGTATTGTATTCTATTGCATTGTAAAACCACGAATAATTTGATTTGATTATGATGTTCATAGTTCTATTCAAAATCAATTGACAAACGTAATTTTTTAACTGTCCGTTTTTTTATTCATCTTTTTGTCACTGATTTCAATAATAATCTAAATTAACAGCTATGTTAGTTAATTGTCAATTTGATTGACTTTTAAAAATCCAGGTCCAACAACTCCTTAACCAAATAGAATCTTAAAATTTTCTAACAATAGGAATCTAACAAATTTCCGATTCGGGAGACAGGCAAGCGGTAGGGAGTTGCGGGAGTAGGCAATACAATATTTGGTTGTTGATTCGTTTTATTGTCAATCGCGAGTTGCCGGAACACGGGAAATTGAGTAATAGCTTCTATGCTACTGCAATTCACTATGCTAAGGACTTAGGACAAATTTAGCTTTCTATTGTGTGCGGAAGTCAAGAAATTCGTCTTTCTTGTTGAGATTTTCTGTATTATTGCATTTAAAATCAATAAATTTGTAATCGTATTTCGCTGTACTGTTTCCGGCTTAGAATAGACCATCATTCTGTGAGTGTCGTAAAAGACGACGTAGGGATATATATTACTGACACAAAGCACACTCGGACTTAGAACAATTATCTGTGACTTACACAAATAATTGTCCCGGGCGGGAATCGAACCCAGAACATAAGTGTGCGAAATTTCATACTCTATCTTCTAATTTTCGTAAAAAGGGCTACAACGTTATTGCTACACGTATTAATATATAGATAGGTAATTATGATTATGATCATCTTTTTCATTCTTTATTCGAGACACTGTAGCAGCCTACAAAGTACATCGCACAAATCAGTCATCAAACACTCAAATCGTTGCGCCGCCGCCGCGTGCGCCACCTACAATTGTGTTTAGCTGTAAGTTAGTTTTTAAGTCGACGCTGATTGGTCAAATTCTGTCTCGGAACGCAACCACTTGTAAATATATTTTAGTACTTAAGTAGGCTTTTTTTTTACCACCAGTTCTGGACGTTGCAACTTTTAGCAGAGCTGGAGCTCGAATTCTAGACCTCAGACGCATTAGGATGGATGTACTATATTATACTTCAGAACATACGTCGAATTAATCTGACGAATAATGGCAAATCCGTACTTAAGCTTCTGATCTCTTGAGTTGTTTTTGTTATAATTATTAATAAAACATATTTAATGAACTAGCTAATGTTCGCAACTTTATTCGCGTGGTGTTTGTTATTCTTGCGGTTTTTAACTATCCCAAGGGAACTCATTAATTTTCTGTGATTAAAAGTATTTAAAATTTTGACCGGGGATGTAAGGTACTACCATGCAAAATGTTATTTTAATCGGTGAAACAGTTCCGGATATTAGCCCTAAGAAACAAAAAAAAAACTGGGTGTGTTCTATTTTTCTTCTAACATTCACCTGACTCGGTTTTTAGCGTGGTTTTTCTATGGACAGGCATTTGACCTCTACAGTTTTATTTAATGTATATGTATGTATGTAGACAACCTACGTAGCGTAGCGGTATTTGGCTTGCTTTAAGTGTCGGAGGTCGTGGGTTCGATCCCCACACCGGACAAGAAATCTTTGTGTAAATTCTAAGATTTCTTTCGGGGTCTAGTTGGTTGAGGGACTACCCTCCGTGCCTATTGTTGTATTGTTATAACATCATCTATAACAAACGAACCAGGGAACGGGCAGCAGCGTTTCCCCTGTGTACAACATAACACTGCGGTCACCAATCCGCCTGCCAAGCGTGGTAACTATGGCAAAAACCCTCCCTCGGGAGGAGGCCCATGTTCAGCAGTAGACGTTATACGGGCTGATGATGATGATGATGATAATGATGATGATGTATGTATGTATATAAAACTTAAAATATTTTTTCCATTGACAGAATTAGAAATGTAATAAGCGTAACGTAAACCTGATAGCGAATCGTCCTGACAATTATTAACAACGACTAAAATATTAGATACTGTATATTTGTATATTTTCTAGTTCTGTTTTCTATAGTATTAGTGTATTTCTGTATTGTGTAGTCTACAGACCCTGTCTGTGTGGCTGTGTTCGACCGGAAATTAGACATCCCGCGAGAAAAGCCCTTTTCTTTGTCTTTTAGTCTGTACCCTTTGTATACGGATTAATAGCGAGTCTGTCAATGATATTGGGTTAGAATTTGAGTCAGGATTCTAATATACCGACTGAATTAATAACTATAGTTGTACTTTTTGTATTTCTTGGGTTCTGTACACGAAGATTATCGAAACTGAACTTAATTACTTAGACCCTTGTATCCATGTATGTCCGTCTGTCGCCATGTCACCAGGTTCTATCTCATGAACCGCGTTCGCTTGATAGTTAATTATTTTACATATACAGAATGATGAATACAGAAATGTGTTAAATGTATTTATATTGATAATCTAACAACAAGTATGAAAACAGAATAAAATAATTATTTAGGGGGGCTCCCATACAACAAGCGTATAAAAATTGGCCGATAAAAAAATTGAACTACTCCAAATAATACTTAGGTATTAGCGTTTTACCAGTGAAATCAAAATCGGTACTATCTTTTTGGAGATTAAGCCAAATATATGGACAAAATATAGAGTAACCTAAATAATCCCTTATAACATTAGGTCTTTCTAATTCTAACCTGTTTTTCAGCCAGACAATAATTGTTGTTGGTACCCTATGTTCATCATCATCATTATCATATTAAGTAAATATCTATTATTTTTCTATTACAAACATACACTTTACTTATACGAAGAAGATAGGCATTACTTTTGAACTTTTTGTCTTTTTATTTAATTAAAATTTTATCTGTCATGTCGTAAATAAATATATCATAAAAAAATATTATAAATCTATATATATAAAAGAAAGTCGTGTTTGTTACAACACTTATAACTCGAGAACGGCTGGACCGATTGCCATGGTTTTTGATTTGTTGGATTTGTTTCCGTCCCGAATAGCAGAATACATTTTAAAAACAAAAGAAAGTCGTGTTAGTTACACTATTTATAACTCAAGAACGGCTGAACCGATTTGGCTGAATTGGTAGGGAGGTAGCTATGAACTGGGAGAAGGACATAGGATACTTTTGGGTAGGGGTAGGGTAGGGTAGGGTAGGGTAGGGGTAGGGTAGGGTAGGGGTAGGGTAGGGGTATGGTAGGAGTAGGGTAGGGTAGGGCAGGGGTAGGGTAGGCGTAGGGTAGGGGGTAGGGTAGGATTAGGGTAGGGGTAGGGTAGGGTAGGGGTAGGGGTAGGGTAGGGGTAGGGGTAGGGTAGGGGTAGAGTAGGATTAGGGTAGGGCAGGGGTAGGGTAGGGCAGGGGTAGGGTATAAAAGTCCACCCGTGCGAAGCCGGGGCGGGCCGCTAGTAACACACTAAATGCTAATTAAAGCTTAATTATCATAAATTTGAATTTATCATATATTATCTTTGCAAGTGAAATAGTAGCTTCTAATCAAACATTAAAAATCATTTCTCAATCATATACCTCATTCACTAAACACAAATCAACATAAACACATTTATTATTCCAACTCCAGTAATCGTCTCCTCATATAATATAGATGTTAGAAAATTTCTACAATTCAGTACAATTTCCGTACGACGCGACATCAATCAGTCACACAATGAGTCAATACAATTCACCCCAAACGAGTTACATCCCTCCAAGACGGGAGACAATAGGCGAAGATTCGATTACATCCCGTACGGTGTAGTCGAGGATCCGTGTAGAAACTTCCTTCACCCATCTGCTTGATATATGCAAGTTATATGCCCCCTCATCCTCCCGACCTTTAATTTGCAAAGAACCCTCCGATGCTCTCGTAGACCCGTAGGCCGAGAGGCCCGCGAATTGTAAAGTAATGCGACAGTTGACATAAAACTACCCTAAAGAACTTAGTCATAATCCCTCAATCTTATCACCAGCGACCGCCCTGAGCCGAGGTCCAAGTTCCACAGGGGACGCCCTCTTGCGCAGGTTGCATAGCTTGTAGTTTTTAAACCATTAATTAGCTCTGCTCGCCTTTATGCCCGGTGAAGTAGCAAAAGCCACGTAACTACGTATGTCCACCCGAAAAAAAAGGGATGCAAGTATGTAATATCAAATTAAATATATTGAACCACTTTTTTATTCAATTTAAGATTTTGTATGTTTTTTTTTGAACCAAGTTACAACATCAAATAGTTTGCTCTTATATTTATTTAAATTAATATTTAATTTAATTAATCATTTTAATAAGGTTATACTCCCAATACACTCAAATGAACAATAGAAAATCATCACTAAAAATGGATATACCTATACTCAAAGCTGTCTGAGTAAGTTGAACGACTGGCTGAATCCCTTAAAGCAGGTCCAACCAGAAGAGGACTTGAAGACAGCAACTCCCGTGGAGGTGCCACATAAATATGTTGCCAGCCTCTCTAAGGAGTTTGCAGAGTTCCGGAGCTTTGTATATAACTGGCTACTTTTAGGACTCAAAATGAGCTATTAGTTTTGCAGATGGACAGGCATGAGATGGCATCATGTAGAAAGGTGTTGCTTCTCCATGGGGTCAAAGAAGATTAGGTTCCAGTAGTATGCTTCGTTAACATACTACACGACCAAGTAAAAATGACGGACCTAGCCAGTAGTTCTCACTTAGTAGGGCTCACTTAAAAGTTAGTCACGACCTCTCCTGATCCTGATTGATATTTCATATCAAACACATAATATGGACCTCATGTAAAAAAAAACCGATTTTCAAATTTTTTGTTTTTGAGTTTTTCCATTAACTTATATGTTATATATTTCTTAAGGTTTTCAATTTAATATCTGGAGCTCAGTAGCATAAGGTCTTACGTGCCATTATACGTCATTCGTCGTATGTGCCTTTATCGTAACTGGCACTTACGACCAAATGTATACAGTACATGCATCCTTATGCTTCTGAAGTTTAGATATATGAAATACTTTTCATCCATTACCCAGATGAGAGAAGGTCGTTTTCTCTCGGATCTTATACTAAGTCTTAACATGTCTATAAGAATGATGTATTGGGCGGATACTTCACCGTAAATGTAGATGTTAAAGTATAAATTGAAACGCTTTAATCTTAAAATAATTAAGATTAAAGCGTTTGAATGTTGCTTTATTGCGTTATGCATACGTTTTTCTGTATATTGGGTTATTGCTACGGTACCAAGTGGTGATGGTTTAGTGCAGGGTTTCTTAAAGTGGGGTCCACAGACCCCTTGGGGGTCCGTAGCATGTATATCAGAGATCCGCAGTAGGTCAGTCTTGTCGAAGACAATCCCACAACTTATTCGTTCTCATTGAGGCCAAACAGCAGCACCCTTCTCATTAACTAAGTAGTAATTTTCAGGGGTCCATATAATTTTTTAAATTGTGAAAGTAGTCCTTGACTGCTAAAAGTTTAAGAAACCCTGGTTTAGTGGATAAGTCTTGTTATATGTTACTTTGATTCCAGCGCTAATTAAAAGAAAAGAATTTAGAAATTATTTCACCATTAGAAAGATATGTTAGACTGGTACTCCAGTCTAGTCCAGTCCAGTCAGTCAGTACATTGGCTATATTTAATGACGAAGATCTTAAGCTACATGGATAAAATTGCGCACAAGAAACGCAGTTTTACCCACGTGGCTCCCGTTCCTGCTAGGACTTCAACATTAAGTAAAGCTAATTTTCATCATCAGCCTGTTACTCCAGGATAATGTATCTTTCTAATGATGAAATAATTTTCGAAATCGGTCCAGTTGTTTTGAAGCTAATTCAATACAAACAATCACCATTTCGAATCGAAAACCACGAATTTAGAATAAATCTATAGTTTTATTGCCATAGTAATATTTACGACATACCGACGGGTAAAAAGCTAATTGAGCTAAGCGACACCATGGGTGATATTGAACTATATTTGTTATGTAATCTTTTCATAAGGTATATAATTCAATATCGTATATGGTGTCAAATTGATCAATTTTTTTAGGAAGTATCGAGATACACACTTTCTTAAAAAAATTGTTCAATATTGAAATTAATAAATTTACAGAGGTGTTATAAAAGGTTGATAAATCTCGACGACAAGTTATGATCCACCGTAGCCGAATATTCTAGGTATTAGAAGCTATAGGTACCTAAGATGCAGACCATTCGAATATATTAATTTCAATTATGAAATAAAAATTGCCGCTGCGGCGTTCCCGCAGTGGGACTCGTCCTCTTCATAGCGGTCGTATGCTAATCATACCACAAGGACAAGACCCCACCCACTAAAACCCCCGGGTACACCTCTGTCCGCCGCCGAGATCCAGGAAACTATGGCTTTCTAGGACACCCTCCCGGTGAAAGTCCCAAGGTCCCAAGGGAAACCTACCTACGTATCAGCCCGTTAATGTCCACTTCTGAACATGAGCTTTTAACAGACCTTGGCAAGCCAGGATCGTTGAGGGATATTGCCGTATTCACCACGCTAGCGGATTAGTGGTCACAGTATGGTGAGTATCCTTGAACTGATGGATATTGCTGCCCATCCATCCGGTGTTTGTATTTTTGTCGCCACTTACGACACCCTTGGAAAAACATAGGGTGGTCTTTTCTAAGCCGGGCACCACACCGCTAAGGAGCTTTCACCAAATCGTCGGAATTTTTGTACAGATTTATATATTTTTTAATTATTTCACAGAAATGTCTTCACTTAACTAATGATTATAAATGGCACTATCAACTGTTGAAGGGAAGACATATCTTTTTAAAGCACCTTGTACATTTTAAAACAGCTTCCTCAAAGAAACACACCTTAATACCAAATGCCCGCCCTTCCGTCCTCTTATCCTAACCACTGCACATTCGGCAATACAAATGTGTCCACCTTATCTCGTCCGGACGAGCGCGTCGTCCCGGATTCGAATCCAGACCTACATTTTTTATTGTGTTTATCAAACGAGCCTGATGGTTGAAAGACCCGTTTGTTTATAGCTTGGTGAAGTGGAAAACGTATATTCGATGTACAATTTATTTTATGTTGTTGAAAAGGGAATATAAGAAAAAAAAAGTATATAATCTTTCAAATAGTTTTGACCGCTAATTTCGATTATGGACTCAACAATATCTCATAGCCATGCCCTGAGCCGTGGTCCTAGCCTATTAGGGGTGCTCTCAGGCATGAGTCGCTTTTACGTAAAAATATTGTTTAAAAACTTTAAATATTACCGAGTGCCTCCTTTCTTTAAATCTAATTAATTTTGCTCACTTTCACTTTATCAGCCAGTTTACGTCCACAGCTGAACATGGGTCTACTCAAGAGTGTTTTTCCATAGTCACCAAAACAACATAGACACGGAAACGGTGCTGGCCGTTCCCGTGTATACGTCTATTATAGTACAATTGGGACCGACCAACCAGACTCGGAAATAAATCTAAGATTTTAAACCAAGATTTCTTGTTCTCCAAGATATAAATGGAGACTTTACCGCTACGTCGCAGAGATTGTTCTTCTGTTTAAGTCTCGATTGGTATGTGGTCAGATAAATATAATCCAAATCCAATAGATGCTTATGTGTTACGATAAAACATACGTAAATAAAAATACACACATAATACGGCTTCAGCCCTTCCTGTTAATATAAAATACATTTTCGGCTTTTACAAATGGCTCCGTACATAGCCTAACACTTAAACTTATGACTGTATAAGGACAACACAATAATCCCGATATGTCAGTAAGACCCGGGTCACAAACACATCAAAGATTTTCACCCAAACATCATATGCATACATCCCACACAAGCCAGAGGTTCCCAAATTTTGCTTCATAGCTTTTTTAACTACATTGGAAAATATTTTACAATTTAACTGACCCTTTGCCGGACTGGAGATCGCAGTAATATGGTGAGTATTGTTGAGCTGATGCTCCTGACCATCCATCAACTGTAAGTCGATTTATCGCCTCTTACGACACCACTTTAAAAAAACATTTTCCCCTAAAAAACTAAAAGTCTGAATCGCTCTATCCCCTGCCAGCGACCGTCCTTACGCCCGCTGGCGCAGATTGTCTGTTGTTTTTTTTTAGCAAGACCTGCTGGCTAACTACATAATGACCGTCCAAAAACAGAGGAGAAAGCGGGTTACTCTCTGATACCTAAAATATGCTTGCAGACAACGGGGTCGTTCGACAATATGATGGGACAATTTCCATCTAGCCTAGGGACCTTATTGGATCTGAGTTGCAACCGATAGAGTGCAAAGGAAACAGATGGAGGAGGCTAATTTTAAATAAAACACAGTGAAATGAGATACATTATATAACCGCATAAATCTTATACTAATGTGTAAAGTTGAAGATTTCGTTTGCTGATTGTTTGCTAGAACGCTTTAATCTAAAGAACTACTACACTAATTTGAAAAATTCTTTCAGTGAAGTGAAGTGAGAATTTTTCAAATTAGTTAATCGTGGAAGGCAAAACGCTATATTTAATTATGAATTACCCACGGGAACGAGATTTACGCATGTGAAACCGCGCGGAAACTGGTTATTGTTATAAAAGTTTGAGAATCACCGACCAAACCTAATACCCAACGGTTCAATTTTCGCCAAACACCAATTGTGTAAAATCTTTTTTGTTTGAAAAAATCATGTCTTATCTCAAAGGGCTATTTTCCTCAATATCCCTTGTTATCATATAGTCTGAGGTTTTTGCACAGACGGACGCTTTGAAGGGATTGTTCGATAGCCTCGTAAGATACACGACGTCCTTTGTGAGGGTTTAGATTGAGAACGAATGACCCATCGTCGGTTTACACAAATCTATTGAGAATGTGAAACAGGATAGAATAGTACCGGTTTGAGTATTTGAAGTTAAGTCGACCATGAAATTCTGTAACTAACGACACTTTGAGTTTCAGCATGTAGGTAATGTTAAGATCTTCAATCCAGGACGCAAAGACAGACTTAAATTACGCAAAGACAGATAGATTATTGTTTAGAATCCTCATCATAAGCGCGTATAATGTCCACTGCTGAACACGGGTGAAGGCACATGTTCAACAGTGGACATTATACGGGCGCGGTAGCAATGCCATTTTTGCCATAGTTACCACGCTTGGCAGGCGGGTTGGTGACCGCAGTATTATGTTGTAACACACAAGAAAACGCTGATGCCTGTTCCCTGGTATACGCTTGTTATAGATGCAGTTATAACCATCGGGACCAACGGCTTAAAGTGGTTTCCGAAGCACGGAGGGTAGACTGATAACCAACCCGGATATAAATATTAGCATTACACAAAGATTTCTTGTACGGCGGAGTGAGGATCGAACGCACGACCTCCGTGATTTATACCGCTATGCTGTAGAGGCTGTCAATGTTATCTGGAATATTACACGCTTTTATTACAATACTCACACAACGGAGGTAGACAGAGAAAGACTCGTAGGAAGCTAGGATAGGGTCCTAGGTCCCAGGAGTACCGTTTCCGTTGAAAGTTCATAATTAAATATAGCCTATGTTACTCCTGGATAACAGTCCTGTAGTTCTGAAGCCAATTTAATGCAACCAATTTTTTTCTGATAATACTCTTTCTATAAATAGATAGACCAACGAGACATTCAGAGGAATATATAAAATCATTTTGTAGTAACAGTATTAGTGTCAAGTTGTGATTTGACAACAATCAATACTGTGATCCGGTTGTAATCATCGGCTAATCCTACTACACAGCGATCGATCCCACTAATTACGTATTGAGAAGGGACACCATATTTTAATGCTTGGCGTGGACAAATTTGAAACTTTTTGGTCGAACATATGTAGTTATCCACGATTCTTAATTCTTCATCGAGCATAACGGCGTGCGGAGCACTGCAAGCCGTTATGCTCGATGAAGAATTAAGCATTTTTAATTAAGCTTTATTAAATGATTTACAATCTATACCTGAACTAAGCAACCTACGCAAGAGTTGCCTCAATAATCTATTTAGAAACTTCGTGTATGCGAGTTGCATCTAAAGAAATTACTATATACTTAATTTTTCTTACGAATTCAGCTATCTTGTTGATATTCTTATAATAATCGCGACATATATGATTTCTGTTGTGTGCCATAGTGAGGTTAAGGTTTTAATCCCTCCCTACATTGATTGACCGGTATGACGTTCTGGCAACTAAAATATTAATCATTCGATTTAAAGTCTAATCCAAAATTGAATTTAAACTTACAAATTTCAAATGTCAATAACATCATATTTTACAGAGAGATTTGTGCTGTCGAGAGAGTGTGTGCCATCTTTCATTTTAAAAGAGTGCTAAGTGATAGTGATTGTACCCCTCACACACGCTCTTCGAAGATTAGGAGCAGTGAGCCCTGCTGAGCTACGCACCCGCACCCTCAGGCGTTACAATAGTAAGACAGAATTTGACAAATCGTTGTTTAGGTTAGGTATAGCCACGTAAGTAATTGGTGGTTATCATATTTTAATGCCATTTGCAAGAGATAAAAATTCGCAAAATAAAATTATACATATAGCTTTTACACTTGATATATATCACAAATAGAGAATTTTTTAAGTAAGCGTTTTTTTTCGGCGGTACATTTATGTAGTCAGCCAAGACGTTTTGCTACTTCACCGGGCATAAAAGCGAGCAGAACTCCGGCCTACAACTTAGACGTAATGATTGTGTCCACGAAAAGTGTGGAGTTTCTAGTTGCTAGTATAATTATCTGTATTACCAGTAATCTGTGGTCGCATTGCTTTGGTTGCCGGCTCCCGTTACTGCGTGCTTACATGTCATTAACTACAACTTACTAGTTACTATTCGAGTTCACCTTTAATGAAGCTAAAATAATTTCAATGAATGACATATTGATACTTCTTCTAAGACCTAGCGGCATAATTCTCAATTAATCCGCTAGGTGAATTTAAATTCAACATACGATTAGTATAACGGTACGATACGCTGGATATAACGTCCACTTCTAAACATGGGCCATCTCCCGAGTGGGGTTTGGCATAATTACCAAGCTTGGCAAGCGGGTTGGTGACAGTAGTTCCCCCCTCGCCCTCCCGACCCTGAGTTTGCTACGAACCTTCCATACCCTCGTAGACACGAATTCCGAGAGGCCCGCGAATTGGAAAGTAGAGGGACAGTTGCACAAAACTCCCCTTAGTAAACTAAAAGCCATAATCCCTCAATCTCCCCGTCAGCGACCGCCCTGAGCCGGACGATTGCAAGATGATTTTATTTATTTTTGGGGATGTTTTGAGCTATTATTCTGAATAAGGTATTTTAAAAAATGTGTTCTTGGTACTTTTCAATCTATAATTATAAATCATAATTTATTGTCTGATCTGATGGACTAAAGGCAGCCTAAATAAGACTTTTTACAGCATTTTCTACAGCATGGATAGACTCTGTCCTTGCGTCTTTTAGAGTGCTTGCTGCCTATCCTCTTCTTGCCAGATTTTTCGCCATAATTAGGACAAGTTTCTCTGCGAGCTCGTTCGTCCAGTAAGTTCTTTTCAAATTCTGCATCAAGTCTTTGCTTAAAATAATATTGTACATTAATATTTTGTGGTCTTGCAAAACAACATTAAGGTTCTAGTTTCGAAAGTTATTCTTATTAAATGAATTTAAGATATTAACATCTATAGACGAAATACATAATAACCTCAAGACAAGGTCACTAAATATATAGTGAGTCTAAACGATTGATATCATAATGGTCTTAAGCTCAGCAAGCTGCTTGTCTGGGTACTATATTTTTCTCACAGCATTTTACAAAAAACATTATTGATTAATGTTTTATTTCACAGCTGAACCAGAAACTGTACCCATTTGTACTCCTCAGACGTTTGACAAGTGCCAGCGGTATTGCAATCGGTATTACTTCACGCGACCGTATGCGCTATTAATGGATCGAAGGTTAGACAAAAGTACCCGACGTGAAAAATGGACAAAAGCGGGACACACTGCTCGATGGGCGAAAAGGATTCTGGAGTGGAGACTATGAGCCGATGCCAGAGCACTGGATAGACCGCCAGCACGATATGTTGACGACATCCGGAAACGCGTAGGCCAAATTAGATGAAAAGTTTTAAGACGTGGGGTGGAAGGAGAGGGAATAGGCATATGTCCATAACTGGACTGTGTGAAGGCTAACAATGATGAATATGATATAACATCGGCACTATGGTTGGACAGTACTGGTCATACCATAAATACCATCGACACCATTATTACTTTAATAAACGGTTATAAACCAAATTAAAGTATGTATATCAAATTGGCAAACAGCAGATTTCCAATTTGATACTAACCTGATACTCTTTAATCTTCTCACGTTCTAAATCTTTCTTTAGCAACCACTCATCCAATTTCTGCTGAACTTCAATTCTACTCTGCTGCTTCTGTCTATCCTTCTTGGAAAGGGTCGGTATTTCATCAACATCACCATTTCCATGTACTACTTTTGATTGCATGAACTGTATGATAGCATCCTTGATTTTTTGTTCAGATTTTCCAGACTAAATAATAAAAATACTAAGTTTAACTCAAACTGATATCGTTATCATTAGGCATTTTAGACACAGGGCATAAGTACTTGTTATTTATTTTACAGAGGTGGATAGCAGAGAAAACAATAGGGGTAGGTTAAAGATACATTTTAAATGCCAATGTTGTTGATTCCGATTGTTTTAACATCTTATATATAAAATTCTCGTGTCACAATGTTCGTTCCCGTACTCCTCCGAAACGGCTTGACCGATTCTCATGAAATTTTGTGAGCATATTGAGTAGATCTGAGAATCGGCCAACATCTATTTGCCGGGTCAGCTAGTTATGTATAATAATTCTAGGCAGCGGGATCTCTCTGTGCGCTTAACATAATACTGTGGTCACCAAACCACCTGTTAAGTGTTCTAACTATGGTAAAACCCTCCGTGAAAGAAGGCCCATATTCAACGGTGGATGTTATACGGGCTGATGATGATTACACCTCAATATAATTGAAATGTTTTATCAAGTTAATAATAAACCCTCTGGCAGCCATTCATTCTGTACCTATTTGGTGCAAAATAAATGGTGTTCATTTGTCGTACTATTCCGTAAATCGGCTCTTTTAAATGTGATGGGTGCTGTAAGATAGTAAAGTTACGTAAAAAAATCATATTAACCGGCTTTCTAATATATCTTCTGAAATCTGTACCATTTTCCATAACCAGTGCTGTGTCATTGCTCTCTGTAGAATTATCAAATAAAACTTCTGTAGCATTTAAATCATCAACTTGTGACTTTAGTTCTTTTAGATATTTTATTCCTTCTTTAGCATCACTGTTATTAGATTTTGATAGAACTACGATACTTTCATTAATTGCTTCATGGATTTGGATAAATAAATCGCTTTTTTCTTTTTCCAATCTATCAATTTCTTGTTCAATATTTTTTTCAGTGGTATCGTTTTTTGCACAAACTATACAGAAATAACCTATTGATAGAAACAGGAAATTTTTCATGATTTCGTGCACAAATATTCGTGTGGAAGTGAATATTTTATTTTATCAAAGCCATCGAAACATTGCAAAATGTTGCGATTTTGTTTTATTGCCGCGAACGACTACCGTGTTTTTATGATTGTAATTTACTGCAGAATGTAGGTACGTGGTATTTTTTATATTCAATTTTATTTTAGTCCGTATAAATCTAATTTTATGTTTTTAATGAGTTTTAGGATATAGTTATTTGGAAAATATTCCGCATTGTAGTAATATTATACATGAGTTGTTTTGGATTTTTGTTACTAAAATACAAAAATACAGATGGAATGCATGACTACATAGTTTAAAACAAAGTCGCTTCCCGCTGTCGGTCTTTCTCTATGTATGCGTAGATCTTTAAAACTGCGCCACGGATTTTGATGCGGTTTATTTAAATAGTGATTCAAGGGGAAGGTTTATATGTATAATAGCGAGAGCTAAGTGGGTGAGACCGCGCGTGGAAAGCTAGTTTTAAGTAAATATGATATAATATGTGTACTAAATAACATGATAACTATATATATATAAGTACATAATATACAAGTTGGTAATGACGATTGCTCAAAATAGAAAGTGTATATTTTTTACATTTAATTTATTTTTTGTTTGCCTCCGGAATAACACACTTATAGGCTGTATTCATTTGAATGCTTGTTTTGTTTGCAACGGCTGAGTAGGGTATGAAACTACTGGATCGATTTCTAAAATTCTTTCACCACCAGAAAGCTACGTTATCCAGCAGTAATGTGAACTATATTTAATAATGAATTTCCCACGGCAACGGGAGCTACGCGGGTGAAACGACGAGCGGGAAGCTATATCAAAAAACTCCCAGTACAAGATTGCATGATATTTCCTTGCAAATGTATTGAATATTGGATGTCTGCGTTATATCGTAGCTTGTCGGAGATCTGTATTACAGTAATCAGGAGGAAATCACAGACCGGTGCTATTTTATCCACTTTTTCTAAAGAAGACACCTCGACTGTGGGTCCCAACTATTTGCGTAACATCGCTTAATTGTTTTTTTTTATTACGCTGATTAATTTCCTCATTATTTAACATAATGGTTTTAAACGATTTGCAAGAAAACATCGCCGTTTCTGATCAAGGACGTATTTTTTCTGTAGACAATACTGTACTTTTACAGTTAATATATTAATATTCAATTACAATATGGATCTTTATTTATTTCTTTATTCGTCAGTCATAAAGACGAGCAATGTGGACATAACAAAGACCGAGATTTCAATTACCACTATTTGATACTTCACCAAAGCGAAACGTTATCGAGTTACACAACTAGTAGGGGTAAAGCCCATTACTATGATGGGAGCGGTTATCTGGACCCGTTGGTCGAACCCTCCAACCTCCAGTAAACATTGAAACACACAGAGCAAAGAAAACGGCGCTTTATTTGCTTTGGTAGTACTAAAAACATTATATTATTTTATTTTTATTGTATTATTTCAATATTACTCTGATGAATATGCCACGTTTTATAACATCGTTTATAACAGTTACATATACCACGGTGCAGACAGCAGCTTTTACAGTGTATTACAATTTGATACTGTAATCTCCAACCCGCCTTTTTTTGTCCGGCAGGAAATGCTTTAACGTTACGCATCCCCGCCGCTGCGGCGTTCCCGCGCCGGCGAAGGGGTACTTGGGTCGCGTCTTCTCCATAGCCGTGTATTGCTAGTCATACCACGATGAGAGGACCCTAACGTCTCCAACCCGCCTGTCAAGTTTTTTTTTTTTCGGATGGACATTTATCTAGTCTGCGGCAAGGCTTTTGTTACTTTACACAGATGAGCAGAGGGCTCCTATATAGGTACGGTTACATAGGTTCCCGCGCGCAGTTTCACCCGCGTAACTCCTGTTCACGTAGGAACTTCATAATTAATTATAGCCTATAGCGCAAGAAGGCGCCCCCTGTAGGACGAGGGCCTCGGTTCAAGGAGGTTGCTGACATAGCAATTATGATTTAAAGTGTTTTTTGTAGGGGAGTTTTGTGCAACTGTCGTTCTACGTTACAGTTCGCAGGCCTCTCGGACTTCGCGTCTACGAAAGGCATCAGAACCTGCTATGCGTTGCGTTTATTACTCTTAATGTGCGCTCACCTCATTTGTTTAGGATTTGTGTCGTATTGTTTTTAAATTTGTATTCAAGTGAGATTATTTTTGTAAAGATAAGATAAGGATAAGGAATAAGACATTCATTACTTTTTTAAAGTTAATAATATTACGCATATTTAAGCGTTTGACTGCCTCGATAATTAATATGTTGGACCGAAATCAACGAAGTTCTAGGATCGATTCCCAGGTCGGCTTAACGTGCTTTTCGATAGTCCCTCAACTAGACTCAGAAAGAAAACTCAAATTTTACAGAAAGATTTCTTGACTTGACTTTCTGCGGTTGCCCTTTTAATATGATGGACCGCAATCACCTAGCTCTTACGTTCGATTCCCAGGTCGGCTAACATGATTTTTGAGACTAGGTGGATAGTCCCTCAACCATACTCAGAAAGAAAACTTAAATTTTACAGAATTATTTCGTGACTTGACTTTCTGCAGTAGCCTTCCAAGGATGAAGAGCCCATGTTCAGCAGTGGATCCTATACAGGCCGATGATGATAAATTGTCTTTGTCCTATTAAGAATTCTATCCTTACATCGCAACAAAGGGTTGATAATAAAATTTTAAAGCAAATTCAATATGGCGCCTCGTTAATACTTCTTAATGCCCGATAGTATAACTTTGACTTTCTAATGAATATTTTGTGGAACTTAAATCAGCGATTTTAGTATTGAAAGAAGAAAAGGCGTTTAGCTTGGTCAACGATTACGTCTTACTACTTGACTTGCGGTTCTCAAGGGATTAGTTCGTTGAACATCTTGACCGGTGCATTGTTAAATCCCGGGAAGATTCCCGCGGCAGTGTTCATCGGAGTGACTTCCATTCTTCACTTTCTGAACCCTGTAGAATGGCCGGTGTATAATTTCATCTCGAAAAGGGTACCGCAACAATATTTCTCGGATTGACTTCAATTCTCCACTTTCTGAAGGTATTTGATGCAGATTGTGGAGCGTTGTAAATGGCGGCTGGACTGTGGCCAGAGTAGTATAAAGCGGTGTCATCTGCTAAGAAAGCCAGATGGGTTTTCTTGAGTTTTGGGATGTCGCTCGTATAAACCGAGAACAAGACTGAGCCTTAAGGCACCCCGCTTGAATTGGGTAAGGGGAAGAGTAATCTCCTTCTTCACGATACCTAAAGGTTCTCCCCGAGAAAATGAATGAAGCAGAAGCCAACATTGAAGGGCTTTTGGTACATTTAAATATTTAAAAAACATTTTTTTTATTGCATCGATTTAGTTAGTCCCTACATGCCAGTATTAAATTAAATTAATATAGTTTATATCAAATGAAAAGTCATATGTATATTTGACAGTACATTTCAAGCAATGTACTGTTATTTGGTTTTCTAAGTTCAAACAAGATGGTGCTGATCAAATTATGTGTAAGTCGCTATGGAGACAATTTCATACTTTTTGGTTTTAGATAGACAGCTTCCGCACTAGTAAAGATAATCCCTGTGTCGCGGGGGACTGTACAAACACACGTACCCACACCTGGGTGTGCGTGGGTATGTTTCCGGTGGGAATCCCAAAACACCAGTTTCTGTTGTTGTCAAAGTTATTGAGTTTTGGGGATTCTCTAGTTTTAACTCGTACAGTGAAGAATGACCTAGGTCTATTTTTTATTCAGTTTAATCAGAAATACATGGGAAATACTTTAAGTCATGTAGCTGTATGGTTTCCAGCTTTGAATAGACCATCCCATTTCTTACCATGGGTGTCGTAAGAGGGACTAAGGGATATACAGTTAATAGAAGAAAATAAAAATAACTTTATATTTTTTATTAAAAATATATGCTATAATTTCTAACTCTATGGCCCAATAGAACAAAGACCAGTCTTGGTACTAATTGTCGATGAACAGTCGATAACCGAGTTTCAGTGACGACCCGTGATCAATGAGAGACTACGAATTATTGAACCATTTATAGGAAACTATATTAATCACGTTACAGAAATAAGAATAAAATAATGTCAAAATAATGTTTTGCTTATTAAATAAACCTATAAAAACTATAGTAATTACCTAATAAGGGGTGGAAAACAATCTAAGCACAGGTAGAGCCAGTCAATGAGTTGCTCAACTTGGGTAGCAGAGGTAAAGCATAGCGTTAGTATGCTCAGTTAGCTCCTCCACTGAAGAAGAAGGTTACAGAATACCACAGCCAAATAACATTACTTATTTAAGTTCTTCCATAGCTCATGGGGGGAAGCGAAAAGGGCCAGCGGTGGCTAGTTCTGTGCACATCTACTGCACTGGTATTAGCCGTCCTTGCATTTGGAACCCTCTGCCACTTAACATCATGAGGGTTTGGCTGATCATGTGTCTGCCTGTTACGAACGACGAAAAAAAACTGTTGCCATATTGTGAACTGCAGTATAAAAAAACGAAAAAATCTAGGACTAAAGACACCTACTATACTGGTGTAGTGACATCTACAGTAGCCGCACAAACTACAAGATGACTAGCAGCGCCATCTAGCACCTAGCATTTAAACTAACCCGCAATACAAGTTCGCAAGCCAATTCGAACATATACAAGTTCTGAACAGTAACTAATGGCCGACAACCACCGGGCATACCACCTCGCCCGGCAAAGAAAATCTTCATTTTCTGTGGCGGACCCCCCCCCCCCCTACTGTTTCTCTACACTGGCATTTGCAATAAAGGCTTTTTGAACCCCTTTGCCGCTTAAGTGGATTAGCCTACTCAAGCGTTGAAAAATACAACACTACGACCAAATTCAGTTCTTTATAAACAAACCAACTGTATAAAATATAGTCATCAATCAAATAAATATTAATTATTCTAAGACGAGGGGATATCTAATTGAATCACGTCACCATCTGTCTGTCTGTCACACCCACTTTCTTTATGTATTAACCGCGCGTATAATTAAAATATCGATAAATCATTGTCCATTATAATTAGTGTATGCTTGTCTTGTGTAATGGCGTTCTATTTGAATGACAAAGACTTTAAGGGGATACCATCAGTGAGTGAACTTCATTCATACATACATTCACGCCTCTTTCCTATAGGATTAGGCAGAGACCGCTTCTTTCGACATTCTACGATTTTGACACACCACTTTCGCCTCTTCTACCTTCCTTAATCTAAATTTATAAATTAACTACATTTATCTAGACAAAACTACTACTTCTAGACCGTTTTAAAAAAATCTTTCACCATCAGAAAGCTACGTTATTCAGGAATAACATAGGCTATATTTAATGATGAAAACGGAAGATACGCGGGTGATACCACGCTAAAGCTAGTGTCAGAATAAAGATATGAATGATCTTAAAGAAAGAAAGTTGAAAGATGGAATCTCAGGAACTACTGATCCGATTTAAAAATAATTTCAGTGTTAGATAGCTGATTTGTCGAGAGAAAACGCACGCGGTAAATATTGAGGAAAACGCTCATGCTATATGTACCTAAGGGACACCCTTAATATAAAAGATGGTCGATATTTTGTAAGTACATTAAAGGTTTTTAAGGGGTTGCAAAGTTCAAGGTTTGGGATGGTTATTAAGTTATTATTGAAACTTATTTCTACTTAATGTCATCTTATCGACGCCACATCTATTTATATAACTCGTTAATTATTCAAAAGAGGGTTACAGTGAAGTTGAAGTTCGAAAGGTCCGCGAACTGTAACGTAGAGCGACAGTTGTACAAAAGTCCCCTAAAAATACCTTGAACCCATAATCCCCCAATCTCTCCGTCAGCGATCGCCCTGGGGCCTGAGTCTACTATCGTAATGGTGTGTCGTGGAACTGTCACAGACGTCTCAATGGTCATGGCCACAGCCGAGGTCCGAGTCCCAAACGAGTCGCTCTCTTGCGCAAGTTGCTTAGTTTCTAGTTTTTATACCATTTATTAAGGCTGGAGCCCTGCTCGCCTTTATGCCCGGTGAAGTAAGAAAAGCCTCGTGGCTAACCACATAATTTTCCGTCCAGAAAAATACTCATACGGTTCCCATCGGATATGATATAAATCAGGAAACTAATACTACTTATAGGTATCTATATAAATAACTAGCTATCCCACGCGGTTTCACCCGCGTAAATCCCTTTCCCGCAGAAGCCTTGACCAAAAGCCAATGACACTATGATTTAACCTATGACACTCACTAATAATGTGGCTTGCTAGTAGTAAGATAATTTGCAAAATCTGTTCAGTAGATACAGAGATTACCCCCCATTAACCTCACAAATAATAAAAAGGTTCAGTTTTATAATATTATTATAGAAAATGTTACACCAAAATGTGAGTACACGCATAACTTGAGAACGAATTGACCGAATTGGCTGTTTCGTTTTTTATTGTATTGATAATTCTGAAGACAAGATTAGTATGAAAGAATTTTTTTGTAAGATCATGGGAAGTTTTTTTTTTACTGGCACTGAGCACATACAGCTTTATATACTAATATATAAAGCTGAAGATTTAGTTTGTTAAATTGTGTGCTTGAACACGACGATCACAAAAATAATTGGTTCTATTTAAAAAAAAAATCTTTCAGTGTAATATAGCCTATTTATTGAGTGTTTTCTCGTGTAAACATTTAATTACGAAGTTCACACGAGAATGATAGCTACACGTGTGACACCGCGCGCGGTTAGCTATGTAGATATATTTTGAATTGCTCGGATCCGGCATGGGCTTGAGCCCCACGCCGGATAAGAAATCTTTGTGTAAATTCTGATTTCTTTCCGGGTGTGGTTGGTTGAGAGACTACCCTCCGTGTCTCGGAAAGCACGTTAAGCCGTTGGTCCCGATTGTTAAACATCATCTATAATAATCGTGTCTAAGAAACGGGAAGCAGCCTTTTCTTGTGTGTTACAACATCTTATTGCGGTCACCAATCCGCCTGCCAAGCGTAGTGACTATGGCAGATACCCTCCGTCCGGAGGAGGCCCATGTTCAGCAGTGGAAGGTATACGGACTGATGATAATGATGATGATTGTAGATATATGTGAACAAATTATTTCCCAAATGGTCCTCAAAAAACACACAAAAAACAAGATGTCAATAAATTAATTACTAGTTTCGACTGCACCGGTGGCTCAGTGGTTACGGTACTTGCTTCTGAGACCTGGTGTTCTGCGTTCGATTCTCACCCGGGACAATTATTTGTGTGAACCAACAATTGTTGTTCTAAGTCTGGGTGTGTTTTGTGTCCGTGAAGTTAACGTTTGTAAATTTCTGGTCACAATTGCCAAATTATTGTGTTAAATATCCGAAATTGAAGTGAATAAAAAAGTATAAAACAATTGACTAACGAAATATATGGAATTCATATTTATAAAAACAATTATTTGTTTGTATATTGCAACATTATTATATTTTAAACTGATTTTGTAAGTTAAGTTTTGGACATTAGGTGGAATACACGGACAAACAAATTGACAAACCTTAGCCTTCTTTACCTCCCAGTAAAGCCCCGTCTTAATCAGTCCAGCGGTTACTTAAATTAGCCGTAACAGACAAAAATTGTTGTTATTAGTGTTCTTACTTTATATTCATTCATATTCGTTTCCCCTCTCCCCCCCCCCCCACCAACCGTTACAGACAGATTGGGGGGGCGGTGCATCACCCCACACATCTTTTTTGTCCCAAACTAAGTAATAGTAGATCGTAAATCGTAAACCTAACGTTTTTCACCAGAAACACAAAAATACCGCGGCGAGCTGCCAAGCATCTCAGGGCGTTGAGAATGACTTTTATTTCTTTTGGTATTTGGTGAACAGTACAACCCGCGTATTTCGATATTTTCATGGTAATTTAGTTCATATTACATTACTAGATAACAAAAAAATTAAGCAGAAATATTTTTATTGGTGTCGATTTTTAATTCTGTCTGTTTTTAAGTGATCATAAGTTTGCTTACTTGCTTGAACGCGCTTATTTCAGGAACTACGGATCCGATTTGAAAAATCATTTCATTTTTAGATAGACCATTTATCTAGGAAGGCTATATTTAATCACAAAGTTCCTACGGGAACGGGATTACGGCAGTTAAAACCGCGAGCGGGAAGCTAGTGTTATTATAAATTGATAATTGTGAGTCAATTCCCTAGCAAATATATAAATTAATTATTGATCAATTTTGCTTTGACTTTTCTATAAACTTTTCAATTACCAGTTTTCAAGTGTAAATAGTTGAGATACTGAATCAACAATACATTTATCACAAATCCTGCACCGCCCCCAGCGAGTGAATGCTAAACACATTGAACATTACAATCGAAAGCCCCTTGAAAACACAAAACACAACTTGGCAGAACTTCTAGCATGGACACAGATATGGTGTTATTAAGACATCATACTAACACATGATGGGTATGTAGTTCAAGTTTAATAATAATCTCAACGTACAAAATTTTTTTCTATCAGAATCTATACTAATATAGTGCTGCTGAAGAGTTTGTTTACTTGCTTGAAAGCGCTTATCTCAGTAACTAAGTACTAGTCCGATTTGAAAAAATATTTTAGTATGAGATAAAGGCAAATTCCATTATGAAGTTCTTACTGGAGCGGGAAGTACGCGGGTAAAACCACGTTCTAGAAATTCAATCAAATTTCGGTAAAATTACATTAGGATTTTATTACTGATAGCTTTCCACGCGCGGTTTCACCCGCGTAACCCCCGTTCCCGTGGGAACTTTATAATTAAATATAACCTATATTAATCAGTGATAATGTAGCATTCAAATGGTAAAAGAATTATTTAAATCGGTCCAGTTGCCAGTTTGAGCCAATTCGTTACAAACATACTTACATACAAATCTTTCCTCTTTATGATATTAGTATAGAAGTATAGATTAGCTCGTACGCGCGGTTTTGACCCGCGTAATTCCTGGTCCCCTAGGAACTTCATAATTAAATTTAGCCTATAGCCTCCCCGATAAATGGGCTATCTAACACTGAAAAAATTGTATGTCACAACCATAAGTGGCAAATGTGTTGGTTCTGCACTTTTATAACAAGGTGTTATAAAAGTGCAGAACCAACACATTTCAAAGTCAAGTCAACTACATTTTAACAAATAAATGAATATGAAATATTTTTTCAAAGCACACCAGTTGTTTCTGATATTGGCGTGTTCAGTTCAGTTCAGTATATATATTAAACCTACCACAACGAAAACTGGTATCGTCTTTTAACTACCATATCTGTGGTGGAAGGCTTTTCTTGACGAGTAACAAACGGACACAACTGCTCCGACTAAAGCCTTCACTCCACTCGTTTGAGCACAAAGTGACCTGCCGTGACGTCACGCGATCTTATGTGCATTAGCTTTGTGGCTACACGGCAAATGTGGTAATACAATAATCATATTAACTTGCTTTTGCGTGCGGCTTCGTCCGTGTAGATTTTAATTTCAAAATTTAACAATAATTTAAGAAGGTATTCACGTTATCGCACAGAGGTAAGCCTTAACTCTTACAAAGTCCTGTGGAAGCTATGCAACCGTCTGTGTCGTGATGCAGAAAAGCGCCATTTCCATGCCGAGTGTGTATTTACATAAATAAATATTTATTCAGCACTTAGTACTTGTCAAAAGAATTCACAAAGTATATGAGATTAATTATAAATATGTTACATTTACTATTTGATTATCTTTACCTAAGTTTATTTCATGAGGTTAATCACTGCGACTTTGATAAAAATGTCTTCGCTACCCAGTGTTTACTGTACATGCAAAAAAAATAGTTTTAACGGCAGAGGCTTCTTAGACCTGGTGATGTGGTTTTGATTCCCACCCAGGACAATTATTTGAATTAATCACGAGTATATAATGTGTGCCTCTAACGATACTGGTGGTAGGAAAAGAAATGGACGCATCATAGAAACATGTTATTTTTTAAATTGTTTCTATATGAATAACGAAATTAGTGACTTTGTCTTTGACTCATGGAAAGAAATTACATGGTCTATTTTAAGTCGGAAATCGCACGGTAAACCTTACCTTACATATACTAACATACAAACAAACACACATAACATAAGCGTAGTTTATTGTCATCATTCATGACACATCACATTCATAAACAATTGAATTAATTAATGCCATGATCGATACATACTAACGGTACGACAGCTAGGTAACTAGGCAAACTACTTAAGCCATCTAAATTTTGTAAATATTTTGATAGCACCCATCATCATCATTATCAGTTCATATGACATCCACTCCTGAACATGGGCTTTCTCCCAACGGAGAATGCACAGCAGGCAGGTTTGTGACAATAATCGAGACCAACGGTTTAACGTGCTTCCGAGCTACGGAGGGTTGTTCCTCAAGCAACAAGATCCGGAAGAAATCTTATTCTTTAAACGAAGACCTTTGTCTGGCGCTGGGATGCTAGCCCATGAACTACGAGACTTGAAGCGATACTTATACCGCTATGCCACGAAGGCTGATGGAACTTAATTAGTACGAAAGTTGAAATAAGTTATTAAATAATATTGTGTTCGTGTGCGTAAGTAGCCCTTTAAGGATTAGGGACGGCAGCTGGTTGGTATTGCAACAACTTATCATCATTATCATCATCATCATCATCAGCCCGTATAACGTCCACTGCTCAATATCGGTCTCCTCTTGTGGAGTGGTTTTTGCCATAGTTACAATATTTTGATAGTGTGTACAATTTTGACCATAGCTGGAATCTTACTAACGTGCTACAAGAATTATTTACTAAGCTATCACCACTCCGAACACTAGCGCAACATCATCATCAGCCCGTATAACTTCCACAGCTCAACATGGTCCTCCTCCCAAGGTAAGGTTTTGCCATAGTCACCACGCTTGGCAGGCGAGTTGTTTATAACACACAAGGAAACGCTGCTTCCCGTTCCTTAGTCTCAAAGAAACGCCTGAAATTTTCTGACTTTTGATAACTTTTTAATATTTATTTTTTTCATTCACCCCAAGTTACCTATGGCCTCAGTTTAATATGAAGTAGGTATATAATTCGTCCTCTAATAATTCACGATAATTGCGTTTGTAATTAAAGGAGTTTTGAACCTATTAATTATAAGTACCGTTTTAATTATTTAAAGACATCCCAACCAATTACGGCTGTGGAGGATATAGTGCTAAGGATATTGGATATTACCATGTGTCATTAAGCACCATATTATAACTATGCCCATTAAAAAATGCATGAAAAGAAAAACATACCCACCCTAAAGTACACATTATGAAGAGTCACACCGTATTATCTGGATGAATATTCTAGACTGTGTCGACAAACTGGAATATCATCCAGATGTCATACATAAGCAGTTTCCAGTGTTCCCTTTATTAGCGTTTGGAGGGGCACCCGGGGGTTTTAGTGGGTAAACCTTCTCCTTGTGGTATGATAAGCATATCATCGCTAAAGGAAGGATCGTAAGCACCGTCGCCTAGACCCGGACGACGAGATAATTACTTACCAACAAACAGTCAACTAGGCCGAAAAATGGAGATCGCGGATCGGCAAGCGTGGCGTAGGACGTCCACCAACTAGATGGACGGATTATCTGATTGAGGTCGAGGATGGACTCCAACAACTGGAGTTCTATGAGGCAGGCCTATGTCCAACAGTAGACGTCCTAAGGCTGAAATGATGATGATGATAATGAACTAGCAGTACTGGACAGAGACTGCCAGAAACTTGCACCACTAAACAGAGACCACTCTATCCGACTCGCCGGAGAAGAGTGCGCCCGCGCCCGTGTCCTCCCTCGCTCTCCCGACTCATAGTTTGCAAAGAACCTCCGATGCCTGAACTGTAACGTAAACGACAGTTGCACAAAACTTCCCTAAAAACTTAAGGTCCATTATCCCTCAATTTCCCCGCCAACGACCGCCCTAAGCAGAGGTCCAAATCTCACAGGGGATGCGTTCTTACCATTTATTAAGGTTGGAGGTCTGCTCGCCTTTATGCCCGGTGCAGTAGCAAAAGCCTCCTGGCTAACTACATAAGGTCGGTCCTAAATAGCTATGGAGAGGTGCACATACCCTGCTTGCAGAGGTGGGGATGCCTAATCTATTTTAACTTATAAGAAAAGTCTGGAATATCATACGCAGTTTGATACCCGTGGGGTGTCACCTGCGGGTAAACCTACGTTGCTACCCTACAGCTATAAGAGAATTGCTCACTCGATAGCATTTCATTCATACTGCAACATAAACGTCACAGGCCATTAAGTTTTGTTTGTGTTCCGTAGATCTGTATACTCGTACGTTATAGTAATTAATATACGTTACAAATACGAATAGACCTATAAACTTTCATACGTGTATGCCATCGCTTAAGTGTCGTAAAGCACAAAGCGAAGTTATGCTAATAGATACTCTGTTTCGTAGTGTTAGAGTACAATTTGGTATGGATAGTAAATTTGTGTTAATTTATTTTAGATTTTGTGGTACAGATCTAGTTATATGCTCAGTGTTAATGTTATTCAGTTGAATGTTTCTATGACTCATAGAAATTCTCTACTCTCTGTCAAATCGTTGAAGTTATAATTACGCGGACTCACCATCGTAGCTCCCGTTCCCGTGAAAAGTTCATCATATACTAATATATAAAGCTGAAAAGTTTGTTTATTTGTTTGCTTGAACGCGCTAATAAATTAAGAACAACTGATCCGATTTGATAAACAAATTTCAGTATAAGATAGCCCATTTATTGAGAAAGGAGACATTTTATTATGAAATTTCCACGGGAAAATAAGATACGTGGGAGAAATCGCGCGGGGGAAGCTTGTTAAATAGTATAGCTTAGCGTAGATAATGCAGCTTTCTAATGATGAAATAATTTTTGAAATGGGTCCTGTAGTTCCGGAGCCTATTCAATGCAAACACACCACAAATAGGTAATCAAATCTTTCTCTTTATAATATAGATTAAGATAAAAATAATTCGCCTCGCATAAAGGCGAGCCAGACTATAGATTTAAATGATTTAAAAACTATAAATTAAACAACATGTGAAGGGGTCGGCGTAATGCGAAGACATAGTACCGATGACGCAGCGGAGACGCGATCCAAATAAGGCACGGACGCCTGAACGCCGCCTACGCCACGCCCGCCATGCCGCTTGTGTTTAATTCACGACAGCCTACCTACATTTTGTATGAAAACGTTTTGAAGCAACATCATGGCAGCGCTGCGTCTGTAACCGTCTATCCCTTACGTCTTTTCTGTATAATTCACGCCAAAGGTTGGTGATGGAAACTTTTAAATTTAAAGAGGTGTTTTGTGCGATTGTAACTCTACTTAACCTACAGGCCGCGGGCCTATAGGACTTCGGGTCTACGAGGGCATTGAAATGTTTATTGCTAACTAAGGGTCGGGAGGGGTTTGAGGGTTGCGGTCTGTTAATATTCATGGATTTATTTATTGCTGTATTTTTACCGCTATAGACGGCTCTTTATCATGCACCTTATACCTGTTTATTAAAAATCCATTGTTAAGTTAAACTAGGTACCACAGTATAAACAAAACAGTAGGGCAAATACTGATATTTGCACAACTGTTAAATATAGTCTGTCCATGTATTATAAAAACATAAGTTATTGTTACTAACGGTCTAACCAACTTTAGAACTTTGATATCACACGCGAGGCGAATGCAAAATGATGTTTTTAGTTTGTAGTTTCTTCACCCATTGGTAGTTATTATATATAATTAACTACTACTGCTAAATAAACTGTCTTAAAAATGTTTCATCTTCCAATTTGGCAGATAAATTGCTCTATGGAATATTTTTTCAAAGCTTTGGCTCGAAGTTACTAAATTTCTGACTTACTTACAGGCTTGTCTTTTTTCGGCGAATCGGAGTCCATTCCAACTGACTCCGACTTTCCGGAATGTTTCCGTTCCGATCAGCGACCATCTTGAGTTGTTAGGGCTTGACCTCTCTTCTAATCTAATCTTCGGTCCCTACATCGAGTCCATTACAAACACTGCAGCCCAAAAACTTGGCATTCTCTCCAAGGTGAGGCGGTACTTCACATCGGAGCAGCTCTTGAGTCTCTACAAGGCTCAAGTTCGCTCCTCCATGGAATACCGTTCTCATCTTTGGGATGGGTCTGCTAGATATCAGCTGGATGCGCTGGACCCATTGGAGCGCCGAGCGAAGAGAGTCATAGGCAATAACTCACTTGTGGAGGCAAGTCTTCAGAGCCTCGAACACCGTAGACGTGTAGCCTGCCTATCGGTTTTTTATCGGTTACATTTCGGGGAGTGTGCGGAGGTTCTACATAACCTGATACCCCTTCCATCACCGGACGACCAGGCGCGGCGAGCGGTTTCACCCTTATGTTGTAGACATTCCTTCAATACCCACGAAGCGATTTGCTTCTTCTTTCATAATGCGGACGGCTAAGGAGTGGAATTCTCTGCCGGGGTCAGTTTTTCTGGAACGCTATAATCTGGACATCTTTAAAGCTAAAGTGAACAGACACTTTCTAGGCACGCGTGTATCATCTTAGGCCTTATCTTCGCCTTCCATCAAGCGATATTATGGTCAAACGTAAGCCTATATTTAATAAAAAAATATTAAAAAAAAACTAAAACCAAAAGGTCCGCAGTTATGGTATTGATATGTGGAACAAGCTCCCTGAAAATGTAATGTCTGATAAATCTGGTGATGGTTTGAAATGTCGTTTGAATACATGAAACAAACCTATAAATCACAAAAAAATTAAATCATTGGACTATATTGGATGTATCATACAAAAATAAAGTACTGTGATATGGACTCATAGCAAACTCTGCTTTTCATCCATCATTAAATATTGACATTTTACAATAGCGGCCCTTTTAGTTTGAGTTTAAGTTTTATACAATTTATTTATGTTTAGATGAGACATCAGCCATGTCTTATCTACATATAACTAAAATATTATAAACTAATCAATATTATACTATTATTATATGTACTACATAGTAATTTAACTATTGTGGTGAACACATCTCACTACTTAAATTAGTACATTTTACACAGTGTAAATTAAATAGTATAACTACACCAAATCTTGTTATTTGCCCAACTATTTAATGTAGGCTGTCCACGTATTATAAGAACGTACGTTATTGTAGCGAGCGGTAACTTGGTTAAGTACCAACTTCAGAACTTCGGTATCTCACGCGAGGCGAATGCACAGTCTTTAGTTTGTTGTTTCTACACACATTGTGCGTTATTGAATATATTAAACTTCTACACATAAATAAGTTGTCTTAAACAATTTTATCCCAAATTTAGCAGTTAGATAGCTATGCGCTATGGTATAATTTTTCCGCGATTTGGCTTAATTTATGACTAACTAAAAATAAAGGGACCGCAATTGTGATATGTAATGTCTAATCTACGTATAACATCTCACTACAATGTAGTAACACAGTATTAATTAAATAGCATGACAACTACAAATATTGTTATTTGCCCAACTGTTTAATGTAGTCTGTCCACGTATTATAAGAACATACGTTATTGTAACAAGCGGTAACTTGGTTAAGTTCAGAACTTCAGTATCTCACGCGAGGCGAATGCAGAATGTTTAGTTTGTGGTTTCTACATATTATTATTAATAATATTATGATGAATGGCTCCGAGCCGCTGAGGCTTTCTTTGAAAAGTTCAGAATTTTTGTACTTTGATTTATCATCGATACTTTTATAACTTTGTTTTGTTTGGAATTTGTATACAATTCGGATTGATTTTGTTTATTTTATACTAGCTCCCGCGCGCGGTTTAAGCCGCTTGGCTCCCGTTCCCGTGGTGGCTAAATATTTGAATATAGCCTCCTTCGATAAATGCGCTATAATATACTGGAAGAATTCAAATCGGACCAGTAGTTCCTGAGATAACACGAATATTGCATCTTTACATAAAAAAATAGCTTGCTGCAATTTTTTAAAGTTTTATAAATACTTTGTACCACTTTTACGTATTCATGTATGGACTAGCTGTTGCCTGCGACTTCATCCACAAACATTGCCTCTTCTTTTTCTATTATAAAGAGGACAAGTTTGTAATTTTGTTTCGAATAAACTCAAAAACTACTGGACGTATTCGAATAATTCTTTCACCATTAGAAAGCTATATTATACAAATGTAAAATGTGCACCCGTGCGAAGCCGAGACGGGCTGCTAGCATTTAATATTATAAATAGGAAAGATTTGATTTTTTGTTTGCATTGAATAGGCTCCAGAACTACTGGACCGATTTCAAAAATTATTTTACCTTTACAAAGCTACATTGTCCATGCGTAACATTGACTATAGTTAAAGATAAAGTTCCCCGGGAACGGGAGTTAAACGTGTGAAACCGGGTGCGGGAATCTAGTACATAATACATCACAAAGAAAACGGCCTTTTATTCCTATTTTCCGCAACCCTTCAAAACTTGTTCGATTACACATTATTGTTATTCAGTATACGTATTAGCTACTTACTATAAGATACTAATATAAGCAAAACTTTGAACTCAAACACTTGTTTCTTTCCCAACAATACTTACTGAGGGTAAAGTAAATTTACTGCTTGTAATAACCACGCATCTGAATTAAGTTAGTAATACAATACATCAAGAGATAGCGCTGTTTTCAATATCACCATCATTATCAGCCTGGACCACATCCCGAGTGAGGCTTTTCCATAGTCACCACGTTTGGCACGTGAGTTGGTGACCGCAGTGTTATGTAAAATCACACACAGCGAAACTGCTGCCCGTTCCCAGTCAAATGCTAAGGTAGATGATGTTATAACAATCGGGATCAATAACTTAATGTGCTTTCCACGGAGGGTACTCCCTCAACCAACCAGACCCAGAAAGATATCTTAAATTTTTACACAAAGGTTTTTTTGTCCATGGGCAGCAGCATCTATCGGCACTAAGATACTGCGATCACCAATCCGCCTTCCAACCATCCCGAGCGTGGTGATTACTGCTATATCCCTAAATGACCCTGGCTGATCTGTAAAGAGGAGGCTCATATTTAGCAGTCGACATCAACGGGCTGATGAAAGAAATAAATTTAAAAAATAATTGTACACTTTACAGAAACGTTAACCGCTTTCTAAAGTTCAAAATTGAGAGTAAAAACTTAAAAACATCTGTATCATAGGTATAATGCCTTAACCAATTGTTCCACGGTGGAACCCAACCGATCATCGAAATTTATCAATCAGGGAAACGTTGGTGCCTTCTATCGGTAATTATTGATTAATCTCAATTTCAAAATAAAGTAAGTAAAGTTTTTAATAATTCCGTTTGTAAAATGTTGTATATTTTCGTCCTTTTTTATGAACAGAAATAAAAGTAGGTACCTATATCGTGTATATAAAATAAGTAAATATATGTAAGCCGAGACAAAGGGACTCGAAACTTTGCTCCAAAGCTTACCAACGAAGTTTGTTTAGGTCTAATCGATTGTAAAGACGTGCGTGTCAAGATAATGTACGAATATAAATTAAGTAACGTACTTAGCTTTTGTAAATGTTTAATATATATTTTTTTATTATTTAATTACTAGAAACATTACAAACTAAGCTGTGGGCCAAAAAATAACCACCACGTGGAGCCCTGACACAGTAAGTAGGCGTCGCGGCAGACCCCGTAGACGATGGTGGGATGAGCTGGACAAAACAAACGACCAGCGGCCTACTTTAGCCCTGGATCGAAAGAACTGGAAGTCATAGGGGCCTTTGCCCAGCAGTAGGATGAGGCAAGCTAACAGTAACAGTCAACATTACAATTATACATTTATTACAAAAGACAATGTAGTACTTAAAGTTTTAACCATGACACTGTAATGAGACATTCAGATGTCTGATTATAGTATGTATAATTCGGGAACATCAGAGTCAGCTCTGAACTAGATAAAAAATATCTAGTATTTCAGACATCAGCACTCTACCCTTCTGTTGAGGCTCCGGTGAAAAGAAATCGTGGACTGTATAATAATAGGTTTATTGCCGGTAGTAACTATCTAATTAATTAAAAATATACACAAAGTGTTGTACGCGGTCGGGCGGGACGGACGATTCTCTCTTCATTAATTGTTTTCTTCTATTCGCGCGCTTTTCGGTAAGCTCCATGGTTTTTATTATTTGTTTTTAAAATGTGGTTTAATATTTTTAAAAGTGTTCATAGATTTTGTATGAACACCTTCAGTGTAACATTATAATGTTTGCTTATTATTCGAATTCGTAATAATCTCCTACTAATAATGAAGTTGGATCGGTAATTAACTTTTTAAGACCACTTGTGAGATATTTAGCAGTTAGTAGTTCTTGATAACGTAACTCTTGCTAATGGTGAAAGATTTTTTCATATCGGTCCAATAGTTCTTAAAATGAGCACGTTCAAGCAAACAAACAAGCTTTTCAGCTTTATACAGGGTTACTGGAAATGTGTCGTATTCCTGTTACAATGTAAGAGATGAGGTCAAAACCAACGGACTTTGTCATATAATGGTGCGCCCTAAACTCGATTTGATCGTTCGACAAATGCAAAATTTACTTAAGTGTTATATTTTTAGCTATTTTGATATTATGTCATAGTAAACCATATTTACAATCAAAATGAATAATAAGTAATATGGCCAGAAACTACAGTACTTTTTGATAGAAATCCTTTTTTGATTTTATTTTTTATTTTTACAATTTTAAGCAAATAACCAACCATTTAGTTAAAAAAAATCTAGATAAAAAACACCTCAATAGACGATGTTATACTTAACAATCTTACTTACATCTTAACGTACTTTCTGAGGCATTGAGCGTAGTATCAGTTCCCGTATACCCACATAGTATCAGGTCATCCTACTTATGTAGATTGGCTCATAAGCCACAGGAGACAACTTGGGATTGAAGATTGTGGATGTTAGATGGAGAGCGTACTTAGTCAATAGAATGTCTTAAAAATAATAGTAATATGAAGATGACATGATGCAATGGTTTGGGCATATTGAAAGGATAGATGAAAGAAGAGTTACAATAGAAGCATATGGAATGAGTTTGAACGGAGACGTTTGAAGAGGATGCCCTAGGCGCAAATATGTGGACCAAATTGGCGACGTATTCAAAAAGGGCATAATAAAAAATAACTATAACCGAGCGTGCATGATGAGACTGATTAATGTGAAAGAAGCAAAAAAAGTGTGCCAGGATTGAAACAGGTGGCGTACCTTTGTCTCTGTCTACCCCTATGGGAAAAAGGCGTGACGATATGATTATTGGGTTAGAAGATTTAACATTTCACATTAGAAGGGTTTTCAAAGATCACTCTAGCACTGGCAAAAAAACGTATAAGGCAGGGGCGTTTAAAAACATTCTAAGAGGCAACGTACTCGTAAATTCATAACAATTATCCGAGTTTTTACAAATAATTGTCCTGGTTCGGAATGGGACCCAGAATAACAGGTCTGAGAAGGGCTTAGCATAATCACTGAGTCACCAATGGTACAGTGATGAAATTTGTATTTTCGTTTTATTTCTGTTTTGGTACAGGTTGAAAGCAGCTTCTGTTGTATATCTGTTCCCGAATTATCCACTGCACAAGTACGCTTGGCAGGCGGATTGATAAATGCTCAAGATGATAAATTCTGCTGCCCATCCATCAGCTGTCTGCCCTTAGTCGCCTCTTACGACACCCATGAGAAGACCAGGACTTAGAACAGGCAACCCCATGGTTGCCTGCTCTAAGCCGGAAAACGCGGCGAGATATATAGGATTGCTCTCTACCGCTTCCCCCCATTATCGCAGGATACAAAAGAGCAAAAATATCATCATCATCCCGTAGAACATCCACTACTGAATACAAACAATACCACGCTTGGCAAGCGGGATGGTGACGCAGATGCCCGTTCCTTTTTATACTACTGTTATAGATGATGCTAAAACAATCGGGACGAACAGCTTAACGTGTTTTCAGAGGCACAAAGAATAGCCCCGCAACCAACCAAACCCGGAGAGTAATCTTAAAATTTACGCAAAGATTTCTTGTCCGGTGTGAGGATGGAACCCACGGCCTCGGGGACCTAGAGCGAGGCTTATACCACTACGCCACGGAACAAAATAAAAAAGCGCATTTTTTTATTTTTTTCTTGTGTTTAACTGTGACTCCAGTTTATCTTAATCTTCGTAGCCTGCACTATCACATTACGTTCATCTTAAGTGTATTGGATACAGTTTTATACTAACTGAAGTATATAAAATACAAATTATAAGACAAGATTGTCTGTCTGTACGCAAAACTGCAAATTATCTATTGCAGTACAATGAATTGCTATAAAACGGGAATCACCTTTCAAAATCTATACTAATATTTTAAAGCTGAAAAGTTTGTCTGTTAAAACTCAACCTTATGGACAAGCGCGGTCCATCTTAGACCTCATTGTCACCTTAGTATCTGCTCAAGCGCAAACCCATTTTAAATAAAAAAAAATTTCGGACGGACATACATTTTTTGCCACGATGCTTCTGTTGCTTCACCGGGCATAAAGGCGACAAAGCTCTAGCCTAAAAACTACCAACTCAGCAATCTGCGCAAGATGGCGCCCCCTGTGGGACTTGGACCTCGGCTCAAGGCGGTCGCTGGCGATGAGATCGAGCAATTATGACTTAGTATTTTAGGGGAATTTTGTGCAACTGTCACTCTACTTTACATTTTGAGGGCCTCTCGGTCTTCGGGTCTACAGGGCATTTGAGGAATCTTTGCAAACTAAAAGAAGTTGCAGTGAAAGGAGTGTGGGTAGGATTAGTCAGTTTATTTAATCTCTTCATTTCACCCCGCTGGTGACAGTCTCGTCCTACTTAGCACCTCAAACGCAGACTCGAGTGCGATCTAACGCTAATAAACGAGTGTTCCGCCGCAGCTTAATACATTAAATTTATTCACGCGCCGCTGTCAGACCGAGGGGATGTGGGGTGAGGTCGCAGTTACAGCGGTTTTACAGAGCCTTGTAAAATCACTAAATAGTATGTACCATAATACTGCACCGATGGCTGGATGGATCGTGGTTACGGTAGTTGCTTCGGAGACCTGGTGTTCTGGGTTCGATTGCCACCCCGGACAATTTCTGTGTGTACCACATATAGTTGTTCTGAGTCTGAGTGTGCTTTGTGTCCGTGAAATGAGTGTTCGTAAAGTCCCTAGCGACACAGGGGCCAATTTACCAAGTACGGGTGTTATCATTAAAAAAAAAAAAAGTCGCTTCCAGCTGTATGTCTGTCCCTATGAATGCTTCGAACTTTAAAACTACGCACCGGATTTTGATGCGTTTTTTTTTTTAAATAGATAGTGTCAATAGGAATTTTTATATACTAATATATTGAGTTGTTAGTACCACGATAAAATGATCGTTTACAAAACTGTACTTCGATTACCAAATACAATTTTATGAACTCCACATATAATTTGGAGTGGCATTTTTTTTGTGACAACCTCTGTGGCGTGATAAGTCTCGGTTTAAGTCCCGGAGGTCGTGGGTTCGATCCTCACGCCGGGCAAGAAATCTTTATGTCAATTCTAAGATATCTTTCCGGGTCTGGTTGGTAGAGCCTACCTTCCCTGTCTCAGAAAGTTCATTAACTCCTTGGTCCCGATTGTTATAACATCAAACATAACAATGTTATGCCAGGGAATGGACAGCAGCGTTTCCTTGTATGTTACAACATAATACTGCAGTCACCAACTAGTCTTGCGGCACCAGCACATTCTCATGCATCTTATTCAAGGCAATAGTAGATGCTACACAAGCATATAGGGAAATAATCCCATCCACACTCCTACCACTGCAACTCCTGTAAGCCAGGATCAACAGTGACACAGTGAAATGGCAATGACCACCGAAGCTCACTAGGTCCCAGTAAAAAGTTAAATTACATTGACAAAATTAATCAGAAGGAGATTAAGAGGAGTAAGAAACGAATACATTACACGAGATCAGCTTACACAAGCTGATCTTGTGTAACGAGATCCCACAAACATACATTCCTACATACACATATATGCATTTTCATAAAATCTTTAAACATGCATCCTTTTATCTTCAGCGGGAAATACATAACGCATCCCTTCTTCTGCCGCGGGGTTGGTAGGACTTCCCTTTCTATTGCAGTAGTATTCTTCTCACAAGTTCTACTCTCCTGGTACCAAAAGCCTTCCAAAGTATTCCAGCCACTGGAACATCTATTCTAACAAACTGATGCATCTATGTTGGTAGAATGATGAAATTATGAACGCTAACTAATGGAAAGCCCTACCTTTAGCTAATTAGTGCTGACTGACAATTGGCTGTGCAGAAATATAATCAAGCCTGCTTTGTATTACATTAGCACCGGTCATTCAATTGTACATCATTACAATTATAATTGATACTAATTAATAGCATTAGATTAATATAGCATGAGACTAGAACGTGAAATGAAAATGAATAGCTTGACGTGTAGTTAATGAATTTCGGTGAATCTTCTCTCAATCCCTGCGCCAGCGACCGCCCTGAGCCGAGGTCCCAGTCCCACAGTTGGCGTCGTATTGCGCAGATTGCTTAGTTTCTAGTATTTAAACCATTTATTGAGGTTGGTGCTCTACTCGCCTTTATGTCCGGTGAAGTAGCAAAAGCCTCCAGGCTAACTACAGTCAAGTCAGTCAAGTCAGTCCAGTCCAAAAAAAATGAGAATATTCCTTTAACCAAGTTTGAAGAAGTACATCTTATACTAAAAGATCGCTTTTACTATGCGATATGCCATTGCTAAAAATAGCGATAATAATTTAGTAACGACCACTTAAAACAGGTTTTTTTTAGACAGATATTTGAAAGAAAGAAAATGAATTTATTTACGGCACATACTAAGAAATGAAAAGAAATCGATAATTTCTCTTACAATTATATGCACCACAAATGAGCACTGGCTACATGAAATAACACAACAAATACAGTTTTGACGCCACGCATGCCAACCGTCAAATAAAAATATATAGATACCTAAATGATGGCAATAAGAAATTCTACATTTAATAACAAACAAACCGCCTACAAGATGTATCTGTGACCTAATAAAGGTCGCAGGGAGCCAGTGAACGTAGTCAGCTTGCATGCACAGGCTCCCGCAATCTTTAAATTAGATGAGGGAGACCTATGTTCAGGTATGGTCGACAACAGGCTGATATGATGATGGTGTATTGTAGTGATTTGTGAAGCAGAGCCTATTGTTAATACGTTTCATGAGTTGTTCCAATAGGAACTCAACTCCACCTTACATAACTTACTTACGTTATCATCCCGTTTGGCCCGATAGCCGCTTCTGCCCACTGATCAGCTGTTTGACACCCATGGAAAGAAATGGGGTGGTCTAAGCTGGTTACCACACCTTACAATAATAATACCACATCGAAATAATGTAAATGACAAATATTTGATTACTATACAAGTGAGTAAAGGTTAGCAGGAATAATATTTTTGATTGATTGATTTAATTTGATCAGCCCGTATTACGTCCACTACTGAACATGGGCCTCCTCCCGAGGGAAGGTTTTTGGCATAGTTACCACGGTTGGTAAGCGGGTTAGTGACGGCAACATTATGTTGTAACACACAAGTAAAGGCTGCTGCCCATTCCCTGGTATACGATTGTAATGGATTATGTATAACAGTCTCGACTATCGGCTTAACGTGCTTTCCAAGATACAGAGAGTAGCCCTTCAACCAACCAGATCCGTAAAAAATCTTGGTATACGATTGTAATGGATTATGTTATAACAGTCTCGACTAACGGCTTAACGTGCTTTCCAAGATACGGAGAGTAGCCCTTCAACCAACCAGATCCGGAAAAAATCTTAGAATTTACATGAAGAGTTCTTGTTGTGGGGGCGGAACCCACAACCTCCGAAATTTTAAAGTGAGCCAGTACCAATACGCCACGGAGGTTGTCGCCAGGAGTAATATAGAGGGATTAAAATCGGCAACAGATGAGTGATACATTCAATGTCGTGACTCAAGTTTATTAAAAATCAAAGTGCAAACCGCCATCATTCGTGTACTCCCTGCAATGCTTTAAGAAGTGTCTTTAGGACGATTCGCCCGATTTCCGCCTGCTTTTAGACATCCTTTCAAATATCCAAACAGTGACACTTCACTTCAAAACCTATCTTATAAATTCTTCCATAAAGTTCAAATTCGTTCAAACAATAAATGTCATTTCTCTACATAAAATTGGAAAGGTCGCATTTAGGTTTTGTGATAAGGATTCATGTTATAGGAACACAGATAGTGTGTGTTTAGGTACAGGGGCCCTTATATCAGGAAATGTGAGGATTCGGTTTGTCACCGACGGGTTTATTTGTTGGAATTCATGGCAATCTTTGTTTAAATAACATTGACTCTTTTCTTTGCAGCGTATGATGCTACTGGCATAAGATGGAGGGAAATGGAAGTGACA
Organism: Nycteola revayana; assembly: GCA_947037095.2. NCBI lineage: Eukaryota > Metazoa > Arthropoda > Insecta > Lepidoptera > Nolidae > Nycteola > Nycteola revayana. The sequence goes on along the minus strand of OX344841.2, from coordinate 10,690,149 downwards.
CGATCGATAAGAACCTTATTTTTCGTCACTATCAGCAGTCTGTATAACGCCCACTGTCTCGAATAGGCATGCATTCCCTCAAGAATGTGTCATAGGGACCATGCTTCGCAGGCGAATAGGTGACTGCAGTATTATTTATAGTATACCCAGGGGAACGCTGCAGCCATACGATTATCAAATAATATGACAATCAGGACTAACGGCTTGCCGTCCTTTCCGAGGCACAGAGGGTAGGCTAGAAGATCTTCTCAATAGATTACTATGTATGGCCCTACAGTGTTTTTCGCCCTTGGTGAAAGTTCTGTGATATCGGGGATTGTGAGATTTCGCCGGCTGATGGATGGGCAGCAGCATTTATAAGCTCAAAGATACTTACCATGTTACTGCGATCACTATTTAGCATGCTGGCAAAATCTCTTGACGATCGTGGTTTGCCAATATGGGAAAAAGAATGCCCATGTTGATAATCATATAAATATTGGTCACAAAAATAATCTATATCTATACTAATATAATCAAGCTGAAGCTGTTTGTTTGTGTGAACGCGCTAATCTAAGGAACTACTGGTGCGATTTGACAATTTTTTTCAATGTTATATAGCCCATTTATATAGGTAGATTTATATACTATATACATTTATATTAATTTATTAAGTTCCTCCGGGAACGGGAGTTGCACGGACGAAACCGCACTCGCGAATCTAGTAAACTAATATCTAACAAGATTAAAACAATATAACCAGTAAAAGAGCTAAAGTATACAATATAATTTGCTTCGAATAAAACTGTTAACATTTTAGAAGTAGTTAAGTATTTTTCTGAAGCAACTCAAGCGGCAAAGATGTCGTTTACTGTTAATGCAAATTATGTAAGCTGTGCTGTTTTATTTAAATATAAGTTAAGTTCTTTACCCTTTTTTTTAAGTGTGCTAGAAATATTTAACTTCTGAATGGTTGTAGTTTTAAAGTGGGAGTTTGTGGAGTATATGTGAAGTGGAAAGTAATGATGTAAGGCTTTTTAAGAATAATGAGCACGTGGAGGTATTATAGCACGTAAAAACCAGCCTAGCCTATGCTGAGGTGGCGACTTTTTCGGCAGAACTTGCAAGGCGTCGTTTCGTACATTTAACTAAATGTTTACTGTGTAAATAACTTGTGTGTTGTGCTTTACGGGCAGGGTACGTTTTAGGAGCAGACCGAACATTTATTCATAAACATAACATAGGTGGGAAGCATCGCTAATCGCTAATCAATATTCGATCGATGGTAGACTTTATTAGTCGATGTCGTTATATTGATAGTTTCTGCAACAACGTCAATGATCAATGAATTAATCGTCGACCGACGTTTGACCGACCGACTCTAGACCAATCGAGCGTAGATCGACCTTAGACCAACGGCGTTAGCATAGTGGCATGATATGGTTAATTTAATTAATAGAATCAAGCGTTACTTTGCGGAAATCCATATTAATCTAAATTAAAAGGATAAAATAACTTGTGTTAATTCCGCTAAACCCATTTTTTTTAGCGGAATTAACACTAGATAGTTTGTCGTTATAATTTAGATTAATATGAATAATTATTTAACATCGATTGATGCTATCGATCTGCGCTATCGGTAAGTTTTGCTTTGTCCAGAATAACTGTTTAACTGACGACGACTGAAACTTGCGAGGGTTTGACCACAGGCAACCAATAACATTGATTTTTAAAAAACACCTTTTAAAGGATGTAAAAGCATAGAAAAGTTAATATAGAGAAATCGAAATCTATGCGGATCAAGTCGCGGGCATTAGTTATTGTTGATATATTTTTGTAGAATACTTCGCTAACTTAAGTATATAATTGAAGAATGATATTATTTAATACTAGAATAGCTTCCGCGGATTTACCCGCATAAGTCCCGTTCCCGTAAGTACCTAGATCATAATTAAATAAACTCTATAGCCTTTCTCGATAAATGCTATATAAACAAGCAACACTATAAGCTACTTATTATAATAGTTTATGGCTATAAAAACTATTATACTTCATAAGATGAGTGACGTAGCAGAGGACAGAAGGAAGCGTATAGCTCAAACTAGAAGAAAGTAAACGGTATGTGAGACGACTGCCGTATTCACCTCTTTTGTACAAAAATTTTTTCCATACCGAGGAAGTATGCTGCTCAATAAAGTAAACAAAATAGTTCCCTTCTCCGACCATTGTAAAAAATAATGCAAAAATATAATTTATAAATGGTTACAAACACTTAATTACTCTGAAACCGAAAAAATCCTCGAGGTAACAATATAAATTGATGTGTACTATATATACGTACATCTACAATATTTCATTATATATATCACATTAGGTTAAATACTACATATCACATTTAATCACAATTATTATGTTATACATAAATTATATCTATATATATAAAAGAAAGTCGTGTTTGTTACAACACTTATAACTCGAGAACGGCTAGACCGATTGCCATGGTTTTTGATTTGTTGGATTTGTTTCCGTCCCGAATAGCAGAATACATTTTAAAAACAAAAGAAAGTCGTGTTAGTTACACTATTTATAACTCAAGAACGGCTGAACCGATTTGGCTGAAAATTGGTAGGGAGGTAGCTAAGAACTGGGAGAAGGACATAGGATACTTTTGGGTAGGGGTAGGGTAGGGTAGGGGTATGGTAGGGGTAGGGTAGGGGTAGGGTAGGGGTAGGGGTAGGGTAGGGTAGGTGTAGGGTAGGGGTAGGGGTAGGGTAGGGGTAGGGGTAGGGGTAGGGTAGGAGTAGGGTAGGGTTAGGGTAGGGGTAGGGTAGGGCAGGGGTAGGGTATAAAAGTCCACCCGTGCGAAGCCGGGGCGGGCCGCTAGTTATAATATATATTAATCTACATACTACCCCCAACACTTAGGCACCCTATATATATATTAATAAATATGCTAATATGTACATGCAAAATTGTTATTTAACTGAATTATCTACACATACACACATGCACACACACAAACATACACACACACACACACGTTCGCATCTCACATGTTGACAATCTATACAATGTTATGAAATGGGTGGCCTGGAGATCTATAGTACAGGCCTCGGCTTAGTTTAGACTCCAGATCTCCCACAAATTACAAACTTGTAAAAATTTATAATGTCAGCTGAATAATGTATGTACCTACTTGATGTAATTTGTGGGTGTTTTGTACATTTTATTTATTATTATTATTATTATTATTATAAGTAGCAATAGCCAAATAAACCTAATTAATTTAACACAGTAAATTGATTAGCTAAAATATGTTTTGACTATTTACAAATACCTGTAATAGGCTTACGTGAATTAATACCTTTTTTTATTTATTTAATGGGCTATCTAACCCTGACAGATTTTTTTCAAACGCGCGTTCAAGCAAACAAACTAACTCTTCAGCTGTATTAGTATAAATATATTTACATCTATATATATACTAATATATAGTGTATATTTTACGGCCTTTCTGTATAAGTGTCCTTAATAAGTTCCTTAAATCTCTTTAAGGGGATGGAAGAATTTTCGGGCTCATTCATAGGCTAAAGTAGTCACAAATTATTATCTTTCACATCCCTAAGTCAGAATGCTGTGATCGTAGCTAATAACTTAATGAAAAAGTAACAGCCTTCTTATAAAGACTTCCGAGACTAGGGTTTGCAAATTTATAAAAAAAATACTTATAATAAAGTTGGTTGTAAAATAGTTTATGATGAAAGGCAAACAAAGTCAAAGTCAATAATTTCTCTATTTATATAGACACAATGCAAAAAAAATACATGTTCTTATGATGCATCCATTTCTTTACCTACCACCAGTTCGAAGACGTGGTAACTCTGAGAAGAACTGGTAAGAAACTCAGAGGAATCCTTTTTAGGGTTCCGTAGCCAAATGGCAAAAACGGAACCCTTATTGATTCGTCATGTCTGTCTGTCTGTCCGTCTGTCTGTCTGTCTGTCTGTCTGTCTGTCTGTCCGTCCGTATGTCACAGCCACTTTTTTCCGAAACTTTAAGAACAATAATGTTGTAACTTGGCAAGTACTTGTATGTTGTGAACTGCATTAAGATTTTCACACAAAAATAGAAAAAAAAAAACAAAAAAGGTGGGGTTCCCCATACTTAGAAATGAAACTCAAAAAAATTTTTTTCATCGATCCCATACGTGTAGGGTATCTATGGATAGGTCTTCAAAAATGATATTGAGGTTTCTAATGTAATTTTTTTCTAAACTGAATAGTTTGCGCGAGAGACACTTCCAAAGCGGTAAAATGGGTGTCCCCCCCCCCTGTAACTTCTAAAATAAGAGAATGATAAAACGAAAAAATATATATGATGTACTATGCAAACTTCCACCGAAAATTGGTTTGAACGAGATCAAGTAATTAGTTTTTTTTAATACGTCATAAACTGTAAACCGCAATTTACGTTTCATTCAATCAACTATTATTAACATCGATCAAAGTTACAACGAACTAAAAGAACTTTTATAATTAATTATAATTATAATTATAATTAATTCATAATTCATTTATTGTCCATAAACACGGGTGGATACAGGTACAGTTGTTACAATGATATCGAGGTGCGCCATGTCTTGCCTTTAGGCGTATGAACATAGAGTTTAACATATTCATTACAATATTACAAAATAAAACGTGTTAATATTACAAATATAGAAATAGATGTCCATGATATACGTGAAATGTCAAAAAAGAAATATAATTACTTAAAGTATATAAATCAAAATTTTTAAGTTTTATCGTTATAGATGTTTATCATTTAAAAAATCATTCAGGTCATAGTATGCTTTTTTTACAAGAAAGCCATTGAGTGCAGTTTTAAACGGTTTGTGGTTAAGGTTTCTTATAGTATGTGGAATTTTATTAAAAATTATAGTATACTATGTTTCTTGTTGTATTCTTGATATCAAAAATAGGTAGGCACTTGCAACTAGTACGGAACCCTTCGTGCGAGAGTCCGACTCGCACTTGGCCGGTTTTTAAATAAACAATTTATCATTACTTTTACAATATTGTTAAGCAGCAGTGTCATTCCAAAGCAAGTTAATCCCCCCCCCCCACCTTCAACCTCACAAATAATTCAACAAACAAACTTTACCTCTTTATAATATTAGTATAGATTTATTTAAATTGTAATTATTATTATTATTTATCCAATAATAATATAATAGATATCCAAGTTGACAACCCTAATTCTTCAGACTTAAGCCATTATCTCCGCGATACATGTCCAAGAAACCACCTCATTTAGATAGAACGCGCTCATTATACCCCAACGAAACAACTGACATATACCCATCTCTTTCTAGCTGTACCCATTTACTTATACCGATAGGGATAGAAGATAGCTAAGACGGTATTTTCTTAGGGATTAAATGTTATTAAGGGCCTTGAATAGGGACTTGTCACGTGAGTGTTGCTAAAAGATTGTGGTGTAAAGAACGACTTACATTTGTCTGATTTTATCTTTTTGGACCGGATTTCTATTATTTTGGCTTGATAGATGTTCTAAAGATCATTGGTTTTGATCTGGATCATGAATTGAGTGTCTTTATGGTTGGAATAGTATTATTATTGCGTTTTATCTTCAGTTGAATTAGTTTTCTTTTGTTGTATTGAACAAGACAAAATATAACTTTTACTTATGATTTCGCATGAATAACATTTTGACTTTATTTCGCATAAATACATCCTTTCGCAGTAAAAAGTAACAGTTTCGCACAATATCACATACCCAAAATGTCACATTCGTAAAATGTCACTTTCTCACAATGTAATTTTTTCAAAATGCTACATTTGCACAATATCACTCTCTCACAATGTCATTTTTGCAGTATTTCCATTTCAAAAAATGTCACGAAATGGACATAGAGCGAACTCAATGTTATTTCGCTCAGTGTCACTTTTGCAAAATGCAGGTTTCGTAAAATATCACATTTCCGTAAGTCGTAAATAAAGATGACGTTTTTGTGTGCTTTATGTGACTCGTTCTTAACTCCAGATAGTGTGACATTGAAGGGCGTCTGTAATTGAAAGCTTATAGTTAATAACTGAGGATAATTGTAGGTTTATTGGGATAATGACCGATATTAAATGCACTGACTACTGGGGGAGCTACGGGGAAATTCGGGATATTTTATACACCGTGATTTTTGTCGTTGCTTAACGAAATGATTATTTTTTATTATTACAATCTATCATTGTATTTTTGTTTGTTTTTTTTTACAATGACATGGAACCTGGATATCGAAGCGGTACATTATTGAATTTTGAGAGCAATATTTTTTTTAGTCGTATGCTACCTATTCCTACTGTTAAAGGGATGGCTTATATTTTTGAAGCTTAAGCTTAAGCTTTTTTGAAGTTTTGGATAAACACAGAATATACTAATAGAACTAATATCTAAAAATTGTGAGAGAGTAAAATAGCTCGGATAGCTCGATAAATGGGAACGTTTACAATACGGACAATCGAACAGTTAACAACTTGTGGTTAAGGTACACGAGTTATGGATGTTATTGAATATATGACTTTAAACTTTTACTTAATCAGCCCAAGAGACCTCAAGTGGCTCCACTTTTACTTTATCAGACCAAGCTTGGCTACCAATTTGTCTTCGCAGGTATACTCGCATATTGTGCCCTCTACAACATCCTCCAAAATCCTCTTACTCCATCTTATTTGCATGAGAGATTCTCCTTATAAATTTCATCTGATGCTTTGTGCATCTCACCTATATATAAGAAACCTCATCAAACTGATGGAGATTTTTATACCAATTCCTTTACAGTTCATGCAGACAGATAGTTGATCGCTCTTCCGCCTGATATCCGTAAATGTAACACAATTTACTCATAATTCCCTCGCTTCACATCTATCCATCCATCAGCTGTATGTCTCTAAGTCGCCTTTTACAACACCCGGGTACAGGCTTTGAAAATGTAAAATAAATAAAAAAAAGATTTTATTCACGAAAATCTATTACAGGTATTTCTGTAAATAGTCAAAGCATATTTTGGATCATCAATTTACTATGTTCAATTAATTAAGTTTATTTGATTATTGCCGCTTATTAAAATAGTTTATATTTTAGGCTAATTAGGCTTTAGCCTAAAAGCTGGCAGACATGAAAAATTCAATATATTTACATTTATATATACATATATATATAACTATGAATATTGTGCATTTTAAACGTACCTTTTCATATCGGTCACGCTCAACGTCAGCCTTACTGTAACACACTTCTGGCTTACTGTATTATATTAAATTAAAATAAAACTTCTTCTATCACACACCAACCGCCGCCATTTTTCATCTAAATGACGTCACTAAAACTCTTAAGCCAACAAGGATAAATTAAAACGAAAAACTCGTTTACATTTTAATAGAAAACTTAAAACAAATGTTGTCTTTGTAGTTTTTACGTTTACAACACAAACTCCCATTGAAGTTCTAATGAGATATAAGGTTTTTATTTATGTTATATACATTATATAGTAGCGGCCCGCCCTGGCTTTACACGGGTGAATTTTTATAGCCTATGGTACTCAGGGATACAATGTCAATCTAATGGTGAAAGAATTATCAAAATCCATTCAGGAGTTTATTCGAGCCAAACATACAACAATTTTAATATACAACATTTACCTCTTTATAATATTAGTATAGATGTGGTATATATATTTGAAGCGACCGTAGCCTGATGGCTAGGGCGTCGGACTTGTGATCTTCTGGTCGTCGGTTCGATCCTCACCCATTGCTCTACCGACATGAACACAATTATTTTTAGCTTAGCACGAAGGGTTAACAAGAATACTATAGTAGTGTGCAAAACTCTGCTTAAAAAAAAGATAGGCTATATTGTCTTTGTACTGATAAATATAGTTATGCTAGATGATAAAGCCCGGCTTCGGCCGTCAAAAAAATGTGCTATTTCCCGTGGAATTTATTAATATTTTCATTAATACAAACCTTGTCCTGTTAATTAGAAACACATTTAAAAAAGAATGAGTCAAATTGGTTATGTCGTTCTCGAGTTACATACATTAGGCGATTCATTTTTGTTTATATAGATTATCTATGGTAAGTGTGAGCTGCGTTCCCGCCAAAAGTATGCTTTGATATCTATACTGATATTTAAAGCCGTAGAACTTGTTTTTCTTGCTTTCTTGAATGATCTAATCTCAGGAACTACTGATACGATTTGAAAAATTAAGGGGTAAAGACTATTATGTCATTACGAAGTTCCCTCGGGAACAGGAGCTAGTAGAAGAAAATAATATAGCTTCCCGCTTCTTAACGTGTGGTTTCACCCGCTTATCCGCGTGCAAGCTTTTAGCCAAATCCGTTTACCAGTTTTTGCGTGAAAGAGTAACAAACATTCATGTATTAATTGTATAACTTTCGTATTTATAATATTAGTAAGGATACCACCAATCCTAAAAACAACTTCACCAACATAAAGACTACACGTTAAAAGGAAGGCACATACTTCGCAACACCTTATATACCGAAAACTACCTGAGCAAAACAATTCGGTTGATTTAATTTTGTGACCCAAAAGATTCTTTTCAATTTATTTTTTCCAGCAAATATATTATTATCGTAAACATGATAGTATCGAGTAATGGCGTCATTTGTCTTGTAAAAAAGGAAAGGTTCGCCAGAAATATATCGGAAACCTTAAGTTTATATGGATAACTTAGGCCGAGTGAGATGCCGTATCTGAATACGGCATCTCACTCGCACTCAGACAACGCTGTACGTTTAAATTCAATGCGAGCCGTGCCGCACAACGCGACGCGCGACGCCTCGCGTCTCCGTAAATCAGGCTTTAAGCTTAAGGAATAGATGCGGAATAATTTTTTTTCTGATGTTTGAGACTTGCCACCCGCGCGCGTTTTCACCCGCGTGGATCCCGTTCTCGTGAGAACTTCATGATAAAATATAGCATATCGATACCTTTGGGTAGAAAGGTCGTATAAACCAAAACCCGACTTTTCAGGAGAGCAGAAAAACCATTTTTTTTACATAAAGATTCATAACTTTTTTGTTTTTGAAGTTATAAAAAAATGATCAATGAGAAAGGTTCTTACAATTTGCAAATGAAAAAGGTTAAATCAGCAAAACCTATCTATCTTCTTTCGTTTTAAAGTTAGCTTGGATTTACGTCTATGAAAAAATCAATTCTTGGTTAATACACCCCATGAAAATGTACTTTAAAAAAACTCTATAGGTCGTATATCCATTTTTGGTAAGCTTATGGTTACATTTACTATGGTAAAAACCCATATATGTAGTTATTTTTGTATTAAAAACCATTTATAATCGTAGATCAATTGAATTCTGACTAATAAACAATCCTGTTACTCTCAGAATTAGCAGGAACTCAATTATTATTATTCTAATACCCTATAATGGTTGATTCAAATAAAATAAAACTACCTGAAATACGAAATCAACATTTATTAAGTATTATAATACCTTTTAATCAACATTTACTATTATTTCAATAATAGTAAAACATACCTAAAAGGTATAACAATTTTAAATTGAAAAAATAATTATAAGAACTTAAACTGAAAAGTGAAATAAAAAAATCTACTTAGTCATGAAAAAACAAAAAACATTCAAACTTCTTCTAAATTAAAGTCGTAATTTTATAAATGATTAAAATACCTGATTGTATTTTAATCATTTATAAAATCACGACTTGATCGTTTTTTTAATTAGTGTACATATTTAAATGTACTTAATTTAATAAATTATTGAAATAAGCCTTTGTGATAAGGCTTACTTACTAAGAAATCTACTGAATTGCAACTAAATAAAAAAAAATTAAAAACGGTCAAGCACTAAACGTAACTAACTTATGTACTAAAAAGTAACTTATTTATGATATAAATTTGTATTCATAATTAGTTTAAAATTATTCATGAATTGTTAGTTTAAATTATCATTATAAATTATTTTAATACGAATTATGAATTGAGAAACACAATAAAAAATAAATTTAGGTGACAAAGAATAGAATCATTTTGCTTACGAACGAAATGTGTAATTTCACATACTAAATGATTGTATTCTTTGTCACCTAAATTTATTTTTTATTGTATTTCTCAATTCATAATTCGTTTTAAAATAATTTATAGGCTACTACGTAAAGGCTTAATTCAATAATTTATTAAATTAAGTACATTTAAATATGTATAATAATTAAAAAAACGATCAAGTCATAATTTTTTAGGGCGTATAAACCATTTACAATTACTGAATATTTTTACGCCCTGATTTGATATAAATAATGGTCATTACAACATAACAAAACTACAAAAATAAAACATTCGGCTTTTACATTGACATTTTACCTTTTTTAAATGGCTATGACCGAAAATATCTGGGTCGTATTAACCATTTTTTTGCAAATTTCACTATTTCGTATATACAGATCGATAGAGAAAAAAATTCTGAGAAAAATGGTATATATAACTCAATATGGCCAAAATGGTTTATACGACCTTTCTACCCAAAGGTATCGATATAGCCTTCCTCGATCAATGGGCTATCTAACACTGAAAGATTTCTTCAAATCGGACCGGTAGTTCCTGAGAGTACCGCGTTTAAACAATCACACAAACAAACTCTTCTCCTTAATATATTAGTATATAAGATTTTCTTAACAGTTCATTTAAATACTTGTCAAAATAATAGTGAGTGCTCTCGACATTTGGCAATGCAACCGTTTGTGTAATATTGTAAAGTTTGTTGAAGTCTGCCGCTCGGCACGTCTCCACAACTTACTCTCAAGACACGATGTTGAGGTAATGACTTCAGTTTCTTACCAGTTTATATAACGCTCAATTAATTATAAGTATAGACCTAATAAAAAAATATAAACGGCGTGCTGCGAGCAAGCAACGCAATGAAGCCAATCGTTGACTGAACTAACATCACTTAACGTTTAACTAGTTGCCTTATAGTACGCTAGCCCTTTGGGTTTGACAGACGTAAAATCGGCATCAGGTCATCAGGTGATTTAAAGTTGGCCCAGGAGATTCTGCTTATGCGTACCCGGCCCCCGCCAACGGCGGATCGAAGGAGTGTTTTTCGGGGGGTTTTAGTGGTGTAGGGTATTCTCCGCGGGATATGAGTCAGCATACCACGCTATGCTAACGTCCCATTGAATGGCCGATCCAACTAGATAGCTGCCAGCTTACGCACATACGCGTACCGAAACTATGCCTTACCTCGTCAGTCGGTCTGTCGCAGCGTCAGCCGATATCATAACAAACTTATCATTATTTGTTGACAAAAATTCTGCATTGTGTCATGAAAGGGTGTACAAATCAAAGCTCAACGTTATTCTTATAAAATTGGTAACCTTCTTTTATAATGCAAAGAACGGTTTGTTAATTAGCTGTAAGTTTTTCAAAGAAATGTCAATGTTATGTCGAACGCCATAAGATTACATTAAAAGCGTTTATATTGTCAAAAGCGCTAAGATTTCATATAGTGGTTCAGTATTGTTAAATGTTCTATTTTCCGCGCAATTTTCCTTCTCCTGACAATACCAAACACTACAAAAACAACGATCAAACAATCACGCGTGATGCCGTGGCCAAAGGAAATGAGGATCCATTTTTGAATATGTCACCGGAAAATAATAAGAATCGTAAATTGATCAACTTACTAGTAAGTTGATCAACTTTCTAGTTAGTTAATAAACTAACGAGCTTTCGGGTGGTCAAAAAAAATAACCTAAACCTAAACCAATGGAGTTCAACAGGACTTAATGAAGTTGAAGTTTTTTTAGTTTTGTTACAACAGTAGGTAGCGTAGTCTCGTTTTGATTAGGTTAGGTCAAGTGTCATAATAATAAAGTAGGTATAATAATATAATAATTATGCGCGTCCACTGAAACTGCTAACTAAATTGAACAATATGAGTGGCACGGAAGTTGATCGACTTACGATTCATATTGTTTTCTGGTGACATACCTATATTTAGATTTCTACAAGAGTTTGAATGACTGACATTGTTAAACACTTGGTTAGTTTCGGAGTATCGCCGAAGCTCTGAACTGAGCCAGTATTTGTCGACTATTAGCTATGTTTGGGCTGCGTACTCACAAACTACACAATTTCCATTTTCACTAGAGAACGGCGAACGTTTGCAGCAAAACTTTTGGTTTGCATACAAAAGTGTTGATCGGATAACCACGTCTGTATGTGTGAAAGAACAAAGTGGGATATTTCTTTGGACTTGAGAATTTTAACTGTTATTTTAGTATTCATGTTTTCATCATCAGCCCGCATGACATCCACTGCTGAACGTAGCCTGCTACCGAAGGAGGATTTTGTCATATTGCAATAATGTGTAACTAGATTCCCGCGCGTGGTTTCACCCGCGTAACTGCCGTTCCCATAGGGACTTCATAAATAGATATAACCTATAGCCTTCCTCGATAAAGGGGCTATATAACACTGAAAGGTTTTTTCAAATCGGACCAGTAGTTCCTGAGATTAGCACGTTCAAGCAAACAAACAAACTATTCTGCTTTATATATTAGTATAGATAACACACATAGGAAAACGCCGCTGCCCGTTCCCTGGTATACACTTGCTTTAGATGATGTTAGAACCCACGACCTCCAAGATTTAAAGCCAGCCTTCTCCGCTAAGCCATGGAGGTTGTTTATTATTAACTAGCGACCAGCCCCGGCGTCGCACGGGTGTAATGCTGATGTATACATGATTGTATTAACTTTCTTCTCAAATAAATCAATCTATAAAAAAACCGCATCAAAATCCGTTGCGTAGTTCTAAAGTTCTAAGCATACATAGGTAAAGACAGACAGCGGGAAGCGACTTTGTTTTATACTATGTAGTGACTACTAAATATTATCAATATTAAGTATACTTAACCTACGCTACGCCAAACTAACAGAAATTCTAATTAGCGTTCTCGTTGTTTCATCATAATCTCGTACTAATGATGTTAGTAAGATCAAACAATCACTCATTGAACATTGAACAAGCGTTCTTGTTAAAGCTATTTAAATAACATTATATATATTCTACTTGACTTATCATTTAAATTGATATTTTGTTTAACAACGTATGTTAAATAACATATGTTTTATTCAATGGGGCCGTAGCCCAATGGCTAGGGGCGTCGGACATGTGATCTTGTGGTCGCCGCGCCAGTTCAATCGCCACCCATTGCACTACCAACGTGAACCCACTCGTAACGCAAGCATTTTAGCTTAGCACGAGGGGTTAAAATGTTGTTATTTAAAGTTTTAGATAGCGAAATAATGGCAATCCGTGTGTTGTTTCGGCTAATCTTAGTAAAAGCTATACCGATTTTTACCAATCAATTTTTGGGTAGGTATTTCAGGCAAGCTGAAAACTTGACACATTCCTCTAATACTATACGGAACTGCAGACCTGGCTGGGGATTAGCGGAGATAACTCGACCCCTTACTTTTATTATATACTAGCTGACCCGACAGACGTTGTACTGTCTTAGCTAAAACTATAAATTGAATTGAACTTTTAATATAAGGCGTGATAGCAATGAACTAACCGTGATGTGCACTAAGAGTAGCACGCATTCGGTGAATGTTATGTCAAACGCCATAAGATTACAATAAAAAATAAATTACTCTATCCATGATCGATGATATACCAATGATGTTTAATAACTAATGTTAAGTAGGGTGATACGAAGTTCATCGATGCACTTCGTATCACCTACCTACTATTAGTTATGAAAAAAAACTTCAAAGACTGGTTCAAGCGAGCTAGCCCAAAATGCTAGAATGTTCAGAAAGAAAAGAGGGAGGGTGATCCGGAAACTTAATGTCATCAGTCATCACAGCGACAGCACACAGTACATTGGTGCGAGGAGTTTCCGGCTTGGGCGGTGGAGCGAGAGTGATGGGATTCCTTCCTCTTGCTATCGACCATTGCCTATTCAGTAGAAGTCCGCGGAGTGCTTTCTGGAGAAAGATCTCTCCTACTTATTTCACCGAAGGCGCACAGACAGCAGGCTGTCCCCCGAGCCTCGGCTTCGAGGAGTAGGAAACATAGTCCTAATTTCTTTTAGAGGCCGACCCATGATGCGTAGAGTTGTAGTTGTGCTCCGTGCGCCCCCAAAAGGTGCATTGAATGGACCCAGGAAAGTCCATGACTGGTAGGTCATAGGCATCGCTACGGTACCGGATGTATGATAATATGCATTAGCTATTCCTAGTGCTCAATTTACTGGCATTTAGAGGTTATACCATACATAGAGAAACATCCTGGGTTAAGTTAAGTAGGTAAACCATCTTCTAGTGATATAATAAGCATATCATCGCTATAAACAGGGGAGTTCTACATACTACATACCACCACTGTGGCCGTGGATGCCTAATGCATTTTCAACCGGGAAAAAAATGGACATTGAACTACAGCGACGAATTTCTTATAGTAGCAACAATTTTTTTACGTTTTGACGAATTAAAAGCAATAACTGCAGCAGTTTATATTTTGTTCAAAATGTGGTCACAGTTCACGTCGAACAAAAATAATTAATAAAACAAAAAAACAATTCACACATAAATTAGAATTATAAATTCGTAATTTCATTAACGTCATCGATTATGGATAGAGTAAGTTTTTTAGATTTCAATATCACCGCGGAAGAGTTTAAGCAATTGGAAAGACCGAAAGAAGCCAGAATCACAACATGAACGGTGTACTAAGTATATCGTTACTTTTTTCAAAATAAATTCTGAACCCACCTATAAATATTTGACAATGGTGACAGATCAACTTTCGTCTAGAAATGTACTTCTTCTGATTTTAAAATACTATCGACTATCTGTCACTTTTTGGTTGCTCAATCAATCTACAAATAAGACTTTTTTTTTAAATATGCTCATCTGTCAGTTGCGTTTTGTTATAACATTTTTAACAAATGAACCGCTGACTTATATTTTGACTGAGTTGTTTTGTTATTCCAAGTCAGTTGCGTTTTGTTATACCACGTTTTATGTCACGTCACACGGGAAAGACGGGAACGGCATAAAAAGTATCCTATGTCCTTCTCCCAGTTCTTACCTACCTCCCTACCAATTTTCAGCCAAATCGGTTCAGCCGTTCTTGAGTTATAAATAGTGTAACTAACACGACTTTCTATAAATTATAGATTTTTCCAAAAATATATTTGAGGCAAAGGCATATTTTTAAGCATTTAAAAAGACTTTCTCTTAGCCCCGCTACTCACCAGCCAGGTCTGCAGTTCCGTGTAGGGGTATAGTAAGACGTAGACGCTTGGCTCAAATACCTACCCAAAAATAGTTACCAGCTCTCCTACTAAGAGTACAAGTAGTACTATCAAAAATAAATAACTTTGCTGAGAATTATCACCGACAAAATAAACACGGCGTATACGTACTTAACTACAGGTTACTCATACCGATTGGAATCGCTCAAGCACCGGTTGTTCAGGCTATTGTAGCTAATTTGCGGTCCACCTTAATAGTTGCCAATGCAAAGCCTTTTATCCACGCGGTTGACTCGGAAGTTTACTACAAAATGAGTGTATGTGGTTCTTAGTTTCCTCTACACGAAATGTATTTTAAATGCCAAAGTTCTTGTATTATTATTAACTAAATTTAACTTTATCTGCCTTTATAATAGACTATGGCAAGACAGGGTCGGATATATTGCCGTAATCACCACGCCTGGCAGGTGGATTGGTGATAGCAGTAGATGGGAGTATTTTTGAACTAATAAATGCTGCTCTCTATCGATCAGCTATATGTAACTTAGATGCCTCTTAAGTAACCCATAAGAGGATATGGTGTGGTTTATTCTGCCGAAACCACACGGGGATTTTAGTATACCAAGAGAAATTCAAGTACTTCAAGGTGTGGTTGAGTCCTCAATGTGTAATTTTATTGATTAATTTTTCCATATTAACTCTGAAGAAGAATTTGGTCTTACTGAATACCTATATCGCAATAACTGAGTGCCAAATTTTAGCGCATCCATTCATTAAGTTGTGGGAGTCAGCTAGAAATGTTAAAGAATAACTACAAACAACAGATGAAATTTAAATACAAAACCGACGATATTTCATAACATCATCTCTAACAATTTATACATGTATGTTGAATGCTGTATATAATGCTGTAATGACCCACGTTCAGCTCTGATTTTACTGCCTATTATTGATGTTTGATTTTTAAGGAAGCAGAGTTTTGCAGTCTACTAATATTCTTGCTAACCCGTCGTGCTAAGCTAACATTCTTGTGTTACGAGTGGGATCACGTCGGTAGTGCAATGGGTGGAGATCGAACCCGCGAACACAGTATAACAATATACTGAAAATAATATATTGCACTCTATAGAAGATGTCATAACTTCCAGGATAAGGAAAGATTGATAAGTCAAATGACTAAATATAATAATCAAGAAAAACTACAATATAATGTCAAGATCAAAGCAGATGCACAGTTCAACACGAGAAAAACCGCAGCACGCAGCTAGCATCAAATCAAACTAGTTCAAAGTTAGGGTTTACCGCTCGTTATAAATGTCTTAAGTTCATGCGTCCCTCAGGAGACACTTGAGACTCGAGGGTGCGTCACGATATTTCAGTATTTATAATAATAAATATGTACAGATTTCGGAGGTCGTGAGTTCGATCTACACGTAAGATGAAAAATCATTTGTTTCCTGATCTAGCTGATTGAGGGACTACCCAAAGTGCCTTGCATAACACGCTAAGCTGTTTGTCCTGTAACATCACTAATACAATATAAAAATTAGCAAAAAACGATTTATTTTCATTTGTGTTACCAACCCACCTATATAAAGGCGCAAGCACATTATTGAAACGCGACGCGACGCCACGTGTCGACACCTGATATGCACCGTGCGTCAGTGAGCGCGTAGCGTCGTATAGGCCGTTCATAGTGTGATTCTGGTCTATAGAAAACAATACATTTGATTCGACTCAACACGCGTCGCGTTTCATCAGGCCGCGTCGCGTTTTAACAATATGTTTCCGCCTTATGTGTAGGTACTCAGTGGTTAGTTTCTTCGGAGATCTGGTGTCCTGGTTCAATTCCCACCCCGAACTAATATTTCTGTGATCCACAGATAATTGTTCTAGGTTTGGGTGTGCTTTGTGTCCATGAATTAGGTGTTTGTAAAGTCCCCCGTGACACAGGGATTAATTTCCTTAGCGGACGTCTTATTAAAACAGAAAATAAAAACTTTATTCTGGGACTTTACTGCTCATTGCCATTTCCAGTGTGTGCCAATGCTGATGATGGCTTACAGGACAGTTGCACAAAGTTATATATATATACCAATATTCCCGGTGAAATAGCAAAAGCCTCGTGGCAAACTACATGTGTCCGTCCATAAAAAAAATGAGGAACATTTAGATTTCAGTAGCACACATCTTTGTGCAACTGTGGCTTTACTACAGTTCGCTGTTTTTACTCAATTTTTTGTCCGCACTATTTTCCCGGTAATTTATCCCAACCTGCATAAATTGACACAAATGCACTATAAATAAATCCATTTCACTTTTATGTGTATTTCATTGGAAACGTTTTATTTGGAACGATAATAAATACTGGCAATACTTTCGGATTATTTTATTTATAGAACGTAGTGTAAATATGTTTTTTGGAGTGAATATGTTCGGTTTAAATGAGTATGAGTACATTGTGAAATAGCTTTTACCTGCGGCTTTGCTTACATTAAAGCCAATGTCCCTATGTTACTTCTAATACCTTCAAGAATACAAACAAGTGTGTACAAAGTTTCATGATGATCGGTTAAATAGTTTTCGCGTAAAACGGAACAAAGAAACTTACATTCACAATTATAATATTAGTAGGGATTAGAACTACGTTACACTGGTAATAACATCTGTTTCTAAAATAGCTTCATCCTTTTAAAGTGCCCATAGCCTTACAGCTCTGTTGCCACCCGTTTCAGCGGTTTTTGTCCTTTTTTTAAGATTACTAGCAGAATTATGCAGTCTACTAGTATTCTTGTTAATCCCACGAGCTAAAATGCTTGTGTTAAGGTCGGGTTCACGTCGGTAGTGCAATGGGTGGGGATCGAACTGGCGACCCACAAGTCCGACGCTCTAGCCATCGGACTACGGCCGCTTTCGTCTAGGTAGTGCTAAAATAAAATACTCTATCAGTTAATACGTTTGCCCCTACATTCCTGATTACACGTTTATGTACAGTGAGACCTCGATAAATCACGACATATCAACGCCCTACATGCTTGTCCTAGATTAACAGATTAAGTAGCTAAGTTTATGTGATATTGTACAATAATAATTTATGTCCCAATGTTGTACTACACCCGAAATAAGCATACGTGTCGCCTGCTAGTCAGTAGTTTGTGTACCAAGCTTATGAACGATTGCAATATAGAGGTATCACTCAAGCGTAAAATATCTACAAATAAATACATTTGAAGTGTATGTTTGTAAGAGAAAAATAACAAGTTTTTACTAAATGAATATGAATAAATATAGGGCACTTACAACAAAAACAAAATAAAAAAAAACAAAAACACCACTAAATTGTTTTGTATTTTCTGTGTTTCTGTTTGTTCCGGCTTATCTCAGTAACAGAAGAACCTATTTTGATGGGACTTTTGCTGGTAGATAGTTTATTTTATATGGTACTAGCGACCCGCCGGGGCGTCGCACGGGTGTAATGCTGATGTACTATACATATAAAAGTTCCTCTCGAATCACTCAATATATTAAAAAATCCGCATCAATATCCGTTGTGTAGTTCTAAAGATCTAAGCATACATAGGTAGAGACAAACAGCGGGAAGCGACTTTATTTTGTCTGTCTGTTTATTCCTAATCCTCAATGGTAGTACCGATATAAACGGGACTTTATTGTTAGATATGTTGCTTATAAAATCCTTGTTTATCTTGTATATTAATCATCAGTTCATATGCACGCAGCGCAAGTGGGTTGGCGACCTCAGCATTTTATATCATCATCATGAGCCAAGGGCCACATGGGTTACCCACGCGGGGCACGTGGGTTGGCGACCTCAGCATTTTATATCATCATCATGAGCCAAGGGCCACATGGGTTACCCACGCGGGGCACGTGGGTTGGCGACCTCAGCATTTTATATCATCATCATGAGCTAAGGGCCACATGGGTTACCCACGCGGGGCACGTGGGTTGGCGACCTCAGCATTTTATATCATCATCATGAGCCAAGGGCCACATGGGTTACCCACGCGGCGCACGTGGGTTGGCGACCTCAGTATTTTATATCATCATCATGAGCCAAGGGCCACATGAGTTACCCACGCGGCGCACTTGGGTTCGCGACCTCAGCATTTTTTATCATCATCATGAGCCAAGGGCCACATGGGTTACCCACGCGGGGCACGTGGGTTGACGACCTCAGTATTTTATATGATCACCATAAGCCCTTATAACGCCCTTTGCTGAACAAGGGCCTCCTGCCGAAGGATGGTTATGCCATCCACCCACGCTCCCACGGCAATTCCTGTAAGCCAGGATCAACAGTGGCACGCAGTGGAAATGGCAATGAGCATCGAGGCTCACTAAGTCCCGGGAATAAGATTTTAATTGAACCCATAACCTCCAACACGCTACAGAGGGTTTGTTGTAAAGAATTGGTAAAAATGTATATAAAGAGAATTCTAATATATTTTTACCAATTCTTTTGTACATAAATGTTGGATGTAAAACCAGTACAAAATCACTAACTTTACAATTCCCACTGCAAACAGACTACCATATGACCTACAAAAATCACATGTAAATATGTAACAATTCTAGGGTTCCGTGCCCATAGCGTTTACACGGGGCCTTATTACTAAGACTCTACTGTACATGTACATGCTTATCACCAGGCTATATCTCATAAACCGTGACAGCTACAGTTGAAATTGTTTACATAATATGATTAATACTTGAAGCAAATACGATGTACCTCCTTATACGAAAATTTCGCGAACAGATACAGAGAAGGAGTGCAGACTGCTAATATTTTTTTAAATTATAGTCGAATTTCGACCTCTGTAGCCGCAATAAGATCAAACAAGAGAACAAAATATATATTTAAATGGGGCTACCATCCATACCGTACCTACCATTATATATGTCACCGGAATATAATAAGAATCGTAAGTTGATCAACTTTCTAGTTAGTTGATACACCAACGAGGTTTCGGGAGGTTAAAAAAAAAGAGGTTAAACCTAAACCTTCTACAGGACTTATTGAACTGTTTTTTATTTGTTACCTAGCCTCTTTTGGTTAGATTATATCAAGTGTCATAATAATTACTTCAATAATATAATAATAATTATGCGCGTTTACTGAAACTGGCAACAAAATTTTACCATATGAGTGGCACGAATGTTGATCAACTTACAATTCTTATTATTTTCCGGTGAGCAGGGCCGGATTTAGATGTCCGGAGGCCCCATGGCCACTAATTAGTTTCCCCCTAAATTGGTACAACATTTTAAGTATGTACCTACTTTTCAAGACAATTTGAATTCGGATATAATACTGATTGTCTTATTTAAGTGAACAAGTATAGATGAATAACCGTAATTACAATATTTAAGAACTATTACATTAATCATGATTCTACAAAGTAGAGTATGTAAAGATACAACACCTAAAAAATAAATAAAATAAAATTTGTAGAGTTTACTCGTCAAAATTTGAAAGTTTTTTTTAATTCTCTATTGTGGAGGCACCGGAGCCGTTGCCCTGGATGCCCTCCCTTAAATCCAACCTTGCCGGTGACATTTATATTATCATTCTACATATAATGGTACTGTATTCTTCGTGTGCAAGTCCGATTCGCACTTTACCGGTTTTTATACTAAAAGCTAGCAATGCGTTTCATAGCTGCAACACCCGACGTTTCAGTAAAGTTACCAACTACGTGGAACATTATTAACGAACTTTGTGCCATGCGAGGAACATTTGCATACGACCTGCGTTTATTTTACTACATTTATTGACGGTGATCCCACTCTAGCGGTTTTGAGCGCAATTAGGTGTTGGGAACAGCTTTTCAGATCGATGGTGTTTTTAGATACACTTAATTATTTATTTAAAAACTTAAATACATGAAATACACTTTACGCACATAGGCGGACTTATTGCCTTTTGGCGTTATCTACTAGTCAACCTATATATGGTGCAGAGATACAGTGACGTAGCAAGGACACATCTAGACGAGGGCGAGTCGCATAAGCGAGGATAACAGTATTTTATACCTAAGAACCACGAAATCATACCTTGTGGGTTCATGGTTGTTGACATTAATAATAGTTAAGTGCGCAAGGAATAATAAAATGCATTGAAAAATATATTTAAAATAAGTTTAAATTATATTTCACAATGTAACGATTTGTTTGTGATTACCTAGAGGGTGGTCGGTCTTAAGTCCTTTTAAATCATTCAATCGAAGTAACTTCGTGCGAGGCCCTTTAGGATCATGGGCGAGGGCCTACGGCGCCCACGCCTAGCTACGCAACTGCAGAGATATCATAGGTTGGTGGTGCACTAAGTTTAAATTTAGTCAAATGATGGAACTTCTATTCAATTCTATTTTCTTTGTTCCTTTCCACGTATCCATAACACACGTCAGCCATTAACCCGAGTCCGAGTATTGAGCCATCACAATCTAATAGAAATGGTTATCCAATAAATTCAGGTCCCGTGCCATCGGAACGTCTCTACTCCTATCGTTGTCAGGGTTGCCATGTGTTAAAAATAAATTTGCCCAGAAAATGAGCGGAATTTCATAGTTTTGTCATAATATTCGGTCAGTGACAGTAGCACAATATGTTTATCTTGTTAGAATGTATTTTAAAATTCGGACAATTCGAATAAAATATTTTCTAGTTTTATATTAAACCAAATTTAAAAGACCGCATTATTCTCTTTACTGGTGGTTCAGAAGGCGATTTTTAGACCTTCGCCCTATTTTTTGGATAACAGTAAAAAAAACCACGTGGCTTAGCGGTATTAGTCTCACTTTTCGTCTATTTGTGTAAAGTCTTAGATGTCTTTCTAGATTTCGGATTCGATTTCGAATCACGTTAAGCCACTAGCCCCGATTGTGATTGCAATTGTTTATCAGGGAATGGGCAGCAGCGTTTCCTTGTGTGTGCTATTACATTATACTGGGTTCATCAACTTATGGACCCGATGAAATCAAACCCGGATGCCAAACGTGCTGACTGTGACAGAAACGGCTTATTTTCAGCAGTGGACGTTATATGGGCCGATGATAAATTCCATATAGATACATCAATATTAATACTCAATATCCTAATTTCTGGGACGTACTTGTCACAACTCGCATTCGGTAACCCTTTACTATAGATTGTACATTGCGACAAATTGTATCCAATGAAACCGATCGGGAGTAAATAAAAAATAGAATTTATGCTCGTCGATAGTTACGCTCCATATTTATTTATTTATTAAGGAACATAAACATATATATTGACAAATATTACATACCTATACAAGAAAAAATCGAGTTAGGTGTTTAATCAATTTATAGATATGCGCAACATTTTTTTATCAAAATAGTGAACAACACCTTGAAAAGTTAAATGTTATATTTAATTAAAGTTGGGATATATTACAGCTTAACCATCGAGACAGTCCTCGATCAAGAAAAACTCTAACATTTTTTTCCCCAATTTCCGGGAATAGAAAAAAACTCGCATCGGGTAACTCTTACCACGTAGATCGTACATTGCGACAAATTGTAGCCAATTAAACGGATCGGGCACAATCGTAGTGCAGTCGTCAGTCCCGGGACGTCCCGCTATTGTTTACCGATTGCACGAGGACCATTTGTAATGCTCCCAGAGCTATCGATAGCCTAGTAGTTAGGCTATTTAGGTTAACTTAGATGTAGTGAAACTGTTAACGAATTAGATTATTGTTGCTGTTGCTTAGAAGAAGATCTATATTTATACATTTATATAAGTTTATACACCGTGATTTTTTATCGTTGGCGGGCCGATTTGGCTAAATTGACCAAAGCAGGTGCTTTAGCAAACTAAGGTAATCTAGGATATACGAAAGGGCGCCCCTTAACAGGTTCGAATTTTTTCGAACCTGTGTAAGGGGATGTAGAATTTTAATCTGTATTTTTTATGTTATTGAAAAAGTATATAGGTACTATTGTATTCTATTGTACTACCAGAAATCTCGGACAACGCTATGAAATCGTAGCGGTATTTGGCTCTTTAAATCTCGGAGGACGTGGGTTTTATCCCCACGCCGCCGGACAGGAAAACTTTTTGTAAATTCTAAGATTTCTTTCTAGATCTGGTTGGTTGAGGGACAACCCTCCGTGCGTCGAAAAGCACGTTAAGCCGTCGGTTCCGTTCCGTTTGTATAACGTCATGTATAATAATCGTATATCACGGAACAAGCAGCAGCGTTTCCTTGTGTGGTACAACATAATACTGCGGTCGCCAACCCGCCTGCCAAGCATGGTGACTTTAGCAAAAACCCTCCTCGGGAGGAGGCCTATGTTCAGTAGTGGACGTTGTACGGGCTGATGATGATGACTACCAAAAATAAATAATTTTGTAAAGTATTATGTACCTATACTTTACTTCATCAGCTCGTTTACGTCCACAATCGTTTGCGTGTGTGTATGTGTGTGTGTATCTCCTCATATCAGACCTTGGCAAGCCAGACGCGTTGCTGAATATTATCATAATCACCAAGATTAGCGGGTGGATAGATGATCGCAGTAAGATGGTAGGTATCGTTGTTCTGACAGATGCTGCTGACCATCCATCAACTGTATGACCCTTGGTCGCCTTTTACGACACTAATGGGAAGATTTCTAGTCAAGAGTGTGGATCGACCCCACGACACCACTGCACCGTTAGGCCACGGACGTTGCCTAAATAGGTTACACAGGTTATAATTGAATCGGAGTATCAATGTATCCTACGTAGGTATAGCATTAATTGAATGTGAAATTGAATTTCCAGTATTCCATTCCTTTACATGCTACTGTAATCGGTTTCAGTAATACATTGAGACTTGCACTGTGGGACGATTGTATGATAAAATTGATAACTGAAATGAAACAGTTGAAAATGACCTGAGGTATCCCACAGTTATGAACGCTTGGGCTTGCAATAAAAAAATAAACGTTGAACTAGAATACCTCAGTATTAGGTAAATTATTGAATTAATGAGCGGCCGTTGTCCAATGGCTAGGGCGTCGGACTTGTGATTGTGGTCGCCGGATCGATCCCCACCCATTGCACTACCGACGTGAACCCACTCGTAACACAAGCATTTTAGCTTCGCACGAGGGGTTAACAAGAATACTAGTAGACGGCAAAAACTCTAATAATCTTAAAAAAAATATAAATATAAATAAATAAATTGCCAGAGCCTAGGCTGCCGGCGTGAACGAAACCATTGTGAGATGTAGCCGAACTATGTACAACGCCATCTATGGGGTCAAGTTTTTACCCTTTTGCGTACAGAACGCGACCAGCATTGCTATTATTGAGGAACGGTTATATTAAAAACTAGCTGACCCGGCAGACTTCGTACTGCCTCAATTGATAAATAAAAGACCTAAACATTTGTATAAAATAAACTGGCCCGGAGAGACTTCGTTTATGCGGTGTCCTACAACTACCCCTACACTACCCCTACCCTACCCCTACCATACCCCTACCCTACCCCTACCCTACCCCTACCCTACCCCTAACCTACCTCTACCCTACCCCTACCATACCCCTACCCTACCCCTACCCTTACCCTACCCCTCTACCCTAACCCTACCCTACCCCTACCCTACCCCTAATCTACCCCTACACTACCCCTACCCTAACCCTACCCTACCCCTAACCTACCTCTACCCTACCCCTACCCTACCCCTACCCCTACCCTACCTCTACCATACTCCTACACTACCCCTACCCTACCCCTACCCTACCCCTACCCTACCCCTACCCTACCCCTACCCTACACCAACCCTATCCTACCCCTACCCCAACCTTACCCTAAAAATTTTGCCAAAAAAATTCAAGTTTTTAATTAACAAAATAAAGCTCAAATTGACTCTACGTTTTAGTTAGAATATAATATGGGAAAAAGAAAAAGGCTGTTTTTAAGCATTTTCCGGCAATTATTTGAATT
Source organism: Nycteola revayana (assembly GCA_947037095.2). Taxonomy (NCBI): domain Eukaryota; kingdom Metazoa; phylum Arthropoda; class Insecta; order Lepidoptera; family Nolidae; genus Nycteola; species Nycteola revayana. The sequence goes on along the minus strand of OX344841.2, from coordinate 10,664,850 downwards.
TTTCTCGCTGTAAAAACCATCCTTGAACTTCAACGAACATTTAAAAATAAGAATTGGCCAAATTGGTCCAGGCGTTGTTGAGTTATGCGCTTACCAACACATTATGCGATTCATTTTTATACATATTATAGTCTCGCTGTAAAAACCATCCTTGAACTTCAACGAACATTTAAAAATAAGAATTGGCCAAATTGGTCCAGGCGTTGTTGAGTTATGCGCTTACCAACACATTATGCGATTCATTTTTATATTATAGATAAACTTTGTGTTAATATGATTTTATTTTTGTACCTGGGTGCTGCGTCTTTAAATCACTTGACTGAATTAGAGGCATTTATATCAATAGCAAATATATCTCGGATATTCGATTTGCCGACGATATTCATCGTTGCTCATCATTGGAGGAGTTGAACAAGATTCTGTATAGACTAAATGAGGAATTTCATGTACCTACTATACAACTATTTGTTTATTTAAATATAATTATGATCTATAGCCTATTAAGTGAGTTATAAATAACTTTTTTTTTAACTAATTTGCTGTGTGGTGTCCGGCTTAGAATAGAGCACCCCATGGCTTCCCATGTATTTCTTAAGAGGCGACAAGGGGCATACAGCTGATGGATTGACATCTATCAGCTCAAGGATACTCACCATCTTCCTGCCAAGCGTGGTGATTATAGCAATAATCTTTAACGATCGTCTGAAGTTCTGGTAAGAGGAGGCTCATGTTCAGCAGTGAACGTAATCTGAAACAGTTCAGTTCAAAACTAATCTAGTACAGCCAAAATGAAGTCAAATTAAACGCTTTTAGAAACTCGTTTTTCATTAACAAAAGTTTTGACAGCTGATTATACAATTTCAACGTTGATTACCCGTTCATAAACTAGGTGTTACACGTTAACAAGCGTTGGCTTCAACAAACTACAAACTTCGCAGACATAACAGTTATTATATATTAATAATACTATTACAGAAGTTTTAATGCCGAGGTACACTAAAAAAGTTGATAGTATTTAAAATTAAGAGATAAAACTCGCGTAGTTACTACGAACTCTTTTTACGTACTATGCTAACGTGACGTTTAGACCATAGACACAGAATTTTGAAATTGAAATTGGAATTGTAGTTGAAATTGACATTGAAATGTCAACTCCGTGATATTTCTGTTTTGTCATCTTTTAAAGTCTTTTATCGATCAATCTTATACAAAAATAGCATCCCGCGCGCGGTCTAGCCCACGTACCACCCGTTCCCGCAGGAACTTCATAACAAAATAAAGCCTTCTTCGATAAAAGGGCTATCTGACCACTGAAAGAAGATGAGAAGTGAGATTAGCGACTTTATATATTAGTATAGATTTTTATTTATTTATCATCGAGATCAGTGATCCGATACTTTGAGTAGGTATCGAGTGTAGAGTAGAGAGTGCTCACTCAGTTTTTTTTTTTTACTTATGTTATATACTATGGTCTGATCGGTTGCCTTGGGTATAATTTACATAGCATAGACTACTAATCTAAAGCTGCTGTCTGTGTGTCAGCTAAGTCTGCCGCATTTTTACAGTGTTTTTTTTTATTATTTTTATAATGAAACTAGCTTCCCGCGCGGTTTCACCCGCTTCCGTTCTCGTGGAGACTTCATAATTAAATATAATCTATACGTCCGGGGATAGTGTAGCTTCCCAACGGTTTCAGTTTCAAACCGGTTCAGTAGTTTCGGAGCCTTTCCAATGCAAACATACAATCAAATCATTCCTGTTTATAATATTAGCATTCAAAACAATTAAAATTTTGTTTTTTATTATTATTTTAACACTACATGTCACGCGTCGCTGAGCCGCACAGTACAGATCGCTCAGACGTCAGTAACTGACGTATGCGAAATGGCGTATCTGACGTGCGACCGCTTCCGATACCGTGTCTATCTATTGTCTTTCAGTTTGACGTGTGTTGACGCAATGGTTTACACCAGCGGTTGGCAACACGCGACCCGTCTATATCATACTTGCGGCCCGTGAATAATTTTTTATTTACAAAACATTATAAATAAATTCTTGTCCTTACTAATATTATAAATGCGAAAGTAACTTTGTCTGTCTGTTTGTCTGTCTGTCCACCTTTCACGCCAAAAGTACTGACCCGATTTAATTGAAATTTGTTGCACAGATAGTGTAGAACCTGAGAAAGGACATAATCGACTTTTTATAGTGAAAAAAGGGTCTAATTAAAATAATTAAAACTGCTACTCAAAGTCACTATTCCACACGGATGAAGTCGCGGGCGTAGTATCAAAATAAGGCATGGACGAACCGTGATCAACCGTATAACGTAGAGTGTGGATCCAGCTTTAAAGCTGATTCCACACTCTACGTTAAGCGAGTTCTTAAGAACGCGCTTCTTCACTCTGCTCAAGAACGAACAAATGAGGATCAGATTTTCATTTTTTCTTTGGTGTTTGACCAATTATAAGGTATAAGGTAGAATCTAGGGCGCATATCACAAGTGAGGCCTTTAAGTTTATTTAACTACCTTGTGGCCCTTGCCTGCTAAAAGGTTGCCGACCGCTGGTTTACAATATTCGGAATGCTAGAACAAGTGGTAGAGTTGGTGTATTTTTTATTAGTTTATACTAACTTGTGATCACCGAGTGGTCTTAAATTGGACCATAACCTAAAAAAAATATTAGCGTTCGGTAACCATTTTCTATATACCTAAGTTGACTGTCCTGAACTTCTTGAAAGTATTGGTTTCAATATTCCAACTAAAGTGGTGAGACACTTTACACCTTTCCATCTTCCCTTGGTGTCTACAAACTATCGGCAGAATGCATTTTTGTGGCGAGCGGGTAATTGCTTAAACAAACAAATTAAAGTACATAACATTGACATATTTTCTAACAAACCAGAAGCAGTGAGACGGGTACTCAGCCTTGATTTTTTCTCGAAATTTGATTTTGCATGTAATACATAGTTTTAACCTATATTAGCTTGATTTAAATGTCATCAATCACACATCAAAACTATATTCAATTGTTTATTCGCGGAGACCTATTATTGGCTCTTTGATGCGTATTTCTAATTTCTGTTCATCGTTTTTGTGCTGTTGGTCTTCCATTAAAATAAATAAATAAATATAAACTAGTAGTTTATACAAAGAAGCTTCCATCGCCCTTCCATTGAGACCAATTAACACTAGTTTTTTTATTTTGGCTTACTCGCGGCTTTGATCGCTTTGAAATCAATGTCCCTATGTTACTTCTAATACCTCCAAGAATATGTGTACAAAGTTTAATGATAACCGGTTAAGTAGTTTTCGCGTGAAAGCGTACCAATCAAACTTACATTCACATTTATAATATTAGTAGGGAAGTTAAGCCTTGTTTGGTATATTCTTAGCACAAAAGTACAACAGTTTGATACCTCTGAACCAGAACGTAACGGCGTCGCATACATCTTCGTGTACCTGGCTTCACTCGCAATAAGACGAAACAATTAATTCAGTCGGACGTCTAATGTATTCAACTAGTTTATATGTAAAGCGCGGGCGAAGCAAATTGGCGGTTTTCCTGTCTTATCACTACATCGCGTGAAGATAGTAAAAGTATAAGAGACATTGCCTTACTAATATTATAAACGCGAAACGTTGTAAGAATGTATGGATGTATGTTTGTCACTCTTTTACGCAAAAACTACTAAATGGATTTGGCTGAAAGTTTGCAAAACATCACGCTCTGACCCACTAGAGCTAAATAACGCTGTTAAAACTGCGAGGTGTAACTAGTAGATCATAGTTCCTTGCCAACTTATTATTTTATTTTATAGAAAATACCAATTGATTATGGATTTCAGGCTGTAATCGGCTCCCAAATGGCGTCAGAGAAGCACCTGAGGGGTTTTAGAGGGTAGCCTTCCGTGGCTTGAATAGCATACTATTGCTAATGAATTCATACACCATACACATACCCTGTCGCTGTCGTGGATACGCGTCAAAAACTGTCACAAATGTTTTTTTTTTTTACTGTGATATTATTTAACATCTAAGAAACTTTGAGGAATCCATCGACATTTCCACAGAACTCACATAAATAATCGCTAATGTAAATTGTGAGACCAACGAAATTATGTAATGCATCGCCCCCAATCTTAGAGTCTGAACATTGTGTTTTCAGGTATTTATAATTACAATTTTCAAAGACACATGTTTCTAAACTATTGTGCATACATATTTTAATTACTACATGGGTACATATTGCTTTTTAATGGCTAAAATATGTAACCTTCTCCAACATCGTAACTATTTATGTAAAAGCTGAGTGGTTTCCGACTTAGAAAAGAATACTCCATATCTTCTCATAGGTGTCGTAAGAGATGATAAAGGGACATACTGCTAGATAGGATGATAGGATGGATAGCATTCATCTGCTCAAGGTTATTTACTTTCTTTCTGCGATCACCAAAACGCCTGCCAAGCATGGTGATATTCCTCAACGATTCTCCATCATTTGTCTCCATTTGTCTGTTAAGGAGGCCCATGTTCAGAGGCATGTTTACTGGCAGAGTTTTGCAGTCTACAAGTATTCTTGTTAACCCCTCGTGCTAAGCTAAAATGCTTGTGTTACAAGTGGGTTCAATTCGGTAGTGCAATGGGTGCGGGTCGAACCGGCGACCACAAGAGCACAAGTCCGACGCCCCTAGTCATTGGGCTACGGCCAGCTATAAGTAAACCACACATTGACATGATATTTATAAAAAAAAATAACTAATAATACTCAAATCCACGCGCCAAAAACAACGCCTTTGTATTTCCTCTGTACAGTTCACGGTCTACACATAGTACGGTATCTTGTATCTGATGCCACGCCGTCTGCGCACCAGGCAGCTGGTACCAGCTACTGTTGTTCGTTACCAGGTTAATTACAATCCAAAGTTCTTAGTTAAGTCCTTTGAAGTTTTAATTGGTTTTCAACTTTTTTGAAATTCGTTGTGAATCATAAATAGTTAATTTTTTAGAAACTGAAAGTTTTTAGATTTATTTTTATATTGAAGGTTGAAAAATAAGCATTTGGCTCGCTTAATAGTAACGGTTTTCGTAGCCTATGAATGCTTGCAATGCAAGAGGTAGCCCTTTCGTAATGCTGAGTCTAACCCTTTCTTTATACGATTTAGCGACCATATTTCTGCATTGTAGCACGTTATAATAATTAATATTATTTGGCCGTGGTATTTTGTAAGGTGTTTCACCCGTGCCTTTAAGACAATGTTAAGTTAGAGAGTTAATACACGTATAACAGAGAGATAGCCTCTGTTATTTAATACATCAGCACATTAAATCCATACACCGGTCAGGTCGTTAAAACATTCCACTGGATTAAGAGAGTAAATTAATCCTGGAGTATTCATTTTTCAGTGCCAACTTTGTGACCACCAATGGATTGAACATCAAACCGGTTTTTGAACAGAAATTTGAAACTTAAACCATTGGTGCTCAAATAAATGGTGCTGAAAAAGGAAAAATCCGGAATCCTGGCCTATCTTTCTAGAATACCGCTGCCGTGACTGAATTATTCTACCGGGAAAACTAACATTAAAAGGTTCGATATTACATAGTTAGCTGACTCATATATTATTCTAGTGCTGATTCAGCACATTAACTGCTGTGCTACCTGTAACAAATGTTACCCTATGTAACATTTTGTAACACTGTAACCTATTCTGATAACATACGGCGTGCCGAGACGGAATCACAATGAGACCGCAACGTGTCATAGTTAATTAACAAGACAGAGAGGTAACTACAAGAACATTATTTGAAAAATGGAAAGTTATTGGAGTGATTTAAGGACGCTGTGAGCATGAAGCAAGCACTTTAAGCCAAAATAGACTTTTTCCAAAGGACATATGTAGTTAGCCTAGCCTAGTAACTAGGCTTTAGCTACTTCAACAGTATTACAGGGCGGGACATGATCTTTCGCATTAAATGGTTAAAAAACTAAGCAACCTGCGCAAGAGGACGCTCCCAGAGCGGTCATCATCATCAGCCTATATAACGTCCACTGCTGAACATGGTCCTCCACGGGGAGGGTATTTTCCATAGTCACCACGCTTGGCTAGCGGATTGGTGACCGCAGTATTATGTTGTACCACACAGGGAAGTGCTGCTGTCCGTTCCTTGATATACGATTATTATAGATGATGTTATAACAATCGGGACCAACGGCTTAACGAGCTTTCCGAAATACGGAGGGTAGTCCCTCAACCAACCAGACCCGGAAAGAAATCTTAAAATTTACACAAAGATTTCCTGCGCCTGGCGTGTGGATCGTACCCACGAACTCCGGTATTTGGCTCGCTTTAATTCTCGGAGGTCGTAGGTTCAATCCCCACCCATTGCATTACCGACGTGAACCCAATCGTAACACAAGTATTTTAGCTTAGCACGGGGGATTAACAGGAATACTAGTAGACTGAAGAACTCTGCTGTAATCTTATAAAAATAATAAGTACGTATCAAAAAAATATTTTAATATATTATTTTACAGTAATTTATTTACTAATATAATTATTATTATATATGACAATAATACTTTTAAAGACATATACGTAAAATAATTACAATCACCAATGACCTCTCTGTTTTTCCTTCTCAGTGCACATATTTGATTGCTATCTAACCTAATGGGCGATGCAATGAGATAATCAACCAGCCCGTTTGTATCCAGCACGAACGCTTAAGTAGTTCACACTAATTTATATGTTACCTGACTTACTGGTCTATTGTTCTATACGTTCAATCGTGCGTGTTTCTCAGGTCGGGCGGAATTTTGGTGTATATTAGCTACCGCGTAACTCTGCTCCAGTGGGTTGGAGCGTAATGTGTTGTAGCGTATATGTTAATTCAGCTTATAAACTATCCCCGTGCAAAGTGTCAGCCAGATCCGTTTAATAGTTTTTGCGTGGAAGAGTAAGAAACATCCGTCCATCTACACATACTAACAAACTATCGCGTTTATAATATTAGTAAGGATTAAAAAAAAACTGGGAATCCTGTTGATAACATTATATCAACGATAATTAAATATAACCTGCTTAATTATATTAACATCTTAACGGTCAGTAGGTATGTTTCAAAATTATTGGTTTTGAACTTTATTAGAATCCAATAGAGTTCAAAATTGTAAATAAAGAACCCATCAAATTTTAAACTCTTTTAAATAGAGAGAATACCCTTTGCCCGTTAAAGGTTTAAAGCGTTTAAACACTAGCTTCTCGCGCGCGGTTTCACCCGTGTAAGTCCTCGTGTGAGAAATTCATAATTATATATAGCCTTCCTCAATAAATTTGCTATCTAACACTGAAATATTTTTACAAATCTGACCATTAGTTCCTGAGTTTAGCGCTTTCAAGCAAATAAACAAACTCCAACATCAAAAGCTTTATATAAACCTATGAAATTGCCGTTTATATGAAAAAATTTAAACGATTTTTTTTCATGTATTTTTTATTTGTATTAATCGAAGTAATCACCCGTGCAATCAATGCATCTTTGCCAACGCAGTGGCAGTTTATTGATGCCCTTCTTAAAGAAATCAGCTGGACGAGAGGCAACAAATTCTTCAATGGCATTTTGTACTGCCTCTCGGGTATTGATTTTTTTTCCCGCCAAATATTTTCCGACCAAACCAATAACAGGTGGTGCGTTGGTTTGTAGTGTTAGCTCCATAAACGTCGTTTATGTTGCGTGCCGCTTGTGCCGCGTTGCAGCCACGACGGTACTCATACTTCATAATTACTCGTTTTTTTAACGTATCCATGATGACGAAAAAGATGTAATGCGATGAAAATGTAACACTAATCAATAAACAAATGACTACTTTTGGAAAAAAAACCATGTTTTTAAAATAAAATTAATTTGAAATTAGAATTCTTAGAATTAGAATGGCCAGTACAGCAGACGGCAATTTCATAGGTAAAGACCTAATATTAGTACTAGCTTCCCGCGCGCGTATTCACTCGTAGAGCTTCTGTTCCCGTGGGAACTTCGTAATTAAATATGAAATATTTTTTTCAAATCGGACCATTAGTCCCTGAAATTAGCGCGTTCAAGCCAACAAACAAATCAACTCTTCAGCTTCATCTATACTAATATTATAAAGAGGAAAGGTTAGTATGTAAGTATGTTTGTAACTAAATGGCTCAAAAAGTAACGGACCGATTTCAAAAATTCTTACACCATTAGAAAGCTACGTTATTCAGGAATAAGAAAGGCTAATTAATTATAAAATTCCTACGGGAACGGGAGTTAAGCGGGTGAAACCACGCGTGGGAAGCTAGTTAATTACACTGTACAGATGACTTACTGTTTAGTTTTGTCTACGTACAATGTCATAACTAAATTAAATGTATTCTTACTTAGTATAATTTCCTAGTGAGGAAATTCATGTTTTCCGTAATGAATATATATATACTAATATTATAAAGCTGAAAAGTTTGTTTGCGTGAAGGCGATAATCTTAGATACTACTGGTCCGATTTGAAAAATTATTTCAGTGTTAAATAGCTCATTTATTTAGGAAAGCTATAGGGTATATATCATCTCGCTAAGAATAGCAAATACACCAATAGAAGCGGAGTACCTATCATTAATGTTTCAGAATGGGGGTTAGCCCCAAAACTCGACGTCAATCCGGAACCGGGTGAAAAGGCAACTCATTCTGGTTGTGAGAAAAATATAAAATAATCTAAGTAGCATGATTTTAAAATTATAGGCATTTTAAGAAAAACGCAAAAATTTCACACCCTGTGACTCTCCTGTTGCCACAAATCATAACTTTTTCCAACAATTTTTTTTTTTTGCTATGTAACCCTGTGTAATGGTTCTCTAAACTGTAATTAAAATTTTGAAACCAGCTGCTCTAGCTTTCATAACAATAGAACTTATTTCTTAGAAAAAAAAATATAATAAAAAATGCTTAGATTTAACTGACTATTGAAACAAAACAAAAAGTACTACGCGAGTTTGGCAAGTTATAGGACACACTATATATAAACCTTGTCCTAAATTTGTATTCAACTTTAAGTTTTAAACGCATAACTATACTCTTGTAACAACCGCCCCATAGCATAGCGGTATAAGTTACACCTTAATCTATGTGGTCATAGGTTTGATTTAACCACAAATACATTCGTTTCATTGATATGCACCTCAGACAGGGGTATTATCATAGTCACCACGCTTTGCAGGTGGGTTGGTGAACGCAGCTGGATTATGTTGTTACACACAGGGTAACGCCTCTGCTCGTTCCCTAGTATACTTACGATGTTATGACAATCGGGACGCAACCAGACCCGGCAAGAAGTTTTCTTCAAGTTTCAAGAATACCTATTTCTTGTCCGAAACGGAAATAAAATACACCTCCGAGACTGAAGGTGAGGCTTATAATAGTAATAATTATTTTAATCTAACACATAACACTTCTTCAACTGTTTAAAAAAAATCTAACAGCGTGACCGAATAGAAAAATACATAACAATGTCTGTGTAAATATATTTTCTTCCATTCTTTTCCTTTACAGCAGATGCTCCCAAACATTTTAGTCTTATAGACCTGTCGATCCCCTGTTCCTCCATTCCCCATACAACTAGTGAACCCGTTTTTTAATGCCAACATTGACCCTTGTCGAATCTCCTGTTGACCCCTGGGGGTCCAGCAGTGGTTCCCAAACTCACTCTGTTTAGTAAGAATTTATAACTTCACTCTCTTATCTTTAAATCCGTGACTAAGTAAAGCTTTTATTTAACCGCAGTAATAAGTTAGTTTCTAAATCTGTTCCAACATATAAACATTTCAATTGAAGCAACCCTTATCAACGAGAATAGATCTGAGCGAAAGAGAGAGATAAAAACTGTACTAGCAATCGAACAGGGCTGGACATAGGTATATTACGTGCACTGATAAACATGGGCCCCTCTTAACAGACCATGGCTAACTAGGGTCGTTGAGGGAAATTTCCATAATCACCATGCTTGGCAAGTGGATTGGTGATCGCATTAAGTATGCTGCCCATCTATCAGTCGTATGTGCCTTCGTCGCCTATTACGACACCCATGGGAAATCATGGGGTGGTCTATTCTAAGCCACCATAAGCTATAAGTTGGTAGAGTAGGGTAAAAATTAAAGTGTATACTAAGCTTTAAGCGGCCGTAGCCCAATGGCTAGGGCGTCGGACTTGTGATCTTGAGGTTGCCGGTTCGAGCCCCACCCATTGCAGTACCGACGTGAACCTACGCGTAACACAAGCATTTAGCTTAAAAAAAAACCTTTACATTTCATTTACTTTGCATGACAGAACTAGAGTACGTTGCAGGTCCATTCAATTAACTTAGTGTACTAGTCTGACTTACAATAGACCACCCCATGTCTTCCCATGGGTGTATTAAGGAGAGACTGGAGGATATACTGCTGATGGATGAACAGAAGCATCTAACAGCTCATGGGTACTTACCATCTTACTGCTATCATTGCGTTTCCGCCTGCCAAATCGAGGTGATTATAGCAACATCTTCCAACTGCTACTACTGTACTGCATCAGCCCGTTTACGTTCACTGCTGAACATGGGCCTCCTCATAATAGACCTAGGTCAAGCCAGGATCTTTGAAAGATATTGTTTTACGCATTGCAGGCGGATTGGCAATGATCGCAGTACGTTGGTGAGTATCCTTAATCTGATAAATGCTGCTGCCCATTCATCAGCTGTTTATCCCTCACTCGCCTCTTACCACACCCATGGAAGCACATAGCATAATGGATTCTAAACTGGGCACCAAGCTAAGTAAATACCAGCACACTTAGCCCCACTAGCCACTGCTAGTCCGACCCTGCACTACCAGTATCGCCTCAGAGCAAATCCTTAGATCCCCGAGTGGACGTACGTGTTCCTTGCGACCCACTCGACTGATATGAGGACATAAACTTGTTGTTATACATCTAAATAGGGCTTGAAGGCGTGGGGAGCGAGTACTGCAACGACTGTATATGCATTCCTACTAATACTATAAATGTTTAAGTAAGTTTGTTTGTTACGCTTTCTACATGAAAACTACTTAACCGATCATAATGACACTTTGTACACGCTACACATATTCTTTGAGGTATTAAAAGAAACAGAATACTTTTTCTTAAAAAAAATGCGAGCGAAGCCGCGGGTAAAATTACTATTAATCTATATATAATATTAATATGTGAAACAAAAACTTGTACCCCTTTTTACCAAAATTGCGCGGACGGAAAAGTATGAAATTTTGCACATTTATCTATAATTCACTACATTACTATGTATGTAAAACAAAGTTACTTGCCGCTGTCTGTCTGGCTCTATGAATGCTTAGACTTACGAAACGGATTTTTTTTCCACGCGCGGTTTTACCCACGCAACTCCCATTCCCGTAAGAACTTCATCATTAAATATAGCCTTTATCCTGAAGCCTCCCTCAATAAATAGTCTATCTAAAACTAAAATATTTTTTTTAATCGGACCGGAGATTAGCGCGTTCAAGCAACCAAACTCTTCAGCGTTATATATTATTAGCACATATATAACAGTTGATCAATTATAAATCTGTTTTAGGTATCATAACAAAAATAAAGTAAATCGTAACTTAACTTATCGCAAATCTCATATTTTCACACCATGCGTGCCTTTCGAATCTACATGCACCTTTCACTCACACCGGCACACATGGTACTAAATATTTTCTCTTCTTTCCTTTACACTACCGAATGTATTTACTTGAAAGGCTTATAACACAGAATACGTCACGCAGGTAAAACAAACGTGACACGGCCGGAATGAAACTCCATCCATCGCCGTGACAACGACATACAGACGTGCAGTCCGAAAACGAATGACGTTTTAGCTACCTACGCTTGAATACGAGGAATGATACGGAGGATTTGAGTTCTTTAAAATAGTAGGATTGGTGATTTAAAAAAATACCGTGACTGAGTGACGTGTCGCATTTATAGACAATACATATCAGTTAGAGCTCCGATTTCGGACACTATATTTTTAAGATATATTTGATACGTACCTACGTACCTTTACCTTACCTGATATGTGGGACTCGCCCTCTCATAGCGTGGTATGCTAAACTCATACCACGAGGACAGGGCCCTACACCACTAAAACCCCCCGGACACTCCTTCGATCCGCCGTTGGCGGGGGCCGGGTACGCTTGAGCAATCTGGCCCACGTACCTACGTACCTACCACTCAGGAAAAGCCCTAACAGAGTTTTGTAAATTCAATCCCTAAATGAGGGAACAAAGCTTAGATACAAAAATCTGTATAATAAGAACAAAATTTGGTCTCACAATAAACCAATATTACATTGCAAAAAAAAAAAAAGAAGAAAATCCTTCAAACTAAATCACATTAGAGCACAAAGCGTGAACATGTCACGCAGGTAAAACAAACGTGACACGGCTGGAATGAAACTCCGTCCATCGCCGTGACACGGAAACGAATAAATCTGTGTGTGTTATCCGAAGTAGAGTAATTTGTAATTTATAATTAGCGTGACTTAGTAACTATAAAAATAATAATAGTAATATATATATTTTTTTGTACACAAGAAATATACTATTTGGATAATATACAAAGAAATAGGTCAAAGTACATATAGTAATTTTTCCTGAACTAGACTTTCCTGTGTTTCAGGAAGGCAGACTGGCTGATTTATATTATAATGCATAACCTTAACCTAAAGACAATCGCTGTGGCGTTCACTAGGAATCTATGTATAAATTCTTAAATTTCTATCCAGGTCCGGTTGGTTGAGGGAGTACTCTCCGCGCCTCAAAAAACAAGTTGACTTTGATTCCAATTATAATTATATTATATATTATTCCAATAATAAATATAATTATAACAATCGACGTATATAATCATATATAAAATGTTACGATATAATACTGCGGTCACCAACCCGCGGTGACTATAGCAAAACCCCTCCCTCGGGAGGAGGTCTATGTTTAGCAGTAAATGTTATACGGGGTTTTCACGTCGATCACTTACGATTTGTCACCTCAAATAAACATCTTGAAAATGAAGCTTCATTTGTAATACAAATATGTAACACAATTGTTATCAAACACTGTGGTAGGCCTAACATAAATCATTCAATACATTACTATAATTGCGTTAAGCGGATTACACACGACGTTGACGGGACGCCTCCGCACACAGCCCGTGTACACACAGCCTTATGAACACCTGCGTTCAAAGATTACGTTGATTATTAGGTATAATTAATTTTGTTTAGATTGTTTATTTTATAACATACAAAAACAGGAAATTACATGTAACTATAGTAATTTTATCCCTTATTTTATTTTCGGTACAAATAAATAAAATTAAAATGTCTATTTGCAATAGAAAAATAACAGGTATGTGCTAAATCCTATATAGATTCAGATGCATTTTCTTATCCACCTAATCTACAAATCGGTAACAACGATTAAGGTGGGCCTTTCATTCATTGTTACGTCTATCTATACAAATATATAAAGCTGAAGAGTTTGTTTCTTTGCTTGAACGCGCAAATCTCAGGAACTACTGGTCCGATTTGAAAAAATCTTTCAGTGTTAGATAGCCCATTTATTGAAGAAGGCAATATTTAATTATTTATTATAATATATTTACTATAATTATTCCCACGGGAACAGAAGTAATGCGATTGAAACCAAACTCAAACTAACAAACAATGGGGTAGACTGCTTCATGACTGACACGCGGGGATTGAGGTGTTAACTATTGACGTGCCCATAACTAAGGTGTTTACCCTACATAACATGATGTGTTATTGTAATATAAAGATTTTTGGTGCGTGTTATATAGTTTTCATCATAATTGTGTAAGTATAGTTAATTGTATCCCGTGTGGTTGCCGGATTAGAATAGACCACCCGATATCTTCTCATGGGTGTCGTAGGAGGTGACTAAGGGACATACAGCTGATGGAGGGCAGTAGCATCTATCAGCTCAAAGATACTCTCATCTTACTGCGATCTCCAGTTCGCCTGCCAAGCCTGGTGATTACAACAATATCTATCAACGACCGTGGCTTAACAAAGTCTGTTGAAGAGGAGCCCCATGTTCTCCAGTGGACTTAATTATTATATTTATTATAATATATTTACTATAATTATTCCCACGGGAACAGAAGTAATGCGATTGAAATCGTGCAGTAGCTTAAAAAAATTATATTCCTCGGACGAAGTCAAAAAGTAACGAATAATACTGCTATAAAAATATATATATATTATATTCTATTTCCGAGTAAAATATTTATTAATTTTCTATTTCCTAGTGAAATGTTTATTAATATTCTATTTCCTAGTAAAACCCGTACAATTGTAAAAGCCGAGTTTCTTAGTTCAAGTGCACATAAAGCGTCGCTAGAACCTCTTATCCTCGCGGCCTCAATACAATTTAAATAACACTGCGCCACAACGGGCAATGGATGAAGTCGTTTGATCGCGCTCAGAGACTAACATACAGCTTAGATACTACGGCTTTAGTGCTTTTAAAATACCTAGTTTATACGCGGTACAGTGAACTTACTATTTTTTTATGGGTACCTACTAAAATAATATATATGTGAAAAGTTTGTTTGCTTGACTACTTGACTTGAATTACTATTACGATTTGAAAAATTCTTTCACCGTTAGAAAGCTACGGTATCCAAGAGTGAATTAGGCTTTCTTTAATGAAGGAGAATCAATAAAGAACGATAAAAAAAGTATATTGACCGATCAAACGGCGGCATCAGAGTTCCTTCGATTCAGAGCTTTTCTATTTAATTTGAAGCGACATTTGCTTGAAGAGCTTGCGCCGCTGAAGCTAGAAGTCACACTATAATTAAAAGTAAATAAAGAGGATGTGAACACTTTTTTTTTTCGGATGGACATAGTATAGTAGGTAGCCACCAGTCGGTTGCTACTTCACCGGGCATAAAGGCGAGCGGAACTCCAGCCTTAATAAAAAGTTTAAATACTACAAACTAAGCAACCTGTGCAAGAGGGCACCCCCTGTGGGGCTTAGACCTTGGCTCAGGGCAGTCGCTGGCGATGAGATTGAGGGATTATCACTTTTAGTATTTTAGGGGAGTTTCGTGCAACTGTCGCTCTACTTTACAGTTCGCGGGCCTCTCGGACTTCGGGTCTATGAGGGCATCTGATTGTTCATTGCAAACTAAGGGTCAGGAGGAAGCCGGGGGAGATGTGATCACTGACATTGGAACTCACGACAGGGGCAGGGCAACACGGCCTGTCCGGTGAAGATGAGCTTGGCAATCGCATAAAACAATCTAATTTAATATAATATGTATTACTTCTGATATACGCTGTGATTGTATTCCATGGATGGCCAAAGCATTATGTTTATTTAAAACATTTTTTTTTTTAATATTTATATGAACAAACGATTTTTTTTAATTGTGAATAAGTTTTTGTTAGGTTTGCTAATTACGTAATAGCTTAAGAGAAGGTCCCTTAATGCTGGCTGAATGACTTAACCGACTTGGTATTACATGGACCTCACAACTTTTTACGGTAAAAGAACTGCGTTACAAGACTTGGCTTTTTTACATGTTTTGTTTTTGATGGCATAAAATTATTATTTGATTCAATTTGGATAGAATGTGAGCTGGGGCACTTTTGTAATAGTTATTTGAGAAAGACCAAATGTTGAAGGCGGGAAGAGTAAAATGTGAAGTCAATGTGTTTAGATATCAGGATGTCTGACTATACTCGAGGGTGGATGAGGGACATTGAATGAGAGTTTCATCGGAAAAATATATACTTATCGTCCAGTAAGCTTAAGGTTTTCCAATTTCTAGTATAAAGGTTCACTTCTTCATTTCATCAGACCGCTTACGTCCACTGCTGAACATAGGTCTCTTCTTAACAGGCCTTAGTAACCCTAGTAAAGGAGAGATGAAGAATATTACCATAAGCAGCGATTGGAAAGCGCATTGCTGAACGCAGTTAGATGGCGAGTATCGGTGCGCTGATAGAAATACTACTGCCCATCCAACCCTTAGTCACCTCTGAGAACATCTATGGTAAGACATGAGGTGATCTATTCTCAGTCGGAAAACACGCGGTTAGACCAAATTGAAAGGTTATTAAACTAAATTAATAAAATGTAATTTAATATTTATGAATTAACCTTGTTTACCAATTGAATGTTGTTTTTTTTTGTTTTATAAAGATTGCTAGCAGAGTTTTTTCACACTACTAGGATTCTTGTTAACCCCTCGAGCTAAGCTAAAATGCTTGTGTTACGAGTAGATTCACGTCGGTAGGTAGTGAAATGGGTGCGGATCGAACCGGCCCACATGATCGCAAGTCCGACGCCCTAGCCCAATGGCTACGGCCGCTTCAGCTGCAATTGTACTATTTATTTTTAATAGAAAATATGCACCACATTGTGTTCGTGATATCGTTGTGTTTGTGGTATAATTGTGGTACGTTGGGCCTAAAGCTACAGTTACACATGCTCAGGACTAGCATGCTACTATTGAGCAACTGCTATAATTGTTAGTAGCAGATGTGCTAATAAACAGAATGCTTAAAAATTCGTCAGCCGTGTGATTTTTGAGCATGCTACCTGGTGCGCGGGAAGGGGGCGTGCTTTTAGCGCGTCTGAACAGGTTTGCTTATTGAGCATGCAAGTATCGCACCTAATTATATTATAAGGTAATAGATAAGGTTCAAAGAATATTACGCATAAGTACCTATGCTAAAAAAAAGCATACTAAACAAGTTTGACAAAAGAGCATGCTCAAAACGAGCATGCTCTTTTGTCAAACTGACACATGTCCATGCTTATAAGTATACTAGTAATTAGCATGTGTAGCTGTACCTTAAAGTTAAATATATTCGTGGATATAACAAAACAAATTACTTTACAGTTGGAACCGAACGAAATAAAAAATACAAAATACAATACCTACGTTATTAAACAAAACAATTAACCGAGCAAACGAACGAAGCCACATAAGTCGATGTAAATAAAAGATCGAACCGACACGTGCCGTAGTTCTGCAACAGAACAACTGGAAACTCTGCCCTCGATTAAGTTTAGACAGGGCCGGATTTACACAACCGACGAATTTTTAATATATTTTGATTACACTGGATGCTATCCCTTGACATAATTATAGCAAAAATAAGTTCGAACGTCAGGTTTGCTATCTAAGATGAACATTCACGAAAATATATTCTTAGGAATAGCATTAAGCTTGCTGATTTTTTTTGACTCTGTATGACTTAAAATATTCAGTATTTATAGCGTCCACTTCTGCAGATAGACTTTCCCAAAAGTAGCAATATGCTTGTCAGACGGGTTGGCGTCCACCGTATCATTTAGCGATTGAGATAGGTAAAAGCTGCTGCCCCTACTTGGTTTATCACTGAAAATGCTATTGAAATTGTAACCAACGGCTTAACATACTTTGAGAGGCACAGAGGGTAGTCCCTCAACTAACCGGAAATAAATCTTTCGTTTTACGAAAGATTTATGGCCTAATATGAGCATTGAATCCACGAAAAATGTAATGGCAATTTACACACTTGTACGGTACGCTACACTTATATTATGCTTATAATATTAGTAAATCGGTTTACATTGTAAGTAAGAGAGATGTTCAGGTGATATCGACGTTAAAGGAAATTGATATTTTTTTAATTCATTAATATAAACCAAAGATTTACTCGTAATTTTTTTTATAATTTCTAAGCTACGTTATATAATATTTTATTTTCATAATTCATTAAGGGTAAGTCGACCTATGTGGAAAAACAACCATTAAAATTTTACTCTACATACATTTTTATTTGCTTTTGCAGCTCAATATTCTGCCGAACTTGCCCCAATCCAACCCTGAGTCCACTTCAAGCACCTGCATGTAATACTTTGTTTGAGTTAAAAGTTAAATTACTTGTAACCGTGCAGCTCAAACTAACAAACAATGGGGTAGACTGCTTCATGACTGACACGCGGGGATTGAGGTGTTAACTATTGACGTGCCCATAACTAAGGTGTTTACCCTACATAACATGATGTGTTATTGTAATATAAAGATTTTTGGTGCGTGTTATATATTTTTCATCATAATTGTGTAAGTATAGTTAATTGTATCCCGTGTGGTTGCCGGATTAGAATAGACCACCCGATATCTTCTCATGGGTGTCGTAGGAGGTGACTAAGGGACATACAGCTGATGGAGGGCAGTAGCATCTATCAGCTCAAAGATACTCTCATCTTACTGCGATCTCCAGTTCGCCTGCCAAGCCTGGTGATTACAACAATATCTATCAACGACCGTGGCTTAACAAAGTCTGTTAAAGAGGAGCCCCATGTTCTCCAGTGGACTTTTTTTTTACTTAAACGGCCAATGTCAGGCCGTTTAAGTAAAAAAAAAAGTACGTTTAATTTTAATGAAATCACATAGAAAGAATCTAATGACTATATCTATCTTATTTACACATATATATATATACCTACTTATGCGTATACATACATAGGAAGAGCTCAAATTCTGTACATTGAAGATATTTCGAATTTTATTATTCGAGTGCTAGTGCAGTCATTGAAGCGAAAAATTAGGTCTTACCTCCGATTTTTTTACTGTGAACCGAATTACATGAAATTTTTGGAATTAGGCTCATCTTACCCTTAACTTCAAAAGTGAAAATTATCTGAGCTCCGCCTATTATTTTTAAGGGATGTAAACAACCCCTTAATGAAAAAATGTATTAACCATTTTAAAGGTAATTAAAAGAGCTACAACTTAAAATTACAATATACAGGGTTATTTGTAAAACACCGGTATCCTATCAGGACTACGTTACTAACATCATTATCAACAACTTTTGTTCTATGACTTTTAAAAATTCATCATATTTTAATTCATCAGATTTACACACAAAAATGAAGCTGAAATGAAATAATGAATTTATTCAGCACTGAGGTATTTACATACACTTGTTCTTGTCAGAATCACAATGTTACACAATTATTCTTATTCTATGAATTAAACTAGATACTTAATTAACCGGTAGCAAATTGTAGGATATTACAGACAAAGTAGTCCGTCCGTCAGCTGGTCATTAATTTCTCTACTCATAATAAATTTCAGTTCATATTAATTATTTTAGACTTTAATGGATCAATATAGAAAAAAATTGAAAAAAAAAACATACAATTAAGTCACACACACCTGGGGGCACCCTTAAGGGGTTAGGACCACGACCCAGTGGTACCACTGATATATAAGTCAGATTTATGAACATAAGAGGAAGTGATCGGCCTACAGGCGCTGGATCACAGGGCAGGGGTAGGGGTGCAACGCGGTCCTCGCCGGCGAGAATCCTACCCTAGCTAACCTGCAACCTTTCACTAGCTACCTAGGTGGACGACTCGGAGAAGAGAGGAAGAAAGAAACTCCGGGCTTCTTCTTTTTCGTCATCTTTTGTATCACAGTTTATGTACCTTTTTTTTATGTAACTTTTGTTTACAATATTTTATTTAATATACATTTGAAATAACATTATGCGCTCTTAATGCAACGAAGTCTATGCTAAGCAAAAGAAAGCGATAGTACCGACAATAGCGAGGGGAGCGGGGAATACAGAGTTAAAATGTGTTAGATAGGACAACGAAATATGGAAGGTTTGTTTTTGGTAAATGTATTAAGTTTTGTAAAAAGTCGTAGAACAAAAGTTGTTGTTTATGATGTTAGTAATATGGTCCTGAGAGGTTACTGGTGTTTTACAAATTACCGTGTATAGTGAAAAACCTTTCATTTTAAAACGGCTCGAGAGAGACTGTGACCGCGCGCTCTTTAAACAATCATATCTCTCTATCAAAAATATTTTTTTTTTGTCAGAAAAAGACCTACATTTTTTATCATTATACTTTGTTAAGTTCATTTTTGAGATATTAAGAAAAGAAGGAGGTTTTGTAAAAATTATTGTTTTCTTAAAATCGTGTTTTTTTTTTTAAATATTTGTCTTAAAGCGTCCAAACTACTAGAATTCATCAAACTCTTTATATTACAGTTAATTCTAGACGTAATACGATGAATTTTAATTTTGGTGAAAACGGCACTTATGATTCCCATTGATTTCAAAGAAAAAGCCATTAGATGTTCCTCTTATTTGCATTACAGCCCACTCATTTTACGTGCAAAACACTTTTAACAGTGCTCATTTTAAAGCTTATTTCAAGCACTACAAAACCCTATTTCATTAGAATGCATAAAATGTATCTGCTAGCCGCTAGATGGCATTGAATACATCGATTAAATTTCAGACAAAATAAAAAACGGCTTTGATCTTTAATATCTAATTTAATATTGCACTTAAAACACTTTATAAATAACCGATTTGTTCAGTTTTTTACCTGTTACATTTTTTATATATCATAAAATTTTCGTGAAAATGCATATTTTTGAAGATATTTGCAAAAAAAACGATGAAAAACGTGAAAAATTTCCGAATTTTCAATTGGCAATAACTTGAGAAGTATTGGGTTTTTTGAAAAACTTTACAGATTTTTTGTCTTGAAATAAGGCATATTATCGACATCCGACGTAATTTTGTAAAAAAAAATAAACCAACGAGAAGGCAACCCCCCCCCCAATACCTATTTCATGCAAATCGGTTCACAGTAAAAAAAAACGCTTCAATGACTGCACTATGCAGACTATTATCGATACTGAAATTTGTTTCAGTATTGCACAAATTTTAATTTTTGAAGTATAATTTAATTAATTTCTGTCTGTCTAATTATTGAACGTTTATCAGCCCGAAAGCACTAAATAGCACGAAATAGATGTTGATGAAACTTGGTAAGAAAGTAGTACCTACACAGTATGGAGTACGATTTTACAAATATTTTATCCTGAAATTTTGTAAATTACCTTTGGGAGAGACAGTGAAAGTCAAAATGTTTACATAGATATAACTTGAAAATAATATCAAAATCTACGCGGACGAAATCGCGGGCAACAGCTAATCTTTACTAATACTATAAAGAGGAAGGATTTGATTGTTTGTTTGCATTGAATACTACCTCCTAACTCGTAGCGGTATTTGGCTTACCTTAAATCTCGGAGGGTTCGATCCTCACGTCAGGCAAGATATCTTTGTGTAAATTCTACGATTTCCTTTCGGGTCTGGTTGGCTGAGGGACTACCCTCGGTGTCTCGGAGAGCATGTTCAGCCGTTGGTCCTGATAATTATAACATCATCTATATCACTCGTATACAAGAGGACGGGCAGCAGCGTTACATTGTGTGTTACAACATAATACTGCAGTCACCAACCCGCCTGCCAAGCGTGGTGACTATGACAAAAACCGTCTCTCGGGAGGAGGCCCATGTATCATGAAGATACATTGAATGGGCTACGAAACTACGAAACCGATTTCTAAAAATCTTTCAAATTAAAAAGTTACGTTATTCAGGAGTAACAAAGGCTACCTACATTATAATATTCCCGCGCGGTTTCACCCGCTTAACTCACGATTCCGTAGGTACTTCATAATTAAATGAAATATAGATTTCCTCGATTTATATGTAATCTTAACGTTTTTGACAATATAACATGTTTCAATATAATCTTATGGCGTTTAACATAAGATTGACCACACAGAATGAGATTAGCGCAGTCAAGCAAACAAACTCTTTAGCTTTAAATATTAGTATAGATTGAATAACGCAGGCAAAACCGGGTGGTGGAAGTTAGTAATAACTATTATCATATTCAAGTCACACGGGTGTAAAAGTTCCGTAACATTGTTCATGATCGCGATACGGACGGACGGATGGACGGACGAACGGACGCAAATTGAACGCCAATCATACGCCACAGCCGATGTTATCACGTATGTCATATGAAAGTGTCCGCAGTTTATTTGCGATTACTAGTAAAATCGCAATACCTGCTAGAGTTTACTACAAGCAGGTACTAAAAAAAAAAGTTTTTTATGGGACTAATCTCTTCCACACTCCGACCACTGCAACTCCTGTAAGCCAGGATCAACAGTGGCACATACTGGATATGGCAATGAGCACAGAGGCTCACCAAGTCCTGGGAAAAAGTTAAACTGCCTTGAGTACCGCAACGAATTTAATCAGAAAGAGAATAGAAGAAGTAAGACGTTTTCACTTCCCTCCATTACAAAGCGGTAAGAGTACAAAAAGGCAAATATAAAATAAGACATTAGGTACTTATGTCTTATTATATATTTCCTTTTTTGGAAAGTTTGTGTTCAAGGGTAATTGTGCTTTACAACTGGCTTCTCCAGTTGTACTGGAGAAGCCAGTTGTAAAGCACTACGGACGTGTAATTCATTGCGGGCCCTACACGTGAGGTGTTATTTTTGATTCCAGTAGTAGGTATAGCAAAAGCGTCTGAAGCACGGAAATTCTGCGTGTTTCAAGTAGGTAAAGTTTACACAGCTAGCAGCGAACTCTTCTCCCATAAATAATTACTAGCAGAAACATATATTTTCCAATTAATTGATAAAGACCTATTGCCTCGGTCGACTCTGTGTAGGTTTATAGATATGCATATTTATCAAATCGCTAAAACAAATTTTAAGAACACTAGCCATTTCAGTAGTTTTATTTCGTGTATTTCAATCTTGTAACACCAACGGAGCAGCCACAAGTTTTTAACAAAATTACACTACCAATTAGAAATTTACCAACAGTTTCAGTGAAAGTTTATACTGTCCAACAATTAGTGACCACGCCGACCACTTAGTCCGCCATTGTTGACCTAATTTCAGCCACAAGTGGTCATTGACGTGCACTCGGATACAATATTGGTGATCGCTTTGGTTCTATGTAATTATAATAGTAATCACATTACTAATGATACTTACCACTATTTTTTTAAATAATATTTTATCGGAATTCTAACGCTTTACGAGGAAAATCAATTTGTTGTTAATTCATCACCATCGTCAGCCCGTATAACGTCCACTGCTGAACATGGGCTTCCTTCCGAGCTTTTTATCATAGTCAAGTTGTTTTTGTTGTTTGACCCGAAATTTGAACTCAGGATCTCGCTAAATATGATAATAGTGCATTACAGTGGAACACATTGCCTACATTTATGCAATAAACTAAACAATCATGGTAATGTTATGTCTTACAATCTTATAACAGCACTGGATAATGAATTTGCAATCCCTAAATTAAAGTAAAACTATATTTTAAGTACAAGTTTGCACTGTCCACTAATTAGTAACCACACCAACCGACCAGTCGACCCATTGTTGGCAATTTCAGCCACAAATGGTCATTGAAGTGCACTTGGAGCCAATATTAGTGCGATCTCTCGTTAATTTCTTTATAATATATAGCATATATTATAAAGGAATTAACATAACTTTTGCCCGACCAGACATTCAAGCACGGGTCCATGCTACTTATACGCAACCAAAAGGGTAAGCCAAAAGGCAAGGCAAGCCACAACTTCGTTAAAAAACAACCAATTAGCATTCAGATTTACCTTCAACTTTAGTTGTAGATAAAGGTTTGCACCGTCCACCAATTAGTGACCACGCCGAGAGCTAGTAGTCCAGCCATTGTTGACCTAATTTTAGCCACAAGTGGTCATTGACATGGACACAATATTGGTGCGATCGCTTGCGAATTGTTGTTCAATGTAATTGCAATCGTAATCACATTACAAACCTATTACTACAAAAGTTCAAATGAAATATTGGATTTATTCAAATATTTTATATATAGTTATTAAAAATAATATTTAACTAGCGAAATCTAGGAAATAAATATGGTATGAAAACTATATAAGAAATTTAAATCAATATTTTGTGATTTAAATTAGTTCACACATTTTTGATGAATGATTCCGTAGAAATAAAACAATCGTACTATACCATTATTGGTTTTTTACTTGATAACATAATTTTACCTGACCTGAGATTCGAGCTAGGGACCACGCTAGTTATACTAGACCAAAGATCCTGTCAAAAGGTTATTTATAACTTTTACGTATTATTTAATATTAACGTAGGTAGTATATACATAAATACATACTTTAAAATAAGTATAAATCATTTAGTGACGATCATAAGGTGATTTAACTGACAAGTTGTACAAACATGGCGCTTGAATGTCAACACAGAGGCAACGTGTAATTTATGAGTTTGGTGAAAATAACGTAGTCAATTGCGTGAGTAATTAAAGTAATTTAAACAGTGTGGTCACCATGAGTTGGTGTCAAAATATATTATTGATATCAAATATGGAAATCGTATCAGGTAACGGGCAGCAGCGTTTGTTTGTATTTGTATTTATTATGCAAGTTCAAAATATAGCGGGCACTAACCCGTCTCTCAAACGTGATGACAACGGCATAACCTCCTTCAAGGAAGGTCAAAGTTCAACTGTGGACGTTATATAACATGATGACTTTATAGTAATAAAGAACGTTAACCCGTTTGTCTTTAATTACACGCAGAGTAGTGATAAACAATAATAACCAAAACACTACAAATTCCACGTAAACAAATAACACATATGAACTAAACATAACTGTATTATGTTAACTTAATTATTTGGGGGAGATGTTATGGTATGCGTATGGTTTGTTGATATTATGTCAGTGATATATATATCAGTTATACATATACATGTATACATTATAACAACAATTATCAGAGAAATAAATTTCAAGTTTGACCAAATACTATACAAATATATGTCAAATGATTTCAATTCAGATAACAAACGAAATATTATACAAATACTATACAAATATATGTCAAATGATTTCAATTCAGATAACATACGAAAATTTTGTCAATGTAGCCCTTCGCTTAGCTTTGAAGAAGTATTATCTGAAAATGATACTGAATTAGCTTTTAATACCTTTCACGATCTTATCCTACTCTTTTATGAACTTTGTTTTCCCAAAATATCTGTTAAAGTTATTGAAAAGCCGATAAAAAACAAATGGCTTACTAAAGGGTTAAAAAAATCGTGTATAATTAAAAGAAAATTACATATAAAATATCGCTTATCATCTACAAATAAAAAAAAGAATATGATTAAATATTTAAAATATACGAAAATACTAAAACAGGTTAAACACTGTTTTAGTATTTTCGTATATTTTTAATATTTAACAAGCACAAAAATGTGTCAGTACTCAATATATAGAGCATTCAAAAAATAAATGCAGGGCCTCTTGGCAATTAATTAAAAATAACATAAATCAAGTTTTAAATAAAAACAATATAAAATCAATTAAAGTAGGTAATAAAATATATGAAAACCCTAAAGAAATTTGTGATCAATTTAATACTTTTTTTATAACATCAGCAAATAGTAATAATGTGAATAAATCACATACCAAATTGGCTAGTAATTGTTCTGAATCAATATTTTTGACACCAGTTAATGAATATGATATTTATAAAATTATAAGTTCTTTAAAAAACACAAAATCCACAGATTACGGCGATATTAATACAAACATAATAAAAAAGGTATCTCAATATTTAGTTGTCCCATTAACACATATAATTAATAGTTCACTAAATGACGGAATATTCCCAACTAGGTTAAAAAAATCCATAGTTAAACCTTTATTTAAAAAGGGCAATAGCCATGAGATGGGAAACTATAGACCAATAACCTTAATTCCAGTAATATCTTAGATATTTGAAATAGTAATGGCTGGGAAAATTCATCACTTTATAAATAATAAAAATATCTTAAGTAACGAACAATTTGGTTTTCGCAAAGGCAGCTCTACCTCACTGGCCTGTTTTAATCTTATTAAAAGTGTTACGGAATGCTTCGATAAAGGTATTTATCCACTCGCTTTATTGTTAGATATGTCAAAAGCATTTGACCTAACATCGCATCACATCTTGCTACAAAAGCTTAACAATTATGGAATACGAGGCAAAGCACAAGAATGGTTAAAAAGTTATTTAGAAAATAGAGTCCAATGCGTTGAAATCCCACGAATAGAAAAAAATCGTAAGAAAGTATATCGTTCTGCATATCTATATAATACTACCGGAGTTCCACAGGGCAGCATTCTTGGACCCTTGCTCTTCATTTTATATATAAATGATTTGCCGAATATAACCGATGATGACTATTTTTTGTTTGCTGATGACACAACGATTTTAATAAAAAGTAAAGATCGAGATAATTTATTAACAAAATCTAAAGACACATTAACAACTGTAATTGACTGGCTTGATCGTCATAATCTTAAAATAAATTTGACTAAAACAAAAATTATACAATTTCAGACATATAACAAAAAAAATCCTGATTTCAACATACTTTTACAAAACTGTGACAAAATTGACACTGTTGATTCGACATTATTCTTAGGTATGATCATTGATAAACATTGTAATTGAAAAGCCCACTGCGACATGATATGTAAAAAGCTTGATAAATTCACTTATGCATTAAAAAGGATACGAGAAGTGGCGACATCGCATGCATCAAATTTAGCGTATCACGGCTATGTCTCATCAGTTCTCAGATATGGCCTTATCCTATGGGGAAACTCTGTAGAATGCGACTCCGTATTTAGAGCACAGAAGAAATGTATGAGATCTTTATGTGGTGCAGGTTATTTAGAAAGTTGTAAACCACTTTTCAAGAACAAAAATATTCCGTGTCTGTACATAAACGAAATAAGTGTATTTGTATTCCAACAAAAACATTTGTTCAAAACCAATGAACAAGTGCTATTACGATCGGGTCGGAATAAATATAAATTAAATATGCCAGCACATAAATTAAGCGTAACACAAAAGTATATATTCTGCATGTGTATAAGAATATATAATCATTTACCTGATAAACTTAAAATACTAACCCTAAACAAATTTAAAAATAAGTTGTTTAAATTATTATTAGATAAAATGTATTATTCAATAAGAGATTTTCTGATTGATATAACATTAAAAGTATTCGAAAATAATGTGTAATGTGTAACGTATAAATAAACTTAAAATAATGACGATATTTCTAAGAAAGATATGTACTTAATATTTGTACATAAACTCGGTAGAATATGAATGATACCTAATAAAATGTTAACATCTGACCTATGTAACCATATTCTGACAAATAAAGATTTCTATTCTATTCTATTCTAAATTAGAAAAAAAATATTCTATGATTATTGCAAAATCTACTCTTCATGGTACAACAATCTACTTGACGTGAAGTCATGGTGGATCGTATATTCAGTTTAATTATAAGGTGACACTGTAGCACATAACAAAGCGGCATACATTTACATGTAACTGCAATCACCTATATTTTGTTTTACAAATTACTTTAACTACACAAATACACAATGCTAACTTCCCGCGCGTGGTTTCACTCTCGTTACTCTCCTTCCCGTACGAATTTCATAATGAAATATAGCTTATAGCCTTCCTCGATAAATGGGCTACCTTAAACATAAAGATCTTTCCAATCGGACCGTACTTAAAATAGCGCATTCAAGCAAACAAACATACAGGCGAACCCAAAGCTAAAAATGCCGCGGGCGCTCCTGGACTCAGACAAAAGAGAGTGTCTATCCCCCCTGGGCCTTTCAAAGTTAAAAGGACCCATTCCTCAAAGAGGAGTAGAGCTCCTGTTCTCTTATTTCCGAGACCACGCTCTATGGCAACAGACGACGGAATCCGCTAAAAACTATATTATAAAAAACCTTCAGCTCTATACAAGGTGTAACGGAAAGGGTATATACATAGAAATAGCAAGGCTTCTTTGGTTTCAACTCAAAATAAAATAAAATAAAAGTCAATATTATTTTGCAAACAAAAAATAAAAATGCGGAACCTTTTATTCAGAAAAACCAGGAGTAACCAGGTTATTTTTACTTGCAAATAGTTCGTTGACATCGATCAGCTGATTGAGTGCTAGTGATGTATTTTTTTCAATTTGAAAAGTTTGGTTTCTGGAATCTATGAATTTTAAAAAATCATTACTTCCGGACTTGTAGAGATAGGATTAAATAACCCTTGCCATATCGTTTGTTATATACCCTTTCTGTTACACCTTGTATATTAGTATAGATTAGTATTACGCGATAAAGCTGATAAGGTTGTTGTTTGTTTGCGTTGAACGCACTTATCTTAGAAAGTACTAGTCTGATTCGAAAATGTTGTTAAGCGTTAGATAGCTCATTACTTAAGAAAGCCTATTATAGGCTTTGTATCATCACGCAAAGACAAATAGGAAAGGAGCACTAATAACCCTGATTTAGCAATAAAGAATATTGCTAAATCAGGGTTAGACCAAATTAACTATTTCACGCGGAAGAAGTCGCAGACACAAGCTATAAATACGTATATAACCCTTAAGACCACCTCTGTGGCTCAACGGTATATGTTTCGCTGTAAGTCCGTGGGTTTGACGCTGACGGTGGACAAAAAATCTTTGTGTTTATTTTAAGATTTAGAAAGATAAAGGAGATAAGTTTGAAATGCATCATCATCAGGCCCCATATAACGTCCACTGCTGAACATGGGCCTGTCCCAAGTGGAGGTTTATCATAATCACCACGCTTGGCAGGCAGGTAAGTGACCGCAGTACTATGTTGTAACACACAGGGAAATGCTGCTACCAGTCCCTGGTATACGTTTGTAATAGATGATGTTACCTATAACAATTGGAATCAACGGCATAACATGCTTTCCGAGACACGGAGGTGTTCCTTCCACCATCCAGACCGAAGATATCTTAGATTTTCGTTTTCTCATTCGGCACGGAGATCGAGCCCACGACCTCTGAGATTTAAAAATGACCTACTGCTACGCCACGTATTTTGAAATTAATAGATTAACTATTTATTATATCTAGTAAAGATATTTTGATAATTTATCCAGATTTCAGTAATAATGTTTACTTTACAAAATTGAGTTTGATATGATTATAATGATTAGACGAAAGGGCTCGCTATTAATTATTAAACTTAATTAGTTAAATATCATTAATTCGACATTCTCATATTATTATTGCGTTACAATTATTATAAATTACATGACTAATTATTATTTGTGGTTATGTGTGGGTAATCTAATTAAATGTGAAGTTAACTAATAAAAACGTCGAAATTGTAAATACCAGCTAACATTACACACTATCTATACTGATATATAAAGCTGAAGAGTGTGTTTGTTTGTTTGCTTGAACGGGCTAAGATCAGGAACTACTGGTACGATTTCAATATTAATTACGATGTTCCTACGGGATCGGTAGTATTATATATTTAAAGCGTCCTGCCGTTGCCTGCTGCCGTTATTAATTTCGAGCAAATAAGATAAATAAAAATGCTCGTTTAATGCAAAATAGAATATTTAAGTTTAACTTAATTATCATCAATTAAATCTGTAGTTCTATTAATCTCGAGATTTAATCACTTTTTATTATTACCCACATAAATATTGAACAAATAGAATACCAAACTTAATAAATATTTTTTTTCCTTTAACTCCCGCTCTAGGGACCCCCTGTGTCTTTACGGGACGCAAACACCCAAAACACGGACACAAAGCACACCTAGACTCAGAACAACTATCTGTGGTTCACACAAATAATCGTCCCGGGTAGGAATCGAACCCGGAATACCATGTCTCAGAAGCAACCACTAAGTCTCCGGTGTGTAGTCATTAAACAACCTTATCCAAAGAAGCGATCTTCCATAAAACAAATAATAGAGTAAAGATACATACATAAGGCTCAAACAGAAAACCACATTTTTGATATAAAGTCGGTTAAAAATCTTTCATATCATTAATGTACTATCGAGAACGATGACATTAACACAAAGATATTGTCTAGCCAATCTGCCGTAGTCCATAGATGCTACGCCGTAGACTCGTAGCGGCATCGTAGCACGTAGTACAAAATACAGTAAATTAAAACTAGTAGGATTAATAATATTTTTTGAAGTAACTTCAACTTCTTCAACAGAGTGTTTACGTTCAGTACTGGTCATGGACCTTGGCATGCCATGGTCATTGAGAGATATTGCCGTAATCACCACGCTTAAGCGGTAGGCGGATTGGTGATCGCAGTATGATGGTAACTAACCTCGAGCTGATAGATGCTGCTGCCCGTCCATCAGCTGTATATCTATTAGTTGCCTCTTACAAAACCCATGGGAAGCCATGGGGTGGTCTACTCTAAGCCAGAAACCACATCAGCATGAATTCAGAAAGATAGTGCGTTGCGTTTGTACGCTCAATGTATTGCTCGAGGTTTACGTCGACCTCGCTAACCGGTATACGCCAGGGCTAATACGGGAGGAGAGTGATTAGGGTCAACAAAAGATGTGAGATACTTTTTCTATTGTAAGCGTTTTCGTTTTACAATCGAAAAATATATCCGTTGGGAGCATCAATCATTAAACATATAAAAATATAGTACCTACATAGGTATATTCATTTACTATTTTTGAAAATGCTACATAGAATAAAACAAAGTCGCTTTCCGCTTTCTGTCTGTCCCTATGTATGAATTTAGATCTAAAGTACGCAACGGGTTTTCATGTGGTTTTTTTTTTAAATAAGAGTGATTCAAGGGGAATGTTTATATGAACAATACATCAGCATTGCACCCATGCGGAGCCGGGACGCATAATATTTGCGTCCCGAAAATATTATGCGACAATTATACTACATAATCGGCAAGCATATTATTCATGCTTGCCGATTATGTAGTATTGTATTGTATTATAAACATTAGGTGTAATATTATTAAGCATAGTTTAATGATGTATTATAAGAATGTAATTATATTATTATATTAATTTACTTAACAATAAGGTATTAATTTTAAAGTATTTCTCTACTGTAATAAATGAACTATGGCACATCGTTGGCTGATAGCGTATGCTAAGTACGCGAGCGAAGCATACATTTACGACTAAACTTACTTAAGTGTGACATCTTAAACTAGAAACTTTAGACAACTTATGAAAATAATAAAAAAACATGTGGCTTGTAACAGGGTTTAGATTTTAACTTTTGTTAAAAGGTACAATTTATTTTTTCAACTGCCATTTCAATATAAGCCTATAAACGTTTTTTTTTTTAAATTAAATATTGGCTTACGTTTGACCATAATCTCGCTTGATTGATCTCGATTGAAGGCCTAAGATGATACACGCTTACCTAGAAAGTGTCTGTTCACTTTAGCGTACACAGCTTATAAGCTTTCATCATTAATTTCCAATTCCAACGGAAACGTTTTGTAGAGTAAGCCAAACCATTAGTTATAATGATGTCATTGAACTAAGGGATAGAATCAATGTAACACATATACCTATTTAGAGGGAATTATAAACAACTTGCTGTGTAAGGAGACGTATTTAATTAATCTTTCTATAATCACTAGCGGCATGTATCTTAGGTTATCGATCTATCTGGTAGGCGGTGGTCCCAGGCTGCACTTGCTAGTTCGGTTGTTAGTATTTTGAGCTGTCTCCCGCTCACTGCTATATCGACTTACGTAGCCGCTAATCTAGCTAGCGCTAAATTATAGGATATCTCCTATACTAATATTATAAAGAGGAAAAGTTTGTATTTTTGTATGTTTGTTTCGAATGAACTCAAAAACTACTGAACGGACTTCGATAATTCTTTCACCATTAGAATGCTACATTATTCTTGAGTGACATAGGCTATATTCATCATCAGCCCGTATAAAGTCCACTGTTGAACATGGGCCTCCTCCCGGGGGAGGGTATTTGCCATAGTCACCACGCTTTGCAAGCGGATTGGTGACCGCAGTATTATGTTGTACTACACAAGGAACGCTGCTGCCCGTTTCTTGATATACGATTATTATAGGTGATGTTATAAAAATCGGGACCAAAGGCTTTTTTTTTTTTTTTACTAAATATAGGCTTACGTTTGACCATAATCTCGCTTGATGGAAGGCGAAGATAAGGCCTAAGATGATACACGCTTGCCTAGAAAGTGTCTGTTCACTTTAGCCTTAAAGATGTCCAGATTATAGCGTTAACGATTATAGCGTTAAAACCGACCCCGGCAGAGAATTCCACTCCTTAGCCGTCCGCATTATGAAAGAAGAAGCAAATCGCTTCGTGCGTATTGAAGGAATGTCTACAACAAAAGGGTGAAACCGCTCGCCGCGCCTAGTCGTCCGGTGATGGAAGGGTGAAGGGGGTATCAGGTTATGTAGAACCTCCGCACACTCCTATATATATATATATATATATAGGCTTAACGTGCTTTCCGACGCATGGAGGATAGTCCCTCAACCAACCAGACCCGGAAAGAAAATCTTAGAATTTACACAAAGATTTCTAGTCCGGCGTGGGGATCGAACCCACGACCTCAGAGATGTAACGCGAGCCAAATACCGTTACGCTACGGAGGCTATATTGTTTAGTAGAAAATGCACCCGTGCGAAGCAAGGTCGGGTTGCTATTTATTATACATTTATCATTTCTTTAAATCATTGGTCATGCCTCCTTCCCTTCAGAATTCTATGGTACATATGCAAAGTGTTGGATTGATTCTAATTTTTCCTTTTTCCTCTGAAAAACCCAACGTCTAGTAAAAAACCCACTACACTGCTATTGACATCAATACACACTGCCACGAAACCACTACCCTTTTCATAGTTTCATTCTGATTTGGGTGTGTCACAAAAAGAACAAAATAAAATTTTAACAGAATTATATTCAAGAAAAATCTTTTTTTCATCAAATAATAGCACTAAAACAGGGTTTTTAAACGAACATGATTAATTTCGGGGGAAAGCAACGGTTTACATAGGAAATGTGTAGAATTATATTTAGATCTATTTTATTTATTTACCCTTTTGCACAATGATAGTACATGGCGGACTTAATGCCATAGGCATTTTCTATCAGTCAACCATAGGGTGTTAAAGTGTTAGGTGCACAGAGGTAGATAAATTAATTTACTACCGTACTAGCACGAAAAAAATAATAATTACGTAATATCTATGACAAAATTCTAATAATATACATATAATATAAATACTATACTAAAAGATCATACTATATTTATTATAGGTATATAATAATACTATATTATACTATACTTTACATAATCATTGGAGAACTCATTAAAGTCTTAAATGAAAGACGATTCTTAGCCATTCTGACTTCAAAAGTAACTCATTCCATAGAAGTATGGATTGGACAAAGAAAGAGGAATGAATAAAATCGGAACGGTGTGTAGGACAATGAAGAAGACAAGAGTGCACAGAGCGCACCTATTACGACTGGAAGAACGAAATTGAAATTGAGAGGTTAAGTAAGTAGGAGAAGTTGGAGAATCTAATAAAGGAAAGAGAGTAGTTAGTGCTCTCATATTACGGCGTTGTCGAATGGGCAGCCAATGAAGTTTAGCCCGATAGGCAGAAACATGGAATTATTGAGAAGCCGGTCCAACTTCTAACATCACTATACCATAGTCAATTATGGGGAATACCAGCTTGTACCCTCATTACTTTTGTTTTGAAGGGGAGAAAATTCTTCAAGCGATAGAGTGCTCGCAAAATACTGGTTACCCTACTACATATTTGACTTTGCCAGCGAAGAATCGATAAACAAACCGAGCTTCCTTTACCGCTTAAAATCCCAACATCTATAAAATACAACAAAATGAATGTGTCTTTATAAAACTGCATTCATTTGGAGTCTCAAGTCGGTAGTTTGAGTGAATATCTGCAGCGTGTTGCGATAGCGCATCGAAGCAGTAACATTATAACGTGATCGACTCAGCCTTTTGACTGCGCCCGGCGTGTTCACCCTTGTGACGTCACTACTTAGCCATCAACACAAACCGTAACAATTAAAGGTTAACTTTTAAAATTGCAGTTGATATAAAAAGTGTTCTTAAAATTGTAAAATACAAAGATGTAACTATGTAATTCTGTGTCAAGATTACTGACAGATCGAATCACGGTAGTTTTCTACAGAAATTTATAAGACTGGATAAATATTATAGTCTTCTTTTTCCTTCTGTAAAATATCTTATAGTAAATTCCCGCGCGCGGTTTTACTCGCGTAACTCCCGTTCCCGTAAGAACTTCATGAATAAATATAGCTTATAGCCTTCCTCGGTAAATGGGCAATCAAACACTGAAAGAAAATTTCAAATCGGTCCATTAGTTCGTGAGATTAGGGGGTATAAGCAAACAAAAAACTCTTCAGCTTTATATATTAGTATAGATAACCTGAAAACTACGACAGACCTATTAAAAATTGACAGTGTTATTTTAACTTCCGCGTTACGGAGCATTTCGCAATTTACAAAAAACTTACTTGTTTCAAATAAAAAACAACTTTTTGTATATCTTGTATGCACAATTTTCTATTCTTTATTCAGCTTGTTGTCATCCACTGCGAACATAGGCCTCCCCCATCTATTTCCAGCGGGGACGATTGCTAGCGGCCTGCATCTTTTGGCTCCTTTTATAAGGTTAGCGGTCCATCGTGCAGGCGGTAGACATTGGCAAAAACTGCCTATGGACCGATTCGTATGCAAGTTATTTTATTTAATAAACTATAACCCATATTTTACATTTCAACGGATTCTTCAGATTCTTGTTAACCATTTTAAAAGGAAGTTTTTTTAATTTTACTAAGTGAATAAAAAGATAAATGGATTAAATCCAATTCATAGTTTCACCATTGTAACTTCTTAAGAAAAACACGAATAAATACGATTGAATCGTTTCTGCTGGCAACATTAATTATCAATATGGAAATGCGGCAAAAAATGTGATAAAACCACTTTTTAAATTATTTACGACAATCTGAAGAGTCCGTAGAAATGTAATACATATATGGGTTACACGATATTAAATAAAAAAATTAAATAACTTGCATACAAATCACTTCATTGATCAATAATGTATAAAAGCGGACCATTGTCATTTCAGCCTGTATAAATGAAACATATTATTATTTTGATTTGATAGATACAAAATATCGACTCATTATAGTGCTGACGCTCGACTGGGGACCTCCTGCTATTAAACCGATGTCATTAATTTAAAACACATCGTTTGAGTGGGTGGAACCCTTAATTGAGCACTGATGGGAACGCGACGGTTGTCATCAACAGATAGATAGCTCATAAATAGAGCTTCGTATATTATATGTTGCATTCAAAACTTATAATCGGTCAATACCACTTTTGACTGCAAAAATCAGGCAAAAGTAGTTTTGACGGGTCCATATTGGCTCACATACAATTCCAGAAACGAGATGCTCTTATTTTTTTCGCAGGTTAAAAAAAACACCAGGATTCCAACTTCTGTAGGTTAGGTTAAGTTAGAACTGTGACTACAACGCACGAGCCAAGCGAGCGAAGGGAGCGTGCCGCGGCAGCGGCCGGTGAAGTTCTAGATCCAAATTCCATACAAATTATTAATTAAAGAAGTCGAAAGTGGTTTTGACCGATTATAAGTTTTAACTGTAACATATATAATGAAATAATAAATTTATTCAGCACTTAGGTATTTACATACACTTGTACTTGTCAGAATCACAATGTTACATTATTATTCTTATTCTATGAATTCAACTAGTTAACTAACAAGTAGCAGCAAATCTTAGAATATTACATACAAATTACTTTGTGTTTATATTATTGGAGATAATCTTTGTCGTGTGGCTTCACTCACGTAAGAGATGTTAAGGTAAGGATACCTGTATAAAAATAAGCCAATAACGTAGCATATCCACCTGATGCTAAGTGGCGTAGGGATACAAATACATGTACCAATACAGTAGATATGTACATCCTAGTGGAGTTTAATTGTGATATTTCCCCAACTAATCAGACCCAGAAAGATTTTTTTTGCAATAATTTCAGACACATTGCGAAGTTACAATCCCTGATGGTGGTGGGTATTTAGAAATACCTGTTCGCTGTTTTTATCCTGCCTAAGCTGCCAGTTTACGTCCACTGTTGAGACACTTGGACGGGTTCATTGAGGGACCTTGAACTGATGTATGCCGCTACCCAACCATCAGCTGTAAGGTAAGAAATGTAGTGGTCTATCCAAAGCCGGAAACCACATGGTAAGCACGGTTCCATATTATTAAAAGTCCATTTCCCTGTCAAAAATTTAATACGATTAACGTATCTTTAACATTTTCTTCCTGCCCTGCTCCCATTGGGGTCGGCGAAATATATCATCCCTTTTTCTTTTTTAAACGTCTCATACATACTCACACCTTTCTTACACATGTCATCTTTCACACAGTCCATCCATCTTTATATTGGCCTTCCTCTTCCAACCATCTTCATATTCAGCATTCTTTTCGTAACATGCATGTTGTCCCTACGCATAACGTGCCCATACCAAGCAATTTCCTCTCAATATAACATACTAGCGACCCGCCCCGGCTTCGCACGGGTACAATACTGATACTTATACTACAGAATGTCTTTAAACCTCTAACAAACGGGCGAAATTTGGTCAAAACAAACAGAAACAAATTAATATAGGTACCTACTAAAACTCGTATGAAATACCTATACTCTTCAGGACTAACAATACAACAAACACTAAATAAATAGGTATTCAAGTATCTATCCATCATAGTTACCTACAACGAACACAAAACAAAAAAATTGCCCTATAATTCTTAAGGATCGAGCGAGCATAATCGCATTCGGCCTACCTCCGTAGCGTAGCGGTAATTGGCTCGCTTTAAATCTCGGAGGTCGTGGGTTCGATCCCCACACCGGACAAGAAATCTTTGTGTAAATTCTAAGATTTCTTTCCGGGTCTGGTTGTTTGAGGGACTACCCTCCGTGCCTCGGAAAGCAGGTTAAGCCGTTGGTCCCGATTGTTATAACATCATCTATAATAATCGTATATCAAGGAACGGGCAGCAGCGTTTCCTTGTGTGTTACAACATAATTCTGCGGTCACCAACCCGCCTGCCAAGCGTGGTGACTATGGCAATACCCTCCCTCGGGAGGAGGCCCATGTTCAGCAGTGGACGATATACGGGCTGATGATGATGATGACCTACTAAAACTAAAGTAGTTGGGTATACTTTTTTCGTATGAAATACCTATACTTTTCAGGACTAACAATACAACAAACATTAAATCAATAGGTATTCAAGTATCTATCCATAATAGTTACAACGAACACAAAACAAAAAAATTGCCCAATAATTCGTAAGGATCGAGCGCGCATAATCGCATTCGGCCTAACTCACGTTATTTTGCGATAACTTCTAAGTTATTCATTTAAACTATATAGTGTAGGGGTAAAATAATCTGCACGAAATGCTTAAGAATATTAACTCATTTATAATGAATAAATACTGAATCCGTCTGATTAGCTTTACAATTACCGCATTAGAAATGATCATTTTTCTAAAAGATATAATGGATTTTGCAAGTTAACCTTGAAAGATAGACATATGCTATCGTGGACTTTTTAGTAGATCTAAAAGAGAAGAATATTTCCGCCATACATTGTTTTGTTTTATCTCATAGGGTTAGGTTTAGGCAGTGTTTTCGTTGAAAGCTCCCAAATGGCTTAATTTTTTCCGACACCTCTGACAAATATCAATATATATTAGTCAAATGTACACATAAACTAAACAAATCATATACGTAAACCTTCCGGAAGAATCGTTCTATCGATTGGTAACAACCGCATGAAATCCATGTAGTAGTTTTTGAGTTTATCGCGAACAGACAGACAGACAGAAAGACACGGCCGGGGATTTTGTTTTATAATATGTAGTTATGTAGTGATAGCGGTCGCCCGCGGCTCCGTGCGGATGACGGTTACCGCTGCAAAGAGCCTACCCAGGAAAGACACGGCCAGCAAAATGATTCCCAGGTCAATTCACAGACACCGACATAAACATCGACGACGCAGTCATTATCCGCAGGCTGCTCAGATTGTCTTTCTGCTGTTGCTAAAGTTGTTAATGATGAAAATATTTAAATGTAATTAATAGGCATTTTAGGCATTAGGCATTTTAGGCATTTTCAAATGTTCAAGAAAATATTAATAGCGTGTAATATTCTAGCTCTGAAAAGAACTGTTCTTTAGGCCTGAAAAGAACTGTTGGTTAGCCCTGAAAAGAACTGTTGGTTAGCCCTGAAAAGAACTGTTGGTTAGCCCTGAAAAGAACTGTTGGTTAGCCCTGAAAAGAACTGTTGTTTAGCTCTAAGAAGCACTGTTGATTAGCTCTGAGAAGAACTTTTGCGTAGGTGTAGTTTTAAGAACGAAATCTAAAAAAAATCGCACGTAAATTATTAGACTTCGGAACGGGCCGTAACGACAGAAATCGTAATATTTTAATTTCGCCATAACTTCAAAACCAAACGTCCAATTTTAATCATTCACAGACCAAATATTATCTACATAAACTGTACTTAGTGATGAAATAATTTATTTTGATAAGGATTAATAGCATGAGTAAAATAAACGCGTTTAAATGTAGTCCAAAAAAAATTCAAGATTTCTAAATAAAAAATGGTTGTTGTGCCTCACAAAAATCCGCGACACACTATGCCTATCTGTGTCGAACAGATAGGTATAGTGTGTCGCGGATTTTTTTACAATTAATTAGAACATTTTATGGTTTTATCTTTTATAGTTTAGGCAGCGTACGCAAAATAAGTAACTTTTCTGGTTGATTTTTTACACCTTGTGTCAGAAAAACCCAAATATCTTACGGAACCCTATTTTTTTCCAAAATAAAATTTAGCCTATGTTACTCGTGGATAATGTAGCTTTCGAATGGTGAAAGATTTTTTGAAATCGGTCCAGTACTTTTTGAGCCTATTCATTACAACCAAACAAACAAACAAAGTTTTCCTCTTTATAATATTAGTGTAGATATGTTACCGCGAGATTAAGCCTTGATTAGGTGTTAACATTCGGCATCTCAACTTATAAGTGTTGATAGCGCGAGGCCGACAGATGAGCGGTGCCGTCGCGTGTCATTTCAATTTGTCGCCGACTTAATGGCCCCACGCTATTTCCCGCAGTGTTTAGTTAGAACTACAACACAGACTGCGAATGGAATAGACAATGTAATAAAGTAATTTTTTAGTCGTCGCAACATATATTTATTAAAACAACTCCCGCTTTAATTATATTAATCCCTGTGTCGCGAGGGACTTCACAAACATCCATTTCACGGACACAAACTAAGCGCAGACTCAGAACAACTATTTGTGGTTGACACAAATAATTGTCCCGGGTGGGAATCGAACCCAGAACACCAGGTCTCAAAAGCAACTACCGTAACCACTGAGCCACCGGTGCTGTCAATTGCCATCAGTATTATTATCAAAACGTTAATCATTAACATTTAAAAAGCGACATACATAATAATATGTTTTTTGTGTCCAGCAATTCTATTATAGGACAATGACAGGCTTTAATAGCTGATAGGGATTATATAGCAAACTCCGTTTTAATCTAAGAAACTATTCTAAAACAAATTTAAATCCTTTGTCAAAATAAAAATATTTAAATAACCCTATTTTAATATTGCCAATTTTGTAAACGGCAAAACGGCTTGGAAGTGACTTGCTTTGATTAAATACTGCTAAACCTATTGTAATCGGCCAAGTGCGAGTCAGACTCGCGCACGAAGGATTCCGTACGATTTCAAGTGCCTACCAGTTGCCGTTATAGATGTCGAGCAAAACGGGCAAAAAAAAAGTTTGTTGTTTAGGAAACAAACCTAAAACCCTTAAATATTTATTTTATTTTAAGTATTTGTTGTTATAGCGGCAACAGAAATACATAATTTATGAAAATTTCAACTGTCTAGCTATCACGGTTCTTGAGATACAGCCTGGTGACAGACAGACAGATACGAGATGAACTAGAGAGCATTTCGTACTATGCCAAAATCAAATGTTTTTATTCAATCGTAGTATGTTTTACAAATAGGCAGTGATAGTGAATAGTATTCCGTAAGTAAACGTACTATATTGAGCTAACCACTATATTTTCAATAGATAGTTGACAATATCTCTCAAATCCCGGGCATGCCAAGGTCTGTTAAGAGGTGGCCCATGTACAGCCGTGGACGAGAATGGGCTGATAAAGTAAGTAAATAAAAGTATATGTAACCATTTGGAAATATAAGTGACTGTATTGCGAGGTACTATAGAAACATATAATTCTGAAGAAATGACTCGAGCATAACTCATTCCATAGCTCGCTGTGCGACTTTGAGCTTACTTATGAGGCACACAGTAAGAGACCACGTCTTAGATGGCAAAAATATGGTTTTCATGAGTCATATAGACAGACCCTCGCACACAAACTTTCTCTCTGAATCTATTAATTATACTTTTGCGGTGTCTATCAGTAAATAATCTTCGTTTGTAATGTAATTGGAACACTGTGCGTTATTGCATCCAAACTCATCTCCTAGCGAGTGACAAAACTTGTGCTACTATTCACATTATGCACTCCAAACTTTACCTGAATTTCTTAAATTCATATTCATTTTAAGATATAACTTCAAGTATTTACATATTTCTTGTTGTA
Organism: Nycteola revayana; assembly: GCA_947037095.2. NCBI lineage: Eukaryota > Metazoa > Arthropoda > Insecta > Lepidoptera > Nolidae > Nycteola > Nycteola revayana. Next base: position 10,624,189 of record OX344841.2, on the reverse strand, counting down.
TTTGTATTATAAAAATACTAAAATTTTTGTGGAATAAATCGTTTGACAATCGTAATCCGACGAGTTCGACTGACGCCCACGCGATTGGGCCGCTGGTATCAGCGCTATGACCATCATTTTTCTTTTTTTCATTACGTAATAAGACCCCTGAAGAACCGCCATACTGGTACAAATGACCCAATATTTTGTGTCACTATCTCCCGGACTATTATTTTGTTTGCCAAAATACTCAGACGAAATTAAAAGTTAAGACGGGACGCTGTCTAACAATGCATTGAAGCCGGGTTATTGTGCATTAGTGTGGTTAAAACTGTTGCTATGATTTTATCAGACCAATGTTATAAAAATAACGTTGAGCTTTGATTTGTATACCGTTTCATGACATAATTCGGCATACTTCTTAAGTATAATGAAGTTTGTTATACCCACAGGGGTCGCCCTCTGGCGCAGGTTGCTTAGTTTGTAGTTTTTAAACCATTTATTAATGGAGCTGGAGCTCTGCTAGCATTGAAGTAGCAAAAGACTCGTGTCTAAGTATGTCCGTCCGAAAAAAAAAGTTTGTGTTACATTAAACATCTGACACTGCGACGGATCGACTGACAAGGTATGGCATAGTTTTAGTACGTGTGTGTGCGTAAGCTATGTATGTATAGTCAATAAAAGAGATAGATTTACACCGTCAGCATCAAATAATGTAAATTTTTTGTCAGTAAAACAGCCGGTTATTCTTTTTGGGCGAAGAGTTGCTGTTAGCTGTTTACAAATATACATAATGGTGAACTCTTCTCATAAACGTATACATATAAATTGAAAATGCGTTTCACAGGGTGTAAACCTATCTCTTTTGCTGACTGTACACGCCGAGGAGAGAGTTTTACCAGCGTCAGTGCGTTTTTTATCTGGTCTGAGGCCAAAACAGAGATACTTTGAAGATTGTTCATTCACTTAGATCTTGTTTTGGTAGTTCAATCTATGTGTATGTACCTTTTTAAAATTCCGAAGTGAAATGGCTTCAGTAGTTTTAGCTGAAGCGGATTTAACACTACATATTTTGTGTTTTTTTATTTACTATACATCTTTAAGGTATGGGCTTTCATGTTATTTGTAATGTCCATTGCCTCAAATAAAGATTATGTTACATTATTGTTATATATTATAACACTTAACTAACCTTACAGCCTCCGTCACGTAGCGTTATAAGTCTCATTTTAAGTCTCGAAGGTCCCACGCCGGACAAAAATATGATTTTTTGCCGGGTCCGGTTGGTTGAGAGACAACCCTCCGTGCCTCTGATAGCACGTTAAGCCCTTTTGTCCAGATTGTTATAACATCATCTATAACAGTTATGTATGGAATAGTTATGTATAATAGGTATATGTATGGAATTTACACAAAGATTTCTTGTCCCACGTGGGGATCAAACCCACGACCTCCAAGACTGTAAGCTATATAGACTTATACCGCTATACCTCGTAAGACAATCAATAAGTAATACTGAAATCATATTGCTGTATTTATGTCACAAATGATAATAGACCTTAAAGACATTAATACAAAGCTCAATATTGTAAAACAAATGTTTGCTATAGATGTCAGATAATTCTTAAATTGTATTGCAGTGTTTGAAATGCAGACAATAATAAACCATTTGCTATTGAAATAAAGCACATTATCAGAAATGAATGTGTGTTGAGGCTCAACCACCAATGGTATATTGTCTCAATCTATACTAATATATAAAGCAGAAAAATTTGTTTGTCTGTTGGTTTGGTCAAGCTAATTTCAGGAACTAAAAGGCTGATTAAAAAAAACATCTTTAGATAGCCTTTTTATCGAGAAGAATATTCTATAGACTATATTTTATTATGAAGTTCCCACGGGAACGGGACCTACGCGGATGAAACCGCGGGCGGGAAGCTAGTAATCTATACTAATATTATAAAGCTGCAGTTTGTTTGTTTGTTGTTTGTTTGAACGCTCTAATCTCAGGAACTACTGGTTCGATTTCAAAAATTCTTCCAGTGTTGGATAGTCCATTTATCGAGGAACGGGAGTTACGCGGGTGAAACCGCGCGCGGAATGCTAGTACTTTATAAATCGTGACACTGCCACAGAAGACATTTCTTTCAGTAAGATCCGTGATTTCAGGTTGGATCGTGGCAACGAGATTTTCAAGTCTATGATCTGTTTGAAACTGATCACACTGTTTAAAATAATATAATAATATGATAATTCTTAAATTGTACTGAAGTGTATGAAATACAAACAATAATATACAATTTGCAATTGAGATAAAGCATATTATCGGAAATTAATGGATTATATAGCTCAAACACCAATGGTATACGGTCTCAATCTAGCATATTTTATTTTCAAAAAATTAGGGATCCGTAAGAAAATTGCGATTTTGTAACCCAAGGTGTAAAAGCTAAAACCTATTTATGCGCGCGCTGCAAAAACTATTGACAATAGAACAAAATGATGTTGTACGGGTTTGTAGGTCTTATTAAGATCTACAAAAAAGTCCGCGAGAGAATATATCTAACTATCATAGTTTAGTCACAATAACCGCTTTTATCTTCATAAAAAAATATTAAATCGTCTGAAGAAATAAACTACGTTAAATGTATATCGTAATATTAATCCTTATCCAAATTAAGCATTATGTTATCAAGGGTATTTATGTAGAAGTAAAATACATTTTGTTTTATTCCAATCGGACATTTCGTTGAGAAATTATCACGAGTATAAAAACGCGCAAAGAATTGGTACCTAATAATGAGTTATTTGCCATAATAGATAAAGCTGAAGAGTTTGTTTTGCTTGAACGCGCTAATCTCAGCAATTACTGGTCCAATTAAAAAAAATATTTAAATGTTAGATAGTCCATTTATCGAGGAAGGTTATAAGCTGTATTTTATTATAAAGTTTATACGGGAATGGGAGTTACGCGGGTGAAACCGCGCGCGGAATGCTAGTACTTTATAAACCGTGACACTGCCACAGAAGACATTTCTTTCAGTAAGATCCGCGATTTCAGGTTGGATCGTGGCAACGAGATTTTCAAGTCTATGATCTGTTTGAAACTGATCACACTGTTTAAAATAAATGTTTACCGGGAAGCACCGCTAGTCGTCAGATAATTCTTAAATTGTACTGCAGTGTATGAAATACAAACAATAATATACCATTTGCAATTGAGATAAAGCTTATTATCGGAGATGAATGGGTTATATAGCTCAACCACCAATGGTATACATACGGTCTCAATCTAGCATATTGTTTGGTAGCAGTAGCGCGACCACGAGTTAACGTCGAACCGTATTTCACTTTAACTCGATGGTTTATGGTATTTCCAAACGCTGAATTGCGGTAACGACTATACCTACAGGAAAGTAAGTAAATAACAGCTTTAGGAATTGTCGGTTTAAGACGATGAATGTGCTTCTAGAGGCGCTGTTTATTTCAAATCCAAATACTTTCTCGAATTGTCACATTTAGCGTAATCTTAAAAACCTTTATTTATGCTTCTACAACCTTATGAATCGTGTTTATTCAATCGTTGCTAAGAATTGACAAGTAGCCATCTGTATTACTATCGAAACATAACATAAAAATATGACAAATTTAAATAAGCATATACAAGATAAGCTGTTCTCGAGGACAACTTGATTCGCTACAGCAATGATAAATGTAATGCACCGACAACCTCCGTAGCGTAGCGGTATTTAGCTCGCTTTAAAGCTCGGAGGTCGTGGGTTCGATCCCCACGCCGGACAAGTAATCTTTGTGTAAGTTCTAAAAATTTTTTTCGGGTCTGGATGGTTGTGTGACTACCCTCCGTGCCTCGGAAAGCATGTTAAACCGTTGGTCCCGATTGTTATAACATCATCTAAAACAATCGTATACCAGGGAACGGGCAGCAGCGTTTCCTTGTGTGTTACAACATAATACTGCGGTCACCAACCCGCTTGACAAGCGTGGTGACTATGGCAAAACCCTCTATTGAGTGGAGGCCCATGTTTAGCAGTGAACGTTATTCGGGCTGATGATGATGAATGATAAATGTACATGGCAAAATTAACTCTACGTGAACGGGAGTTAGGCGGGTAAAACTGCGCGCGTTAGTAGACTCTAACTAATACTTAAACATCCCAGAATAAAGTTTTCGTAATCAAATTGCATCATGAACGTAATTTCCATTTTTTTTTTGTTCATATTAGGTCTTTACCTATGAAATTGCCGTTCTGCAGTACTGGCCATTTCAAATCAAAATATTTTTTGTTTGGCTAAGCATTCCAATTTCAAATTCATTTTATTTTAAAAAAATGGATTTTTTTTCCAAAAGTAATCATTTGTTTATTGATTAGTGTTACATTTTCATCGCATTTCTATCTTTCTCGTTATCATGGATACGTTAAAAATTCGAGTAATTATGGAATATGAGTACCGTCGCGGCAGCAACGCGGCACAAGCGGCACGCAACATCAACGACGTTTACGAAGCTAACACTACAAACCAACGCACCACCTGTTATTGGTTTGCTTGCTTCCGTTCTGGAAATTTCGACCTGAAAAATGAACCTCGCGGTCGTCCGAAGACGTTGATCGACAATGACGAATTAAAGGCGATTGTGGAAGCTGATGATACACAATCTACGGCTGAATTAGCAGCAGCTTTCGACGTTAGCGTCAAAACAATATTGGTCCATTTGCGTCAAATTGGCAAGGTAAAATAGCTTGACAAATGGGTGCCCCACGAACTCAATGAACGCCAGCGCGAAGTACGCATCGAGACGTGCCTTGCACTGCTCAACAGATACACAAATGAAGGAATTTTGAACTGCATTGTTACCTGCGATGAAAAATGGATTCTATTTGATAACCGCAAGCGCTCAGCAAGTTGGTTGGATCCTGGTTCAGTTCAAATTACCCCTAGAAAAGTGATGGTCACTGTTTGGTGGTCTAGCGCCGGTATGCTATGAATCACTCATCAGAGCTTCTTACCAAACGAGGTGAGCATTACTGCAGATGTGTACTGTGAAGAACTGAACACAATGATGGAGAAGCTGGCATATCTCCAACCAGCATTGGTCAATCGCTCGTCTCCGCTGCTTCTGCACGACAACGCGCGACCTGCAAAGCGGACGGTCTCACCAGACCTTGCGCCTACAGACTACTACTTTTTCCAGAATTTGGATAACTTCTTGGCGGGAAAAAAATTCAATACCCGATTGAAGAATACTTGAAGAATTTGTTGCCTCCCGTAAAGTTGATTTCTTTAAAAACGGCATCAATAAACTGCCACTGCGTTGGCAAAGATGCATTGATTGCATGGGTGATTTCTTCGATTAATACAAATAAAATATACATGAAAAAAAATCGTTTAAATTTTTTCATACAAAACGGCAATTTCATAGGTTATTACTTACAAAGACCTATTATTTACACGTGTATGTGTCTTCGTGAAAGTTTTTGAAAGTCAATGGTAGAACGTAATCCTGTTATATCACGTCTCTATAGCATGGTATAAGTTAACACTTAGGTTGAAAAAGGATTTTCCAAAATTCATCACCAATAGAAATGAAAGGGGGGTCAAATCTTTTATTGATAAATCTATATTAATCATACACGAGACTATTGCTACTTCACCGGGCATAAAGGCGAGCAGGAGGCATTCATTATAATGTACCGATATAATATGATTATGACTTCGATAAAAATATCATCATTACTGTAAGTTACATAATTTGGACATATAAGTCAGTATATGTAGTATATTATATTTAACAATATGTATATAGGTTTAAATATTAGTATGTAGTTGTACATGTATCTATTAGTGTGTGTGTTTATTGTTATGTACCTATTTACCAATTTGTTTGAAAATATTATTAGATTCGTCCGTTGTACACTAGGCTATGCACTTTTAATCAAATGCTTCTTTCATAAGGTTTGCTGGAAGAAAATTCAGTATTGAATTAAGCTCGCCTTTGTACATGTTGTTTCCGTTGTATAAATTGTATGTTATATAAAGTGCAATAAAGAATAAATACTTAAGTTATTGTTACGCATTTCCTATGTAATCGTTATTGTATTATTGAAGCTACATTAACATAATAAATTGACATATTTAAAATATTTTTTGCATGCATAGTAAACGCTGACTATCAAAGAAATTTTTATTTAAGTCATTAGATAAAAATTATTGTTACCTGATAAGCCTCCAAATCTAAATCCACGCGATCGCAGTCACGGGGAACATTTGTCTAATAAACACTTTAACACTATTTAATTTGCATGTATAACGTAGGTACGTAAACAATGTCATGGTACGCACACAATATTTTTAGTTACGGTGACATCGAACCGTTAAATTCGATTCCGTCATTGAGACAACTCAATAGAAATGTTACAGTCGACTGACAGTGACAGCGACGTAGCGGGAGGGGGCTGCGGTTAGTACAAGAGCCGGTGGTAAAAAAACTACAAATTAGTGATAAATGGGACTGTTTTGTGCATCAGTGATATAAATAGCACTTACTAGTACTTATAACCATATCATAAATCATAAATCATCAATAACAACATTAATTTAATTTAATTCAATTAACATCCACTCAATTCTCTATAATTTTATTAAATAAATGTAACGTAATAATCCAATGTATTCAAAATTCAAATGTGTATTATTTTTAGTCTATAAAATGTGCATTAATAATTTTCATTTTACTGTCTTTTTATGTCATGAATTAGATCATTTTCTCCTTTTTAGGGTTCCGTAGCCAAATGGCAAAAAACGGAACCCTTATAGATTCGTCATGTCTGTCTGTCTGTCTGTCCGTCCGTATGTCACAGCCACTTTTTTCCGAAACTATAAGAACTATAATGTTGAAACTTGGCAAGTAGATGTTTGTTGTGAACCGCATTAAGATTTTCACACAAAAATAGAAAAAAAAACAATAAATTTTGGGGTTCCCCATACATAGAACTGAAACTCAAAAAAAATTTTTTCATCCAACCCATACGTGTCTATGAATAGGTCTTCAAAAATGATGTTGAGGTTTCTAATGTATTTTTTTTCTAAACTGAATAGTTTGCGCGAAAGACACTTCCAAAGTGGTAAAATGTGTGCCCCCCTGTAACTTCTAAAATAAGAGAATGATAAATCTAAAAAAAATATATGATGTACATTACCATGCAAACTTCCACCGAAAATTGGTTTGAACGAGATCTTGTAAGTACTTTTTTTTTAATACGTCAAATATCGTAAACCGCAATTTAGCTTTCATTCAATCAACTCGAATATAAAAATATAAAATAACATTTCATTTCATAAACATACGCTTTTTTATTTATTCTTGATATCAAAAATAGGTACGAACTTGTAAATGAAACGGAACCCTTCGTGCGCGAGTCCGACTCGCACTTGGCCGGTTTTTTTTCTTTCACATTGCCTTATTTTTTTGTTGTTAATTAATTTTTATTATAAAATATGCTGCCGATTATTAATGCATGTAGTGTTAACCTGTAAATGATTGTCACTTTGTAAGTCTGAAAACTTTTTATATTCATGTAGATTAATGTTAACAATCGTTGGTTGACCTAATAAACAAATAATAAACAACAATAACACAGCTTTAAAAGACTCGTAGATTTCTATTTTTATAAGGTACCTACTAGTTAGTTACACCCGTTCCCATATAAACGTCATAATTATATATAGTTTATAGCCTTCCTCGATAAATGAGCTATCTTAAAACAAGCAAACAAACAAACTCTTCAGCTTTATTTATTAGTATAGATTTTAGCGTAATATAGATATTTTGCTTAGGGACACAGTCCAAAAATATAAGAATAGAAAGAGTTCCGATAATCTAATAACGAACCCAAAATAACCTTATTATTAACCCCTGTAGATCTATCCATCCGCATTAAAAAACATTCATTTTTAATTTATTCCCTGAGCTGGGGTTCTATGAAACAGGGGCCTTTAGAGAAAACCCCTTTTTTTTGACCCCCGATACAAATAAATCCGACATATTTAACTTCGGTAAAGAAACTCAACCAAATACATTGTTTTGAGTACTAGTATTGAGCACCCAGTTCTTTGACTAGCTGCGACTGCGGGGCGACTACGCCGCGGCAGCGGAGCGGATGCGTTGCGGCAGCGTGCAGGAATGCAATCACACCGCAGCGTAATGACAGTAACGGGATAACCTACAAATTAGCCATACCACCTATTCATCGAAAGACCAACCACTCAAAACTCTTCACTTAGAAATCAATCCTTATTTTGTTCGAGTTATAGTTCAATTTTGGAGTTGATTGCAATGGTGGTTACGTTGTTACGTGTTGGGTTCTATCTATACCTAGATTATCGAAACTACGTTTAGAGTAACAAAGGATACCAAATTGTTGAGAACCGATGGAACTAAATTATGGTTGCTGAAGTTATTCGTAATCTTAAATATTTCTAGCGTTTAGTTGTAATTTATATCTGATTGTCTTTGAAAAAAAAGAATTCCCGACATTTTACATCTGTATCCCTATTTCCTTGGTCACGGCTTCACGCATGAACCGATTTCGGAAATTCTATTTTTGATGTATTTGTCATATTCAGGCTGACATTTAGAATTGTCCATGTCATTTTCATTTTTTTTTATCTTTCATCAAAACCATTACGAACGAAAACATTAAGAAAATTCCATGGAAAATTAGAAAATGTAAGAATACTTAACCACCATATTAAATTTTACAATGTAACTTTAGCGCTTTTGACACTATGTAAAAGATTTCCACCACTTAAAAAAAGGTTAGTTCAGATACAGAATACACCAGTAAAAGTAGAAGTAAAAAGTAAAGTAGATATAATCTATCACGTGTAATTTTAAAAGTTCAATTTAATATAGAGTTTTAGTTAAGCCAGGACAACGTCCGTCAGTTCAGCTAGTTAATTAATAAAATACATATTATATACAAATAAAAGTAGCTAATTTACTAATCGGTTGTCTTCATACAATTTTTTATTTACGGCTTCATTAGACAACACATCACATAAGTTATTTTAAGACAGAACATATGTATGTGCTACAGTTTCCACCGTCAAATCGCCCTACCGCCCGCAAAAATTATGCACTATTAAGGACAATAAAAAACATTCAATAATACAAGGTATAATACCTTGTATTATTGCATGTTTTTTATATCGGCTGATGGTTGTGTGTATATCAACGTCGATTTCTCCATACTGTTGACTTTGCCATCTCTTTTCATCCAGGACTATGCAGGACATATTTAAGTGCACTCTTTATTTTATTTACTCTCAACAACTGGTGAGAGATCAAGCACAGGGCTGACATTACAACGTCCTCTCCAAGGCACGGAAATATCCTACTCCCCTTCTTCAGCCTGGTACATACACAACGTGTTACAATTACAATTAAATATAGTATTAGGTATAGGTAGACAATGCAGAAAAGTAATCGGGATAGATCTGTTAACAAACTGTTTATTGACCCTGCCTCTTAAACTAGGTAAAACCTGTATCTTAAGAGACAGACTTCGGCTAATTTTAAATTAGACTATTACAAAAAGGTGGACATAGTGTCGATTCTACCAATTCACTGTGGGTTAGTTACTGTAACTTTTATGTGATGTTTAAGAATATCACACAGAATTATCTCAAGTGTAACACAATTTTAGGCATAACCTGGCATTAGAAGTTACAGTCAAATACATTACCACTGATCCAATAAAGCAGTGGATGAAACATTAATTTGAGCATGTCAAAGGCCAGGTCACCGAATTGTGGCATTCCATTTAAACGTATCAATGCTTTACAGTTTAATTCCGGGTATCGGTATCACACCACAGATAGATAGCAGATATTGGTATATATGTCACCGAAGAATGGAGAATATTTGTCTCCTAAAATTTCCCCCGTAGGGAAACTCGCGGAGCAAGTTTATATATGGACCTTACAGCTCGTTTCTGTAGTACAAAAATGGTGTCAATATCCACACTGAAACAGTGAGGTAGTTTAGAGAAGAATCCTATAAGACATAAGGCTATGAAAATAACTAAAGTAAACCATTTTAGCAGTATCTACATCAGTGAGTTGTCTCATAGTTTTAACAGCATAAGCCGCAGAGCTAAGCTTTCCTGATAGTATCTCAATATGTGGACCCCATTGCAATTTTGAGTCAATGGTTATTCCTAAAAAGACAGTTGACTACACTGGCTCCAACCTAACACCACTTATCTTTACATTCGTTCCAATTTGTTTAACATTAGGTGCAGAGAATTCACTTCACACATTCATTCAATTCACTTCACTTTCGCCTCTTCTACATTAATTAATCTCCTCATGCATGTCCTCCGGTTTAGGGTACTTTTAACATGGCCTTTCTTAAGAACGTCCTCGATTTGAACGTGGGTTTCCCCTTTCAAAACTTGTCCGGAACTTTTTAAGGAATGCGTGGAGGCATCAAGCTGAAATTCATATCAGATACTCAGGTCTACTGTCCTTTGGAGCAGTGAAAAACAAACAATTTTTTAGAAAATTAAGTTCCTAAAAAATTGTACGTACTTTTTATTTCTTTGGCTTAGGCCAAAGAAATAAAAAGTACGTTTTTGCCGCTAATTTTGACACTCGGAAGGGAATCAAAACTTTATACGTCCCGTGAACTCAGAATAAGTCCGACTTTTTTAAATAAAAGTCAATATTCAATACTAGCATCGCACCTAATACCAAACAACACAATCATTCCATTAAACAAATCGATAAATCTGGAGAAAAATGACTCGAATTCCACTCGGATATCCTCTAATTAACATTTGTAAGGTTCCATTGTGGCTCGCACAATGGACATCAGACACAATACCACACCTGGCAGTAGGGCTGTCCACTGTTCATTCAGTGTATTCAGTGTACATACAATTACTAACACTGAAAGATAAGTAGGTATTAACAGAGCCGATATCGCTTTCCGTTGTCTGTTTGTTGTATGCTTAGATCTTTAAAACTGTACAACGGATTTTGATGCAGTTTTTTTTTATAGATGAAGGGGAATGCTTATATGTACAATACATCAGCATTGCACACGTGCGAAGTCGGGGCGGAACGCTAATACAAATATATAAAGCTAAAGAGTTTTTTGCTAATCTCTAGCAATCTCTAATCTCAGCAGCTACTGGTCCGATTGAAAAAATCTTTCAGGATTAGATAGCACCTTAATCGAGAAAGGCTATAAAAAAAGTTATTGTGGGCACTCTCGGTCTTCGGGTCTACGAGGGCATCAGAAGAAAACTTAACAGTAATTGATGACTTTATTAAGTATAAATGAATTCTAAGATTCATTATAAAACCATTACACCTTAGGAGGGCCATTTTCAGCCATCATCATCAGTCTAAACATGATAATAAAATCTCCAATTCCGTTCACCCACTAAAACCAGGCTATCTTCTAAGGGTTGTGACTACACAGAGGCAACCCTACAAAGAGGGTCGCGCCGAAACTTACAGCCAACGATGAATAATTCAGCGATATAGTGTCTAGTTAAAGCTCTCCTGAACTTTGAGAATCAGTCGCCGCACTGTCCACTAAAATTGTAAATGAAAACGATTGAGATTCTCTCACCTTTCGTTAACTGTAACAAAGATATTGACGATAGTTTAACACTATTTAATTCGGAATCTGTTATATATCTCTGTTTCCTTGTGTGTTACAACATAATACTGCGGTCACCAACCCGCCTGCCAAGCGTGGTGACTATGGCAAAATCTCCCTCGGGAGGAGGCCCATGTTTAGCCGTGGATTTTATAAGGGCTGATGATGAAGTTTATTACAAAAATAAAAAATGTTACGTGTCCACGAAGGTTTTGCTACTTATCGGGCATTTCAGCTTGAACCCTTTAAGGCCTACGCTTATAGGAAATCGTATCCATTTCCTTTATATTCTAAAATCATTCCGGGTTTAACGAATTTAGGTGACATTTAACATAATGAAGTGAACTCTGTGTTATTGTTATTAAGGTCAATTATCGAAAGGTTACAGCGACCGGTCATTCGTTCATCAATGCTCTTCCTCCAATTAATCTTGCCTTTGTTTAGTTTGGTAAACTTCCCGATACACACTAAAGTTCAGTAGGATACTCTATTAGATTAATGTATTGCGACCGCTAACAAATGATAAACTAATCTATAATATAAGAAATACTTACATGGATACATGCTTTGCTTATACAAATTAGTCGATTAGGTACATCTAACATTAATATAGGTTATACCTTATCACTAAATAGTATAAAACAAAGTCGCTTCCCGCTGTCAGTCTGTCCCTAGGTATGCCTATATCTATAAAACTACGCAACGGGTTTTGATGTGTTTTTTTAATAGATAGATTAACGTTCCCCTTAGGGATGTATTATAAAAAGCGATTAATAAATTTCGATGATCGGTTGGGTTCCACCGTAGCTGAATTGGTAAAGGCATTAGTATATAATTTACTAGCCACCCGCCCCGGCTTCGCACGGGTACAATACTGATACTTATACTACAGAATGTCTTTAAACCTCTAACAAACGGGCGAAATTTGGTCAAAACAAACAGAAACAAATTAATATGGGTACCTACTAGAACTCAGTGAAATTAGTAGGTGGGTATACTTTTATCGTATGAAATACCTATACTCTTCAGGACTAACAATACAACAAACACTAAATAAATAGGTATTCAAGTATCTATCCATCATAGTTACAACGAACCTAAAACAAAAAAATTGCCCTATGATTCTTAAGGATCGAGCGCGCATAATCGCATTCGGCCTACCTCACTCGCTGCGCTGAGAAAACACGCGCTGTTATTTTGCGATAACTTCTAAGTTATCCATTAAAAGTATATTGTGCAGGGGTAAAATAATCTGCATGAAATGCTTAAGAATATTAACTCATTTAAAATGATAAGGATAAATACTGAATCCGTCTGATTAGCTTTACAATTACCGCATTAGAAATGATCATTTTTCTAAAAGATATAATGGATATAGCAAGTTAACCTTGAAAGATAGACATATGCTATTGCAGACTTTTTTGTAGATCTAAAAGAGAAGAATATTTCCGCCATACTTTGTTTTGTTATATCTCATAGGGTTTAGGCAGCGTTTTCGTTGAAAGCTCCCAAATGGCTTCATTTTTTCCGACACCTCTGACAAATATCAATATATATTAGTCAAATGTACACATAAACTAAACAAATCATATACGTAAACCTTCCGGAAGAATCGTTCTATCGATTGGTAACCGCATGAAAATCCATGTAGTAGTTTTTGAGTTTATCGCGAACAGACAGACAGACGCGGCCGGGGACTTTGTTTTATAATATGTAGTGATGTAGTGATAGCGGTCGCCCGCGGCTCCGTGCGGATGTCGGTTACCGCTGCAAAAAGCCTACCCAGGAAAGACACGGTCAGCATAATGATTCCCAGGTCAATTCACAGACACCGACACAAACATCGACAACGCAGTCATTATCCGCAGGCTGCACAGATTGTCTTTCTGTGGATGTTAAAGTTGTTAATGATGAAAATATTTGAATATAATTAATAGGCATTTTAGGCATTTTCAAATGTTCAAGAAAATATTAATAGCGTGTAATATTCTAGCTCTGAAAAGCACTGTTGTTTAGCCCTGAAAAGAACTGTTGTTTAGCTCTAAGAAGAACTGTTGATTAGCTCTGACAAGAACTTTTGCGTAGGTGTAGTTTTAAGAACAAAAAATCGCACGAAAATTATTAGACTTCGCAACGGGCCGTGCAGCAGAAATCGTAATATTTTAATTTCGCCATAACTTCAAAACCAAACGTCCAATTTTATCATTCAAAGACCAAATATTATCTACATAAACTGTTCTTAGTGATAAAATAATTTATTTGATAAGGATTAATAGCATGAGTAAAATAAACGGTTCTAAACGTAGTCCAAAAAAAAATCAAGATTTCTAAATAAAAAAATGGTTGTTGTCGGCATAGATAGGTATAGTGTGTCGCGGACTTTTTTGTAGATATTTATAAGATCTACAATTAATTAGAACATTTGATGGTTCTATCTTTTATAGTTTAGGCAGCGTACGCAAAATAAGTAACTTTTCTGGTTGATTTTTACACCTTGTGTCCGAAAAACCCAAATATGTTACGGAACCCTATTTTTTTCCAAAATAAAATTTAGCCTATGTTACTCGTGGATAATGTAGCTTTCGAATGGTGAAAGAATTTTTGAAATCAGTCCTGTACTTTTTGAGCCTATTCATTACAACCAAACAAACAAACAAACAAAGTTTTCTTCTTTATAATATTAGTATAGATAAGTATGTGTGTGAACTATGGACTGTAATTGTCTGAAGTAAATAAATAAAAAATGAGGGGCTAAACCTAAGATGCAGGTTCGAGTCCTGCCGGTGGTTTAAATTTATTAATCTCAATTTTTAAATTTGGATAGATTGATTCAAGAGGAAGGTATATACAGGGTGTCCCAAAAGATTACGTAGCTGGGAAGGGGGGTGATAGGGATGGTCACAAGGGTCACCAGAAAAATATAAAAAATTCCCTCTGGGTGTTTAAAAAAATAAATGGCATTTTTTAAAAGACTAAAAATTTTACACCTTGTGCTAACTGTACCTACAAATATGGCTGTATTAAAAAAAAATGCTGTTATGTAATCTTCAATAACAACAAGGTCATCACATCAATTTTAAGTTTTTAAAAAATGCAATTTTTTTTTAAATACCCACAGCGGATTTTTTTTTTATTTTTCTAGTGACCATTGTGTCCACCCCTGTCACCCCCTTTCCCAGCTACTTAACCTTTTGGGACACCCTGTATAATACATCAGCATTGTCCTCATATGACGTCATGTCTTAGACCTCGTACAACGGTATTTATAAGGAATTCTTGTTCCCATGGGAACATTATAATAAAATATAGCCTCGGACCAGACCAGAGTCCCTGAGATTAGCGCATTCAAGCAAACAATCAAACTCTTTAGCCTTGAAATGATATGAAATTAAATGAAATAGTTTATATATGACTCTATACATCAGTATAGATAGAGTTTACAAACAAACTCTTCAGCTTTATATTAGGTTGGGGAAATAGTAGATTGTTTATCTAGGGAGCAAACAACTATTTTAAAGGCTAGAGTGTTTTTTTTAATCCAGAGCGGAGCGAAGGATTCTAGAGTAGAATCCCGAGCGGAGCGAGGGATTCTTAACTAGAATCCTGAGCGCAGCGAGGGATTAAAAGTATGTCACTCGAGCTTAAAATAGTGTTGCTCCCGAGGTGGACACTACTTTTTATCACCCTCTATGAGAAAATAAGTAAGTGCAACTTATGAACAAGAATTTATTTACGTACAATGAAGAACCATAAGACATAATAATACTTTCACTTGAGGAAGACGCACTCATTTTTTATAATTCTAAAATCTGAATATGAATCAACTATGAACGAAAGCAGAATTTCATCAACTTTTTTAAATTTGGCGCGCTCGCAGTTTTTCAGCCAGTCACATATTCAATACATTGTTCCCGCATGGTTTGTGATTCACCTCTTTGCTGATAGAAAAATTATTAACAATATCCACATTCAAAATTCAAATCAATTTTGGTCCCTAAGGGATTAATGAGCTATTTTGGTCCCTGTTTACGAGGAATAAACTAGCTCTTTTTGAATAGATGTGATAAAAAAGTCTTTTCGTATTATAGTATGTATGAACTTGTAATAAAATATCTTTGGCTATACTATTTGTATCTGGCTGGTTTTAGTATCATTGAAAGTATACATTTTAAAGAACATAATTCCAAATTCAAATTAGGAAAATGTGTGTTTTCATTTGTTTTTTGAGCTGTCAAGACGAGTGAATCTAATGAAGATTCGATACATTTTCAATTTTTACTATAAAACAGGTAAAAATGTAAAGCAAGCCGCGAAAAAAAATTGCGATGTTTATGGACCAAGTGCAGTGTTTGTGAGAGTAGCACAAATTTGGTTTAAGCGTTTTCAATCCGGAAATTTTGATGTCAAAGATGCATGTCACTCTGGTCGCCCTATTACGGAAAAAAAAGGATGACATTTTTGAAAAAGTGGAGCATGTTCGGCATATCAGTAGTAACGACGTAGCTGAAGAACTGGGAATTGACCACAAAACAATTTTGGCGCATTTGACAAAAACTGGGTACACAAAAAAGCTCGATATTTGGGTACCTCACGAGCTCACTGAAAGAAACCTAATGAGCCGTGTACTCATTTATGATTCTTTATTACGATGTAATGAAACCGAACCATTTTTGAAGAAGCTGATAACTGGTAATGAAAAGTGGATCACGTACGACAAGATCGTGCGAAAAAGGTCGTGGTCTAAGGCCGGTCAGGCTTCACAGACTGTGGCGAAACCCGGGTTAACTCGCAACAAGGTGATGCTGTGTGTGTGGTGGGATTGGAAGGGCATTATTCATTATGAGCGGTTACCACCAGGCAGGACCAACGATTCTGAACTCTACTGCGAACAACTGATGAGATTAAAGCAAGAAGTTGAGAGAAAGCGGCCGGAATTAATCAACAGAAGGGGTGTGGTTTTTCATCATGATAACGCTCGCACCTACCTCACACATCTTTAGCCACTCAGCAAAAATTAAGAGAGATTGGCTGGGAGGTATTAATGCATCCGCCGTATAGTCCTGACCTTGCACCTTCAGATCTCCACCTGTTTCGGTCTCTTCAGAATTCTTTAGGCAGTGTTAGGTTACCATCACGAGAGGACTGCCAAAACCACTTGTCGCGGTATTTTGATCAGAAGCCTCAAAATTTCTATAGCAATGGGATCATGTCTCTACTTACAAGATAGCAAAAAGTTATCGAACAAAATGGTACCTACATACTTTTGTTAAATGTAAATAAACTATATTAAAAAATGTTTTGAATTTTCTTAAAAAATGCGAAGAAACTTTTTCCCCAACCTATTATATTCGTATAGATTAGTTATTTAATTACAGTTTAGCTACAAAATACTCCTAATTAACTTTATAAATCATAAGCTTAAAAATTTAAATTCATTATCAAAACCGTCCACAAATTGTGACATGAACAATAAATAAGATTATGTTTTATAACACCAAAGTTAATCCCGACTTACGAAAATGAACGCGCGGCATTTTACATGATAAATCGCGTGTCTGAACGTGCCTTATGATTTCAATTTGACACAAAGTAAAAAAACCATGCGATTTTTAATATTTCTTTTTTTTTGTTTTGAAAATTTAGAATTATCGCAAGCGTTTTGCTCCTGCCTAGCGCCTGCGGGTGGCGGCCTCGTCCTTGATGACCCAGACGACGAGATAACAATCTATCAACTAGCAGTAAAAATACTGCAAGAAACTAGCACCACTACACAGAGACCACTCTATCCGACCCGCCGGAGAAGAGTCCCCCCTCGTCCTCCTGACCCTTAGTTTGCAAAGAACCATCCGATGCCCTCGTAGACCCGAAGTCCGAGAGGCCCGCGAACTGTAAAGTAGAGCGACAGTTGCACAAAACTCCCCTAAAATACTAAAAGTCATAATCCCTCAATCTCATCGCCAGCGTCCGCCCTGAGCCGAGGTCCTAGTCCCACAGGGGGCGCCCTCTTGCGCAGGTTGTTTAGTTTGTAGTTTTTAAACCATTTATTAAGGCTGGAGCTCTGCTCGTCTTTATGCCCGGTGAAGTAGCAAAAGCCTCGTGGTTACATACGCATGTCAATCGGCAAAAGTGTCGGCATATAATGGACGTTATTTAATTTATATATTTCGAATATTTTTAATTTTGTATAGTCCATAATAATATGTGAAATGTATTAGAATTGATGACTAAAATAGTTCCATACAAAATAATTAAGTATATTCTATATATAAATATTTATCGGATGTTCATATTTAGGGACACGCGAAGCCGCCTGCGGGAAGTTACTCATACAAGTAATACAATTTACCGTTACTACACTTGGAAATTAGGTCTATCTTAATTTGTTTTTGTATATTCATAGACTTGCCTTTGACCACAATCTCACCTGCCCGGCTAGCATAGTCTACTCTACAGAGGCCGACCAATCACATTGCAGAAACGCACTGTCACGTGACACTTTCTGCAATGTGATTGGTCGGCCTCCGTAGAGTAGACTCGAGTCGCGTTGCCTATGCTAGCCGGGCTGGTGAGTGTCGATACGGACTAAGATGGAACACGCTTGCCTAGTAAATTTCCTTTCCCTCTTGACTAGATCGCTAGAATATATTGTTCAGGGATCACAGACGTTGGCATAGAGTTCGACATCTTCGATGTATATCTTATATATAAAATTCTCGTGTCACAATGTTCGTTCCCGTACTCCTCCAAAACGGCTTGACCGATTCTCATGAAATTTTGTGAGCATATTAGGTAGGTCTGAGAATCGGCCAACATCTATTTGCCGGGTCAGCTAGTATATATTATAAATGAACCTGTGAAAACTGCAACCGTGGTTGAGAAATCACCATAATAGTTAATTAGAAGTGAGTTAAACCGGACTTCAATGTCTATAAATATAAAAATGAATCCCTATATTTCTTGGTCACGGCATCACGCTTGACGGCAGGGCCGATTTCGGTAATTCTTCTTTGTTATGTTTGTTATTGTCAGGAGAAAGTTCTTATAACAGAAAAAAATAGGAAATTTTATAATAATAAATTAGCGTTATTCTAACCTTAGCGCTTTTCACAATATAAACTTTTTAAATGTAATCTTATGGCATCTGACATAACATCGATCAGGGCCGAATTTAAGGGAGGGCATCCAGTGCAACGGCCCGGGGCCTCCACAATAGAGGAGCGCCCACAATAGAGACTTAAAATCTTTCAAATTTTGACGAATAAATTCTACAACTTTCATTTTTTTTTGCGGCGTTGTAGAATCATGATTAATGAAATAGTTTTTAAATATTGTAACAACGGTTATTCATCTATACTTGTTCACTTAAACTAGACAATCAGTAAAATATCAAAATGCATACTTCAAATTTTCTACACATTTAGAGGGAAACTAATTTGTGGCCAGGACGGCACTTCTTCCTAGTTGCCCCGGGGCCTCCGGACTTCTTAATCCGGCCCTGACATTAATACATCACGGTGAGTTCGGAGCTATCACGCCAATTCAATTGAATATAGAGATTTAGTTAAGACAGGACAAGTGTTGGGTCAGCTATTATATAAAATAAGAACCTGACAATACCGCAGCCAAACTAACTTCTTACAACACCTTAAATATCCCCATACATTTAAAACAAAGACAAAGAACAAATAAATACCACCGCGGCACCGGTCTAATAATGTCGTTTCTTCCAGAGTTTCAATGGAAAGACGTTATTTTTCCGTTGCTCAATGGCCGTGAAATTACTTGTTTCTCGTGAGTGGATGATTTGTGAGCAAAGGGCGCCATCTTCGTGGTGAGAGTACGATTGCAAGTATACACCGCCAAATTAGCACTAAAATATGTATACTAATACTATAAAGAGGTAAAGTTTGTAAGTTTGTGACATTGTAGGGGCAATCTTTGAATCTACTAAACAGATTTTGAAAATTCTTTTATCAATAGAGAGCTACATTATTTGTGTCATAGCCTATATATTAAGATTTCCACGGGTACGGGATCTATGCCTGTGAAACCGCGCGGAAGAGATAGTAATTAATATTTTAACGACTTATTAATATATATCTATCAGTACTCTATCGCATTGGGTAACTGTAAAGATAGATGTATGTAAGAAATAAATAAATCTTCATCACTCCGTTTACGTCCACTGCTGAACGTGGGTCTCCTGATAACTTTTTTTGTATATAAGATAACTCCAACACTAATTTAATAAATCCCTGTGTCATGGGTGACTTTAAAACACAATTCAAGGACACAAAGTACTGACTCAGAACAACTGTTTTTGGTTCACACAAATAAGTCTCTCGGGTGGGAATCGAACCCAGAGTACGAAGTCTCAGAAGTCACTCTCGTAATCACTGAACCACCGTTGCTAAAACAACTAAAACTGATACACTAAAGGTTCGTTTTCGTGCAGCGTGGACGATCGTGCGGCTGATTCGACAATAGTCAACGTAGGAATCGACTACATAGGTAGTAGTCATTTTATAAATTATTATTTATTTTTTATTGAATTTTTTGACAATTTTAATAAAAATTTATGATTTTAATGAGATTTAATTTTTAATTAATTTAATTAATTACAATTTCATGTGTTGTTGGTATGTTTTAAATGTTAAGTAATTTATAAGTGAAGTGTATGTGTGTGAACTATGGACTGCAATTGTCTGAAATAAAAAAAAAAAAGCAAATTGACATATTACCTATGTAGTCGATTCCTTAATCTGCGACAGACGAGCGGGGCTATCGACAACCATGCCTATGACTATTCTTGCATCAAAGGGCCTAGGCAAAATGCCACTACAGCGGAGTGGTCGCTAACGCAAATTTTAATGTATGGTACTCAAAATTACGGATATTCATCGCTTAATTCTTCAGCAACGATCGATTCGAGCTTTCGGATTTGAAAGAAAGAAAGAAAAACGTTTAATGAACACACAAAGCGAATACAAAATAGTAATTACAGTCATTAAAAAATAAACAAAATAGATACCTACATAAGTAAGGACAACACTTGAGGCTCCGACGCCATACACATAAAACACAAACATGGATAAAGGGAAAGAAAAAATACAATAATATATACACAATAAACATTAACAACAGTAGGCAGCGAGGTGCGGGGCGGGGCGCGAACGAGACTTATTATAACATCGGTTTCATAAACCTTATAGATAGCATAGCGATTTTAATGATAAACTATTATTTACATAGTTAATTATTCAAATCGTAAGCTTGTCTTAAAATAAAAAATTTCGTCTCAGTATTTATCATAAAGTTTATAACAAAAACTCGAACAGCTGATTGAAAATTGCTATGCTATGTACAATATTTATGAACCCGAAATCAAAACGATAGAATTGCTCGTTTGAAAGCAGAATCAACCAATGAATGCCCGTCAATTTTTCCTGCACTCGTAACAAATGTCAAGCACCATACATTTTTGTAAGCAATTTTTTGCTAGAGATCAGTGCACTGTAGTGGCATTTTGGCCTCAGCTTCGCGCATCAGTCGCCTGCGATCAATCCCGTGCGGCTGCGATCAGTCGCGATGCAGAGAAGTGAACCTTTTACAGTTTATGCCTGCATTATGTAAATCGTACGGTTTAATTCAATATTTGTTCCAACGCCATTTCTTCACATAGTAGTTGATACGCGATGATTTATGTCTTGGCGCTGAACACATATAACTTTATTAGTACGTTGGTCGTGCCAAAACTGTTCATATTGTAACGATTCTTGAAAGCTTTAGTGCGACTTCGTATGCGTTAAATAAGGATTATATACCTATGTCACGTTACTACCGGTTTGGAGATTAGGCGGAATACATGGACAAACAAACAGACACGTTGTAAAAATTGCCATCAACCAGTTTTGACTGCACCGGTGCCTCAGTGGTTACGGTAGTTGCTTCTGAGATCTAGTGTTCTGGGTTCAATTCCCACGCGGGCTAATTATTTGTGTGGACCACAGAGTTGTAATGAGTCTGGGTGTTCTTTGTGTCTGTGTATTGAGTGTTTGTTAATTCCCCCACGACACGGGGATTAATTTCCCTTATTGTCTTTAAAAAAGAAAGAACCAATGAAAGTTCTGTCGGTCCATAGATTGTCTGTGCCTGAGTTAATTATATCTAATACCTACATTGTTAATATTCACTGTATATTTTTATTTTTATCGGAAACCTGATTTGTACAAATTGACTAAGTAATTAAGAGTGGGCTTCGGCCGCTATTTTATTAATAAAGATGTGTGTGTAAGCCCGTATAACGTCCACTGATGAACTTGGGCCTCCTCCCGGTGGAGGGTATTTGCCATAGTCGCCACGCTTGGCAGGCGGGTTGGTGACCGCGCTATTATGTTGTAACACACAAGTAAACGCTGCTGCCCGTTCCTTGATATACGATAATTATAGCTGATGTCACAACAATTGGGACCAACGGCTTAACGTGCTTTCCGAGGCACGGATGGAAAGAAATCTTAGAATTAACACAAACATTTCCTGTCCGGTGTAGGGATCGAACCCACGATCTCCGAAATTTAAAGCGAGCTAAATACCGCTACGCTACGGAGGTTATCAATGTGTGTGTATTTTATATAAATTATTATTTTCTTCTTTCTAATTCTTCTGCGTCCTCCTCGAGGTACGATAGACTTCCGAAATTCGAGCCCCGACCACGCTACACTCGAACATTTTACCGCTTACCCAAGGAACCAGCTAGCCTATTAATATACAATTTATCGCGTCAACGGACATTCATAAACATTTATTGACACCAAGCTTCGTTCCGGTAGCAATGTTCTTTGATTTGACAACACTTGACCTCCATTCCGAAATAACTTCAAAGTACTTACAAACCATCAATATTTCCTCATTACATTCCAATTTCCTTGCCTTTAGATCAATCGCGAACATATATAATTCACTATTTATATGATAATTGGTCGTCAAAGAACCGGCTGATTAGGTACGTAAAATATAAAATAGCTGTCACTGATAATGGGACAATCAATCGCAAACACGAATGAAATGAGCTATTTAACATATTTTTCTTCCTGATCAGACAAATGATCCCTCATTATCATCAGCCCGTATAACGTCCTTTTTTGCCATAGTCACCACCGACAGGTTGACAGACGGGTTGGTGACCTTGTAATACCTACACAGGAAAACGCTGCTGTCCGTTCCTTGGTAGGTATAGAATTGTTATAGATGATGTTATAACAATCCGGACCACGGCTTAACGTGCTTTTCGAAGCACGGAGTGTAGTCACTCAACCAATCAGACCCGGAAAGAAATCTTAGAACTTACACACAGATTTCTTGTCCGGTGTGGGGATCGAACCCACGGCCTCCAATTTCCGGCACTTAAAGCGAGAATTATACCGGCACGCCACGGAGGCTGTCACATAATAAGTTAATATTTTAGTTACAAAATACGTCTCATAGGATAATCAGCACGCTTAAATACAAACACTGGCATCTCGTCTCTAAATAGCATCGGTATCTACGGGTCGTCACTGTGACTATGACAAACAACTGTCAACAGTATATGGTGCTTCTGTGTCGCACCGCAGCTGTGTGGTACTACGTCGACAGCAATACACATGCTCAGTTACGAAGGACGACTCGCAATCTATCTTTTGTACTAAACTAACTATTACCGAAAGTCGGACTGCGAAGTCGAAGAGTATATGTCCGTCTGCAAGCAATATTTATTGCAATACTAATTTGTTTGTGTGGTTAATTAAAAAACGAGTAAGTAGGTTCATTCACAATTTCATAAATATACGGTATTGTACGGTGGCTCACAAGGTCAAAGCTTCATCAATACACCGAGATGTATGCTGTCTGCATGCCAAATATAGTTTCAATGCTATTTTTGATGCGTGATTAAGTAACACCCAATTATCTTTTACAATATTGTGAAATAATATATAGCTGTATTATCGGTTAATATGTTAGTTACAAACTACACCTGGGATAATCAGCACGCTTGAATACAAACACTGGCATCTCTGGCATGTGTGGTACTACGTCGAGAGCTATATACCCGTACATGTTCAGTTACGCCCGCCATCTTCATTTTCAATTGTCAGGAATATCAACATTATAGGAAAAGAAACAGGCTAGCTAGTGAATATTTTTTAATTATAGGCCTAGGCTATAAAAAATCACGCTCCGACCCACTTGAGTACCATAAGGCGCAGCCAGTACTGAATACATGAGCCGACAAACCTTCGTTAGTGAACCGTACTACTCCTGGTACAAAAATACATTGAATCGCATAGAATTGTAAACTAGATGGAATCAATCGGCAGGTATCCGCGCTACACGGAAACTGTTTTAGACGCGACACCGCGACGACGTGCGACGTCGCGTTATGTCGCAGGTGCATTAAGCGTTAAATGTACTGTCACGTAGATTGATGGCATCTTGTTTGTGGTATTCATTTCTTTCTTTTTCTTACTTCAGCAGCCCTTTTACGCCCACAGCTGAACATAGGCTCTTCTTAACTGATCATGGCAAATGACGGGCATTCATTGGTTGATTCTTCTTTGAAACAAGCGATACGATCGTTCGCATTTCAGTTTCATTAACCTTGTAGATAGCAAAGCGTTATATTTATGTTAGCGATATTCTCTGTAGTGACATTTAGTGTAGGTCCTCAGGGTCGCCAATATAAATGACAGAATATCATGGAAGTAACTTGCTCTCGAACTATACTGCTGTGTAACAATATTGTATACTTAATGATATATTGATTATTTAAAAAAGGATTTCTATGAGTTTCTTGATAGTTCTTCTCAGAGTTGCCACGTTCTCAACGGCGCGGCGATAGGGAAAAAATGGACGGATCACAAAAGAACATGGTTAAGAAAGTGACTATATAGAAATTCTTGAGTTGACCTGGCGTGGGAGTTTGCAACTATGGTGAGAGTACATTGGTGATCGCAGTAAAATAGTAACTAAACTTGAGTATGCTACTGCCCATCCATCAATTTTATACCCCTTAGTCGCTGCTTACGACACCCATAGGAAGACATACATGGTGGTCTATTACCATTATGGCAAATCCCTTAACAACCCGGACTAGCCAAGGTCTGTTTTTAGAAGACACGTGTTCCGTTCTGGTAATCCTTTTAATTTAAGAAAACTGTACGTGAATAAAATATGAGCCTATAGATATCTAAATTGTGTAAAATCGATGTATCATTATGTAATATAAAAAGCTGAAGAGTTCGTTTTCTTGAATGCGATAATCTCAGGTCCGATATGGAAAAATATCTCTGTGTTAGGGACCCCATTTATCTAGGGCTACAGGCCATATTTAAATATAAAGTGCCTACGGGAAAGGCAGTTACCCGGTTTCAACCGAGGGCGGGAAAAAGTTATTTAAATACTAGCTGTAGCGGACATTTGTCTACTAATACATAAAAAAATAGAAATCCTTCAATATGTTTTCAGTTGAATTTACAAATGGTAACGGATTCAAATCAAGCGGGGGAGGGCCACAAAAACACCGTAATTGCCACCTATGTATCGTGGTGTATCATATAAGAGGTAACGTCTTATTTGGATTTGTTTATTGAATACTTCTATAAAAAATCCTATTTATTTAATTCACTTACTATTGCCTACCATATCAACATGTATTTTACAAAATTCACATCTTTAGGATATTAATTTTTAAAAATACTTTAGTAGAGCTTGTCTTGACTAGGGTTACCAGATAAAAAAATGAGAGGTCCGGAGAAAAGGCCTGATTTCCATTGAAAAATCCTGAGATTTTTTACAGTTTGAAAATTTCCTCTGCAACGTACTTAACAATTTAAAAAAGTCGTAAGCTGCGGATCTCGCGGATTGCACGCGTGAGCAATTATTACCAAAAGAAGATTATTTTTAGTTTGTTTAACTTTTTATTAAAAAGATCTTTAAAATGTATTGTCTTGTATTTTATTGAAAATTCAAAAAAATCCTGAGATTTCATGAGATTTGCAAAATCCGGCCGCAATCCTGAGAAGAGTCCAAAAATCTTGAAATCTCAAGACAAATCCTGAGATATGGTAACCCTAGTCTTGACTGACTTTTTCGGTAGTCCATGCAAGGTCTTATTGTTTTGTAAATTTAACTGTATAATATCTTGTATGTTGTTGCTGAATAAAATTAATTTATTATTTTTTCTTTTCTTTCTTTCTTGGGTATCTTCTCCGTTCATCCATCAGCTGAACGTCCCTTAGTCGCCTTTTACGATACCTTATCTCCTAATATAGATATGGTTATACCTACGCGGTTGTATTCTCAAAATTGACAGTTTCTATGTTTCACGATATAAGTTGTGCTTTGCCTAATGATGAGTCACAGATACGAATAGGTAATTACTAAATTTCCTCGCGCACGTGTAAAGCATTATATGTTTTATTTAGAAATTAACGTAATATTGTTTTTTGTAACTAGTCTTATTCTTAAATCGTCTGTCGCATACCTGGTGGAAAGTGACCGGGCAAATCAAGTTATCATTTTTTTCATCCACCGGATCATACTACTTAGTTTGATGTTTGTTTAAACGCCAAAGTCTTAGGAACTGTTGGTCTGATTTGAAGAAAGATTGCGGATTGCGCAGTAATTGGGCATGCTCACAGTTATTCTGACTTCGTATGGACTAATTTCAGATGGAACAAGTCATAATAACTATTCAGACAAATTCTTCAGCTTGAGATAGCATGTCTTGTTTTCGAAATATAGCTAAATTAAAATAACTTTATTTGATCGCATAAACTAACGTTAAATCGAAGCTAAAATCTTAACGCAGCATAATTATAATCTTAACGCTACATCTTATGTGTTGCACCATCCCCCATTTTGTGGCATACTGCAAACACCATTAAAACGCCATTACACGATCAGATAGCGTCATCAAGTGACCAACGTATGTGTATACAC
This sequence comes from Nycteola revayana, assembly GCA_947037095.2. NCBI lineage: Eukaryota > Metazoa > Arthropoda > Insecta > Lepidoptera > Nolidae > Nycteola > Nycteola revayana. The sequence goes on along the minus strand of OX344841.2, from coordinate 10,597,539 downwards.
GACCAGATTTGATGTGCCAATGGTTTCTGTTGACAACCAGTTCTAAAGGATTAGTTTATGAATTTTTACTAGTTTCCGTTCTCATAAGAATTTCATAATTGAAAATAGTTCTTGTGGACTTCGACATCACGTTAGATATCTCTAAAATGATTAGTGTTCTTCTACTATATTATGCACTAGCGACCCGCCCCTGCTTCGCACGGGTGTAATGCGGGTGTACGGTTACGGGTGTATTATACATATAAACCTTCATAGTGAACCACTTTATCTACTAAAAATAACCGCATCAAAATCCGTTGCGAAGTTTTAAAGATCTAAGTATACAAAGGAACAGACAGACAGCGGGAAGCGACTTTGTTTTATACTATGTATTGATTTACTTAGTATTACTTTTTTTCGGACAGTCTTTTAGCCATATATAATTACATTGGAACTACTAGCATTCCAACGGGGGCAGGTGACCTTCCCTGCTCCCCTAAATACGCCCATGCAGCCAGACACATCGCGTGTCCACTAACCGTTCCCACGTTAGTTTACGGCATTCGCAATCAACTTTCAACAAACTCTTAACGGAGAAAAATAAAATAAACCCGCCACATGAAACATATTTAAACGCGATATGTGGGCGTAATTACAAACGAATGTGTCTTTTATTAAAAATAAGCGAGTAGTGCAAAGCGCAGTCGTTAAAACAGCCCACCGAGCGTAAACGAGCGCAGAGCACGCGGCTCCATTGATGTACGGTATGACGGAACGTAGTTATATGTCACCGAAAAATAATACGAATCGTAAGTTGATAAACTTGTCCAACTCGTATTGTTAAATTTAGTTGACAGTTTCATTGAACGCACATAATTATTATGTTATTTACTTCATTATCATGACACTTGACTTAACCTAATCAAACGAGACTTAGACTTCATAAGTGGTGTTGAACTCTATTTGTTAGTTAAGTTTATTTAACCACCCGAAACCTCGTTAGTTTATCAACTAACTAGGAAGTGGCTCTATTTAAGATTCGTATATTTTCTAGGGACATAAACACTGTGTTTTTGTCGTTGCCATAATTTACCATCAGTATTACTATCGGAACGTAATATTAAAATTTTAAAATAAATGCTTTTTACATAAAACATCCCTCTAGGAAACGGCAATGATATATGTACATGGCAAAATGAGCTCTCATAAATATCAACAGCCTGTTTACGTCCATTGCTGAACATGGACATGCTCTTTAGAGATATTACCATAATCACCACGCTTTGATCGCAGTAATCCATCAGCTGTAGGTATGTTAGTCGCTCCTTGTGACACCCATGGAAAGACATTGGGTTTTCTATTCTAATCCGGAAACTTTAAGTACTCTAGTGCCTTGCAATACAAAATAATGTCGCGGCTAGTGACCACCCGTGTTCCGGCGTGTTGTTTGGTGATGCCATTTGAAAGTCGAGTCAGGACAGCAGCGTCCCATTGCAAACCGAACATTAAACACAACGAACTGTCGCATTGAGAGACTAGTCGCGGAGGGTAGCGGGATCCGAGGCACGGTGCACCGCTGGCCGACCGCAGTCAGTAGGGGGCCCAATTGTGACCCAGCCACTCATGAGAGGCTGCCCCGCCAACTGTCGAAAAATCCCAGGGATGTGCCATCGTGCCGGTTGGCAACTCGGCTCGCTGAATACCTCTGTGAGGTGGCAGACGCAGCTCAACAAAAGTACCCATCCGCTCAAATGGTGTTACTGGGGGATTTTAATGGCCATCACCAGGATTGGCTGTTCCCATACCGGGACACCAACCACGCTGGGAGAGAGACGCGTAAGCTTTCTTTAGCGTTAAATCTCACCCAGATGGTCCAAGGAGCTACACGGATAACAGACGTTCACTCGCATACAGCCTATTGCTTGGAACTTCTGCTGACAACTGATCCAGACCGCTACTCAGTGTCGGTCTCTTCACCTTTAGGTAGTTCCGACCACTGTCTGGTGAAATCTGTATCTGTCTACTCCCCGCCCGATCCCTGCCCAAAAAGGCACTCGGCGGATGTGGCGATACAAGTCAGCAGATTGGGATGAGATGCGGTCCTTCTTTGCATCTTATCCTTGGCAACCTGTCTGCTTCTCTTCTGGTGATCCTACCACCTGCGCCAATGCTGTGACCGATGTGCTACGATTAGCGATGGAATATTTTATTCCGTTCACTGACGTACCGTCGTCTGGCAGAGATCGCCCATGGTTCGGGGCTGAATGTGGACGCGCTGAGGCGCGCAAACATCAGGCATACCTGGCTTGGGTCGATGCTGGTAGGCGCAAGGCAAAGGATATACACGCAAAGAAGAGAATTTTTAACAAGGCTGCCAAGTCCTGCAAAACGGCTCTACAGAAGGCTCGCTTTGACCATATTAGCCGAATAGGGAACAAACTGGCTTCGTACCCCGCGGGTACTAAGGCGTTTTGGTCCCTAGCTAAATCAGTCGAAGCAAACTTCTGCCGCCCCTCACTGCCTCCACTGCAGAAGCCTGATGGAACACTGGCTCACACTGCTGAAGAGAAAGCCAACTTGTTTGCTTCTCTGTTTGCGGAATCTTCACGACTAGATGCTGGAAGCGCGATTCCTCCTAACGTTCCAGGAAGCGAGATAGTCATGAATGACATTCACATTCGCCAAAAGGAAGTTCGCAAAACGCTTCGTAATCTTGACGTGAATAAAGCCAGTGGCCCTGATGGTATATCTGCCATCATGTTGAGGACATGTGCACCCGAGTTGACTCCTGTCTTAACACGCCTCTTTCGCCTCTCTCTAGAGACTGGACTGGTGCCGAAGTCTTGGAAGCTAGCAAATGTGCAACCCGTGCCCAAAAAAGGTAGTCGTGCTGACCCTTCAAACTACAGGCCTATCTCCATCACCTCCATACTCTGCAAGAGCATGGAGCGTGTTATCAACACCAGGCTTTTAGCGTACGTAGAAGCTAACAACCTCCTCAGCGATCGACAATACGGTTTCCGCCGGAACCGGTCCACTGGGGATCTTCTAGCGTACGCTACCTACATCTGGAGTGAGGCGATCGAGAGACACGGGGAAGCGCTTGCCGTTTCTCTGGACATCTCGAAGGCCTTTGACAGGGTTTGGCACGATAGCCTTATTGGCAAGCTTCCTGCATACGGTCTACCTGCTGCATTTTGCGCTTGGATTTCGGATTTCCTGAGGGATCGGTCATTACGAGTGGTCGTTGACGGCTGCTCGTCTGAGCAAATGGCTGTCAATGCCGGTGTTCCCCAGGGTCGGTACTCTCTGCGACGCTTTTCCTGCTGCATATCAACGATCTGCTGAAGCCCGGTACCTTTGGGTATGCAGACGACAGCATGGTCGTGGAGAGCTACACTTCCAATGCGCGGGCCAGTGGGCCGGATATAGAGTTGCTCAGAGAGGCCATGGTTGAACGCTTAAACATGTCCCTTAAGGCAGTCTCCGATTGGGGCGATGCCAACCTGGTTCAGTTTAACGCTAGTAAAACCCAGGCGTGTTTGTTCTCCGCAAAGAAGAGGCCGTTTCGACTGTCTCCTTCTTTCCGAGATGTATCCGTGCAGTTAACTGACAAGCTTGAGCTGTTAGGCGTTGCTCTTTCATCGACTCTAAATTTTGGCTCATATATTGTCGAAGGCCCAAATAGCCTCCAAAAAGCTTGGCATCCTCTCGAAGGTGAGAAAGTACTTCACACTAAATCAGCTGCTCACTTTATACAAAGCCCAAGTTAGAGCATGTATGGAGTACTGTTCTCATCTTTGGGATGGTTCCGCCAAGTATCAACTAGAGGCACTGGAGTCGATTGAGAGGCGCGCCAAAAAGTTAATAGGCAACGTAGCCGAGTCTCAGCTGCAAAGCCTTGCGCACCGACGAAGGGATGCCAGTTTGTCGGTTTTTTATCGGATACATTTCGGAGAGTGTGCTGAGGAACTGCACAACTTAGTTCTGCCATCCCCTTTCTTCTATCGGACAACAAGACACTCGGAGAGGCGCCATCAGTACATGGTCGATATTCCCAAAATACGTACGAAGCGCTTCGAGTCCACGTTTTTTGTACGTACTGCGAAGATGTGGAACTCCTTGCCGGGGTCTATATTTCCCGATAAGTACGATATGGGTCTCTTCAAATCAAGAGTAAACCGGTTCCTTCTAGGTAAGCGTGCTCCATCCTAGGCTATTCCGATGCTTAACATCAGGCAGGGTATAGTCAAACGCTAACCAATATCTAATTAAAAAAAAAAAAAAATTTAGGTTATACGAATGAAAACCTTACAGTTATTGGAAGTCATTTTTAACTAGCTGGCCCGGCAAACTTCGTACCGCCTCAAAATCTACGCGGTGTCCTACATCTACCCTACCCTACCCCTACTCTACCTCTACCCCACACCTACCCTACCCTAACCCTACCCTGCTAGTTAAAGGTACTTTGACTGGTTAAGAGTTTTGACTGCAACATATTATATATACATTGATCGATTGTATTACCAAATATAAATCATTTTGCGGAGTATTCAACCACCACAAAATCCATCTTGGATCCATGCAGAGGACAGCTGATGGCAATGTAAACTTAATTTTTAAAATTTTGATTGATAAATTTATACCACCGGCCTGACTCGAACCTGCATTTTAGGTGGGCTATACTAATGGCTCATGCCTTAACCAATTAGGCTACAGTGGAACCCTAACGATCATCCAAATCTATTAATCTCTTTTTATAACATCTCTTAAGGGAACGTTAGTGCCATCTATCGGTAAAGATCAACATCACTACGACAAATATCTCAAAAAAAAATATTTAAATGTGAACTTAAATCCAATTATCTCTCTACTTAATGCACTGCATGCACTAGAACACACATATTATTTAAGTAGATCTTGACATAACATCCCTGTTCGGTGTAACCGAACACCTATGACGTCGGCCGATCGGTCGACGCTCTATTACTTAATTCTACATAATAATATATTAGTGCACATTTGCAACGCCACGGAACGGGTGCATTCACTAACATAATTATTTTATTTTATTGTTTCGTGTAAATAAAGTGAAGTGCTTTACACCGGCCTTTATTCTTAACATCCACAAACTCCTCACTCCCCGAACAATCCCGATATTCCTCGCGGATATTAAACCGTGTGAACTAAAACAATGGACCCACACGCCAGTTAAGTGCACGGCTGAAGTGCGCGCGAGTGTTGTTCAAAGAAACACTCTAGTACAGCCTCCACGAGACCGCGAGTACAACGAGTTCAGGCCACTGCTCAATGTAACGCCCTTTCTATGGGTATCCCAGCGTGAGAACGGTGACTAGCTTCCGATTCCTTCGAAGAGGCGATATCCGAAAGGCCCACGCACGGTAAAATAATAGCCCAACACCCCTCTACAAATCTTAGTGTATAACACTAAGATTTGTAGAGGGGTGTTGTTATTCCGCCCTGAAGGACCGATATACAAAAGGCCCAAAAACTGTAACTTCAACTTTGACAAAAAGTCGCAAACGTATTAGCTATCAAATCGTTTATGGGCTAGCCAAAATTAATTATATTAAACGATCGCATTATCTATTCGATCAATAGGTAAATAACGATACCGTTAGGTAGGTACTAGACCGATTTCAAAAATGCTGTTACCATTAATTAGAATGCTGCGTTATCCAGGAGTAACATAAGCTTTATTTAATTATGAAGTTTCCACGTGAACGGAAGCTACGCAGGCGAAACTGCGCACGAAGATATAGACAATAGGACATAACACCAAGATATCTGGATTCAGTGGTTGCTATGAATAAAGTTTACTACGGCGTTTAAGTTTACTATCTATGCAGCTATGTATGATCAGAGATTTTGGTCCACAGTGCTTGTTGATAGAAACATTATTCGTAGATTATTCGTAGATATCTCTCGGTCCATAGACCGAGACATCTACGAATAATGTTTCTATCAACAAAGTTATCAATAGAGATTATTAGAATTTCTATTAATTTTGATTGTTTTTAAATGTAGTATGGTATCGTACAAGCGTACGCGTCGTCTAACGTTCCACGCTCCTGCCATGCGTGGTGATTACGACAATATCCCTAAATGATCTGGCTTGCCAAGGACTATAGTGAGGAGGCCTCAGCAGTGGACGTAAACGGGCTGCGTTATAACTCGTAATGTTTGCATGTTTGTTGCGGGTTGAGTATAAAAGAGACGTGACAGAGTAGTTGACTGAAGCAGTGAAACAAGCTTAGAGACTTGCCATCAGTTTTGTATTCCGTCGTTAATATCACATCTCGCGATACATTCTTATACGCTACACAACACAATGACAGACACGTATTTACACACTTTTATTTTATTACAAACTAGATTCCCACTCGCGGTTTCACCCGCGGAGCTTCCCTTCCTGTCAGAACTTTATAATTAAATATAACATGTATTAGTAGCATAGCCTGAATGACGAAGCTTTGTAATAGTAAAATAAAAATCGGTCCAGTAGTTGCGGAGCTTAATCAATGCAAACAAACAGTCAAATCTTTCCTTGTTCCTCTATATTAGTATAAGCTACAATCATTTTATGTTTTGTAAGTAAAATAATAAATGTGTGCAATATTATTATGCTTAATAACAACTCTAAAAACTGGCCAAGTGCGAGTCTGACTCGCGCACGAAGGGTTCCGAACCATTTTCAAGTACCTGTAGCCGTTATTTATATCAAGCAGAAAAAAAATCTCGGGGCTCCCATACAAAAAACGAGATTTTATCCCTTAAATTTTTTTTTTATTTCATTTTTAGTATTTGTTGTTATAGCGGCAACAGAAATACATAATTAGTGAAAAGAGACGTGCTATACAATAGATTGATAAATTTCGATGACCGGTAGGGTTCCACCGTAGCCTAATTGGTTAAGACATTAGGGGCTTAACCTAAGATGCAGCTTGGAGTCCTGCCGGTGGTCGAATTTTATTAATCTCAATTTTGATAAACAGTAAATATTAAACTTTTCCGTAAAGAAATCAAATTATTTTTTAAAAATTGTAAAAATTTCAACTTTCTAGCTATTGCAGTTCTTGAGATACAGCCTGGTGACAGACAGACAGTGATGTCTTAGTAATAGGGCCCCGTTTTTACCCTTCGGGTACAGAACCCTAAAAATGCGAATTCCCGTTAAATAATTTCATCAATTTAAAACTTAATTCTCTCCCTGAGGGTGATGCAGAGAAAAATAAACTTGGTAACTGATCTACGTGAAGTGATGAATATAAGAAGAAGTGATGAATTCGTAATTTCATCATCATCAGCCCGTATAAAGTCCACTGTTGTATATGCTTCACTGATGTAGTGTTTCTCATAGTATAGCACTAATAGTATATTTAAAACAATAAGCACTAATTTTTTGTTTGCTTGCAGGTCGTGAAGGTGGCCAACGTCTCACTCTTAGCCTTGTACAAAGAAAAGAAGGAGAGGCCACGATCATAGACACACTACACTGTGATAAGGTAAATATAATAATATCTTTCAATGCATTATTAATAGGTATATTGGCACATCTACAAGCAACTTTCCCCCTGAACAAATAAAACAAATATTGCACAAATAATTACTTAAAAATTGAAGGAAAATCTTAAACTTACCAAAAGCTGGCAACATCAACTACTAAACTATATCTTATACTCTGAACTGTCTGTAATTGACTTCTTTACATACCTTAACTATTAATACTGCTAGTTCTGTCTCAATATCATTCAATCTTGTTGAGCAAAAATAAACAAATAATAACAAGACAACCGTTTGGGCAATAAATGTGTGTGCCTACTAAAATATAAATTAAAATAACTGGACCTAAACCCCGCGTAATTGCCCATTTGAGTATGTTTCGCCGGACCGCCTCATGTGGGCCGTGTTGAAACCGGTGGTAGAGTAATCCACTGAGTTTGTTTCGCCAGATCTTCTCAATTGGGGCGCATTGGATCCGGTGGTAGCATTAAAGCGCGTCCGTCGTTATATGCTCATGGTCCACCCAAATATTGACAATTGTTTCGGCATAACATAGACAGAACAAGCATTTTGTGTCTCTAGTGACAATATACATTAATTATAATAATTAATTTCATTATAAATAAGTAATTATAATAGGTGTATAAATAAACAACAAATGTAATTTAAGATAAATAATAATTAATTTTCAAATAATGTTTGACGATTAACAAGTGCCTGTAATTGGCTTACGTAAATAAAAATGATTTTTATTTATTTTTTTATTTTATTTTTATTTAATGGGCCTTCTCTCGGGGTGGTTATTTGCCATAGTCACCACGTTAGGCAGGCGGCTTGGTGACCGCAGTATTATGTTGTGACCGTTCCTTGATATACGATTATTATAGATGATGTTATAACCAACGAGACCAACAGGCTAACTTGCTTTCCTAAGCACGGAGAGTAGTCCCTCAACCAACCAGACCCGAAAAGAAATCTTATAATTCACACAAAGATTTCCTGTCCGACGTGGGGATCGAACCCACGAACTCCGAGATTTAAAGCAAGCCAAATACCGCTAGGCTACGGAGGTTGTCCTCGTTGTAACATTTCACATTCCCCTCTGGACCAAAAACTCAGTTTTGGCCCTCCAGGAACATATTGCCCCATCAGTCAAAAACTCACTACGCCAATGTTTCTAGCCAAAACCTCTCTTCACACTAAAAATTAAATATTCCCTCATTAGCGAAACTCTTTCTATGAAAACATAGTTTCATTTATATTTCATTATATGTAAGTTTCATTAAAATACCAGTGTTTTTATTAATCAAATAAAATCTCCTCGCCTGCTACGCCGTAGCACCTACGCTACAGTCGCGTTACGGCGTAGCCGTGCGAGCAGAGAGCGAGTTTAAGAGCCAGAGACCGTATTTTAATCGTTATTTACACTCAAAAATGTATAAAGTGTATTTATACTAATATTATGAAGAGAGAAGATTTTTATTTTGGTTGGTATCGATTAAAATCTAACACGTTATAGTTAGTACTATAACGATACAAAAGTTACTATGTAAAAAACTATACTTTATTCGGAGTTGTAACAATCGGGACGGCTTAATAATGAATAATTTCTTTTCCTTTTATTTTCTTTTTTATTATGAATAATGAACGAATAGCTAATCCAAATAATTAATAAATAACAAATTTTGTGACCGTAGCGGTATAGGTCTCGGAGGTCGTGAGTAATTTTGTGTATTAACATACACAAAATAACTCATAAATAAAGAGGATAGTTAATTTACTTTTATAATGTATAATAGGTATAATAAATTATTGAAATTTCCATGTTATAATATAGCAAATTGTCTAGATACAAATTGTTAAGTTAAGATCTGAATGTACTACAATTCTGCACATAAACGTTCATTCATTCATTCAATAAAAACACCTCAACACAGAAAATATCTAACATACACCACCCCACAAATTTATTCTGCTATAATATTCTATACCAGCTCTTAGCCTACACCACAATGTTGGTAGTAAAAATGTGTAAATTTAATATGCAGATTGCAGGTCGTGGCGCTACGGTGCCGCAGCTCTTGGCCTATGTAATTATTTTACATACAGTGGCTAAAATGCACTCACTATGAGGTTATGCAGCGGAGCGGTCGGTTACACACAAACAAATATTTAAATTCTACTAATATTGAAATTAAAAGTGTAACTATGGCTTTTAATACTTGCATGTTTGTGTTCGGGTTTGTAAAAAAAAAAGATTCCTAGCAGAGTTTTTTTACACTACTAGTATTCTAGTTAATCCCTTAATTAAGCTTAAATGCTTGTGTTATAGTAGGGGAGCCCACGTGGCTAAATGGGGATTTACTCGAGCGTCGTAGAGACCTATTGGGATGCAAAGCTTAGATGATAAGAAGAAAAAAATGTTATATGATATATACCTTTACATCGGTGGGGGAAGCGGCTATAGATTTTTAAATATGTAAAAAAAAACTGTTGCATGGACATCCTCGAGCGCGTCAGATATTGATAGCATCAATGCCTTTCGTATTTTTAATAATGTACGTATCTTAATCTGATCGTTTGCATGATGCGGGTGGTTGTATTTAAGGGTTGAAAATGAAAAAAAAAAAATTTAATCGAGCGCGTCAGATTTTCTAAGGGAGTGTTAAGTGCACCAAAAAAAAGCTCTCATTCACTAATCTGACGATTTCGATGGGACGCAAACTCGCAGCCATTTTCATAATGTGCAAAAAAAAATTCGCCATTTTGAAATACTCAAGCGCGTCAGATTAAGATATATATGGTTCATCTTTATGTTCTAAACGTACTGTCTCATAATCTGACGATTATCTAGAGGGATTCGCCTGATCTGACAAAAAAAAATTAGAAAAACGGTTCACCTTAAAGGCCATCCCTGCAACTTCCCGCTAATTCCATTCCTGGGCGCTTAAAATTGTACTTATGACATTTTTGAGCTCAAAATATAATTTATGTGATATTATGAGCTCGCTGAGTTCAAACAAATAATATTTCAATGCATTTGAGCTAATATATTCCGATATTCCAAAATATTTACACATTTTTTTAATGTTTCTACCGTAAATTTATTTGTTTTTTGTAAGGTACTTTCACCACAAAATACACATTTCAAATTAATGTCACTCATATTAAATATTTATAAACTTTAATTCACACAAATAATATTAAAATAGCAAAAAAAGCCAAAACTTTGGAAACACGTTGTAAACAGTATGCCACGAACGAGTCTTTATGATCAGCTGTGATGGCGTCATGGCAACAGAAACCAGAGTGGGGATGGAGTGAGAGAGTAATAGATAGAGAAAGAGTGAGAGAGGAATAGAAACGCGGAGAAGGAAATGTAGGCATCACGCAGCTGCACGCATTTAACTTTATCGACGATTTTTTGTTATTTCGGCTTGCGGAAATCGTCAGATTATATATTTTTCATTATTCTTGAATTATTTCCTTCAAAATAAAAAAAAAATTAGCTACGCTCGAGAATGTCGAGATGACGTTTTTTTTTTACAACTTTGTTGCCCTCCCCTTTTTTTACGTCACTCTCAAATTGTCAGATTAGTGGAATATACACTTTTAAGGATGTAATTACCCTACCTTAACCTGACGCGCTCGAGAATTTCTGATGGTCAATTTTTTTTTACTAATCTGATCCTGTATCCTTCACGGGTGGCCTTATATATGGGCCTCATGTTTTGTGGAGGTACTTAACCGGGTACAAGGTATCCCCCTGTATATTAATCTGCCGCGGTTTAGTAAATCCCGAAATCCCCGCTTGGGCTCCCCTACTATTACGAGTGGGTTCACGTCGATAGTGCAATCTGTGGGGATCGAGCCGGCGACCACATGTTCGCAAGTATGACGGCCTAGCCATTGTGCTACGGCCGTAAGGTAAGTTGACTGGTGGTATCGTGATGATGAGGTGACTGAAAGATAAGTAAAATAATATTTACTCTTAGAAGTCTATTCATTGAATGAATCAATAACTATATCTATTTTAGAAGAAGATAGTAATTATATAATTATTGCTAAATTGCATTTAATACCTAATATGTTCATTGCGACATGACCTAATTACATTTCCGTTAGATATGTATCACACTACAGCCGCTTCATACCACGACTTTATGTCCGGTGCATACATAAATACATTTTGTCACGCCTTTCTCCCATAGGGGTAGGCAGAGACAAAGGAACGTTACCTGTCTCGATCCTGACACCTTATTCGCTTCTTCCACATTCATCAGTCTATTCATGCATGCTTACCGGTTATAGGTACTTTTGATTTGCCCATTTTAAAAAGTCACCAATTTGGCGACATATTTACTCCTGGGACGCTCTTTTACAGCGCTCCGTTTACACTCACATTCAATTTTTTAAGACAACTTCTGCACTAGGGCAATTATGTTCTGTGTCGCGGAGGACTTTACAAATACTCACGGACACAAAGCATACCCGGACTCAGACTCAGACTCAAATTATTGTTCCGGGTGACAATCGAATCTCAGAAGCAACTACCGTAGCCTCTGAACAATCGGTGCAGTCATTTGATATACTTCTGAAGTATCTCTTCTCTCAAGAAAAGTTGACACATTGACACGCAAGAAGAAGAAGTAACTCTTTTTTCATACATCGTTTCTACATGCCCGGTGAAGCAGCAAAAGCCTCGTGACTTACTACAAATATACGTCCGAAAAAAAACTTTATCTTTTGGTAAAAGCTTTATAAAAAATTGTGATCTTGTGGTTGCCGATTCACCATTCACCCACCCATCGCATTACCGACGCCGATGTGCACTCACTTGTAACACAAGCATTTTAACTTAGCACGGGAGGTTAACAAGAATACTAGGAGACTGCAAAACTCGTAAGTAAACGTAGTAAGCTAGTAATCTCAAAAAATAACATGTCCGGCAGTAGCAAAAGCCTCGTGGCTAACTACAAAAATCCGCCAAAAACATCCAACTAATAAACTTTTCCTCTTTATAATATTAAGTATAGAGTAACAGTTTAACACAACTTAAGTCTTGCAACACTGTCTTCTCTAGCACAAAGACACGGGTGTCCATTCTCCGACGCTGAGACACCGGTCGGCTATTTAATTTCAATGAAATGCCGGCAGACGCCACAGACCAATTTAAAGACATCGCTCCAATTTGAAGAAAATTCATTTTCTAATCAGTTTGTTATAAAACCCAAAGGTTTTTTGCAGTCGTTCCTAACCGAGGTCCGTAGACCACTGATGGTCCTTGGAAGCAGAGTAAGTGGACCTGAAACTGCCCGAATATTATTGCGCTGCAGCAAAATGTCTTTTTAATGAACACAGAATTTAGAAGTTTTCATAATGTTAATTTTAGAGTGATTGATGCTCTAGAGTAGAATACATTCGATAACTTTCTTTAACTTCATCAGCTTATTGACGTTTACTGCTGAACCTGAGCCTCCTTACAGACCTTGGCTAGCTCTCTAGCTAGCCAAGATCGATCTTGGACGAATATTGCACTAATCACCACAAATTTTATGAGCTGTCCCAGTGGGACAGTCGAGCAACTCATAATTTTGTAAAGATATTGTGTAAGATCTCTTGTCAGTCGAGCAGCTCATAATAATTCGTTGTGATATTCAGTAAGGTACCTTTCGAGTGAGACAGCTCATAAAATTTGCCTATGATATTCTGTACGGTACTCTCCAAGTGAGACAGCTTGAATTAACATGAATACCCGTACATACGTCGCCTAAACATCTAAGTCTGTGTCCAATCCGCAAATGGCTAACCGTTGATTATGTGGTCTTGTTAGCAATTACTCAACTGTTATTGTCACTGTTTTTACAAGCGAACCAGATAGTCTAGACGCAGCTAGAAATAAAACCATATTATTGTTTACTACGAACGAGGGATACACTTGGACCTGGGTAAGTCGTAACTGAGCGTCTTGTTGCGCCTTTCTTGATAAATTTAGTTTTTGTTCTTCGGTACGTACGTACCTATCGTATTGATTCGAAATAAGTTTGAGTTTAATTGCTGTGTTGCGGCTAGTTTAATAATGTCACCTGATTGAGGAAAATTCCTACACAGTCATAGAAAGATTAGGACAGTGTGTAGGAACTTTTATTCTTTTTTTTAACACTTTTTCTCTTAGGCTATAAATTAAAAGTAAGCACGAAACAACATATTTTAAATGGTTTCACCTTCGTTAAATGCCATCGATTTATCTTTCCAGAATAAAAATGCAGCGCTACTTGAGACTGTTGTTTATCTCCATGCCATTGTTTTCTAAATTCTGTGCTACTGAATCTATTTATACTGGTTCGACTGTACAGAAACACAACGAACGAACAACAACGAACGCGGATGTACAAACAACAATAGGAATTAATTGTCATTTCTTTTAACTTATTTTTTTATTCTTAGAGAGTTCTAAGAAAAATAAAATTTCATCGTGGATCTTGTCGACCTCCCCTAGCACTGAATAATCCAAGCTAATTAAAGACGTGTTTTTATGTTACTTTTAACTTCTGTTCATGTAGGAATCTGTTTATAAAATATAGTAGGCATTACTTGTCGAAAATGTTGTTTTCTATAAGTAAACGATATTTATAAATCAGTCTGCAGTCTCCAAATTCTGGTATTTACTTCATTAGTGAAAGTTAGTTATTTTTAAATAACTAACTTTGTGTAGTCGCCGAACTCTAGAATTTACTTTATCCTACTAATATTATAAATGCGAAAGTTTGTATGTGTGGATGTATGTATGTTTTTTACTCTTTCACGCAAAAATTCTGAATGGATTTGGCTGAAAGTTTGCAGGCAAATATATTTATAAGCTGGATTAATATATAGGTTTCAAAATATCACCCTCCGACCCACTGGAGCAAAGTGACGAGGGTAAAACCGCGGGGCGCAGCTAGTGTTTAATAAATATAACGTTTTTATTTGCTATGCAACGGAAATACCAACGGGGCAATGCTGCCTGTTTTCTAGGATTAGCACGCTGCAATTTAGAACACCTAGATTTTATTCGTTTAAGTTAACATTAGTTATAGTTTAATTAATAGAATCGGGCGTTCTTTTGCGGAAATTCATACAAGTCTAAATTAAAAACAGAAAATATCTAGTGGTAATTCTGCACAAAAACTTTTTGCCTCAGAACAAATGAAAATTAAACACGGAGCGCTGCAAGCAACGCACTGACGTCGTCAAACTCTGCCTTGATTTGACATACACAGCCTACGCACACACGCATACCAAAACTATGCCTTATCTTTTCAGCCAATCTGACAGACATGTGTGATCATAATTAACACTGGATATTTTTGTTTTCAATTTAGAGTTATTTAGTTTAGTTATGGTAAAACATTCGCTATTTTTATAAGTAAGTTTTATTTGTAATTATGTTTCGATTTTGATAATAGTTCCAATTCTTTGATGATATTTAATAAATTATGTCCTCTCTTTCGTTTAACTAACGTTGTAAAATCTGTTGGAATACATTTTCGTAAAGAAAGTAAAACCTTTAGTTGTCTACTGCTGCCGCAGTTTGAGAGTAGGTATCGGTACCAATGATAACACTGCGCTGGACGAGTGCCAACGTCAGCCTTGGCAAGAGGGGAAGGTGACACATCACGTGACGTCAGATTTACAGAACTACAGTTTTTATTCCTACTATATTTATTTATTTAAACCTTATGCACGTTATAAACAAGCCTACAGAGGCGGACTTAATGCCATAAGTATTTTCTGCCAGGGTGGTGCAGAGAAAAGAAGAGAAGGTGCCACTTTTGGCGTGCGCATTCTTCATTCTAGAGTCATGGTTCTTCTGTTCCCCTTGCCATCAACCGCCTTGAGTCCAGGTCCAAGTCCTACTGGGGACGCCCTCTTGTACAGGTTGCCTAGTTTATAAAACCATTTATTAAGGCTGGTGCACTGCTTTTACAGTTTTTATTTTGTGATATTTATATCAGTTTTATGTGTGTGATATCCTTAGGCTTAGAATAGACCACCCAATGTCTTCCGATTGGTGTAGTAAGAAGCGACTAAAGGACAAACAGCTAATGGATGGGCTGCAACATCTATCACGGATACTCACTGTCTTACTGCGATCACCAATCCGCCTACTAAGCATATTGATTAAGGTAATATCCTCCAACGACCCTGGCTTGCCAAGGTCTGTCTGTCAGACCCAGGAGGCCCATGTTCAGCAGTGGACATGAACGTGCTTATTCAATAAGTAAGTTAGTATTTTTCGAGCGTTTTTATTTCCTCTTTATTATATTAGTATAGATGGGAATGATATTCTTTATCAATAAATAGGTATCCGAAGTGCCCGCTTTGTCTGCTTGCTTGGTGACTTGCATACAGCTATGATGGTCCACTCTAGACTCGTCGCTTGGTCCTCCTGTAAATTGATGCACCATTAGCCCGTATAACCTCCAATGCTGAATATGGACTTGCCCCAAAAGGTTTGTTACCGTTATCACCACGCTTGGCAGGCGAGTTGACGACCGAAGTAATATGGGGTTTAACCATATTGGATTTAAACTCTCTACTGAGTATGCTATTATCACCATCAAAATCAGCCCGTACTTATAACATCTACTGCTGATCATGGGCCTCCTCCCAAAGAAGGATTTTGCCCACAGCATTATGTTGTAACACACAAGGGACGCTGTTGCCAATTCCCTGATATACGCCTGTCATAGATGATGTTATACAGTCGGCACCAACGGCTTAACGTGTTTCCAAAATTACTCGTCAACCAATCAGATTCAGACAGATATCTTAGAATTTATCAAAGATTTCATGTCCGCCGTTTACCGCCACGGAGGTTGACAATTATCATAGCAGATGTTATTATCTACACTAGAAATTAACGACTCGAATAAATGACTCGAAAGAGGCGTTGACGCTGTGCACACACCGCGAGATGTTAGAACACGGCATAGGCACTACTTTTGCATCGTTTCCACGCTCGAGTGACATGCAGACGCAAAGTGGACCCAACCTTAACATCTTTCCAAAGGCACGGTGGCGGCGAGATATTAATTATGACTATGTTGGACAAGCATCTTACCAGATGTTGTGGAAATAACGGCTCACTCTGAAAAGAAAACGATGTAAAATGATAATCAACTTACGTTACAACTTCAAAGAGAAATTGCGGAGAAATGTACACTGCTAAGGTTATCATTTGCAGGACTATTTACCATCAGTCTTACTATAGAAATGTAACATTTGAAATTTTAAAATAGACTTATATGTTTTTTTACATAAAAGGAGACGGCAATTGATACACGTAACTACATGACAAAATGAGTCTGGAATGCAAGATAATCTAGGTTAGTTCGAACGGATGCCGGTAACAAAAGTTTGAAGGAATAATTTATAAATTTTAAGGAAGTTCAATAAGTAGATATATATTATATAGACATTTTACTACCAAGTATAAATCATTTCGCTGAGTATTAGCAACCATTCAATGGTGAAACAATTTCAAAGTGAAAAACACGGTGAATAAAGTCTAGGAAAAGTAGAATTTATATTACTTACACAGCAGCATTTTCACCCAACGGCATAAAGTTCTTCCTTGACCATGGCGAAAGTCGCTTCTTCTTTGTCTCATAATGCCTTGGTACTTCCTTCGACTGCCTTGAATATTGCCTCTTGTAATACGGTTTCGGTAGCAATAGACGTAAATTTGAAGGTCCCGACCAGCGAGATTCATCAGATGATTCCGAATCGTAACGTGACAATTTGGGCTGCGGTTCAAATAATTCGCGAGTATAAGGGAGTAAATAGGAAGGTTGTAAGGGCGTGTGCTTTCGGGGTGGACATTCGCATAAGTCGCTGCGTTGTCTCATTTCTACGGAGGTTGGCACATCCAGTAGTTCGTCGCATAAAGCCAGCAGAGTTTTCCGCACAGGAGCCTCCCGACCGTATGCCAATCGCTCACACGCGGCTCTAACTATCATCTTGTCAGTGCGCTCCACGGGGCTGGGAAAATATAAAATGTGTAAATATCTAGCTATCCGTGGTTTCATCGCGTTATATCAGGGCTTTTTAAACTTATGGCCCCACGTAAGAACCCCTAGATAGCGTTCGACCATCTCCGACAAACGTGCATGAGCCTGTCAGTTCAGCCACTATTATGTTCGCAACTCATCCTGCGAACCTACTATCATCGAATGGCGAATCCCCCTTTGAGTAACGCTACGTCGTTAAGCTATTTCTCTATTTCATTAGAACAAAGAATTTTATAAAATATAAAACAAAACATTTATGAAGAAAAACAAAAAGTTATTACTTCTTATCACGTTTACGCTTATTTCCAGCAATTTGATTGCAAAGTGACAGTTGCCGTCGTTCAATCCGTTTTTTGAACGCTCCACTCGTTATGTTGAGAATACAAAAAAACTGGCCAAATGCGAGTCGGACTCGCGCACGAAGGGTTCCGTACCATTTTCAAGCGTCTATCTACCTATTGCCGCTATTGATATTGAACAAAAAAGGGAGCCCACCTTAAATATCTACTTATTTTATTTTATTTTTAGTATTAGTTGTTACCTATAGCGGCAATAGGTATCATCTGTGAAAATTTTAACTGCCTAGCTATCACGGTTCTTGAGATACAGCCTGGTAGCAGACAGACAGACAGCGAGGTCCCGTTTTTATCCTTCGGGTACGGAACCCTAATAACTCACGAAGCTCGTTTGACGCTCAGTAGGTACATGTTATTACTTAAGGAAATTGTTTTTCTTACAATATTTTTTGTTCTACAGTTCTATAAAACACATAAACTAAGTAATCACCGTGCTTGTTGATTGAGTATAGACACACTCTGTGTTTTGGAAAGCACGTTAAGCCGTTGGCCCCGATTGGTATAACATCGCTATGACAATCGAACCTTTACCTACCTAACAGGCAACGTTTACCTATAAATAACAAAATCTGAGTTTGTATAATTTAAACATCTGTACGCCAATGTTGGCAGTTTTTAAAATAATTGGAAAAGTATAATATATTAACACCTCGAGATCGATTGTACAACCAAAATATAAATAATTTCACAGAGTATTTGCAAAACAGTGTATAGTTACCCACTTGCCTATTGACTGTAAGTACTCGAACAGTCCCCTCTGATAATGATCGTGCTTCCTGGAGGCGGAGCTCGGCTCGTCCAGGATGAATGAGGAAGCAGGTATACTGCTGAAGGGCTGGTCAGATTGCTTCCACTCTGTAGCATCTCTGTGCTTGGCTTTCGGCTTTTTACGATCCGTTAACTTCTTCCATTCAGTCTCAACGCTCTCACTGTCTTGGTCGCGGAGTAGAGGAGATTGCTGTGACGGAATGTTATTAGTTTTACCCTTGTACTCAATGCCTGGAGTACCAGAATTAGCATAGGATTGCATAGAGGAAGGTAAGGGAGCGTCAGTACCGATTTAGATAGTTTATGCGCTAATTGGTAGGTAGCAATCTACGCTTGTGGCCTTCTCTATAGTAATAAGGCCGAAGTTTACTTATGAAATTCAAAATTCGATAATCTCTGGATCTACTGATAATCTGAGAGTTGGCACCAATTTTTGGGTACGTATTTGAGGCAAGCTGAAAACATATCACATTCCTCTAACCCAACAACGAACTGCAGACCTGGCTGATGAGTAGCGGGGCTAACTCAACCTCAAACATTTATTTTTTTCCAAAAATATTTTTAAGGCGAAGGCATTTTCTTGTCGAAAATCTTATACTATTTAAGAATTTCAAGTTGCCTCAATACATTTTTATGTATCGCTTATTTGGAGCGACAGTGACAAATTTGCAAAAATACGCGAATATGACTTATTAATTCCAAAATACTATGCATAATCATCTGCGTTGGCAGTGAAAACGCCACTTTTGTGGGTTCAAAAACCGTCTGATAGAGGGCAAAAAGTCTTTGTAGCATTATTCTTCTTTTGAACTAAGAAATAATCTTTATTCTGATCTGGTGTAAAATTAACTAATTTGCATTTGTGTCACTGTCGCTCCAAATGAGCGATATTTTTGGTAAATATTATGTTTCCGTGCGTCTGGTATATAAGAATGTCTATCTAAACTTAAATCTCCCACGTCTATATGTCTATCTCCTATTGATTACCATTTAAATTAACTTACATTAAGACTAAGTCCCGGCCACAAATCCTGCGCTGATGTCACCACGATCTGTATCGGGTCATTCAAATATCTTAATTATTTCCTATATTAAGTATAGTTTTAGGTAGGTAAACTAAATTAACCTAATAAAATGGCATGTTATATAATATTTTATTATAAACCCTGAGTAGCAAATTAATTGTGAGGCTGAGGTTACTTTTTTGAAGTCATCGGTCTATCTGGCAGGACCTAATAACGTTTGCCAAGATGCGGTCTTTATTCCAGGACGCGTCTGCTCTAACGGCTCTTCAGCTCTTCAGTCCATTGCCACTTCTAACTTGCTTATCCTGCGAGCTATATAGCGGTAACTTTAGTTTTCTGTCGGATAACATCATTGCGAAGATTATCTTGGGAGTTGGTGATCACAGGTTGCGGTAACATTGAACTGATAAATGCTGCTGAGCAGTGTCAGCTGTGACTCCCTTAGTCGCCTCTTACGACACCCATGGGAAGAAATGGGATAGTTTATTCTGAATAAGAATCTAATATCTTACCGTAAAGCTCAGACAGGCTACGTAGTGTTCCATCATGAAGCCACTGAAACCCAACTCTCACCCTAATATATCGTAGACTTATAAATACTGAAGGTATAAGTACGATATACGCGGTTAGTTCCGCTGTCAGTTGATTGTTTTCGATTTACTCAATTTGATATGAGATGATATGTTTGTCGCAATTATGTTCGATTAGTGACGGATTTATTATTAAAGGCCGACACCGACTCAGCGGCAAGCTATGACATTTTACTTCTTTTCAAGTTCTTTTTAACGTCCTTATTTCAGTGAGATTTTATTTTTTTACTTTGCTCGGAATAAAGAACGAAGAAAGAAAAACATTTAAGCACAGTAAATGATCATAGAAATTTATAATCTCATACACTTTAGAAACAATATAATATTATGATCTTGTCTTGTCTATTAACATTAAAATACTGCCGTGGCATAACTAAAATGCCGTTATTCGACATCTGGTCGATTTTTAACTTTTAATGCTATTATAACGAGAAAAGAAAAATCTACCGATCTGTATTTCCGAATTTTCAATACCTTGAATAGTTTTGGAAATAATCATTTTAAGAAAACCGTTACGTACATATTTTCCTCTTGTGAAATAAGCAAAAATGCCTTTAAGTAACTTTGTGAGTCTATACAGCCGCTATAGTTCATTAACTCATATTTTTATTACAAGTTTTTCACATGTTTACTTCTCTTGGTTGCCGTTAACAGTGTTTTGTACACTATAAAGCGGTAAAGGTACTTTAACTGTTTTATTGTTAATCTTTTTTTATTATAGAAGTTTACTTTTGTTAAGCTATAACGCCGTTAATTGAAAATGCTAGACTTTCATGTGATTAAGGATGTTTAACGGCATTATAGGTTAATATTTGACACACTTGTATTTTGACTTTACGTATGTTATAAGCCAGTGGCGGCATTTCCAAAACTAAACAAAAATTAATTGTCCGTCATTATTAGACTAAAATGACGTTATCTCACACTAATACACAATAAAACGTGAACTGATCTCGCGCGGGTCGGGGGGCAGCGGCTATGTAACGATCCAGTTCCGAGATCAGAGGGGTCGGGGGTGAAACTAGAGCATCGCACAGCAGGCACTTTTTGGGTGAGGACTCGAGGACTCCAATCAAGAGCTTTTGCGTGAAAGAGTAACAAACATACATACATCCACACATACAAACTTTCGCATTTATAATATTTGTAGGATACATCTATGTCATAATCTATATATCTATTTACATAATATGTCCAAAATCCAATAAGTCCAAACCAGTTTTAACGATTTTGATGAAGTTTGAACGTAGTTCGTTATATTTCTATGTAGGCGGGGATAAACATTGTCAAAATAAGCTATATTAAACCTTAAAATCTAGAAATAACGTCGTATGCATCTGCAAACAAATATATTGGTCTACTTTTTTCACTTATCATGGACATAGTGACGTTAGATATTTATCAACTCATATATAAAAGCGAAAGGTCATTCATTCACTCATCTCGAAATCTCAGAAACTACAAAGGCCTAGGAGTCTCAAATTTTGTGGGTTCATTTAGGACATAGGTGCTAACTGAGACGGGATATTGCTAAATTCAACCCCTAAGGAAGTAAGAAGGGGTGTCAATGTTTGTATGATTTAAATTCAAAATTAATTTATTCCGTAAAAATGGTTATATTTGTTTGGAATCGTCATATTTTTCCCTTACCGTGCAGTTCGTGATGTGACGACTAATGAGAAACACTGCCAATGAGATTGCAGCAATTTAATTCCAAGCATTTTTGTCACAAAGATAATCAGATTTTTTTCTGAGAATTCGGAAAATTTTGAAATTTGGCTTTAATAGACATTTTAAACTTATCTATAGACAAATTCTCTTATAGTTTTGGGAAGTTTGTTATAGAACCGTATACATTGTAGATAAAACATAAAAGAGTTACTTATTTTGCGGAGACGGCTAGCATGAACAATAAGATTACCTATGCTTATATCTAGTATATACACTTATGTGTGTCGCTTTTTTTCACAAAATGAGTCAATATTTTTATCTACATATAACATATATTATTATATATTATGATGCAACGGTTACAATATTTATTTCTATAAATTTCTCAAACTTTGCTTGGCGACCCAGTTTGTAAATAGCCCTTACGACTCTTTTTTTCTATATAATAATGCTATTGATATCCGCGCAGTTACCCTAAAGAAGAATCCCGTACGGAATTATGCTGTGAAAGTAACTGAAATAAACGATTCTAGCCGTATCAACATCAAATACCCGTAAGCCGTCTAATTGTTTTTACTGCATTTACTGCAGAACTTAATTTTGCTGACATTTTTCTCAATGTATGGTCCCCATTATAATTTGGAATTAATGGTGATACCTAAGAACACAGAGTTTCCACAGGGTCCAAGCCATTTACATTACCTAGTGGAAACCTGTCTAACATTGGGTGTTGAAAACTTGATTACTTTAGTTTTCTTATCATTTAAACAGAGATTATTAACATGCAACCAATGAACAACTTTAGAGAGTGCATTGTTAAGTTTGTCTTGTCTTTGTAATCATGTAGTTGTCTATTAATATTAATATTCTTATCGTTACAGTTTCACCAAACACTACTTGTAAATTATTGTATTTGAATTTAAGAATGAACCGAAATGTATCGAATCTAAAAGAAAAGGTGACATACTTAAAAAAATCCGGTACAAATTCTGATTATAGGAATAATAATATAGACTGATGTAAGTTTATTGAGACTGATTAACTATTTTAACTAAATACCTAATAATTTTAATTTTAAACATTGTCATATTATTTTAAGTTATTTGGTAAAGGGACTGTGTTAAGATTTGAATACCATATTTTTAAGAATACGTAAATATTATCAAGAAGGCTATAAATGCAGATAAAAAGTTAAAACTAAAATTTTAATAAGGCAGATTATTTTTTAGTTTTAAGTATAGGATGATTGTTTTTTATTGATAATATAAATTTACAGTTTGATGTTCAAGGAGAAGAGTCCACTTAGTCTTGATTGTTTATAAAGTATCTCAGGTTTCATTAAGTATTCTGTATGTAAATTTCATTTGATTGAAAATTTATTTTATATTATATTATTTTGAAAGTACAAGTTGTACCTAATTAATATGGATAAATAACTGATGTGATATTTGTATTTGTGAAAACTAAAAGTTCCTAATAAATCTAGTTTTAAGTGAAATTTTGCCAAAGTTAAAACTTTGAGCAAAAATATACCCTATTTTGAAAGCTTTAAAAAAATATATTGACTAAGTGATTGATAAAATAATGACCTTTATTAAAAAAATGTCTTTATTTATAGTAACTTCATGTTGTTAAATATTATTGGTTCACTATTTTTTTATACCTTCTGTTGCGCTTTAATGCCGTTAAACTATAAGGTTTTTACTTTAACCACGATTAAGCTTAACAATGATTCAAGTTTTTCCCTTAAATTTAAATACATTAATAGGTTACCAGACTTAAAAGCAGTAAAGTACCGTTAAACACACTAAAGTCTAACATGAGTCAGTTCAATATTACATATTATTAAGCTAAATAGACGTTATGTGCTTTAGTGACGTTTTAGTTGTTCACCAAAGAGATTTTTTTTAGCATTTTAACAGGCAATAGTTTGCTATGAAATAGATACACTAAAATGCCGTTGCGCTATGCGTAACGGCATTTTAGTCGATGACCGATAAGATTTTGGCAACACCGATGATAAACTAAAATGCAAAAAACGTTTTTTCATGAAATTAAATAATATTTACGATATGACAGGGGAGTCATTCGAAAGTATTAAACTTGACCTATTTTTTGGTACCACCAATTCTCAAATAAGTGTTGTCATTGAAAAGTTACAACAATTTTAATTTTTTCCGCGGTTTTTGCTCTTTATTCAAAAATACGGTTTTGGTAGATAACGGCATTATAGATATATCACGGCAGAATAGTAGTCTCTTTTTAGTTGTCATTATTCCTATTGTAAATTCTACCTTTATTTGAGAAAAAGCGAGTGAAATCGCGCTGGTACTCTATACTATTATATTATGATGAGGAAAGATTTCATTGTTTCTTTGCTTTGAATATGGACTAAGAGCTGACAACCGAAACGGCAAGGTAATTTGACGATTTGAGCACGGACGCCGTCGTCGCGTGTATCCCCTCCACGCGCTCTTTTTCATGCCCCTTAGCTCTTTCTCGAGCAAAATACAATTTAAAATATAAATTTTCAATTATTTTTTTCGACATGTTCCCACCACTATTATTGGCTTGCTTTTTTTTCCTAGCCTCTGGGAATAATAAACTTTAAGCACAAAAAAAGCCAGCCTTGTTCTTATTACCTAAAAATAATTTTTTTTTCCTCACTTTAATTAAGCCTGGCGATACCTTTCCACCAACCAAATGACGCCAGATTTTTTTTGTGTGCTTTGGGGAGGTAGGCAAACCATTTGGCATAAAAAGTAATCCTGATCACATTACCTCTTTTTTTTATTTTATTCCCACCCCATAACTCCCACATCCACCACGCGAATCCTGCCAGGTCGACGTCTTTATGCTTAGAATGCTCCAGGTAAGCTGATAAATCATTTTTATGAATGATCAAATTACCTTGCCGTTTCGGTTGTGTATGTTCTTTCAGTGTCCATTTATCGAGGAAGGTTATAGACTTTATTTTATTTTCAAAAAATTTAGGGATCCTTAAGAAAATTACGATTTTGTAACCCAAGGTGTAAAATCGAAAACCTATTTATGCGTGCGCTGCAAAAACTATTGACAATAGAACAAAATGATGTACTACGGGTTTGTAGGTCTTATTAAGATCTACAAAAGTCGGCGAGAGCACATATGTAACTGTCATAGTTTAGTCACAATAACTTTGAGAAATTATCACGAGTATAAAAACGCAAAGAATTGGTACATAATAATAATATTATAAAGAGGAAAGATTCGTATTTTTTTGTGTATGTTTGTAATGAATAAACTCAAAAACTACTGTGCCGATTTCAAAAATTCTTTCACAATTGGAAAGCTACATTCACCCTTAACCTTTTGAACGCCAATGTCGGCTATAGCCGACATGAGCAAGCGTGCCCTGTGCGCCAACGACGGCTATACTCGACAAAAAACAGGTCGCAGAAAAATACAAAATAAACCTATTAAATCATTACTTTTATGTATTTTATTGATACACCTTGAAAGCTGAATGTCTAAACATTATTTAGTTGCATACAGTAAACAAAAATGCATATTCCTCATTTAAATATTTGATGATAAAAAGTAAAATAATTTATGGTTAAAAAAGTAAGTCCCATGACGCCAATGTCGTGCAGAGCCGACTGCTAGTGATGTAGTATCATGTTGACGTATATTATATTCTTAAATTAATTTAGGTAACTTAAGGTATTGTAATATTTGTCATTACAGTTTTTATTGTTCTAACAAAATATAAACGATTGTAAGCACTGAGAAAAAAGTAGTTTTACTATATTAAAAACTGAAACATAGTTGCGTAAATACATTTTCGATATTCCCTTATCGCCAATCATGCGCATCCCTAGCAAGCTCTCGATAAGCAGTCCCCTCTGCGCCATTGTCGGCAGAAGTCGACTGACTCGTGACGTCGTAAGCGTATAAAGTGAATTTTAGTGCGGGACAGTGACATTTGTATGTTTTGAATTTTTATAGATTTTTACGAGATTTAGGACTAATTTAAAAAATGGTTTAGTAAATTTTATTTTCAGTATTTCATTTTAAGAGATATTTCTATTATTGCAACACTATTACACTATACCTAATTATGTACTATTGTTGATATTTTATAAGTATTTTTAGTGAGTTTTGTAGTTTTTGAACACTGATCAGTGAGCATTTATAATTGTTGATTGTTGATCCTTTAATGTTTAATTAGGTTAGATACGAGAAACTAAATAATGTATCTATTTTAAGAATATAAATATCGTTATACTTAAAAATCGTTACGTATATACTACGCAATTTCATACGAAAATTTTGATTTATTTTATACATATAATTAATCTGATTAGTGAGAATATTAGAAAGTTCCTGTTATAAAAATTGTTGCTATGTAATAATATCACGTGATAATATTATTCATAAGTGACATGTAAGTAATATGATCTCAAAGTAATTATTAATAATATAACTCAATAATTAAACTAAATGATTGGTAAATAAATAGTTTTATTTGCATTCAATCCATTAACAACCCAAATTGTTGCAATAAGTGTAAATTTCAAGAATAATAAAAACAAACTACTGTGGCCTTTGAATTTAATTAGATACTAACATCGATAAACTGTATGACACTATGGTACAACTCTAATGTACATGCAACGATGTCTTATAAAAGACTCGTCGACGGCGCCAATGTCGGCTATTCCCGACAGTGAGGTACATCAGTACTGAGAATAGTGCTGTACCTAGAGTTATTTTCATTTTAACTGTTGTGTGTCTTAATCATTGTTTTTATGTTATTAACAACTTCGGAACTACTTGAGTGGAACGTTGTAAAATATTTAATATTGGAATGTTCTTTTTAACATATTAATGATCGACCATTTATCTGGCAAGTATTGATAAAAAAAATAATAATAATGGGTATCGATATAATGTTGAAATCCCTATTTTTTTGTAGGTATTTAATTAAGATTTTCGGGCTTGGCGTACAGGGCATAGGAATACCGATATGGCGTGGCGGTGAAAAGGTTAATGATATAGGCTATTTAATTATGAGGCTCCCACGGGAACAGGAGTTACGCGGGTGAAACCGCGCGCGGAAAGCTAGTTTTACTATAAGATTATATTTGCATGAGATAGGATTGTAAAATTATTAGAGCTCTTATATCAGACATTTTTATATGCTCAATAGTTTTTCCTTTTGGATGTATAGGCTAGGGTAGAAATAAAACACTTGAGTACAGTTATAAGTATAGTGTACATATATTATAGTGATCACTTGGCGAGTCCGATGCGCTTGGCTTCCAGCTCGTAGATGAGCAGGCGCCACATCTTCACCACGAACACTTCTGCTTCCTCGTCCAGCACCTGAGGGAATAAGGAGTCATTAAGAGGTACAGGCAAAATTATACACTAGCTTGCCTGTTTCTTTACCGACATGATGATATAAGTATAAGTGAGTTCAACATAAACACAAACGCACACTTATCACTAAATACTAACGACAAGCGCCAACGAGCCCAAATTCCCGGTAGATTACTAGCAAAGTTTTTGACCAAACGGTACTAAGATAAAATACGTGTGATATTTTTTTTTTTCGGACGGACATATTACTTTGCCCCGAGGCTTTTGCTACTTCACCGGGCATAAAGGCGAGCAGAGCTCCAGCCTAGATAAATGGTTTAAACACTACAAACTAAGCAACCTGCGCAAGAGTGCGCACCCTGTGGGACTTGGACCTCGGCTCAGGGCGGTCGCTGACGGGGAAATTGAGGGATTATGGCTTTTAGTTTAGGGGAGTTTTGTGCAACTGTCGCTCTTCTTTACAGTTCGCGGGCCTCTCGGACTTCGGGTTTATGTGGGCATCGGAAGGTGTGTTTCAAGTCCGAAGCCCCAAACCATTGGACTACGGCCGCTTTATGTGCAGTTGAAGGGATAAAATAATAATAGTTAACAAGTGTTTTACCATCTGCACATCGTCTAATATCCCCTGTGGCGCAGAGCCCGCCACCACTTTGCTGCAGATGAAGTCGACGAGTGTGGGTTCAGGCTCGCCGATGTACTCTATTATCTTCTTGTTGATCCACGGACGAATCTTCTTCTCCATTAGCACTGCATCAATCTAATAAAATATATGAATATAATTTTAGAATAATTACCCAAAAAGAAAACTTATGATTCAATAACATAAAATTACAAAACCCCCGACACAAACAAATTATAAAAGACAGTTTTTTTTTTTATGTCGGGGCTTTTGTAATTTTGCAAAACTTACAATTTATAAACTACAAACTAAGCAACCTACCTACGCAGAGCGGTCGCTACCGGAGTGATTGAGGAAGATATGACGTTTAGTTTAATAAGAGAGGTTTGTGCAACTGCCGCACTACGTTACAGTTCGAGGGTGTCTCTCGGCACTGTAAACGTTCTTTACTAACTAAAAGGTTGAAGGGGGGGATGTATCGCGTTCGCGGGCGCACTCTCCTCCGCCGAGTCGGAATTCGGATAAAGCGCACACTGTTTAGCCCGTTTGTATAAAGAGTCTTGAAGCTCGATTAAGTACTTAAAATAACACCACTTCATCAGAACGAAGACATTTATAACGATAATATTGTAATTATAAAGGATCTGCTGTGAGCAAAACAATATCGGGATGTAGAAAAGTTAAACAACGCCATCTATCGAAATGATTTATCATGAATAGTGTTCTCTGTGTAATAGTAAACTCACCTGCGCCGTATCAAGTTTATACTGAAACAGCTGGTCCTTTTGCGTGGGTATCTTGTCGATGAGACTCTTGATGTGTTTCCGTTTCTCTTCTGCGGTGCGACTCTCCTTGTCGCCGTCGCTTTTGTCGCCCTTATCGGACTTATCGGTCTTATCCGATTTGTCGCGTTTGTGTTTGTCTTTCTTCTCTTTATCTTTAGCTAAAAATGTGGTATATATCATTAGTATATGAGTTTTTATATATATTCGAGTAAAATCTGAATAAAATACGTTTTCAAACATTCATGGAAATGTGATTTAAATTATTTTATAAGACGATTCATGAATTAAATCTAATAAAACAAAGCCTTTCGTCGTGTCTGACTGTCTGTTCGGGATAAACTAAAAAAGTACTGCACGGGTTTTCAGTAATAGATAGACGGTTCCTCGAGGAAGGTTTAGACATATAATTTGTCAAGGTTTTGTGTTAATTTAGCTTTACTATCCGTGCGAAGCCAGGGCGAGTTAATAGTTTAATATACAATACATATCTGACTAAATATATACATCATTAAAATATTATTATATATTTTCTTATGATGCGTTTGTTTTAATTTTTGTTTTTAACGTGACAATTCTAGCTCTCAAACATTAAATAATTAATTGAGTCATTGACTCACCCTTGTGCGAGTGGTCGTGTGAGTGTGAGTGCGAGTGCGAATGTGAGTGCGCGGGAGGAGGATCATCATCGTCTGCAGTAAAGGCGGCGTGCGGACGACGCAGACCACCCGACGTCTCGGAGTTAGCCGGGCTGAAACATACATAAACCGACATTCAAACACAATATCAATTATCAATATATATAAAGTAACATGTCCTTACTGATTCATTAACGCTGAGCCAAAAATACTGAACTAACTAGCTAGACACGTGATATATAGACCGTGGCCTCCTTTTGTGACGTATAGGTCCACAATGAAAGGATTTTGTAAAATTCAACCCCAAAGGGGGAGAAAAAGGGGGGTATTTAATTATAAGCACCTACGGCAGTTACTCGAGTGAAACAGCGCGCGATAAACTAGTTATACATACACTATTAAGGAATGACTGACGGAACGATTGCGACTTGATCATACAATATTAGTTATTGGTTTTTATCGGACTTACATAGTTAGCCACGATTCACGATACTTTTGCTACTTCACCGGGCATAAAAGCGTGCAGAGCTATAGCCTTAATAAATAGTTTAAAAACTAGAAACTAAGCAACCTGCGCAAGAGGGCGCCCTCGGAGGGACTTGGACCTCGACTTTCTTGTATTGAGGAATTATGACTTTACGTTTCTTAGAGTAGTTTTGTGCAACTGTAGCTCTACTTTACAGTTCGCGAGCCTCTCGGACTTCGGGTCCACGAGAACATCGGAAATTCAAACACAATATAAAAGTAGCTAATTAAAAAAAAACTAACTTATAAAATACTACTATGCTTAATCTATTCTGCTTGGCAGGGATCCCAGAATATTGGCAGCGTTACCCCGTTGAATGGCAATGCTTACCTGCTATGCAAAAAACCACGACAACTGCCGCACTAACAAGAGCGGCTGCGCGGTTTTTATAAATAAATTTGGCTCCGGACCCCCACGGCCCCAATGTTCAATTCAATTCGACACAATTTCAATAAATATACAATATCAATAATAAGTGATTTTTGTCGTAGCTAATACGATCAGCGAAATGAATACTTTTTGGTATTACAATCGATTATATATACTTTTCAAAAAGCATTATAAGTTAGAGATATTAATTACTTTGTGAATACTATAAATAACGTGTGACAAATTACTTCGAAACGCATGCATATCTTGGTAACGTAACGGCACGAGATCGGGATCTCGCAAGTGGTAGCGGGAGAAGAGTTCAGATTCGATGTCGATATTTCGATTTTCAGAGTCAGGTGTCACGAGTAATACTTAGCGATTAATTCTTAAATAAAAAAAACCCTCCATACTGACAAAAAAAATGTTATGTAACAAATCTTTGTCCATAAAAAAGGTTTTCATATATATATTTGAATGCTTACGGAAAAAGTATTTCATGAGATTAATAAATTCGGCAGGATTCAAACCTGCGTCTTAGGTTTATAAGCCTTTAATGGCTTAACCATTCGATTACGGTGGATTTCAATCGGTTTTCGTACTTTATTAATCTAACACGTCCTTTTTTAGTTTTTGAATCATTCAAAGTAACGTCAAGTTCATCTTGCATGCAACATCTCTTTTAAACTTTTTTTTAATATTGTCAGTTTTTATTGTGTCTTACCTCTTGGGGCTGGATCCTCTCCGTGGTCGGAAGGAGATGGTGAGCGGCTCGTCGCTGGCGGCGGGCGGCGGGGAGGCGCTGGGCGCGGGGGACGCGGGCGACGCGGGGGAGGGGGGCGTGGCGTGCGCGGGCGGCGGGGGGGTCGCGGGGGGCGTGGCCGCGCCGTCAGACTCCGAGTCGATGGGCTCGGCCTCGTGGGGCAGTTGACGTACTGCGGCCAGGCGGAGGTAACGCTCGCGCTCACGAGCCAGCCTCTCACGGGCTTCGCGTCGAGCTGTAGAATAAGAACATCTTAGTTTTGGAATACAACATTTATGAACGCAACAACAACCTGTGTACGGTAGCTGTTATAGAGATATGTCAATAAATCGGTTACAATAAAATAATTTCCTTTATGTTAATTAAACCAGTTTATAATGCAGTCCATTCTTACCTTTCATTTTCATTCAAGTTTTAAACACTGAGAGAGAAGTATATCTTTGGGTATAGTCTAAGATTTCTTTCCGGCTGTTGATGGATGGACTACCTTCCGTGTCTCGAAAGGATGTTACGACGTTGATTTCGATTACTACAACATTATCTATGACAATGGTATATTATGAACGGTACCTTGGTCGCGCTGGCGCGCGCGCTGCGCCTCGCGCTCGCGCTGCTGCTCGAGCTGCAGCGACACGTCGATGAGCAGGCGCGGGCGGTACAGCTCGTCGTGCTGGCGCCGCGCGCGCTCGAAGGCGGCGGGCGCGTCGGCGGGCGGCGCGGACGCGAAGATGTCGCGGCGCAGCGCGTCCAGCTCCGCCGCCTCGCGCGCGCGCTCCCGCGCGTCGCCCTCCGCCTCGCGCACGCGCGCGCCCAGGCGCCGCTGCAGCTCCTGCCACCGCACACACATGCATACATACATTGTTTGCTTGACCGAAAATAGCTTTTTCTCTTAAATTAAAAGATTATTTTCATTAGCTCAAAAACTTGGAGAAGGCATTGTGTATATCGTCCACCCCATTTTATTTTTGGAAATAATGACCATACATATATATCCAACAAAAAAAGCAATGAAAGTAAGAACATTACACCTTAAACTGTCTAGACACCGAACCCTCCGACCTATGCCGACGTTTTAAAACGATCTTGCCGGCTGCTTCACCCACAAATGTATTACCCGGCGGCACGCCTTTCCTTATTCAGTCGCAAAATCGTCCGACCCGCAATATCTCAAGCAATAAACACTAACCCACCAAATCGATGGCAGTGTGTAACGAAACAATATTTAAAAAATAATTAACAAAAAAACATTTGCCAATCCAATCAAATAAGGAAGGGATCCAAAATTGGTGCCGTGACCAGGATTCAAGGCTAACTCTTACGCAGACAATAATAATACGCGGGTAACAAAAGCGATTCTATATATATTATAGTATATCAGAGAATTTCTAACACCACACCACCACTTTTCAGGAATTTAAAAATACAACAATTTTGGTGTCTTCCTAAACAATACCAGCTCACTTTTTACATTATTTTACAGGTTTCTTTTTGACGATGTTTGTTACTAATTGGCTGAAACTATTGGTCTATTAGTCTTCCGATGGGGGCCAATGGTTCCTAAATTGGTCCAGATGGATCCCTAGAGCTCCACACGAGAGTGAAATAAAATTTAGAATATATAAATATTTAAGAGAGCAGGTCCGGAAGAGGTTCCTACTATTTGATAGAGATCTACGCGGGTGAAACCGCGCAGGACAGCTAGTTATGATATAAAAAAGTAAGAAATTAAACTATTAAAACAATAATAAAAAATGAGAAAAATGTTAACAATACCTTCCCCTTGTAGTATTTGTGGTCATCCCGCTCGTCGTCATAGTCCTCGAGGAATTCTTTGAGACGTTTTGCCTCTCGCTCGCGCTCTTCTTCGCGGCATCTTTCCCTCTCTCTTTCGCGCTCGTGTTCCTTTGCCTTGCGACGTTCGCGCGCTTCCCACGCGCGCAAACGTTCCTATTATAACGAATAAGATTACAGTTAACGTTAAGTTAACTTAATGAATGTCCAATCATTTAAACTAGCTATAATAATAATCTCTTCTTCGCATTCTTTATTACTGAAATTCATGTCTACTTTGAAAGTTGTCAATTGCTTTTTTTTAAATATTAATAATACTTAAATCTAATTCTTCAATGTAAAATGTTTTGACTATTTACAAATGCTTGTAATTAGGTCTACGGAAATAAAAATTAATCTTATTTATTTTTATCTGATTATTATAAATAAAAATTAGTAAAAATTATCGGATATAATAATAATAATACGGGTTCTACCTAAGATGCTGGTTCAAAATGTGCTGGCGGTCTCCACTTATTACTCTTAATTTTTAAATGTAGCATAACGTCGGTGATATTGCAATACCGCGTAAGTCACAATAGCTTATAAGGTTGAAATCAAATATAGCAAATTATATTGTTTGTCTTAAAAGATAAAGAAAAAACATATTTTGACATATGAAATCACACCTTAGTAGCAACTGTC
Organism: Nycteola revayana; assembly: GCA_947037095.2. Taxonomy (NCBI): domain Eukaryota; kingdom Metazoa; phylum Arthropoda; class Insecta; order Lepidoptera; family Nolidae; genus Nycteola; species Nycteola revayana. Next base: position 10,564,035 of record OX344841.2, on the reverse strand, counting down.
ACATACGCGGTATTGCAGTATCACCGACGATAAGATGTTTGCAATAAACCGGCTGTTGATAATATCAGCCATCGCCGCCACCGTTAGAAATACAGGTCCTAAAAAAAAACTCGTACCTGATAAGCGGCCTCCTTTTCCCTGGCCTTCTTCTCGAGTCGTTTTCTATCCCGCGCTTCCTCCTCTAACTCAAGATCTCGCCTCGCTGAAGCGGAGCTCCGAGATCGCTCCCGCTCCCGTGACCGCTCCCGCTCACGGTCACGGTCCCGCTCGCGTTCCCGCTCGCGCTCACGTTCGCGTTCACTGCGCGTAAATATTTTTTTTAAAAATTATGTTTTATTTCAACTTAATGTTACGTGTTTGGGACAAATTATTTTGAATATTTCCATTTCTTTGTGTCATCATAATCCGTATAACGTCCACAGCTGAATATGGGCCTCCTCTCCGAGGGAGTGTTTGCCATAGTCTGCACGCTTGGCAGGCGGGTTGGTGACTACAGTATTATGTGGTAACATACAGGTAAACAATAATGATAAAATAAAAATGCTCATTTATCCCTAGACAGTAGAAACGTAAAAGTAAACAGGACAACAAGATAATTAACGTGTGCAAAAACGAGACAGACACACCAGTTCGAGTGTTCCAATTAGCTTAGTTTCGTGTTCACCGTATTTACCTCTTTTTTAATATAACATCGATAAGTGGTAATGACAAAAAAAATTACGGTAGGTAAGAAAAGATGTGTTATTACCGCGGCGCCATCAAATCCCTCTGTATCTCGTAGCGAGTGCGTATGTATGGATGTAGCACCAACATGGCGTGTTATCGCGGGCCGCTCGTAAACTTACTACTTGTTACAACACCGTTGATTGTATGTCGTTAAATTGTAGCCGCGAATATTAATGTAGGAATTGTAGAATAAGAACAATTTGAGATTATTTATATCTTTAAAAAAAAAAAGATTACTAGCAGAGTTTCGGCACACTACTAGTATTCTAGTTAACCCCTTGTGCTAAGCTAAAATGCTTGTTTCGAGTGGGCTCACGTCGGTAATGCAATCTATGGGGGGGTAGTCCGACGCTCTAGCTAGACAATGGGGAACGGCCACTTTTTAAATAATTAATTCAATTGTAGTTATAGAAAACATTTTTTCACTTCTTTTCTTCTTTTATAAAAGGTGTAAGAGCTACCTTGGCAAAGATCCAAACGCAAACATTAACATTATTACCAATAATACTAGTGATTATTATTATTGGTAATAAATATGTTTCATTGTGTTACATACCATAGAGATTTACTTTAACATCAACTCACCGTTCTCTCTCTCGCTCGCGCTCTCTTTCGCGTATCTCTCGTTCCCGCTCTCGCTCACGTATTTCCCTGAAATAAGTAAAACTATGTACTAAAAATAATAAAAACAAAGTTTTTATTGACTCTTCTAACCAATAATTATCATCTAAACTGGCAGTGAATACTTAATTTCAGTTTAATTGTTATATGTTAAAATTAAGCACTTAAAGTTACACAAATGTCTTCCTCTTTACAAACGATCGCAACATCAAGCAAATAGTCTACCTCTCTCGTTCACGTTCCCGCTCTCGCTCTCGTTCACGCTCTCGTTCCCGGTCTCGGTCCCGTTCTTCGCGCTCTCGCTCTCGCTCCTTGTCCCGGTCCTCACGGCGGTCCTTACTCCTGCATTAGAACAAATTACAGTTACCGTACCGAATTAAAAACTAGTTTTAATCTATAATGTTAATGACACCCGGACAGACGGAGTAAATTGTCTGTATTGTCCTACAATTAGCAGCACTCACAGGTTGCACTTGCTAGTTATAGTAACCTAGGTAGTTTTATTCATAGAATAAGAATAATAACCTATTGATTACAGTTCTTTTTCATTGTGATTTTGACAAGTACAAGTGTATGTAAATACCTAAGTGCTGAATAAATTCATTATTTAATTATTTCATCATTATCATTTCATTATTTCAATGAATAGCAAAAATGATCAGCCTGAAATCCCTGCACAGTCCTTTGAATTCATATAAGTATAATGAAAATGTTTTAATTTCTGTGTAGTTTAAAACATTATTTATACATAGCTTAAGAACTGGAATTGTTTGTAGCTTGTTGTAGCTTAAAACAACCTGTGATAATAATCATTAATTTGAAAGTATATAATGCAACACCCACCTGGACGTACTCCTTCTACGTCGCTCTTTCTCTCGGTCCCGTTCCTTTTCTCTGTCTCTTTCTCTTTCCCGCTCTCGCTCTCGGTCTCGATCTCGCTCCCTCTCCCTCTCCTTATCCTTCTCCCGGTCGCGGTCACGTGACGAGGCGCGTTCGCGGTCACGTGACGAGGCGCGTTCCCGGTCGCGATCCCGATCGCGCTCCTTCTCGTCCTTGGGGTCCCGTTTCCGGCGCACTACCACATCAGCCTCCTCCTGCGTCCAAACGAGCAACGTGAGTTTCGGTCCGGTTCAAGACACTCACACACGAACCAGACATAATATTGGCCTCCCCCGCCGCGACAAATGCAAAAACATATGTGACAGAATACGTGACTCAACCGTGACGAAAATAGACTTTCGTCACGTATTTATTGTCAACAATATTCTCTCGTTTTCTAATATTACAATAACTTTCCCGAGCGATTAAAACAATTATTAATATAAAATTATATATACAGGATTATTTGTAAAACACCAACAACCTCTTAAGAGGCCGTTGTACTCATAATTATAAAAAAACTTTTACTATGGGACGAAATCTGAAATCGCGAAAATAAATCAGCTGTTCCCTACATTTATGTTTGTTTAACAAAGTTTAATTGTTGCATTCAAAATGCAGAGAACAGCTGATGTTTTTTCGTGATTTCAGGTTTGCTAGCGACACCATAAGCAATATTGAATCATATACTTTACTATGGAATAACATTGAGCATAAAATTCAATATAGTTCAGGATGCCGCTTAGCTCAATAGGCTAGTTGACCCATACGAAAATATGTTACAATGATGTTAATTTCTGAAAGTATTTGTCATGAACCTAAATTAAATAATTTCTGTTCAAAAATCTTGAAGATGGTTGTATAAATTAATATTTATGTCTATGTCTTTGAATTGCAAAAACACGATTATCCTTTTTAAGACGTCTTAGGTTAAAAAACAAGAACGCGATCCTTTACTATTACATTTTCTGAGTCATGACGTCATCGATCTAGGATAGACGTCAGAACACAGATAATGTATAATCAAAATGACTGACAACGTTTACATCTCTAAATGTCACTCAAATTTAAAAATATATTTATTTTACCGCCTTGTATATCTAAAAAAAAAACATTTTAGCGTCGTGATCTAGTAAAACCATTCTTAACCGTATACAAATATTTCAAAAAAGTGTTAACTAGCCTATTAGGCTATAACCCCTCGATATCAACCCTGTTGTGAATGCTAATACAATCTAGTCTTAAAAGTTGTGTAACTTCTTGGTTTGATCTTTGAGACCTAACGCTAGAGGTCGCGACGAGTGAGGCGATTATTAAATAATAAGTCGACAAGTGCATATTTCATACGATTGTCGTCGGGCGGGCACGCTAGCTGTCGTCGATGGGGCTCCGGCGGCCGCTCCTCCGCACCTGAAAATCGCCACCTACTGACACGTCGCTAACGGTACGTCTCGCTCACACTCAGGCGTCTATCTCACTCAGCACTTACGCGGGTCCGACGGAGCGACGCGACGCGAAGCGAAGCGGAGCTCGGGGCGGGAAGGGCGGGCGGCTCCGGGGGTGGCGCTTGTCGTTAACTGACGCGACACGCGCGACACACACTCGCCCCAGCTCGCGTCTCTATCCGTACTAATATTATAAACGCGAAAGTAACTAATTGAATTCGTTGCTAATATTCAAATTTAAACTTCACCTTTTCAAACGTAAATGATACTAATTACGACATTATTTTTATACAGAAAAACATTCGTCCTTGAAATGAGGAAATAATCTTATTTATTATTGCGAAATGCTGAGCTGTTATCCAGCGCAAAAACCATTTACACTATACGTATACCCACGTGGGATAAATGGACGGGACCGGACCAGAGTGTGTGCGCACGACGCGGGTCCACTCGACCACAACTCACGAATGTGACCAAGGGACCGGCGGCGCGTCCCAACGTAACGGTGACAAAATGCTAAAAGATTTAATGCGCAAATACTTCTACATATATTTCTTTACTTTTTCATATATTTTGCAAATACATAATAATATTTCTTTACAAAACGCGCGTTATAAAACACGTAATAAGCACCGTTCCGCTCGTACGCCGGCCGCTTAAACCGATTAAGTTAAAATAATACTAATTAACACGAGATTGCCTACACAATGTGCCAAAGAACGATTCTTTCAAGTCCATATGAAACGATCAGTCATGCAAGTATCGACACTAGGACTTCATGCGCGGTCTACAGTACAATGCTACCGCCGGGGAGTGTGACGGCGTTAAAAAAGCTCCGCACACTTTTATATAAGTCCAGAATGGACTAGTGTGGTCTGCTTCTAGTGTACATTGAGCTGATATGTGTGCTATTGTGATTGTGATATGGTGTATCTATATTTGTCTTTGAATACGCGCCGCATATACTGTCGAATCTTTGAATTTAAAAGTAAGTTAGCTAGACATTTTTTGGTCAATAAGGTGCACGAGTGGAGACCAGGAACTGGCAAGCTCAGCGTGGGATAATTTTAATTTTCATGACATGTCATGACGTTACATAAAATTACACCGCAAAATATGTCGTGGCGTGTATCACAGACAACGATATCGACATCTTCATGTCAGTGTGTGTGGGTAGTCATAGTCTCTAAGTATAGACAAGGTAAACGTGACATCTGCCTATGTGTATATGAAGAGCGTCGATGTGAATGTCTGTTTAACTATATGTACACAGTTTAGTCATGATTGTCCGGTCTATGCTTATGTGTTTGTAAGTGTACACAATTTAGACGTGAATGTCCGTCTACACCTGTGAATGTCTGTGTGTACACAGTTTAGTCATGATTGTCCGGTCTATGCTTATGTGTTTGTAAGTGTACACAATGTAGACGTGAATGTCCGTCTACACCTGTGAATGTTTGTGTGTACACAGTTTAGTCATGATTGTCCGGTCTATGCTTATGTGTTTGTAAGTGTACACAATTTAGACGTGAATGTCCGTCTATACCTGTGAATGTCTATGTATACACAGTTAAGTCATGATTGTCCGGTCTATGTTTATGTGTTTGTAATCGTACACAATTTTAGTCGTGAATTTCCGTCTATACCTGCGTGTTTGTGTTGAATTGTAGATTTTTTTTTAGAATATGTTGTGTGTAAATATCAATAGAAACACAATCCAATGTTTTTATAGAGTATGTTGGTGTGGGCATGTGGGCAGTACTCACCGGGGGGCGCGCGGTGGGGCAGGTCGCCGGGCCGCACCTAGCGCAACAAGTCATTGCCGAACACAACGCAACGCTTTATTACTGCCCGCCTACTGCCGTGTCCACCTACCACAACTCGCCACTTAGATAGGCAAAACGACTACCAACAAAATACTTCCTAACTCCAAACTTATTCTAATACAGAGCTACTTATATTAGTATAGTCCCTAGTAAGTAAATAGTCGCTGTCTGCGAGACCATGAAACTATTTTAACTACCCATACCCTAACCCTACCCTACCCCTACCCCTACCCTACCCCTACCCTACCCTACCCTACCCTACCCCTACCCTACCCCTACCATACCCCTACCCTACCCCTACCCTACCCTACCCTACCCTACCCTACCCTACCCTACCCTACCCTACCCTACCCTACCCTACCCTACCCTACCCTACCCTACCCTACCCTACCCTACCCTACCCTACCCTACCCTACCCTACCCTACCCTACCCTACCCTACCCTACCCTACCCTACCCTACCCTACCCTACCCTACCCTACCCTACCCTACCCTACCCTACCCTACCCTACCCTACCCTACCCTACCCTACCCTACCCTACCCTACCCTACCCAAAAGTATCCTATGTCCTTCTCCCAGTTCTTAGCTACCTCCCTACCAATTTTCAGCCAAATCGGTTCAGCCGTTCTTGAGTTATAAATAGTGTAACTAACACGACTTTCTTTTGTTTTTAAAATGTATTCTGCTATTCAGAGCGTAGACAAATCCAACGAAACAAAAACCATGAAAATTGATCCAGCCGATCTCGAGTTATAAGTGTTGTAACAAACCCGTCTTTGTTTTATATATATAGAAGATAGAAGAAGATAGTTTTCATTATGAAAGCTCGTATAGTAGTTATTTGTTTAAATTTAAGTATAAGTCCAGGAATGCACTGTTTTGTGCTTAAGTTTATAAAGAACAAATCATATTACCAAGTACATCATCATCAGCCCGTATAACGTCCACTGCTTGAACATGGGCCTCCTCCCGCGGGAGGGTTTCGCTAAAGTCGCAACACTTGACAGTGTTAGTAACCGCAATATTATGTTGTAACACACAATGACAAGGCACAAGGAAATGTTGCTGCCCATTCCCTGTTATAAAATTGTTATAGATGATGTTAGAGCAACGGCTTTTTATTGATTATTAGCAACCATTATAAATAATAAAAAAGTTTTGATGACAGGTGTTTGGAAATAGTCAAAACCTATTGTAGCTTTTAAATTTAATATGTCAAATTAATTAGGTTTATTTGATTATTGCTGCTGATTGAATAGATTAAGTTCTGTCCTTTGAGTATGTTATTATTTAGACGGACGGCATACCTTCGAACGCGCTTTAGTTCTACCACCAGATCCAATATGCCCCAACTGAGAAGACCCGGCGATACAAACTCACTGGGGTTATTCTACCGCTGGTTTCAGCGCGGCCTCACCGAGATGATCCGGCAAAGTATACTCAGATGGACATGTCCAAGAAGTTTTCGTCCAGTTACTTTTATTATTTAGTTGGCATTCACAATTTACCAATTGGTTGTCTTCATACGAATTTTAATTTAAAAGTGATATTACAGTGTATAGCTTCTACAATACATTGCTTATCCTTAAGTTTCACAGCCTCGAAGACAGCAACTCTCTCTAAACTCATGTGTTTACATAGAAAACACACTAAAATTAAACTCAGCAATGAAAAAACAATCAAATTAAATGTTTCTCCACAACTTTTTTTAATAAAATATCTTCTATACTTCCATATATTAATCAAACAAGTGCAAATACACAATATGTGCCTTCAGAAAAGAACAATAGTATAAACATATTATAGTAATAAAGCGATGCATCGGATCGATAAAGAATTAGTCGAAGGTAAGTGTCCTGTCGGCGCCTGCTTTCAGGGAGGGGTCTAGGGTAGGAAGGAAGGGTGGGGGAAGGTTATGGGGCGTGTGCTTACCTTCATGCTCTCACGGAACTTGCCGATCTCACGGTGGATGACGTCACGTTTTTCTTCGGATATGTCGGCCTCTTCTAGCACTCGGGCTGTTTTTGATATCGCCTCTTCTGTTGGTGGAGCACAAGTAAATGTTAAAGTACGGCTACTTTTTTGGGCTTTTTTGGGCGTACAAGCGTCGACTTAATTATTTTTTTTCATATTCAAAATAAGAAACATTTTAAAAGATTTTTTCTATTAATATTAATTGCGTAAGTTTAAATGAATTAATCAGGTTCGGCTCCGATCTGTTTAATATGTAGATTTAGTATACGCGAATAAGTAATTTATTAAAGTATATTTTTTTAGAAAAGTACCATATAATTAATAAATGTTTGGTTCACAAGTTCGATTAACAGATATAATAAAAAGAGATAGGTAATGTTATGAATTGAGCCAATTAATTCAATGCTATCCTAGAATGCTGTTCATCCAAGCACCTACGTTAGATTATATTTTATTCAGAAATTCGGAAACGGGATCTACACTGATATAACCGTACTTAAAGGCTATTATAAAATAATAATCCACCTTTTTGCAGTATTTCATAGTTATTGATATCGTCCTGATAGTCGCGCATGATCTGCGCCAAACGTCTCTCGGCCGCCTCGTCAAGTGCCCGTTGCCTCGCGTCCAGGTACCCTCCGTCCGCCTCCGTGCCAGGAGCGCGCTCCTCCGCGCCCAGCCGGGACCGTTGCTCCGCTGAGGAAGGTACACAACAATTTACAAAGCTATCAACTTTTTTTATGTGACATAGGGACTGTCCTATTTTAGTCACCCGTGCGATGATGCCATGCACTCACGCAAGATCATTTTAAAGAGCTGCATCGCACCTTCGTACGAGGCTAAAACTGGAAGACGGCTGTGTAAATTCAATTTAAAGCATATATTTCTATTATGTCTATAATAATCGCCAAAAACGTTATCAGCCATTTTGTGACGATTTTTTGGCTTACAGGTGTATTCTTGCAGCCTCGTAGGTTATTGTTGATAAGGACTGTTGAGATAGGCTATTAAGTTTTAAAACAGAACGATTAAACAATAGATAAGACAATCCAATGTTAGAAAACTTTACTACAGACATTTTTTTTTGTTTTGATTAATATTATATTTTGTCTAGCTTAGCTACTTCACTGGGGCTGCGGTCTAATTAAATGGTTAAAAACTACAAACTACTACCTGAGCAAGAGCGCGCCCGATGTGGGCTTGGACCTTGTCTTATAGTGGTTGATGGCTGCATGCAATCCAATGCAGCGGATTGTTTGCTGTATTAAGAAGACTAATGTTGGATTTTCTTGCCTATTTAAGCAATCAACACAAATTATACAAACTTTTGTATGTATCCACTAAGGCTTGCATCTTGCCGTCTGTCCGCGCTAGCAGCTGCTTGTCTGCCAACTGCCGCTTATTAAGCAGCCGGACGCAGCGCAAAGCCGCCTCGGGACTGGCTAATTCACAGAACCCGAATGTGGACACGCGCTTCCAAGACAGAACAGGGCCGCAAGCGCCAAGTAACGCACGGACCATAGCGTCAGGCGCACGCGAAGAAATATTTCCAATGAATACAGTGATAGGCGGGCCCTCGTCTTTAGACCCATTAGAGCGGGTGGGGGCACGTGCTATGACGGCGGCTTTGGCGCCTGCGGTGCCCACGGGGGGCGCCCCGCTCGGCGGAGCTGGGAGAAGAGCTCCGCGCCCGCCTGCGCTTACGCCACCACCGTACGCGCCGACCATCACCTGTAAAAAAATTATCAGTGAACCTTCAGTAAAAGTATTAACTAAATAGAAATCTATTTAAATAATAATACTTGAAGTGCAGCTACGTGCTGTCCAGCTTAGAATAGACTACTAGATCATAAGAGGCTAAGGGACTTACACATGATGGATGGACAGCATGTGTACATGATGTGGACATCTATCAGCTCAAGGATTCTCTTCTCACTGCAATCACTAATCCACCAGCCAATTCATGGTAGCAATACCCCTCAACCACCCTATGATCAATTAAGAGGAGGCCCATGTTCAGCAGTGGATTTAAATTAGCTGATACAGAACTTAAATTAAATATAAATTAAAAATAAATTATAAGCATAATATATGTATCCACCACTCTCCTATTTTATACCAAACAGAATTCATAATTGGTACACCTTTTGGTTTTTTTAATTGGTTCTTATAACACCTATTCTTATACACATTGTGAAATGCAATAAAGTATTGAACCACCGTAAGGCCAAAGTCCTTAGTAACAACTTCTGACATCAGGCTTTAAGATTGACACCTTAACATGCTCTTTGAGCCACAGGAGAAACACCACTAACTTCCAGACTTCAGCCTGGTAGTTAGATTTCTGTAATTAGAATGTTTCTAGAACCCGGAACCTCACAACTTTTCTGTAAATTGAATTCCCTTCTTCTTGTATCACAATCTTTTCTGAGTTAGCCACAAGACTTATGCTACTTTACTGGGCCTAAAGGACTCTAGGCTTATAAAATGATTCAACTGCTAATTAAACCTGTGCAAGAGAGATTGTTGAAATTTGTGACGGCTTAAAGTTTTTAGGACAATTTTTTGGCTTCATAGGTTTGCCTGTTAGACATCAGGTCAGGCATTTGAATGTATTGTTATAATTAAACAGTCAGTTTCTGAGAAACCAATTTGTTTGAGTTATATTTTTTCAATGTGGAATTTAGTTATCTCAAGTGGATACAAGTGCCTTCAGTGGAGTGTTGAAAGGGTCGCTGCTTGTATTTATTTACACTTTTATGTTTATGTATTAAAATTTTAGATTTGTAAGGATTTTTTTAGATAATAATATAAAAGTAAGCTTGTGCTACATTGTCAGGTATAAAGGTGTCGAGGGCTCTAACATTAGGTGGTTTTTAACTACTAGCAACCTGTACAAGAGGGTGCCTCCTGTCTCATTATTTCCATGTGACAGATACTTGAGGAATGCACACACCCAATGTTGGCCTAAGATGTATATTTTTAATACAAAGACAGACTGTTATTCATAATTTACTGAATGTCTATTAAGCTACATTGCCATGGTAACCTCTTAGCATGGTGGAATTTAGAAGCAACTAATATGTGACTGACACATGTTTTTTTTTAATGTAATACTAAGCAAGTTAAACCATTTAAACTGATGGTATACGGCAGAAGTATCCAAATGCAAAGATAGCTGATGCCTGTGCTAGCAGACCTAGACAAGTGGCAACAATATTATAATCAGTGAATCTTTACAACTAATATTTTGAATGCGATAGTTTGTGAGTATATGTGGTTGGATGCAAAAACTACTTAACTTAATTTTATAGATTTCCAGCACTCAAAATGTATCATTTTTTTTAGTCTTATAAAACCCAATAAATAGTATTTAAAAAATGTGTAAATTAACCACTTGAGCTAAATTTAGCTTTGGAAGTGAACAAGCAATTCAAAGGCTATGGTAAATAATCAATATAAGAAATGTTATTTCCAAAAACATGGTCAATGTACATACTATAGAATACGAAAAGTCTAACATGTTTAGCCTATATACCTAACAGTTATGAGTTAATGTTTAGCCTATATACCTAACAGTTATGAGTTAAGGTAATCATCATAGTAAGTAAAAAAATGGGTGTACGTTTGTTTCTCATGACCGTATTATAAAAACCAACTGGTTTCCTTATCTTGCTTTAATATCGACGTTGATCCACTCAGTGTACTGTTTCGATAGTAGTAAACCACAGCTGTAATGGCATGACAGGATGATTGAACCGTTTGCTTAGGGCTCAACTTTTGATCAAACAACTTAATCATAAATCATGTATTTACAATTATTTCGTTGTATAATTGTTATGTAAACTCAATGTTTGCTACTCACGACTTGTTAGATAGTCATACAGTGTAATTATATACAATTTCCGTTGCCAAGAATTACGTAGTACGTCAGTAATACGCGGCTTCGTATCACAGCCGGTGAGGTTAGACGTCAGAGGGGAACTTACATGTGTCGGCATCTGCATGGTGACGACGCCCGGCGCCAGCCCGTAAGGCACGAGGGGCGGCCGCGGCGGGAACGACATCTCACCGCGCTCAAAAACACAGTAAATCTTTTAACAGCGCCACTTTGAACCGAACTAAGTGACGCGGACACACGTATCTACTTGTACGTACTCCACATACACCACTAAATACAAATCTTACACTATTATATTAATAACTAATTACAATTCACTATTAAACAAACTAAAATTCTTTACTATAAGCCATTGATTCTTATTTTCATTTTAACCAACATGGTTTGATCGTCTGGTATCAGCCATATTGTTTTTTTTTTTTATTCTCGATTTACATTTTGGTTTATGGCTACACCGTATACAGCCTATAATTTTCTATAATATTATTATGAGAAATATAGTATTTAAGCCTTTTTGCCTTACAGTGCATAATATATATTATTTCTTTTAAACAATGTTCATTGCACATTTAAGATTATAAGTGGTTTTGATATATTTTGCTTTCATCGTTGACTTCTTCCCTATATGGATTTAGAATCTAAGGCTCATATTAAATTATAATTATGTTAATTTCTGAAATAATATGTCATAGGGAACCTAAATATAATAAGTTCAGTAAATAAATGTAAAAATGGCTGCATAAATTTAATTTGAAAAATATTTTATGTCTACCTATGTAATTGTCTTAAATCGCCGAAGCCTCTGTCAGCCATTTTGTGATGTCATAGATAGTATAAGAAAAACTTCATTCGCTGTTTTCCGTTATTCTATACTGTTTTCAGTTGTAGCTCCTTTTGAACCCTGTAAATTTTTATTTTATATTGGATTTTATTTTGCCTCGCGTCATTCAGCCTCGTGGGATACTATGGGGATGATTACAATAATCCTTGTTTAATTCGTTCGTTCGTTCGTTCGTTTAAGAAGGGATATACTCGATTCCGTTTTTCTATTTAAAATTCTACGATCCAAAATTGATTGTCCGCAGTTGCTGAGTCGGGTAAAACTCCGAGTCCCCGCTAGGATACCACGTGCTCCAATAACCCCTTTGTATCCTCCACCTCGTAGAACGGTGCTTGGTGCCAACTCTCCTATCCCTCGCATGTGTAAATTACTAAATAGTTGCAGTGATCTGGTTGACCTATACGCTGACTCACTTATCAAACTCAAAAGAATTAGTTAGGTAATAAAAAAAAAAAATTTACTCCTTTTTTTATTATTATTTAATTTAATTTCAATTTTAGCACTGTATTAATTTATTCTTTAATTTTCAATTTAATTGGTACCTATAATTTAATTCGATTTTCACAATGTCATATTTGTATGTGTTTCTATTTTGTCATAATCTTAACTTTAACTAAGTAGTTTAACGCATGCTGTGCTTACCTGTAAGAGATTGTTACACAAGTAATGTATTATGATGAATGTATTTAATATTTTATGGTGTAAACAATTGTTGGTGAGCCAAATAAATAAAATAAAATAAAATAAAAATTTGGTAACGTCGTTTTTGAGACAAAACGACATTAGCCAAATTCATATAGGTTTTAAATATTTATTTTAGATTTTTCTAGCCCTCACAAAAATACCATATTTTTTTCATCTAATAAATGGAACCATTTTTAACCATATAAAAACAATGAAAAATATATAAACCTAATTAAATACATATGAACTGAACAAAACTAATATTGGTACCTACCTAGGTACTTATACTGATCGCTAAGATTTAATTTAGAGTTGAATTTAATAAAAAAACGGCCTACCTTATGTTTAACCATTAGCGATGTCTGCATTTCGGCTTTCTGGGTTGAATCCAAGTAGACTGTTATAGTGCACAAGTATGTGCGATTACAGGTGCACCCACTATGAAAAACAAAAACACAAACATATTACCAGCTTACCGTGCACGCCGAGGAAGGGGTAAACACCATCTCCTTCTGCCATCAGGATTACCTCTAGGGGAAATTGGTAGTAACACAATTCTTTGACAAACCCGGGACCCCAGTTACGGTCAAACATAATTTTTATTATTACCGCTAGTCCAGCGAGTCAGATCAACTAGTATTGTGTCAAACAATTTCCTATAGATTTGTTGAGATTAACTACGTTAACATGACCCGCCCCTCCAAAATTCAAAACGTTTAAAAGTATTTGTGAAAGTATTTACACCACGCCATCAAGCATGTGTGCATACTGATACGGCCGGCCTGCTACTGAAGACGAATACTTAGAACTACATACAAACTCTTTCGTAAGGATGTGACTACACACATTAAAACAATAATTTGGAGGGGCGGGCCATGTTATCGTAGAAAATCTCTAGCGACATCTACAGTGGCCGGACAAACCACAAAAAGACAAGCAGCGCCATCTAACACCTAGCATCCCAACTAACCTGTATCGCGCAATACAAGTTCGCAAGCCAATTCGAGCAGATTCTGAATATCAACAAATGTCGGACTTAAAAATTGCCGGCCACACCACCTCGCCCGGCAAAGATCTTAATTTTCTGTGGAGGAACACCACCAACCATTCCTCTACAGATTGATACCCGAAATTGCCCGCAAAATTATATTTCTTCTCGTTGTGAAGACTTCCTCGTAAAACGGATGCATTACGCCAACCATGTTACAGTTCTACATACACATGTATTATATACCTAAGTAGGTAGGTACTTGTGGAACTCGGACGGCGAACACAGAAACTTTGTTTGACCCCGAACGGTCTGGAGTGTAACTGATTTTCAAAAAGGATAAATGCTAAAAACAATGACACAGCAATAGGATAATTCAAGTACAGTCAGCTGAAAAGAGCTACATATGTTACCGTTAAATTATAATCCATGCCGCGAGATTGTAAACTGTCGAAATATTGTGAACCCTAACATACTGCTTACAATTTAACGCATTGTTTTTTGGTAGAGTACTATCCAAATGAAGTTGGTTCTATTACTCGGCGACCGATACCGCAGCACGCTCGCTCGGCTCGTGGGTTGTGGTCGCCGTTCTCACCTTTGTGCGTTTTTGTCAGCAGTATGTTACGGTTCACAATCTCTCGACAGTTTACAATCTCGCGAGATAGATTATAATCTAACGGTGACATATACATTTAACAGCCCCGGATCTAGGGGGGGGCGAGCCGGGGCCCCTGCCCCGGGCGGCAATTTCAGGGGGCGCCAAAATCATATAATTTGTTAAAAATACGAGAGCCTGTATCGGCTTAAAAATATTTTTGGTCCCGAGTCCCCGGCAGCCCCGCAAGGCCTGGCTACGCAGCAGTCATGGTATCGGCGGGGCTAGGGATGCTAAGAATCCCCGGGAGACGAGTGGCTACCAATTTCACAGGCGAACACTGGCCCTGGCAAAACATAACGTGCGGTCCCTACGGACCGAGGAAAGGATTGTTGAGCTGGAAGAAGAATTGAGCAGGCTCAAATGGGATATTCTAGGGTTGTCTGATGTCCGTAGAGACGGACAAGACACGATGACCCTAAAATCTGGCAATCTGTTCTTCTACCGGGAGGGCGGCCAACAGTCACAAGGTGGTGTCAGGTTTCTCGTTCACAAGTCCCTCATTAACAACATTATTACCATTGACAGTGTGTCTAGCAGGGTGGCATACCTAACACTCAGAGCATCTAAAAGATATTTGCTGAAGGTTGTTCAGGTCTATGCACCGACTTCGGCACACCCAGATGAAGAAGTTGAGTGTATGTATGAGGACATCAGTAGGGCCTTACTCATACAACTCACTTCAACGATGTTATGATAAGGAGGAGTTGATAGTCTACGCTCCGACCTACTGGCGCTCAGATCGATAACCCCGAGAGCTTTCAACTCGAGCTCTCAAATCGATTCAATTGTCTGGATGAAGACACATCAGTGAACGAGTTCAACAACAGGCTCCGGAGGCCGGGTGAGGATGGAATTACATCAGAGCTCCTGAAGGCGGGTGGATTACCGGTAGGTACTTAAAGTCCTTCAGAAGCTCTTCAATTCCGCCTTGCTAGGAGGCACCACGCCTAAACCATGGAATAAAAGCGAGGTGGTGTTGTTCTTTAAGAAAGGCGATAACACCTTACTACCCATCTCGCTTTTGAGCCATGTTTATAAGCTATTCTCCAGGGTTATTGTGTATCGTCTCGAAGGTTTGATGACTTTCAGCCTCCCGAACAAGCCGGGTTCCATAAAGGTTATAGTACCGTAGACCACATACATATGCTGCGGCAAGTAAAACAGAAGACCGAAGAGTATAACTTGCCGCTCTGTTTAGCGTTCGTGGACTACAAAAAAGCCTTTGAGTTTCGAAATTCGGTCGAAACTGAATATGGGCAAGACGAAAATCATGTCTAGCGTCCATGCTGTGCCTACCCCTGTAATGGTTAAGAATACGGTTCTTGAAGTTGTTGACGCATATGCATACCTAGAACAGATAGTCCAATTAGGTAGGTCCAACTTCGAGAAGGAGGTCAATCGCCGAATCAAACTCGGATGGGCAGCGTTCGGGAAACTTCGCAACGTCTTTTCCTCCAATATACCTCAGTGCCTGAAGACGAAAGTCTTCAACCAGTGTCTGTTGCCAGTGATGCCCTATGGATTCGAAACGTGGTCCTTCACTCAGGCTCATAGTCGCTCAACGAGCTATGGAGAGGGCTATGCTCGGGGTTTCTCTAAGAGATCGAATCAGAAATGAGGAGATACGTAGAAGAACCTGGGTTACCGACATAGCCCTACGGATTAGTTCGTTGAAGTTGCAATGGGCAGGCCATATAGCACAGAGAACAGATGGCCGTTGGGGCTGAAAAGTTCTCGAATGGAGACCGCGGATCGGCGAGCGCAGCGTAGGACGTCCACCTACTAGATGGACGGTTGATCTGGTTAAGGACACGGGATCACGGTGGATACAGGCCGCTTCTAATCGCAACAACTGGAGATCTATGAGGGAGCCTACGTCCAGCAGTGGACGTCCTACGGCTGAAATGATGATGATTGCTATATTTAATTTGATGTCGCACCAAAGAAAAAGTTATTAGCTGATAGATAATAAAGAGTGCAAATTTATTAAAGAGTATTCTTTCGATCACAAAAATTGCCAACTATTACCTATTAGTGAGTTTTTTGAACAATTTATCTCAAACGCTCAAAAGAGGGGGCGCACTATCAAGTTCTTGCTCCGGTTTGAAAAAATCGTAGATCCGGCGCTGACATTTAAGATTGTATTATACTGCAGGGGTGGACAACCGGTCGATCGCGATCGACTGGTCGATCCCGGCAGCTATTACAGTCGATCAACTGACGCACAAAGTTAATGTTTCTCGTATAATAATCTAAAAAAAAGTACCTATTTATCATTCGATTGACTTACATGAAACGTGATTCAACGTTATGCATGCCATTGGTCGATCACACAGTCGATCTTAGATCTTACTAAGTTGGCCACCCCCGTATTATAGCCTCCTCCTCCGTCTACTTGTACTTAGTTATTAAAAATATAAAAGACGGTGTAGCCATATAAATGTTGTATAATGAAGAGAAAATAAAAAAATATAGTACAATAAAATAATATTAATAAAAGAAAACGTTTATTTTGGTACAAAAGGCAAAATGTATTATTTAGCAACACTCAATGATACGGAGGGAAATACAGTTTTTGAACTGAATGAGAAAATCAACTCAAATTTTATTTTGGTTCAAATTACAAGTTAAATGAGTTACATAGGTATTAAAAATAATGTAGGTAGAATACAAAAGTTTTATGTAGGTACAATTTAAGCCGAATGAAAGTTGTACGCAAATAGTTACTATTTGTGTTATTAACACGGTCCTGATTCCAATGATTTATCATTGAAGTCAGATGACCTAGACAAGTGGTTTGCGATTGAATAGAATTTTGGTAATCACGGTTTTGGAAGTGATCATTATTAAGGTATTACCGTCATTTGTACAAATGACGGTAATACAATTATAAATGCGATCGTTTGTATAAATCACCTTGGCTACTAATAAACAAAAATGCAATCTGCGGCCAGAGTTCTAGACCTCAGAAGCATAAATAAATGGCAGTTTATGATAAAGGCACACACGATGAATGTTTCTGACGTATAATGGCACATCTGACCGCTTCTTAGCTCTAGAATTGTAACATCGATTTGTCTAGGCCTTCAGGACCGTCCAAACGAAAGTTAAACGTTGGGTAAACTTCTATTTAAAAGCAAAGCAGACTAGTATATAGGTTATGATAAGGCCTCTTCGTTGGCAGGAATAACATTAAATATATGAGCGGCAATTGGTGCCTCATTCGTTACGGTAGTTGGTTCTAAGGCGTGTGTTCTGGTCTCCATCCGCACTCCTCATATGTGCGAAATATATAAAGTTGCCTGACATTATGTGTTTGTAAAGTCTTCTATGACCCAGTTTCTTTATACAACAAGAACTCAAAAATGACAGTAGTATGTCTGTACTAATATATAATACCAACTTTATGACGATCTGCCAGGTTTCGCACAAAAAGTCGTTACCTAACGGGCACTTAGTTACATTTATTTCACGTAACCCAAATTATGTATAGGTACGAGCCAAAACTCTAACATATTTAATTAAATCCTTTATTTTATTTATGCAAGATTTTACTAGTTAGTACCTAGGGCACTATACTTTTGTACAAAATATCACAGCTTCAAATAACTACATTGCTTTCTACATGATAGATATATTAACATTACTAATTTCAACCGGAACCTTCGATGTGGGTTTTTTTATTTAATAAGATCGCAAATAAGCATATAACCCGCGAGATGCGGTGCCCCCCACACAAATTACGCTGTGGCCAACTCCAGGGGGGAGGGGGGCCCATATTAGTTTCGAAGAACTATTCACGCGACATAAGGCTGCCTGTCCACCGGAGCGGAGCTAGGCTGCGGAGTGGAGAAACTGAGAAATATTAACCAATAGGATTGCACAAAATCTCCGCTCCGAGATTTTGTGCAATCCTATTGGTGGACAGGCAGCCTTAATCAATAATGTTATCTGGCTGTCCTTTTCTGGACAGCCAGATAAAATTTCCTTATCAACACTTCCTTCTACTACTACTGAAGTGGAAGGAAGTAGAAGTATGTAGTAGGTAGATAATTCTCTAATCTTTCTCAAACATAAGAAAATTTTATAATTACAACAAATGAAATACAAGTCGCCGGTTCGATCCCCAGCCATTGCACTAACAACGTGAATTCACTCGTAACACAAGAATTTTAGCTTAGCACGAGGGGTTAACAAGAATACTTATAGTGTGCAAAAACTCAGCTAGAAATTAAAAAAAAATGGTTATGGCATCGGTTGAATCTGGGTTAAATTTAAACATACAAATATTTACATTATTATATACACCAACTCAATAACTAAAGTAATAATTATTTGGGACTAGGACACAATTTTATTTACATTTTATCGTTATTTCATATTATGACGGGCGAGTGAATGAGATAGAGATAACAAAAAGTAAAAATACAGCGTATCTTAGTCACCTATTGACCTCAGTGTTGTTCATACAAATGTTTAGTATAATAATAAATTGGTGCCAAATTTGATATTCTTGCAATTTTATATCGCTAAATTTGGGGCTACTTGCTGTACGCCTTCGAGCAAGCCACTTGCCTAGAGCAAGTAGGCCTATATAATGTAAAGGAATCACCGACACGACGAAGAAGAAGAAGAGCAAGTAGGCCTTTGCAATGGAGATAAAATAAGGATGACGACTAAAATTATCTATTTAGTCCGTCAGTTAGATTGCCAAAAAAAATATTGTACACAAATACAAAATAGGTAAAATTGTAGCTATAAGTGACGACAAATGAAATTTTACTACGCTATATATTCGTATTTTTTTGTTAACGGAACGACATCGTAAAAACTACATTTAAATACACTCGTAAGTAGCTATTCGCCAGGCGGCGACTCAAACGCAGCAACAGTAGAAAAGGGCACGCGGCACCTACTTAGGTAGGTACGCTATTTCGCTTACACTTTTCATTTATGCGCGATTGCGGTAGGTACCTATGGCATACAGTAGAGTGTATTTCTTTTAAGTAATTTATTAGATTTTCGTAACTCTTAAACCGATATACTAGTACACAAATACTGAGGTCTATAGATTCTATACCACTTACACAACACACCATATTATCATTAAGACGGTAAAAAAGTCACCCAGTATATTTCTTATAATATTTACATCACGTTTCATAAGCTGTAAGAATATAGTAAAATTATATAAATTTAAAAACTCCGGCGACATAAAATATGTTACAAATAAACTATTTATATGCATATAACATTTTTTATTTAATCAAAACATTAAAATTATAATGATAAATTAATAAGCTTACACCGAAATTACAACTTCACTGTCAAATTAAATTTGACTAAACAAGTGCCTCTGTGTAATAACGTCAGGGTTGAGAAGTAATCGGTAATTGCTTCTCAACCCTGACGTTTTGGGTTCGATCTTCAACCTTATTAGCTATTGTCACTTATGCGACATTGCACTATCCCCGACAATTATTATTATGTTTTGTGTTTTTTTTTCATACCATAGCACTATATGGTCTCTGTGCTCAGGAGTCTCGGACGGCCCTGCGTGTAATATATTTTATTTATGTAGTATTTTTACATACGTAAATGTTTGGTTCAAAAGTAAATATTTTATTAAATACTGTTTCATAATGACAACTACATTTTCACTTAACTTAAACATGTTTATGGTTAATATAAAAATAAAGCGTGACAATATCATACAAGAGCCCACACATTGTTTAATTTGCAAATTTCAAATAGGTACAACAATAAATTATTTTGTATATAGTGTCCTTTGACCATCAAGTCACACCTTAACGAATACTATATTTCGCGCTCTCGCTTATTAGCAAAATAAGTAAGTAGTAAAAATAATAAATCATAATCATATTTTTAATGGCATAGAGCTATACGCAGGGCCGGCATGAGGACAGAAATGACATGGCGCCTTATGGTAAGCACAACTAATACATATTGCTTTTCGAGGCACCCCATGAGGGTGAAGGTCATGAGTACCATACCCCCGTGCCTTTATGGTAACGACGATACAGGCTAGGGTGTCAGACTTGCGATCATGTGGTCGCCGGTTCGATGCCCACCCATTGCACTACCGACATGAACCCGACGACCAACACGAGCATTTTAGCTTAGCACGATTGGTAAACAAGAAAAGAATACAAGTAAAAACTCTGCGATTAATTTGTATGAGACTGTGATTTTTAGGTTGTTAATACTCGGCGATTTTTTTAAAATTAATAATTGGAACTATGCATATACTTTTTCAAAACATAACAAATTCCAAATTTAAATGATTTCGCACCTGCGTTAGATGTGCCCGTTCGTACAATCTAAATTATCTTGTATTGGAAGGCACTAGAACTCATTTTGTACATCGAAAATTAACTTTTTTGTTAAAAACCATATGTCAATTTGAAATGTTAATTTTACGGTTCGATAGTAATACTGGTAACAAATCTTCCCGCCAATTATTAGGAACGACAAAAAAAACACGGTGTATATCAATTACTTCTATGAATAGTCACTTGCGCAAGAGAGCCATAAGTAAGATAAATAAAATAAAACATTGCCTATTTGCTGTGAGGATTTCGTAGGTAAATAAGTATGCTTAATATATTACACACTTCTAGACCTCAAAAGCATAACGACGGGTGTAGTTATTATACTACAGACGCATTTGGTTTTAAGTGCTTTCATTTTACGATGAAGGCATATATACGATGAATGGTACTGATGGCATGGCACATACGACCTCATGCTTCTGAGCTCTAGATTTAGGGTGCGCCAAAGTTCACCTAAAATTTCAACTCCGATAATTGGAAATCCGAAAATGTTCTTCCTAACATTTTTCATCCTAACAATCACAATTCCTAACTACTCTGTCTCTAATTTTCATAATTCCGAAGCATTCAACTTCATAATGTCAGTAGCAATAAACATTTATTACACTTTTATTTGTTTTCCTATATTTTCTCAACATATCCATCTTTTACACTATTATTCAAAGTCATATCTTTTTTGTTAAGATTTCTTTTTATTCATAAAAATCAGTATTATATACATTAATTTTGCGTAACTTTTACAGTTTTAGTTATTAAGTTATTTTCACATTTATATACCACGGTACTATTTATAGTCATTGGTTTAAGTTAAGTTAGAACTGCGACCATAAAGCACGAGCCGAGCGAGCGAAGCCAGAATCCCGCTTCAGTCGATCAGTCAAGTTCCAGAAACGAATCGGTCCTATTCATCATTTTTGGTTTAGGTTAGGTTAGTACTGTGACCACAACGCACGAGCCAAGCGAGCGTGCCGCGGCAGCGGCCGGTGAAGTGCCAGAACCGAATCGGTTTTATAGTTATTTGTTTTAGTTACGGTTAATACTGCGGTATAAACTCCCAGGCCATAAAAATAACCGTAAATGAGTCGTGTTCTATGAATTTCATTAATTTAAGACAAAAATCTGTGAAACGACCTTTGATCGTTCTAAACATATATATTTTTTATGACACTTGGTAAATGTTTCTTTCTGAGTATGAGTGAAAATATTATGGTAATTATGTTTAGGGATAAAAGCGTTATGATAAAAAACAGTAGGAGTTTAAATATATTTACATTAATGATATTATTAATTACAATTTTCGGAAACATAAGTGTTATGAACATAGCCGGTAGCACTACAAATAGTATGAATAAAAACTTTAGGATGAAAAATTTTAGGAAGAGTGATCATTCGGATTACAAATCGTTAGGAAGAACAATTTCTGGTAAAGAACTTTAGGTGAGCCAATATGGACCCTTAGATTTAAGTTAAGGTAACAAATTTATTCTAAAATACAAAACTACATATTTACAGCTGATATGAATAGTTATTAGTATATCGCGGGCTTCAAGCCCGAGGGACTTATAAACCTTACCCCTACTTTCCAGAAAAGAAAAATAATAAGTATTTTTCTATGTATCTATATAATTGAAAATGTGTGTGTGTATATAACAACTACTCAGTTCCCACATTTATGTGTAAAGTTTAATTTCGATGAAAAAATTTAACAGCCTGCAATATTGAAAAAAAATACATTTGTTTTTATACGCCCCTGTGGTTTAAAGCCGCGATACGACCAAAAGAGTTCTGAAAACAGACAATAAAGGACACTTTTTTAAACCTAATACGTCGCGCACCAAATGTATGACACACATTTACAATTCTTAAGTTAACTTCCTCACAATATAGTGCAGTGAGGAGGAGGCTCGGGCTAGTCCTGTTTGTCGGGCCCCCGTGCCGCCCCCCGGCCCAGGATGCGGGCTCCGAAGTACCCGAGCAGCGAGCCAGCCGCCGCCGCCAGAGCCCCCGCTTTGGCCCCCACCACTAGTCCTACCGGCCCTCCTGCTAGGGCGCCCAGCGCGGCGCCCCCCACGCCCCATGCACCCGCTTGTAGCCTGCCGGAACACACGAAGATATTAAAAAATAGCTTATCACCATCATCAACCAGTACAACGTCCAATGCTGAACATGGGCTTCCACCCGAAGGAGAGTTTTGCAATAGTCATTGCGCTTGGCAGGTGGGTAGGTGACCGCAGTATTATGTTGAAACACTCAGGGAAACGCTGCTGCATATGCGATTGTTAAGAAAGCTGTAATTACAATCGTTACATACTAACATGCTTTCGAAGAAACGAAACAAAGTCCCTCAACAAACCAGACCCAGAAAGAAAATTTAGATTTACACAAAGATATCATGTCAGGCTTGGGACACGAATCCACGACCTCCGATACTTAAAGCGAGACTTACAGCGGTTTCGCACTACGTCCGATCCGAATCCGATCTGGACCCGTGAAAATTTATTCCGTAGTAGCCGTAAAACTAATTCTATGCTAATTTACGCACTAGATCCGATCTCCGTCATCTGATTTCTTTCTGATTTCTAGACCAATATTTTCACGGGTTCGGATCGCATTCGTATCGGACATAGTACGAAACCGCTCTTATACTGGTGGTAACCAAGGTGGTTGTCAAAACAATAGTTAGTACGTAAGCTACTGACCTTTCAGCGGCGGCTAGCTGCGTACGCGCCCCACTAACATTGTCGGCCGCGACGTCCACGTGCTCGGCTGACTGGGCCACGTGCTCGCGCTGCGCCAGCGCTGCGGCCTGCGCGTGCTGCCACACGTCGTGCAGCGCGCGCACCTCCGTCTGCAGCTCGCTCCAGCCGCGGAGCAACTCCTCGCGCTCGCGTAGGGTCACCTCCTGACCAACAACTACATTGTATTCATAATGCATATATTATTATATATGCATAATGCTAATTATCGCGAGACAAATAACTTTCCCGTAGGCCTATTACGCAAAAAGTGCAATATAAATTAGTAGATGAATCGCAATACGTCAGAAAAATTGGCATCGTCATAGAAACCCGACAATTTTTGCAATAATATAGCAACCAACAAAGTAATATTAGGTACATAGTAGCTATAGTTTACAATTGTCATCGATTATATTATTATTGGTGGCTAGTTAGCCACCAATTGCTGTGGCAACACGAGATTCTTTATGGCTTTGCGATTAATCTGCAAAATTATCCGCCGCAAATTTTACGTAATAGAGCTGCCCGATTTTGTAGTAGGTATCTAAGTATGTATGTGTAAGTTAGTATATAAGTTAGAGCACGTTAGTAAATAAAAACAGCCAACAACAATATCTATAACAAACGTATACAAGCGAACAGGCAGAATCGATTCCCTGTTACCACACACTACTGCGGTCACCAACCGCCGTTATATACCTACACATGGTCCGCACAAATAATGACAAAACAAGCTATTAGACACAATATAGTTAAATAAAAAGTTAAGACTAAAATATTATTAAAAATAATAACTCAATATGTAAATTTATTAAATGTAATCATTATAGATAAATTAATATTGAATTATTGTTTTGACTGCCACACGTGGCAGTAGATGTAGTGCAAGTACCTGTAATACCAATTATGTAAACATTTATGTAAATAAAACTCAACTGTCCTACAGGGTCGTTGAGGGAAATTGCCATAATCCCCACGCTTGTCAGGCGAAATGGTGATCGCAGTAAGGTGGTAAGTAACCCTGAGCTGATAGATGCTGATGCCCGTTCATCAGATGTATGTCCCTTAGTCGTCACTTACGACACCCCTGGGAAGACGTGGGGTGGTCTTTTTTAAGCCGGACACCACACATCAGAAAATAAAAATATTTTTCATTTATTTGTCTTAACCCGCTTGCCAAGCGTGGTGAATATATATTCACTTGGAGAAGTGTTCAGCATTAGACATTATACGGGCTGATGATTATGATAATAAGAAGAAGAAAATGTACATTGATACCTGATCATCTATGCGCAGTTCTATCTGCGATAAAGCCAGCGGTGTAGGCGGTACCTCCTCGCCTTCTCCCTGGATTTGACTCTCAGTCCCTTGCGTGTGCGCCACCACGCCCACTGAATCAGTGGAGACTGCACTAGCGGCCACAGAGTTCTCCGGAGGGACGCGGTTTATTGACAACGGAGATGTACCTGTAGTATAACTTAGCTTTTAAGTTTGAAGACAATATCAAGAGAGTTATTTATACTAAACTAACTGTTATTAGGGTTCCGTATCCGAAGGGTAAAAACGAACGCAAGTAATTCTACCAATCGTATATATATATTACTAGCTTCCCTCGCGCGGTTTCACCCGCGTAATTCCCGTTCCCGTGGGAACTTCATAATTTAATATAGCCTATAGCCTTCCTCGATAAATAGGCTATTAACATTAAATATTTTTTCAAATCGGTCCTTCGATTGGCGCGTTCAAGTAAACAAACAAACAAACTCTTCAGCTTTATATATTTGTATAAAATTATTGTTCCAATAAAAGTCCCAATTATTTGAAAGGCGACGTGCCTTTGAATGCCATCAATAAATATTTATACAGAAAAATGGCATGATTATGCCGAAAGGTTATGGCTATGGTTATAAAAAATCACCACTGCAGCGCAATTTTTCTTTTTTAAATGCAGAAAAATGTGACGAAAACGCAAATTTTAGAACGCAAAATGAACAGTATACAGGCTTATATTGTATTATTTGAAGTCCATTGACTATATTATTTCAATAATTTAAAAATAAAATAAGCGGCCGTAGCGCAAGGCTAGGCTGCGTCGGATTTGTGATCTTGTGGTCGCCGCCGGTCTGATCGCCACCCATTGCACTACCGACGCGACGTGAATCCACTCGCAACATAAGCGTTTTAGCTAAGCACGAGGCATTACCAAGAATACTAGCAGCCTGCAAAACTCTGCTAGTAATCTATTTAAAAAAATGGGTTACTTAATGGATGATAGAAAAATGAAATTTGAGGTGAAAATGTAATTAAAATCTATTTAGTACCAACACAACATATTAAAATAGCACATGCAATATTATTTTTATTGGCTTGGAATACAATCATGCCAAACAAAACACACAATGTGTGTACAACATTAAAAAAAAAAGATGTGTAGGTAAAGATACTATATAAAATGAGGTTTGCCTTCTGTTCAAAGTTCTATGGAATTATCCTTATCCTAGGATCCATTAATTCAGACGAGTTTTAATTTCAAGGTATTGAAGATATTGAATGCAGTATTGTATAGAAATATTGAAGGTTTTCCGCGCGCGGCTTGACCTGCCTTACTCCCGTTCCCGTAAGAACTTCATCTATACTAATATTATAAAGAGGAAAGATTTGTATGTAAGTATGTTTGTAACGAATTGGCTCAAAAAGTACTGGACCGATATTAAAAATTCTTTCACCATTTGAATGCTACATTATCACTGATTAATATGGGCTATATTTAATTATGAAGTTCCCACGGGAACGGGAGTTACGCGGGTGAAACCGCGCGCAGAAAACACTGAAATAATTTTTCAAGTCGGACCAAAAGCTAACAAACATACTCTTCAGCTTTATATATTACTATAGATGACAATACTAGCACTTAAACACTTTTTATCCTTTTGGTTTTTGATTTATTTGAACCATATTTTATAGATGGTAACCCTATTTCGGAAGGTAAGGTATCGGTAGAAAACTGACATTGAGTTATACAAAAACCACTGGTATTTTAATTCTAGGGCTGTACAGGACTGGATTAAGTAAGTTATAATAGTATAATTATTTTACTGTTTCTAGATAACACGAGGACACAACGAAATCTTTGAAAAAGAAGTTGATATCTGTGTGACATAATGCACATATTTTTGGAGCTAAATTAAAAAAAAAAAGTTTTTTCTCTCTTTGGTAGTGATGATCTATTCTAAAACGGAAACCACACGGCAAATGTGTCTAAAAGTAATTTAATCTAACAGCTAAACACACCTTTCAAAAAAGCCTACCTATCGCAAAACTGCATGCCATGAGTACTAAAACATCCACAAAAAAATAAATCCAATGAATTAGGGGCCCTTTTATTAGCGAGTTAACACATAGTTTAATCCAGGCCTATACATGGGCCCCCAGAGTCAGTTCATTCGACTAAGCTCACCGGCGCGCCGCCCGCCGCCCTCCACCAGTGCTCGGCAGCTACTCTCTATCAAACCTACAATAACATTCCAACATCTTAACAACGTTGTTGTATGAAGGTAGATGTAGTGACAAGGATTGAGAAAGGTACGCTAAATTGGTGACATATATAGAGAATGAATGAAAGGAGACTGAATAGTAAAATTTATAGGGCGAATGTGAACGGAAATGTTGGAAGGAGAAGACCAAGGCGGACGTTCCACGCTCAAATCGAGGACGTTCCTAAGAAAGATCTAGTTAAAAGAACCCTAAACCGCAGGACATGCGTGAGAAGATTAATGAATGTAGAAGAGGCCAAAGTTGTATGTCTAGATTGTAGCAAGTGGGAGGTAGTGGTCTCTGCCTTCCCCTATGGGAAAGAGTCGTGAATGTCTGTATGTATTTATCTTAACACCTTTTCTTTTAATATAGCAATTTGTGGAAATCTTCGGCAATTTCTGCCACTGGAGCAGAGTAACGCGGGTAAAACCGCGGGGCGCCGCTAGTTTTTAATATTTGTTCCAACCGTAACTCTTCCTAGCCTGACCCGACGGCTCCTATCATAACCCAAATTGCGCAGATTGATCATTCTCTCTAATCTTCCTTAGAATAAAAAGTACATGTTTCAAATCAGTGTTTAACCTCACCTAGATAATCAACGATAGCACGTAGCGTAGTATCCCTAGCCCTTTGTGTCAACTGGTCAAAGCGTTGAAGGTCCTGTTCCCGCACGCGGCCCCGCAGCCCCTCTAGTTCCCGCAGCAGTCCCCGCAGCTGGACCGCTACGCGCCGCGCGTTGGTCTGCTCTGAGCGGGCGCGGGACCATAGTCCCGTCTCTTCATACTGCGAAGATATTTTGTATTATCAATGTTGTATTTAGTTGGGTGATGTATGCATCATTACTCACCTAAACCTTAATGAATACTGGTACATTATTGTAGATTTCCCCGTAACGCAGGATTTCCTATTTTTAAATGTTTTTGAATACATTACGGAGAAAGGTTTACCATATACTGTGTTTTAAAATAGAGATTAATAAAATTCGACCACCGGCAGGTCTCGAACCGGCATCTTAGGTTAAGCCCCTAGTGCCTTAACTGACTAGGCTACGGTGTAACCCGATCAACACATCTCTAAGGGGGATGTTAGGGGATTCCTTGTTGGGGGCCATTGATCATAGTGTATTCCTGTAAATCCATGTATCTAGTTCATTAAGTCATGTTCTTCTGCTTCTTTTATGTCGACCTGGTGTTCAAAATTGAGAAGACCAGTACTCGGCCACTGACACAGCATTATCAATGGCATTGCACAGGACATCATGTGTACAGGTGTTGGGGCACGCAGGGCAGAATAATGTCATGTTAATAGAAAAAATATATATTATAATTATACTTTATTGGATGCCAATAAAACATTATTATTATGACTGGCTCGACTGTGTAAGTACCTCTGTCTTAAAGAATAACCACAGCAAAATAACATTATTAATAATTGTTGTGTTCCTGTGTATGAGTAAGGTTGCCAGAGTTCATGCAGGGGATTTAAGGGTGGTCCATGTTTTGGAGCCCAGGCCACTCCGATGTTACCGCTGCCTCGTTCCCGGTCATGTGGGCTGCAGGTGTGCCGATGAGGACAGGAGTGGCCTGTGCTACAGGTGCTCCTTACCGGGACACCGGGCGGCGTCCTGCACCGCTGAAAAGCCGAAGTGTGTCCTCTGCACTTTGGCTGGCAGACGGGCCGACCATAGCGTCGGCTCCAAGTTGTGTAAGGCGCCGTCCAAGAAGGGGACGCCGAGGTCTGGGGCACCTGTGAGACAGGCGGCTCCAACTCCGTCGGTTGAGGAGGAGATGGACACGACCCATAATGGATAGGTCCGTGATCCATCTCCTTCAGTGCAACCTCAACCACTGCGCCAGGGCTCAGGACCTCTTCCTGCAGTCCATGGCGGAGCGGTTGATTTACGTCGCCGTCGCTGCCGAGCCGTATATGGTCCCTGACAGACCCAATTTTGTCGGGGATCGGGACGGCTTGGTAGCTGTTGTCTCGTCGTCGTCGGTTGGCGCCCCGCCCTTTTCTAATATCGTTAGAGGGCGGGGGTTTGTGAAGGCCGCTTTGGGGTCACTCACCATAGTCGGTGCTTATTTCTCGCCGAATCGCGGGTTGGCCGAGTTTGAGGTGTTCCTCGGCGAGGTCGGTCGCCTGCTGAGGAGGTGTGGCACCGACGTATTGGTGGTGGGTGACCTCAACTCAAAGTCGGTGGTCTGGGGCTGTCCTGCGTCGGATCCTCGGGGTCGTCTGCTGGAGGACTGGGCGGTAGAGCAGGGCCTGGTGGTCCTCAACCGTGGCTCCGTGGACACGTGCGTGAGGCAACAGGGCGGATCAATTGTGGACGTTTCTTTTGCGTCCCCCGCCCTGGCCCGCCGTGTCCAGGACTGGAGAGTTCTCGAGGATGTGGAGACTTTGTCCGATCACCGATATATCGGTTTCGGCATCTCCACATCCTCCGCGTCTTTGACCGCCCGCCCTGTTCCGGCTCCCAGAAGGGAGGGTCCGCGTTGGGCGCTCGGTCGGCTCGACCGCGAGCTCCTGAAGGAGGCGGCAATACTGCAGGCGTGGGTCGCAAGTCCCTGTGACCCGACCTCCGACGTGGACGCTGTTGCGGGTGAGCTCGGAGTGGCTATGGTTCGCGTGTGCGACGCCTCCATGTCCCGAGTTCGCCCGTGTCCACCGAGGCGGCGGGTGTTTTGGTGGAGCGCCGCCATTGCGCAGTTGCGCACTGAGTGCACTGCGGCGCGGCGCGTCTACACCCGCACTAACCGTCGGAGGCCGAGGGATGAGGCCCGCGTTGCAGAGGCCTACGCCCAATACCGGGAGTGCCGGCGCCAGCTGAGCGCGGCCATAGGCCAGGCAAAGGATGATGGCTGGGCGAGCACGCTGGAGGCTATCGACAGGGATCCGTGGGGGCGTCCTTACAAAGGGGTGCGCCGTAAACTGCGCCCCTGGGCGCCTCCAGTAACGGAGAGCCTCCAGCCGGAGCTCCTCCAGTCTGTTGTGGAGGAGTTGTTCCCCAGCCAAGGAGAGTTTTCGCCGCCATCTATGGCCGGGCCGGCTGGTGCCGGGCGGGCTGACGACGACGATGGAGAAGAGACTCCGCCTGACGTAACACAGGCGGAGTTGGGGGCGGCTGTGGCCAGAATGGCCGTCAAGAACACCGCCCCCGGGCCGGATGGAGTGCCCGGACGTGCCTGGGCACTTGCAATCGAGGAGTTGGAGCCCGTGGTGCTTGCCCTTTTCACGGCGTGCCTGCGGCAGGGTCGCTTTCCCGCGCCCTGGAAGTCCGGTCGTCTCGTCCTTCTTCCTAAGGACGGGCGGCCTGCGGAGTCTCCATCAGCCTATCGCCCAATCGTCTTGTTGAGCGAGGTGGGCAAACTGATGGAGAGGGTGATCGCGTCCCGCCTCACCAAACATCTCGGTGAGGTCGGTCCCGACCTATATGCGGACCAGTACGGGTTCCGCCAGGGTCGGTCGACCGTGGACGCGATTGCTAGGGTGCGGGAGTTGTCGGAGGAGGCGACCAGCCGGGGAGAGGTGTTGTTGGCGGTGTCACTCGACATCAAGAACGCCTTCAACACCCTCCCGTGGGCCTGTATACTGGAGGGCCTTAGGCACCACGGGGTGCCCAGGTATCTCCGGGTATTAGTGGGTCACTACCTTCAGGATAGGGAGGTAGTGTACCCGATGTCCGGCGGAGGGACGGGTTGTTGGGCTGTCTCTCGCGGTGTTCCACAGGGGTCGGTATTGGGGCCGCTCCTGTGGAACATCGGGTTTGATTGGGCGCTGCGGGGGCGCGTTCTTCGGGGTGTCAGCGTAATTGCATACGCTGACGACACCCTCGTGACCGCCCGCGGCGCCGACCATCGGCGGGCGACTATCCTGGCCACTGCTGGAGTGGCGCAGGTGGTCGCCCGAATTCGTTGTTTGGGCCTGCAGGTGGCACTCAATAAAACCGAGGCCCTTGTTTTCCATGGGCCTCGGCGGGCGCCGCCCGCAGGCACTCACCTTGTAATTGGTGGTGAAACCATCGCTGTCGGGGACAAAATGCGTTACCTAGGCATTGTCCTCGACAGCAGATGGAATTTTAGGGGCCACTTTGGACAGTTGGCCCCGAAGTTGGTGGCGACGGCAGGTGCTCTCGGGGGTTTGCTGCCAAATCTTGGCAGGCCCGGGAGCATCTGCCGACGGTTGTATTCGGGCGTGATCCGCTCCATGGCTCTATACGGCGCCCCCATTTGGGTTGACGCCCTGGATAGGCGAAACGTGGCCCTGCTGCGACGTCCGCAGCGGGTCATGGCCATCAGGGCGTCCCGAGCCTACCGCACGGTCGCCTTCAATGCGGCCTGCCTCTTGGCGGGTTCCCCTCCGTGGGACCTGGAGGCGCAGGCGTTGGCCGCCGCGTACCGGCGGAGGTGTGAGGGGGCGCGTTCTGGCCGCGACCCCTTCCCGGAGGGCATTGCACGGTGGCGGAGTGAAGTCCGTCGCCAGACCCTCCGGAGTTGGCAAGAGCGGCTGGAAGCCGCGTCTGGGAGCGGATCACGCGTCATTGAGGCGATCCGGCCCCACCTTTCAAAGTGGGCAAGTCGCAAATGGGGTGATGTGACCTACCACATTGCACAGGTGGTATCAGGCCATGGCTGTTTTGGTCACTACCTGTGCAATGTGGCACAGAGGGAGCCGGACACTCGGTGCCACCACTGCGGGGGCACCGACGATACGGCGCAACACACCGTCGAGGTGTGTCCGGGGTGGTCCGATGAGCGTACTGAGCTCATCGGAGTTGTGGGTTCCGACCTTTCGCTGCCGACCATCATCTCTAAGATGGTCGAAAGTGAGGGGTCGTGGGCGGCGGTTGCCTCCTTCTGTGGACGTGTCATGTCGCAGAAGGAGGTTGCGGAGCGGGCAAGGGAGGAAGATCCCGGAGCACACCCGCTTCGCAGGCGGCGTGTTGGCCGCAGGCGGCGGGCTGAGACCCGTCGCATGCCGCCTTAGGCTCGGCCTCGGGGAGTAGGGAACATGGGCCCTGCTCCCTAAAGAGGCTGACCCGTGCGGAGGAGGGACGCCTGAGTACTCCGGGCGTCCTGTTAATGGTTATACGGGCCACATA
Organism: Nycteola revayana; assembly: GCA_947037095.2. NCBI lineage: Eukaryota > Metazoa > Arthropoda > Insecta > Lepidoptera > Nolidae > Nycteola > Nycteola revayana. The sequence continues at coordinate 10,531,763 of OX344841.2, read as the reverse complement.
CAAAGTGGCCCCGGAGAGTCCGCGGCACCATCCAAACTGCGGACGGCCGCCGTGGGGGTTCACCGGAAATGCAAGCGCTTCTCAGCGATACCCGGTGGCCCTCACACTCATGGCGGAAGAAGGAGTACCCGGGGGGTTTTAGTGGCGGTAGGGTCCTCTCCTCGTGGTATGAGCAGCATACCACGCACTGGAGAGGGCGAGTCCCCACATATCCCACCGCCGTTGTTTTCACAACGGCGGTGGTCGAATGCGTAAGTGCATTTCCCCCCGGTCAACAAAAAAAAAAAAAAAAAAAAAAAAAAAAAGGGGATTTAAGGGTACAGGGTGGCTAGTGTTCAACATATCTTATTTAAGAGATAGGATGTGAGCACACCTACAAAAAATTATACAAACATTAACTTTATTATTAATACAATTAAACTTTATTATTGCATCTGAGAAATGACCTCCACCTTACAGCATTTACCACAGGCAAATAATATTATTGATTAAAGTTGCATGACTAAGGTTGCCAGAGCTCACATGGGGAGCGGAGAGGGTTGACAGGATGAACTGAGAAATATTATTCATCCTTATAATCATATAATAATCAAGTAATGAAAAGTTTAAAATTGATACTGTAATATGTAACATGAAAAAAATCTTATTTACATAAAAAATCAAATTAAATTCTTATTTATTTGAAATAACCTATTATTATACAATAAATACTTATACTAACATAACATGTGGATTGCTACTTCGAATACTAAATTTTTAACTAAGTTCCGAAAATAATAACATAAAGCTTAAATATTTTGGGCAAACGCAAATAACATTAGTTACAACAAACAATGTTTCGCACGCGTACCACCAATCAATCGGATATTGCGCATAAATTATGGTTCGAACGTAGAACAGCCAAACAAATTCGTACAAACAAAAGATTTAGAAATAGAGCAACTCACCTTGATAATATTAGCTCTATGCTGTCGCAGCAGATCCAAATGGTGTGGGATCGCTACTTCATTGAATTTCGTCAATGAGACCTCCACACGCTTCAATGGCAACTTACTATCTTCATCCATTGTGTAATATTATAAATGCAATACCAATTGTTATTATTTTGAATTTGAGCGAAGACAGCTGTAGAATGAATGCAAAAGTTAAATAATGTTCATAGACAAAAATTATGACATAATAAGTTTTTTTGATCGGCCTGTATGATATGACGATCTAATGAAGTAGAGCCTAGCAGGCATTGATTTCAATTTGGTTTATTATTTTTTGTATAATATTATGTGAAAAGATGAAATGAGAGATAGTTCACATATTTTTTAATGTATTATATATAACTTTTTTTTAATTACAAAAATTATTATCATCTGTTGTAAATTTTGTCTATGGGTATCTAGGTTTAGTTATTATGTTGCAATTCTATTTTATTTCTACCATTTTAGCAAAATTTGGTGTCAGTTGACCAGATTATGCTGACTTTGATGACTCTTAGCTAGACGTTGTTAGCTAGGTTATAAGATATTGTGATGTTTTTTTGCTTCTATATTTATTTTCAATTGGAAGGATAGGTGATTCTCACTTATGTTTGTATTTATTGCCATTTTTAAAAACAATGTATAAAATATTTTCAGCGACGTTTGGTTATAGTAGATTTTCTGTTTTCGGGATGGTCAAACCACATCGGTTGACTGACAGTATATTTGGTTTGGTTGGTTGTTTTATGTCTTGCTTGCCCAAAAGTATTGTAGGGTATTATGGAAATTAAAATAAACTATAGCTCTATAAAACATCTTGTTATATAGTGTTTTTCTTTTGAAAACATCAGAACGTGACAGTATTTATTACATATAAAGATATAACCGTAATAAGCCAGAATGGACGTAGATACAGGTTTGTGCCGATGATATATTTTTTTATTTGCTAACCTCAATGTTTTAAATAAGGTTTTATTGCTTTAATATTGTTGTCGAATTGAGAATTTATATTCGCATTGTGCGGGGATTCGTTCCTATATTTATTAAAGGAACTGTAATTACGGGTAAACTTAATGAATAATGTGTTTGAAACATTGTTTGGTAGGTACTTAAATATAAATTTTGTGTTGAAATATCTGCGCATAGGAAAATAAGTCAATTTTGTAGATATTTTGTCGATGATTTACATAGCATTCATTGTCTATAGCTTTTATTATTATTAAATTCGAGAAGAAAATTTTCATGGTTCAAGCAAGATGATTTGATAGTCTTTGTCCCAAAAATGTTGTTATTTTATAAGATATTTTAAATACTCTGACATTGGCAAAATCACCATTGATCATGGTTACGGGCCATTAATTGAAGAAGATTAGGAATTATAAAACTCAAAGCTTATACAGTGGAATCCGTTTAGTACAACTTTGCATACAACAAACAACCATTTATAGCGACGTTAGTATAGGCATATGTTTGGTTTTATTAAGAGCCTCTATGAGAGTTCATCCGTTTATTATGACTCCGCTTATAACGAAAGACCGCTTTTAACGACGGAATTCTACAAAAATGACCTGTTACAACGACAACAATGAAACACGTGTTTACAAATAAAATGTAGTTTTCTTATTTCGTAATGTATAGGTGCATTAGGTGCACATTGTGAAATAATTATTTTGATTTCATGTTTTTTGTCTCTAATAATCACATACATATTATTATTTATAAACATTATATAGTTATTAGTATTTAATTATTTTAATTAAGAAAAAACTAAAATTGAAATTGTATGTTCTTTTAGTACGTCTTCTGGTTACAACGTCGTAATATCGTAGGTCCCTTGGCCGTCGTTATAGCCGGATTCTACTGTATATGATTTTTTTCTTCATAAGTAATGCTACCTACTGTACCAGTTAGACCTAGTATTCATATACATAAAAGCCACACTTTTTTTAGAAATAAAACATAGAATTTACATAAGATTGATTATTCCACTTAGATTGTGATGAAATGGGTATAATGTGCGAAAATATTTTGCAGATGGGCGCCGTTCGCGCTCCCGTAGCCGATCCGTAAGTATTGTAAAATGCATACCTTATTTTCTATTTCCTAAGGTGCTCTCATACTCCTGTGAAATCTTCTCATATAAGTCAGAAGTCAGCACATCCGTCTTTATGCTTTTGATATCTAGATAATATTGATAACAGTCCCTTAGAAGCCATGCTTTGTTGTCAGATATTACATACTTTTTAGTGTCAACATAATATGAATAGTAAAATATCGAAGGAAGAGATGATGGTAATACTGCCCTGCTAATTGTACTTGCAGTAATCAACATTTTTGGGATTTTCCCTTTTTTGTGAAAATGACATTTCAGGACCCTAATCTATACATAAAGATTGATTTCATCTTATTTTTTAGGTTCACTTTAAAAGTCATGTAATATAGACTTCTTGTTTAGATATAAAAAATTGGTTTACCGCGTTTATCTCGAAATCGCGATTTTGCAAGTATGGTAAGTAAGATAAGGTAAGTAAGGTTTTTAAATGACAACTTCTGCACTAAGGAAATAAATCCCTGTGTCGCCTTGACTTTACAAACACAAAATTCACGGACACAAAGTAGTCAGAATCAGAAGGGTAGGTGGAAATCTAACCCAGAACTTAGGTTTCAGAAGCAGCAACTAGTGCAATCAGTGCATGAACATATGTTTGTAAATTTATACATATACCATAGAGCCCCTTAATAAGCGCGCGGTCAAAATGGGATGTAGTACTTATATTATGTGGTGAAGTAGAGAGCTCCCTTACCTTAACTATAGCACTACTAGTAACCTTGCACTATAGGAAAATATGCCTTTGATAATGTGTAAAGTATAAACTAGTATATTGTGTATGATAATAAATCATCTTATGTTAAAATTTTACACAGAAATATTAAAAATGTTACAGATATAATTTTTATAGTTTTTTTTAATGAGTTTGGCTCCTTGGGCATATGCCTTATTCATTGTTTTTTCTGCTCAACAAGTAGCTATTATTGATATTAATGTATTCCTTATCTTCTATAGGGATCACCATCAAAGATGTCTCATGATGGGTCAACACATTCTAGAAACAAATCGGGATCCCGTTCCCGCTCGCGCTCAGCCGCCAGTTCCCGATCTGGCAGCGGGTCCCGCAAATCCCGTTCCCGCAGCGGTTCCCGCAAATCCCGTTCCCGCAGCGGGTCCCGCAAATCCCGTTCCCGCAGCGGGTCTCGTAAGTCCCGCTCGCGCTCTGGCAGCGGGTCCCATAAGTCCCGCTCGCGCTCCCGCAGCGGGTCTCGTAAGTCCCGTTCCCGCTCCCGCAGTGGGTCTCGCAAGTCTCGCTCACGGTCCCGCTCGAGCTCGGCCAAGTCCAATCGCTCGGGTAGCGGTTCCCCGCGACGCTCGCGGTCCAAATCTGGGTCCCCAGCTCAGTCCCGCTCGAGAAGTGGTTCTCCTAGGAAATCTAGGTAACTATATATGTGCATATAATAAAAAAATAAGGTACTTCTAACAAAAATGTCATCTTTTTCACTGGAGATTGTGTGTATCATAAGGGATTATTTTATTTAAGTTACTGGTAAAAATAAATTATTGTTCTTATATACCAAATATTAAAATATGTTAAAATACATGTATAATTAAGTATGTGAATAAAGTCGTTCCCCTAAACCAGCTGTGCTGTGCTTAAATCCCATGTTTTATATTATTACCTTGTAAAAAAAAAAATACAGTTATTATTTTTCATGTATGAGTGGAGACATGAAATGCGCAACATGGGACGATTGCCTGCATGATTAACGACATAATAAAGTTCGCAGTAAGCCAGTGCATACAGGCCGCTTGTAATCGGCCTATGATCAGCAGTGGACGACAACAGGCTGATATGATGATGATGATTATTACCTATAAACTCTATTTATGCATATACTCATATGAGTAAATATTTTTACAGATCTCGCAGTGGTTCCGCTAGATCTAAAAGCGGTTCCCGCTCAAGAAGTGGCTCTCCAGCCAAGTCTAGATCTCGGTCCCGCAGCAAGTCCCGGTCCCGCAGTAAGTCTCGGTCCCGTACCCGTAGCAAGTCGGGCGCCCGGTCCCGTTCCCGCAGCCGGTTAGCGGCGCGGTCCAAGAGTGGTTCGCCGAGGGCTTCGCGGTCCAAGTCCCGCAGTAAATCCCGGTCTCCCGGGAGAATGGAAGTAGATGAAGAAAGAAAAGACGAATCTAAATCGCCTGACAGTAAGTATAGAATATATATAAAATAAAGTGTATTCCTATTAAATTTTAAAAGTAACTGGACCTATGCACTGTCCATTTTAGTGTCGCCGGGCAGTCTCATTTGAGTCGTGTTTAAACTGGTGGTAAAATAACCCACTGAGTTGGTTTCGCCTGATCTGCTTGGTTGGGGTGCATTGGTTTCTGTGGTAGCATTTAAGTGTGACCATAGTTTTATAGTCATGGTCTGCCCAAATAATTATACAATCGGATGAACATAATATAGACAGAACGAGCAATTATACTGTAAAGAAGGGTGACAGTGGCACAGAATTCCCCTAAATATCTCAAAAATTATCAAGTTAACCTCCCGCCAGCAACCACCCTGAGCATGTAGGTACCTACTTTTCAAGAAGATTTGAATTCTGATATTTTATTGCTTGTCTAATTTCAATGAACAAATATTGTAATAATAGCTATTCATCTACAATAACCGTTATTATAATATTTAAGAACTATAACATTAATCATGATTCTACTAAGTACTGTATGTAAAGGTACAACACCGAAAAATAAATAAAAGAAAAGTTTTAGAGTTTACTAGTCAGAATTTGAAAGATTTTAAATCTCTAATGTGGAGGCCCCTTTATTGTGGAGGCCCCGGGGCAGTTGCCCTGGTTGCCCTCCCTTAAATCCGGCCTTGGCCCCCTTATTCATAATGGTCCGCTAACTTAAAACAGCTGCTACAGTGTGTTATTTTTCATTCTGACTTAGGTCAATAGAACGATATCGACCACTTTGGGTATCCCTAGTCTAAACCTTATATTAATTTTAAAAATTTGTTGTTTCAGAGAATCGCGCTAGTCGCTCAAGGTCACGGTCGGGATCACGTCGATCTAAATCAAGGTCACGTTCCCGATCTAAATCACGCTCCAGATCCAGGTCAAAGTCACGCTCCAGATCTAAATCACGTTCCCGCTCTAAATCTGTAGAAAAAGGTATGTAACTAGTTATTCTGGCATTAAGTCTGCCAATGTACATGTGCTGTGCATGAAGTTTAATAAATAAAAATACATTAATATTTCAAATTGTTGATAAAACTGGACACATCATAGGAGCATGATTTATGAAGTCAGTCATTATGTCTTTACTCACAAACATTTAAAAATAATTTTAACTAATGTTCTTATGATGTGTCATCTTTGTTTATTCCTACCACCAGTTCTGGACGTGGCAACTCTGAGAAGATCTGACAAGAAATTTAAAGGAATTCTTAAAAAAAAAACTAGAAATTGCAATATGTTTAACAGTATTTCATAAAAGCAAGTCTCTCCCAGGATATTTGTCATATACATAATCAGAGATTTTATAATAGGCTTTTTTACACAGTTTGATTATGACATAGCCTTTAAATTTATTTACAGATAGATATCTTACATTAAAAAGGAGTTTGTTGTTAAAACATATATTTATTTATTTTATTTAAATCTTTAGCACAAAACTGTACATAGGCGGACTTAATGCCAAAAGCATTCTCTCCCAGTCAACCATTGGGTGGTGCAGAGACAAAGTGGTAGGTGCACTGAAGTTGTAAGCACTTGTAATGAAATAAATACCGTCCAGGTACTATTTAATGAATAAACATAAATTATTTTGCATAGGTACATGGGGACACTACAATATTATAGAACTATATAATTTAATATGGGATACTATACATTCACATAAATGCATATACATAAATAATATATATAACTATATACAAAAAAAAAATATATATGTATACAATATCATGAATAAGATATTCTACCGCTGTGATGACTCTGCTAACTTAGTTCTGATAAGCTCACGGACTTTATTTTTAAAAGTAAACCGAGTCTTGGCCATCCTGACTCCAAGAGGTAGTGCATTCCAGAGATGTATGGACTTTACAAAGAAAGAGGAATGAATGAAATTGGAACGGTGTTGAGGACTGTGAAGGAGGCGGTTGTTTGAAGAACGCAAGGATTTGTTGTGATTGGAAAAGCAATATTGGAAATGATATGTCAAGTAGGAAGGAGAAGAAGGAGAATCAATATAATTATGTACATTACATAAAAATAAATACATTTCTATATGAAGAAAATCTAAACATTAAATTTAAATTTTAACATTTTTGACCTGTCTGTTTGAGTTGTATTAAAAAAACTCTTTATACTATGATAATATCTGTGCGGCATAGCGGTAGGTATCATTTTATATCTCGGAAGAAGTGGGTTCGATTCTCACGCCGGACAAGAAATCTTTGTGTAAATTCTAAGATTTCTTTCTGGTCTTGTTAGTAGAGGGGCTACCCTCTGGGCCTCGGAAAGCACGTTCATCCGTTGGCTCCAATTGTTATAAATAACATCATCTTAAACATCGTATACCATTAAAGGGGTAACAGCGTTTCCATGTATGTACAACATAATACTGCGGTCATCAACCTTCCTGTCAAGTGTGGTGACTATGGCATAACCCTCCTTCAGGACGAGGCCAATATTCATCAGCACATGTTATACAAGCTGGTGATGATGATGATGAATTGTATTTGTTTACAGCACGCAAAAGTAGAAGTCGATCCAGATCGGGGTCCCGCAAGTCAGCTTCTCGATCAAGGTCAAGATCCGGATCTAGATCTAAGTCTAGATCTCGATCACGCTCTAAATCAAGATCTCGTTCAAGATCTAAATCTCGGTCCCGTTCTAAATCCCGTTCCCGCTCCAAGTCCCGGTCCCGTTCGAGGTCCGGATCAGCTAAATCACGCTCTAGGTATGTGTTTTGGTTAACTATACTCCAAATTTATATATTTATACCCGAAGCAAAAACTTAGTACCTCTTTTTATGAAAATTGCGCGGAGGAGTATGAAATTTCGCACACTTATAGTATATATAGAGAAGGAGTGCAGAATGTTTATATTTTTGGTTGGAGCCCTGCTCGCCTGTATGCCTGGTGAAGTAGCAAAAGCCTCATGGCTAAATGCCTTGTGGTTACCAGGTCCCGGTCCGGCTCGGGGTCTCCGTCGCGTCCTGCTCAAAAGCGTCGCGCCGTGCGACTCGACTCTGACGATGAAACCGAAGGCGAGCGGAGGGATGAAGAACAGACAGGGGAAAAGGGTGAGTTAATATGTTTATTACCTATATTTGTAGAGTAGTCTTCGTAGCGTAGCGGTATTTGACTCGCTTTAAATCATGGAGGGCGTGGGTTCGATCCCCACACCGGACAGGAAATCTTTGTGTAAATTCTAAGATTTCTTTCCGGGTCTGGTTGGTTGAGGGACTACCCTCCGTGCCTCGGAAAGCACGCTAAGCCGTTGGTCCCGATTATTACAACATCATCTATAATAATCGTATAGCAAGGAACGGGAAGCAGCGATTCCTTGTGTGGCACAACATAATACTGCGGTCACCAACCCGCCTGCCAAGCGTGGTGACTATGGCAAGTACCCTTCCTCGCGAGGAGGCCCATGTTCAGCAGTGAACGTTATACGGGCTGATGATGATGATAATGATATAAAATTTGAGAAAATTTTGATTTATACAATGAATAAAATATTTGTCCACAGAAGAAACAAAACCCGCCCCCATCGGGGATCCAGCCTCCTCCGACGACGACGGTCCGGAGCCAACGTCAATGGAACAGTCCGGGGGGATGTCAGACTTCGAACTGATGCTGGCCAAGAAACGAGAGGAGCGGAAGGGCAGGAGGAGGAGACGGGACATCGACATAATTAATGATAACGATGATCTTATAGCTCATCTGTTGCAACAGATGAGACAGGCCGCTGAAGAGGTTTGCATTTAAGAGTGATTTAATATTATACTTACATACATAAGCTCACACCTGTTTCCCAGCGGGGTAGGCAGAGACAATGGACCTCCACTTGCTACGATCCCTACACACATCTTTCGCTCCATTCACTCTCATAACATTCTTCATACAAGCACGTCGGTTTTGGGTGGATCTTATTTGACCTTTTGGGAGGATGTCTCCGATTTGGTCAGAGAACGTTCGTCGAGGTCTTCCCTTTCTGACTGTGCCACTCACACTTGCCATGTATACCTGTTTTGTCAATCAATTGATTTAATACTATATTTAGGTTATTTTACGAGCAATTAACTCAGTAATGATTACCTTAATATCATCTATACTAATATACTAGCTGTGCCGCGCGGTATCACTCGCCTGGACCCCGTTCCCGTGGAAACTTTAACTAACAATATTATTATAGCCTACTTTAAAAAAAAATTAAAGTATCCTTTGTTACTTCTCATACCTCCAAGAATATGTGTACAAAGTTTCATGATGGTCGGTTTGAGTAGTTTTCGCGTGAAAGCGTAAGAAAGAAAAGGACATTCACATCTATACTAATATTATAAAGATGCAGAGTTTGTTTGTTTGTTTGAACGCGCTAATCTCAGGAAATATTGGTCCGATTTCAAAAAATCTTTCAGTGTTGGATAGTTTTATTTTTTTATCGAGAATGGTTACAGGCTATATTTAATTGTAAAGTTCCCACGGGAACGGGAGTTACGCGATTGAAACCGCGCGCGGGAAGGTAGTTTATTATAATAGTAGGGATGACACTCACAAATGATGGGGCATTCTATTGGTAAAAGAAATCGGTTCAGTAGATACAGAGATTACCCCCTACAACGTCACAAACTTACAAACTTTACCTCTTTATAATATTAGTATAGATAAAGATGAATAATTTATTTCTTTGTTTGAACGCGTTAATCTCAGGAAATACAGGTCCGATTAAAAAAATTGTTTCAGCGTTAGATAGCATTTATCGGGAAAGGGCATAGGCTATATTTGATTATGAAGTTTCTACAGGAACTTGCAAGGGTGAAACCGGGGCGCCCGTTCGTACAAAATAAATTATCTTGCATTACAAGGCGTCCGTTCTGCCAAGTGTGATGATGTGCTGTGTGATGTGTCTGACTAGTAACACCAAGTGATGTGCGTGTGCGCAGGACCGCGAGCTGAACAAGCGCAACCAGCCGGCCGTGCGCAAGGTGTCCATGCTGAAGGGCGCCATGTCGCAGCTCATCAAGAAGGACCTGCAGCTCGCCTTCCTCGAGCACAACGTGCTCAACGTGCTCTGCGACTGGCTCGCGCCCATGCCCAACCGGGCCCTGCCCTGCCTGCTCATCCGCGAGAGCGTGCTCAAGCTGCTCATGGACGTTAGTATATACTATATTACTATACTACTATATACCATGCCCAACTGGGCCCTGCCACACAGCCTTGTAATGTATATTTTACCCCAATTTCTCATGTAAATCGTTTCTCTCACAGTTCCCTTCGATAGACAAGTCGCTACTAAAACAGTCTGGCATTGGCAAGGCGGTTATGTACTTATACAAACATCCTAAAGAAACCAAACTGAACCGAGAGCGAGCCGGGCGACTCATCTCCGAGTGGGCCAGGCCTATATTTAACCTCTCCACAGACTTCAAAGGTACGTCTTATATTTTATTATTTAACATTATATAACATTCTGACCCGACAGACATTGTCCTGTCTTAACTTATCATCATCATCATCATCATCATCAGCCCGTATAATGTCGATTGCTGAACATGGGCCCCCTCCCGAGGGAGGGTATTTGATATAGTCACCTCTTGGGAGGCGGGTTGGTGACCGCAGTATTATGTTGTAACACACAAGGAAATGCTGCTGCCCGTTCCCTGATATACGATTAACGGCTGAAAGTTCTTTCCGAGTCACAGAGGGTAGTTCCTCAACCAACCAGACCTGGAAATAAATTTTAGAATTGACACAAAGATGCCGGAGTGGGGATCGAACCCCTCCGTGATTTAAAGCCAGCCAAATACCGCTATTTATGTACAAATTAGCTTGCTAACTTGTGTTGCGTGATACAGGTTAGTTGAGATGCTAGGTGCTAGATGGCGCTGCTCGTCTTCTTGTAGTTTGTCCGGATACTGTAGATGTAGCTACTGCGGATGCCTTCGTAGACCCAAAGTCCGAGAGGCCCGCGAACTGTATTGTAGAGCAACAGTTGCACAAAACTCCCCTAAACAACTAAAAGTCATAATCCTCCCGCCAGTGACCGTCCTGAGCCGAGGTCCAAGCCCCACAGGGGACGCTAGTGTTCTTGTTAACCCCTCGTGCTAATCTTAAATGTTTGTGTTACGAGTGGCTTCACATCAGTAGTGCAATGGGTGGGGATCGACCAGATGATCGCAAGTACGAGCCATTGGCTATGGCCGCTTAATTCAAAGCAAATTGATCTTTAATAATAAGTATCTAAATCTAAAAATCAAAAAGTTACACATTTGGTTTTGTACCACAATCAAATTAAAGATGCGGTATGTCCGAAAACTAACTATTTCGCTACACAACAATGAGCTCTCATTGACGTGTTTATCTGATTACTTCAGCGATGACGCGCGAGGAGCGGCAGGCCCGCGACGAGGCCATGGCGGGCCCCGCGCCCACCAAGCGGGCCCGCGCCGAGCCGGAGCCCGAGCAAGGAGAGCGGTACCTATTACACTCATATTTATTCATTCTATTATTAATTAATTTGAGAGTTTGGTGTAACACCATTAACTATATATCTAGAGCTCAGAAGTATAAGGTCGGATGTGACATGATACGTAAGAATCATACTTCGTATGTGCCATTATCATAAACTGGAACTTACTACCGAATGCTTATGGCTTGATTACACCTACCGAGTAGAGTAGCGAGACAGTAAAATGTAACTCGACCGAGATAGTGCTGTAGCCGAGTGAGTGTTCACACGTATTTTTTGATATTGTGGCGAGACAGTTTAGTTAATAGAAGAAGTGCAAGGACAACAGGGGCTTAACATGGATCGAAATGACGTGACGTGTACGCACCGAGTGGCGAGCTTTCGCCGAGTGCTGTTTAGATCCACCGAGTGACAAAGCGAGACAGTGCGGGGAAGCGGGGAAATGGGTACTCGGCCTAGTAAATAGAACGGGGTCCGAGTGACTGTCTCGGCCTAAGGCCGAGCGCTCGGCCTAGCACTCGGTAATGTGTTTATAAATATCGAGTGCTCGGCCGAGGGTACTGTCTCGCCACTCTACTCGGTAGGTGTAATCAAGCCTTTAGCGAAGTTCATCCATCCTTGTGCTTCTGAGGTCTAGATATTAAAAGGAGATAAAGTTTGTGAATGATTTGTAAGGTCGTATGGAATCATCTCTGGATAAAGTGAATCGGTTTAGATTTATTTTACCAACAGAAGGCCATATTATTTGTGAGTGTGCCAATATTTAAAGACGTTGACGACGAAAGAAGGTTCGCACGGGAAAAGTATCTTCTATACTATTAATACGTGAAGCAAAAACTTTTTACGAACTGATACTTAATATATAAAACTAAAGAGATAGTTTGTTTGCTTGAACCTAAGTCAAATTATATAATATAAGCATATTATATAATTTATTTTGTCTGTCTGTTATTTAGCGATTTCACCCGCGTAGCTCCCATTCCAATGGGAACTTTATAATAAAATATAGCCTTTAGCCTTCTATAAAATGGGCTGAAATTTCTTTAAAGTCGAATCAATAGTTCCTGAGATTAGCGCCTTCAAGCAAACAATCCAACAAACTCTTCAGCTTTATGTATTAGTACAGATATGTAATAAGTAAAAACCCTGTTATTTTTTTTATTTAAAACAGACACTTCAATTTAATTTATTTGTATTTTTATTATTACATCATGTTCTCTATGTACAGGGTGGCCCGTCCAGGTGAGAAGGGTTGGGTAGCCCGCGCTCGAGTACCACTCCCCTCCAACAAGGACTACGTGTACCGACCAAAGTCCACCTGCGAGGTCGACATGTCAAGAGTATGTACATTACAGAATGACATTATACATTACTGCTTTGCATATTTTAACTTTTGCATTTTTAGGTTAAAAAGAATTAATACAGAGTGCTTTTACTATAATAGCTCTGTATTTATTTATTGAGACAAATTATTCCTCTGCAAGAACACAATCAATTAAAAAAAATATTTTTAAAGTACATGATCACTAGGACTTATAGCGTAAAATTGTAACATCATCTTTATCACCCTGTATAACGTTCACTTGTGACCGTGAGCCTCCTCTCAAGGGAGCGATTTGCCATAATCACCACGCTTGGAAGGCGGGGCGGTGAACGCAGTGTTATGTTGTTACACAAAGAAACGCTGCAGTCGCATATAAGAATATTATGGATGATTTTATAACAATCGGGTCCGGCTTTCCGAGACACAGAAGTCTCACGACCAACCAAACCCAGTAAAAAATCATAGAATATACTATGTTTCCTTTTACCCTTTCAGACAACAAAAAAGAAGATGACCCGATACGAGAAGCAAATGAAACGATTTATCGACCAGAAGAGACTGAAAAGTGGTAGCCGACGAGCCGTCGAGATCTCCATAGAGGGACGCAAGATGGCGCTGTAACTAATATTTAGACAAATTGATGAAATAAGACAACTCCCTGTGTCGTGGAGGCTTTAATTCATGGATATGTACAAAAGTGATTGGGACGATTCACTGTGGTTGATACAAATGGTAGCAAACGTAATTAGAAGCATTTTGGCGATTGTTCTATTTACATTATATCTTTATTTCACCGTGATTTTTTATTCGTTGTTAATAAATGGTCTATCCGACCCGATGGAGAAGAGTGCGCCCGCGAACGCAGCGCGTCCCCCCTCGTCCTGCTGACCCTTAGTTTGCAAAGAACCATCCGATGCCCTCGTAGACCCGAAGTCCGAGAGGCCCGCAAACTGTAAAGTAGAGCAACAGTTGCACAAAACTCCCCTAAAATTCTAAAAGTCACAATCCCTCAATCTCATCGCCAGCGACCGCCCTGAGCCGAGGTCCAAGCTCCACAGGGGGCGCCCTCTTGCGCAGGTTGTTTAGTTTGTAGTTTTTAAACCATTTATTAGCTGGAGCTATGCTCGCCTTTATGCCCGGTGAAGTAGCAAAAGCCTCGTGCTAGCTACGAAAGTCGCCGAAAAAAATACGTTAGTGCCTAGTAAGTTGCTAATAAGATCAATTTTTTATCTGTCATGGAATATTTTCTCTACATATAGTCTTCAGAAGCATACGGAAGGATGTGATATTATACTTAAGTAGCATTTGGTCGTAAGTCACAGTTTATGATAAAGGCACATACGACGAATGTTTCTGACGTATAATTGCGCATCCGGTCTTATGCTTCTGAGCTTTAAATATATGTTTTAAAAAGATTGATTTTCAACCTTATTACGCGTTATTGCAGTATTACGGAAGAAATGTAAAAAAAAGGAATGTCTTCGAGGACATACCAAAATGAGCTCTAGTGCCTTGCAATGCAACATAATCTTGATGACTTGGAGATGATTTACAAATTAAAACTCGATTTAACCAAATGCTTTTTAGAAATCGCTCAGAATTTTAGACTGAATGCAGCCTTAAACGATGAGAAAGCCGAGCTCGCCTCCCGACATCGTCCGATCCCAATATATTGAATATGCGTAACTCTCGTGCCCGTAGGAGCATTATAATTAAATTCCCCATTTTTCATCCCCTTAGGGATTTAAATTTTATTAAAAAATATCGATGTACCAAGCGTTACACAGAGCAGTAGATCAGAAAGCTAGGCGAATTTCAATAAAACAACTGACCTAGGGATCACAATCTTCAGCATTGAAGAAACGAATAGGAGGAAGTGCATCCTTAACTTCCGCATATGACACACAAGCTCGAGGAATGCGCTTGCTCAATACGGGTTCAGCCTAATGCTTTAACCATTCAGCCACGGTGAATCCTAACCGACTATCGAAATTCATGGTTGTTTCCTCGTTCCAAAGGGAAACGGGAATTTTAGTATGCGCTTAAAATTTTCGTAAAATTGTTACAAAGTTAAAATGTCATCGTTTTAAGATTAAAGCTAGCGTTATACTAGGGGCAAATGTCCTGCTATTACGGCTGAAGTTGTTTGGTGTTGTCGTACTTCTCTCGACATGTCTGGCAACATCGTGCGACACGTGCCGTCGCTATGAACATAAGGCCAGCCATACGCAGGCTGCTAAACAGCTAGCCAGTGATCAACATACACGGATCGCTCTAGCAGTCATAGTCGACAGCGACTGCTTGGCTGCCCAAGCGGTTCTATGTATGTGTGTACACAGACCGCTTGAAGCAGTGGTGGTGAACTGCTTTAAGCTGCGACTGCATAGCGAACTATATTCTACTATGTACACACACATGGAACCGATCGAGTAGTTGCGACTGCTTTAGGCGGGTCAAGTAGTCGCTGTCGACTATGACTGCTAGAAGGATCCGTGAATATTGATCACTGACCATACACGGACCGCTCAAGCAGTTAGCCATTGATCAATATACACGGCCCGCTCTTGCAGTCAGGAGTTAACAGCTTGAGGCTGCCATTGGCAATTTCAAATCAGTCGCATCATGGATTTTGACGTGGACTGAAGAGTGCAGGCGGGAGGTAACTGCTCGAGAGCAGTCGAAAGTTTGAGCAGTCAGTGTATGCCTGGCGACTGCTTGACTGCATGATTGCAACTGCTTGAGCGGTTAGTGTATATGTATGTATGTAGTGTACCTCCGTAGAAGTCTGTAATTCACTATGCAGTCGGAGCTTCAAGTAGTCGATTCTGACTGCTTCAAGCTGCCCGTGTATGGCGGGCCTAAGTAGTAGAATATGCAGTCGCAGCTTAAAGCAGTTCACCACGACTTCGGCGGACTGATATAAGAAATGAAATCAACCTCGATTCGGTTTATATGCCGTGGGACATTTGCCCCCTAATGTATTCTTGGCTTAAAAGATTAACAATACAATTAAAACGGGCACATAACTACTAGTTACAAATATTTTTAAAATACGATTTAGACTATCATAAAGAGTTATTTGTAATAAATGATAATAAGCCGATTACATAAATGTAAGGCAGCAATTTTATTGTGAATCTTGTATGTAATATTCCGATAACTTTTACGTCAAATTAAAAGAGTGATTCATTATAAAATGTAGGTTATTTTTCGATAAATTCACTTAATCATTATTACCGTAATATCTCATTTTTGATATACCATCAATCGGAATAAGAAGGCAGTTGAAAGCAGGGATGAATCAAAAAGTTGATGTTACAGATGGTAAGCTTACCATACGACATAATATTCCAAGCGCGGTGACTATGGAAAAACCCTCTGGCCCATCATCAGCAGTGGACGTGAAAGGGCATTAAATCAATTAGCTACAATGTAGCTGTTGTGATTTTACAGGTAATTATAATATCACCAATAATAGCTAACCGAAAGGCACAAACGTTTCCTAAAAATACTACCGCGGTGATTGGTTTAATGTTATAGGCTTATTTATGAATGTAATACCACTCAACGTGATAGTACCTTTTTGATATTAAAGCAACACGCTTTTAATATTCTAGACCTCAGAAGGATAAGAACGGATGTACTATGCGGTCGTAGCCCAATGGCTGGACGTCGGTCTTGCGATCATGTGGTCGTCGGTTCGATCCCCACCCATTGCACTACCGACGTGAACCCACTCGTTACACAAGAATTTTACCTTAGCACGAGGGGTTAACAATAATACTAGTAGTATGCAAAATCTCTGCTAGTAATGATTTAAAAAAATAATATATATACATATATTTATACTTCAGAAGCATTTGGTCGTAAGTCCCATACCAGTTATTATCTCAATTTTCTGAAAATTTCGTTAAGTTACGGTTTCGAAATGAAGGTGCGATATGACTAATATTTCCGACGTATAATGACACATTCAACCTTATGGTTCTGAGCTCTAGATATCAGTTTAATAGTAACATTAAATGATAAAGTGATGTTTCGTGCGTGAGGTGCAAATAAAGTAAGGCTGAGAAACGACGACACAGCTTTGACAAGTAAACTGTAAATGTAATTAGATAAATACGTTTTATAGTAATAAAATGTTTTTTTAACATACATATTGTTTGTTTTTATTAACTTCCTGTTGATAATATATTCTTGATCGATTTTATCGCTATAAATATTTACAAACGATTGGCCTTGCATAGGATATGTTGTAGTTCACAAAAACTTTGTAGGCACCCCTTTTTACCAAAATTGCTAGGACGGATATTATGAAATTTCGCACAATCATAGTTGCACACAAGGAGTGCAGAATTATAATATATTTTTAATTATGATTTCGACCACTGGGCGACCACTAGTAAGGATAAAAAATAAAGTACAATTTTAGTTTATAACATTACAATATATTTGCATGATAATTGCACGTAATCCAAATTACAAATTTAACGAATAAATACAAAAAATATGCTTATAATTATTAATCACAATATTAGGTTTATGTCTAATGGACTATATAATACATAAGTGTTATGTATTTTGACTAACATTAGGATCAATTTTGAAGGACCGCCCATATATTTACTAACGCCGTGTTTTTTAATTGATGATATAATTGGATTACGATTGCCATCCAGTAATGCCATCGAATCGTAACATTAACATTTAAAAATAGTCATATGTTTTTTACAGAAATAATTTCGTCCAAGGCAACGCCAATTATAAATGTAATTTCAAAAAGAACTCTAGTGCCTTGGAATACAAGATAATCGACAATCTATCAAGGATCTAGGTAGTATGAACGGTGCCCAACGCAGGTTCTATCTAAGTCATTTTAATCAGTAATTTTTAATATTTCATACGTAGATCGATAAATTGTACTACCAAAAGAAAATAATTTCAATAAGTATGTAACGACTAAAAGTATCGGTGTACATATCTATTACACTTTTAGAAAATGTATAAATATACTAACGAGAAAATAATTTCCTAGTGTGCGTTATACAGGGTGTCCCAAAAGGTTAAGTAGCTGGGAAAGGGGGTGACAGGGGTGGACACAATGGTCACTAGAAAAATAAAAAAAAATCCGCTCTGGGTATTTAAAAAAAAAATGGCATTTTTTTTAAAACTTAAAATTTTACAACTTGTTATTTTTGATGTTGATGACCTTGTTGTTATTGAAGATTACATAACAGCATTTTTTTTAAATACAGCCATATTTGTAGGTACAGTTAGCACAAGGTGTAAAATTTTTAGTCTTTTAAAAAATGCCATTTATTTTTTAAACACCCAGAGGGAATTTTTTATATTTTTCTGGTGACCCTTGTGACCATCCCTATCACCCCCCTTCCCAGCTACGTAATCTTTTGGGACACCCTGTATACATAGAAGCTACTAGAACCAGAGCAAAAAAACTTTGTTAGAAACAATTTAATAACAAACCATGATTTAGTGCAGGGGTCTCCAAACTTCGAAGGCGGCCATAGTGTTTTTTCAATATGTTTCAAGGGCCAAAACAGTTTTAATTTTTACCTTGCAAGTAAATAAAACCGAGTAATTATCATTTTGTGTTTTCTTCTTCAACTTATCGCAGCAATAATAACATCATTAAAACAATGATATGACACTAGTCTTAAACTGTCGCGGGCCGGATTGATGGCAGTGGATACCGCTGTATTAGTGCATATATAAATTCATTTGCAATATAAGTTAATAAATATGCCATAACTATTTTTTTTTTCGATTAAAGTTTATAATCAATATTGTTACTCTGGTTCCGGTGGCTTTAATTCAGTGTCTCATTGCTCTGGTGGTAATGTGTGCTTTCCGAGACACGGAGAGTAGTCCCGGAAACATATATTAAACAACTGTGATACATAGATTGTATAGGTACTCATTGTGTTTAAAGTTACTACTCGGAGCGATCCTATACTATTTTTTATACAAATTATTCTATACAGAGTGTAATATGAAAATGTAGGCGTATTTTACGATTAGGCGTTTCCCACAAAACGGGATAATTTCGGGTTTCCCTTGGAAATATCAAATAATTCTGTCAAACATGTGTTGCCACGAGGCTTTATCTACTTCACTGGATATAAATGTAAGCAGAACTCTAGCTTTACTTCCCCCCACCAGCGACTGTCCTGAGGCGAGGTCCAAGACCCATAGAGGGGCGCCTTTACCATTTAGGCTGGAGCTCTGCTCGCCTTTATGCCCAGTGAATTAGCAAAAGCCTTCTGGTTAAAACATAACGTCCGTCCAAAAAAAATATGTAGCTTTACTATTTTGTTTGAAAGCCACAAACATGCTATAAATTGATGAACCAGTACTACGCGTGACGTCATCGTGACATAAGTAACTATCAACTTTTTAATTTTGTACCTCTGTACATACACTTTTATATTACACGCTATATATCTATAGTAATATTATTTTCAAACAACATTGCTAGTAAAGATTTCGATCCAGTAACCGTCAGGGTCTTGTATGAACGCCAAACCTTTCATTTTACCATCATTAGGACGTTTGATAAACTTCACGCCTTGAGCTTCAAACCTGGAATAAAAAGAAAAACTTTTATTAGTAAGTACCCCTCTGTCCAGTAGGATCCACTATCTCGATCCACCAGTGGATTGAATAGCACGTCGAAGTTCACTGTGATCCACCAATTGTCGTGGTGGAACCTGTGATACTTGCATCTCCTAATATGCTCCACCAGTGGATCGAATGTAATTCAGGGAGTTTGGTAAGATCCACACCAGTGGATGGAATAGCACGCCGAAGTTCACTGTGATCCACCAATTGTCGTGGTGGATCCTGTGATACTTGCATCTTCTAATATGCTCCACCAGGGGATCGAACGTTAGATTTTCCTCTTTCTTGCCTAGGGTGGTTAAATTTAAGTTAGAAGGCAAGTTTTTTTTCTCTATTCTGTGGTTCTTATATTTTTATTCATTAAAGACTTTTATTTTTATTTTTATTCATTAAAGTATATGGTAGACATATACTTTTTTATTCTATAATATAAGTGCGTAAACAGACTATGCCAAAAATGATTATCAATGGCATAATCAGGCTTAAGTTACCGAGGCTAACCTAGATTCCAGTGGACCCTATTTACTTATATAAATTATATCACAGGTTCCACTGAGATCAGTGGTGGATCTTACCAAACTCCCTGAATTACGTTCGATCCCCTGGTAGAGCATATTAAGACATGCAAGTATCACAGGATCCACCACGACAATTGGTGGATCACAGTGAACTTCGACGTGCTATTAAATCCACTGGTGTGGATCTTACCAAACTCCCTGAATTAAATTCGATCCACTGGTGGAGCATATTAGGAGATGCAAGTATCACAGGATCCACCGAGAGAATCGGTGGATCACAGTGAACTTCGGCGTGCTATTCAATCCACTGGTGGATCGAGATAGTGGATCCTACTGGACAGAGGGGTAAGTACACACCAATGAGTTTATCCTCTATTATTACGATCTTTTACTGGGGACGCTACCGTCATAATCATATTAGGGGTTATCGACCCCGATTACCCCTATTGTACCCCTATAGAATTTTGATATATTATTATATTAAAAATAAAGGTGTTTGTTAAATTGTGACATAGAGCAAAACGTAAGTTTAGCAATTTTCAAAGGTTTTTTTATAAGTACAGCAGCTAGAATAAGAGACTGCATTGTGTATAAGTGTTTGGCTTAACACTTCGATCTAAACTCTAAAAGATAACCAAAAAATATGTCTCATGTGACTGTCCCAATTAAATTAGACTTTCAGAAAAATTCTGTATAATGTTTTTTCTAAGTATTTTTTTCTTTAATTAAAAATACAAAACTATACGTGGCATTGCGGCATAAATCTCACTTCCCACTCGCAATAAAATATTTTTGTTTAATATGTAAGATATCTTATCGCGTCTAGTTGATTAAGAGATTACGTCCATGAATCGGTAGCTCGTTAAGCCGTCGGTCTTGATTGTTACAACATCATCTCTAACAATCGTATACCGGCGTTTACCTGTGTATATACTGTACATAATACTACGGTAACCAATCCGCCTGCCAAGCGTAGTGACTATGACAAAACCCTCTCTTAGGAGGAGGTCCATGATCAGTAGAGGACGTAATAGAGGCTGATTATTATAACATACCTAGCACAGGCCTCGTCTACGTTTGGTACTAAAATCCCGATATGTCCGAACCCGCGCGGATCCGAGTTACCGTTATGATAGCTCGAGTCATCACTCTCTGTGCCCCAATTACTGTAAACATAGAAAATATATAACACATTATAAAGAAAATTGTTTCCAGCTTTAATTTAAAAAAAAAAGATTACTAGTAGTGTAAACGATATTTATTCAGCACTATAAATACACTTGTACTTGTCAATTATACACAATGAAATGATTAGCTAATCATCTGTCTGTGATTCTAGTTTTTAAAAGTTAAATATTATTAAGCTAAAATGCTTGTGTTAGAAGTGGGTTCACGTCAGTAGTGTAATGGGTGGGGATTTTTTGTTATTTTTTTTTCTGACGGACGTATGTTATTATCCCTGAGGCTTTTGCTACTTCGCCGGGCATAAAGGCGAGCAGAGCTCCAGCCTAGATAAATGGTTTAAGCATGGCAAACAATGGCTGTGGGACTTGGACCTCGGCTCAGGGCGGTCGCTGACGGGGAGATTGAGGGATTATGGCTTTTAGTTTCTTTAGAGGAGTTTTGTCGCTCTACTTTACAGTTCGCAGGCCTCTCGGACTTCGGGTCTACGAGGGCATCGGAAGGTTCATAGCAAACTAAGGGTCGGGAGGGCGAGGGGGGACGCGTCGCGTTCGCGGGCGCACTCTTCTCCGGCGGGTCAGATAGATGGGTGAGGATAGAATCGGCGATCACATGATCGCAAGTCCGACGCCCTAGACTTTAGGTTACGGCCACTGCAATAGACCACCATGTCTTCCCATGGGTGTCGTAAGAGGCGACTGAGAGATATACAGCTGAGGGATATACAGCTGATGGATGTGCAGTGACATCAGAATCTACCAGTTCAACGTTAGTTACCATCTTACTGTGAATACTTACCGCCTTCCAAGCGTGGTGATTATGCAATATCCCTCAACGACCCTGGCGTGCCAAGGTCTGTTAAGAGGAGTCTGTTCAGCAGTGGACATAAACAGGCTAGTGAAGCGAAGTACAGTGGAGCGTCGATTACCCGAAAGTCGATCAACCGAACGACCGCTTAACCGAACTACTACGCCTGCCCGACATACGCGTGTCTGTCTACCCACACCTCAGGCGCTTCAGTGCTCGCGCAATTCTTCATTCCGACATGCCACTGCTTCATTTCGCCTCAACTACAGAAACTGAAATAGTAAACTGCTTCTGATCGTATAGTAATTAACTTACTAAGTGAGTTCCAAAGTCGCTTTCCTGGTCATAGCCCAGGCAGTTCTCGTGGCGTCATCGCTGGGTATCTCAGCAGCATTCTCATAACCCATGAAGAATAGAGAGAACTTCATTGCGGGGAAGTGCAGTTGCTTCAGTAGAGTCATGCCAAGCACCCCGGTGTAGAAAGGGATGGATTTGCGAGGGTCTTTGATGCGGTACATTGTTTGTTGGAACATGAAATCCTGGAGAAGAGGGTTATGAGAATAAGTCGTAATCACATATAGTAAACATTTACATATACATATATATATTTATAAGCAGAAACTGACTGATCGATCGACGCACATCAGTCAGTCATACTCAACCGCGGCCCGCGGACAGCATTTGGCCCATCGGGTCTTTGACATTAGCCCACCTTGGGTTATATAATAACCACTTGTTTTTTTTTTATTAAACATTTTGAGCTTTTATGTAGTATTTAAGTTTTCTTTGTTTATTACTCCTTAAATATATCTTACTAATTTGGCTTTAGGTTTTTATTAACACTTAAATATTTTTTTGTTTGTAGCCTCGACACTGCTGAAACGTAAAAGTTTGTTTGACGAAATCGAAATCTAGGCGTACGAAATCAGGTAATATAATTTTATTCATCCGCCTGCTTACGTTCACTGCTAAACATGGGTCTCTTCTTAACAGCAAGCGAGGGTAGTTAAGAAATATTGGCATAATCAAGTCATCAAGTCGCTTGACATGCGGATTGGTGGTCGCAGTAAGGTGGTGAGTATCCTTGAGCTGATAGATGCTGCTGCCCATCCTTCAGCTGTATGTCCCTTAGTCGCCTCTTACGATACGTAGTCTATATATACAAGGTGTAACGGAAAGGGTATATACATAGAAAGAGCAAGGCTTATTTGGATCATAACAAACGATATGGCAATGGTTATTTAATCCTATCTCTACAATTCCGGAAGTATTTTTTTTAAATTCATATATACCAGAAACCAAACTTTTTCAAATTGAAATAAATACATCACTAGCACTCAATCAGCTGATCGATGTCAACGAACTATTTGCAAGTAAAAATAAACATCTTACTCCTGGTATTTCTGAATAAAGGGTTCCGCATTTTTATTTTTTGATGTAAAAAAAAAAATTGGGAGTATTTTATTTTGAGTTGAAACCCTTGCCATATCGTTTGTTATGATCCAAAGAAGCCTTGCTCTTTCTATGTATATACCCTTTCCGTTACACCTTGTATATACAAATTTTTGCCCAGCGACTATTGTGCATGCGGATAACTTGACCCGCCCAATCCCATTTGAGCCTGGCAGCCTTCTTACCTACGTCAATTATTCCAGTTTTAGAGCGCAGCGTGTTGTTCCGTATTTTATCGGATCTTCTTACACCCAGAATGCTGCGCTCCATTGCTCTTTGGGCACACTCCAAGGCGGAACTTCTGCGACTCGGTGAGCGACCAGGTCTGAGCTCCGTAGGTTAGGACGGGCAGGATACACATATCGATGAGTTTCCGCTTCAGGGATATCGGCAGATCCTTATTCATTAGCGTCTTCATGGACCAGTAGCTCTTCCAGGCGTTGTCGATTCGGCGATCGATCTCCTTTTCCTGCCTGTTTTCGAATGAAACTAGCTGGCCCAAATAGACTCATCACACATATCTGTGACTCGTCGACATATTTAATTTCCTGCCCATCTACCTCAACCGTGCGTTTCGGGCTATTTGTCATTGCATTCGTTTTTGACCGATTCATCGACCGATAATATTTAATATTTTACTTAAAAACATAAAATATATTTTTTGCCAACATTGTTATCTTTAACGGTTTAAAGAATGTTAAAGTTAATATATTTTTTTAAATAATACTTAAATTTTTATAATCAATGATTTATAATCAATGTAATACAAATTGTTTCACAATATATTTAACAGGGCAAAAGGTGACATTGATAATGATAAAATACAATAAGGTGATAAATAGTTGATGATAAATGTAGTGTAACAACCATATTGTAGATTTTTTTAAGATTACTTGCCGAATATTTGCACATTAGGTACTAGTATTCTTGTTAACCCCTCGTGCTAAGTTGAAATGCATGTGTTACGAGTGGGTTCTCGTCAGTAGTGCAATGGGGTAGGATCGAACTGGCGACCACATGATCACAAGCCGACGGCCTAACCATTGAGCTACGGCCGCTAGCTAACCGCTAACCTAAGATTAGCCCCGTGGAGGCTTTTTACCTAGGCTCATGGCGGTTATGATGAATTTAAGATATCAATATATGCAACTGTACTCTACTTTACAGTTTCTCATGGACTACCCCTGCTTTGCAAAATAAGGCTTAGGAAGCTTATTTAAGGTAAAACTGCCAGAGCATTACTAAAATCTCTATAAATACTAAAAACTCATTTTAAGATAATAATGAACTTATAAATGCTGGAAATAATGTTTACTCACCCTTGTGGATGCATCCGGAGTCTGGCACAGAGCTTCAATCTCCTGCGGTGATATACCTTCGTTTGACATGGTTCTAAAAAGAATAAAATGGATCTAACTCGAGTAAGGAGATCACAACATAATTAACTAAAATATACTTTAACTTACTATTTCAGTTTCTGTTATAGTTTATTGTTTTGAATTTTAAAATATATATTTTTTTTTTTATATGTAAATTGTATTTAATTTAATTTGAAGTGATTTCTCGGAAGTGGCACAAGGTTTGTTTTATAACTAACATCTTTAACATAGTACACTCTTTGTTGGAAATCTAAATGAAATAAATAAGTAAAAGAAACTTTTAAATATCTTATTCAAATAGATATATACAATTGAGATTTTGTTAGTATTTATGGTGAGCTGTCATCTATATTGTAATATATAAAGCTGAACAGTTTCTTTGTCTGTTTGAACACATTAATATTAAGCAGTACTGGTCTGCTTTGAAAATTCTTTGAATGTTAAAAAGACAATTTATTAAGAAAGGCTATATTTAATTATGAGGTTCCTACTGGAACTGTTTGAGATATGAATGCTGCAAAGTTAAACAATTTTATTTCAAAAATATTATTTAACAAAATGTTGATATGATATGCACAGTCTAAAACTGTGCAATTTGATAGTATAAAATCAATGTATTTACAAAAGTAATCAGTACAGGCAATAAGTCAAATCATCCGTCAAATAAATTCTGATCAACAGGATTTATATTGTTCTGCAGATTAGACATTATCTTACAGATTAGTTGAAGTTATTAATTTATAATTAGTTCAGCCACTCAAGTACCATTGTACTATTAATTTCTGTAGAGAATTAGGTGGTCTTCAGTTATAAGATGGGCGTTACAATTCATTTCAGATAGCCATGTCATGACTATCATGGGACATTAAACCTTATGCAATTGTACTAAGGTAATTTCTATGATTGTATGGTTGTATTATCATTCCATGATATTATCATGGAATGATAATACAACTGCATAATCATCTGATAGATGGCTTGATAAGATTAAGGATAGCAGGAGACCAACTTACGAGCAAAATGGAGTAAGCCTTTACTTGATTAGAGATGCGAGATCTCTAGAGAAGAGATTAAATATAGGTAATGCATAATTACACTACCTACTTCAATGTATTAGCTAGAAGATAAGGAAAAATGAAAGGCTTCAATAAAATAACATAAAAAAATTATGGAATAAAATAAGTTTATCATCAACATCATCATCATCAACGTCCACTGCTGAACATGGGCCTCCTCTTAACCCTTGGCAAGCCAGGATCGTAGAGGGATATTGCCATAATCACCACGCTTGGCAGACATATTGGTGATCGCAGTAAGATGGAAACCTTGAGCTAATAGATGCTGCTGCTCATCCATCAGCCATATGTCCCTTAGTCGCCTTTTATGACAACCATGGGAAGACACGGGGTGGTCTATTCTAAGCCGGAAACCACACGGATCCCAAATAAGTTTATAAAGGTACCTATATGAAATATAAATAATGAAATAATGAATTTATTCAGCACTTAGGTATTTACATACACTTGTACTTGTCAAAATCACAATAAAAAAGAAATATAATTAATAGGTTATTATTCTTATGCTATGAATAAAACTACTTAGGTAACTATAACTAGCAAATGCAACCTGTGAGTGCTGCTAATTGTAGGACATTACAGACAATTTACTCCGTCTGTCCGTGTGTCATTAATTCCTCTACTCATAATTAGTTCATATTTACATAAAAAAAATTTGAAAGCAACACACACTTGGGGGCACCCTTATGGGGTTAGGATCACAACCCAGAGGTGCCACTGATATTAAAGTCAGATTTGTGAATATAAGAGGAAGTGATCGCTGGCACGGCCTACAGGCGCTGGATCACAGGGCAGGGGTAGGGGTACAACGCGGTCCTCGCCGGCGAGAATCCTACCCTAGCTAACCTGCAACCTTTCACTAGCTACCTAGGTGGACGACCCAGAGAAGAAAGGGAGAAAGAAACTCCGGGTTTTTTTTTTCGTCATCTTTTTTATCACAGTGTGTTCATTTTTTTTTTTAAATATATGTTTTCTTTACAATATTTCATTTAAAGTATAATATGAAGCATGTGCGCTAATGCACGCTCTAGACGTTTTCATAGATATACCTAGCTAAATACTGATTAAAAATCCTCAAGCAAAAAGCAAGCAAAAGCCTCATAAACCTCTAGCGCTTGAAAACGGAGGGCGCATCCACACACATTACCAAAGAACAAGCCATGTGAGAAAATTATCGTCTTAAGCGGTCACACACTAATGTTTTAACAACCATCTCAAATACAACCACCAGCAAGCCGACCAGCCACCGCAAGCAGCACCCGTTCACGAGTATGACGTGTGAGCACACAGCCATCGTCTCCCTCGCCATATTAGAGGGAAGGAGGCGACCCGACTCACATCGCCACCGCAAGCAATGACAAACAATGGGAACATGACGAGCACACTGATAGCAACATTTGAGGAATCACGTTTAAAAGGAGAGGCAAAAAGTTAGACTCAGCATAACATGTTCCGAAGTACATCAGAGTATACAATAATAACATTGGCAATAAAATAATAAAAAATACAAAACATCCAATAA
The DNA here is from genome assembly GCA_947037095.2 of Nycteola revayana. Lineage (NCBI taxonomy): Eukaryota > Metazoa > Arthropoda > Insecta > Lepidoptera > Nolidae > Nycteola > Nycteola revayana. The sequence continues at coordinate 10,504,135 of OX344841.2, read as the reverse complement.
TGTAAGTTTGCGTGTGTTACACCGCTAGCACCATGCAGTTTTATCATTAATATATTCATTTATTGTGTAATAACCTTTTTTCATTAAGGTAGTCTTTACATGAGTTTTAAATTTATTGAGTGGTAACTCTTGCACTAATTCCGGTAGTTTGTTATACATACGCACACTAAGCCCTACAAACGAAGAATGGACTCTCTGCAGACGGTGGTAATCAGCACACAATTTGTGTTTATTTCTTGTATTTTTTGTGTGCATGTCGCTTCTCTTTTGATATTGATTTAAATTTTGTCTAATATGAATTAAATTTTCATAAATGTATTGAGAAGCAACCGTTAATATTTTAATATTTTTAAACAAATCTCTTAGGGAAGTTCGGGCACTTAGTTGGTAAATAGATCTAATCGCCCGTTTCTGTAAAATAAATATACTTTGGATATCGGCAGATTTGCCCCAAAGTAGAATTCCATATGATAAAATGCTGTGGAAATAACTAAAATAGACCATACGTGCAGTTTCTACCTTGGTCAGTTGTCTAACTTTCCTAACAGCGTAAGCAGCAGAGGTCAACTTTTTGGCCAAGTTCGACACATGAGCATTCCATTTTAAATGTGTATCCAGCGTTATACCTAAGAACACTGTGGAGCTAACAGTTTCCAGCACTTCATTATTGAGAATTAAATTAGGTCCAGTATTTTTCACATTGGGCATAGAGAATTTTATACATTTAGTTTTTTTTGCGTTTAGCACCAAGTTATTTACAGTAAACCAATGGGTTATATGTGTGAGTGCACAATTAATAAAATCGAAATCGTCAATATTACGTTTCACTTTAAAAATAAGTGAAGTTATATAAAATTTATGTTATTGGACATTATCATTTAAAACACTCTGATAGTATTAACTTTTGCATTTGTTGGGTTGTTGGTCTACCTTCAAGTCAAGTGACATTTATTGACACTCAACTAACAATTTAAAAGAAATAGGTAATCAATACTTTGTTTTAAACTTTTTAGTCAAAATTTATTCTATTATATAGCTTTATGGCAAAGTTTTGTTAAAATTGAATTGCGAAACTTATAAATGTAAGGAAACCTTATTCTCGAATAGATAAAAGAAGTTATGATGAAATAGTAAATAGATACCTAAGTAAATTAATAAGTAAATAATTATTTAAACCAACTTTGTATGGTTATTGAGCTTCTGTAAGCAAAGAATATAATATAATAGGTATATCATAACCTACCTAACCTTACTTGTGCTAGTAGACCGCATAAAAGATTAATTTAAGCTAGAAGCGTTTTACCGGCAAAGGCCCAACATTTATAGTTATTATATCTGAAACTTAAAAATAACCTACAAAACTATGTAGTAAGTATCCTCTATAAATATTTTTAGAGAATTGATATAAGACTTAAATAAACTTTAGCAAATTACTTACGATAACAAGTGAAAATCGTCAATATAGTAACTAAATGATTAAAAAAATGTAAGACTGTTCAATCGTATCTTACGTAGATTGACGTTTGTCTGTAAAAAAACTGAATTCACTAGTTATTTACGTCCGATATCGAGGACATAAATAATTTAAATTGTATTGTAATACAGAAGAAATTAAGTACAAATTTAAATGTAAGTAGTTTGTCGTATACGTCTTTCTTTACTTAACTTGGTTACGTTTCGTTTCACGCTAAGGACGGTAACTAACATAAGGTTACGAATAAAAACTTCAAAATACATTTATAAAATTATTTCTTATTTTCTACACAAATAAAAGTTATCATATAAATATCTAAGTTCTTCCATCCACACAATATCCCTCTGCACCGAAGTTGATCTACATTCGTACGCCGAAATCATTCGCGTACTTTTATCATCCAGGAAAATGTCCCCAACTACACTTAAATAATCACCTTCTGAGAAATCTAAAGGTTTCTTTCCTATACGATCTAATAAAGTAGACATTATAGATACGTTTTCATCCCCCGCTCTCGTTGCACAGCCGAATCCAAAGGACAAATCTTTTAAAACTGCAACCTTTATGTTCATGTTACTTTTTGATGAATCATAGTAAATATTTACGGACCCAGTAGCATCTGAGAGTTCTAAGTTGGTAGTAGTAGCTGTTGAGCTATTATGAATAGATGTTATAACACCGTGTATCATCACGTTCTTGAATGTAAGGCCGAAGATTTCATAAATGTACTTGTTCTCCGTTGTTATAGCGCGAAATATGTCTTGAATGTAAAGTTTCACAGGATTTTGTTGGAAGTTATCCATTTCATACAGATATAAGTTCACATTAGTTATAATCCGTTGATATCTTATTAAAAATAATATTGTATTGTTAACACGTGTTGTGTTTACAAAAGAAAACAAATATGTCGTTTATATTAATGTCAAATTGAAACTTTGACAGTGACATCATCTGCCGACTTAATGCTGAATAAGTCGGAAGATTGCCATACCTACGTAGAAATAGTATAAACCTAGAAACGGTGGTAGCGTAGCGTATAGCTTTTGAGATAGCAATATATTCTGGTGGGTTACAAGCGTGTATAATATTTTCCCCAATTTTAATTTTTAATTTGGACCAAACTTTATCGACCATGCATATTTTGTATTGCAGAAAGCATTAACAGTATAGATTTTTTGTGAGTTATATGTACATTTCAAGCTAAGGTTTTTATTTTATAACTTATTACTAAATAAAATATAAAATAAAATACCAAAAAAATAAATAGTATAAAATCACTTATACACCGGCACGGAATGAATTCCTTTAAATGCATAAAATCCAAAAGACATTCGATGAAAATAATATAATGTATACCTACATTTTTTTATTACTCACACGTTTTGGAAAGCTTTACAACTAGTTTTGCAATTTAAATAAATAAAATAAGTTTTCCATCTTTATCGATTCAGAACAAGAACAAAAATAATGTTCCATGTAATTTTATTTATTTACTTAATACGTGAGTAGAGATTCAATTCGATAAAAATGATTGACGTGACGTGATTACTCAAGTATCAGAAGCAGCAAAGTGACAAAATAAATATAGAAGTATTGATAACTATGTGTTAATACATACGCATTGTTACTGTAATAACTATATTATTATTTGAAAATGCATACAGAAACGAGCTTTCCAACGACCTTCGAGAGAAATTCAAATCCTTTTTGTTTTATTCCAATCGGACATTTCGTTGAGAAATTATCACGAGTATAAAAACGCAAAGAATTGGTAGCTAATTTGCCTAATAATGATAATAATTATTTGCCATAATAGATAAAGCTAAAGAGTTTGTTTATATTTTTTGCTTGAAAGCGCTAAACTAAGGAACTACTGGTCAGATTTAAAAAAGTCTATCAGTGTTAGGTAGCCCATTTATCGAAGAAGGCTATATACTAAATATTTAATTAAGAAGTTCCCACGGGAACGGGAGTTACGCGGGTGAAACCGCGCGCGGAAGCTAGTTATAAATAAAATTACAATGGCCCCACACCCCAACTCTTACATACAACCCTTCAAAATATAAATATGATTGAAATTTGGCATTTGTAGGTTCAAATTTAATTTTTATTTTACAACTTAATTAGTTTTTATTTAGCATCATTACAATTTCATCATGAATGATTATTTCTCGCATGCAACTGTGCACTGCCAAATTATCTAACTCTATCGTAACCCGGCAAGTAGTGTTGCCTATCGATAGTTGACTATCGTTAAACTTTCGATAGTCTATCGAAAGTTGACGTCATATCAATAGTATCGATAGTCTATGGATAGTATCGATACTATCGAAGACCAGCATATGTTTAGGAGCAATATTATCGATAGTATTGATAGTATCGATAGCTCCCACTATCAATAGTTTTATAAACGGCGATAGTATTTCCTTCTAATATTCAATTATGTAGCTAGTATATAAATCATACGGATATTAAATTATTAATTTAAAATATGTTTTACTTACCCATCATTACAATCAGCTTCCAGTTTTGCTAGTAACGGTGACACAACATAAGGCACAGTGAGTGAGAATAGTTTAACACTACTTGCTTCATTAGTTATAATTGGGAAAGTGTGCGTTCCGTAAGTAAAGTAGTATCGATAACATTATCGATATTGTTACTAGTTTTCGAGGTCATCTATCGATAGAGAAACTATCGACAGTTGGGCAACTCTACCGGCAAGTGACCGGCTAATTTTGGTATAACCTGCGCCAATAAAGAAACGAATCTAAAATGGCAGCGGCGATCATGCGCTCTCACTCTAAACTGTTGATGTCTTAGTCACACACGGCGCGTACTGCATGCAAAAAGAAATCCGTAAAGAAAGCTAACGGAAAAAAACGACTTACTTGCGAGTGGTTAAGGTAAAAAATGTTAAAGAAAAGTAAGCAAATAAACAGTTCTAATTTTTATGAAAGATTATGTATTTTTTTGTATACGTTACACATTTCAAAACATAAAACTAACAATTGTATTATACCTACATAAACAATAAACAAACTTTCTTTCTATCTTTCTTTTTATTTGCTGACCCTATCATCTGTCAATGACATTTAGGGACGCCATTTTAGATTCGTTTCTTTATTGGCGCGGCTTATACCTACAATTTCTCGCGTGCTAAAACGAGACGGCACACGCGCAGGCTATGTAAGTCCGTTCATAGAAATGATACAGATATTGAGATATTTTCTAATATCTTTACTTATAATTCTGTCTTTGAATATACCCGAAAAATGTAGTAGGCAGTAGCGTAACAGTTATAGTTTAGGTAGTTTCCTCCTTTCAATGTAATCAGGGTTATCTTTGGCCACAACGTACCTATTCCTGACCACTTGACTATTCACCACGTCCGTTAACGTATTTATTCAATAGAACTCCAATACAAATCATAATTAAATAGGATTATCATTATCTTCTATTTAGGTAGTTTAATTTACGGTCTTTAGGCCGTGATCGTCTAGGTAGGTTAAGAATTGGTTTAGGTAGGCGGGGTGGTTTGTTACAGTACATAGGGAAAACTAACTGGGGGCAGTGGCCCCCTACTAGTGAGTAGGTTTGGGTAGTGGTATTATTGGTGGTGGTATTTCTAATACATTAATACATACATCTATATTCAATAGGTATATTTAGTGTTCCTCAATACCACAATAACTTATTTACACTTTTATAAAACTAACGTACCTACCATAATAGATGTTTCTCAATATACATTTTGATCTTTATTCTACACTAGCGACCCGCCCCGGCTTCGCACGGGTACAATACTGATAATTATACTACATAATGTCTTTAAACCTCTAACAAACGGGCGAAATTTGGTCAAAACAAACAGAAACAAATTAATATAGGTACCTACTAAAACTCAGTGAAATAAGTAGGTGGGTATACTTTTATCGTATGAAATACCTATACTCTTCAGGACTAACAATACAACAAACACTAAATAAATAGGTATTCAAGTATCTATCCATCATAGTTACAACGAACACAAAACAAAAAATTTGCCCTATAATTCTTAAGGATCGAGCGCGCATAATCGCATTCGGCCTACCTCCGTAGCGTAGCGGTAATTGGCTTGCTTTAAATCTCGGAGGTCGTGGGTTTGATCCCCACACCGGACATGAAATCTTTGTGTAAATTCTAAGATTTCTTTCCGGGTCTGGTTGGTTGAGGGACTACCCTCCGTGCCTCGGAAAGCACGTTAAGCCGTTGGTCCCGATTGTTATAACATCATCTATAATAATCGTATATCAAGGAAGGGGCAGCAGCGTTTCCTTGTGTGTTACAACATAATTCTGCGGTCACCAACCCGCCTGCCAAACGTGGTGACTATGGCAATACCCTCCCTCGGGAGGAGGCCCATGTTCAGCAGTGGACGAATACGTGCTGATGATGATGATGACCTACTAAAACTCAGTGAAATAAGTAGGTGGGTATACTTTTATCGTATGAAATACCTATACTCTTCAGGACTAACAATACAACAAACACTAAATAAATAGGTATTCAAGTATCTATCCATCATAGTTACAACGAACACAAAACAAAAAATTTGCCCTATAATTCTTAAGGATCGAGCGCGCATAATCGCATTAGGCCTACCTAAAACACGCGCTGTTATTTTGCGATAACTTCTAAGTTATTCATTAAAAGTATATAGTGTAGGGGTAAAATAATCTGCATGAAATGCTTAAGAATATTAACTCATTTAAAATGATAAGGATAAATACTGAATCCGTCTGATTAGCTTTACAATTACCGCATTAGAAATTATCATTTTTCTAAGATATAATGGATATAGCAAGTTAACATTGAAAGATAGACATATGCTATCGCAGACTTTTTTGTAGATCTAAAAGAGAAGAATATTTGCCACCATACATTGTTTTGTTATATCTCATAGGGTTTAGGCAGCGTTTTCGTTGAAAGCTCCCAAATGGCTTAATTTTTTCCGACACCTCTGACAAATATCAATATATATTAGTCAAATGTACACATAAACTAAACAAATCATATACGTAAACCTTCCGGAAGAATCGTTCTATCGATTGGTAACATCCGCATGAAAATCGATGTAGTAGTTTTTGAGTTTATCGCGAACAGACAGACAGACGCGGCAGGGGACTTTGTTTATAATATGTAGTGATGTAGTGATAGCGATCGCCCGCGGCTCCGTGCGGATGTCGGTTACCGCTGCAAAAAGCCTACCCAGGAAAGACACGGTCAGCAAAATGATTCCCAGGTCAATTCACAGACACCGACATAAACATCGACAACGCAGTCATTATCCGCAGGCTGCACAGATTGTCTTTCTGTGAATGTTAAAGTTGTTAATGATGAAAATATAATTAATGATGTAATTAATAGGCATTTTAGGGATTAGGCATTTTAGGCATTTTCAAAGCTCTGAAAAGAACTGTTGTTTAGTTCTGAGAAGAACTGTTGATTAGCTCTGAGAAGAACTTTTGCGTAGGTGTAGTTTTAAGAACGAAATCTAAAAAAAATCGCACGAAAATTATTAGACTTCGCAACGGGCCGTGCAGCAGAAATCGTAATATTTTAATTTCGCCATAACTTCAAAACCAAACGTCCAATTTTAATCATTCAAAGACCAAATATTATCTACATAAACTGTACTTAGTGATGAAATAATTTATTTTGATAAGGATTAATAGCATGAGTAAAATAAACGCGTTTAAATGTAGTCCTAAAAAAATTCAAGATTTCTAAATAAAAAAATGGTCGTTGTGCCTCACTCGACATAGATAGGTATAGTGTGTCGTGGACTTTTTTGTAGATATTTATAAGATCTATAATTAATTAGAACATTTTATGGTTCTATCTTTTATACTTTTGGCAGCGTACGCAAAATAAGTAACTTTTCTGGTTGATTTTTTACACCTTGTGTCAGAAAAACCCAAATATCTTACGGAACCCTATTTTTTTCCAAAATAAAATTTAGCCTATGTTACTCGTGGATAATGTAGCTTTCGAATGGTGAAAGAATTTTTTAAATCGGCCCAGTACTTTTTGAGCCTATTCATTACAAACATACAAACATACAAAAATAGGTACAAATCTTTCCTCTTTATAATATTAGTGTAGATAAAACCTAGTCTCCGCTAAATTCACTTTAGAAATCACTAAACTTAGAAACTCCAGGGAAATAATTACTAAATGCAAAGAATCTGAATAATTTATGTGTGCCAAAGGTACAGTCGACCAAAGAGATAGGTTTGCAGGGCACACAAACATAGATGGTGGTGTGCGTAAAAACAACGCACACCACCATCATATTATTCATCGGTGAACGCAAAAACCCGTCCTACACGCACACATTTACATTTTTTTGTCGAGTTCAATACCAAAGAATAGGCAATATTCAATACCAAAGAATAGGCAATATTCATTAGTTAGCTGTTTCAAAATATATATCGACGGTTAAAAGGTAATAGGGTATAAGCGACAAAAATCAAATTGTTCAGGAGAGCAGATTAAAGTTTTAGAAAGTTGAAAAATCGACATAACTTTTTCATTAATTGGCATATTGTGAAAATGCAAACAATTCTAGAATCAATAAAAATAGAAGCATTAATTGGCACTCTTATTAACTTCATTCGGCGTTGTTTTATGTGATTTTATGTCGCTTAGATCAATTGATCGTATTTTTCTTGTGAAGTAATACGGCATAAGTCGCATTAACACAGTACAAAACTCAGAGTAAAGAATACTAAGCTACATTTGATATTCTTATACCAATAGGTAATAGGGCATAAATGCCATGACTCTAGTATAGGGGTCAAAATCAAAATAATTGCTCATTTCAGAAAATTTACTTGTCCATCATCTTTCCTTAATTTCTACTAAAAAACTGTCAGGGAAATATTAATAAAAAACTGAATATTACAAAGAAGCCCTTCTTTATATTGTATTATAAATGTTATTGTTGGTAGTTGATACCTCGTTTTTTAAATATTGCGACATTTTTAAAGGCGTGTCTTCTGGTCTTCCTACAAAAAACGTCTGTCCAACTTCCAGTACTGATATTTTAAACTTGAAAAAACATTAAAAGTATTATATTTATTATTAAACAAAATTGGCTATCCTCTCAAATAACACTGTAAAATGTGCGTAGAATCCTTGAAAATTCATTTGAAATATATATTATAGTTTTAAATAAAAAATAAAACTGGTCTCAAAATAACTTCATCGATGTTATTTCATTTATGTAACGCATTATTTAGTCGCGAAAAAGGTATTTTTTAAAACTTTAATACTGGCAACATTAGCTGTCACTGTCTGAGCCTCAGGCGACCAATCATAGGGCAGCAGCCATTTTGTTCTCGGCAAAAAGTTTATTTGTATTATGGTGTGCGTCGAAAAAAAAACAAAAGACTGGTTTATCTTTGGTAAATTGAAAAAATACGTCAGGTAAGTAACTTTAAGCTATTTCGTATTGTCAGGAAACTATTATGTTAGTGCTATTCTGTCGCTAATTAGCTGCAACGATCGAGTTAATTATGTTCTGTGATTTGAGGTTAGTCTGTTGAAAAACATGCTTATTTCTTCCTTTATGTCACACTTATGTAACATTTTTTTATGTTACGTTACATAAAATTGGGTTAAGGCTTGTCCACAGCATGCTTTTAAAATATTAAACAAATAGTGTATCTAATAAAAAAATAAACATGTTTTTTAGGTCGTAGTCAGTGTTTTGAGTGATACAAACTTAAAATCATCAATCATTGCCGTGTCGTTGGCAAAGACAATATTTCAGTTTTATATCAATATGAGATTAATATCAGTTTAGGATCAGTACGTAAAACGTCTTTGCATGTCTGAATGTGGCGTATGATATTGGGATTACAGTCTCCTTTGCAAATATTGGCCGAAAATATCGTATAATTGCATTTTAATGTTGTGTTGCCTTTACTTTTGATTTCTTTCTTGCGGCTCGTACACATAAACGTGCGGAAGTGATGCTCAGGTGTCGCCACTGTGCGGAACGCCCGAAGGACACGGTGGAGCACACAGTCGAGGTGTGCCCTGCTTGGGCGGAGCATCGCCGTGCCCTCGTGGGGGCGATCGGCGGCGGAGACCTCTCGCGCCGGGCCTTGGTTCAGGCCATGGTCCGCTCTGTTAGCTGTAGCTCGATGTCCAACCGTCCGGTAATTGTTGGGACCGAGCACAAGACGTCGACGGCCCGCACTGTTGTCAGTGTTGAGTTGTCAGCAACAGCAGGGGCCCAGCTGGATCGAAACCTACTGGGGCCAGGGTTAGTTTCGAAAGAAGCTCGAGCCCCAGTATGAAGGCTGGTGGGTATTTAGTCAGTAAGAGCCTGATACTACCTCCCGCTCCGTCCAAGAGCGGGGGTTGTCATTACATGATTTTCCCACCATACAAAAAAGGCCACGATGCACGGTACGATGCATGGTCGGTTGAGGTAAATCTCGAAAATAGACCGCATTAGACGTGTTCTACTCTTACTGATATTAAAAAGACGAAAAGCAGAAATAGTTATACATGTCATGATAGTGGATACATCCCTTTCTTTTAAGATAGTTTCCGTCGTGCATGCACGTTGCGATGTCGTAGATACCCATTACGCGACGTCGCATCGTGACGCGACGTTGCATCGTGACACGATGTCGCGTCGTACCGTATTTATGTGTATGAGACGTTAGCTCCGGCCCCATCGTTCGTTTAAAATAAGAAAAACAATATGACATGAACAATAATTAACCAATTTACAAAATAAATCATTTCATAATTTTTATATATCATTATCATTTTACTTCCAGCTACTTACAGCATCTGGATAAAAGTAAATAAAAAATGCGTCAACTTTATTTGCCAAGCCGTTTCTTTTACTTTTTTTTGCATCAGGGCTTGATTCAGTGTTTGGCCTGTAATTTACTTATCATTTTTTATTTACGTCTAGAATTAATTTATTCTGTCATGACAACTTTGATACCATTCTAAAATGTTCAAAATGCTTGTATGCAATCTGATGTGTGTGTGGTGTAAAAATAAAATTATTAATTATTGTTTTCTGAGTTATTACATTGTATTTTTAATTGTTTACAGAAAATATGCCTTTGTCTGCGGCAGAGAGGCAGAAACAGTATAGAGAGCGACTAAAAATCAATAATCCTCAAAAATGGAAAGCACTACAGGAAAAAAATTTAGAAAGAGCTAAAAAATTCTATAAAAAAATAGGACAGCTATCAGATCAAGAAAAGGAAAGCAGGCGAAAATATTGGAGGACTCTAAAACAAAAATCAGACTGTAAACAAGAAGTTGTAGTAAAAAGTGAAACTCGTAAAGAATACCAAAGAATATATCAGCAAAGATATAGGACATTAACCAAAGAAAATAAAAATATGAAGAAAAAAATTGAATTATTGATCAAAGAGAATAAAGCTTTAAAGAAAAAAATATATAGATACAAAATTTTGCAAAACATAAAAGAATACGAAGAAAAGGAAAATATCTTTAGCACAGAATCAAACGTTTCTACTGTGTCAAGCCCAAAATCAAAAACCAATTCATTTGTTGCTAATTTAAACACTACTGAAGAAGAAAAAGAAATGATTAAAAAAGAGTTACTTGAAAAGAATGTGTTGATAGAATCCTTAAAAATACAATATAATGCAGCAGGAACTAATGAAAAGAGAAAGGTATTGAAAGAAATTGTAAGTAACGACATCGTAAAAAAGTATAAAATGAAAAGTAAATTACGGTCTGCTATTGGGATTAAATACCCAATCAGATGTAATGTAAAAAAAGTTAATGCTAAACGAAATAACCTAGCAAAAAAAATTTATGCTTTTTTTAATCAAGATGATGTCAGTAGGGCTACTGCAGCTAAGAAAGAGACTAAAACGAAAAATAAAGTTAAAATGCAAATACGATATTTGCTAGATTCAATGGTAAATTTACGGTTAAAATTTGTAAAGGAGACTGGAATACCAATATCATACGCCACATTCAGACGTTTCAAGCCATTTTACGTATTGATTCCGAATTTATCAAATCGAGATACTTGTCTTTGCAAAAGACACAGTAACATGGATTTCAAGTTTACATCACTAAAAACATTAAAAATGTTTAAGGACGGCGATACTTTGGACACCGTTATAAAGTCTACAGTATGTGATTTATACTCCCAAAAGTGCATGTATTCAACATGTAATATTTGTAAAAATAAATCGGTCAGATATGAATTATTGAATAAAAAATTGAATGAAACAGTATCATGGCTAGAGTGGACAGTCAAAACTATAGAATATGAAAAGAACAATGAAAAAAAATCAACAAAAAAAACAATTAAACAAATAATATCAGGTACGTTAGAATCTCTTTTATCAAAATTTGACACGGAATTAAAAGGCTTTAAAATTCATATTTACAACATTTCACATCAATACAAAGTTTATAAAACATTGAAGGAGAATTTACAGAGAAATGAAATTATGCTACATTGTGATTTCTCAGAAAATTATAATTGCAAATTTCATAATGAAATACAAGCAGTCCATTTTGGAGCATCTCATTCACAAATCACCCTGCACACAAGCCTTATATATAATGATGAAACTGATCCCGAATCATTTTGCACATTTTCTAACTGCAACAAACACACGCCAGAATCGATCTGGGCTCACTTGGAGCCCCTGATGCGTGACATTAAACAGAGATTTCCTTGGAAAGACACTGTACATTTCTTCTCAGATGGTCCGTCAAGTCAATATAGGCAAAAAAAGAACTTTGCCCTTCTTACCAAAATGATTGAACCTTATGGTTTTATTTTTGCAACCTGGAATTTTTTTGAAGCGGCCCATGGGAAGGGTGCAGCGGATGGGGTTGGGGGAGTAATAAAAAGGTTGTTAGATAAACAAGTATCATACGGACATGATATACCTGATGCTGAAACTGCGATTCAGTTACTTAAACACAATACTACTACAATTGTAAAATTATTTCTTGTTGATCAGGAGGACATATCGAAAATAGAAAAACAAATTGAGGGTTGCGAATTTGTGGCTGTTCCAAATACACAAAAAATACACCAGGTAATACCAAACGAAGATTATATGATTCAATATCGAATTTTAAGCTGCTTTTGTTTAAAGCCTAATATTTGCCAATGTTTTGCTATAAAAAGTCACAAATTAATTACTGTTCCTGTTAAACGTACAAGAGCAAAACGACTCGTTATCGAATCTTCATCTGAAAGTGAATCTGAGCAAGAAGACCTTGAGAAAAAATATACCGACAAAAATAATATAACCAATAAAGTGTTAACTAATTCATACGATGTCGAAAATACAGAAGAATCTAATTATTATCATGTCAGTAATGCATCTACTTCAAAAGTTACTATTTTATCAGATATTAAAGTAAATTTTAAACCCAAGGATCTAGCACAGATGGTTAAAAAGCCATCAAAATTTTATAACGTTTCTACAGTTGATGTGAAGAGAAATTTCTGGGAAATTTTTAGTAGCGATAGTGACTAATACGTATATATATACACCGCTAAATTTTGTGGAGGTCTACCTATTCATACATGAAATATTTTAAGGGTATCATCTAAGGGTTATAACAAAGTCATTTATTGAATATGGATTTTTTTGTGTATTTTTTATAGAATGAAAATAAATAAGTAATTCAAAATTACTTAACCTGCAAAATAAATAATGGTTTCTTATTTTTTGAACATTATCTTTACTTTTAACATGATCGTTTATTTACCAATTTTCATTCCAATTCAGAGTTTTCATTGAAGGTTTCATGCAAAATGCCTCAAAAAATATATTAAAATTGTAATAATTTCAAAACAATAAATATTAAAATTGTAAAAAAACAAAAACACTTAAAACATTTTCTTTCAGTGCTATTTCGTCTTTACAAGTTATAGAAGCTACTGTTAAACTATTTCGTGTATGAATAGGTAGACCTTATATAAGTATTAGGAAGTTACTCGTGCCGTAATATCATGACGATGAGAATGTGCAAAGTTCGCATTTTTTTATTATATTTTTATTTTAAATGTGTGATTGATTAGATTAACCACCTTCAAATTAAACATAACCCTGACGGTTAAGAAGTTATAGTCATTATTTTGTATGCATCATGTTTATGTTCTCTATGTCCCGTACAGCTCGCGAGGCCTAAACTGAGCTTAGCATTCGTGTGAATAAAGAAATAAAGGTGCGCGGCGGAGTTAGTAAACGGTGTCTATGTGCACACTCACACAAATGCAAAGCTCAGCTTAGACCTCACGAACTTGTACGTGAGGTTTAACTACGTGTATTGTGTAATAAATTATTAATATAAAAAACTAAAAAACTGTTTTTATTTACAACTGTGAATGCAGCCCTTGGTTTCCTTTATGTTATTTTTATGTTATTGTGACATAAAAGTAACATTTATGAAATGAGCAATTATTTTGATTTTGACCCATAGCTTAAATGAGTAAAAAAGCATAAATGACGATTTGAATCATTGTACCAAAAGGTAAAGGGGTGTAAAATACAATGCTTAGCAAAAATATCGTGAGGATGTCAGACATTAGCGACATTGTAAGTGGGTTGAAAAAAGGGTAATGTGGTACTTCTACACATCAAGATTTCTATACCAAGAGGAAAACAAGGACATCCAACATAGGTTTACATACATTTTGTTGGTAACTATGTGGTAACGTGAATTTAACGATACATCCTAAAAATAATAATTATATTCACAATCAACACGCTTCTCCTTTAAAATATTAGCCATCATCATTTATTAGGTTATAAAAATATCAAATCGATGGATTTAACAAAAAAATTGATAATCATCATTCATCATCATTTTAGCCGTAGGACGTCTACTGCTGGACATAGGCCTCCCTCGTAGATCTCCAGTTACTACGGTTGGAGGGCGGCTTGCATCCACCGTGATCCCGCGGCCTTTACCAGGTCATCCATCCATCTAGTTAGTGGACGTTCTATGCTACGCTTGCCGATCCGCGGTCTCCATTCTGTTCTCCGTGCTATATGGCCTGCCCATTGCCACTTCAACGAACTAATCCGTTGAGCTATGTCGGTAAACCGCGTTCTTCTAAGTATCTTCTCATTTATTATATTAAATTATAGATTAAATTATTAAATTAAATTATAGATAAAAAATAAAATTCTATTTTCATACCTGACAGCTTTTACGCTAAAGCTATAAAAAATCTAATACAAACTATTTATTATTATTATAACTATAATAATTAAACTAAATTAATAAATTAAATATATTATATTAATGAGCCAAATATGTTTTGACTATTTGCAAATGCCTGTAATAGGTTTACGTAAATAAAAACTTTATTTATTTTATTTATTTATTTTATTTTATTTCTGATTTGATCTTATCTCGATTCGAGCATAGCTCTCTTAATAACTCGTTGAGCGACTCTGAGTCGGTTCAGAAGGCCTATAATAGTGAAGCACCACGTTTCGGATCCATAGGTCATCACTGGCAACATACACTGGTAAAAGTCTTTCATCTTTAGGCATTGAGGTATTTTGGACGAAAACCTACCTAATTGGACTGTCTGTCCTCAGTATACATACGCGTCAACAACTTCAAGAACCGTATAGGTACTCAACCATAATAGGGGTAGGCACAACATGGACGTTAGATATGATTTTAGTCTTGTCCATGTTCATTTTAAGACCTACCTGTTGGGAGACTCGGTTGAGGTCTTCGAGCATTGTACTGATTTCTTCCATCAACCTTACCATGACCACAATATCATCAGCGAATAGAAAGATGTATCAGCCGTTGATATCGATGCCTAGTGCTTTCCAATTCAGAAGTTGGAAGGTGTCTTCCAAAGTGGTTGTAAACAGTTTTGGAGAAATAACGTCTCCCTGTCTTACGCCTCTTTTCAGTGGAATCGCCTTCGAACTCTGTTCTTGTACTCGGAACGACATTGTGGCGTTTCGATACAAGCCCTTCAACACTTCGATATACCGATATTCGATACGGCATCGATGCAGTGACTCAATTACGGCCCATGTTTCGACCGAATCAAAGGCTTTCTCGTAGTCGACAAACGCTAAACAGAGCGGAAAGTTATACTCTTCGGTCTTCTGCATAATTTGCCGCAGCGTATGTATGTGGTCCATGGTACTATTGCCTTTTCGGAACCCGGCTTGTTCGGGAGATTGGAAGTCATCAAGCCGTCGTTCAAAGTGATTTGCAATAAGCCTGGAGAACAGCTTATAAACATGACTCAAAAACGAGATAGGCCTGTAGTTCCTTAATAAGGTGGTATCACCTTTCTTAAATAACAGCACCACCTTTTGTTCCATTATTCAGGCGTGGTACCTCCGAGCAAGGTGCTTCTGAAGGACTTTAAGTACCGGTGATTCACCTGCTTTCAGGAGCTCTGACGTGATTTCGTCCTCACCCGGCGCCTTGTTGTTCTTTAATTGTTTCGGGGCAATGCTTATCTCGAAAAGGCTGATGTCCGGGATATCCTCTGTACAGTGTCGGGTCAGTTTGCCTCTTGGGTACAGACCCAAGCCCGTTTCCAGTGCGGCTACAGATCCGCACTGGAAACAGGCTTGGTGACTGAAGCGTAGAGTAGAACTTTTCCACTTCCCTTAACACTTCCGGTTTTGTCGACGCAAGACTTACCATTATTCCTCTTCAGCTTTGCCATCTGGCTTTGCCCAATAGACATATCTCTTGCAAACACTTTGGAGTCCTGATTACGTTCTATCATATCTTAATACGGGACGTATTAAAGCTAAGAATATCGTGGATCCACAAGGATTTTTTATTTATATGTTCAGCTGCCTCTGTGACTCAGCATCATCGGGAGATTGCAATCTTAGCGAGCGTCGTTTAGCCAAAATGTTGTATTCGGAGAGTTTCTGGGTTCTACGGGTACGGCGAGTCTTGAAGAACTTAGACCCGACCGTATGGACAGTCTCTACGAAACTGTTATTGATCTCGTCCACTGATGCGTTCTCATCTAGTCAATCGAAACGATTTGAGAGCTCGAGTTGAAATCTCTCGGGATTCGATGTGAGCGCGAGTAGATCGGAGACTTCATCAAACGGGACCGTTCAAGTTTAACATTCATATTCAATGTGCCTCTTACTATTAAGTGATCACTACCGGTTTTCACCCTGTGAATCACAGAGACATCCGCAAATCCATTTCTTGGTCATGATGAAGTCGATCTCATTTATCGTGAAACCATCCGGTCTCGGCCTGGTCCATTTCATGTGAGGTGGCTTCTGAAAGAAAGAATTCATCATATAGAGTCCTTCTTTCTTCAGAAAGTCGACCATCCTCTGTCCCCTAGGGTTCCGTTGCCCATAACCGAAACTCTCCCCTATCAACAAATGAAAGCTTCACTTGCCCAGTTTCTAACCCTTTTTTTTTGTTGTCCGGGGGGACGTGCATTTACGCGTTTCGCGCGCTGGTGATAGGATATGTGAGACTCGCCCTCTCCATTTTAGCATACCACTCTGCTATGCTAAACTTATACCACGAGGAGAGTAGGTACACTACACCACTAAAACCCCCCGGATACTCCTTCGATCCGCCGCTGGCGGGGGCCGGGTACGCATGAGCAATCCGGCCCCCAGTTTCTAACCCTGTTATGCTTAACACTCAAGAGTATATTTTAGATACTGCCATACTTATTAGTTATGCCACCCTGCTAGACACACTGTTGATGGTAATTATGTTGTTAACGAGGGATGTACGAGAAACCCGACACCACCTTGGGACAACCCCAAAATATCCGACCTGAACCTGCTCAATTCTTATTCCAGCTCACGAATCTTTTCGTTAGTCCTTAAAGTGCGCACGTTGTTTGCTGCCAGGGCCAGGGTTCGTCTTTGGGATTGGTAGCCACGCGTTTCCCGGGGATCCTAGGCACCCGTAGCCCCGGCGATACGATGACGGGAGGAGATGGGGGGCAACATTCTTACGTCGCTCGTGAATGTTGCCCCCCATCTCATGGAATAGAATTTGGTAATATTACTAATTAATGAGTATAGGTCTGGTATAATGATTAAATTGCTGAGGTTGAATAAATTGAGATAGTTTAATACTCACTACATTACTAAATTATATTATGCTCAAAACAAAAACACGTATTATTTACAATTTATAATGAAATAAAACAGGCAAGTTGTGCCTGGCATCTATATACTAACAGAAATAAAATACTTAATGAAATAACATAATGTACCTACAATATAGTATAACATAACCTACCTAGGTATGAAGTAGGTAGTAGGTAGCATTATAATAGAAAATGTAAGTTGGTAATTGTAAAAGGCGCTTTCAAAAATAAAAAGTTTTTGAAACTTAATACAACATAGCACTACACTATCATATCATAATGTTTGACTAAATAACAGACTTGAAGGCAATCATTGCCTTCAAGTCTGTACCATTATGTCAAGTACCATTATGGTAGAAAGGTATAACAGACGTACTAATATCAAATTAGATTTTAGTAATAGCGTATAAGCAACAATTGTGTAGTAAGCTTGTAAATGGTTTTTTTTTTTTTTTTTTTTTTTTTTACTACATATAGGCTTACGTTTGACCATAATCTCGCTTGATGGAAGGCGAAGATAAGGCCTAAGATGATACACGCTTGCCTAGAAAGTGTCTGTTCACTTTAGCCTTAAAGATGTCCAGATTATAGCGTTCCGGAAAAACTGACGCCGGCAGAGAATTCCACTCCTTAGCCGTCCGCATTATGAAAGAAGAAGCAAATCGCTTCGTGCGTATTGAAGGAATGTCTACAACAAAAGGGTGAAACCGCTCGCCGCGCCTAGTCGTCCGGTGATGGAAGGGTGAAGGGGGTATCAGGTTATGTAGAACCTCCGCACACTCCCCGAAATGCAACCGATAAAAAACTGATAGGCAGGCCACTCGTCTACGGTGTTCGAGGCTCTGAAGACTTGCCTCCACCAGTGAGTTATTGCCTATGACTCTCTTCGCTCGGCGCTCCAATGAGTCCAGAGCATCCAGCTGATATCCAGCAGACCCATCCCAAAGATGAGAACAGTATTCCATTGAGCGAACTTGAGCTCTGTAAAGACTTAAGAGCTGCTCCGATGTGAAGTACCGCCTCACCCTGGAGAGAATGCCAAGTTTTTTGGCTGCAGTGTTTGCAATGGACTCGATGTAGTGACCGAAGTTTAGATTAGAAGAGGGGTCAAGCCCTAGGAGCTCAAGATGGTCGCTGATCGGAACGGAGACATTCCGGAAAGTCGGAGTCAGTTGGAATGGACTCCGTTTCGCCGAAAAAAGACACGCCTGTGTTTTTGAGGGGTTAAACCCAACCAGGTTGGCATCACCCCATAAGGAGACAGCCTCCAAGATCGAGTTCACCCCTCAATCATCGACTCCCTGAACGACTGGACCATTGACCCAGACTTCGCATCAGACAAGTATCTCACCGAGACTGTGCTGTCGTCTGCTTACCCAAAGATACCGGGAGTAACTAGCAGGTCGTTTATGTGCAGCAAAAAAAGAGTCGCGGAGAGAACAGATCCCTGAGGGACACCGGCATTAATACCAAGAAGATCGGACGAGGTGCCATCAATGACAACTCGAATCGACCTTCCCCTCAAGAAATCCTGAATCCAGGTACAAAGTACGGGAGCAATACCGTAAACCGGAAGCTTACCAATGAGACTTGAGTGCCAAACCCTGTCAAAAGCCTTAGAGATATCAAGAGACACGGCAAGAGCCTCACCGTGTCTCTCAATGGCTTCGCTCCAGAAGTGAGTAGCATAAACAAGAAGATCCCCAGTAGACCGGCCTCGACGGAATCCGAATTGACGGTCACTGAGGAGGTCGTTGTCTTCCAGGTATGCCAGGAGACGGTTGTTTAAAACACGCTCCATAACCTTACAGAGTATGGAGGTGATTGCGATTGGTCGGTAGTTGGCAGGGTCGGCACGACTACCTTTCTTGGGGATCGGTTGAACATTGGCAATCTTCCAGGATGCTGGAACTAGACCAGTCTTCAGGGATAAACGATAGAGGCGAGTCAAAACAGGAGACAACTCAGGCGCACATGACCGCAAGACAATGGCAGGAATGCCGTCAGGCCCACTAGCCTTATTCACATCTAGAGTGCTGAGAATTTTAAGTACCACTTTTTGCCGAATGTGCACCTCAGGCATAGTGGAAGTGCAATGTGGTAGCCTGGGTGGACTTTTACCAGCAGCATCGAGTTGTGAATTCTTCGCAAATAGAGACGCAAACAAGTCTGCTTTCTCTTTGGCGGTGTGAGCTAATGAACCGTTCGGCTTCTGCAGTGGCGGCAAAGAGGACCGACAGAAATTGGCTTCGACCGATTTGGCAAGAGACCAAAAAGCTTTACTCCCAGATGGGTAAGATGCTAGTCTGGCTCCAATGCGGCCAATATGGTCAAAGCGGGCCTTGCGTAGGGCACGTTTGCAAGACTTGGCAGCACTATTGTAAGCTTTCTTCAGTTTCCGAATATTTGGCGCTTTGCGGGCTCGAGCATCCGCCCACGCTTGGTAAGCAGAGTGCTTATGTGCTTCAGCACTATCACACTCAGCGTTGAACCATGGACAGGCTTTGTCTTGGTGTGAGATGTCAGAAAATGGAATGAAATATTCCATAGCCTGACATATCACCTCAGAAACAGCCTCCGCGCAGCGAGTCGGGTCGTCTGAAGAGAAGCATAAGTTTAATATCATATTACATTTTAGTAATTGGGCAACTATATTGAAAACATGTTAATGGTAGTATGGTATAATTGACATTTAATTTTTTTTAAGACAAAGGTAAAGACTCATTAGTGCCAGCTTTCAAGCCAGGTGCTAAAGGTAAAAAGCATTAAGCGCCCGGTTGTCTTACACCAATAAGAAGTAAAAATGCATTACCGACTATAAACAAAAATTAATACCATATTTACAGTGGTATAAGCGCCCTTTTAATAAAAAAGGCCTCAAATTCGGACGGTTATAACAAAATGACACTTAGAAAAAGAGAGCAGCGTCGTAGAGCCATGGGAGTTAGCGCATTGGAAAGAGCGGGAAATTTTAAGTAGGATGGCATTCATAACTCATTTTGGAAAAAAATGTCGCTTATGCCCTATTACCTTTTAACCGTCGATATGTAACCGAATCTGGAGCATAAATTTAACGTAATTAATAGCTGGGCTCGTAGCGCAGTGGCTTATGCTAGACATTATAAGAATCATGTCGATCCAAGTTCAAGCCTCACTATCTCTAATTTTCTTTTTGCAATATGATTTTGTTTGCCTTATTTAATTCCTGTTTTTATTTTTTGTATTATAATAAAACTAACATTTTTGGAGGATAAAAATATATCGAAATAAAAATTAAATAAAATAATATAAAGAAAAACAACATTTAATTATTAAGTTTTTTTTTAATTAGGTATAATTACAAGGTAAAGTTTTGTGCATGAAAAGTGTTCTAAGTTGGACCAGAACTTTATTCTACACATTCAAGTGGGTAATTAATTTATTAGTGATATGAATTAAAATGTTAGCAAGTTTGATATTAAGATACAAGAATAACTTGTTACGTAACAACATTATTATGACCTTAAAAAATATATGTTTTCATTTCTGAAGGGAAAACGTAATCGATTTCCTATGTTATGATATTATTTGAACTATAATGAAGTTAAGAAAATAATAAATTGGCATATTTCAAAAAAATAAATAAAAAAAAACAAAGACATTTTTATCGAAGTTATATTCATATCATAACGTAATTATTCCCAGGTATATTAAATTACCCATAGTCTCACTAACAATAACATCAATCACATAAGCTGAATTACCCCCTGATACATAGGTAATTATTATTAATATCCGATTAGTGCGCCTTTACTATCTATAACTTGTTGCAATCGTGTCCTCATGCTAGTAACCCTATTATTATATAAGTCAGTGCCACGAAACGATTCCCATGTCGAGGTAACGGCATCGTCCAAATTCTCGACCGTCCTTATCCGACTTAAAATATTTTTCATCGCTAAATATTACAATATTGTTGCACCAATCAAAACTCAAATATTCTCTTGCGAAGCGTACCCGGTTTTGCATATGAATATCTGATAGTAATATTTTCTTGGCCGGTCTACGTCATTTCAAATCAGCTGCACGCAAGTGGTTTGTAATGACACCCCCTGTTTAGTTGCCGTGGAACGAGTAGTAAGGAAGGGTTCAACTATATGCGTAGCAACTATATCACAGCGCCGCGAAAGGTATTTGTATATAATACTAATCCCGTCGGCTTGGTCCGGTCCCATCGGCTGTGGACCCGGTCGGCGAGGATATATGCTTCCCGAATCTGCATATCGATGGACCCACAATTGCACAGTTCTCATCTGTAAACAATAATACAATATTGTTAAAAAAAAAACAATCTTGCGTGCTACAAAAGCATCCCTTTAACAGGAGATTGTGTAACAAATAGACATTTCCGTAGAATATTTATTTATTTACATATTTAATTATTTTTTTACCATTAAAATACATTATACAAAAGCTAGGTGCCCCTCTTAGTCTGCTATGCGGCCAGCACAGCTAATATTAGAGAAGGACTTTATTTAAAATAAAATATATCGTTATATAATTTAGATATAATCATTTAAACAGAAACAGTTTACAGAAATTCTTTCACCGATGTTATTTTGGCTTGTCAAAGGGATGGCGTATATTTTGGAACCACGTTATATAACATAATATGGATTATTGAGACATATTAAATTTCTAAACATTATAATAACATTTTGTTACTTACCGATATCATTAAACGCCTCGATATTTCACAAATTGCATTGTTTTGCTCATGTAAAATAAATTTCTCCGCTTTTAAAGGTATATTTAAGTGATTCATAATGATTAACTAATAAAAGCACACTTAGAGTATCATCTATCATGTCTTAAAACGTAACGAAATGCCAATAGTCAGAAGCATTATTATGACAATGAACTGTACGCTACTATCTTATAAATTATTTATTACTTTTAGAAGGTAGACAATTAATATTGGCTATTCTTTTGTAATATAATGAATATGAACTCGACAAGAAATTGTAAATGTGTGCGTGCAGGACGGGTTTTTGCGTTCACCGATGAATATGATGATGGTGGTGTGCGTTGTTTTTACCCACACTACCATCTATGTTTGTGTGCCTTGCAAACCTATCTCTTTGGTCGACTGTACATCAGTATAATTAAATCTAGTAAATTATGCAAGTGACTGGAAATTGACTTTATTTTTGATTTGATTTAGCATAAATTGGCAAATACAATAGGCATCCATTTTCACTTAACATAACGATGTTCATGAGTTAAACATCCACGTGGAACAAAAATCTTTAATGAAATCTAAGATTTTTGTTAAGGTTTGGTTGGTTAAGGGATTAATTTCCATGACTTAAAAAGACGCTAAAGCCGGCTGGCCCTCCAATTTTTCCCAAAAATAGCCGAAGGGGGCTTTAGCGGAAGCCCCCAATTTCAGCAGTCGACCTATTCATTGCAACAAGGCAATGTGTATTCTGATTATAGAAGAGAACTTGCGCTCTGCTCTCTAAGGACATAGTTATGAGTAAGTCGGGGACGCTTTTGTGTTCGGGCGTCCCTGTAGGGTTAGGAGTGGAACAGTGAATGACAGGCTCAAAAGGCCATCGAAAGTAGTCTGGGCCTGTGGCAAATAGCAGATTGCGTTTGTGGCAAATAGAAATAGACAGGAAAATCTTTTCAAATTGTATGTAATTAAGAATGACTAAGATATATATCTTAGTCATTCTTAAATACATACAATTATAAATAATGTTATAACATAACAAAAAATATGGTTGTAACCATAACTCTCCTACGAAACCCGTTAAAATATGGCCTCAATCTCACACCATTAAACCATCATGCTTACACGATACACACACAGACATAATAAAACACTATGCTAAATATATTTTCTGATCTTTAATACGCCCTTTCATTCATTTTATGAACTACTTTAATTTGGAGAATAATGTTTTTTTATTTATAAATCTCAAACCCGATGTTAGGATGGTTTAGATGATTTATCACATAATATTGTGTGAAAAGAAACAGATTTATCACATAATATTGTGTCCTAACTAAATGCTAAATGGTTTCTGAGTTATTTCAGATTTTTTGATTTTATTATAATAACTCAGATTATATTATAATATAGAGCACTTTTTAAGATCTTTAAATGCATTAATCTAACCACCATAATCAAAGTGGGTATTTTGCTGGATTATAACTGCTTCAATTCATGACGGCATTTAGTGGGTATAATTTGTTTGTCCACGGCCAGATACTTTTCTTTGGGAACTAATATCAAGTGAATAAAAAATTAAAGACCTCTGCTGGCATGTTTAGCTGCTTTATGATCTCCGGTAATTCTGAATTACCTTTAAATTAAAATTAAGCTTTGTCATAACGTGGCAGTTTCCCCTTCTTTCAAATAATCCGGTCATTTAAAGCCTTCTTACCCTTGCCTTTAGATGTAGGTTTATGCGATCAAATGCTAATTTATCCATAGAATGTTGTCATCATCATCATCACCATAGCATAAATCGGATTCCGACTCAGTAATGACAAGTTGAGGTCGACGAGATGAGCTGGGTTCGACATCATCTTCACTATTAAAATAAATGTCATCGCTTAAGCAACCATCATCAGGAGTAATATTTACATGCTTCGCAAATCCATAAAAGCGTGAAGAATCCATTTCTGAAATAATAACAAAGCAACCCTTAGCGCATGCAAAGCCATATATAACCGCAGCAATTTTTACTGTAACGTATACGAAACTAAAAGGCATGGTTTGCGGTAAGGGAGATTACAAGTCGTAGGTATTTTGGTGATTAGTGCAATAACTGTTGTGTTATGTACAATGAGCGAAACTGCAAGACTACTTTGAGAAGATTCAGAAGAAGTTTAGTGGTCGAATCTGTGTCTGCAGGTCAATGTAGGTTACATTACCGCCAAGCAATATTTCTGCCGTGCAACTCACGACGAACCCAATACTTGGCGGTAAATTATTTGCGATACTTCATGATTCATGATAAAATAGTCGCCTTTGCAAGTAATGTCTGCCTAATAAAGTATAAATAAAAGGAACGAGATTGTGTAGGTACATCCAATTTCAAAACACATTTAAAACATGGAGAAGAAACTATACAAGAATACCAAGAATATATTAAAAGATCGAAAAAGTTGGTACTCCCAGTTTGTCACTCTATCACCAGGAAGGTCGTCCAATGCACCTTCATATTCTCAAGCCTAATTCGATCGAGATATTGTTAAGTATTTCGTCAACTCAATGATTTCTCTAAAGAGCACTGAAGACCCTTACTTCCGACAAATTTTACGTCGTTTAAATACAGGTGCGTATTATCTAAGCATCATGAGCAGGCCAGACACTTGGAAGAATGATTACGGCATTCTTAAATGAAGAATCTTCTTTAGTAAAACAAGAACTAAATCAAGTGAAACACGTTTGTACAGTTAATATTAGGTCTTTACCTATGAAATTGCTGTTCTGCAGTACTGGCCATTTCAAATCAAAATAATTTTTGTTTGGCTAAGAATTCTTATTTCAAATTTATTTTATTTTAAAACATGGGTTTTTTTTCCAAAAGTAGTCATTTGTTTATTGATTAGTGTTACATTTTCATCGCATTTCAATCATTTTCGTCATCATGGATACGTTAAAAATTCGAGTAATTATGGAATATGAGTACCGTCGTGGCAGCAACTTTTTTTTTTTTCGGACGGACATATGTAGTTAGCCAGGAGGCTTTTGCTACTTCACCGGACATAAAGGCGAGCAGAGCTCCAGCCTAGATAAATGGTTTAAACACTACAAACTAAGCAACCTGCGCAAGAGGGCGTCCCCTGTGGGACTTGGACCTCGGCTCAGGGCGGTTGCTGACGGGGAGATTGAGGGATTATGGCTTTTAGTTTATTTAGGGGAGTTTTGTGCAACTGTCGCTCTACTTTACAGTTCGCGGGCCTCTCGGACTTCGGGTCTACGAGAGCATCGGAAGGTTCTTAGCAAACTAAGGGTCGGGAGGGCGAGGGGGGACGCGTCGCGTTCGCGGGCGCACTCTTCTCCGGCGGGTCGGATAGAGTGGTCTCTGTGTAGTGGTGCTAGTTTCTTGCAGTCTCTGTACTGCTAGTTGGTAAGTTGTGATCTCGTCGTCCGGGTCGTCTAGGACGCCCCGAGGCCGACGGTGTTTACGACGCTTTGTAGGCAAAGGCCTGTAGTCGGCTGCTGCAACAACCAACGGGTTTGGGTGTTGAGCCGCGGATTCAAAGAAGCGTTCCGACGCCTCTTTCATCCACTGCTTGATGGAAGGCAGTTGGAGATCAGAATGCAGGTTGCGATTACGAATGAACCACGGTGCCCCGGTGGCACGTCGAGTGAATCTACTTTGGACAGTTTGTAAGCGGTACAAACTGCTAGACGCTGTATGAGCGAATACAGTGCTCGCGTACGTCATAATCGGCCGTATACACGTGGTATAAATCCTAACCTTGTTATCAAGTGATAGTTTACTGCGTGAATTTAAGAGACAGTGTAGTCGACTAAGCGTAAGTGAAGCCCGTGCACGAACGGTTTCGACATGCGCTCTAAAGTTTAGCTTTCGGTCAAGGATTACGCCTAAGTACTTGGCTTGCCGTTCCCAAGGAATTGGTTCGCCAAACATCTTGACCGGTGGAATGACCGGTGGGCTGTTGAATCTCGAGAAGAGTACAGCGGCACTCTTTGTCGGATTGACTTCAATTCTCCATTTTCTAAACCATTTGCCTAAGGCATTTGATGCGGATTGTAGAGCGTCGTGAATTGCAGTAGGACTGCGGCCCGAGTAGTATAAAGCGGTATCGTCCGCGAAGACTGCCAGATGGGCCTTCTTGGGTTTTGGGATGTCACTTGTGTAAAGTGAGAACAGGAGTGGCGAAAGTACTGAGCCTTGTGGCACCCCTGCTTGGATCGGGTGAGGAGAAGAGTAATCTCCTTCTACACGATACCTAAAGGTTCTCCCCGAGAGGTAGTCTCGTATGATGTGCACGAGACGGTCCGGCACTTTGAGTTGGTAGAGCTTATAAATTAAGCCATTGTGCCAGACTTTGTCGAACGCTTTAGCTACGTCAAAGAAGAGTGCTCCAGTATGACATTTGTGTTTGCCTGATTTAACAAGGATGTGTTCAACAATGCGGTGCACTTGGTGAACACAAGAGTGTTTGGCTCGAAAACCAAACTGCTCATCTGGAAGAAGGTTATTATTCATAGTGAATGTTAGTAGTCGGGCATATATTATGCGCTCGTAAAGTTTTCCCAATGATTTGAGAAGACTTATAGGGCGATAAGAAGTGGGATCCTGCTTTGGCTTGCCAGGCTTCGGAATACCAATCACGGTGGCTTCTTTCCACTGGTGTGGAAATATGTTATTTGCTAGAGCCGCATTAAAAATTGCGGTCAAGTGGCACAGCAGAGGGATCGAAAATTGCTTAAGCACTCGATTGGTAATCCCGTCGGGACCTGGGGCCTTTTTAGGATGTAAGTCCTTGATTAAAGATTTCACTTCGTCTACGGTAACTGCCGGTAGCACGTCATTGTCGTCGTCCTCCCCATTTGCGGGGGGGCCCTCGGCGGAACGGACGGGTATCGCGGGTAAGGGAATTGCTGATCTACGTTCAACCTCGGCGTCGACCTCTGCGAGGTGGACTGGGTCTACAGGTAGAGTACTAGGCGTACATTGGGTTTCTAGACTATTAGCTAGGCATTCGGCCTTCTCATCGTCGTCAAACGCGGGGCGTTGATTTGGGCGATTGAGAGGGGGCATGGAGGAACAGGTAATGGATTTGAGCTTCTTACAAAGATCCCAAAAGGCCAAATGTGACGGTTTAAGGTCACTCAACATTGTATCCCATCTGGAGTTTCGCATTTCGTTGATACGATCTCTTACAGCGCGCTGAAGAGATCGCATGCGCAAGCGGTTTTCCTCGGTGTGATACGAGTCGTAGGCTCTGATGGCCGCATTCTTCTCGGTCATCAGCGCACGCACATCATCAGGGAGCTTCCATCGATCGAGATTATCGATTGTTGGTACCTCCCGTGAACATTCATTCACCTGACAATGTACGTGAGCTGTGAGAGAGTCGATAGCGTTAAGTGTTTGCTCGGGGGTTTGAATATAAGAGGGTATGGAGTCAAGATATTCTGAGGAAGCAGACTCGAGTCGGGACCCGAGCTTTTTCCAGTCAGTAACAGTCTTGGTCTGAGAAGGATCTGAGTGACTACTGGGAGACAGTAGATCTATGATGACGGGCCTGTGGTCCGAACTAAGCTCGTGATGCACCTGTACAGAAGATAAACGTGAGTTTACGTTCTTTACAAGTGCAAAGTCGAGTATGTCCGGTCGGTGGCCAGGAGTATAAGGGAAATGAGTAGGTTCGAATGGAATGATAGGATCAAAGGGAATTAATTCCAAGCATTGTGACAGTGAGGTGCCTCTTGAGTTATTCGTGTTGCAGCTCCATGTCACATGCTTAGCATTGAGGTCGCCGGCGACGATGACCGCTCCCCCTAAATCATGAAGGATTTGGATATCGTTTCGAAGCAACTCCTTGTCCGGAGGAAGGTAAGCCGAAACGATTGTGATTGGCTGATGACCTGTCATGCCTAGCCGACAGACGGAAACTTTAATGTTTACAAGATTGACTGGTGGGTCCAACGGTATGCAATGCAATGACCTTTTGAAATATATCAAAGTGCCACCTTTTGCAGAATTTGTCCTGTCATTTCTAACTACACGGTAATTCGCGATTCCAGGACTTCTCCGATTGGACGGCTTGAGGAATATCTCTTGAACTAAAAACAGGTCTAATTGATGGTCACGGAGAAATTCTCCAATTTCATCACGCTGCTTTAGTATACCGTCCGCGTTAAAGAACCCTATCCGGAGGGATCTAGGTTTAATCCTACAAGAGACTTTACTCATTCCTACTTGTCTAACACTATCCATAGTTAGTTGCGATTAATAAACGAGCGAAGGACCTTTGCTGTTTGAAGCGCGGTCTGAAGAGCGATTTCCTGGTCATTAGGGTTCTCGTTTTTCATCTCAACGAGATCAGCGAGCTCCATAATGGCGTCGATATCGATAGAGGCTATATAATTAGCAATGATATCGATTTTAGGAAAAGCGGTACCTGATTTGAGCGAAAGCTGTTTGGGCTTTGGGGCCCGGACCATCATAGGTTGGGCCTGGGGTGATTGTACGGCCTGAGGGGCCCTAGGTTTTTGGGACTGAGGGGCCTGAGAGACCTGAGGGGTCCTGGCCTTTTGAGCCTGAGGGGCCTGAGTGACCTGAAGGGACTTGGCCTTTTGGGCCTGGGGGGCCTGCAAGGCTTGAGAGACCCGAGTTATGGAAGCGGCAGTTCTCACTGGGGCCACCACCTGCGATGTCATAGTGACTTCGTTGGTGGATTGTGACTTATGCCATATAGGGAGCGGCCACACCGGTCCTAGGCTGTTACCCCGGACTTGGGTGGAGTCGATATGAGGTATGTTAGGGTTCGTTTCGGGAACTGGGACGGAAACAGCGGGGTTCCGAGCGACCTTGGACCTGCCTCGTGTGCTCCTGGATCCCCTTTTACTGTGACGTCCTTTGTTCGGGGCTTTAGGACACCCCCGATAGTTGGCTGGGTGACCTATTTCCTGGCAGTTTACACAGCCAGGCGGATCAGAACTATCGTTTCGGTCCTTGGGCCGACTACATTCAGACGTATGGTGACCGGGGGTGAGGCATTTCACGCACCTCGGTTCGATATGACAATATCTAGATGAGTGCCCAAATTGCTGACAATTGTGACACTGTCCTATAGCGTCCGTATAGTCCGTATAGTCCGTAGCGTTGCGCCTGGGAGGTTCAACGATCAGTCCATCTAAATCACAGATGGATTTGATAGCGAAGATCTTTTGACCCTCCGCAGATTTGTCGAGACGGACAAGAATCATGTCGAATGATTCCCCATTTGCTTTGCGCATACGGTGCACTTCGCCGTGGCAGCAACGCGGCACGCAACATCAACGACGTTTACGGAGCTAACACTACAAACCAACGCACCACCTGTTATTGGTTTGCTCGCTTCCGTTCTGGAAATTTCGACCTGAAAAATGAACCTAGCGGTCGTCCGAAGACTTTGGTCGACAATGACGAATTAAAGGCGATTGTGGAAGCTGATGATACACAATCTACGGCTGAATTAGCAGCAGCTTTCGACGTTAGCGTCAAAACAATATTGGTCCATTTGCGACAAATTGGCAAGGTAAAAAGCTTGACAACGAACCCCCACTAACTCAATGATCGCCAGCGCGTAGTACGTGTCGAGACGAGCCTTGCACTGCTCAACAGACACACAAATGAAGGAATTTTGAACCGCATTGTTACCTGCGGTGAAAAATGGATTCTGTTTTATAACCGCAAGCGCTCAGCAAGTTGGTTGGATCCTGGTTCAGCACCTAAACAATGCCCTAAACGAAAACTTACCCCTAGAAAAGTGATGGTCACTGTTTGGTGGTCTAGCGCCGGTGTGATTCATCACAGCTTCTTACCAAACGGGGTGAGCATTACTGCAGATGTGTACTGTGAAAAACTGAACACAATGATGGAGAAGCTGGCACATCTCCAACCAGCATTGGTCAATCGCTCGTCTCCGCTGCTCCTGCACGATAACGCGCGACCTCATACTGCACAGCAGACGGTCTCCAAGTTGCAAGAACTGGGGTTGGAAGCTCTCCGTCATCCGCCCTACTCACCAGACCTTGCGCCTACAGACTACTACTTTTTCCAGAATTTGGATAACTTCTTGGCGGGAAAAAAATTCAATACCCGAGAGACAGTACAAAATGCCTTTGAAGAATTTGTTGCCTCCCGTCCAGCTGATTTCTTTAAGAAGGGCATCAATAAACTGCCACTGCGTTGGCAAAGATGCATTGATTGCATGGGTGATTACTTCGATTAATACAAATAAAAAATACATTAAAAAAAATCGTTTAAATTTTTTCATACAAAACGGCAATTTCACAGGTAAAGTCCTATTATTTGGTCTGGACGTCGATGAAGCTTTTTAGGTGTAACAGTGCACTGGATTGATTCACATAGTTTAAAGCGTGTCTCAAGGGCATTAGCATGTCAACACTTTAAAGGCACTCATAGTTATGACAACGTTACAACAAACGTTGTGGCTTGTGCTACAGACAACGGCAGCAATTTTGTGAAAGCTTTTTAAGCCCGTTTGAAACATCACATCAATGTTTCAAACGGGCAAAACACTATTGATTCTTGTGATGAAGTCTCCGATATTGATAGTATAGCCGACGAATTAACATATCTTAATGACTTTTTTTCAACAATTAGCCATTTAGGGACTCGTTTTTGCCATTACACCTAAGCTTATCGGAAGTGCATAACCAAACAATAAAAAAATGTAACACATTATGGAAAGCTTAATACACACTCTAAATAGGCCAGTAGAGACAAGGTGGAACAGCCTTTATGATACCTGGAAAAAATCGCAACCATAGAAGATAAATCTGCAGAACTTCACAACAACAGCCTTAAACATAAAAAATCTACTTCGTGAATCTGAATTTACTTACATAAAAGAATATCTGTCATGTACTCAACCTGTCACTGATGCGCTTGACATTCTTCAAGGTGAAAACGCAACCTACTACGGGATATTTTCGCCGACTATACTCTCGTTGAAGAAAAAGTTAACCTGACTGAAACAAGAGACTATGATTACTGCAGTATTCTGACTGAAACTTACGTTGTGAAAACAAGATTTAAAGATTTTAAAAACATTTCGGGATCTCATGCTGATAATGCTTTAGCTTTAGCTGCCATTTCTCATCCCAAATATAAAAAGTTAAAGTGGACAGTAAAATAAGTCGTAAAGATTATAATCATTACGAATCAATTATCCAAATAAATTATCTCACGAAATACCATCAACGAAGTCGAGGGAGGTTGACTATTTTGAAAAAGATTGAAGTTCAGATTCAGACAACCACAGCAGTGAGCCAAGATCCAAAATCACTCATTTTTTTGGCAGAAGACAGCAGAGTACTTCAATTATTAAATAATCAGAAATAAAAGAAAATGAAAGAAATATTTTTAAAATTTAATACTTCTCTACCTTCTTCTGCGCCTGTGGAACGTATGTTTTCGTACGCGACAATGATCAAAATAAATTATGAAAAAATTTTCAGGCAATTACAGTGAGCACAAGTTCCTGCCGTGAGGATCGAAAGATATAAGGCTAAAATAAATTTTCTTCTTTAAAGTTGAAATTTAGATATGCTTTTGAGGTAGTTCAGCCGGTTTGCCGGCCACCTCTGGTTTTCGGCCAGTACGGTGTTTTATTAAAATAATAAGGACACTTTACCCTACTCATTTAAAAAAACAACGCCTACTTAATGTATTGGTATAAACCCTACAATTTTGAGTTTTGTAGAATTTTTATGATCCAACCGTGTGTGTGTCAGTGACCCTCCGAAAGTCTTACAGTGCACTCGTGCGTCGAAATTAGTGAAAAAAATAGTGAGCGCATAATTTTTGCAAGGTAAGTTACAAAGTTGTTTATCGATTTTATAATTTTAATTGTTGTTCTGTGCACGGGAGATAAGTTTAGTTAGTGTTATTTTAATTAAAATAGAAGAAAGATTATGTTATTAACATTTAAATTTGATGGCCGGGAAACTAGATAATGATTTGGGGGACTATTTATTTCTCGGTCGGCCGGCCGAAAACTAGAAGAAGAACGTTTACATTTAACTGATTCTTTTGATTATTAAATTAAGAATTCTTTAAAAAGAAAAAAATTGTACACAAAGTAGAACCGCTTCTCATTTGTGTAGTCAGATTTCGGCCGCATGTTTTGAGCTAATTATGTGGTAATAACACTTTTTAGTTATTGAATATTTGACGGCCGAAAATTAGAATTTTAATATTTACCTTTCGGCCAAAGCTAATCGATGTATCCGAAAATTAATAATTTGCTAACTGATTCTCGGCCAGTAAAAGCTAACAATAATAAATCAACTAATTGAATCGAAATCTAAATAAAGGGACTTCCCCAAAATGTATCTTATTAGCTAGTTAGAAAATTAAGCAAGTTGATCAACGGCCGAAAACTAATTAATTTAAATTTGTTTTTCGGCCGTGTTCGAAGGGATGGTCGAAAATCAGTATATAAAAAATTATTATTCGGCCAGTCAAAAAGCAGGTGGCCAAAAATTATTATTAAGCAAAATTATCCATTTAAAAATCATTTAAGATTTCCCATTAGTCCAACTGGAATCCTGTAGTAAGGATTCCAGTTGGACTAATGGGAAATCTAATAAAAAGTAGAGAAATATTAATAAATTTCCTAGTGCCATATCTGCAAAAGCTTGGAGATTTTCACGACTTCAAGGAAAAAGAAAAACAAAATAATATAGATGAAAATAATAAGAGAAAAGTTGAAAGAGAACAAATAAAAAAATATGAATCAAAACCAAAAAAACAGAAAATAGTTAATCAGACCAAAAAATCACTTTATACTCCTAAAATTAAACAGACCAAAGATGAAAACGAGATTAACAAGGAACAAACAACGGACAATAATATTAAAAATATTCATCTAGATGTAGAAATCAATACTAAGAAGACTGATAGAGTGATAAATGAGACTGTTAAATATATTATAAAGACTGATTACGAAAATAATAAAGAAATAAATAAGGAAAACGAAATTAGAGTTATTATTGAAGAAGAGGATGTTGATCACGAGTAAGACATTTTTCCGTAATCTCAATTATTTTTGTTATGCCATAATATATTTTTTCCTTTTTGACCAATATTCCTACTATAATGTTTAATTTTTTTCTATATGTTTAATATTCTTATTTCTTTTTGACCAATATTCCTACTATAATGTTTATTTTTTTTCTATGTTTAATATTTTTAATTAAAATCGTTAATTCATACGTATTTTTTGCTTTTAATCCATTATTGAACATAATATATAGCAAATAGAGATCATTTTTCAAATAGCAGACAAGTGGCCGAAAACAGGCGGAATCGCTATTTTCAGACATTTTTATTTTTAGTAATTCTAATGAGACGTTGATGAGTAAAATGTTTACAAATATCAAAACTACATTATATTTAGAGTTCAAAAATATTTAAGAAACTAGTCTGCGACTTTAATGTCATGTAGAAAAATCGTCACAAAGTCATAAGTTCGCTTAAGTGGCCGAAAATCGGTTAAGTTACCCTAAGAAATTTATGGGGACGGGGGTCACGCTGGTGAGAGCTAGTAAGAATATAATTAGGTCTCATTATGTAAAAAGTCGAATATTGTTTACGTGTGCAAAATAAAATTGATTAAATAACAAACGGCTAAAATAGACTGTGTTAACTATTTTTTAAATAAAATACGACTGAGAAGAAAATGCTAGAGAATTCATGTGATTAAAATGCAATAACTGGAAAAATACGACCCGAAACTCGAAATACGACAATACGCCGAATTTTATTTTTGTCATTTTCGAAACTTAACCCGTTTACGCAGCGAAAGCTCTCAACTCCTGTTGTGAAAATTGTTTTTTTTGTTCCTACAAAAAAAAATCAATTTTGAAACATTATTCACAGGCTGGTGCTTCTATTGGTCTTAGCGTAATGTCATATAGACTATGGCTTTACTCGATAAATGGGCTATCTAACACTGAAAGTTTGTTTTTAATCGGATAAGTTCCTGAAATTAGCGCTTTTAATCAAACAAACAAACTCTTCAACCTTATAATATTAGCATAAATTTATATTGTGCGTATTACTTTTGGTGTAAGGTTTAGGTGTAAGTAGCTAATAAATCGTTCCTTAAAAACAAAAGAGCCACAATTGGAACGGAAATGAAATGCAAAAATTGTATCAATGCTGGCAGAATTGGTACGATTTTAACTTTTTATTTGTTTTTGATTTGTGGCTGTATAGTTTTTAAGCAATGAAATATATCTGACTGAGAGCTGACGACCGAAACGGCCAGGTAATTTGATCATTCATAAAAATGATTTATCAACGTACCTGGAGCATTCTAAGAATAAAAACGTCGACCTGGCAGGATTCGCGTGGTGGATGTGGGTGTTATGGGGTGGGAAAAAAAGGTCATATGATCAGGATTACTTTTTATGCCAAATGCCAAAAATCTGGCGTCATTTGGTTGGTGGAAAGGTATAGCCAGGCTTAATTATAGTGGGGATTTTTTTTTTAAGTACTAATACGAACAAGGCTGGTTTATTTTGTGCTTAAAGTTTATTATTCCCTGAGGCTAGGAAAAAAAAGCCAGCCAATAATAGTGGTGGGAACATGTCGAAAAAAATAATTAAAAATTTATGTTTTAAATTGTATTTTGCTCGAGAAAGAGTTAAGGGGCTTGAAAAAGAGCGCGTGGAGGGGATACACGCGACGACGGCATCCGTGCTCTCTCCGTCCTGATACGTCGTTCATGTTCGGTAAACAGAACGCGCCTGGCTGTCCTCGTCGCACTCGTTGAGCGGAAAGAGCCGAACGTTTCCGGAGCGGCAGCTGTTTCAGTTGAGCGTCTATTTTTCAGCGCGTGGACGTGTTTTTAAACCACAAAAGATGTTATTCATACTGATGATGTAAACATCATTCGAACCGTCTGGTTTAGAGTTCGAATGCGAAAACCACGAGGAAGCTGATACGAAAATCGCGTTTTATGTTTCCAAATTGATTCTGCTCAAAACATTCTTATCAAGTGCTCTGATACAGATGCTCTTATCATATTGCTTGGAAACATGGATCACTGGTGCTCAACAATGGATATTTGGATGGAAATGGGTTCGGGAAATTCTTTGAGGAATATACATGTTACAATGGGTGCCTGCCGTTTTGCTGAAAAGATTTTGACTAAATTTCGTTACCCAAACAAATTTTAGCAACCTTTTTTTATACCATTGCAATATTCCGAATGATTTTAGTACGTTTAGTAATATTTTTATTTGGTCAAATTTTTACTTGGCAGTATAATACCATGTTTAATGTCAATATGGTATTTGGTCTTTAATCAAATGATTTATTACAGCAAACAATCTTCAGACAGTAAACGTTTACCCGGAACTCAAAAATTTAGACAAGGTTAATTTCTTCTTTTAAAAAAATGGGTAGGATAGGTTAGGTTAAAACTGTGGCGCCAGAAACGACTTGCATTAATAGAAAAAAGAGATTGTTTTTAGTAGGTTACCCGTTGGTTGTTGGCTTGTGATTGACTTATTTGATTTTGCGTAAAAAATTTTATTCCAACTGAAATATTTGACTAAATAAAAAGGTTAAAAGTACTAGTCGGTAAACAAGTTATAGTTTAAAGGTTTATTACCCAAACATTAGGTTTGTGTTACAATTTTTTGTGAATAGATTTTTTGCTTGGCAAATGAAATTATGCGAATAATTTTTTGGGAAGTAAAAATTCGTCAAATTCCTTTGGTCCCAACAACGGAGACCCTACAAAAATGTATAACACGTTGGGTAGGCTTTTGTGTAAGGCTTTTCCAGGTTTTCACGCTCTCACCGGATGTGAATACAATCCATCGTTTTAAAGAAAGGGTAAAGCGACACCTTTCAAAGTCCTCGAGAAGTCAAGAGAATTTCAGACAACCTTCGCATCTCTAGGAGAAATCAGCTCGGAGCAAGCATCTATTCATAATTTCAAAGTATTGGAAAAGTTCATTTGTCGTAAGTATATATGGAATAAAGAACTTTGACGTAATCGACGACGCGAGATTATTTCTCTTCTCAATCAATTACAAGCCGGAGGAAAACGAAGCATTAAAAAAAAAGGAATAAATTATGACGCTTATAACTTGCTATCATGCCAGGCTGAGCTACATCAACAACTACTGCGCAGCAGATACATCACTAGTATCTGGAATAATGCCCATCTGAAAATTCCTACGACTTTGAAACCAGAAGAAAATGGGTGGATAGAAGAAGACTCAGCGTACAATTTTGTCTGGTTTAAAGGCGACCAGAATTTACGTCTGATGTCATAATTGAACCTGACGAAACCAATGATGACTACAGGACGAAAACAATGAACTGGAAACAGGTATGAATTATGTATCTTCTTTTTTACAATACCTAATTCTAAAATATACTAATAAAAAAAAACAATTTGCTGCAATACGAATGGGAATAAAATATTCAAAATGAAAATGCAATTAAATAAATACTATGAGAATCCAAATCCAAAAAGCACTATAAAAATCTATTGAAAAAACCCCATAACAATTGAAACGAAGTAAAAAAATAAAAAGTCGGTAAAAATCGGAGTAGAGATCATAAAATTGCACACAAAATAAACGGAACAATATTTCTATTGAAATTAAATCTGTACAAATTCGAATTCGAGTATCCGCATTGACAATTTAAGTAATTACAACCCAATAACAATTCCAAAGAAATAAATTCAGCAAAGATTAAAGTGAAGACAACACAGTAACAATTTTAATGAAACAAATGCAATAAAAATCAGAGTGAAATGAAGGGAATAAAATTAGAAATAAAATGGACGGCAAAAAAATTATATCTAAATTAATTCAATACAAATTCAAATTCAGCAACAACACTGACCATTCAAACAAAATGAACAAAACAATTCCTAAAAAATAAATTCGAATGATATACCTACGAATTTTGTATGAGTATACGAATTTTTATTCAATAAATACATTTAAAAAATCAAATGACGTTAATAATTTTTCAGAAGAACATTATCAGTGTGGAAGCGGTTATAAGAGTGACGATAATGATGGATTAAAACCGGAATTCGATGATTGAATATCGCACTGTACACTATTCAATACCATGTAAGTTATCAAATACTAGCTTTACCTTGAAGGAAAAATTTTATGGATAAATCATTCAGCGTCATATCAGTCCGTCTTTTGAATGCCCTGCCAGTGGAAATGAGAAGTGCCCAAACTCACTCAACTTTTAACAAGCTAGTTAAAGAACAGCCGAACACGCACTCTACATGTTACGTGTCGACGCACCTACGCGCGTAATTGCGGAAGTACAGATATGTAGTTTTGTGAATTCCCAGCGGCTCTTGATTCATTTCATTTCAGATAGCTTTGGTGATAGTGCACTGCAAATCAATGATACCTTACGTCTCGCGCGAGTGATTAGCATGAACGCGCGTTGACGTATTTTCTGTGTGTTGGACTGAGCGTGTTTTCTATACAAGCGGTTATAGTATAAGCAACGTTAGAACACGCATTCATGGGCCGTTAATCCCTTATGGCCAATATTTCAATACTCCTATAAAAATTTGGCCAATATTTCAGTACTCCTACAAAAATATGGGAATAAAATGTACTCTACATTTTAAATTACTTAACAGTCGTGGAAACAAATGAAAAATTCATGTAGGTCATTACCGCAGTCTATTTAAATACATTATAATGCAAATTAAGGTTACATAACAAAATAAACTACGTATATTTGTTTAAGGAAATCTTTGAATATTTACGTTATTTACTTTGACGCCGTCTACTGCTTTTTGCTCTGATTCTTTTTTTTGTCAAGTCTTTTATCACAATCATGTAATATTGTACAATGTACCTATCCGACCGATTTCGGTCATGGCGACCACTTTGACTCCTAGTCGGTTTGGCGCACACGCGCTCGTAGATGGCTTTTGTAGCCAATCTTGGCAGCAAAACTCCTTACGCAATGAGGGCATTTCAGTACGCCACCCTCGTAATTGTATAGAATGGTAGCAGGTGGGCGGGCTTTTAGCTGGTCGCGTTTGGTATCAAGGTCAGCTCCTCGAACTCGCGCACTTGGCTTTTCACAATCCTCCGCCATTCTGGCCGCTGTGCTGCCAAACCTTTCCATTTAGCCGGCTCTATATTGCATCTTTTCATACGATGTATATGATGTGAGCGAATGCATGCCATACCATTTATTATATGCTAATACACAATACTACTATCCTACCCTACCCCTACCCTAAAGGTAAAGGTAAAGATAAAGGTAGTTTAACTTTTTCCCTGAACTTGGTGAGCCTCGGTGCTCATTGCCATTACCAGTGTGTGCCACTGTTGATCCTGGCTTACATGAGTTGCAGTTGTAAGAATGTGGGTCGGATTAGTCCCATAAAAAATAAAACCCACCGATCCGTTCTTTTTAATTCTAAATATTTTATTACATTTTT
Organism: Nycteola revayana; assembly: GCA_947037095.2. Classification (NCBI taxonomy): domain Eukaryota; kingdom Metazoa; phylum Arthropoda; class Insecta; order Lepidoptera; family Nolidae; genus Nycteola; species Nycteola revayana. The sequence goes on along the minus strand of OX344841.2, from coordinate 10,465,256 downwards.
ACTGCTGTCCTTTTTACCTTTAAGAAATAATTATAAATTAAGTACATTTGTATTCATATTCATTGATAAATTATTCATGTTATTTTGTTTGGTTAGTAATGGATAGTTGTTTTTTTCTAAAATGAATATTTTCAAGTTGGGTTTTTCATTTTTAAATAGAGTAATGCACACCCATTGTTATGTCTAAAATAAAGTCAAATCTCTCTAAAAACACGAGAAAGGACAAAAGAAAAAAGATTGCGACGTGTAAATGAATCTCAACAGGTAAGGGGAAGTCGTCTTACTAATTGTAGATTAGGTACGGATGTCCATGTCTAGGTCGAATGAAAGTAATTCTGAGAGAAATGAACGAATAATCATTCAGAACTATAAAGATAGAACCCGCGAATTATTAAAGTCTCAAGAATCGTTGGAAACTAGAGATTATCGTCTAGAAAACGATCGTATTCAACACACTATCTCGCGAAGCTTACAATCAGTCGATTCAAGGGAGCAGCGCTTAGAAGATGATCTTATGAGACACGCTATCTCGCGAAGCCTATAATCGAATAATTTAAGAGAGGAGCGATTAGAACATGACCGTATTTGAAATGCTGTTTCACGAAGCCTTTCTAGGCTTCTGTAGACAATTCAAAAGAGCAGCGATTAGAAGATAGTCGTATTCGACACGCTTTCTCGCGAAGTCTAGCATCGTTTGATTCTACAGAGCAAAGATAAGAGAATGATCGTCGTCATCACCAAAATGAACATGAATTGGAAACATTTCAAAATTGAATTTTGGCCGCGACCCCTTCTCGGAGGGTATTGCACAGTGGCGGACTGAGGTCCGTCGCCAAACCCTCCGGAAATGCCATGCCGCGGTGCGGATTGCGTACGGTGGAGGTGATTCGGCCCCATCTAAAAAATTGGGCCGGTCGCCGTCACGGCGACGTCACCTACCACGTTGCACAGGTAGTAACAGGCCATGGCTGCTTCAGCTACTACCTGTGCAACGGCGCAGAGGGAGCCGGATACTCGCTGTCACCACTGTAACTGCGCCGATGATACGGCACAGCACGCGGTGGTGGAGTGTCCGGCGTGGGCCAACGAGCGGGAGGGGCTCGTTTGCGTGGTGTGAAACGGCTTCTTGCTTCCGACCATCATCTCAATGATGGTCCAAAGCGAGAGGCGGTTGCCTCCTTCAGTAGACAAATAATGTCGCAGAAGGAGGCCGCGGAGCGGTAGAGGGAAAACAATCCCTCCGCCTACCCGTTCCGCAGACAGCGTGTTGGCCGTCGGCGGCAGGCTGAAACCCGCCGCCTGCCGCCCTAGGCTTGGCCTCGGGGAGTGGGGCACATGGGCCCCGCTTCCTTCGAGGCCGACCCATGAGGAGTAGGGACGCCTCCATGAGCCACAGTCAGTGTGGCCCAGGAGATTCCGCGGCGCCATAATGGCTGCGGGTGCCGTCGGGGGGATTGCTTCGTGCGTACCCGGCCCCCGCCAACGACGGATCGAAGTAGTGTCCGGGGGGTTTTAGTGGTGTAGGGTCCTCTCCTCGTGGTATGAGTAAAATATAACACCGCTATGGAAAGAACGAGTCCCACATATCCCGCCGCCAGCGCGCGGATACGCTGCGGCGGCGGTGGGAGTGCGAAAATGCATTTCCGCCCGGACAAAGAAAAAAAAAGGTATAGCCCCTAACTTAGCCTTAACCAATTTAGCTACGGTGGAACCCAACCGATCATTGAAATTTATCAAACTCTTATTATAATACGTCTCTAAGGGGAACTATTATATTCCGAATGTATTAATCTCAATTTTGAAATGTAGTAAGCGGTAAACTTTTCCGCAAAGTATTCAACAAAATTAAAATGCTTGGAAAGTCGGGAACAGTATGACAATCGCGTTACAGAACAATGTCAAGGTACTCCTGTGGAGGGTTATTCCGGTATATTTCACAAGCATACACTTGAGAGAATCTATACAATACATCCCAATAATCGTGAATGTTATTATCTAAGTCGACTTTACATTTGTCAAGGGACCAACTTCTTTCGAAAGTTTCAAAAGAATGAATGGGATTTTACATCCTACATATCAAGCGACATGCCTTGCTCTTGGCTTACTCGAAGGCGATAATTAGTGGTGCGACACATTAACAGATTCCAGTATAAGCAACGTCTAAATTACGAGAGCTATTCGCTATTATTTTAGTTTTCTGCAATTAATCTAATCCCATCCCTGAGTTTAAGGATTATTTTACGGATGATTGCAAGATAATTTCAACGGCTTTACCCGGATGCAGATATAAATACTCATTTAGTCATATTTACAAATAGAGATGTTTGCATAACAATTCATTCTTCTTTAGAAAGGCGGCAAATTTTGACCAATTTTAACTTCAAAATACTATATAAATCATAACGAACCACGATTAACGGATGAACAAAATCAAATATATTGACTCCTCATTGATAAGGTACAAACGCTAATGGGTGTATTTTTAGACGCTGCCGGTGGTACCGCAACATTTTTGTTTAATCTTTTGCTGCCCAAATTACGCGCAGAAAAGAAGATTGCTATAGCAGGCGCATCGTCCGGCATAGCGGCTACCCCCGTGTGCCGGTGCCGTTTTCCCAAGGACGTACCTTGGGAAAAACGGCACACTCGATGTCTTCCACAAAAAATGCGCAGTCAAAATAAAAGCATTTAGTGACGCCGGTCTTTGTGATGAATGTCAAGTCTCGCAAACTCACCGACCATCACCGATAGAAATAGACATCTCGAAGACGACTCCGGAGCAATTGCTTGCTGAAGCTAATGAAAAGCTAGAAATTGTCTTTAACATGAAGAAGACTCTGGAGGCAATGTGCGACAATATTAGTTTCTACGCTGGAAAACACCAGGAGTTAATAGAAGAAAAGGAAAAAAACAGATAAAAAGATTAAAGCCTTGGAACATAAGAACGTTCATTTGGAGACCTGCAACAAAGCTCTGGAAGAAAGGATAGCTTATCTAGAAGTACGTGAAAAACAAAAAACCTGAACTTTACTGCAAACATAATTAAGTCAAATTATTATGAATTGATCCATGGGAAGACGGAAGGGGAAAGTCATATATTGGTTATATACAGGCCACCGATGACAAATAAACTTGGATTTATTGAAGAAGTACACAAGCTATTATCTGAGATTCCAGCTACTAGTGAGGTGATTTTGATTGGCGATACTAACTTAGACCTACTGCGTAAAACCGGTTCTAGCGATTGATCAGTACACAAACAGTTTGAGCGAGATTGGGATGGAGTGCGGCATAAATGACGTAACGCGGAAGGAAGTGTACAGAAACAAAGTAACACGAACGTGCATCGATCATGTGTGGGTTCGAACTCAACATGTGACCTCTGATGTGTTAACCTGTAAGTTGTCGGATCACTATGTTATTAGTGTGTGCGTGACTAGTAACTTTGAATCGAACATTAATCCATCAAGCAGTGTGTCGTGTTCTCTAAGGACTGTAATATGTGACAAGAAGGTATTAGAGAAACTTGAAAGTGTATCGTGGTCAGAGCTTATGAAATGTAAATGTCCATTAGATTTATATAACAGACTTTGTTCACTGTTGTCTGATGTTTATGATAGCGCTAAAATCCAAGTACCTGTTTGTCATAAGAGGTAAAGTAAGCCTTGGCTTACAAAAAATCTTAAACATATAATTAGTACCAGGGATAAACTATTTAGATATTGAAAAAATAAACCAGAGGATATGAATTTGAGAATTCGGTATACTAAATATAGGAATAAGGTAAATAAATGTATTAAGAAAGAGAAGTATTAATACCATCAAGATGAAATTAAAAAATGTAACAAAAATATTAGGAAAATATGGGCGAAAATCAACTCATGGATAGGAAGGGAGAAAAATAGTGTAGATACTGTATTTTAAAATATCTAGGTAAAACGGAAATTACAATAAATATATGTAATAAATTCTCTAAGACATTTACCAAAGAAATTTTAGATATAAAACATGTCTGTAGTCATAAGTTCCTAGACAGGTCAAGCTATATAAATAACAGTAACGTGTCATTACGGTTTCAAAAAGCATACCCAAAGGACATAGATAAAATAATAAGTATTTTAAGTTGTGATAAGTCTGAGGATATAGATAAAATTAGAGTAAATGAAATAAAATTGTGAAAGTCAAAGTTGAGCCCTGTACTTGCGTTATTTATTAATTTATGTGTTAAAAATGCTGTTTATCCCGGTCAATTAAAAACGGCATTAATAAGACCTATATTTAAGCAGGGTGCTCATAGTGATTACTATAACTACAGGCCAATAGCGATACTGTCTGTGATAAATAAAATTGTGGAAAAGTTTATAGTAAGCCAAGTCAGTGTTTTCATGGAGCATCATAACATATTGTCGAATGCACAGCATGGTTTCCGACGTGGACGGAGCACTGCAACGGCTTTGGCACAGTTTGCGGACGACGTCAATGAAAGTCTGGATCAAAGAAAGCAGGTGGTGGTGGTCTTCATTGATTTCAAAAAAGCATTTGATACTTTGGAACACCACCAGCTGTTTCAGGCTATGGAGGAATGTGGTGTCGCGGGACCCCATAACAAGTGGTTTCGTGCATACCTTACAGACCGAACACTGCGAAATGTCATTGACGGCGGCGCTGGAGAGCCCAGTCACATCACGTGCGGTGTGCCTACCTGATCCGTGTTTGGTCCCGTCGGATACATAATGCATGTCAACAACATGTGTAATGTGGTACGAAAATGTCGCATATATATGTATGCCGATGATACATGTTTAGTGTACGCAGAGAAAGACTTAGATGTTATTGAGAAGAACATTCAGGGGGATTTCACTAATATAATTAAATGGGCTCATGATAACGGGATCATTATAAATATAAATAAAACTAAGTATATGCGTATACGATCTCCTTATCTTAAAACCTGCGATCGTCCACCGCAAGTGGTGGGGCATAGTTATGAATGCTTGCACGGCGGCGCGACGTATTGTATGTGTGCATATATTGAGGTGGTGGTGGAGGAATACAAGTACTTGGGTTTAATTATAGATAACAGCTTCTCGTGGAAAACACATCTTTGTGATAAATTAAGATCCGTGCTTGTAAAATTCCACCACCTTAGTTTTGTACTTGATAGGTCCACTTTGTATATGATCTACTATGCGCTGGTGGAGTCGCTACTTTCATATGGGCTGGCATGCTATGGTAATACTTTTAAAACATACCTAGATAAAATAAAATTGTTACAAATAAGGTTTATGAAACTGTTAGTTGATAAAAACACAAAAAAACGTTGTAAAGGTAGTAGCTACGACGAATTATTTTTAGAATGGAAAATGTTAAAAAACTGAACAAATCGGTTTTTTATAAAGTGTTCTAATTAAGCTAGATATTAAAGATCAAAGCCGTTTTTTATTTTGTCTGAAATTTAATCGATGTATTCAATGCCATCTAGCGGCAAGCAGATACATTTTATGCATTTTAATGAAATAGAGTTTTGTAGTGCTTGAAATAAGCTTTTAAATGAGCACTGTTAAAAGTCTTTTGCTCGTAAAATTAGTGAGCTGTAATGCATGCTGTAAACATCTAAGGGTTTTTTCTTTAAAATCAATAGGTTTCATAAATGCCATTTCCACCAAAATTAAAGTTAATCATATTCCGTCTAGAATTAACTTTAATATAAAGAGTTTGATGGATTCTCAGTTTGGCTGCATTAGGATAATTTTTTTTCAAAAAAATCACGGTTTGAAGAAAAAAGAAATATTCGAATTATAACAAAAACTACCTCCTTTAATTATATCTCAAAAATAATGAATGATACGTACTTATAAAAGTAATATGATAAAAAAAGTATGTGTTCTTCAAACAAAAAAAAAAATTCTGTCACACAAAAATTAACGGAGATATGATTTTTAAAGAGTTTTTCACTATATACTGTAATGCAAAAAGTTGTATCTTTAAAATGTTTTTTTATAAGTTGTGATAATATCAGAATTGAAGAAGTTATGGTCCAAAAACTAATCGTATTTTTTTCTACTTAGTAAACAAAAATTTTGGCCTCTGAATATTTGGAGCAAAATGAAAGTACACTGTAATAGAGACCCAAAACTATTGTCTTATGTATATATAAGGTGCTATAAAAATATCTGCCACGGCTGCAATGGGAGACAGTATTGTGTTTATAGATTACAATAGTGAAGAAAAATTATTGATAATTTGTCATATTTTTTTTCATACAAAAAATTATACGTATAAATTTGAATTGATTTATTGGCATAACACCATTCTGTAGACTTAATAAGCTGTGCACCGAATTCATACGCTGTTGCCATTCTTATCAAACGATGCCGCCGCGCGGCGGTTGACAAAGGACAGCCCCGCGCGCCCCCACCCGCACCCGCACTACCCCGTTCGTCGCACGCGGTAGCCGATCGCCGCGCCGGGCGCTCGCCAGTCAGTCGTAGTCTTGTGCCTGCTCGGTCATTTTCAAGATCGCTCCGTACTAGTTCATTTCAGACAGTGAACTAGTTCATTCTATAAGGTCTAACAGCTCTATTCGGTCTTTGCGCTCGGTCAGCATTTCCATATAGGACAGCGCGGACCACAGAGCAAATACGTTTTCTAGGAACATTGTTAAGTACTTAAAACGTATTTGCGGACCACAGAACAGCCACCAAATCACCACGGTGACCAAATTATGGTTACTATTGTATTAATTTAACATATTTGATTGTCCTTCATACTTGAACAGGCTTAGTACTATGAATTCGTATGACGTACTTGTCAAAATCAATCAGTCAGTGCTATTTCATTTTTCGTTCTCGCTCGCACTTATACGATCTTGCGGTTTACAATGTACGAAGTACGAAAAGAGCTATTTGACCTATTAGACCGATTACAAATCAGCGTTCGGAAACGTTTCTTCTAGTACAGTGCGAAGATCCTATTCGTTCATCGTTCACGAACTACACAAGACTAGTCTTAGTATATAATATAATATAAATAAATATAATAGTTTTAGCGGTCAGCGACGGGAATATCGCGCGCCTTTATTAAAAATGCCTCCCAGACGACGGTATTCTAATCAAGAATACCTTGAAATGGTATTGTGCTACCGCGAGTGTAACTCCGTAACTGCACATGCCGTGAACTTATACCAGCAGAGGTTTGGTGTGCGAGTTAGTCATCATACCATTCTGGATGCCGTGTACAGGTTAAGAGACCACGGCCGCTTTGACCCGCCTCCGGTTGACGCAGGCAGGCCTCCATACTAGTGTAATCCGACGTAGTGTTGTGCGGCCTGACCATTTTCAGACTCGGTTTAGTGTTAATGTGTGGGCCAGCCCACACATTAACACTAGATACTGGGGAACAAAATACTAGGACCAGTGTTCTTGGACAGACTGGACGGAGAGTCGTATCTGCGTTTACTACGAACCCGTGTGAGAAGAATGTTGGAACGTATTCCTCTTGAAGAGATAAGAAGGCTGCACTTCAAACATGATGGAGCACCACCTCATTTCGCCATCAACGTATGGGAATTTTTAAACGGTGTGTGGTACGGCGGTGAAAGTTGGATAGGCCCGGGCCGAGGATAGCCAGTGCCGTGGCCTCCTCGCTCGCCGGATTTAACCCCTCTAGACTTTTTTTGTGGGGTCGTGTAAAGGACCTAGTGTACGGCTGAACCGGACATGATATCAGAAGTGTGGTAGAACACTATTTACTGTTTTAATTGAGGGGTAGATTTAAGGGTTGAAAAGCTAGAATGTGGAATAACATTTAAATCCTTTTCATATCATCATAAGATTTTTTTAAACATTTTTTATCATGGAGTTGTCTTTAAGGGTCGAAAGGGGGTTAAAAATTTGATTATTAACCCTTTAATAGGCAGTGGCAATATAGTTGCCATCATATTTTAAACTTTATGTACTTGTAATAAAGATCAAAACCAATGAATTCTAATCATACCTACTACCTGTTAAAGGGTTAAGCTAAAGAACATAAAATATTATTTACTCTATACTTAAATCTTTTTATGTCATACCAAAGTAATTTTTAGTGATTTTTTCTATTTAGGGGTTGTTTGCACGGGTTGTAAGGTTTTCAAGGGGTTGAAAATGATTTTTATTACGAGGTAATTGTGTTAGAAAACACTTTACAATTTCATCCCTTAATATTAAACACGTTTTCTAGCCTGTCAATTTTTCCATTAAGGGGTTGTTAACACCCCTTAAAAATAATAGGCGAAGCTCAGATCATTTTCACTGTTGAAGTTAAGGGTAAGATGAGCCTAATTCCAAAATTTCATGCAAATCGATTCACAGTAAAAAAAATCGGAGGTAAGACCCTATTTTTCGCTTCAATGACTGCACTAAAACTAGAACTTAAGACTGATGTGACCATAATTTAAACCCACCGAAACTTTGCAATGGTACTAGGTTGCGAGTAGTGATTTTGCAAGGAAACGTTATAGACGGTCGTACAATAGCCGGATGTGGAAAAGGTCAGATATTATTTATACCACGGATTCCTATCATACCGTTAAATTTTCCATTTGAATTCAAAAAACTGCAATTCCTTTTTAATATAAGTTTTGCTATGACAATTCACAACGACAAACGTTTAGCAAAGCTGGTATGCAATGTGTAAATGAATAATGATAATGAATACTGACTTAGCCATTATTCGAATATCAAATTATTCGTCTATTATATATGCTTTTCAATTCCTAGTGATTAGTATTACGAATTCAAATTTCATTTAAATTAAATGCTTTTTACGTAAATTTTGCTGAATTTAGTTAAATAGACATTGTGACAATACACATAAAAGTATTTATAAGCCAGTTTTATAATATTCGCCGCCATTCGAGTCTACTTTGGTTTTGGAAGCAGGTAATGTATGATATGTTACTTTTGATTTAATATTTTGTAAGGTTACAAAAAGTCAACCATGATTTGACGCTCAAAACTAATCTTTGAGTTGAAGGTAATTTTTTAAATATTTTTTAAGGATCAGTACTCAATATGACGCCGAAGCCACAGTACAGCAACAGTTTACCGGCTGTCGCTGATGATAACACAATAACGACTGATGCAGATTTACATCAACTCAATGATGACAGCGTTGTTATCTCAGGCATGTCAGGATTGTATCCTCAATCCCACAACATTAAGGAATTTGCTGAAATTCTTTATAATAAGGTAAGCTACCCGCAACATTGTACAAATACTGTGAAATCAACTTCTCTATAAAACTCCCTCCGGATAGGGTTCTTTAACGCGGACGGTATATTCAAGCATCGTGATGAAATCTGAGAATTTCTCCGTGACTATTAATTAGAACTGTTTTTAGTACAAGAGACATTCCTCAAGCCGTCCAATCAGAGAAGTCCTGGAATCGCGAATTACCGTGTAGTTAATTAAAAATGACAGGATTAATTCTGCAAAAGGTGGCACTTTGATATATTTCAAAAGGTCATTGCATTGCATACCGTTGGACCCGCCAGTCGACCTTGTAAACATAGAAGTTTCCGTCTGTCGGCTAGACATGACAGGTCATCAGCCAATTACCATCGTTTCGGCTTATCTTCCTCCGGATAAGGAGTTGCTTCGGACCGATAACCAAATCCGATGTGCGTGCGCTGATGACTGAGAAGAATGCGGCCATCAGAGCCTACGACTCGTATCACACCGAGGAAATCCGCGTGCGCAATGCGATCCCTTCAGCGCGCTGTAAGAGATCGTATCAACGAAATGCGAAACTCCAGATGGGATACAATGTTGAGTGATCTTAAACCGTCACATTTGGCCTTTTGGAATCTTTGTGAGAAGCTCAAATCCATAACCTGTTCCTCCATACCCCCTCTCAATCACCCAAATCAACGCCCTGCGTTCGACGACGATGAGAAGGCTGAATGCTAGGCATTTGGTTAATAATCTAGAAACCCAATGTTTGCCTAGTACTCTGCCTGTAGACCCAGTCCACCTCGCAAAGGTCAACGCTGAGGTCGAACGTAGCGCCGCAATTCCCCAATTGCGATACGTGTCCGTGCCGCCGACGAACCCCCGGCAAATGGGGAGGGCGACAACAATGACGTGCTACCGGCAGTTACCGTAAACGAAGTTAAATCTTTAATCAAGGAATTACATCCCAGAAAGGCCCCAGCCCCCGACGGGATTACCAATCGAGTGCTTAAGCAATTTTCGATCCCTCTACTTTGCCTCTTGACCGTAATATTTAATGCGGCTCTAGCAAATAACATATTTCCACACCAGTGGAAAGAAGCTGTCGTGATTGGTATTTCCAAGCCTGGCAAGCCAAAGCAGGATCTCACTTCTTATCGTCCTATAAGTCTTCTCAAATCAAATCATTGGCATCACTTTACGAGCGCATAATCTTTGTCCGACTACTAACATTCACAATGAATACCTTCTTCCGGATATGCAGTTTGGCTTTCGTTCTTTAAAAACACTCCTGTGTTCACCAAGTGCATCGCATTGTCGAACACATCCTTGTTAAATCACGTAAATACAAATGTCATACGAGAGCACTCTTTTTCGACGTAGCTAAAGTGTCCAACAAAGTCTGGCACAATGGTTTAATTTATAAGCTTTACCCACTTAAAGTGCCAGACCGTCTCGTGCACATCATACGAGTCTGCCACTCGGGGAGAACCTTTAGGTATCGTGTAGAAGGAGATTACTCTGCCCCTCACCCGATCCAAGCAGGAGTGCGAAAGGCTCAGTACTTTCGCCACTCCTGTTCTCGATTTACACAAGTGACATTCCGAAACCCAAGAAAGCCCTGGCATCTGGCTCTCTTCGCGGACGATACCGCTTTACACTACTCGGGTCGCAGTCCTACCGCCATTCACGACGCTCTACAATCCGCATTAAATGCCTTAGGCAAATGGTTCAGAAAGTGGAGAATCGAAGTAAATCCGACAAAGAGTGCCGCTGTACTCTTCTCGAGATTTAACAGTCCACCGGACATTCCACCGGTCAAGATGTTCGGCGAAGCAATTCCTTGGGAACGGCAAGCTTAGGCGTAATCCTTGACTGAAAACAAAACTTTAGAGTGCATGTAGAAACCGTTCGTGCACGCGCTTTACTTACGCTCAGTCGACTACACTGTCTTCTAAATTCACGCAGTAAATTATCACTTGATAATAAGGTTAGGATTTACACCAAGTATACGACCGATTATGACGTACGTGAGCAACGTTTTTGCTCATATAGCGTCTAGCAGTTTGCACCGCTTACAAACTTTTTAAAGTAGATTCACTCGACATGCCACCGGGGCACCGTGGTTTATTCGCAATCGCAACTTACATGCCGATCTCCAACTAACTTCGATCACGCAGTGAATGAAAGAGGCGTCGGAACGCTTCTTCGAACCCAAACCCGTTGGTTGTTACAGCATCCGACTATCCTTTTATATTCCTTTCGCACTTAGACGAAATACAGCTCCCACACACATTATCTCGATAAAAGCTCACTCATGTACAAGTACTTACTAATATTATAATATATAGCACACAGGTATTAACGCGATATATTACCTTTTTATATTACCCGACGTTTCCGACCCGAGGTAATATATCGCGTTAATACCTGTGTGCTATATATTATAATTATGATACGCGAAAGTTTAAAAGTTTATAAAGTATATATCAACCTGTCCGTGCCCCACGCTTACAAGAACTAAAAGGTCAAATACCTAGGTGTACTTATAGATGAAGGACTCAAATGGGATACGCAGATTGATGCAGTGTGTGTGTGCAGTGCATGCATAATATCAGCCGCATGGTTCTACCATGCGGCTGATATCTATTTTTAAGTGTCTTAGAAATTCAGCAGATCCTGAAACTCTAAGAATAGTGTATAATGCTTATGCTATATAATAGACCTAAACAGATACAAATTAAAAAACAAACTTATTGAGTGGCTTACTACGACTACTACTATTACTTACGTACATCGACTAATACACACACACACACCCACATACACACAAAACACACACACACACAGGCATAAACACTCACGCATATTATGTACTCTTGCACACGACAAACATCTACAACATGGTTAACATTGTCTTAATTTATTAAGTATTATGTTTCAAAATTGCTAATTGGTAGATCGACACGGTTCATCTCTATAATGTGCCTGTAATATAATGAGTCATCACATAGCCGAACACTGTCGCTTAAGATACATACAGGATACCCTAGTTTAAGAGACAGAGCTTATTATTGTATACAGTACCTAGCCAATAATTATAAATACAATCATGTTCTACCTAGGCTACGTAAAGTGTAAAACTAACTGTAACTATAGGCCCTTGCCCGCAAAGCGTCGTAAACACCGTCGGCCTGGGTGCGTCCCGGACGTCCAGATCACAACTTACCAACTAGCAGTGCAGAGACTGCAAGAAACTAGCACCACTAAACAGAGACCACTCTATTCAACGCGCCGGAGAAGAGTGCGCCCGCGAACGCGACGCGTCCCCCCTCGCCCTCCCGACCCTTAATTTGCAAAGAACCTTCCGATGCCCTCGTAGTCCCGAAGTCCGAGAGGCCCGCGAACTGTAAAATAGAACGACAGTTGCAAAAAACTTCCCTAAAATACAAAAAGTCAAAATCCCTCAATCTCATCGCCAGCGACCGCCCTGAACCGAGGTCCAAGTTCCACAGGGGACGCCCTCTTGCGCAGGTTGTTTAGTTTGTAGTTTTTAAACCATTTATTAGCTGGAGCTATGCTCGCCTTTATGCCCGATGAAGTAGCAAAAGCCTCGTGGCTAACTACATACGTCCGTCCGAAAAAAATACTATAAAACAAAGTCATTTCTCGCGTCTTTCAAGTCATATCCTAAGATATAATTATGGTTGGCATAATATGACTGAAAAGAAGAAAACTACACTCGGTTCCAAAAATAACGGGTCAGTCACATAAACCCGAATATCTCCCGAACTACGTATGCCATCCTAATGAAACGAAGACTGTTCAATTGAGAATTTAATTATACAGATAAAAAATAAAATAAAACTTAGTTGCACCCACAATATTAATCTCTAAATTAAAAAAAAACTAAAGTAGTCATATTTTTCTTAAGATTACATTTTTTTTATGATTGTTTTTTTGCTGTTTTTCATCACTTTCTTAATTTAATACTTTGTATTGCCTCCACGAGCTCTTCTGACAGCTTCCAGGCGATTAGGCATGCTGTACACCAAATTTCGGAGCCGGTACTGAGGAATACCTTCCCATTCCTCCACCAGTGCTTGTTTGAGCTCGGGAAGCGTGATTGTTGGGGGGTTTCGACCTTTCACGCATCTCTGAAGCTCGTCCCAGGCGTGCTCGATGGGGTTTAAGTTCGGGCTTCGCGCTGGCCACTGCATGAGTTCGATACCGACCTCTTCAAGGTAGTCATGTACAACTCTGGCGGTATGGGGACGCGCATTATCATGCATTAATATGCCATGCCGGTCCATCCTGGCCATGAAAGGACCTACATGTTCATTGAGGATCTCTTCCACGTACCTCTCTGCATTTATAGTTCCATTTTGAATGAGTACCAGCTCGGTACGGGCCTCAGCAGAAATCCCAGCCCAAACTTGTACGGAGCCTCCACCGTACGCCACTTTTTCCTCCACACACGCTTGATGGAAGCGCTCCCCTGGTCTTCTGTACACCAACTGCCTACCATCATGCTTATAAAGCATGAATTTAGACTCGTCCGTGAACATTACCCTAGACCAATCGTCTAGTGTCCAGTTTAGGTGCTCGCGCACGTCTTGCAATTCGATGTCCCCGTTCCAGTTTGGGGCCATTTGCGGGCCTCAATGGTTTCAAATTTGCTTCAGCAAGACGTCTTCTTACTGTTTGAGCGCTTAAATTGCCACCTCCAAAGCGAATAAAGTGAGTTTTTAGACCAACAGCAGTTTGAAAACGATTTCGGAGCATTGTAGCCACCAGTTGTCTGTCTTCCCTGGCCGTTGTGCATCTTGGTCTGCCATTTCCTGGTCTTCTAAGGTGTGATCCGGTCTCTTGGTACCGCTGGACTACCCGCTGAACAGTCGACAAAGATACACCAATGTTTCTGGCTGTTTCACGCTGGCTCCGCCCAAGTTCCAAAAAAGTTAGGATTCTGGTACATTCCTCTAGCGTGACTGCCATGCTTCACCTCACAAAATAATAATTATGCACGTGGAAGACGTTCACGATATTTTTTTTGTGACAGAATAGAAATGGAAAGCATCCATACATAATGACAAGAAACAAAAATATTGTTTTTAAAAATAGTCATTTTTTTAATTTTTTTTTTTAATGAATTTTTTTTCATCAACCAGTTTAAATAATATGCTATTAGAAGCGCATCTAAAAAGTCTTTATTCTGTTTTTTATTTCATTGATCTAACTTTTACAGTTCTGGAGGTATTTCAATTTTTGTGACTGACCCGTTATTATTGGAACCGAGTGTATTTTGTGGTGTCATAAGTTCAAAGAAAAAACTTCATTCTCTGTTTTTGGCTCTAGCTTCCCGTCAATTCCTATTATTCATAGATCTTTATAGGTGTATCCTTAGAGCGTAGGATATTGTAGTGAAAACTGAGTAGTTATCTACACTAATATTATAAAGAGGAAAGATTTGTACCTATTTTTGTATGTTTGTATGTTTGTAATGAATAGGCTCAAAAAGTACTGGGCCGATTTAAAAAATTCTTTCACCATTCGAAAGCTACATTATCCACGAGTAACATAGGCTAAATTTTATTTTGGAAAAAAATAGGGTTCCGTAAGATATTTGGGTTTTTCTGACACAAGGTGTAAAAAATCAACCAGAAAAGTTACTTATTTTGCGTACGCTGCCTAAACTATAAAAGATAGAACCATAAAATGTTCTAATTAATTATAGATCTTATAAATATCTACAAAAAAGTCCGCGACACACTATACCTATCTATGTCGAGTGAGGCACAACGACCATTTTTTTATTTAGAAATCTTGAATTTTTTTAGGACTACATTTAAACGCGTTTATTTTACTCATGCTATTAATCCTTATCAAAATAAATTATTTCATCACTAAGTACAGTTTATGTAGATAATATTTGGTCTTTGAATGATTAAAATTGGACGTTTGGTTTTGAAGTTATGGCGAAATTAAAATATTACGATTTCTGCTGCACGGCCCGTTGCGAAGTCTAATAATTTTCGTGCGATTTTTTTTAGATTTCGTTCTTAAAACTACACCTACGCAAAAGTTCTTCTCAGAGCTAATCAACAGTTCTTCTCAGAACTAAACAACAGTTCTTTTCAGAGCTTTGAAAATGCCTAAAATGCCTAATCCCTAAAATGCCTATTAATTACATCATTAATCATATTTTCATCATTAACAACTTTAACATTCACAGAAAGACAATCTGTGCAGCCTGCGGATAATCGCTAGTAAGAATATAAATTTGTACGCGATCCTATTCTGCAGCAATAACGTCATGACACAGATAATCTATACACCAAAATCGTTGCCGCCTTTTTAATTTCTATAATTATATATCATGTCAATTTTAAAATATTTATATTAGGGATTTCTAGCTCTTACAAAAGTTGAATTTTTCTAAAGCAATTTCTGAAAAGTGTCAACTATTTATTGTTTGTTAGGTTAACCCCGTGACAAGAGAAGCGTCACGTTACCAATGTGATCATCCTGAAGTAGTGCCGCATGTCGGTACTATTCCTGATCTGGACACTTTTGATGCCCAATTTTTCAAAGTGCATAACCGACTTGCTATGTCTATGGACTCCATGAGTCGGAAGATTCTCGAACAGGCGTTCCAAGCTATTTACGATGCTGGTAAGTAATGATTTAGTCACATATTTGCAATAGGTACCTATTATACAAAAAATATTTGTTATGGGAAATCTACAGTACCTATCCATGTAATATGTCGATATTAAAAATCATTTGTCTTCTTTTATTAATGGCCTGTCACATCAATCAGAAGTGATTTATCCAAATATTATAGTATTATTAGGGAATAAATAAGTACCTATATAATCGAATGTGTCATTTCTAAATGGGGTTTTTAATACAAATCCCGGATTCTTTGCTCGGCTTAATTGTTATGTATTTGTTAGATGATACTGAAATTAAACGAGTATAATTATTATTTTATCTTAATTATAAAATATAGTAACAGGTATTTAAAATATATATATATATTAAATATATTTGTAGACAGGCACAAGCCGCTGCAAGGCAAGGCAGCGGCTTGTGCAATGGCAGTCTGCTTCCCTGGCATTGCTTGAGTCCATGAGCAGTGGTTAAAACTAATCAGGTTTGCCGCTTGCTCGTCAGCCAATTAAGGCAATAAAAAAAACACATGTTCATCTTTTCTTGAAAACTCGAATATTCATTCAACATTCAGTATTTTATTATTTCATTGATTTTGACATTTATTATACATTTATATTGCAATCATTTATTTGCTGTTTACAGTCAATTTATTTAGTTGATGTTTAGATTTCACTGATGATTTATTGGTAGTCCTCTAAGGCTTGGTGTTTTGGGTTCGATTCCCACCCGATACAACGTTTATGTGAATCTCGGTCAGTTGTTCTTAATTTGGGAGTACTTTGTGTCCATGAATTGGGAGTTCATGAAGTCACGTGCTTTTTATAATTTTAGGTGTCAGCCCTTATGCACTCTCTGAGAAAAAAGTTGGCGTCTTCATAGGTTCAGGTTTTTCTGAAACGGACAAAGCAGTTATGTATAGGTGTCATGCTAAAGACGGCTTTGGTATCACAGGGTAAGTTATAATTTCCTAAAATTACTGCGTTTTCCATTATCATAAGTTCTTTTTATTCTAATATAAATGTGAGAAAAATCTGATTAGAATTAATACAGTTCGTGAAATGATGAGTTAAAATAGCAAAAACATTGATTCTTTAGAAGAACGATCTATCGCATTAAAATAATTTTAAATGAGATTATAAGTTACACAAAAATTTATATTAACAAAATACTAAAAGATGTGCATTATTCTACCAAGGTATCTCTTACAAAATAAGTTAAACATCCGTTTGCACCCATTGATGAACTTGGGCTTCTATTTACATACCTTGGTAAGCTGGGGTCTATTACCATAATCATCACGCTTGATAGGCGGATGGTGATCACACAAGATATAAGATGTTAAGTATTTTTGAGCTGATACATGCTACTGCTGTTTAAACTGTTTGGCCTTAGTCGCCTATAAGGACACTCATAGATAGACATGGGGTGGTCTATTCTACGTCGGAAACCACAAAGAAAGATCTTTCAGAATATATTTAGTAATAAATAGTTTACATTATTTGTTACTTTAGGTGCAGTAAAACTATGTTTGCCAACCGCGTGTCATACTGGTTGAACGCCAGAGGGCCTTCGATGGCGATTGATAACGCGTGCAGCAGCTCCATGACCGCTCTAGAGCAAGCGGTCGCCGCTATAAAACGCGGGGATTGTGAGGCGGCTATAGTAGGTGGTACATATCTATGCTTGCATCCACAATCTTCCGTCCACTATGGCAGGTAATAAACGTATGAATTTGTTTTATGAAATCTGAAAATCTTGGCAATCATGATCATTATTTGATTGGACTTCAGTCATATTTTTTAAATCCTTTAACACATTGCACGCTTAGAAATATAGTGACCTATTTGAAAATACAAAATTTTAGGTAAAAGGTGAAAAAGGATTGTCAAATCCATTAATTTTGTAAAAATAAAATTAAATATTCGGCGGTTTTAAAAATATATGTATTTTATTAGTTTTTAATATCAACCTTTTTGAATTGGGTCACTATATTTCTAAGCGTGCGACATATTTTAGTTATTAAGAAAAAATATGTTATTATATAGGGTGACTGGTAATTAGTGACCGATACCTAAACACATCATTGAGCTCATGATAACAAACAACTTTTACTATGTCACCAAACCTGAATGCCTTGAGCACACCGGATGCGTATGCGTAGACGTAAGCGTAGACGTGCACGTACCGCTGAGTTGTAATGTATGGAACCGTATGAGACAGGACACACCGCTTGCGTAACGTAGACGTGCGCGTAGACGTAATGCGTAGCCCTACGCAATGCAGCTCCCAAGGCACAAACTGACTGCGTGACCTACGCCGTACCTTACGCAGAGCAGAGCGGCAACGTTGCATGATGACGTTATATTCAATGGCGCGCCTTATTGGACGTCACACCGAGCAGCAAAGGTACGTGCGTTTACACGCACGTACCTTTGCTGTGCGTAGCCCTACGCGCGTAACTTGCAGTCAGTTGTATTTTTTTACAAATATAATTTTTACAAATCGCGAAAAAAAAATCAGCTATGTGAACATGAATGTATGGAACAGCTGATTTTGTTTTCGCGATTTCAGGGTTGGTGCCATAGTAAAGTTGTTTGTTATCATGAGCACAATCATGTGTTTAGGTATCGGTCACTAATTACCCGTCTCCCTATATACTGGGTGGCGCAAAAGTAAAGACTCAATTTGATTCAGTTATAAAAAAAAATCTAAATTAGAAAACTTGATTCAGGTAATTTTAAATGTATATTTGTGCCATTAAATTTCATACCATTAGGATTTAAAGATGATGTCTTTTAAATGGTGACCGCTAGAGTTGATGCACATCTGAGCCCTATTTATGACATTTTGCATAACTAGCCGTAACACTTCCTGCGATATGTTCCTTATTTCTTGATAAATAGTCCAGACTTCTTTCTTTGGGGTTTTTTGAAATCTCGGGTGTATGTGAACAAGCCACAGACTCTCGCAGCTCTAAAAGAAAACATTTATCAAGAAATAAGGAACATATCGCAGGAAGTGTTACGGCTAGTTATGCAAAATGTCATAAATAGGGCTCAGATGTGATCAACTCTAGAGGTCACCATTTAAAAGACATCATCTTTAAATCCTAATGGTACGAAATTTAATGGCACAAATATACATTTAAAATTACCTGAATCAAGTTTTCTAATTAAGATTTTTTTTTATAACTGAATCAAATTGAGTCTTTACTTTTGCGCCACCCAGTACTATAACCTTATTCAAGGAAATATATTAAACCATTGATTGCTAAAGTTAATTTAAAGTCAATTCTAATTGAAATAAAAATAAATACTTAAATGTTTATTTTATTTTTAGAATAACAAAAACCTGTAAGGATGGAAATACTAGATCCTTTGATGAAAATGCGAATGGCTGCAGTAAATCTGAAAGCATTAATGTTTTATACCTTCAAAAAGCAAAAGATGCTATGAGGTAAGCTGATTATATTTAATTCCGGAGATTTTCATGAAATTAAGTAATATTTAAAATTGTGAAAAATAATAATTTTAATCATGTATAACAGAATTTACGCCGAAGTTATAGACGCTAAAACAGAGTTCGTCGGTATTATGGATGACAACACGGGGCCGAAGTTAGGCTTTAGTAGACATGTATCAAGCACTACCGATTTTATGAAAAAGATATATAGAGATGCGAGTATTACACCCAATAACGTTGAGTATGTCGAAGCATTTGGTTGCGGTATGTTATCTATATATTTCGTTGCTAATTATATGTAAGTATTTGTTTATAAAGATGTGAACCATATGACATTTCGATTGCAGCCGATCCTGAATCTGATAAATTGGAGCTAGAAGCTATTGAGGAAGTATTCTGTAAAGACAAGCCAGAACCACTTCTAATAGGCAGTATCATGTCTAACATTGGGTACACAGAGGCAGCTTCTGGTATATCTGCTGTTACAAAGGTGCCAATTATTATAAATATTTACTGTTTATACAAAAGAGTTATGCTTGTATATCAATTAATGAATATCCTTTTTCAATATTTCAAACTTCAGATTTAATTATTATATTTATTTGCTAAACATTAAGATTTAGGTTAAAAGAAGAAGCAGAATTATATATTAGCGCACCGCCGACGTCGGGATCGCAAATTTCGTGATCCCCGCGAGAGCGAAGGGATGCGTAACGCATTTTACACCGGCAAAAAACCGGTTAGAAGATATGAAGAAGTTATTCTAAGTCTAATAATATAAATAGTGTTTTTTCACCATTTCTTAAATTCTACGATATTTGATCGCGGCATTCTAGTATTAAATTTCCAATGATTTATAAAGCTCAAAAGATTTTTTAGATATATTTATTGCAGTTTACAATTGTTATCATTACCATATAACCACTATAAAAGTTAACATTTAAATATTGGTCGTGTTATAGGTTTTGTTGGGTTATCACACAGGAGAGATAGCAGCTAATCTAAACTGTACCCAGCCACGCCAGGATGTGTGTGCATTGCGAGATGGACGCATGCGCGTAGTGTCAGAAAACCAGCGCTTCCGTCGCACTTTTGTTGGCGTCAATAACATGAACGTTTCAGGGATTACCGCACATGCGTTGCTACATGGACATTACAAGCCTAAGGTAATAATGCGAAAATCAGATGTTCTATTTCCTCTTTCATGTAATTATATTTCACTTTATTCTGTAGTTCCAAGTATTAGTATATTAATATAATCCTTTGCAAACAGTTTAATTAGTGTTTTATGGAAAATGGTCTTATTACTAGCATTTTATTGGATTAGTTTTATACAAATTTCACTACATAAATATAATATGCATTTTTTGTAGAATACTAAGCGCTACCATTCGGATATACCATATATCGTCACTGTGTCTGGAAGGCACGAAGCTATGGTAAAACATATACTTGAAGAACTCAAATCTAACCCAATAGATCCAGAACAAATAGCTCTGTTACATAATATTCACAAAACAAATTGCTCTGGATATTTGGGCAGAGGTTTTACAATTTTGCGTAAGTACTACAATAAAACTTGTGAAATTATTTAATAAGTACCCGATAAGATATTTGAGTTCATATTCATTATATTTTTTTGCAGAAACCGATGAATTGGAAAATACTAAGGTTCTTTGTGAAAAGGCTGAATTCTTTGATGATGCTCAGCGTCCTCTATGGTTCGTGTACAGCGGCATGGGCTCACAGTGGGTCGGGATGGGAGCACAACTGATGCGTATACCTATTTTTGCTGCAGCTATCCAGAGGTAAATAAGGCAATAATAGAATTAATCCAACAAAATTAAATAATGATAACTGTCAAACTAAGAGCGTAATAAAACCTTAAAATTGCCAAAAACTAGAAATTTGCATCATTCAGGGTGTACCATACAACAACGGCGTTGCCTTTGTTATCACCACTCTGATTCTGATTAAGTTTGGGACCTCGATTGCTGATAAAAAAATACTTTGTTTTTAAATCGCATGGGATGTTTTCTGTCCATCTCATATTTGCTAGTTTGTTGTAATTAATATTTTTCATTTCTATTATGAAGATGCCATCAAGCATTGGAGCCTAAAGGAATTAATATCGTTGATATAATCACATCTTCAGATAAAAAGATGTTTGACAATATCTTGCACTCGTTTGTTGGGATAGCTGCTGTACAAATTGGACTTACTGACATATTACATGAAATTGGATTAGTGCCTGAAGGAATAGTTGGTAAGTATATATTATTATATTAAACGGTTAAAAGTTACTTTATCTTATAAAAAAGAAAATAAACCAATAACAGGCACTTATAAATAGTCAAACATTAATGGGAAAAAATACTTTTATTATTTGCTTAATAATATACCTTCCTCTTGAATCACTCTACTAAAAAAACCGCAATAAAATCCGTTGCATAGTTTAAAAGATCTAAGCAGGACAGACAGACAGCGGGAAGCAACTTTGTTTTATACTATAATGATATACCTGTTTGGATCAATTTTATAACATTTTATATTTAATTTAACAACCCCCCTCAAATTCCTCATGAATATATTGGAGTAAAATTCCTAATCAAAAACAGAAGATTATATTATTATCCGATGCCATTAGTGTGGCAAAATTTTAGTTAGTATACTTTTCCCCACCAGGGTGAAGGCTTGGTGCGGGCAAAAAAGAAATAATTTACGTTATTTTAAGAATATATATATCTTGAGCTTTGAGAAGTATGTGTGGGGTAACATTGAATGACAGAATAAGGAATAGCGTGATAAGAGAACGGTGTGGAGTAAAAGAGGACGTGATTACGAAGATAGAGAAGGGAATGTTAAGGTGGTTTGCTTACGTGGAATGAATGAATGAAGAAAGACTGACAAAACAGGTATACATAGCAAGTGTGAGTGGCACAGTCGGAAGGGGAAGACATAGACGAACGTTCTCTGACCAAATCGGAGACATCCTCGCAAAAGGTCAAATAAGATCCACCCTAAACCGACGTGCTTGTATGAAGAATGTTATGAGAGTGAATTAAGCGAAAGATGTGTGTAGGGATGGTAGCAAGTGGAGGTCCATTGTCTCTGCCTACCCCGCTGGGAAACAAGAGTGAGCTTATGTATGTATGTATCTTGAGAGAAAAATATTAATAACGAAATTTAAAATATATCATTCCACACTTTACTAAGCAATTTAGATAGATGCATGCAATTCACCAAGAATTTCATTATTTTCACTTGTTATATACTTACTTATATATTGTGGGTGAATCCTGAGATTCGGCATATTCAGATGATTCCCTTGGCGAAATTTATTTAAACAGTTTCTTAATAAGTAACAATGTAACCTAAAATGTAACTTCATTATAAACACATTTAACGAACAGGCATCACTTTTGGCCGGATGCTTCCCAATATATAGCAATTTAATTTTTTTTGGCCAGAGGAATCAATAAACGACGACAAGGGAATCAAAATCAAAACAAGATATATAAGAAAATCAAGTTTTATTATTATTTTAAAGTAGCCCCTATATAATACTAATCATCATATCATTAAATTATCATGACAATGATCATTAAAGCTGTTCCATTTCCAAATCCTTAAAACTCAAATTGCATTCATAAACGTGATCAGGGTAATCAACGAGCTAGCGAAACAAAACCAGGGGAATCAAATATTTTCCTTCGTAATTTCGTCCTGGACCAACGGGCGGCGCAACCTTCCGCAACGACTTTCGAAGCTGTACCAGCAGCGCTCATGCGACGGCGCGGAGACAGTCTTCTAGAAAATTCTAGTAAGATGTACGAAGTTTAGTGACGCGCCACGGGAATCACTGTTTAGTCTCGGACAAACTTTATATAATAATTCTTAACAAAACTATCATAAATACACATGGCGTATTTTTTTTTTATATATCAACAACAAGCCTGGTAGCGATTAGACCGCATTGTTTATTTAATTTACGTTCATAAGTAAGGGTTTTGTTGGTATGTTGTTTGCGAAATGTGCAAAGGGCGCGCCAGGGTTATCAATATTTCAGCCTTTTGGATTTTTTTTTGACTATTTAGTACCAAATTAGACACAAAAACTATCGTGCCTCAGTTAGATCATACATTATAGTGGCATAAAAAAATATTTTGGTATCTAATTTAAATACAACAGCTACTTTTTTTCTTCGGACAACGTAAAATTAGCCTCTCAAGAATCACCCATTGTATAAGTTCTTTAAGTTTATTCGGACTCAACAAGTCCAAGTTACTGTATTTTTTTTAATAAATGATATGATTACAAAATTTACCAGGTCACAGTGTGGGTGAGCTGGGCTGCGCATACGCAGACGGGTGCCTGTCTGCTGAGGAGATGATCCTAGCGGCGTACAGTCGCGGGCTGGTGTCGCTACAGACTCCGCTTGTACGCGGTTCCATGGCCGCTGTAGGCGTGGGTTTTACAAAGGTATCATTACTACTCTTTATTTTCAATGAAAGAAAAATATATTTCATACTAATACATATTACATGTACTTTTTTATTGTTAGATTTCAGAATTGTGTCCACCAGAGATAGACGTGGCTTGTCACAACGGACCTGATTCTTGCACCATCTCTGGACCAGCAGATGCGATGCGCGAGTTCGTCGCAGAATTGACTACTAAGGGAATTTTTGCCAAAGAAGTTCCTTGTTCCAATATCGCATACCATTCACGTTATATAGCCGATGCTGGTATGACTATACCTATTCCTATGCCTAGTAATGAGAAAATTATAAAATATTTTAATCTGGGACAATATAACTTACTGATTTCATTTTTTTTAACACAGGTCCAGGACTACTTAAATATTTGAAAGATGTAATAAAGTCTCCGAAACCAAGAAGCTCGCGCTGGTTATCATCATCGATACCTCAAAATAAGTGGCAAGAGCCTCTTGCTAAGTTGTGTTCGGCAGAGTATCATACTAACAACTTATTGGTAAATTTAAATTCTGTAGTGCTTAGTTTAGTGCCATAATCATTTTCGACAGTCTAAATCAGATTATCCCATTTTGAACATTGCGCAAAGCAGTATTAGGTAATATATAACTAAGCAATGATTTTAAACTTTTAGAACCCTGTATTATTTGAAGAGACATCAAAACTGATACCAAGCAATGCAGTAGTAGTGGAAGTAGCACCTCATGGTCTACTGCAGGCTATCCTCAAACGATCCCTACCGGAGAGTTGCACTAACATCCCCATGACTAGACGGCAGCACGCAGACAATACATTATTTGTGCTCGAAGCAATTGGCAAGTAAGTATCGTCAATTAGTCAATTAACAAGAACAATTTAATTATGATATTTTGCCTTTATTAATATTTTCATCGATAAACAATACTTATATAGTTCTATACTTGTATATTTATTTACAGATTGTTCATGCAGGGATATAATCCGAAACTTGATGCACTTTATCCGAAAATAGATTTCCCAGTTTCTACGGGGACACCATTTTTGTCTCATCTAATTCAATGGTCCCACGATGATAAGTAGTATGTATTTTACCCTAAGTTTTATTTGATAGTGAATTCATTGATAAATATGTAAATTGAATAATTGCCAATGTGAATTAAACTGGCTTAGAATAAACCACCCCATATCTTCATATGGGTGTCGTAAGAACATACGTCGTAAGGGACATACGGTTGATGGATGGCAGCGGCATCTATCAGTTCATATAAACTGTCATCCTTCTACCATCACCAATCCTGACAAGCGTGGTGATTATGGCAATATTTGTCAACCACCCTGGCTTGCCAAGTTCTGTTAAAGAGGAGGCCCATGTTTAGCAGTGGACCTAAATGGACTGACAAAGTGAATTAATTTACTTAATTATTTTAAAGTTTTAAGAAAAATATGAAAATCTGTTAAAAATGTTTACCCATTGAGATACTGCTTATTCAACTATGGGCATATATTCAAATATGTCAATCGGGTTCCCTTTATCTGGCAGAATTTTAATGCTGCGAATTTTATTTAGCATAACACACTTTGCATAATCGTCTTTAAACGAATATTTTTAAGGCATAATAATTATTTAGTATAATTATTGTTTGGTCGAATGTTTATAGGTCCGAATTTACAATGGCAAACTTTTGTGAGTGTAAGAACCGCTTTTTTTTTTTTTTTTGTTGTCCGGGGGGAAATTCCTTGACGCATTCCCACCACCGTTGCAGCGTATTTGCGCGCTGGCGGTGGGATATGTGGGACTCGCCCTCTCCATAGCGTGGTATGCTAAAGTCATACCACGAGGAGAGGACCCTACACCACTAAAAGACGTCATTATGGCGGACCATTTAAAAATAAGATAAAGTAGAACTATACAAAGGTACTAATATTTTAAATAAAGGTACTAAAAGGTACTGGCATAGTATTAAACATGTACACTATCCAACATGCAAAATTTTGACATGGCTCCGCGGTTCTTACACTCACAAACTTTTAAGGTGGCAGAATTTTATTTGGCATAATTACCTTTGGCAAAGTTAAAATTCCGCATAATTTCGTTTAGCATAACGTTTATTTAGAGCGACGATTATTTGGCATACTATAAAAATAGTAGAATTTCATTTGGAATGATTTTAATAGGGTGACCAGTTCACCAAATATTAGTTCAAAAATGTTTACTTGACTAAAACATTATTTATTATTTCATCACTATACAACACCAAATATACCAAAAAAAACTAAATAATTATATATTATTTAACAAATAATTTTATCTCATAAAACAACGTCTGGTATTCGCGACAGCGGCCAGCCAGTGCCAGAACCGAATTGTGGGCAAATGACAATCGGTTAGAACTGCGGCCATACAACGCCAGAACCGAATTGTCGAACCGCCGTAACCAGGTAGCGCCGGAACCGTGACGGATACGGTGCATGCTGCATGCTTGCTTGCATGCTTCTTACGGGGAAATAAAAACCACATAATTATGCAGCAATAACATTAATCGTCGTATAATTAATAAATTTTGTCATTATGGTAAGAAATACAAAAAAAATATTAGATATATTTTTTCAATTATCACATATATATTTAAAAGCGGCCGTAGCCCAATGGCTATGGCGTCGGACTTATGATCTTGAGGTCGCCGGTTCGAACCCCACCCATTGCACTACCGACGTGAACCCACTCGTAACACAAGCATTTAGCTTAGTACGTGGGGTTAACAAGAATTCTAGTAGACAACCAAACGCTGCTAGAAATCTTAAAAAAAAAAAACACCATTTGGAATGTATGCTAAATGATCATAATTGTAAACTTCCTGAGATTTCTGCCTTTTAATGACTATCAATATGAAATGTATACTTAAAGACGATTCTAACCATGAACTTTCTGCGACACGATGGTTCTACTTCTTAATTATTATAGTAGGAGAGCTGGTACCAATTTATGGGTATATATTTGAAGCAAGCTGAAAACTTGTCAAATACCTCACCAGCCAGGTCTGCAGTTCCGTTTTGGGGTATGGTAGGAGAGACAAGGTTTCAGCTTGCCTCAAATACCAAGCCCAATAATAATGCCAGCTCTCGGACTATTATGGATATGAAGTTTATGCTAAACGGTTATTCTGAATTAAAATATTATGCGTTTATAAATGTATGATAAATTAATATCTGCCAAATGATTTTCTGCGACATCAAGTTTATGCTATTCGTTTATATGCAAAATAAAATTAAGACTAAAATAATTCTGCCATAATGGGTAGACCCAATTCAATCGTCACCTACAAATCCAAATCCAATTTTGACAGTTTGTTAAAAGTCCATACAAAATATAAGTCTGTAAGGGATATATATGGAATTTACAAAATTATTTTTGCTTTTTAGTGGCCTTCCGCTATATACAAACGCGAATAGAATAAAAGCTGTAACTTGCAGTTATATGATATCGTGTTATGACCAAGAGAATACATATTTAAGAGGACACAATATAAGAGGTATGTTTTTAATTGTCGTTGTTTTAAACTTTAACATTATCTGTACGATGCCATTTAACACTTTATTATTTTGTATTCTTCATTTAATACCTATAAGTACATTTTTAATCCGCCGTCAGCTAGCAATTGCTCTCATATTTATAATAAATTTAAGATTTTAATTTTAGATTAAGTTTTAATAATAATTACTTAAAAATGCCATGTGTTTTTTTTTCTTGGTTTTTATTAAAATCTAGAGTAATAATAATAAATTATCGAAATGCCATGTGACATTCAAGGAAATTATTGAAGCTAAAAGTTGGTTTATTTTAGTGCCCAAAACCATAATATTGGCTTGATATCACACGCATTCGGCTGTTTTTTTTATTGAGTATGTCATAGATTAATAAAAATTAAAGGCGGAAAGATATTATTAAAACGCCACGCCACCCGACGACACGCCACGCGTGTTGAGTCGAATCAAATATATTGTTTTCTATAGACAAAAAACACACTATGAACACCCGACACGAGGCCACGCGCGTACTGATTGACACGTGACACGTGGCGTGGCGTTTTAATTTTGGCCTTAACTAATTTTACTTAAAACACGTTTCTCCATTTCACGCCTGACATTGGCAGAATTGTCGTCATTCGGCACATTGCCATTAAATAAGAAGAAGAAGAACTGTCAGAATAATTCTTGCATCTTTTTAAGGATACACGGTGCATCCATACGCTGCTTCTCTAATGTTGGTTTGGGACACATTTTCTATGGCTATGGGAGTTCCAAAGAAAGAGATGGCCGTTACATTGTCCGATTTACATTTGTTCGCTCAGCCTGTGCTACACGACCGACGACAAGTGAATCTGAATGTATTGATACAAAGAGGCACTGGTAAATTTGAGGTGAATATAATACTAAATATAAACTGAACACACTCACTGGGTAGTGTGTTCAGTGTATAGACAAAGAGACCGTCAAGGAGACCTGATTTTTTCTTGGAGATCCGAAGTTCCAATTTGTACCCTCTTTCATCGAAGAATCGGATATTTCTTAGGAGATTTTTTTTGAGTAATTTATAACTATAAATGATATCAACGTAGAAAGATAATGTTTATTTTCGACAACCAGTTTAAAATTACCGCCGCCGCTTTGCCGAAGATTGCAAGTTCGAATCCTGCTGGTTTTATGAACTAAATATTCTTAAAAAATATATTCTTAATTACAATATCTACTTAGTGTAGTGATATAAGTCTCGCTTACAGTTTCGAAGGTCGTGAGCTTTTTGCGTGAAATCTGACATTGCTTACAGAGTCTCGTCGGTTGAGGGACTAACTCATGCCTCAAAAAGCACGTTAAACCGTTGTTCCTTACGTTACATTATCTATAACAATCGTATACCGAGGAAACGCTATGTGGTGACCAACCCATATGCCAAGAAGGAAGGTGACTAGAGTAAAAACCCCCCTTGAAGGAGGATCATGTTCAGCAGTGAATGTTATACAGAGCAGTGGCGAAGGGTGGATATTTTCAGAAGGGAAGCCGGAGTATAAAAAAGTTCACTCTCCAAATGCCGTCCGCTCCAGCATGCAGGAAACACTGATGACATATGAGTATTCAGTACTCTACAGTTTATTTCAAGTATGATAATGGTGTTTATTTTTGATGGTCATATTTAGAGTAGTGCAGCCTTATTGCATTACATGTTTTTGGTTTTCGAAACTTAGTTTTGAAAACTAAGGTTCGTCTCACAATAAAATATCTGTTAAACAGCAGTCTATATGGATCAAAACCATAACTAACCTTCGTACCTACGCGGCCCAACACCCAATATATAATACTTCTCATCTGGTTTACTACATTACACTTCAATGTTTAAAAAACAATAACAAACCAAAAACTAAAGTTTTACAATAAACATAAACACAACACCCACATGCCGCCATGTCTAAAAAATACTAAAGTTTATCGTATAAAAAATCCTACCAAATTTATTATTATTACTCGCCGAATAAAACTACACAGGTAACTATAACTAGCAAGCGCAACCTGTGAGTGCTGCTAATTGTAGGACATTACAGACCGTCTGTCCGTGTGTCATTAATTGCAACTAAATTAGTTTTTATTTTGCATCATTACAATTTCATCATAAATGATTTGTTTCTCGCTTGCACCTATGCACTGCCAAATTATCTAAATCTATCGTAACCCGGCTAGCGACCGGCTTATTTTGATACAATTTCTCGCGTGCTAAAACTAGACGGCACACGCGCAGGCTATATGAGTTCGTTCATAGGAATGATAGAGATGTTGCATAGTATGGGTGCAGTTTTATGAAGAAATAACTCGCGATTAAATCGGCTTGCGGTTGCCATTTTGGTACAATTTTTCACGTGCTAAAACGAGATGGCACACGAGTAGCGGTATTACGAGCTAGTTCATGGGAATGAAAGAGATAGTTTGTATGTTGTTGTGCGAAGAATTAACTCGGTATTTTTTCACTTGCGAGTAAGTGATTATTAGAATGAACTAAACATGTCATTGATCTATAGATTACACATTTTTCAAAAGGGAAGCCGGGAATCGTGTTATATAGACCCTTCGCCACTGATACGTGGCGTGATGAATACGCCCTGATGATGAAGATTTGAACAACATTCTTCTTTCCATCATTTTATTAGTTGCTAATACCGGTATTTCTTGTTAATGCATTTTTTAGGTAATAAATGATGAAGGCATAGTTGTCACGGGGCTTATAACTGAGCATAACAAATTAACTTCAAAGCAAAACCGGATTAAAATCTTGGAAAGTAATAGAGACACTCTAGTAAGCAGTGAAGACGTTTACAATATTTTACTCGACAGAGATTATAACTACAGGTAATATATAATATATTTTAATATTTCCAACTACCTCACAATGTATATTTACATGCATAAATAATTCTTTCTCATCCATTGAATATTACATGATTTTTTTATGAATTTGGTATATTATTGTATTAAGTAATAGTCTAACGAATCCAACCTTTTTGGAACATTGTCTATTCAAAATTTGAGTATAGTTGTAATTAATTACATATTAAATATTTCTTTTATTGACAGTTTAAGTTTAGGCTAGTCCTCCTTTTGTTCCAAATACTAATAAATAATATCAGTGCGTAACAAATTGTTTCGTAGCTTTTAATTAATAGTTCGAACTAAGCCAGCTAATTACAGAATTGATGAGCAAAACGTAAGGAAAACATAAACTCGACAATACCGAGATAATTAAGCTGATATTACTTGTTCTGTCTTAGTGGAGAGTTCAGAAGCATTGCAAGTGCGAGCTCGTGCCTGAGCTCTTGCGAGCTAGAGTGGCGTGACAACTGGGTGACACTGATCGACGGTATGCTGCAGCTGAATATGCTGCAACAGGCACACTCCGGTGTCTCGTTACCCACCTATATAAGAAGTGTATGCATCGATGTTGACCTACATAAACAATTTTTGTCGGAATCTACTAAACTTCTGGTAGAAAGTTCCAATACGTATGACCGCACCAGGTAAAAATAATATGAAATGCTCAAGTAATGAATACTTGCTGAATTAAATACTAAAACTGTGTGATTTATATTTCTGTTATTAGATGTGGAGGAGTTCTTATAGAAAATGTAAAGTTCGAACATTTGCCACCAAAGAAATATACCGAAATAATAATTCTTAAAGATTTGATGTCCGGATCTGTTGTCGAGGTAACTCTTTAGATTGTATTGTACCTATTTGTTAGTTTAATATTTATAAATCATTTGTTAATTTGAAGGCGCGCTGATTTTTGTATTCGTCTTATTTAGCCTGAAGGGGAAGGACAGTGCCAAACAAGTGGTAACGTAAAGTTGGAATGTACTCAAGTGGGCAATTATGATTCCTTAAAGTGGGTGGTTGCTCCAGAAGAGGAAAAAACTGGTACTTCTGTGGCGGTAAATATTCTTCAAATAATAATTTACTGTCACTGTTACGACTGTTTAAATATCTAATAAAAATACCATGTTATTATGCATGACATAATATTTGTTATTGCTACGCAGTAAAATTGATTCTCATATAAATATAAAACTAATTTGAATATTTGATTAACTAAAATTTTATGTTGCTGAACCATTTATTCGCTCTAAAACTTCTAGATTATGTTTTGTTTGACCACTCTTTAATTTACAGATTCATTACGCTGATATTAACAATATGGATGTTAAAAGACTGAACGGTACTCATTTACAAAATGTCAGCGACAATGCCTATGGAATGAATTTTAGTGGTATTACTGACGGGTAATATATTTTTTCTAGTCTCGAAACTGAAAATAAAAGAAAGCTGTAAGAGATAATCTCCTCAATGATTTTTTATTTTGATTTTTTGAAAACTCCCTCACTAGGGAATTCAATCCCTGTGTCCCGGGGAACTTTACAAACACACAGTTCACGGACACAAAGTACACCCAAACTCAGTACAACTATCGATGGAATCCGGAACACCAGGTCTCAGCGGCCACTGTAACCTCTGAGCCGTTATTGCAGTCACCATATGAAAATAAATGAAAATTTTTATTTTTATATTGCTGATTTTAGAATTATTGTAAAAACTATTTTAAATCGAGGGGTTATGTTATTATATTTTCTCATTTTTTGAATTTAGGGGTGTTCGAGTCATGGGCATAGCACCTTCAGGAGCAGCCATTAGTCACGTGCGCGCAGTACCAGAGCTGCTTTGGCCAATTCCATCTCACTGGAGTCTTGAGGACGCAGCTACTGTACCGTTTGCATATGCCCTCGCATTCTATACACTTGTGAGTGAAATTTATTCAAGGATAGTTAAGATCCTCAACAATATTTCTTGAGATAAAAAACAAGGAGTGTTCCTGCATTTCGAATCACCGACTGCTATCCCCTCCTATAGACTGTTGGCATTAATTACATTCGCTTTACCACCATACGTATGTGCCCAAACACCGCGACATTATTTTATTAATCAGTTACTTATTTAAAATACAGTTAATTTCAAAAATAATGAAGCATTTTATTCAGTCAAGAGCCGAGCCATACAACTGGAGCTTGATACTCAAATAAGGAGTAATCACAATTTTTTATATTAACACTTACTAACTTGATTTTCTTGGGGTTTCTTACATATAAGTAACATGTTTTAATTTTTTAATTTCAGTCAGTGAAATTCGACTTGTTTCCGGAAATGCGAGTGTACGTGCACGGAGCAAGTGGCGCTGTAGGACAAGCGGCCGTATCTATCGCTTTGGCGGCGGGCTGCAAAGTCTTTGCTTCTGTTAGCAATATTCGCAAAAAAACACAATTGTTGAAGTTATATCCAGAGCTTAAAGGTACATTTTTTAAGAAGTAAGAAGACAATTGAATTTCCATTAGAAGATTTGGTTTATTGCAGTAGAATATGTTTGAGAATTAACTTAAAAATGTATGAAAAAAATAGTAGCGCAATTAGCTA
Organism: Nycteola revayana; assembly: GCA_947037095.2. Lineage (NCBI taxonomy): Eukaryota > Metazoa > Arthropoda > Insecta > Lepidoptera > Nolidae > Nycteola > Nycteola revayana. The sequence goes on along the minus strand of OX344841.2, from coordinate 10,432,426 downwards.
TTTTTTATTTAAATCTCATTAGCATGAATAAAAAATAATATTAGAATTCCTTAGGAAATTATTATATTTCCTGTTTGTCAAAAATTACTAGACCAGTAAATTGATAATGTTATTGTAAATTTATTTTAGCTCAGGACATTGGATGTTCGCGCGACGTGTGTTTCGATGACTTTGTGATGACTGCAACCAATGGAAAAGGTTGTGACGTACTTATAAGCACAGCAAGGGGGATCAACATTAAGAATGTAAATATAATTATAAAAAAAAGTATATACTTACGATTAGCTACAGTCAATTACTTAATTAATGTTGCGATATAACTAAACACACTTTATCAAGGAAAAAAATTATGAAAGCAAACGGAATGAAAATATTATCTTCATATTCTTACAGATATTAACGAAATGCTGCGCTGATTCAGGAGTTGTAATAGATTTAACACAAGTCACTGACCACGAACAATTCGTATACGGCATGTCGAATTTAACTAAAGCTAGAAGCTACAAAACAGTTGATTTTTCTTCAATAGGTGTAGATGAAATGAAGGTTGGTGAAACATTAAATCGCATATTGTTTTCTGTTTGAAAACAATATTGTATTCATTCTAAGGTTCCGTACTATTTTTAAGTGCATACCTGATGAAATTATTGACATAGAGCAAAAAAAATGGGTTGCATGGGAGCTTTAAAAAAATATTCTATTTTATTTTTAGTATTTGTTGTTATAGCGCGAATAGAAGGACATCATCTGTGAGAATTTCACTTGTCTAGCTATCGCGGTTCTTGAGATACACCAGACAGCGAAGTCTTAGTAATAGGGTCCCGTTGTTACTCTTCGGTACGGAACCCTTAAAAAGTGTAAACCTTAATCTAGTATTTTATTTGAATTTTAATTAGTTTCAGTAGATATGTTTGCAAGTCGATAAAGGCCTACTTTTCCACTCATGTCTTTCTTGAGCCACTGTTCCATGTGACGTCTGCCACTTGTCTTATCTCATCCTATGGTCCTTCGGTTTGCGTCTTTTCCTTTTACCTTCTCTAGGATACCAACGGGTCACAATTTTGCTACATTTGTCTCATCCTCTTATCATAGACTCTGACCATTACCATTTAAGCCTTCCGATTTTGCACGTTATGTCTATTACCCTTGTATTGCTCCTTATTTGCATGGTGTCCCAGTAAGTCTGATTTTTTCACATTCATCATGCTCCTTTTCATTGCGTATTGGTATGTTGCAAGTTACTCGTGTTTTGTGATATGGTCCATATTTGGCTGCTGTACATAAGAACTGGTAATATGCAGGTGTTATTAATTTATTCATATCTTTCATACTATCTTATCTGCTGATAATTAATATGCTTATAGAAAATACAAGCGCTTATAACCGACGGTATAGCTCGAGGCTACGTACGTCCGCTACCACGTGTGACGTTTCAAGCCCATGAGGCGTCAAGAGCATTCCGCCTGGTGGCCAAAAGTCAACATTTTGGCCGTGTACTTCTGAAACTGCAACAATCGGTGAAGAAGGATGGATCCAGGTAAAATAAATATACTATCTGCATTAAATCTATACTAATATTATAAATAGGTAATTTGAAAATTACTTTACCAATAGAAGGAAAAGCTACATCATTCGTGTGTGTCATACGCTATATTTTAGACGAGGTACCCACGAGAACGGGATAGTTTGTAATAAAGAAAGAAAAATGAATCTATTGGATAGACATGAAACAAAACCAAAAAATCGAACATAATAAAAAGAAAACATTAAAATAATATTTAAAACAACACAAAAAACTGAATAGGGCAACCAAAATTAACCGAGCCACCACCAAAGGGGCCGGCAATTTAATTTAATTACGTTATAATGTACTAAAAACAATGTAGTGTGTTTTGCAATGATTTCATTGACCATACACAACGGACATAATATTATTCCGTATTGCTTATTTTGTTGCCTCACATAAAGCAGCATTTTTTTATTTATTACAAAAGTAGAACAATTTATATTCAATAAGCGAAATATAGCTACAACTATTACTATCTTATACAGTATTCATGTCGATCGCGTATTCCAATTTTTTTCTTTTGTTGTATTAGTGTAGAGTACCTATAACAATTTGTATGAAATATGATATTAGAGATGATGTCTTAAGAAACCCTTCCAGTTATTGTTAACTATATCATTACATATTTCCATGAACAAATGAACTTTTTTCAGCTTGGTTTGTAGACCGGAAGATTCCCATTTAGTATTGTGTGACGATGACACCTTTGCGCTGCAAATTGTAGATAGACTTATCAAACGAGGTGTCAAGAAGCTGTTGTTACATCATAAAAATCCATCAAATGTATTTCTTCAAAATAAAATGAGGTAAATGAGATTTGATATCCACTGACAAATCTTACCTGTAAAAAAATATCTTAAATGGAAATGAGAGCAATGTTCATGTAAATTTATAATTTTATTCTTATTTTTAGATTATGGAAAACTAAGAATGTGCAAGTGGAAATATCATCTGAAAATCTAAACAATGAGCAGGATATTATCAACTTATTCAATAAAGCAATGCTCTTAGGTGATCTAGAAGGAGTATACTTTGTCACAGGAGATAGCTATAAGGATCATGAATTTATATTACACAAATTGGATACAGTTTCCAGAAATTTGTGCTCCAAATTAAGGTATTGGTTTTGGTCTTGATATTGTATTTAATCTTAGTCCAGAAAATCATACCAATGCAAAATAGCTTACCCCTAGAAAGGTAACAGAATACAATAAGAATGTAGACAAATAAACGTTAATATTGTAAAGTCTTCATTTCAATGCCTTTAAATTTTTAGAACTTTTTTATCATGTTTTTTTTTATAATGATATTATTGTGTATTTTTACATTTAGATAAGGTTTGATTCATAAAACGACTTAATTATTTCTGGCAGATATTTTGCAGTCCTAAACATTGGTAATAGTAATGAAGTCCTAGGTAAAACAACAATTTATGACAGAATCAATGAACGACTTCCTGCCCTGAGTATTCAACTGCCCAATTTGGAAAAAGTAAGTATTGGTATATTTGGATTTAAACTTAATTAGAGTCTACCTCCATTTAGCGATATTATGTTATATATTTTTTCTTTGTTCAACAGCGGTATCCCCAGCGCGTCGCTGCGCTTGATGCAGTAGAACAAGCATTAAGTGGCACGTCGCGTGCTCTGGTTGCTACTGAATTACAAACACCTTCACCACGTCTATTACAACTCTTATCACCACTGGCTGGTTCGTACGAATTTAAATTATAATAGTATGACATTTTAAAACTACCTCATGTTATGTGGCATATATGTCCAAATACAAGGACAGTTCGTTCCAGTGCAGTAGATGTACAAGCAACTCATCGACTCTCTCAATAATATATATACCGTTTTATACTATTACTAGATTGTCACGCGCGGTTTCAGCCCCGTATCTGCCATTCCCATGGGAATTTCTTAATTAAATATAGCCTACGTTACTCCTGGATAACGTAGCTTTCTAATGGCGAAATAATTAGCTGCAGTAGTTCCGGAACCTATTTAATACAAATAAACTATCGACATTTTTAAATATTATTTATACAAATAGTACCTACCCCACGGGATGTTTTTTTAACGAATTGGAAATCACTTTTTCTGTTGTTTTATAATTAGAAGCTCGGATAGTAAATTTCATAGAAATTTGAATATATTTAAAATATTTTTAACAGAAACTATTAATCCTATTTTTCAGCCTTAGTGGATGAATTCTAATAAACCATTAAACACGTATTCAAATAAATGTTTTCAAAGGCATTAATCACAAGTTTTATAAAAATCGTAGCTAACTTATTATGTAGATTTTTTCATACAAACTTGCAACCCCTAACATCCCTTAGGCTTAAGCGTTGTTTTTTTTTAATCCCTTAGTATGCGTCCGCATTTTTTATTTAAATAACCGTCCAAACCTCACTTTTATACCATTAGTTGTTACGGCGTTTCCGATATGCCAGTGGGAACTTCTTCTTTTATATATATGGTTTGTAACGTTGTAGAGGGTAATCTCTGGATCTACTGAACCGGTTTTGAAAATTCTATTACCAATAGAAAGCAACTTCATTTGTGAGTATCATAGGCTATATTTAAGTTAGTTTCCACGGGAACGGGATCTAGGCGGATGTAACGGCGCGGGACAGCTAGTGTTATATATATTAAAATTCTTTCAGGGATACAATTGTCGGAGCAGAATAATAAAAATATCACGTTAGAAGAACTAGGATTGCAAAACGACAGAATTCCATCTTTATATTATTTCTTGCGAACTGAATACAATATTGCATTGAATGAAGACAAAATACCATTGTTGACGATAGAAAAGTAAGTACAACTGGGCCTTCTAGATCGTCTCTTAACCCCTTAATATCAGAGCGTCAAATAAGTAATATGATTTTGTTATAATAATATCATTATGATCATCATCAGCAGCCCGTATAGCGTCCACTGTTCACTATGGGCCTCCCGGCGAGGATGGGATTTGCCAGGCAGGCGGGTTGGTTACCGCAGTATTATGTTGTAATACACAAGGAAACACTGCTGCCCATTTCTTGGCATACGTTTGTTATCGATGATGTTATAACACTCGGGATCAACGGCTTAACCTGCTTATCGAGGCACGGAAGGCAGTCCCTCAACCAAGACCCGGAAAGAAGCTTTAGAGTCTATACAAATAATTCTTGTCCAGCGGCGTGTGGATCGAACCCATATATAAACTTGTGCGATGATTTTAGCATCGAAAATATCTTTCATATTACAGACAAGAGTGATCTAGAAACTGGTAATGCTATTGAATTTTCTATGACATGTTTTTGTTTAACCTAATTTCCAGACTTTTAGAATTCGAAGCAGACGTAACAGAGTTTCCTTATGAAGATATCAAAGGATTGTCAACGTTCTTGGGCCACATATACTCAGACGAACTCTTAGCTACATCAGATATCGTATGCTTGCCCACACTCACTAATAGCTCAACTATGGTATGCTTTATTATTGTTACATGCTAATTTTAGTATAAGAGTATAGTTTTTAAGAATTATGCTACTTCATTTCTACTGCCATTTACTATCATACTTACTTACCTAATTATAATAAGCAGCACAAGTTTATATCCATACTAATATAAAGCTAAAGAGTTTGTTTGCTTAAACGCGCCAATCCGAAATAAAATCTGATCATTTAAAAGTTCCTCAAACTGCCGGTCTGATTTGAAAATATTTTATCGAGTAAGGCTCGATAAAATATTTTCGAGCCTTACTCGAAAATATTTCGAGTAAGGCTCCCCCTAATATATTAAGTTCCCCGTACTCGAGGGGAACTTAATATATTTTATTATTAAGTTCCCCTCGAGTACGGGAGCTACGCGGGTGAAACTGCGCGCGGAAAGCTAGTCGAATAATATTTTTTATCTATATTAATAAAACCTTGTCGAACCTTGTTGAATGACGAACGCCCAGCCTAAACCGATGATCATAGTGACGAAAATTCACACAAAAATTCTCTATACACCGTGAAATTTTATTGGTTGTTTTCCCGAAGCAGAACAACTTGCCGTCGGTAGTTCTAGCCGTTTTTTTAGTCATGTTTTGGATTTTAAATTATTAAAAAAAATATTAGACAACTCGAAAGCGTGATAAACAGTAGTAACACTAGACGGAGTGAACGGACCTTGTAGGTACTACTCGAATCGCACGCGCTGCTGACAAAGTAAAGAACGATCCATAAACGTTCAAAGCAAAATAAGAGCTCAATGGTAATTATACGGTATAAAATAGCCTGCACGCAAGAATCACAAACGAGCCGGCTTCCTTTGTAATTAGCCGCGCGGCGCCGACGCCGGAACGCCCCGCGCTCTCTTTCGACTCCCTCCTTCCTTAGTTGTCCCGTGAACGTCGGAAGCGCAGCACGCGTTATCTTATTACTTTATTAGTATTATGGATCGACATTACAGTTTTAGTAATTTAGAGTACGTCGCTATGGTGCAACTGTACGCTAGGGCTAATTATAATTCCCATACTGCCTGGCGTCTTTACGCCGAGCTGCAACACTTGGCGTCACTCCGTATTCGCGGAGTTCTGAACCCTCAAGTCATACAGGACCGGACGATCGTAGCGGCGACGGCTACTCGATCATGGGCAGTTCCAAGTGCCAGCACATGCACAGGGCAGAGGTCGATCGGCCGTTCTTTCGTCAGAGCTCGACGAGGAGATCATCGAGTACTTCGAACGCGATCCTCGCCGAAGTACGCGAATGGCGGCAGCTAAGTTTGGCGTAAGCCAATACTACGTCTGGAAACTACTCAACTCAGAAGGACTGCATCCATATCATTTCCGCGGAGTTCATTTAATTTTTCATTTTTGTTAAATACGCCTTAAATACTTTATTAGGTATCTAATTCAGAAAATTATTGTTCTTAGATAATAAACTTGTTTTAAGTTACGTTTTCTGTAAGTTATAGCTAAAAAGGTATTGGATAAAGCTTATTATTATGATTGGGTACTGTGTTACATCACCTAAAGTGTAGGTATCAGCTGATTGACTAACACCCGGGTCAACGAACGCGCGACCGATCGACGCGAGCGCTAGGTATCGCGAGGTATTACTATCGGTTCGATGTCACTTTCGAGTTCGGTTTTTCACGATTGTTAATCGGCCATTTTTGGTTTATAATATTTAGTTTTTGTATAAATTGAATGTTTAACTAAGACCAAACCTTTTCGCTGCGGGAAAACAACCATTTAAATTTCAGCGTGTATAACGTGGACATCCGATAAGATTTTTAGAAAGTTCACCCCTAAGAGGATGAAATGTGGTTGCATTTGTATAAATCCAATCAAATTTGTCATTTGATTAAATGTGAATGTCGTTACTAATGTCCAAAGCATAAATAATTTCAAAGATGTATACTGTTAAGTAAATTATATAGTAAGTAATCATATAATGTATTGTGTGCAACAGAGAGACGACGAATTTAGTGCAAATGAAAAATACATGTGCATAGTGCCAGGAATTGAAGGCCATCACGAGAGATTCCGTACCTTGTGCTCTCGTCTGAAGATGCCGGCCCTAGTGCTACAGCCAGGTCTTGACCATCCGCATGAGTCTGTACAGGAAGCTGCTGAGAGAAACATTCAGGTATGTCAACATACCTTGTCGTAGCGTAGTTGTCTATTTAGGGAATCTACAGCAAACAGCTACTCACACTTCTTGAAATTGTTTGAAATTTTTAACTGAAAGAAGCAACATCATTGGACACACTTAGATGGCTAAACTAAAGCGGCTTTGACTTGAAGCGCCCGTAGCCCAAGGCCGTAGCTAAGGGCCTCGGACTTATGATCTTGTGGTCGCCGATTCGATCCCCACCCATTGCACTATCGGCGTGAACCATACGTAACAGAAGCATTAATAGCTTAGTATGAGGGGTTAACAAGAATGTTGACTGAAGTAGACTGCAAAACTGTGCTAGTAATCTTTAAAAAGAAAGAAATAAACAATACTTATGTCCGAACTACGTAAAAATAATGCCTTATCATGCTGAAATAATTTTAATTGTAAGTCATATTTATTAAGTTTCAATTGTTTTGTTATTTTTTTAGACCTTACTAAGTAAATCCGGAGCTATCGACAACTTTTATATACTGGGCTATGAAAGTGGTGCTATCGTTGCGTTGGAAATGGCGGCGATTTTAGAAAGTCGAGGTTTGTATGGCTATAATATTATTTTGCTGAGTCAATAAATATTAAATATAATATTCCAATCAAACAATTACAATAAAGTATTGCAGAAAATAGGCAATAATGCAAAATTAAAACGAAATGTTCTTACTAGAACCAAATATTTCGAACAAAACTGGTAAAGCACAATTAAACTTATTAACATTAAAGTAAAGTGTTGACTTGATCTCGTATACACGGGAAAATTCTTTATATTGTTACACATTGATAACAACATATGAAACAAAGTATATGCGCAGTACCTACCATGGCAATAGTTGCTAGGACACACTTGCTAAATGTCAATAATCTCGAAAATTTTGTATTTCACATACAAATGCTCCTATAAGATATATCTAAATGTTTCAGGTTTCACTGGCACCGTTTTTTGTATTGGACATTCACCCGACGAACTAAAAGATATGTTTGATGACTTTTTATCTTCATTTGATTCCGACGAGCAACTAGAAGATGCGGTCCTACGTCATATGTACAAGTTGATGACAGGTGACAGCGATACAGAAGCATTGGAAAACGCTCTTCAAAATGTAAATACGTGGTCACTGAAGGTCGACATTTGCGTACGAATTTTATTAGGTCGAGTATCGCATTCAGCGCAGTACGCTCGCGGTCTCATAGAAGCCGCACTTGGGCGTATTCAGCAAATACGGAAATACAGAGCAACTGCGCACAGTCTACTCTCAAAGGTAGTTTTGTTGCGCGCTCCAAGCGATGATAAATCGCAAAGATATTCGTTACAACAATACTGTTCAAAACCAGTTATGGAATATCAGTTAAGAGCACCACTCGCACACTCAAGTTCGGATCTGCTATGCGCAGCTATCATTAACTCTAATTTAGATTCGGCAATAATACAGAAATTTGAAACGAAAAATATTTGCGACACCTATTTAATAAACAGTGACGCATTTATGTGTCCGACAAAATGAAAGACGAGTATGTTTCGAAGAATACCTAATCATTAAAAAAATAAGCATAAAATAAAAATGGATCATTGCTAAATTGTGTATTTTTTTTAACCCCTTGTCCATCCATTCTAGTCCATTGAAATGTAACAATTTCATCATCATCATCAACAGCCCGTTTACGTCCACTGCTGAACATGGGCCTCCTGTTAACAGACCTTGGCAAGCCAGGATCGCTGAGGGATATTGCCATAATCACCACGCTTGGCAGGCGGATTAGTGATCGCAGTAAGATGTAAACGTTGACCTAATAGATGCTGCTGCCCATCCATCAGCTATTATGACCCTTAGTCGCCTTTACGACACCCAAGGGAGGACATGGGGTGGTTTATTCTAAGCCTAAAGCCACACGGTTACAATTTAAGGTGTTGTGCTCTGTAGCCACGCCACCGTATATTTTTTTAATATGATTTAACCCATTTATATGTACGGCTGACGGACGCGACGTACATGCATTGATTGTGAATGTACGACTTTTAGTTTTTAAGAAAAAAGTAAATTAATGTGGCGTTGCTGCGGAATATTCTCTGTAGCAACGCCACCTGCCATCAACATTTGTAGATACAATTTCAGCTATTTCTCTGAAGTTATATAATGTACGAACGCTGTTTATTATGTACACGTGATAAGTATGGCAAAATATGTTAATTCTAAAGTTTAATTCTTAACTCACAAATGGTCCCCTATAGTGTATTAAACGAATGTATTTTAGCGATTACTTCAGATTGACAGGAAAATTTTAACAAAACGGATTTCATAAATTTCAGAAATTATTTATTATATATCCGTGTTGTAACAAATTCTGAATATAGCTAATGTACGAATGCTATGCAGTATGAAACGTATGAAAAAGAAGTCCTTACATAATGAATATATAAATATCAGACAACAATATATTCATTGATCTGACCCTTTTTTTTCAGAAGGACTTACGTACCACTAGGCTTTTGCTACTTCACCGGGCATAAAGATTACCACTACACACTACACTTACCAAGATTTGTTGATAGCTTCCGCAAACTGATATTTCGATTACCACTATGGTCAAACATTAGGTATGTGTCAGAATCTTCAGTGCTCTTTAGATAATGCTCCAAGTAGTAGTAATGTAGAAAGCTACTTTAAAAATACAAAAAAGTTACTTTTACGTAGTCGTAGTGGCACAATGAGAGTAGACGATTTTATAATGCAACATACGGAATACTTATCAGCGGAAGTAAAGTTAGCCCTCTCGAGTTGTTTGGATAATGAAAAAACTGACCATGATGTTAAGACTGATTCGGAAATCATTTCTGACAAAGATGATTTTCCTAAAGGATCAGTTTTTACTAAAATTCATAAACTTGAAGAAAACTGCCGGAATGAAACAGAGAATCAAAAACACATACCCTTGATTGCCAAAGTCAAACCTAAAGTAAAAGCAAATAAAATAGAGACTGCCAAATGGAAAAATTTGTTCTTCTGGTATTGACAAAGTTGTAGTTAATAACACTTGTGCGTTCGATGCTGTACTCACTGCTTTGGTAGTTATTTGTACAGACTATGTTTATATTTCAGCGTTTATTAGTTCATTGAATAAGCCTTTTTCTAATCTGGTTAGTACATTGCGACATAAAGATGTTTCAGTTAATCCATTAAAAATGAGAACCGAAATTCTGTTTTTTTCCAAAAGTAGTCATTTGTTTATTGATTAGTGTTACATTTTCATCGCATTTCAATCTTTTTCGTCATCATGGATAGGTTAAAAATTCGAGTAATTATGGAATATGAGTACCGTCGTGGCAGCAACGCGGCACAAGCGGCACGCAACATCTACGACGTTTACGGAGCTAACACTACAAACCAACGCACCACCTGTTATTGGTTTGCTCGCTTCCGTTCTGGAAATTTCGACCTGAAAAATGAACCTAGCGGTCGTCCGAAGACTTTGGTCGACAATGACGAATTAAAGGCGATTGTGGAAGCTGATGATACACAATCTACGGTTGAATTAGCAGCAGCTTTCGACGTTAGCGTCAAAACAATATTGGTCCATTTGCGTCAAATTGGCAAGGTAAAAAAGCTTGACAAATGGGTGCCCCACGAACTCAATGATCGCCAGCGCGAAGTACGCGTCGAGACGTGCCTTGCACTGCTCAACAGATACACAAATGAAGAAATTTTGAACCGCATTGTTACCTGCGATAAAAAATGAATTCTGTTTGATAACCGCAAGCGCTCAGCAAGTTGGATCCTGGTTCAGCACCTAAACAATTGCCCTAAACGAAAACTTACCCCTGGAAAAGTGATGGTCACTGTTTGGTGGTCTAGCGCCGGTGTGATTCATCACAGCTTCTTATCAAACGGGGTGAGCATTACTGCAGATGTGTACTGTGAAGAACTGAACACAATGATGGATGGATGCTGGCACATCTCCAACCAGCATTGGTCAATCGCTCGTCTCCGCTGCTCCAGCACGATAACGCGCGACCTCATACTGCACAGCAGACGGTCTCCAAGTTGCAAGAACTGGGGTTGGAAGCTCTCCGTCATCCGCCCTACTCACCAGACCTTGCGCCTACAGACTACTACTTTTTCCAGAATTTGGATAACTTCTTGGCGGGAAAAAAATTCAATACCCGAGAGACAGTACAAAATGCCTTTGAAGAATTTGTTGCCTCCCGTCCAGCTGATTTCTTTAAGAAGGGCATCAATAAACTGCCACTGCGTTGGCAAAGATGCATTGATTGCATGGGTGATTACTTCGATTAATACAAATAAAAAATACATGAAAAAAAAAATCGTTTGAATTTTTTCATACAAAACGGCAATTTCATATATCTCTGGACGATGTTCCTTTAGAAATGTTACTTATTGACAACATTTTTAAACTTGGAGCAGTAATAGGATATACTTCGAATGAAAATGGAGGATTGGGTCATTATAAAACATATTGTTACCGTCGTAATTCAGAATGGGAGTGTTATGACAAAAGATTAATAAAGTGATACGCGTTAAAAAAATACAAACATTAATTCCCATTTATGATAAATAATATATAATTTATAAAATCTGTTTTGTTAAAATTTTCCTGTCAATCTGAAGTACCTAATCGCTAAAATACATTCGTTTAATACACTATAAGGGACCATTTGTGAGTTTAGAATTAAACTTTAGAATTAACATATTTTGCCATACTTATCACGTGTACATAATAAACAGCGTTCGTACATTATATAACTTCAGAGAAATAGCTGAAATTGTATCTACAAATGTTGATGGCAGGTGGCGTTGCTATAGAGAATATTCCGCAGCAACGCCACATTAATTTACTTTTTTCTTAAAAAATAAAAGTCGTACATTCACAATCAATGCATGTACGTCGTGTCCGTCAGCCGTACATAAAAATGGGTTAAATCATATTAAGAAAATATACGGTGGCGTGGCTACAGAGCACAACACAATTTAAGGACCTAATATTGCATTTTTAGAGGACGCAATTTTATTCTTGGAACATGTTTTGTGTTTTTGGGGGGTCAATAGAAGCTTAACCCCAAGTTTGTGGGGTTACCGCCCTTGTCCCCCGGCCGCCATCTTGGAAAAAGGGGTGCCAACACCTTTTTCACGATATCTCGGAAATTAAGCGTCCTAAAAAAAATTCGTCAAGACTTGCTTTGAAAACACGAATTAGAGTAGTTTTCGTTTTTTGCATTTTATAAAAAAAAAATACTGGAGTAATGTACATATTTTTTTATACCATTAAAAAGTAGAGATTTCAACGAACAAAAAGCGTACCGATTTTTTAAAAAAAGCAGATATTTTGACGTGAGAATTTTCGATTGAAAATTAGGGTGATTTTTCGATTTTTGAGTCAAAATACGGAGAAAAAAATATATTTTTATCACATCTATTTAAAAAGAGCTAGTTATTCCTCGTAAACAGGGACCAAAATAGCTCATTAATCCCTTAGGGACCAAAATTGATTTGAATTTTGAATGTGGATATTGTTAATAATTTTCAATCAGCAAAGAGGTGAATCACAAACCATGCGGGAACAATGTACCTATTGAATATGTGACTGGCTGAAAAACTGCGAGCGCGCCAAATTTAAAAAAAGTTGATGAAAAATAAACAACGCGCGAAATTAAATGCATTAGGCTTTCGTTCGTAGTTGATTCATATTCAGATTTTAGAATTATAAAAAATGAGTGCATCTTCCGCAAGTGAAAATATTATTATGTCTTATGGTTCTTCATTGTACGTAAATAAATTCTTGTTCATAAGTTGCACTTACTTATTTTCTCATAGAGGGTGATAAAAAGTAGAGTGTCCACCTCGGGAGCAACACTATTTTAAGCTCGAGTGACATACTTTTAATCCCTCGCTGCGCTCAGGATTCAAGTTAAGAATCCCTCGCTCCGCTCGGGATTCTACTCTAGAATCCTTCGCTCCGCTCTGGATTAAAAAAAACGCTCTCGCCTTTAAAATAGTTGTTTGCTCCCTAGATAAACAATCTACTATTTTTGAATCATAAAAAATCTTGTATGTTTAGGACATACCTACTCAGGTAAGCTTTCAGCAAATTACGTGAAAAAAAATCAAAATTTGTAAAAGATAAAAATAAAAAACCAAAACTCGGTTTTTTGAGGTTTTCACATGATTTTGGAGGTTAAGGTAAAAAGTGCAAATATAAAAGTTGTAGATTATTACCTACAACTTTGCTATTTAACTTTTTTCCATAGGACTTGTAGTTTTGTCGTAAATCGAGAGTAACCTTTTTTTACCCTTATAAAGGTAGGTAGGAGGTAAAGGGTGGGTACCCTTTACCACTTCCCAACCTCAGATCACCCGTATTTTGTTTTTCCTTTAATTTTTGTTATATTCTCTTCCTTTTCCAATGGGTTTCATACTACTATATTTTTTTTTGGTTTCAAAAATTATCTACCCTGGTCTGTTTAGTGAATATTACTTAATAAAATTATTAAAACCGTTCTTTTTCTACATAAAGTTTTAGTAAAAGTTGTAAAACATTTTGTAAAAAAAATTGGAGCAAAAATATCGAAGCATTTTGAAGATAGCGATGTTTAAAACTGGTCCCTCAATCCTCTACTACACTGACATATGTGCGTGTGCTAACTGCTAGACGAGAGGAATATTAGAAAGTCTAGTGTACTTAACTTTTAGTAATAAGTTTATACTAAATAATGGGTATCTAAAATTGTATATTTCTTACCTCTTAGCTGAGATAATATTATTTTATTAATCCCATTAAAATAGATAAAGCAGGTTGGCCACACAATAAAACAAAATGTAGACAGTGCTATTATACTTTATTTAATATATCATTATTTAGACGAAACGAAAACAAGGTTGTATGGTAAATTAAATGATATATATCATTTAATTTAAATGATGTATATCATTTAATTTACCATACAATCGCTATGCTATATAACATGGTTTATGTGTATTGAAATTACAAAATACAAAAATAAATTACAATATAACTAGTCATTTATAATTATACTTTTGTCAGTACTTACAATAATGTTGAAATAGTGATCATCATAGCAAAAGAAGCTGTTTCAGAAAACAGTGATATCGGTAGATAAAGGAAAATTATGTAGTCCTAGTTTTTTAGCAGCATTTAATTATTTTTTTGCTACTCGTAACTTTAGATAACTAAGTTGATGATTAGCCAGCCAGATATTAACCTTCATTTTTTAATTTATGTTTAATGTGTATCCGCTCAGCGGTTTTTAACGTACGCATAATTTTATGATGATAAATAAAACAGGAAACTTAAAAAAGATGGGATTGCACTTGATAATAACGATAGAGAACAAACATAACAGTTTGTCGTATTAGTTTCATAAATCAGTTGTCAATATTAGTCATTTCCCTGATGAAAATAACTTGATATTAGAGAAAATAAGTGCCACTTTAACTTGAAGTTAGGTGAAATTTAACTTAACAATTTGGCCTTGTTCAGCTCAGGTACCTATCATTTTCGATAATTATAGGAATTATAATGTGTCAGTCGTAGGTCGATTTCCACGGAGATTAAAAAGAAGTAAGGTGATATTGAAATTGGTTTTCGCCTCAGAATTCGCGTGCTGTCTTGAAAGGTTTTCGATGGTTACTTTCAAGCAGGACTTGTATAAATGTGCTCCCTCTAAAATCCATACATGTTTTATTACAGTGGTATAATGGCCAGAGGTCGAAAATCAAAAATTTGTAGATCAATGGAATGTTTTTAGGAAACATACTGCACAATTTTTTCGATATTATCTGAAGAACTTGAAGTAGGTACAGAATGACTCCTTTGGCTTTGAATATATCACTACAACGCAATAGAAATTTCATTTGCGGTAGTGCTTCATCATTGACATCGGCAACTAAAAGCAGTAATTGATCAGTCGGTAGTCTTAGGGGCGGATTTATATATTTATAGATCAGGTGTAGGAATATCCAAAACATTTTCATTTAATCTTGATACATATGAATGGAGAAAAATAAAACCCTTAGGTGGATATAAGAAACGGTGTTTTTTTGTAATATATATATATATATATATTTTCGGACCGACATATTAAATTAGCCCTGAGGCTTTTGCTACTTCACCGGGCATAAAGGCGAGCAGAGCTCCAGCCTAGATAAATGGTTTAAGCACTACAAACTAAGCAACCTGCGCAAGAGGGCTTCCCCGGTGGAACTTGGACCTCGGCTCAGGGCGGTCGCTGACGGGGAGATTGAGGGATTATGGCTTTTAATTTCTTTAGGGGAGTTTTATGCAACTGTCGCTCTACTTTACAGTTCGCGGGCCTCTCGGACTTCAGGTCTACGAGGCCATCGGAAGTTTCTTAGCAAAACTAAGGGTCGGGAAGGCGAGTATAAGAAACGGAGTGGTATTTCAATGTATAGACAATATAAAACGTTGCCAAAGTACAAATGTTACCATCGGCCATTACCGATGTCACTAGTTTATGAATAGGCGTTTCTTTTGTTATGATGATCAACATCTTAAACTTATTGAAAGTACTGCCAACAAATATACTTACATTCATTAAGCTACATACAAATGTCACTTACTTAAATAAAAGTATTATAGTGATTAGCTAATTTTGTAATCTACTTTTTAATTAATACTCATAAGCTATGTAATATAGCATAGCATACAGCATTTAATTAACTATACAACCTCATTTTCGTTTTGTCTAAATAATTATATATTAAATAAAGTATAATAGTACTGTCTTCATTTTTTTTTATTGTGTGGTCACCCTGCTCTATCTTTTTTTATGGGATTAAAAAAATAATATTATCTCAGTTAAGAGGTAAGAAATACACAATTTTAGATACCCATTATTTAGTATAAACTTATTACTAAAAGTTAAGTACACTAGACTTTCTGATATTCCTCTCGTCTAGCAGTTAGCACACGCACATACCTATGTCAGTGTAGTAGAGGATTGAGGAACCAGTTTTAAACATCGCTATCTTCAAAATGCTTCGATATTTTTGCTCCATTTTTTTTACAAAATGTTTTACGACTTTTACTAAAACTTTATGTAGAAAAAGAACGGCTTTATTAATTTTATTCAGTAATATTCACTAAAATATTTATCTTTGTTATGTTGACTGAGGGACCACAGCTCAGTCGTTATATTTTTTTTATCTTTAATGCTTTGTGGTCTGTTGTTTAGTAAATATCTTAACAAATTATCTACTAAATGTCTGTATTCACAAAACCTTATTTTTTGAGATACTTTCCGAGATCTGGCTGATCGTCTGTGAGAACTGAGGGACCACAGTTTATGGGTCGTAGTTTTTAATATATTAGGTCTTTACCTATGAAATTGCCGTTCTGCAGTACTGGCCATTTTAAATCAAAATAATTTTTGTTTGGCTAAGAATTCTAATTTCAAATTAATTTTATTTTAAAAACATGGTGTTTTTTTCAAAAGTAGTCATTTGCTTATTGATTAGTGTTACATTTTCATCGCATTTCAATCTTTTTCGTCATCATAAATACGTTAAAAATTCGAGTAATTATGGAATATGAGTACCGTCGTGGCAGCCAAATATTCCCAGTCGCCCCCGCGAGGATTGCCACCGGAGTGCAAATGGGAATAAAAATTCCCAGTCGCCACCGGTGGCGGCTGGGAATTTTTATTCCTGTCAGTCATTGCCCCCACTTCAGTTTCGCTGTACATTGCTTTCTCAATCGTAGAGAATAAAAGGATAAGGAAACTTATCCTTATCCTGCCTTTCATCTTTAAAAAAACCGGCCATGTGCGAGTCGGACTCGCGCACGACTGGTTCCGTATCAGTTACAAGTGCGTACCTATTTTTGATATCAAGAATAAAAAAAGCGTAATGTATGAAATGAAATATTATTTTTTATTTTTATATTCGAGTTGATTGAATGAAAAGTAAATTGCGGTTTACGATTTATGACGTATTAAAAAAAACTACTAGCAAGATCTCGTTCAAACCAATTTTCGGTGGAAGTTTGCATGGTAATGTACATCATATATATCTTTTCAGTTTTATCATTCTCTTATTTTAGAAGTTACAGGGGAGGGGACACACATTTTACCACTTTGGAAGTCTCTCGCGCAAACTATTCAGTTTAGAAAAAATATATATTAGAATCCTCAATATCATTTTTGAAGACCTATCCATAGATAAGCTACACGAATGGGGTGAATGAAAAAAAAAATTGAGTTTCAGTTTTAAGTTTGGGAACCCCCAAAATTTATTGTTTTGTTTTTTTTATTTTTGTGTGAAAATCTTAATGCGGTTCACAAAATACATCCACGTACCATGTTTCAACATTATAGTTCTTATAGTTTCGGAAAAAAGTGGCTGTGACATACGGATGAACAGACAGACAGACATGACGAATCTATAAGGATTCCGTTTTTTGCCATTTGGCTACGGAACCTTAAAAAGACTAAGTGCATTGAAATATTTTTTTATTTTGATTTCGATTCGATTCAAAAATGATTATGGATAATTTGTGATAGGTATGTTAAATTATGATTTGATTATATAGGTAGACAGATTAGTACGACTAATTTGAAATGATTAAGAATAATAGTGATATTTTAAATTATTATTCGATGTTTGTTATATTTGATTTATAATTTGATTTGATTTTAAATAGAAATGTCAATCCCTAATTTGCCTTGTAGCACCGATTAAAAGAGTCGATGTACAAAAGGTACGTTTTGCGAATGGGGCATTATGAGAAAGGTGCATATTGAGAATGGTGCATTTTGAGAATGGTGCATTTTGTGAAAAGTACATTATGCGACTGAGCCATCTTCAGGTGGAGTACGGGACCCCATGCAGTGTCCATGTTTCGTTCAGGTGCAGAAGCTGGTGAAGCACGTGTCCAACTTCAAAAATATTTTTGTTCGTGCTTTAATATACAGGATGTTTGGAGGGTAAATAGCTATACAAAAATAGTTGATACGTGATGCTACGTCTACCTATTGCGCCTTATTAAAGAACATTTCGACCTAAGTTTAAAAAATATTTAATCATCTTTTCACCATTTTTCTAGTTTTATTTTTATTTTATTAATGGCCGAAATGTAAAAAAGTATTGTTGATGTCATTCTTATTCAGAATAAATCAAATCATAATTTCAGGCAAACAATAAAAAACTGATGACAGTGGAGTATCAAACTTCCATAAATTGAAAAGAAAAAATAGAAGCAACAAGTAGCCATCATCACCTATCAACCATTTTCCTATAGCTACTTAGTACTTACCCTCCGAAAACTAAGTATATATTACGGGAAGACACAAAAAAGCAGTGAAATATGCAGTTGAAGAACTCGTATCTATCGCAATAGATCCAAAACATACAGAGCTCTTAAATTACATACACAAAACAAACATCCCTGAGTTTCTGGATCGACGGTTTACTATTTTGTGTAGATAAGTATTCTTACACATAATATATTGTAGGATTTCGTACAATATGTATAAACTTAAAGGGAATCGTGACAACTTCCACGATTCCCTCCATGTTTCTTGTCTCTCATCTGCTCTCTTTTCTACTACATAAAACTTGTTAGTGTTCCTTTACTCATGGCATGTCCTGATTCCGATAAAATGAACAAAATGTATATAAATAAGAGCCATATAAATATAGAACATTTCTTTGCAACACCCTTTTTACCTTTATATGGGAAGAAGTTCAAGAAATTACGAACCATTTCTATTAATTAATTCAAAGAATACTTATGCAAATCCCAAATATTCGGTTCGAATCCCATAAACTACAAAAACGATTATGAATCAGATGCAATCAATGCAATTGTGAGAGAATAGTAAGCAGATGTTACTACTACTACAATAAACTGTTTGGCGAACTGAGAATCATTAAATCTAATAATCCAACAAAAATCAAGGAATGGCATTAAGTGTGGTACTCCCTTTATTACCACAATCTGACAGTTAAATACGGGAATTAATCATACATAACACGAAAAAAACAAGAAGATTGTTTTACAGCAAGTAAACCGTTTCGAGCCTATATGAAAAGGATAAAATATGATTGGATACAAATTTGGAATGTACATAGGGAAATCAGCATCGCACAACTAATTATTTAGCCAATTGAATTTGTTATGCCAGCCTTGGCATAACACATTTAATCGGAAAATAGGAAAGAAGGCGAATAGAATACACTTCCACAATGTTATTTTTTTATTTTATTTGGGGAATAAGCAGATAAAATAATAAACATACAATGTATATATTTTATGTTTCGTATTGTATATATAATATAGTAAACAATACATCATCTAAAATAGTTTCCACACATTATAAATATATATTATATTATAAAAATAAATATAAACATACATACGAAGAAATAACTTGAAATACCAAAGAAGGTGGAATCATCAAAATCAAATTAAACAACACAATCATTTGTTGGAGCAGAACCTAAGCAGTCGTGTATCCACTTTTTGAATTTGAATTGTATACGAAAAGATTGATCATTTTACACCACAGTAAAAAATATAAGCAAAGATCAGTTCATACAAGAAGTGCAAATGGAATTTGTGCTCGGGGTCGATGTCGATCCCGAGCACAAATCGGAAGAAGACTGTCGATCATTTATTGGAATCACTAAGACATTAATACCATATTCTAACTCCGTTATTCGTGTTATCTAAGTCAATATTCTAACATTTATAAACAAATTTAAAACATGTTTTGTGACGAAGTGTTACGCCATCGGATTTAACTGACTGAGGAAAAACATCCCAGTTTTCGACCAGGGGTACAGCGTTAGAGGGGTCTACTTGGCAACACAACACAATCCTTATTTTAAATTGAAAGTCTCGTTCTTTTAGATTTTACTGTCGGTCCTAACGTACGAAGGCGTGGACGCCACACTTGTTTACAGTGACAAAATCTGAAAATTACAATTATTTAATACCCTATTTTTTTTTGGACTGATCGCAGTAGTTAGCTTTGATGCTTTTACTACTTTACCGGGAATAAAGGCAAGCTGAGCTCCAGCCTTAATAAATTATTGAAAAACTACAAACTAACTAACCTACGCAAGTGGAGGCCCCCTGTAAAGCTTAGACCTCGGCTCAGGGCGGTCGCTGATTGA
Source organism: Nycteola revayana (assembly GCA_947037095.2). Taxonomy (NCBI): domain Eukaryota; kingdom Metazoa; phylum Arthropoda; class Insecta; order Lepidoptera; family Nolidae; genus Nycteola; species Nycteola revayana. The sequence continues at coordinate 10,412,033 of OX344841.2, read as the reverse complement.
AAGCATTGTTTTTTTTTTGTAATACTAACGTATCATTTGTTATGTCAAGTAAAAAGGAAGCTTGTATTCAAATAATTTGTGTTTAATACTATAATTTCCAGATATAAAATAATTCAAATTTGAAACCTTATCTCAATATAGTCCTGCCAATCATTTTTAGGTCACGAGATAAGCCATCTGCGCAGGACATATTATAGCGTACAAATACAGGTGCACTCTCTATTCAATTTCTCTCTAAATCTCCACCTGCGGACCCCCGGCCGGCATTCCTCATGTGCACACGTATTGTGACACTCTTTTTAAATCAGTTACCTATATCAAATACAGTCGTCATATCAAAATCTGAATCTTTATTTAGTCAAGACCAAACACAACCTCTGTGGTGCAGCGGTATAAGCCACTCTTTAAGTTTCGGAGGTCATGGGTTCAATCCCCACGCCGGGTAAGAAAATCTTTAAGTAAAATCTTTGTTTTTCCGAGTGTAGTTGGATAAGGGACTATCCTCTGTGCCCTGAAAGCACGCCAAGCCATTTATAGTCCCGGTTGTTATAATACCTACTCGTATTATTGCGGTCGTGGTGACTATGGCAAAACCCACCCTCGGGAGGAGGCCCATGTTCAGTAGTGACCGTATATATGGGCTGATGATGATGCTGTTACAACTAGAACTTGATAATCTAACATGGGTTTCTTCCTGTCCTTCAAGCGAAGCATGAAGAAGCATCTTGTAGGCTGGCAGGCTGAAGGCAACTAGTTTTGTTTATCTGCTGCACTGGGAATGCAGGACCACACACCAGACCACTATAAGCGGCCTTAGCCGTCGCTGGCTCAATCCCCACCCATTGCACTACCGACGTGAACAAAAATACTAGAAGTTTGCAAAAACTCTTCAAGTACCTAATCTAAAAAAAAGAAAAAAATATATAATACTAGCTTCCCGCGCGCGGGTTCACCCGCGTAACTCCCGTTCCCGTGGGAAATTCATAATAAAATATAGCCTATGTTTTTTCTCAGACTCTAGACTATATCTGTACCAAATTTCATTTAAATCGCTTCAGTAGTTAAGGCGTGATTGCGTAACAGACAGACAAACAGAGTTACTTTCACATTTATAATATTAGTAAGGAATAGTAAGGAATTAGTAAGGAATAGTAAGGAATAAGGAATTAGTAAGGAATAGTAAGGAATTAGTAAGGAATAGTAAGGAAAGGATTATAATATTGCCGTCGCTTTGGGTATACCTACCATCGCCGGGAGTAATATGTAGATTCGAATGACAGTATTGCCAGGCAGGCTATTTCGAAAAAAAATAAAAGTGGTACGCCAGTTCGAAAAGACATTAAGTCAAAACCGCTAGGTATATCGAATGACGTTGTCGCGAACACGCTGATTCGAAAAACTGTTTGAATGGTACGCTAGTACTTGTAAGTCTTGGTATCGAAATCCACTGTTGCGAATAGCATAATTATTGCAATCTGAATTTGTCTGGGGATCGAACTCACGACCCCGAAAATGCCTTATCTTTGTATTGGGTTTGGGAAATAAGAGCAATGAGAAGTATTATTCTAAGTTAAGTTTTTAATTTCCAGTAAGTATAGTAATCAACAAAGAAGTCAACAAATCAAAATTATAGGTGGTATACTCATTACCAAAAATAACAATACTGTCATTTTGATGACAAAATGGACGATTCAATTAACTCAATATAGACTAGTATTAAAAGCTACAGCTCTTATAAATTCAATAGTGCACATTGTATTTTTCTTTTGTAAAATCGCTGCGATAGCATTTTCTTTCATTTTCATTGTGGCGTTTATGGGATATTAGCCAAAATTCTCTCAATTTTGTGGGTGGTTGTATTCTGATTGTCAATGAGCTTTTGAATACAACCGTACCACCCAAGTTTTTTATTACCCCAATCGCTGCGATAGCATTTTCTTTCATTTTCATTGTGGCGTTTATGGGATATTAGCCAAAATTATCTCAATTTTGTGGGTGGTTGTATTCTGATTGTCAATGAGCTTTTGAATACAACCGTACCACCCAAGTTTTTTATTACCCATTAACTATTACGACAAGATAATAGGTACAAATGCTGCCTCACCTGCGCTCTTGATTGATCTGTCTCCATGAGCTTCATTCATTAAACTAAGATTCTTGTAATTTATAATTATAGTGTTACATTTAATTAAATCCATCACTTGATAGTTAGATTTTATTTGAAAATTTTATATGGCAATGGCACTCGACACTCCGTCAATGTTGTGTATGTTCTTCAAATGGCGCGAATCAATACTTTAAACTTTATTTCAAAATTAAAAAAAACATAGTGCCGTTAGACTTGCGAAAATTGATGCGCTTGTGTTTTTCGTTCCATTACCTATTCTTCTTTTTTCTCTACGTTATCTATGGTGTGTCAGTAAAAAGTTTATTGTAAGGCGCGAACACACCGCGCTGTGTTATTTTGAATAGGGTGCAAAAATAATGGCACGAACTTTTTTTATTAGGTAATTTCAATTCATTCGTCACAAACAAGGTAAAGAATTACTTCACTGACGGAGAAAACGGCGCCGGTTTATTCCAATTAGCTAATCGGGAGTTCACAATGTTAACGTCATGTACAATTGGGTGGGTGGGATACTCAACTTCAAAAACCAAAACATCAATAATAAAAACATCAACACACTTTAAACTTTAAAGTGTGTTGATGTTTTTATTATTGATGTTTTTATTTTTAAAGTTTAAAGGATTCATCGCTAACAAACAACCCGGCCGGGCCCGGCGGACCCGGCCGGAATACTTTTAAGTATTAAAAAAAAAAAAAACTATATACGAATGAAAAAGACAATGATTCAAGGTTAATATTGGTTTTAAACTGGCTTTTGAACAATAATCAGTCTCACTCAAGTTTCAAAATCACACTTAATACAGAATTGATTACTTTATATTACTTGTGGACGGAAAAGTAACATTGTATTAGTAATTATTCATTTTTATAAGTTTAAACAAGCAGGTCTTTCTCTTTACTCCTTATAGTGTCTATTTGAAAACATAATATATTAAAATAAGAAACTAATAACGCCGCTTAAAGTACTAAACATGTCATAACAACTTAGATAGATAGATAAACTTTGGTAGCTTTGTTATAAACAAAACCAATTCTTATTTACTAAAAGTAAAGTATTGTTTTTTCTTAAACTTTGATTATTAAGACTAGTGAGTTTTTCTATTACTAACGGCAACGACGCAGCTCGCAGTGGTTGTCAATGTTGTCATGCCAACGTAAATTCTACGAGTTGGCTCTCCCGAGCCGCGGTTTACTTACCGGGTCCGGTAAGAATGGCCGGGCCCGGTGGGTGCCTATATAAGCACCGGGCCCGGGCGGGCCCGGTGCCTAAAGTATTAGAATTCTTGAACAAACTTGCCTATAATTGCAGCGTTTAACATTGTTTGCAATGAATATTATGACTTAATATTTCACGATATTTAGTTCAACGTCGATTTTTTAGTGTTGATCAAGTAAACAATCTATGTACCTTATAAATCAGTGACATTCAGATTCGTTGACCATAAAGTGTTGATATTTTGAGTTTTAAATCAATGTTATTCACATTCGTTGTCCATCTCCACAAGTGTTGACATTTTGAACCGTTTATGTTTGAAGCTAATGTTATTTTGAATCATTGAAAAATTAAACTGTTGATTAAATGGTGTTGATGTTTTTATTGTTGATGTTTTGGTTTTTGAAGTTGAGTATCCCGCCCTGTACAATTTGTGTAAATCTATCTATATAAAAACGTGGCCACGGCCACGGCCACGTGGTTCCATACCATTATTTATACAGCAGTAGATACAATATTATTTTAAAATATTGACATAAGGAACCATTTCAAGCGTCTCCCTGTTGACGTTACAATATCGAGCAAAAAACGGCAAAATAATCACGTTTGTTATATGGAAGCCTCTTTAAATATAATTATTTCATCATGTTTTATGTTTAAAACAAGCAAACTAACAGCGCAGTTTTAGTAATACGGTCCCGTCTTTACATTGTGGGTACGGAACCCTTAAAAATGAATTGTTAAATACTTATGTAATTTGAATATTGAATATTTTTGTTTGAATAATAATTCATAACAAATCCGCGGGCTATGTCATAATTTAATGACAGCCGACGCTGGAAACGAACAGCTGGTAATAGTGTTCCCGGGGCCTATAGGCTTTTACGCCTAAAATAAAAGCCTATTAGTTCTTTTTTATGGCTATGATAAAATAGTAGGCTTTAAAAGCCTTTAGGTTTAAAAAAGCCTATAGGCCTAAAAAGCCTGTTAGCCTTTTTTTGCGACTAAAGTCTTTTTCAAGTAGTAGGCTTATTATCAGGCTATCTATAGCCATTATTCAGATTATGACTTAGTATGAATTAAACAAGATTTATTTTTGTATTGTATTTATTTTCAAATTTTATGAAAACGAATATTATTTAAAATTGGAAATACTTATTAAGTATACCTATATTATTTCCAAAAAAAATGAACAATCTCCCAGCACATCCAGAAAAAGTTAAACAGTCATGCAATTTGAAACTAATATTTAAAATCGTAAAATTTTGTTGACGATTACTATACTTGAACAATAAATAAAATAGAACTAGCTTAAAGGACTAAAAACCTTTATAGGCTTTTAGCCTTTCAAATCCTTTAAATATGCGCCTAGCCTACAAAAAGGTTAAAAGCCTATTTGTAGGCTTTTTTTGTCGGGTAGACAAAAAAAGGCCTAAAAGCCATTTTAGGCTTTTATCCCGCTGTAGCTCCTTAATTCATAGGCTAACCTTTAAAAAAAGCCTAAAAGACTACAGGCCTCTGGAACACTATAATGAAAACTAGTGGTTTTTTAAATAACAGTTGAAATTCGACCGTAATATTTTTTTTTTATAAAATAGTAGCTGATGCCCGCAACTTTGTCCGCGTGGTGTTAGTTATTCCTTCGGTTTTTTTAACCCCAGGGGACCCAGGGTTCCCAGGGGAACTCATTAATTTTCTGTGATTAAAGTATTTAAAGTGTTGTCCGGGGTTCGAAAGTACCACCATACAAAATTTATTAAAATCGGTGCAACAGTTTCGGAGATTAGCCAGTACAAACAAACAATTAGGCAGAGAAACAAAAAAATAAAAATACTAGCTGCGCCCCGCGGTTTTACCCGCGTTACTCTGCCCCAGTGGGTCGGAGCCTGATGTTTTGTAGCTAATTATGATCATCCAGCGTATTACCTCTCCCGGTGCAAATTCAAATTTCAGCCAATTCCGTTCAGTAGTTTCCGCGTGAAATACTCTTTCACGCCGAAACTACTGAACGGAATTGGCGTCTTGAACAAACATCCATCCATCTATCCTTCCATCCATACTTACAAACTTTCGCGTTTATAATAATATTAGTAAGTTCTGCGTACATGAAGCCACCCCAATTTGAAAAAAATATGTTTCTTAGCTTTTTTTTATAAATTTCGGTTAGTAGTGGAAAGTAGTAAACCTAATTTGGTTAGTTAAATGAAAAAAAAATCATTCACCCACTTAACAAAAACAAAATTAAAAAATATATTTCTAATAGAAAATCGTTAGTAGAGGATTGTAGTGCATTTGTTTTTTCGTTTGTATTAAAACAATTTTACTACTAAAATAATGTTTGACGAAATCCTTTCATACTATCCGGTTACTACAAACATTGAAACTGATAGAGGTTGGAGTGGAAGAATATTCAATTGTTGTCTCACCGAACCTGAGCAAAATTAAGCAAATTGAAAAAAACTTAGGTTAAGTCAGGATTCGACTGAATTCTTCCAAGTAGGAGGACTATCCGATTACTACAATACGTTGAAACTGATAGAGGTTTGTAGTGGAAGAAAATAGAAACTTTGGGTCCCTTCATTGTATGCCAAAAAAAATGGTGTTACCTATTAAAAATCCATTTAATTCCTAAAGCTATTTATAGTACAATATTAATTAAACTTACACAATTATTATTTAATTTATATTTACTTATTTAATAGACTTGCCAAAATTATGAAGTACATAATTATGTTTTATAAATTATATTTTTATCACTGATAAACAATGGAATCATAATTACAATATAATAAAAAGCGAGCTTTAATGTAACTTATCATTCTAGAGTTCAGAAGCATAAGGTCGGATGTGCCATTATGCGTCAGAATCAATTGTAGTATGTGTCTTTATCATAAAATGGCACTTACGACCAAATGTTTCTGAAGTATAATGGCACATCCATCGTTATGCTTCTAAAATCTATAAGAAAAAAAATATATTTAAAAATACTTGGCATTTCAAAATTGAGATGAATAAATTTCCATCTTTTTTTCTTTTAAACTGAATTCTGAAAATTTAGGAAACTTTGCCGTACGGTGTTCAAAAATGTTTAAAATTTAGAAGTTTAGATCATAGATATATTAATGATATAAACAGTGCTCACGCGCAATATAATGGCAAATTAATATGTTTTTCTTAACATAACCTAGTAGTCGTTAAGTGGTCGAAATTCGAGCAAAAATAAAAAATAGAAAAAAGTGCATTTTGCACTCCTCTATATAAACTATTTCACCTGCGTAGATACTGTTCCCGTGCGAACCTCATCTTTAAATATAGGCTATGACACTCACAAATATTATGGCTTTCTATTGGTAAAAAGAATTTTCAAAATTCCTTCAGTAGATTAAAAGGTTATACTCAAATTTCGTTCAGTAGATTAATGCCTTGAGCACACCGGATGCGTATGCGTAGACGTAAGCGTAGACGTACACGTACCGCTGAGTTGTAATGTATGGAACCGTATGAGACAGGACACACCGCTTGCGTAACGTAGACGTGCGCGTAGACGTAATGCGTAGCCCTACGCAATGCAGCTCCCAAGGCACAAACTGACTGCGTGACCTACGCCGTACCTTACGCAGAGCAGAGCGGCAACGTTGCATGATGACGTTGTATTCAATGGCGCGCCTTATTGGACGTCACACCGAGCAGCAAAAGTACGTGCGTGTACACGCACGTACCTTTGCTGTGCGTAGCCCTACGCGCGTAACTTGCAGTCAGTTGTATTTTTTTACAAATATACTGGCACGTAGTGGTGTTTTGTATTGTTTTTATAATGAATAGAAAAACTTATTGAAATTGTGCGTATTTATGAATGTATCTACAATCCAAAAAGTAAATTCTACAAAAATGCATCGTATAAATATATATATTCCGCAGGATTATTCTGGCACAATAGTATTAATATTGCTTCTTCCTCGTCATGTCAGACATCGTGCACAACACAACCTTCGAAAACAGAATAAAATATGGCTGCCGCAGCCGGGTACGCAATAGGCCATGTGCGTTGCGTACTCGGCTCGGATGCGTAAGCGTATGCGTAACCCGGTGTGACGCCGTATCACACCGGGTTACGCCGTAACTACGCGCGTGTCTACGGCGTGATTACGCCGTAGTAACGCATACGCATTCGGTGTGCTCGAGCCTTAAAAGGTTACCCCTGTTTAGCTCTGTTTAAATTAGTATTGATAAGTGTGCGAAATGAAATATTCCTCCGTCCGCACATTTTTTTAAAAAAGAGGTACAAAGTGCTTCACTTATATAAATAATTACTATCTAATGTGACGCCCTCTTTATCTATAGCGGAATCTCCATGAACCAAAGAAAGCAATACCTTTTTACTAATTCCTTTTTCAGGTTTCCGTACCCGAAGGGTGAAAACGGGACCCTATTACTAAGACTTCGCTGTCTGTCTGTCACTAGACTGTATCTCAAAAACCGCGATAGCAAGACAGTTAAAATTTTCACAAATGATGTATTTCTGTTGCCGCTATAACAACAAATACCAAAAATAAAATAATTTTTAAGTGAGCCTCCCTTAAATATACCATACAACAAACTTCATTTTTCTCGATATCAATAACGCCAACAGTAAGACACCTGAAAATGGTACGGAACCATTCGTGCCCGAGTCCGACTTGCACTTGGCCGGTTTTTTAATTCTAGAAATGTGTAATTTTTTGCTTTTTATGACTGTGCTTCAAGAAAACTAAAACAGTAAAACCAAAAACAAGCTTTATTTGGAAATTCTTCCATGAATTGTCCGCGAATACGACTACATCATTCAAAGTGTGTACATCCTTCTGAATAGGAATAGTTTAATAAACTAGAAACTGAAAAGAACAGTAAAACCTTCGACTTCGACGCCTCTTCAAGACGCCAAAACAATTTACTCTCACGGACGCTTTGATGAAAAATCACTAACGGTGGTCATTGGTATCTCTTATCTACCGAAGTCGGAGGTGGAGGGAGCTCCAGCTCCGACTTCGATTCCGGTTCTGACTCTGAAAACTCGAAATTAAAAACTTCGACTTCGGTACCGATATAACCACTTCCGTAACATTCCTAATACACAGCTTACGCACACACGCACCGAAACTAACTTAACTTGTCAGTCGATCTGTTTTATTTTCGGACGGACATCGGAAGTTAGTCGGGAAGCTTTTGCTACTTCACCGGTCATAAAGGTGAGTAGGGCTATAGCCTAAATAAATGATTTAAAAACTACAAACTAATCAACCTGCGCCCCATGTGAGACTTGGACCTCGACTCTGGGCGGTCGCTGGCGGACTAGTCGATCTATTGTAGCGTCAGATGCTTGATGAAAAACTTCATTATTTGCTAACGAAAATGTCGTATTGTGACGTAAAAGGGTGTACAAATCAAAGCTCAACGATATTTTTATAATATCCCCAATAATACATAATACTGAGAAAAAAATAATGGCAATACTTTTACCCACACTAATGCATAATAAAACCGGCCTTAGTGCATTGTTGAACAGCGCTCTTTCTTTACTTTTTATTCGTTCTGAGGTTAAGATCTAATTATAAATAGTATTTTTTATTATATCCTAGAATATTCTCATTTTAAATAGTATTTCTTATCACATTCTAGAATATTCTACGGTAATATCTCTAGTTCTGGGGGCAACGGGATACTCTTCATGACTGCGAAACGTTTCAACGCATCGTACTTCCCTCTCAGCGCTTCGACCTCTTCACGGATCCTGTTGTTTTCGTCTTGCATCAGTTCCATATCATGCCATTCCTGGAAAAATATTGTATATTCAGAGAAATTATTTATTTTTGGTAGTATAATCGATTTATGTATAGACTTTTTCAATAATATTAAAAACTAGCTAGAGCAGTGGTTCCTAAGCTTTTCAATAGTGTTACCCCTATGACCAATAAGGTAAGGGTAAACCGATTTTATCCTGACCTTATAAACATACAATATAAGCAGATACAAATTATTAGGTTCTTTGTTTCCCCCACGAAAAAGCTGAATTACCCCGCGGGGGTTTGGAACCACGGAGGACTTGGACCTCGGCTCAGGGCGGTCGCTGGCGGAAGAATCTATTAGATCTTTAAAACTATGCGTAATTACGTAAATAATAAATTAATAATTCTTGTAATAGGCATGAAGAATAAAAATATCTATTTAGTCCGTCAATTAGATTACCAAAAAATATTGGACACGTATTTTTTTTTTCGTTCCTCAAACAAAAAATAACGAAGATACAGCGCGTTGAAATTTCGTGTGACGTCACTTCTAGGTACAATTTTACCTAGTAGTGACGTCACATGCCCCCCTACCAACTTTATAGTTTTTAAAACAAGGCAGGAATAGGAGTCGGGGCTCTGGAAATAGGACACGCTGGTCTATTATATATATGCCCTATTTGTATGTCTGCATGGCAATTCATAACGATCTATCTTTGTATGTAACATCTCTATTTGGTCACCTGTTTCACAAATAAATAAATCTGATTCTGATATACTAATGTCTCAGAGAGTATTTAGAAGTTAGTGACGTTACACTAATGCCTCAGAGAGCATTCAGAAGTTAGTGGCGTTACACTAATGCCTCAGAGAGCATTGAGAAGTTAGTGGCGTTACACCAATGCCTCAGAGAGCATTTAGAAGTTAGTGGCGTTACACTAATGCCTCAGAGAGCATTTAGAAGTTAGTGGCGTTACACTAATGCCTCAGAGAGCATTAAGAAGTTAGTGGCGTTACACCAATGCCTCAGAGAGCATTTAGAAGTTAGTGGCGTTACAACAATGCCTCAGAGAGTATTTAGAAGTTAGTGGCGTTACACCAATGCCTCAGAGAACATTTAGAAGTTAGTGGCGTTACACCAATGCCTCAGAGAGCATTTAGAAGTTAGTGGCGGTACACCAATGCCTCAGAGAGCATTTAGAAGTTAGTGGCGTTACACCAATGCCTCAGAGAGCATTTAGCAGTAAGCGGCGTTACACCAATGCCGCAGAGAACATTTAAAGCGACAGCTTTAAACGCAGTCTTGAGCCTCATCTCTCAACGGTCGGAAGTATAGGAATAGATAGTGGTTTATTCACAAATTTGCTTGTGCACAATATTCTATACTCACCTGACTTTTTTCCGTTTCCAATTCATCCTTCTGCTCAATGCGTTTGATGCGACAGGACGCGGCGTAACCCCTGTTCTTCAGAGTTCGACGACGCTGTTTCATTCTAGAAAAGGAAGAAGAAGAAGTTTTCATGTATCTTATATTTAAAATAGCGGCCCGTCCCGGCTCCGCACGGGAGCAATGCTGTTGTATTATACATATAAACCTTCCTCTTGAATCCCTCTATCTATTAAAAAAAACCGCATCAAAATCCGTTGCGTAGTTTTAAAGATTTAAGCATACATAGGGACATAGGGATATAGGGACAGAGAAAGCGACTTTGTTTTAAACTATGTAGTGATAGTCATGATATGACTACAACTTCGATAAAAATATCTTCATTACTGAAAAGTTGTTGTAACACATATACTTGATAAATTGACATATATTTAATATTTTTTTCTAATGCATAGTAAAAAATACTGAGTAGCATAGAGATTTTATCGTTAATAATATCGTTACGTGATTAGCCTCCTGAGATTCTCAACCTTTAATGGACAAATGCCCCGTTTTTCATAATAATTAATTAGACCAATTAAACATTTCTGGCTATAAAGTTAGTAACAAAATAATAACTTACTAGCTGAACCCCGCGGTTTTACCCGCGTTACTCTGCTCCAATGGGTCAGAGCGTGATGTTTCGTAGTCTATATGTTAATCCATTTTATAAACTATCCCCGTGCAAGCTTTCAGCTACATTCAGGAGGCTTTTGCTATTTCACCGGGCATAAGGCAAGCTGAGTTCCAGCCTAAGTAAATAGTTTAAAAACTACAAACAAGCGACCTGCGCAAAAGGCCGTCCCCTGTGGAACTTGCACCACGGCTCAGGGCGGTCGCTAGTGGGGGGATTGAGGGATTATGACTTTTAGTTTTGCTAAGGGAGTTTTGTGCAACTGTCGCTCTAAATTACAGTTTGCAGAAGTAACAAACATTACAAACTTTCTGCTGCTGCTCATTATGTGATAAACACTTGTTATAGATGATGTTATAACAATTGGGACCAACGGCTTAACATGCTTTCCGAGACGCGGAACTACTAACCAGACCCAGAAAGAAATCTTAGAATTTACACAAAAATTTCCCGGCGTGGGGATCGAAGCCACTATCTCGCGAGATTTGCACTGATACTCCACAGAGTAATAATTTAATAAGTACTTAAATAAATACTATTTCTGTTTTTACCTGACAATCTGATCCCGAGTGAGGCCCCTCATCTTGAGCTGCCGGTTCAAGTCCCGTACTGAGATGGAGACCAGCTCATCATCACTGATTTCAGCACACGGCGTCGGCGATAAGGGAGCCTGTAATAAAAGGAAACAACCATTTACAACATTTTCTACTATTCGTTTACTAGCTGCCTGTGGGGTTTCACATGTGTTGATCCCAGTTCCTTGGAACCTCGTCTTAAAATATAGCCTTCAACACAAACAATGTGGCGTTCTGTCAATTGTTGATTTTAGTTGTATTCAAAAAATAATATAATTTAATATACAGTTCAGTTAGCTGTCAAAGCTCAAACAGTAACAACTCAGTGCCAAATTTCTTAGTGCTAAAAATATAAATCGGACAGTTTTCATAGTGAAATTAATTTTAAACAGTGTTAAACCGCGAAATATTTCATTGTGAATAATAGTAACTGAAAAAAACATTCAATTAGTGCTAAAAAAGTGCAATTATAGATCACGTTTTGGATTTAACTACCCTCATCCAAATTATTATAGTGTTTGACATATCTGACACTACTGACAAGAAAACCAGTGTTGCCATATCCAAATAACAACTTCCCCGCATACTTCTAAATGGGGTGAATGAAAACAGGGAAAATGGAAGTCGAAACAGACGGCAATAAAAAAGCTGGGCCAAACATCAATACCATAAAGAAATATGGACACATCAGATCACACAGTAGCCCACCATCTACTGCAACATATCCAAGCATGTTCAACCAAAATACAGCCAATTTAGAAAAAGAAAAATCCTCTGCCATCGGAACCGGTACAACTGCCCCTGTAGCTGAAACAAGTAAAACATCATCGGAATGTAATATGCATAACTGGCAAAATGATCAATTTCCACTCAACAAAAGGAAACATATGGAGACAAGTCCACCCCAAGCTGAAAATGCTAAAAAGAAATCGAACTACACCGCCAAAACTACCTATACGGTGCCTATACAAAACCAGTCTGAGATTCTAGATGATGAGAATGACAATACTAATATAGCAGAACAGCCACCTAAACCAGAGCCCATCTTTGTCACTGGGGTTATCAACATCAACTCATTAATAACGGTTCTTAAGAAGATAGTCAATGAGGAGCAATACTCCATGACTACTCTCAGGTCAGGGCATATAGTCAAGATAATGCCTTTAAGCATCGACACCTATAAAAAAATCAGAGACACGTTTGTTACAGAAAATATTAGTCACTATACTTATAGGCTAAAATGTGAACGAGCTTTCAGAGTGGTACTCCGTACTCCGTGGACTACTCTTCACATGATATCTCAATGATTAAAGAAGAACTTAAGGAGCTTGGCCATGAAACACGACAAATAATTAATGTTCTACACAGGTCTACTAAAGAAAAATTACCTCTCTTTTTTGTTGATCTAGAGCCAAAAATAAACAATAAAGATATTTATAATGTAAAATCACTCAACAATATGAAAATTAACTTCGAGCCCCTCTACAAAAAAAAAGAAATCCTGCAATGTAAAAGATGCCAAAGATTTGGGCACTCAAAAAACCAATGTTTCCGGCCATTTCGGTGTGTCAAATGTGGAAATGACCATCCAACCACCACATGTACAAAACCACCCGACACAGAAGCAACTTGCGCAAACTGCCAAGAAAAGCACCCAGCGAGCTACAGAGGCTGCATGAAATACAAGCAATGTAAAGAGCATATATTGAAATTGAACCCAAAAAATAAAAAACAAACTCCACAAAATGTACAAGCTACTAAAAATCATCCACAACACCAGGAACACGTGTCTAACGTACGATCTAATGTAACATATGCTGCAAAAGCGAAAAATAACACCACCACAGAAAATACTGTAGATACAAATCAACTTACTACATTAATAGAAACAATGTTTAATAATTTCCAAGTTATTATCACCAAAATGATGGACAGCATGATGGACCAAATGTTCCAAATAATGAGTCGCCTTGTGACAAAATAATGCACAACATTAAATTAGTTACATGGAACGCCAACGGGTTAACAGACCGCAGACAGGAACTGGAGACCTTCCTTCTATCCGAAAGAATTGATATTGCTCTAATATCAGAAACAAGGTTCACAGCAAAAAGCCACTTAATTATTAAAAATTACACAGTGTATACGACGAACCACCCATCTGGTAACGCTCATGGGGGAACAGCTGTCATAATAAAATCCAACAAGAATCATCATCCACTTGAGCCATTTTGCACTGAAAAAATACAAGCAACAAATATAATAATAGCCGACGACAAATCTCAGATAACCATCTCAGCAATCTACTGCCCTCCAAGACTTACTGTAAGAAGTACTGACTTTAAAGATTTCTTTTCAATACTTGGCAACCGATTCATCATTGGAGGAGACTGGAACTCTAAGCATTCTCATTGGGGTTCCAGACTTACCACAACTAGAGGAAGACAACTGTACCATGCAGTTCAAGACCTAAGCCTTGGATGCCTTACGGCTGCAGAACCCACATACTGGCCAACTGACCCCAGAAAGCTACCAGACTTGCTGGATTTTTTCATCACTAAAGGTATTGCTCTTAACAATATGAGCACCAATTCAATAGTGGACCTATCCTCAGATCATACTCCAGTAATCCTGACTCTGCACTCTAAAATTAATTTAATTGAAAGAACTGTCAAAATCTACAACAAAAAGACAAATTGGGAAACATTTCAAAATATATTATCGACAGAAATCAACCTGAAAACCTCCCTAAAAAACATTGATGACATAGAACTTGCAGTTGAGAGTTTCAACACAAATATTCATAACGCTATAAAGGCAGCAACCCCTCAGAGTAAGGCACTGGCTCCTATTGAACACATATATCCAACATTTATTAAAGATAAAATCTACGAAAAGCGTCAACTGCGTAAGAAGTGGATGAGTACTAAATATCCCGGAGATAAAACAGCGTTCAACAAAGCTACACAGGAACTAAAGGAACTCATTTGCCATATCAACAATGAAGAATTACAGGCGTATCTCGGAGGTCTCACTCCAACCAGGGACAGTAATTATTCACTGTGGAAAGCAACTAAAAAACTGAAACGACCTGTAACCCAAATAACACCTTTACGCACAACTATAGGCAGCTGGGCCAGAAGTGATGCTGAAAAAGTTTCCACTTTTGCTGAACACCTTCGAAACGTCTTCCAACCGCACCCCTGTACTAATCAATCGCACAGCTCTAAAATCACAAAGCATATCAGTAATGCCTTGCAGTTGTGCTTACCACTGAAAAGTATTTCTCCAAAGGAATTAAATAGAGAAATTAGTGAAATGCATGATCACAAAAGCCCTGGCTACGATGAAATTGATGGAATCCTATTAAAAAAATTACCAAAAAAAGGAATACTTCTGCTTGTTGCTATTTTTAACGCCTGCCTGAGATTATCTGTTTTCCCAAGTCAGTGGAAGATAGCCCAAGTGGTTATGATCTTAAACCAGGCAAACCTCCTCAAGAAACTTCCTCGTACAGACCAATAAGCCTACTACCAGTCACTGGAAAACTATTCGAGAGGTTATTACTAAGCAGAATGCATGACCATCTTGACGCTATTATACCAAAACACCAGTTTGGTTTCAGAGAGGGCCATGGAACCATCGAACAAGTCCATCGGCTGGTAGACATTATAAACCGGTCCTTTGAAAATAAGCAGTACTGTTCTGCAGTCTTCCTTGATATTAGCCAAGCTTTTGACAAAGTATGGCAAGAAGTACTTCTTTTTAAAATTAGACAGATGTTGCCACATTCATTCTTTCTTATTCTGAAATCATACTTAGAAAACAGATGCTATGAAGTTAAGTTGAATAGAGAGACATCTGACATGATTAAAATTGAATCTGGAGTGCCACAAGGTAGTGTTCTGGGTCCTGTTTTGTACCTCATATTTACAGCTGATCTTCCGACATCTGAATGTACGACTGTTGCTACATATGCAGACGATACTGCTGTTCTATCAGTCCATGACGATCCAAATTCTGCATCTGAAAACCTACAAAACCACCTTTCCTCCATCGAAGATTGGCTCCAAAAGTGGAGGATTAAAACAAACACAGACAAATCAGTGCATGTCACTTTTACACTCAGGAAGAAAACATGTCCACCTATTAGGCTTAACAATGAGGTAATTCCACAAGCAGATGATGCCAAATATCTTGGAATGCATCTAGATCGCCGTCTTACCTGGCGTAAACATATTTGGACAAAACGAAAGCAGCTCGACCATAAACTCCGTAACATGTACTGGCTAGTAGTCCGTAAATCACATTTAATGGAAAGCAGTAAAATAGCTATTTACAAAACTATCATCAAGCCAATCTGGACATATGGAATCCAGCTATGGGGTTCGGCTAGCCATAGTAACATAGAGATTCTAGAAAGATTTCAAAGTAAAGCTATTTGTACCATGTTCACTATTCCACCATATATCAGTAACAAATACATCAACCAGGACCTCAAACTAAAGACAGTGAAACAGGAGATTGAGCCATTCAGCCGAAATTATCAAAAAAGGCTTGATAGACATAGGAATGAACTAGCAGCACAGCTACAGGGGACAGGAAGCCTACAGTTCTCGAGACTAAAGAGACATGGTATATCAAACCTGGCGGAGAGATTCGTGGACATTGACTGAGGGAAACTTGGTGAATGTGGTCCTCAACACCAACATATTTTCCGGAGTTATCAGCCAGCAGATTAGATTATTGTTTCCGAACAGATTTCTAAGTTGCAGGATAAAGAAAAAAAAAATAAAAATTTAAAATACAATTTTAAATGTTAGTTAGTAAAACCTTACTTATTTTTCACGCAATAAAGTGTTTGTAAATATATAGTTTTTTACTATCTTAAATTACTATTGCAGACAAATGGTGTTTAGTTAAAAAAATAAAAATGAGGCAGCAAGCAAGAACACCTTACAATAAGTTTATATTAAAATATGTAAGCCATTCTTGCTTGAGTGAGACTTACATTTAGCAATATTTGGTACATAACACAATTTTACAATTTTTTGTTTTATTATAATAATATTGACTAAATTTATTATTGCACTGATGCATGAATTCCAAATATACATAAGTTTTCAGTTCTGTCTGCATTTGAAAATTATACCATATTTTCAATTTAATAAGAAAAATAGTTTTTATTAAAAAAACACACAATACTTTTTATTAAACAAAATTTGATTAGAACATTATTTTCCTCACCACCTCATATACCCCATTTAATAGATACCATGTCTATTGCCATATCCAAGCTATGAGATGTTACTAGGCATTCCTCATCAGAAAAACCCAATCTTAGGAATTGAAACGAAGATCTCAAGCAACCAGCAATTACAATTAATGTTACCAGTAATCCAGAGTGAATAGGAACAATGGGGGAAGGGGGATGAAACTAAAAGTTGTACAAAGGAGCTTTTCTATTTGTGAGTTGCCACTAATAAAAGTGAAAAATGTGCTAAAAATGGTTAAAACAACCTACTTTTTATTCCATGAAAGAACATTTCAACACTAAATTACAATAATTTGTTACTGTTCATAAATTTAATGAAATAAAACAAAATAATTAATATGTCAACTGCTTGCAATTTCATAATCATAACGACAAAATGTCTCAGGTTTCAACTATAAAACCTTTGTAACAGACAAGTTAATAGTCTACCATGTTATGTTTTTCCACAAGTACATAGTCTACTAAACATATTTGTAGAAAACCATTTTTTTATGACCATAATAAGGAAGGCTTACTAAAATTGCATTATCAATGTTTAGTTTCAACCCCTTTTAACCCTGTATTCCTGAATAGGAATTCACCCTTAAAGTTTACTTAATAATAATAAACAAATAATAAATTCATACTTACTAAATCCATAATGTAATGTTTTATTTTCACTAAGTACCACACGTACACGAGAAGGGCAAGGACAAGGATGTTCAGCCACTAAGCCACTAGCAAACCTAATCGTAGGTTATAATGATTCTACACTATCAAGAATCTACCAAAAACCCAGCAATTTCAGTTTTTTTAACTTACCATTACTGGTTTCCTTCCAACCAATACTTTTAAATCATGAGGCATAATGTTTTTATTGCAAAATATTTATCTAACGGGAGATCCCGTTATTACCTAGTTTAGCCCTGACTATGCACTTTTAGACCTCTAAAACAAATACACTAGAACTCGGGTACACAATACCAAAATCAATATAGTGTAAACTTATAAGTATTCAGAATATTTTATAAAATGTTTAAATAAACAATAGTGTAAGTAAAAGCGTATTTCCGCGTAGTAGGTAATTCAACTTTGACAGAAAAAAATAGAGATGTGCTTTGTTTGTGATTCCTTTTATTCTTCTCCCTCTTCTGTAAGACTATAGCATGATTGTCGGTTTTCTGCGCTATTGCGTGATATGTTACTTGGACAATTTATTTTTAATTTATTTTACGATTTCGATAACTTTATTGTGCGATATATTACAAAGATTTCCTATATTTTGATAAATCTAGATTAACTTACACAATAATTGCAGTTTGATTAATCGACTAATTAGAACAATCCTACTTCTGTACAACTCTTTTCACAAAAAAAAAAAGGTGAACGTGTATCCGATCGCATGCTTCCAAGAAAATGATCGTTTTTTTTCATTAGTCTGTGGTTGGTCTGTGGTTGATTGACGACTTCGCGAAGAAGGATAAAGCTAGCATACGCATTTAATTAACATTTTACAGTTTTATAACAACACAAAATGGCTAAAAGAAAGAATAAACCATTGATTGACTCTGACTCCAGTAGCGAGTGCTCTGATTTGGACTCCGTAAGTAACTTTTTCTTTAAAAAACCTTAGGTTAGATGTTGAACGTCTGCACGTAACAATTGACGGCATTCTTCATTAATTTGACTGCGTAAATAGGCCAAGATCAATGTTCCTTCGCTCTAAATAAATCTTTTGCGCATTTAATGCAAAATAAAAGCTTTTGGGTCACTTTTTTAGTTGAAATACATCAAAAACCCATACTTATCGTTTTCGGAAGAGTTGTTGTTTACGTTCTCGCGTGTTGAATGGCATCGATAGCGTGATTCATGTAAAATTAACTAATAAACTAGATTTGTCTGCCTGTTTTATCTTTAATTTTATAAAACTGATACATTGTATTCTAAAAATAACCAAAATAGTCGATTCATGGTTTGAAAGTCAGGATAATAAAACTTTGATCTGAAGTTATTTAGTTAGGGAGGTGATAATTATATAATTTTGAGTCTAGACTTTCACATTTAGCTGTAATGGACATCAGTGCTATCTCACACATTGTTGTTGCTAGAGGTTTTAATGATAATTTGGTAATTAATTCTAGTTTTTCTTTAACTTTCTGATATATATATATATATATATATATTGAGCTGTTAATACCACCTAATGTTTTTTATTTAGTGGTTATATGTTTTGTTTGTATGTTAATAAAACCCTGTAGTAAATATATTGGGGAATGCACTCTAACATTACAATTGTAAAAGTAATTGAACCAATTTGAATTAAATTTGATATGGAACCATGGAGTGTGAGTACAACTACAGCTATTGTACTACAACTAAAACAAATATAATTACAATTAATCAAGTAAGTGGTATTAACAACTCAATTTACCTTCTAGAGTGTGCTATTGTATATACTACATCAGATTCTATCAACTGATACCTTAAATCATATATTGATTATATATTGCATTGTGCTATATATATCTAATTGAGCCTAGCAACACCACAGGCGATATTGGATTATATATTTTATATGAGATTAGACAAAATATATCATTCAATGTTTTTCATGGTGTTGCTTAGCTGAATTAGCCTTTTCATCATCAACAGCCCGATTATGTCCACTGCCGAACATGGGCCTCCCCTTAACAGACCTTGGCAAGCCAGGATCGTAGAGGGATATTGCCATAATCACCACGCTTGGCAGACAGATTGGTGATCACAGTAAGATGTAAACCTTGAGCTAATAGATGGTGCTGCCCATCCATCAGCCATATGTCCCTTAGTCGCCTTTTACGACACCCATAGGAAGACATGGGGTGGTCTATTCTAAGCCGGAGACCACACGGCATTAGCCTTTTACTAATATATAAATCTGAAGAGTTTCTTTACTTTAATGCACTAATATCAGGAACTACTGGTCCAATTTGAACAATTCTTACAATTTTTGATAGCCCATTTATCAAGGGCTTATATATTATTATGAGGTTCCCACGGGAACGGGAGCAATGCAAGTGAATCACACTCATGGGAAGCTAGTTGAAGATGAGGTTCAAATATTTTGTTATCATACATAGAAACTATTATGTTCACTAAAACACCATATTTTCGTAAATAGGTTTATTGAGCTGTGTAGCAAAGAACATGTAAAATACAACAGTGTCACCAAACCTACCCTCTACTTAATCAACCTTATTAGTGTAAGAAGATTTGATAAGTACCCACATTAAATATGCAACAGAAACATATGTGTTAGAATCTGCAGACTTGTTCTCTACTATATTTCTGACTAAGAAATGGTTCTCACAATATATTAATAATGTAATTTGATATAGAAGTTGGTTGAGCAAAGGCTGTCTTAAATGTACCCACTGTGTCTTGCAGGAAGTTAGTGGATGTATGCTGCTATCAATCATGGCTGTAAGAAATTGATGAGGTGGTTCAATAGTGGACTGATATGTATAGGATAGGCTGATATGTTGAAAATTAAAAATATTACAAAGTATCAGGATTGTTGTATATTTCTTTATCAATATGTATTAGTTTGGTTTAGTGTTTATTTTTTTGGCACAGATAAAATATGATTGATTAGCGTAACATTCCATAAAATATTATCTCTTATATTTATATAATGTTTACTAGCTTTCCGCGCGCGGTTTCACCCGCGTAACTCCCGTTCCCATAAAAACTTTATAATAAAATATAGCCTGGACAAATGGGCTATCTAACATTAAAAGAATTTTTCAAATCGGACCGGTAGTTGCTGAGATTAGCGCGTTCAAGCAAACAAACTCTTCAGCTTTATCTATTACGGCAAATAACTCTTTATTAGGTACCAATTCCTTGCGTTTTTATACTCGTGATAATTTCTCAACGAAATGTCCGATTGGAATAAAACAAAAAGTATTTTACTTCTACATACATACCCTTAATAACATTATGCTTAATTTGGATAAGGATTAATATAATGATATACATTTAACGTAGTTTCTTTCTTCAGACGATTTAATATTTTTTTATGAACATAAAAGCGGTTATTGTGACTAAACTATGATAGTTAGATATATGCTCTCGCGGACTTTTTTGTAGATCTTAATAAGACCTACAAACCCGTAGTACATCATTTTGTTCTATTGTCAATAGTTTTTGCAGCGCACGCATAAATAGGTTTTCGCTTTTACACCTTGGGTTACAAAAACGCAATTTTCTTACGAATCCCCAACTTTTTTGAAAATAAAATATAGCCTATAACCTTCCTCGATAAATGGACTATCCAACACTGAAAGAATTTTTTAAATCGGACCAGTAGTCCCTGAGATTAGCGCGTTCAAACAAACAAACAAACTCTGCAGCTTTATAATATTAGTATAGATTATTAATGATTAAAATAGTAAATTTAGGTTTAAACATGTTTATTGAAATATTTTTATTTTTACAGCAACTCCTAAACTTGGCAAAAAAGAAAAAGAAAACAGGTGACTCCCCTCCCCCAAAGTCTAAAAGTCACAATCAATCTGGAAAATCTTCAGATAGTGAATCAGATTGGGATGATGAAATAGATAACAAAAAAAAGAATAATTGTAAGTTACTAAATGATTATGTTATTGAAGTATTGGGATATGCAAAGAAATGTAATTTTACAGAAAGTCTTACCTTAAAGTATTATAACGTTATATTAAACAGGTTGTATAAGAGTTAATATGATACCACTATTCTATATTTCAGCGAAATCATCAGCCTCATCATCAGGGTCAGATTCCGAAAGTGATGCTCATAGTAATGCTTCAGACAAGAAAGAACCAGCTCGGGCAAGTCGGAAGACTTCCTCGGAACACTCAGATGATAGCAAAAAGAAGTCCGAGCCAAAAAGGCCTGATGTCAGACAGAGTGTGGACAGTACTGGCTCTGGGAAGAAAAAAGAATCTTTTAGTGAACCGGAGGAAGGTATGTTAAATTTATACTAGCATTCATTGTTTAGCTTCAGTTCCTGTAAGAACCTATTAATATAGCCTATGTTAGTCCATGACTGCAGGGCTTATTGAAAGTGAATTTTCAAAGATAATGTTATGACAATCGGGATCAATGGCTTGACATGCTTTCCAAGTGACAGAGTAATAGTTAGTTGTAGAATTGAAAATTCAAACAAAAGTTTATATGTACTTCATTCAAAGTGACAAAATATTTATTTCAATCCAATTTAGACGTCCAATAATTTATCTTGGCTTTAAACATGCATTGGATATAAAAACCTACCGGTTATAGTTTAGCCAGTGGACAACCTCCATGGCGTAGCAATATAAGGCTCGCTTTAAATCTTGGAGGTTGTGGGTTTGATCCTCACACCAGACAAAAATCGTTGTGTAGATTCTGAGATTTCTTTCCAGATTTGGTTGGTTGAGGGACTACCCTGTGCCTCGGAAAGCATGTTAAGCTGCCAATCCTGATTGTTATAACATCATCTTTAACAATTGTGTACCAGGTAATGGGCAGCAGTATTTCCTTGTGTATTACATCATAATACTGCGGTCACCATCAACAGGTCCAGGTGTTATGGCACAAATTAGGGTAGGTCTATGTCCAGCTGTGGACAAGATAAGATGATTGATTGTTTTGATTGTATAATAATAATTATACTATGAGGAGATACATTTCATGTTTCTTTTAATAGGAGAAGTATCATCCCACTCTTCAGACAATGATTCTATTGATTCAGAAGAAGAATTTGACGATGGGTAAGTATTTCTTCACTACATAGTATAAAACAAAGCCGCTTCCCGCTGTCTGTCCCCATGTACGCATATATTTAAAACTGCGCAAGGATTTTGATGCGGTTTTTTTTAATAGATAGAGTGATGCATGAGGAATGTATATATGTAATATGACTGTTTTGCATTAAAACACAACAAGTATTATATGTTGGAGAAAACACAGCAATGATATGAAGAAGCATACCTTATGATCCTTTGGAATTACGAGAATATCCTCCCTAATCGATAAAGAATCGAGAATATCATCCTCTTTATTTCTGGCACCAGAGGGCGCCTTACTACCTTACCGCCAATATAGCTGTCAAGTGTCATTGCAATCTTCATCATCAGCAAGCACCTTGTCTTATTGCTGTGTTTTCTCCAACATATAATACTTGTTTTGTTTTAATGCAAAACAGTCATATTATATGTCTTCGAAAACACAGCAATGATATGAAGATCTGTTTGTTATCTGCTGGTGATCAGAAATAATTATAGGTACACAAGAATGCAATGTAAATTAAAGCAATAAATTAATCAACATCCTTCTCTATTTAACCTATTTTAAATAAATAACAATCACATAATGATTTTATTCTATTACTAATTACAAATTGAAGCCTCTGCTTTCATTAAAAACAACTACAACACAAAATTTTAACTTGAGATTAATAAATTTAGACTACCGGCAGGACCCAAAACTGTATTCTAGGTATAGCCCTTAATGCCTCAACCAATTAGGCTACTGTTGAACCCTTCCAATTAACAAAATCTATCATTCTGTTATATCACGTCTCTAACGGGGATGTTAGTAAGTCGTCAGTTATAACACAGTTAGACTGCTCATAATTAACAATAGAAAACTGATAAATATGCAAAATTAAAGAAATTCTAGTTTAAACAGATTACCTAATACAGATGACCATAAACAACTACTGGTTTAGATTCATATAAACATAATAATTTTCAATTTATTAAATTGACAATCAGATCAACATTAATCCCATTATTAAACAAATTAAACTATTTGAAAGTTATTGTAGAGGGATATCTTTGCAGATGTGCCCACATTTACAAGCACATTTATAAGTACTTCTTAACAAAAATGTTTTGAAGTAGGTTACCTACATATCCAATTTCCTCTCTATACAATCTGCTAAAAGTTTTCACTTTTTTTTTTATTTATCTTATTTAACCTCTAATTAAAAAGGTGGCAACCCTAACCTCATCCTGAGCAAGCCTATTCTGTCAACTCAAAATTACTTCTTAACATGAGTGACCTGGCATCTCCTGGGATCTTGATGATTTATAAAATGCTAGCCCTATGTCTATGCATCCCAGTGTCCGTCTTAGAGCCAAACCCAGGCCAGAATGTCACAGAATCATGTGACATTGGTGACTTACTACAAACCAAGTGAGTCTGAAGTCTTCTTTCTGATGCTAATAAAAGAATGACTGCAGCATACTTTGGCCCAATAATGAGTTTGAAGGTGTAGTTGACTTTAACCAATCTAATAAAATATTTAGATTCCATATAGGTTTAGCAGCATAGGAAATTGCTTTTAAAACTTGTTGAATAAAGATGTTTACAGAAACTTTCTCTGCAGCTGACATGATAAGTTATTAACTTATAGCAGATTTATTTAAAGGGTTGTACTGTATGCAAAATAATTTTGCAAATATAAGTTGGCCAAAACATCTTGCCAAATGCCCTTGGATTATTAGTAGGTACTGACACTATGAGATCCAGCTCATTGTAATCATCGGTCATCAGTTTAATGGGGCATTGTAAGTGCTCAATGCAGAGGGACTCCTGAATAGAAGCTTCCCTTCAGGAGTTGTATTTTATCTGAACTCCACTTTATCACCTGGTTCCCCCCCTAACTTTTTCGACCTGAAGCATTAGCTTTTTTACTTCAGGGGTCTGACCTGTTGTGTATTCACTAGAACTTCTCTCAGATTTTCTATCTGAAAAGGGGGCGCCAATGCACACGCCTGAAAGTTCGGGAACCCAAAATAACCACTGGTTCCAACTGCCATCACCCTAAGGATCAAGCTTAAAAGTGGGAATACCCACACCCTTTGAGACTTCGGGAGTAGTTGTGGCAAAAAAGAGCCATATCATCTTTTGAATCTCATGTCACATACTCTGGGACGCAGTCTACTCTCTTGACACTAAGAGATTTTACCTGTGATACTTCCAATTGATGGAATATAGCCTTTGTGACTGATGGTAGTAGATGCCACTCAGGCACTAGCTTTCCCCTTGAAAGGCAGTCTGCAATGCACTGGTATGCCACCAGGGTTCTGTTGTTTGATTGTACCAATATGTAAGCATTTTGTAAATCTGTCCACTCTGGGACCTGATTACTGCCAACCACCACTTACAGTTGTTTGACAACTTTCCTTAAATGAATTGACTGCTTAGACTTGCTCCCCAGCTCGCATCCGCTGCGTCTGTGGTCAAGAAATGAGTTATTTCCATTTATTGAAGTGGGGCTGGACTGCCTTCAACCGCATCCAGCCACCACTGCAGATCCTCTGTCACCTTGGGCCTAATTACAACCTTTGGCCTCTGGAATTTTATACCTTTAGCAGAAGTTGTGCTCTGCGACAGTGGAGGCATCCTTGAGGGACAAAATTTAGCTTGCCCAATAAACTCTGCAGTTCGCTTAAGAAAACATCTGCTTTGACTTAGCAACACCTAAGAGAGTTTTTAATACTCTGAATTTTCTGGATGAGCAATTTATCTGGTTCTCCGAGTCCCAGATTGACATGCTACCCCAACCTTTCCAAGAAGGCCAGCGTTTCCGCAACCTGAGCCGTCAACTTGGATTTGTCCTGGCAACACAGGAGGAAGGTGTCTAGGTAGACTAAAAGGCATATGCTCTGTGCCCTTAGCACTCTGGCTACCAAGTTTGAAACTATGGCAAATGTTTAGGGAGCCGAGGACACCCCAAATGGAAAAACATGACAGTTAAAGGATTTCTACACTTAGACAATCCTTAACAACCTCCTGGGTGTCTCCGCGACACTCAGGTAAAAATAGGTTTGGTGAAGGCCTATCTTCACTAATCAGTCATTGACTGAAAAATATACAACTAAAAGTAGCTAATTTTGTTATAAAATAAGGGGTACTGATATAAACAATTATTGGACAAACATGACATTTGCGACTGTAAAATATCAAACCGCCCGCGGATCGGTACGAACTTGTCGAGACTTGTACTTACGTGATCGTGTTGAAGTACCATAACGTTTATAGGGCAAAGGAGAAGCCGTAGCCCTCCTCATACTTGGAGGATGAGGAGGAATAACTACTATAAGGCTCTCTAGAGTTCGATAATTGTTCTCCCTCCGAAGCAACAATATCGACTCGCCCAACGTCCTCCTTACCCGTTTGTACCGGTTCCATATTTTAACACTGCTGTGTCTCCAATCGAGAAAAAACATTAAACACGCACTCACACACGGATTTTTAACTTTTCTCACTTAAAAACAAAACTTTTTCTACAAAACTAAAAGTTTTGAAAAATTTGAATCTTATTCGTAAGAATCACAAGAATGCAATAACACTTGACAGCTATATTGGCGGTAAGGTAGTAAGGCGCCCTCTGGTGCCAGAAATAAAGAGGATGATATTCTCGATTCTTTATCGATTAGGGAGGATATTCTCGTAATTCCAAAGGATCATAAGGTATGCTTCTTCATATCATTGCTGTGTTTTCGAAGACATATAATATGTATAATACATCAGCATTCCACCCATGCGAAGCTGGTGCGGTAATCAATAATTTATGAAAATATTTTAAAACTACCCTCCATATATTATTATATATAAAAAAATTGCAATTCTTATACCAGTGAATTGGCAGTAGCTTTTACCTCTATATTGGAACTTGACTGACGCCCTCAGGAAGTCAGAAAGGTATATGCTGACGATGAATATTTGAAGTAGTCAATGTAGATGTTAACTATTATCATTTTTGATGTTAATATTTTTGCGTTATTTTTTTTTCAGATATGATGAAAATCTCATGGGTGATGAGGAGGATAGAGCGCGCTTGGCCGCGATGTCAGAAAAGGAAAGAGAACAGGAGATCTTTAAAAGAATCGAGAGGAGAGAGTTGATGAAAACTAGGTAGTTAAACTATTTACTTACCATTTTACTTAAATTTACTACTTACTGTGGCGGCTTGTGTGCCAGATAAGACAGGGGCCGGATTACCGGGTGTCAGCTATAGATGTGAATGTAAAAATAAAATTTTGTGATGTTTTTCGGTTGGATCTAATCAATTCGAACTTAGATCTAAGTTCCATTATAGCTGGTTGCTTGACAATTACCGAATATCCCTTCTCTAACTGAAACATCACATTCTTATGCCAACTCACTAATATAATAAAACTTGTTTTCATTAGGTGGGAAATAGAACGTAAATTACGGTTAGCTAAACGATCGGCAGCTGAACGATCGGCCTCTCCCGGCGAAATACAAAGGCGAAGGGAAGCAAGAAAGAGACGACGCGCTCTCCGAGAACAGAGACAGAAAGAGAGGGAACGAGAACGGCAACAGAAACGAGGTAAGAATTACAACAGAGAATATTTACAGCACGTGTGAAAAAGACGACGCGCTCTAAGACCACAGAGATGAAATAGAGAGAAAGAGAACGGCAGAAGAAACGAGGGAAGAATTACAATATATAATATTAACAGCACGTGTAAAATGCACGACGCGCTTTTCTCTTTCACACGTACTGTAGACAAAGAACACAGCGATTAAATAGAGACAGAAAGAGAGTGGCAAGAACAGAGATCGTAAAACTCTGGCCGTATGCCATAGTTGCTATAAATAACTTTTCATTGCTATGTTGCTAGTCTAAGGAAGGCGAAAGTTTCATCAACAATACTGAATGAAAAAGTTTTTCAGTTCCTTATTAATCAATCAATTGCTAGTTAATTCAGTTTACCAATAAAGCTCCATGAGCTGCTATCGAATATAAAACAGAGTCAATAAAGGCTGGACCGATTACCGAATTGCCTTAGTCCGGGCTCCCACTACGCCCGCAGATATGCCGGTGCGGTAAAACTGCCGGAAGAGCTAGTGGCTGTACAATTTATATAAAGCTATTCACATTATCGCGAGTCCGGCATTTTTGCCGTGCCCGGCATTTTTACCGAGCGTTTTGTCACTACGAAGTGCCGGTAGAACCACCGGACCGGAGTAATGTGAATGAGTTTGTGCCGGTATCTGCGCCCCGCTCGCCCCGCCCGTGCTCCCTTCGCGTCATTCGGCTCGTATTTTCTGATAAGCGTAGCAGTGTAGCATTGACATTCAAGTAGAAACTTTAATTACGCTTGTCCAAGAGAGACCTGTTCTGAGGGATAAGACCGAAGAAGTCTATAAAGACAATAACTTAAAGTAGCATGGCTTTATTTATATTATATATATATTTTCTTGACAACAATTTATTATTTCAAAATTGAGATTATTAAAATTCGACCACCAACAACACCTGTTCGAACCTGCATCTTAGATTTAGCCCCTAATGCCTTAACTAATTAGGCTACGGTGGAACCACAGTCGGATATCGAATTTTATTAATCTCTTTGTTCACAATTTATTAATTTAAGGTCCATTGTACATACTAAGTTTATGAGTTATCTAATATTAAATAATTTAATTTCTCGCTATCATCGCATCGTTGCTTAAAATGAGTTAAGTATAGTTAAAGGCAGTGCCTCCATATCCGGATAAGTTTACCAATAAGATAAATCGTGCCGGTTATCAGGCCACGAATTGTTCACTTGACTCCTTAAATCGAAGAAAAGTCGACTTCATCACGCAATTAGAATGCAGTTAATGAATTTTTATTAAAATTGAATTTAGATAGCATAAGTAATTCTTAGACATTAAATAGGTAAAACGTATGGTAACGTAACGTAACGCAGGATATGATAATGAACTTAAACGAGAAACGGAATTAAAAAAAAATTACAAGAGTGTGGACAACTGTGTGAAACATATAATGAATTAAAACGCCAAAAAAGGAATTGACAAATAAGTAATTTTATTAAAATTTATCAGAAGCAGAAGCTGAAAGAAGGGAACAGGAGCCGAAAGAGCCAGAGAAAGAGAAAGAACAAACTCCGCCCAGCCCCGGGGAAATACTGGACGAGTCCAAAGATGAAGGTAAGATGATATTTATTTAAAAAAATCTTCATGAACTCTTCTATATATGATTGAAATAGATTTATTCAAAGTAATACACTGTCTATGCTAATTTATGAAAATAAATTTAAAAATATAATTCAATAAATAATTTTTTTTTTAAAATCAATTTTCAATGTAGTGGGTTGAATACTGTCGTAAAATAACAATATTTTTCTTTTTAACAATTACTTTAGGATTTATATACTGTACTGTTGTTATTAGGAATTAAAAATTAAGAATTTATTGTAGAAGTCAGAACTTCTTTTAGCGCGTTGAGCATTTTTGTGATGATTAAAAATCACTGGACCGACACAGACACCACATAAAACAAACATACTTAAAGCATTTCTACTTTAAGGACAATAAAATGGCAAAATATCTCGACCACTCTGGTGGAGTCCCTAGCCTAGTAGTCGCTGACGCATTTTTACACATTGTCACTTCTGTCGGCACTTCCGGAGGGTCAGACCAGTGTTCTTTTTTAAGAAAGATTCTTGCATAAACAGATTAAAAAACTCACGTTCTTAATAACGATCACAACTATAAATTACACGATTTTATGGTTGGATACCTCAGCAGTACCGTAAGTGACAGACATTCGACTCGTGTGTACAGAGGCGTCCCGGTCCCTGTCCCCCGCGCCCGGCGCCAAGACGGAGCGCAAGCGCAACGTGGACGACAAGCGACAGAACGCCATGGCGGCGCTGCGAGCCCAGCGCGACGCCAGGGCCACGCGCGACCAGCACAACCGGCAGCGGCGGCGCCTCGAGCAGAGCCACGAGGACAAGCGGGACGACGACGTGAGTCACCTCACCCAGACACGGCTACATGCGCCACCAACATCGCTTCTGCTTAGAAGCGATGATCTTAGTATATTTCTACCCAGAAAATTCCTAGGTTTCTAGATTGAACAATTAATCTAGTGTACTAGTCATCATCATAGGTCCCTGGTTCATATTCGGCTCGAAGGACCAGATTTGGCGGATGTAAGGTGGCAAAATTGTTTATGCTGCAATCCTTTTCAATATTATTAAATTTTTTTCTGTGTATACTTTTCATTAAATAAACAATTTTAATCACTCACAAAGCCCTCTTACTTACTATAACATTTTTGTTTCAGGACGCCGACACCGAGATCATAGGCGGTACGAGTAAACAGAGTGTCAAACTGAAGGCTTCAGATATATACTCTGACGATTCCGGATCGGATTCTGATGATAATAAGTCACAAGGTATGGTTTATTTCGTTATATTCCGCGTCCGCTTAATGGCATTAAAGGGATAATTCTTTAGCGTCACGTACAGTCCCAGAAGAAAGCTGCGATATGAATAATAGTTGCATTAAAATCTATAATACCACTAGTACTAGCGTTATATCAGCCCATTTATGTCCACTGCTGCACATGGGCATCCTCTTTAATAGACCTTGGTCTTTAAGGGATATTGCCGTAATCACCACAGTATTTATTCCTAAAAATTTAATAAATGATAATTAGCCATGAACACTTTTCCATAGGCAAGTTATCATAGCCATGTTAGTTTGTTTGGCTCTTAAACCAGTATATTTTTCGTGGCAGGTCGTCGCAGTAGCACCAGCTCATCGTCTTCGAGTGATGAGCAACAAGAGAAGAAGGGTCGCGAGAGAGAAGAGGTGGAGGTCAAATATGCTGACACCAAGGAGCAGATCAACAAACTCAGACTTAGCAGGTACGATTGTAAATAAATAAGTTATTACGCCCTATAATTATATATACTAGATGCCGGCGCGCGGTTTCACCCGCGTAACTCCCGTTTCCGTTGGATCTTCATAATTAAATATAGTTTTTTTCTTCAATAAGAGGGCTATCTAAGAATTTTTCAAATCGGACCAGTAGTTCAGCTTTATATATAAGTATAAGATGTACTATACCATTTGAAATGTAAGGTGTTGGTTCTACATCAACTACTATGTGTTGTGCCATTGATCAGATATCATATTCATTCAAAATTTACAAAACATTTAATATTATAAACAGCTGAATTATTGTCTTCTAATTTTATTGTTTTGTTTTGATTTACTAAACAAAGTTCTTGTTGAAAACTCTTTTGTTTGTGAAGAGATCTTGTAGTGGGAAAATTGACCTCGAAATTCGAGGATTCGATATTTTTTTATTTAATTTCTTTATATTCGAGGCTCGAATATAAAGAGATTAAATAAAAAAATTATTACGTATTGCGGGTTAATTTTAACAGTCCGATAAAAAATAAATTAGACAAATTTTCGATAAGATCGATTTCGATTCGTAGCGGTAAGTTTCGGAGGTCGTGGGTTCAATCATCACGCCTGACATGAATTCTAAGATGGTTGGTTGAGGGTAGTCCCTCCGTGCCTCTGAAAGCACGTTAAGCCGTTGATCCTGATTGTTATAACATCACCAATATCGTATACCAGGAAACGAGCAGTAGCATTTCCCTGTGTGTTACAACCTAATACTGCGGTCACCAACCCGCCTGTCTAGCGTGGTGACCATGATAAGGCCCTTGGGAGCAGGTGGATGTTGTACGAGCTGATGATGATGAATTTTAAGGTTATTTGCAACAACATAGCCATTTTAATAATATCATATATTTATTTTCAGATTTAAATTGGAACGTTTAGTGCATCTACCTTTCTTTGCTCGCGTCGTCAACGGATGCTTCGTTAGGATCGGTATTGGGAACAACAACGGCAATCCAGTTTATAGGGTTAGTAGCTATTTGATGTATACACTTACTACGCTTTAATTATAAGGCCCGCGTTATTGATAAATTATGGCCGGATATCCACATGGGCGCATATGAGCACGTGGATTCACTCGCGTAGCTCCCGTTATAGTGGGAACTTCATAAAAAATATAGCCTATGTTAATAAAAATGTACAAAGATACTGAGCAACAAAGTTAAGGAAAGGACGGCTTGCGACGTCCCTCCTAGGTGATTAGAGAGAAGTGACGTCACGTGGAATTTTAACGTACTTTTATCTACGTCATTTTTTGTTTACGGAACGAAAAAATACGTGTCCAATAATTTTTTTTGGTAATCTTACTGACGGAACAAATATAACTTTTCAGTTATAATCCATATATTCCCCTAAAAACTAAAAGTATTTTGCCATAAGACATCCTTATGCCAGGCACCAACCTGAGTCGCGTTTAAAGTCCCACCGGGGGCGCCCTCTTGCGCAGGTTGCCTAGTTTGTAGTTCATATTCCATTTAAGCTTACGGCTAGAGCCCTACTCGCCATTATCACAGATTAATAAATAGTTACTAAGTAAGAGATACATCACTCCCATACAAAATTGAAAATACCTACGCTATAATAGCTTACAAAATCTTAATAATAATACCTGCTGCTCTGAACGAGCAGAAATGTATCATAACTACGCGCGCAAAGAGTCGAGAGTGTGTTGCCCGCCGTGCGAGTCACGTACTAACGCGTCATCGTAAGAATGCGCTAGGGTTACTACCAACTATGAAAGTTAACAACAGTAGGAATTACCTATAAAAACAAAAGTTTTATAATATCTGACTCAAACAACCCCTTAATTACTACGTATTATTATTATTATGTATAAATACGTATGGATCTACCTTCTTATGTTCAAAGAAATAAATGGTGATAAAATTTGTAAATATACATTCAAAATACTATTAAACTTCCTTCGTTTCTCGGCAATGAAAAAACGACAAATTTTCCTTTGCTTTTTTTATTTTAACACCCATTTACTACACAATAATTACGTGGTTACGGCATTTCGAAGCGCAAGCGCGGGAAACGCGCGGTGCAGTGAGCGCTCACTCAGGCGGGCGTTCGACAGCCCTCTGTCAGTTGTATCCTCGGGGATACGCCGAGCGGTAGGCATTAAACGCGTGGCCTTTAGCGAGTGACGTAGGCCTGCCTTTATGCCTGTTGCAACAGCAAAAGGCTCGTGGCTAACATCATATGGCCGTACGAAAAAAAACATATTTTAATGCGATATTATTTGTTCACAGGTAGCAGAGATCATCGACGTATATGAAACTGCGAAAATTTACAACTTAGGCAACACTAGAACTAATAAAGGACTTAAACTTAGACACGGAACTCAGGATAGAGTATTTCGTCTAGAATTCGTCAGTAATCAGGTAAGTGTTGTATACTTTTGCGCGAAGTACGCACACTAAGTACGTATTTCGCGCATGCCTACTCGTGCACTCATTCGGTTCCTTCGTATGCTCGAGGGACAAAACAAAAAAAAACTTCGATTGCAAAGTCTCACACTTTAGTAAAACACTGTGTACATTATTCATTAAGACACTTATTATTTTCTAGGAATTCACAGAAAGCGAATTCCAGAAATGGTTCAAAGCTATAAAGGACGCCAGCAAGAAACCACCCACCATGGACTTTGTTAGAAATAAAATAACCGAAGTTAAAGATGCGCTCATGTACGAGTTTAAGGTGAGTAAGATTAACATTACCGCTTGTCGCGCGGTTTCACCCGCCTTCCCATTCCCGTAGGACTTAAAAATTTAATATAGTGTTCCTCGATAAATGGGCTATCTATTACTAAAATATTTAAATCGGACCATTATTAGATCCTGAAATAAATTAAATAAAAATTAGCCATGAACACTTTGATAGGCAAGTTTGTTTAATATTAATATTTGACAAAAAGCATGTCTCATCTGGATATCAGATGGGTGAAGGGCGATTTTGCACGGCTCTTAGATTAAATAGAAGGCAATGCACACACATTGCAAACCAAATAAAAATAATTGAAACAAGTTAAATAATATACGTATTTTCACATGTCGTATTTCAGCCATAAATGTGTTTATATTCCTTTATTAGAACATAATACTGCGGTCAGTAATCACCTGCCAAGCGTGGTGACTATAGCAAAAGCCTTCCCTCGGGAGAAGGCCCATGTACAGCAGTGGACGTTATACGAGCTGATGATGATGATTCCTTAATTTGCAGGAGGAAGACGTAGAGAAAATGGTAAAAGAAAAAGAACGGTTCAGATCACATCCTACTAACTACGCCATGAAGAAAACTCAGCTCATGAAGGAGAGAGATGTAGCACAATTAAGGTTAGTAATAATGTGTATTTAATTTATTTAATTGTTTTTTGTTGTTTCTAACTAAGAACTCACTTTACATATCGACGACGATATTAAATGGTTTTTTTAGACATTTATTAGAGTCATTGACTTACATTGACGCTGATAAATGTTGCTGCCCATAAATCAGCTGTGTGTCCTTAAGTCGCTTCTTACGACACTTATGGGAAGAAATGGGGTGGTCTATTCGAAGCCGGAAACCACGCAGAATGTATAAATAATATATTTTTTCAATTCCAGAGGTGACGATGAAACGGTAGTGGATTTAAACGCAAAAATTCAAGAACTTGAAGAGAGGGCGAGTCATCTCGACAAAACTAGAACATCGTCTATACAAAGTATATCGTATATAAACAGTAGAAACAGAATATTGAACGTGGAGACCGCTGAGAAGGCTATTATGGAAGAGGTATGATTGTTATAACATGTATCACCTGATCTAATTTACCTTTAAAATTATTTACCCATAGACAAGAAAATTTCTTTATAAAATGTTTATATAAAAAAAGAAGATCCATCTTTTAATGATGGATCTTCTTTTTTTATATAAAAATTTAAGCTATTCAAAATAAACTATGAACATATTGGCATTTGTAGCGGGAACTGCTGATGAAATGCATGACATCTGCTGCCCTCTGGTGGTGCCCGTAAACAAAAAGTCCGTTCGACATGCACGAATTGCATAAAACTCCTAAAACACTAAAAATAAAAAATCCTCCGTCAGTGACCGCCCTGAGTTGAGGTCTAATTCCACAGACGGCGCCCTCTTGCGCAAGTTACTTAGTTTTTAGTTTATAAACTATCTCATAAGGCTGGAGCCTTGCTTGCCTTGTCCAGTGAAGTAGCAAAAGCCTTGTGGCTTGACTACATAAATGACCGTCCGAAAAAAGAGGCAGCTTGATCCGTTTGAGGCATTTTTTAGAGACGCACGTCGCGTCATTGTTGCTCAGGGGCTGACTAAATCAACATCCTAAATAACTAACAAACATTTTATTTATATATTCTTTATTGCACACAGTAAATACATAACATACAATTTATACAACGGAAACAACATGTACAAATGCGAGCTTAATTCAATACTGAATTTTCTTCCAGCAAACCTTATGAAAGAAGCATTTGATTAAAAGTGCATAGCTAGTGTACAACGGACGAATCTAAAAATATTTTCTAACAAATTGGTAAATAGGTACATATAAAAAAAAAACCCACACTAATAGATAAATAATCATCCTAAATCAATATTTTTATGTTTTAATAATATAAGTAGGATCGTTACATGTAATAGTAACATTACATTGAACCTAGATTTTTTAATCCAATGTTTGTATTCTCCGCATTATCCTTTTTGTTACCTTTGATTTAATTTTCCAGCTAAACGAATTTGTTTTTTACAGGTTAAAGCAATGAAAGGCAAGAAGACAGACGATCCTTTCACGAGGCGGCATACCAAACCTGTCATGAACTTCAAGTCGGGCAAAGCTCAGGTAAATATAATAATGAGATCAAAATCAGGTAGCCCGTTATTGCTTGACATCAATAATCTCTGCCGGGGCAGTGCCGGAACAGTGTGTGATGAACATGGTTATTGCAATATAGGTGGATATTTAACAAAAAGTGGAAACCTGTTTGACCAGATTTAAGTACCTATACAAATTTTAATAAACATAATGATAACATAAGTAATTTTATGCTATCAATGTACTATATTTTATAGCTTAAACATTTCAGTTCTAATGTTATACTAAATATAATTTTATATATATACTGGAACAATGTAAGTTTCATCTTAAACAGGTTCTGAAGTTCTCAGTAATATAGTAAAACCTTCTGAAAATTGGTAACACGACAAATACGATGTTTTTGTAGGGGCGCGTCTATATAAGCCGTTCAACGGCAAAAGCGAAATATTTTTAATAGATAAAAAGTAGTTGATAAAAAGGTTCTGGTCTCGGTCTGTTATCACGATTCTGTTGTGAATTAAACACCTAAACGTTTAGATGTCTGTTTTTATTATTATTATAAAGTTAACGGATGTTTTATTGATACGATATGAGTTTAGAACGAAACATTAATATAATATTTTCAATCATTGTTTTTTTATTATAGGAACACATAAGAAGTGAAGAGGAAGACGAAGAAGCACAGAAACTGAGAGAAGAAGAAGAGAAATTGGCCCAGGAGAGGAAAGAAAAGGAAAGACTGGTAATACAATTTATTTTCAGCCCCAAACATAAGAGGGATGTTATAATTTATTTCCGAGTGAGACAGTACTTACTCAAGTGAGACACTTAAAGCTAAGTATTGTTCTTGCAAACCACTGTTAGTCAACCTGAAAATCATTATCTTTCCATACCCTCGCCAGCGAAAAAACCAAACCACTAAGTAGTTTTGCCATTCAAAAATAACTGAATATTTTAGATACAGATATGACAACTGGTACTTTTATTGTATCATTAAATGTAATAATATTCGATCTCTTTCTAGCAACAGCAACAAGAGCAGCAGGAGCAGGAAAAGGCGAAGCAAGATAAGGCCTCGGCCAACGACAACGCCAGCCTGTACTCCCTACACGACTTCGATATTAACATAGAACTAGATTTACCTATCGCTAGTAAGTATTTTACATACTTATGTTTTACTTATATATAGTCTGTGATAATGACTTATCACAGACTATAAGTAAAACATACCGCGTCAATGACAGTTGCTAATTTATGTTCAAATAAAAAACTCATTATCAACCTGCTTTATTATATTTGTAAAATTTCTCACTGTTTATTTTATGTATACCTATGTGTCACCGGAATATAATAAGAATCGTAAGTTGATCGACTTACTAATTAGTTGATAAACTAACGATGTTTCGGGTCGTAAAAAAATAACCTAAACCAAGGGAGTTCAACAGGAATTATTGCAGTAGAAGTTTTTTGTTTTGTTACAACAGTCAGTAGCATACTTTCGTTTGGTTAGGTTAGGTCAAGTTTCATCACCCATTGCACTATTGACGTGAACCCACTCGTAACGCAAGCATTTAAGCTTAGCACGAGGGGTTACCAAGAATACTAGTAGACTGCAAAACTCTGCTAATAATCTTTATAAAAAAAAACATAATTATATATATTATTGTTTTCTCATCTTTACAGAAACAGTATCATCTCAGCCCAAGCAGGTGAGCACAAAAGTGAAAGAGACTGGTCCCAAGCGGTCCCTTAACCTTGAAGAGTACAAGAAGCGACACGGACTCATTTGAGAGCGAGTGTAGTGAGGACAGTGCAGCCGGAGTGTTGGCGTGACTGTGTGTCTGTGCTAATGATTATGTTTATATATACTAGTATTTTTTTATATGTAAGTTGTTTTTTTAATGATAACATTAGGCATGAAGACTAAAATAAATATATTTAGTCCGTCAGTTAGATTACTAACTACATTCTTTTTATTTATCAAATCAATAAAAAATTACAAAGATACAGAGCATTAACAAACTATTGAGTTCAGGAGAGGGGTTTGTGTCGTGACGACTAGGTAAAATTGTACCTAGATGTGACATCACATGAAATTTAAATGCGCTGTATTTTCGTCATTTTTAAATTTAGGATCGAAAAAAAAACGTGTCCAATATTTTTTGGTAATCTAACTGACAGACTATATATATTTTTTTAGTCTTCATACCCATTTTACTGGAAATTTCGGATAAGTTAATTCTTTTTTGGCTGTCGAAACGGATAGGTTAATGGAATTATCCATAAACAATTGACAACAAATTGTTTTTAAGTGATTCATTACTGTTATTGTTTTTGGTTTTTTATTTCATAATCTTGCTTGTATTGGTTTATTTGAATTTACAAAAATGTATTTCTTTCTCACGTTTATATCTTGTAAAGTGCTTTTAGTAGATAACCGCATTTGATGGAAATTATAAAATCGTATTATATCCCCAATTACGAATATTATAATAGATATTTGGGATGTAAGAAAATCAGGCATTACTTTGCGGAAATCCATATTAAATTTAAATATATAATAAATCCGCTCAAAAAATGTGTCTAATAGTGGGATGCACTTATTACATCGACCTTCACGCCTGCAGCAATTATGCACAATATGGAGGAAGATCAAAGCAAAAGCAGTTGTAATTTAATAGTATATTATATATCGTTCAAAAATGAGCTGAATAAACACTATAAATTTTGTGTTTTTAATTTAGATATTTTGGATATTTATCTTTTATTTTAAAGAAATTATTTTGTGATTTTGTGTTATGAAGGCAAAATCTTAAAGTATCTCCACGTCGAAGAGTTTATTCAATAAGCCAGTATTCTTGTTTAGCCATGTGCAGTCATTGCACAATGCTGGCGAATATTGTTGAATATTTCGACAAATTGCCATTAAAAATAATCACAAATGTCTGTTTCTATATTAATCTAGTGCTCAAAACATAAGGTCGCTAGTGCTATAATACCCACGTCAGAAACATTCGTGCTATGTGCCTTTATTGTAAACTGGCACTTACGACCAAATTTTTGTGAAGTATAAATAGTACTAGCGTCCTTTTACTTCTGGGACCTCAGAAGCATAAGGATGGATGATTATATTTAAGTGAAATGTTTCTATTAAAATTGTATTTACAAGATATACCCATTAAAATGTGTGAACAAACAAACAGACAGACAGACACTGTCCGTCTGTATGTATATATGTGACTATCTAATGCTTCTTTTAAACATACACATTAACACAGACAATGTTTAATTGTAAAAAGTTGTGATATGTTTATGTTAGTAGTGGGAAATTTATTTGTAACTTGGCAATTTTAACTATTTATTACCCAAATGTTGGTAAAATATTAGTAGAAATTACCCTGTGACTTGGTAAAATTACTCATAAATTAGTATGTTGATTTATATGTTTTTTCTGAATCATTTTTTAACTGTTTTCGAATATTCCCATAGTAAAATCGTGATTATGGTAAAATTTCAATTTTATTCACTTAGGAATTACTATGTCAAAAGTGATACTTGCATTTTTTTTATCTGCACATTAATTAATTAGGTTAGCTTAGTAGTTTCGAACGAGAAAGCATGATAAATTAGTATAAATAATTATATTACTTTGTCTTTTACTCGAATAATCTAAATTATAAAAATCATAATAACTTAGTTCTAAAATTATATTTCTGTGAGGCATTAAATACCTCTTTTATCTTTATAAATCAACCATTTTATATATCGCTATCTCTCTCTGATATGTTTAAAACAAATATATGTAAGTATAATAGCAACAACTTCATATTATTGCCACAGTTAGTCTAATAGTTTTGATGTATCTTATGTATGAATCGCCAATGCTCCCAAATTTTAAAACTGCGCCTGAAATAGTTATAATCTAGATTATTTAATAAATACAGTTAATACGATATAGTATGAGTAAAACAGTCGATAACGATTACGGAACACATTAATTGCTAAACTTTAAAAATGTCATGTTGCCATAGCGTGGGTTCACCGGTGGCTCGGTGGTGTGTCACGGCTTTTGAGACCTGGTGTTCTGCGTTCGATTCCTACCCGGGATAATTATTTGTGTGAACTATGAATAGTTTTCCTGAGTCTGGGTGTGCTTTATGTTTATGTAAATATTATGTATATTTATATATAATGAA
Organism: Nycteola revayana; assembly: GCA_947037095.2. NCBI lineage: Eukaryota > Metazoa > Arthropoda > Insecta > Lepidoptera > Nolidae > Nycteola > Nycteola revayana. The sequence goes on along the minus strand of OX344841.2, from coordinate 10,372,258 downwards.
AATATTTTTCTAGTGCGGGATATTTTTTTAAAGGCATATTTATTTTGTTGCCGTACTTCAACATTATTTATGGATATAAGTGGATCAATCAATTATGGCTAAGATGTCTGTTGTCCCGTTGTCATGGCAGCATGATATTTTTGACGTTAAGCAATTGATGTGCACCGTAATCGCTTTCGCCATTTCTATGGAATCCATTTCTATTGAGGTGTTGCTTTGATAACCAGGGCTACTTTGACACTCGATATTGTAACGTAACAATAGGAGAGAACAGGAAGGAGTCATGTTAAAGGAACAAAACTGAAAATATATGGACACTACCACTATAGGGGTTAGTGTATGACCTTCATAAAAGGTACCCCTCCCATCAAATTACGGTGCATTACCACTGTCAAAGCTACCCCCAATGTCAAAGTTACTTTGACCTGAATAGGACTTCATATTCAAGACAGAATATGATAATATAAACATAGAATTATAGAAATCAATCTTAAGTGCCTATATAGTTAACAGTAACTGTCAATCCTGATTCCACCTAAAGAAAATTAAATTCTAAATATTTGTACAAATATTCATTAAACTGCACCGGCAGCTCAAATGTTATTTAATTCAAATTCAAAGTTCGATTCCCACTCAAGACAACAAAGAAAAGATACATGTTTTTAATCTGAGTGTAATTTGGGTTCGTGAATTATGTGTTTGTAAAGTCCCCTGCTATATAGGGATTTATTTCCCTAGTGCGGAGTTGGCTTTATACAAAAAATAAAAATAAATGATATATTAAAAAAGATACGGCAACCATTCTTGAAAAATGGCACACGCAAATTCCTGTTTACTCTCTATGTACAATTTTTGTCTTAACAATACACGAGCATGACATATCTACGTCTTTTTATATAACATGATTGAAAAAAACAATAACTAATTTTTTTTACAAATAGTTGGATGCAGGATGAGCAATGTCGGGAATTTAACTGAAACCCAAGTTAGTCACATAGAAATACCTAATCGTATATTTTGTTTTTGAATTGAGAACGCCATGTAAACGTATTTTTTTTCGTTTAAGTTCTAACACCACTAAGTCATTTTCTGGGCGGTTTTCGACAAGTTGATGCCATTCCAGAGTCAGAAGATGAAATAATGAAATTTATTCAGCACTTAGGTATTTACATACACTTGTGCTTGTCAAAATTACACTGTATAAGACTATATCAAACAAAAGTATCATTTAAGTAGCTAAAAACATTGTTAAAATTATTTGATCTTACAGAATTTTTAATCAGTATGTCCGTCTGTCGTGCGATAACAACAAACAACACAGATGGGTTGTTTAAGTCAATCATCTATAAACAAATAAATAAAATTGGAGTGTCTATTTTTAATATATACATGAATGTATATACGGTACATATATCAAAATAACATTTTGTCTAGCAAGACAGCTAGTAAGAAATAAAATTTATAACTGAAAACAAAACGTTTCAGTACATGACATAAAAAATATGTCATACGTAAAAGTATAATAGTTTTTTTCATTTCCTTGAAAATATAAAATTTCTGATGTAAGTGGTGTTAGTATTTAAGCGAATTAACTGTATATTATCACAGATACTTCAGCATGCAAGAACAACACTTATGCTGATTTTCCACCAGAGTGGCGAGACGAGACGAGGCGAGAAGAGAATTAAAATCGCACTGACCCTTTTCCACTAAAAATAGCCATCGCGCGTGACCGCCGCGCCGCCCGTAGGCTTGTACTATCATGACGGTATTCTCAGGTAATAACACGGGAATAAGTAGCAATGAACAACAATTAGCCTCTCGCGAGAAGTGTGTTTCTGTTGCAAAGTTAATTTATACTCTATATCGGAAGCAATACGGTTAATTTTTACACAAACAAATATTTCAATTCACGCCTCGCCTCGTCTCGTCTCGCCACACTGTTTCCACCAAAGATGCGCTGGGAGAGGATTGAAAATTTGCCATACAAATTTCAATTCTCTCCTCGCCTCGTCTCGTCTCGCCACTCTGGTGGAAAATCAGCATTATAGGAGTTGACTTGAAAAATGTTAGATGTCACTTTGATGATCTCTATTACCATAGCAATAGAGATCACGACAGTAGACATGCGCAAAATAAATCTTTTAAAGGAACAGAGATTTATAAATCTTTTTGATAAGAAGATTTAAATCACTCTTTTAAATCTTTCAATCTTAAATAACTCCCATCTTCTAAATAGCTCACTCACTTACCTAATCTTTCAATGTTTCTGCGGGTGAATTGAATCATTCACTTGCATTTTGATGGGCTAGTTTATCAATATTTTTTTTCGAGAAGACATTTTAAAGATTGATGGTCCTACTACCTAATCTAGTAAATAATTATTTATTTACAAAAAAATATAATAATCCCGCAATAGTCATTTCACTCTACATCTTTTCATTTCAATCAATCTGAAATGAACCTAAGAGTTAAAGATTTAAAGATGTATTGAGAAAACGAGGGAGTTACTGATTTATACATCTTTTGTGACGGATTTAAATCTTTTTTACGAATCACTCCTGAGTTACACATCTCTACACGACAGTGAAACACAACTTCTCAAGTGAATACTTAAGATAAGTTTTGTTCTTCCATACTACTGTAAAGTAGTATTATCAAATTGTTACATCCGTTTTTGAGACAGTCTAAGTATGTTGCGGTTCATTGTACTTATAGCTCGTCAATATAACTCACTTAGTACTGCCTAGTATAACGCACACGGCGGACTGTAAGTAACCTGGACTAGTCATACTGCGGACTATGTCAGTATGCCCCTGCGCAGGTATAGTGCAACTATGACTATGCTTTATACCAGAGGTCTCCAAACTACGGCCCGCGGCCGCGGCCCACCAGTGCCAACAATCCGGCCCGCGACATTTTAAGACTAGTGTCATCAATCTGGCCCGCGACACCCAATGTCTTATTGTTGTTACTATTGCTGTTATAAGTTGAAAAAGAAAACACAACATGATAACTACCCGGTCGCACACTTTGCGACAAGTCTAGAAATAAGAGTATAGTTAAGGATAGAAAAATTAAAACTGTTTTGGCCCTTCGAACATATTGAAACAATCGTTATGGCCCTAATGCTTCAAAGTTAGGAGACCCCTGCTTTAGACACTAAGCTTATAGTGTGTCTATATCTTAACATAAAAACAATTGTAAACGAAACGTGATCTTAATGAAAATAGCAATAAATATACCTACTATGGATCGATATTATAAACAAATGGCGCGTACATTTTAATATTAGTTTCATTTATTTCTGATTAAGATAATAAAAACGTAAACAATATTAAGAGATAAATTATATTTAAACTAGGTGTGCCTCGCGGTTTTACTCGCGTTGAACAACTACTCTGCTCCGATGGGTCGCATCATGAAGTTTTTTAATCTGCTAGGCTTCTCGCGCACGGTCACACCCGCGTAGCCCATAATCCCGCGGGAACTTCATCATTAAATATATCCAATTAGAAAGCTACGTTATCCAAGAGCGTAGGCTATATTCAATAATGAAGTTTTTTATACTGATACATAAACTATGGATATAAAGGTGTGGTATTTGCTCCTCTACTGCGTCCTCTGCTGTCCAGAGAGTAACATAGAAGAGCGAAAAAATATCAAAATAGTGATAACTTTATCAGAAATAAATGTTATTGAAACCCGATAGTTTTAGGCTATATACAATTATTACCTCCATACGGCGTAAGCCCGCTAGCCTTAATTAATTTAATCATAAATGTAGTGATTAATTATTTATTAATATGTTAATATTTGGGATTAGAATACTCAAAAGAGCTTGATTTTAAATAGCGATTCATTTATAATTTTACTTTATCAGCCGGGCGGCCTCTTTAATAGACCTTGGAAAGCCAGGGTCGTTCAGATATTGCCGTAGTCACAAAGCTTGGCAGGCGTATTGGTGATCGCATTAAAATGAGAGTAGGTACTTTTAGGTGTATGTTCCTTAGTTGCCTCTTACGACCCCTGGTAGCATGTCGGAAAGCACATGTTAAGGGTATCTGATATCTTTATCTTAACACTCTCTATGACAATCGTTTACCGGGCAGCAATGTTTACTTACATAATAATGCGATCAACAACCCGCCTAATGCGGCAAAACCCCCTTCGAAAAGCCCATGTTCAGATTTGGACGTTGAGGGAGCTGAAAATTTCTTTTTTATAGGAAAATTGGGAATTATTTAGTGTTCTTATCCCAAACATAATTTTGTATTATTTTTTTCTGTATATCATAAAATTCAAGTTACAACATAAGCAATAAAAAAGTACGAAAAAAAATATTACAATATAAGAAATAGACAGTTTTAAGTCTATGCATATATTAACTGAGTAAATTTAATGAAAACTTGATGATTAGCTGTTATAGGTAGAATGTGAGTAGCTCTGTTAGAAGATACATTGTTTTTGTGTGGAATAGAAGGAGAAAGAGATAGGTATCTTATGTAAAATCATGCTCTTGTAAGACAGATGTTCCAGTTAAAACAATTTTTTATACTTAACATTACATTGAAAGTCATATTAAACTTAAATGTCATGTTAATCTTGAATGGTGTTATCTTGTAGTCACCACGCTTCACCACACTTGGCAGGCGAATTGGGGATTGTCAAACATAACATTCTCATTAATAGAACTTGTATTAAAAATGCATAAGGACCCTATCTCTTTCTAATTTTATTCTTTATCGATGCTACTCATATGTCATTTTTAACAAATATTTAATTAATCGTTGACTGTGAGAATACGAATACGATAGCACTTGTTGAAGTTATTTTTGCACATTAAAGGCTAATTTTGTAATCACAAAGAACGTTTTGAAAATATCCGTAAATATCTGTCCGGTAAATGTCTCTTTTTTACGGGCAAACCGTATATCAATAAACGTATTGCGATAAAAAAATGATGGAAGAGTAAAAATAATTACATAGAAGAAATGTCTTGTCTTTATTTCTGCCTTAGAAAAACATTGTAGAGGAACAGTTGGTGTTCCTCCAGAAAATGAAGATCTTTGCCGGGCGAGGTGGTTTGCGCGGCGGTCGACGGCCATTAAATGGCCGTCGACCGCCGCGTGACAAATTTTGTTAATATTCAGAATTTGTATATGTTCTAATTGGCTTGCGAACTTGTGTTGCGCGATACAGGTTAGTTGGGATGCTAAGTGCTAGATGGCGCTGCTTGTTATCTTGTAGTTTGTGCGGCTACTGTATTTGTCGCTACAACACCATAGTATTATTATTATGTACATCCTATCTACATAGAAAAGAAAATAAAGTGATAATCGTGTCCGTATTTTCGTAGTTCCCAATAGTTCCTTAGCAACATAACATTTTTACCGTTTTGATGTAAACTTAGTTTATAATATTTTATTTATTTGACGATGAACAAAATGATGAATGGTTAATACTTAACATTGTAAAGAAGCTCGGAAGCTTGATTAAAATTTGATAAAACGAATATTTGTTTTTTTTTGCTTCTACTTCAAATTCAAACTCTTTATTTGTTTAAACTACCAGGAATGATCTGGAAATATTTTTTAACATCAGCCCGTTTAATATCCACTGGTGAACATGAACCTACCCTGTGAGAAGTTATGCCGTAGTGACTACGCACACTTACGCATTCCAGGTAAGTTGGTGACCGCAGTTTTTTTTCCCATGACGGACATATTTAATTAGCCTTGAGGCTTTTGCTACTTTACTGGACATAAAGGCGAGCACAGGTCCAGCCTTAATAAATGGTTTAAATACTAAGTAACCTGCCCAACAGGGCGGCCTCTGTGGGACTAAGACCTTGGCTCAAGGACGGTGACCGCAGTATTATGTTATAGTCCCTCGGGGGAAACGCAGCAACGCTGCTGCCAGATCCCTAGTAGTGTGTGTAGGTAGGGGCGCTTCTTCCGAGTTTTTTTTTTTTTTTTTAAATTATATATTGGCTTACGTTTGACCATAATCTCGCTTGATGGAAGGCGAAGATAAGGCCTAAGATGATACACGCGTGCCTAGAAAGTGTCTGTTCACTTTAGCTTTAAAGATGTCCAGATTATAGCGTTCCGGAAAAACTGACCCCGGCAGAGAATTCCACTCCTTAGCCGTCCGCATTATGAAAGAAGACGCAAATCGCTTCGTGCGTATTGAAGGAATGTCTACAACATAAGGGTGACTGCACCGGTGGCTCAGTGGTTACGATAGTTGCCTCTGAGACCTGGTGTTCTGGGTTCGATTCCCACCCGGGACAATTATTTGTGTGAACCATAAATAGTTGTTCTGAGTCTGGGTGTTCTTTGTGTCCGTGAAATGAATGTTTGTAAAGTCCCCCGCGACACAGGGATTTATTTCCCTAGTGCGGGAGTTGTCTTTTTAAAAGAAAAGAAAAGAAAGAAGAAAGAAACCGCTCGCCGCGCCTGGTCGTCCGGTGATGGAAGGGTGAAGGGGGTATTAGGTTATGTAGAACCTCCGCACACTCCCCGAAATGTAACCGATAAAACCCGATAGGCAGGCTACTCGTCTACGGTGTTCGAGGCTCTGAAGACTTCTCTCCACAAGTGAGTTATTGCCTATGACTCTCTTCGCTCGGCGCTCCAATGAGTCTAGCGCATCCAGCTGATATCTAGCAGACCCATCCCAAAGATGAGAACAGTATTCCATTGAGGAGCGAACTTGAGCCTTGTAGAGACTCAAGAGCTGCTCCGATGTGAAGTACCGCCTCACCTTGGAGAGAATGCCAAGTTTTTTGGCTGCAGTCTTTGTAATGGACTCGATGTAGCGACCGAAGTTTAGATTAGAAGAGAGGTCAAGCCCTAACAGCTCAAGATGGTCGCTGATCGGAACGGAAACATTCCGGAAAGTCGGAGTCAGTTGGAATGGACTCCGTTTCGCCGAAAAAAGACAAGCCTGTGTTTTTGAGGGGTTAAACCCAACCAGGTTGGCATCACGCCATAAGGAGACAGCCTCCAAGATCGAGTTCACCCCCTCCATCATCGACTCCCTGAGCGACTGAACCTTTGACCCAGACTTCGCATCTGACAAGTATCTCACCAAGACTGTGCTGCCGTCTGCGTACCCAAAGATACCGGGAGTAGCTAGCAGGTCGTTGATGTGCAGCAAAAAAAGAGTCGCGGAGAGAACAGATCCCTGAGGGACACCGGCATTAATACCAAGAAGATCGGACGAGGCGCCATCAATGACAACTCGAATCGACCTCCCCTTCAAGAAATCCTGAATCCAGGTACAAAGTCCGGGAGCAATACCGTAAACCGGAAGCTTACCAATGAGACTTGCGTGCCAAACCCTGTCGAAAGCCTTAGAGATATCAAGAGACACGGCAAGAGCTTCACCGTGTCTCTCAATGGCTTCGCTCCAGAACTGAGTAGCATAAACATGAAGATCCCCAGTAGACCGGCCTCGACGGAATCCGAATTGGCGGTCACAGAGGAGATCGGTGTCTTCCAGGTATGCTAGGAGACGGTTGTTTAAAACACGCTCCATAACCTTACTGAGTATGGAGGTGATTGCGATTGGTCGGTAGTTGGCAGGGTCGGCATGACTACCTTTCTTGGGGATCGGCTGAACATTGGCAATCTTCCAGGATGCTGGAACTAGACCAGTCTTCAGAGATAAGCGATAGAGGTGAGTCAAAACAGGAGACAACTCAGGTGCACATGACCGCAAGACAATGGCAGGAATGCCGTCAGGCCCACTAGCCTTATTCACATCTAGAGTGCTGAGAATTTTAAGTACTACTTTTTGCCGAATGTGCACCTCAGGCATAGTGGAAGTGCAATGTGGTAGCCTGGGTGGACTTTTACCAGCAGCATCTAGTTGTGAATTCTTCGCAAATAGAGACGCAAACAAGTCTGCTTTCTCTTTGGCGGTGTGAGCTAATGAACCGTTCGGCTTCTGCAGGGGCGGCAAAGAGGTCCGACAGAAATTGGCTTCGACCGATTTGGCAAGAGACCAAAAAGCTTTACTCCCAGATGGGTAAGATGCTAGTCTGGCTCCAATGCGGCCAATATGGTCAAAGCGGGCCTTGCGTAGGGCACGTTTGCAAGACTTGGCAGCACTATTGTAGGCTTTCTTCAGTTTCCGAATATGTGGCGCTTTGCGGGCTCGAGCATCCGCCCACGCTTAGTAAGAGTGCTTATGTGCCTCAGCACTATCACACTCAGCGTTGAACCATGGGCGGGCTTTGTCTTGGAGCGAGACATCAGAAAATGGAATGAAATACTCCATTGCCTGGCATATCACTCCAGAAACAGCCTCCGCGCAGCGAGCCGGGTCGTCTGAAGAGAAGCATAAGCGCAGCCAAGGGTAAGACGCGAAGAAATGCCGCATCGCATCCCAATCTGCTGACTTGTATCGCCATACACGCCTAGTCCCCTTGAGATCGGGATCGGGTGGCGAGTAGACCGACACAGATTTCACCAGACAGTGGTCGGAGCTACCTAACGGTGAGGAAACCGCGACTTGATTTCGGTCTGGATCGGTTGTCAGCAGAAGGTCTAAGCAATTGGCCGTATGGCCATCAATGTCGGGCACCCGTGTCGGCCCAGTCACCAGTTGGGAGAGACCAAGCGTCAGAGCAGATGCATACGCTAGTCTCCCCGCAAGGTCGGTGTTCTGGTATGGGTACAGCCACTCCTGGTGGTGGGCGTTGCAGTCCCTCAGAACAACTAGCTGCGCCGATGGGTACGGGGTATGGGGATACTGAAACAACCTGGTTGTCTCCATGTTATCGGTGTGCTGACACTGGCATACAGTATCTGCTCCAAGCCAGTGTCCACCAGAACCCACAATACAGAGAAACTGGAATCCTCAATGTTACGGAGACGTCGACAGCAGATGTCATCACGAGCATACACGCAGGTGCCAGCGCGTGGCCTGAAATTGTGCTCCAGGGTGTACCCTGGGTAGTGCAAGTATGCTGCGTCGGCTGGACATCTGATTTGCGTCTCCGTGAGGAACAGCAAATGTGGTTTTTCGGTCTCAAGGTGGTGATGGACCGGGATGAGATTGGAGTGCAGACCTCGGATGTTAGAAAGGTGCACTTTTAGTGCGAGGGAGTGCAACCGCTGTTTTACCAGTTTCCTATGCTTACTTTTCATTATTTTTGATGACGAACAGACAAGTAGAAATGCGACAGTTGGGCGAGGCGTAACATACACGAGTACCACGCAATACACACATGATGCTGCACCGACGGGAGACTGATCTGGAGCGCGCGGGGACGCCCTAACCCCCCCAGAGATGTTCACCGGGCCCTCGCATCCGGTCGCCAACGGGCACGGTGAACGCATCCTGGGATTTTTTGCTAGTTGGCGGGGCAGCCTTTCATAGGTGGCTTTCCTACTAATTGGGCCCCCTACTACCTGCGGTCGGCCAGCGGAAGACCGTGCTTAGGATCCCGCTACCCTCCACGAACAGTCATCCAGCACAGACACCACGCAGCACCGGAACAGGTTCGCAAAGCCACACAACTGCCCAGACTCCCCTTCCACAATGGCTACTCAAGGCAACATGCCGGAACGCGACGAAAGTCACTTGGCGACATGGCTTTGCCTTGAGGGTGGTCACAAACCGCGGTCGAAACCTACCACCAGATGTGCTGTTCATTTGGCGCTACCCAGGGGACACGTGTGGGTGACTAGAGCTAAAGCCCACGGACGCGAACAGCATTATCCCCCTAAAAGGAGGAGTGGCCGGGGTGCACAGACTAAAATTAATTTTACCCATATAGTAATGAAACGCTAGGACGCGTCCGAATCCCGGTCGAATAATTAAGAGTTTGTTGTATGGAAGGCCCCCTTAAATGTTTATTTTATTTTTATTATTTGTTGTTGTTGTAAGTGGCAACAGAAATACATAATTTGTGAAAATTTCAACTGTATACTTTAATTTAAAATATGTATGTAAATCTACCCTCATTTCGCTAAATAGTAAGCCGCTTAAGATATCTGTGTTTCTAGTAGTTTTAATAAATAGACAAGTAGGACAGTTGAATTTTAAAACGTCCATAGAAATCATTTATTACAAATCCTTCGTGCTCATCTCATGTTTCATCTTAGGTGCGATTCGAGGAATACCTACTTGTGGTGCGTTTCAAAGTTGCAATGCACCCATATGAAAATTGAAGTTTGAGTTGTTTTGGATTTTCATAATATTCCTATAAGTTTTTTTACTGAAAATCATACTTTATTTACGACAAAATTTTTTTTGTTTAATGTAAAAAAACAATAGTTAAGGCTTTAACGGACAGAGGGAATATAATACCCATCATATTTAAGTGGTGGTGGGTGGTGGAAGAAGAAGAAGGTGGTGGTCCTGGGTTCGAATCCCGGTACGTGCAAATATTTGTGTGATGAGCACGAATATTTGTTTCTGAGTCATGGATGTTTTCTATGTATTTAAGTATTTATCTATTTATATAAGTATGTATATCGTCGCCTGGTACCCATAGTACAAGCTTTGCTTAGTTTGGGGCTAGGATGATCTGTGTGACATTGTCCCTAGATATTATTATTATATTTTAAACTCTGTTTCATTGTAATAAAGTCAAAAACCAATGATTTTGAAACATATACCTACTGACCGTTGAGGAGTCAATTGGACCCTCTAGCAAAATAATGGTAAGTTTGAAGACTTACAAAAGACTTCAAAACATTGTGTAATATTACCTTTATTTTAAAAATTGATTTTATTTAGGTATTGTGAATTAAGAGCCGATCACTCAAGCCAATGGTCGAATGCAGTAAGGATATCAAACCTAAGGTGAGTCTTTTATTTATTTTTATTCTTAACTAGGTGCTCGGCGTAACCCGTAACAATACTGTGTAAAGATAAAATTTTAGGAAAGAAAAAAAGAATAAGTAGGTTAAATCTAACGACATGCAGTTTAAACATCTTTGAATTCTGCTTTACTCATAATTTATGTCAATCAAGCTTTAAAGATCTGTATCTGTATCCGATGATATAATTGCGATAAGACCGCCGATTATACATAATTATGTTCCACATTTAATACTTTGTTTTTATTAGGTATCCTGTACTTTTCTGGTGTGCAATAAAGAGTAGATAGGTAACTATGTATTTATGTTTGTTTCCTTCAATCTACCGTTCAGCCCTTCTTGCGTGAAATATATACATTTCCCATAGGTGTACGCAAAAACCACTTTCTTCCACTTGCTAAAATCTTGACATACCACTTTAGCTTTCTACACATTCATTAACGTCATACATATCCTTCGGCTTAGGGTACTTCTAACCTGGCCTTGCTACAGAACGTCTCCGATTTGACCGTTAAGAGTAACAAATAGCTATAAATACTAATACTACCACATACATCAGTCCTTACAAAATGTTGTATTAACTTTCTTAGAATATTAGTAATCGGGATTGGGCGCCATTTATGTAGGTTAGGTAAATATATCATGGGCCGGATTGCTCATGCGTACCCGGCCCCCACCAACGGCGGATCGAAGGAGTGTCCGGGAGGTTTTAGTGGTTGGTAGGGTCCTCTCCTCGTGGCATGAGTTTAGCATACCACGCTATGGAGAGGGCGAGTCCCACATATCCCACCGCCAGCGCGCGAATACGCTGCAGCGGCGGTGGGAATGCGTAAATGGATTTCCCCCCGGACAACAAAAAAAAAAAAAAAGATAAATATATCATAAGTAGGTAAATACTAACTGTTAGTTCTTTTTCTATCATTAAAAGTTGTCCCCATAATTACAAATACAATGAAAAATAATAAGCAAATCGGTCAGGAAATTCTCAAGTTATTAGTTAAGTACGGGCACCTACTTACATAAAATTGGCAATTCATTTTTATTTTTAAAGATTGTATAGATTAGGTATAAATAAGTAAGTAGTTTCTGTTGGTTTGGAAAAGCATAAATACAAATATTTTAATCGATACAAGAGTTTATTATTCCCTTTATGTAAATACAACCATTCAATTGTCTTCGTAACATAAACATAGTTTTACTAAGCAATTATACCACAGTATTGCAAAAAAAAACACACACACTAATACAAACTTAAAATTACCTATGAGATTTCGCTTATCATCGAACATTTCTATTATAGACAAATAAAGTAACAAGCATTAAACTACGACTAGTTTCAAGTTTATAAATAAACTTTAGGCATTCTAGCATTTCAGCAGGAATAACCGTTATTATTGTTAAATTATATCTCACACCAAATAAAAAGTATGTACAGTAAGAGCGCTGTCGAACGATGCACTGAAGCTGGTGTTTTTGTACATTAGTGTTTGTAAAATTGTTATTTTGAGATGATTTTTCACAGTACTCAGCCCAATGTTATAAAAATAACGTTGGGCTTTGGTTTGTACACCCTTTCACGACACAATTCGGAATTTTAAGACAAGGTACTAAGGCATAGTTTTGGTACACGTTTATGCGTAGCGTAAGCTGTACGACAAGGTAGAGTTTTACCGGCGTCAGTGCGTTACTCGCAGCATTCCGTCTTTACTTCTTAATTGGTCTGATATAAGCAACAGTCTTTGTATAAATACACATTTTTTTAAAGTAAATTCAATAATTAAAAAATACAAATACTTTGTCCACTTAGTTTACTACCACGTCCCCCTGACGATGTCCACTGTTGCACGTAGGCGGGTAAGATCCACCTCCAATGACAGATGTTTTTCGAAAACAGTGCTGCGGTGAGCTGTCTTGAAATACTTGCTATAACAACCGCTATACTGAGGTGTAGTCGGCCATTTTGTAACCATCCCACACGACCTGGGTCCTTAGCATGAATTGTTGTAAGTAATTTTCTCGATGTCTGCAGTTTCGTCACATAAAATTGGCTTCAATATAAACTTTTATAAACATCATAAAGCTATGGCAAAGACTATTTGTAATATATGAAATGCGTCCAAAAGAAAGAAAAAAACTTCTCTAATGTACAAGATACTATCTGCTGTTAAAAGTTAGGCATATAGATTGGAAGCACATTAAAAAATTCAACCAAACTACGAACAAACTTCTTAAAAATATCGAGAAAATTAGGTACATCAGTTTGTGCTAAAGGCACTGAGAATATAATACACTACATGATATGGCGTAACATAACATAACATCACATAGCGTAAGGTTCTTATATAACATTCATTTCTACGAGAGAATTAGCTTGCTTTTAAAAGCTTTAAATACATACTGGAGAGAGAAAAAAGAAATCATTATTTACCATTAGTATTAGGTTAAGTTATCTAGGAGTAGTATAAAATATATTTTATGTAAGATTACTGCGGTGCAGGAGCGACCCGTATGAAAACACACAAAATGACTAGCTGTAATCCGACTCTGAAATACAAAACTAACTCGAAACTAGTTTGATAATGTTTTCTATCTTATATATTTTAATTCCCCAATTTTTATAATTTTATTATTTCACCTTATGCTTCTATTTTCCCAACACTGCGACGACTTACGACCCAATTGTTTTGTTCTAACTTTTAGTTGTTACTATTTTATCGGTGTTGTTATGTTGATGTGCAATAAAGAGTACCTATCTTATCTAATCTTACAAAACCAACAATTTATTCTCGCTCTTAAAATAGTAGGTATAATTCTCACGTAAATGAATGATGCTTTATATGGCCATATGCTTACCTTATTTCTATCCTACCACCAAACGGGCCCACAACATTTGGTGGTAAACTTTTATTTAACATTTAGGATGGTTTACTATGTAAATCTTATGGTTAATTATTATTATTAGTTGTCAGACATTAGCAATTATTACAATTACATATTATAATTATTAAAAATCCTCTGTATGTATATAACAAGAGCACCATAAACTGGAATTTAAAAAGTTTGTCACTTATTTGCTAAAAATGCACTTAAACAGTCTGAAGTTTAAGAGTAAGATTCAACTATCATTGGAGACTATGTATGGTCGTTGTAGACAGCCATAATCCTCCATTGATAGACAAAAAAAACTTTTTCTTTAAATAACAATTGGTATTTGGTTTCGTTTGCATTATATTTTATTGTGTAAGTTCAAACTACCGGTTAATTTCATTTTTTTTATTATATTTTATATTTATCGTTTATATTTATTACTTTTCACTTTACCCTTTTGGCAATTTTTTTTTCGGACCGACATACGTATTAAGCTGTAAGATTTTCGTTACTTCACCGGCCATAATCATTAGGCTAATGCTACATTTATAAATAATAAATAGGTAATTATTTTGAATTACCACATTTTGTATGAAAGTTGTATTTTTACATTCATTCCAACTCCGGACTACCCCTGAGAATATTGGCCATCGTACCAATCATTAAACGGCAGAACGCCACGTCACTCCGCCGGAAACTGTCCACCGTTGGACTCGAACCCCACCCGTTTGTAATAACAACCACCAATCAGACGACATGATCATCAGACTAATTGAACAATTTATTGAATAATGTATGTACTTTTAAACAAAATTATTGTTATGTAAAATAAAAACGAGGAATGTTAAAAAGCTTATAGGAAGGAAACCTATCTATGAGTTAAGCTCGCCTTTGTACATATTTAAAAGTTATTATTTTATAACTGAACATAATGTTTACAATAAACAACTAAATAATGAAAATGTAACTATGTACTTGAATTAGTTTTAAATATTCGATATTTAAAGCAAAATTTAATTTAAATAAACTATTAAGTACATGATCTGGCATTTTTAACTTGTAGGTAATTGACAGGATTCGAAATACGAAAAAGACTTTTTTTCCCATAATATTGCGAGCAATTTCGAGACATTACCTTAATTTTATTAATAATAATTCAATCTACTAGAGTATTTACTTAAGTAACTAAGCACAGTTATTTCACGCACTTCATTAAATATATAATAAAGTTCATTTATAGTAACCCATACTTTACCTTAGACCATATATCACAAACATAGACAATGTCATCTTCTTTTTGTTGTCAAGGGGCTTCGGTTGGCGCCTAACCTTCTTCCATCTTGACAACGAAAAAAGAAAAATCTCTCAAAGATCTTTTCTTTCTGCCTCAAATGCATCATTTAATGCTATTTACTTCCTAAGTAGCACATCTACTTGTATTGACTTTCGTTCTTGATCTTCGATTTCACGAAAGGGTCTTGACTTAGTCGTCAAATTGATAAAAATTCACATCAGAAAGCATTCCTGCTTCTTTCTGTTAGTAATTAACCGATGGGGGCATGGTAATTTCGACCCCGACTTTGATGTAAATTTAATTTACTCTTGCATTTATTTAATGCTATGGGTAGGATAGCAAAATATAAAGTTTTTGATACTGTTACCTTAGATATTATTGGTAATATCTTGATATCAGAATGAGTTTCCATATTGTTTATCTGCATGGAGTTTGAATTTTGAAAATTGGAAGATTTGTCTATGGTGGCGCCTATTATGAATCCGGAAGCACAATATGAATCCATTTTTATTCTATTTTATTTTATTTCTTCCTACTATCTGAAACAACATAAACATGTTTTATTTTGTCACTTATTTAAACTAATAATATTTATTTTAAAACTACACCAACATCTTCTGTATACAAAATATAAAATAATAGTAGGTAACAAAAAGCGAGATAGTGAATCAACTTTCTCAAATATAAGTGACTAGCGGTTGCCCGCGACTTCTTCCGCGTAGATTTCGATTTCTTCATACAAACTTTGCAAGCCCTTTCATCCCCTGAGGGATTGAATTTAAAAAATCATATCTTAGTGCACGCCGACGTCACTTAAGGAATATGTATCCAGCTTTATATATTAGTATAGATATTATAATTGGGTTCGTATATTATAGGCTAATCGAAAAACATAAAAAAGGTTAACAGTTGTTGCTCCACGTGGTTTCACCCGCGTAATCGGTTATATTTTTGCCTGGGACTCTAATTCTTTGTCTCATATTAACGTTAGACATATTATTTCTTGTAAAATCTGCTTTTCCCCAGTGATATTTCCCGTCGAAATCGGTCCAGTCATTTTAGAGAATATTATTAAAACATTCAGACAGACAACGCATGAACTTTCATATAACTAACACCTGTTACTTTGATATTGTATATGTATATGTATATATACATTGTACATATAGATTACCTAAGTACCTACTTAGTACAACTTATCAGTTTATGTATTGTTATCAATACCTACTGATTTATTATCAAAACATAACTACCTACGTTTATTGAATATAGCTTCCCGCACGCTATTCCACTAGTACCTCCCGTTCCTATAGGAACTTCATAGTTGCATATAGCCTATGGAATGCGTTACAATAACCATACAGTAATGAAGTCATAGTTATATCGTTACGAGATTAGCCTCCTGGATAACGTAGCCTTCTAATGATTAAATCATTTTTGTAATCAGTCCAATTGTTCCGAAGCCTATTCAATACAAACAAACAATCACATCTTTCCTCTCTATAATGTTAGAATAGATTTATGTTTATCGATCTCGATAGAGAAATGAAATACTGTATAGTAGAGGACTTTTAAAATACTTCATTCACGGATACGAAACACTCCCAGTCTTAAAAAATCTAATCAAATGGGAGATACGTAAAAACTTATTTTTAAGTAGGTATAATAAACCGCATACTACACAAAAATATAAAAATTAAGTGTCTGTTTGTAATGGAAAAATAATATGTTTTTACTAAATGCATATGAATATGACTGGGCCGATTCTGACGGGACTTTCACTAGTATAGGTATAATAGCCAATTTTATAAGATATAATATAGGCTTTTTGTTTTATCTATTGTTCATGTAGGTATTCCACCTAATCTCCAAACTACTATTACCAATTTAGGCGGGACTTTTATTTTTGGATAGCTCTCAAATAATTATTACGTTGACGTAGTCGCGGGATAGTAAACATATAAAAATGTATAATATGTAGGTACTTACCAATTATCGATATGTTCATCACAAGAAATCCAATCTATATAAGTTCAGAAATCACTCAACTAAAAGTCAAATAAATTACTTATTCCTTCAAATAAACTGACAGTTGGTATAATGATATTAATTTTTTGTCTTAACTGTGGCACTTAATGTTTTATAACACCAGTGAATAACACAGACTACGTTATCGTATTCAATGAAGTGAATGACTTCATTCATTGAACGAATATATTTAAACAGATAAGCGCAGTGAAGTTAGCAACAAATCTAAACGTATTGTTTGTTTATCGCGGTTCGGTGTGGTTGTATTATGGCCATGGTTTTCATTCGAATGGGACGCGTCCTAGCCCGTTCCGACCTTTAGTTTGCAAAGAACTTTCCGATGCCCTCGTAGACCCGAAGTCCGAGAAGACCTTGAACTGTAACGTAGAGTAACAGTTGCGCAAAACTCGCCTTAACAACTAAAAGTCGTAATCCCTCTGTCAGCAACCGCACTAAGCCCAGGTCCAAGTCCCACAGGGCGCACCCTCTTGCGCAGTTTGCTTATTTTGTAGTTTATAAACCATTACTTGAGCCCTGCTCGCCTTAATGCCATATAAGTAGTCGTCGGAACTTATTGTTTAAAAAAATGCTTTTCATTTCTGGTACTTTCATTATCATGATCATGATAAGGTCTACATCTGAATATGGGCCTTTTTAGAAGGCGATGTAGCCATAGTTACCATGCTTGGTAATAGTGGGTTATTGACCAAATATTAAATGTACTGCAGCGTTTATCAAACAAGTATTAAGTAGCCCCTTATTTCCAAGCTATGTATCTACCTGTGTACCTACACAGGTATATAGTTATAGATATATAGCTTGGAAAATAGCTAGCGTTAGCTGTCTTTATGCTGTATATTTACCGATATATACAGCATAAAGACAGATTAACGCTGCTGCCCGTTGTCCTGGAAAAGAATGTGATAAATACCGTTAGAAAGAGATGCATAGATTCTAGAGAAATTTACTATGCGGTAAAGTTTTCGTGTTAATTTTTTTAAAATAATTGTTGTCCCAAACTTTCCCTGTATTCATGGATACAATACTCCAACCAACTTCAGGCAATGATGCAACTTTTGTAAGGCAATTACACAGACATAGTGACTATTTACGGATTTGATAAGTAATAATATTATTATGTCATTCGGTTTTCCTATTATTTAATTTATAAGTAAAGTTATACCTTCAATAGTTACGGCTTATGCAAGTTACTCAGCTTGTTGCTATGTAGGTATTTGATATGTACAATACGTAAATAAATAAACAAATTGCATGAGCTAAATTACATGGAATTACAATATGTTTATTATCATTAATTAAAAAAAAAGTAACAAAGCAAAAGAGACGAAAGAAAAATCGGAGATTCTTTCTTTCTTTCTTCTCGGATCGTCCACTTCCAGTGAGACGTTGCAGGTTAGCTATGGTAGGATCCTCGAGGAATTGACCGAGGACCGCGCTGCTGCTCATCCCCTGACCTATCATCCCACGACTGTGGCCCGTGCCAACGATCTCTACCACTTTTCGTAAATCGACTTTTAACTCTAGTGGCACCCTGAGCATAGGTCCAAACCCCTTTAGGTTGCCTTCAGGCTTGGCTGAATTCTTAGATAGAATTTAATTAATTAATTGTAATAATTATACCTGTTAGCTTTAAAGCACTTTACTTTGGACTATCAAAGTCCAAAGTTCAAAAAACTGTGAACTGTGAACATTGGTCATATACCGAGGTCAGATTGGTTATAAAATGGTAATAATAGAAATCATCAAAGTACTTTCCAAGTAAACTCACAATCTTAAGTGTTTTTCTTGCATACACTTAAGTCTTCCACATTATGATTCTGACAAGTACAAGTGTAAGTATGTATGAACATATATACTTAAGTGTTGTATAAATTTCATTATTTCTTTGGTGTTACTGCACCTATAAAGCGATCGATCGACTTTGATCGGTCGACTATATTGGATCCATGTCGACTAGGTAGTCCATTATACCATCGATCATATCGGTATAATGTTATACCTAATGAAAGTTATTCAGCACATGAGTATTTTCATACACTTGTACTGTCGTCATCACAATGTAACTACTTAATAGTTATAATAACAATGTATAAATTACATATTTTGGAGATTTTTGTAATCCATCCGTCTGTCCTGCAATTAATTCGACGATTCATTCGACGTGTTACTTTGTGCTATAATATAATAACTAAATTAAAAAAAAACTACATGCGTTGTATCTATTTGGAATGTTATTAATAGTTTATCATGATCATCCCGTATTTGTTTTACCACCAATCAATCGACGCTGATTCGACGTTATTCGATCGTCGGTGATTCGACGTCATTCGATCGATCGATGTTGATCGATCGAAGTTGATTCAGTCGATTTGAGTAACTTTGAGTAATGGATAGGTATCATTCCAAAATACGTCGACAATATCAAATAGTTAGATCACCGATCGACTTTGATTCGATCTATTGATGTGATAACTTTGATTTAATAATGGATACCGTTCCAAAAACCGTGGACTATACAACGTGGATATTTTGAACATGACTCAATTCCCGAATGGAGCATAAATGAGGATAATGCAAAATGACGCAACACCAAAATTACATTACATTATTCCAGCCTTTCTTAAGTGAGTGCGGTAAGCGTCTCTGCTTTGTATGATGCAATAAATATAGGTATTATTAGTAGTCGGTCAGTGATCCAAAGTCATTCATATCAGTGGTCATATCAATGGTGCACGGTGACGATGGGCGCCTACTCCTCCATGACAGTCTTCTGGGTTACTGCGTCCTGGTATTATCCTCGGAAATTCGCTATTGGCTGGGTGCGCGATGAAAGCACCAACTAGCAGTTAAATTACGGTGGACTTTGAAATATCAAATAGATATGTTTGGTTAGTTGTGTGTATAGAAATGATTGAGAAGCATCTGCTCAGTTATTAATGAAGTAATAAATGTTCAGATATTAATGGTAACTTGTAGTGTATAGAACCTATTGACTTTTTAAATTGTTCAGAAGTATTTGGTCACCCTGTCTGCTACAATATATCTGACGGCGATACGAAAATTTTCATCTATCATTTTACTACTGTCTTCACTATAATTAATAGTGTGATTAGACTTAAATTGAAAATGATGCCAGTAGCTCCTCTAAATTCTGCTAAGGTCTGCAATTTTTTTGTGTAATAAATGCCTAAATGAATTCATTTAGGCATTTATTACACAAACAAATATCGTAGCAATCTATAACACAAAATAAAAAAAATATTTACTAACAATAACCTACTAATTTTCAGTGGCTATGTTTTGATACAGAGCTATCGAGCTTTGAGCTATCCTTATCATATTTTTTTATCACGAAAAATATACGCATCCACCCTGTTCTTTTACTAGCATATAGTGGCAGTTGGTTAACCGAAGGTTTCTTGTTTGGCCACGGCGCGCACTGCGATCGATTCATGGTTCCCCCACCACCTTCTTCGCACCGCGAATAAACCATTCTCCTAATAAAGCAAAAGCCTCGTTGTTGAAAAAAAAAACGTCTGTCCAAAAAAAAAACGTGATGGAAATTAGACCATAATTCATTTTTATGTTAACACTAGCTGCTACCCGTGCTATTATTGCGTTTTTGTTATTAGTAGGTACCTACTATGTTACGCACTGATATTAATCTTATACGAATATATAAAGCTGAGGAGTTTGTTTGTTTGAACGCGCTAATCTCGGGAACTACAGGACCGATTTGTAAAATTCGTTCAGTGTTAGATAGCCCATTTATCGAGGAGGGCTATATTTTATAAAGAAGTTCTAACGAGAATGGAAGTTACGCTGGTGAAACCACGCTCAGAAGTTAGTGGTATTGAAATAAAATGCGTTGGTCTTAGTTACACTAGGTCATAAAATATATTTGCCGGAGTGAGTTGGGCGTTGCCATAGGGCAAGCTAAAGAACTTGGCTGGGAGAGAACGCTGGAGGCGTTAGATCGCGATCCGTGGGGTCGCCCATACAAAGGGGTTCGCCGCAAGATGCGACCGTGGGCACCACCAGTTACGGAAAGCCTCCAGCCAGATGTTATAACAACGGTAGTGGGTGGGTTATTCCCCAGCCAAGAATCGGAGTTTGTCCCGCCTCCTATGGCGGCGCCCGATGATCACACCGATGTGCCAACGGAGGACACTGAGGTGCCGCCTGTTACACAGGCGGAGCTGGGGGCGGCCATTGCCAAGTTGTCAGGCAAGGTCACAGCCCCCGGTCCGGATGGGATACCAGGACGTGCCTGGGCCCTTTCGGTTGAGGCGTTTGAGCCTTTTGTGCTCGCCCTCTTCGATGCTTGCCTGCGGCAAGGTCGATTCCCTTCGGCCTGGAAGTCGGGTCGGTTGGTCCTCCTTAACAAGGAGGGCCGTCCGGCCGAATCGCCATCAGCTTATCGCCCGATCGTTCTGCTGAATGAATTGGGTAAGCTGATGGAGAGGGTCATCGCTGGCCGCCTCACTAAACATCTTAGTGAGGTAGGTCCCGACCTCTGCGAGGATCAATTTGGTTTTCGTAGGGGTCGTTCTACTTTAGATGCCATCACTCGGCTTCGAGACCTATCAAGGGACGCGACCGAGCAGGGGGGTGTGTTGATGGCGGTGTCGTTAGACATTAAAAACGCCTTCAACACCATCCCTTGGGTTTGTATCGAGGAAGGCCTCAGATACCACAGGGTGCCCGGATACCTCCGGGTACTCATCGGTCACTATCTCCGCGGTAGAGAGGTAGTGTACCCGATAGCAGGCGGCGGGACGGGGCGTTGGCCCGTCTCTAGAGGGGTTCCACAGGGGTCGGTATTAGGTCCCCTCCTGTGGAACATAGGCTTTGATTGGGCGCTTCGGGACACACGGCTCCCGGGTGTCACCGCCATTGCGTACGCGGATGACACTCTGGTGACCGCCCGAGGTCCCGATCATAGGCGAGCGAACATCTCGGCCACAGCCGGTGTGGCTCAGGTGGTCGCTCGCATTCGTAGGCTAGGACTGCAGGTGGCGCTTGACAAAACCGAGGCACTCGCTTTTCATAAGCGGGGGCCTCGGCAAGCGCCCCCTGCAGGTTCATGCTTAGTCGTCGGCGGCACCTCCATTATAGTCGGGGATACGATGCGCTACTTAGGTATCGTCCTCGATAGTAGGTGGAACTTCCGGGCCCACTTTAATCGGTTGGCCCCGAAGTTAGTAGCGGCGGCGGGAGCCCTTGGTGGTCTCCTGCCGAACCTGGGTAGGCCAGGGGGGAGTTGCCGGCGACTATACGCGGGCGTAATACGCTCGATGGCGCTGTACGGCGCCCCGATATGGGTGGACGCACTGGATAGGCGTAACGTGGCCCTGCTGCGCCGGCCGCAGCGGGTCATAGCCGCCAGGGCGGCTCGTACCTACCGCACGGTATCCTTCGATGCGGCTTGTCTTCTCTCTAGTTCTCCTCCGTGGGAACTCGAGGCGAGGGAGCTGGCCGAGGCATACCGTCGGAGGTGCGACGGAGTTTTAAACGGCCGTGATCCGTTTCCGGAGGGCATGGCGACGTGGCGTATTGAATCGCGGCGTCGTGTCCTCCGTGAATGGAAAGACCGGCTGATAACCGACCCGCCATTGAGCGGATTACGTACGGTAGATGCGATCCGGCCTCACTTGCTTGAGTGGGCCGGACGTAAAAGGGGCGAGATAACCTTCCGCATTGCGCAGGTCATGACGGGGCACGGATGCTTCGGTCATTACCTGTGCAAAGTGGCAAGGAGAGAGCCGGACACTCGTTGTCACCACTGTGATTGCGCCGATGATACGGCGCAACACACACTGGTCGAGTGTCCGGCTTGGGCGGCCGAGCGCGGTGCGCTCGTCGCACATGTAGGTAATGACCTCTCGCTTTCGATCATCATCAAGAGGATGCTCGAGAGCGAGGGAGCATGGGAGTCGATGGCTTCTTTCTGTGAGACTGTAGTTTCACAGAAGGAGGCCGCGGAGCGGGTGAGAGAAGATGATTCCAGCTCTCACCCGCTTCGTAGACGTCGCGTTGGCCGGAGGCGGAGGGCCGAAATCCGCCGCCTCCCGCCATAAGGGGTGACCCTGGGGAGCAGATAACAAGAATCTGCTCCCTAGGGTCACATTCATGTAGTAGGTCGGGGATGCCACTGTGTTCTGGCAATCCCTGTAGGAGTAGGAAGGTATCCATCGCGGGTGCTTAACACTCGCGATCGAGCCATAGGGGGAGGAAACTCTAGTCCCTTCACCGGGGCGAGAGTTATAGTTGTACTCTGTCGGAGAGATAACCAAAGGCCTATACCGGTACTTGGGTCTCTCATCACCAACGACAGAAGGAGGAACACCCGGGGGCTTTTTTAGTGGGTACATACTCTCTGTGGTGCGACAGCGCACCACGTTCTATAGAGTATGAGCCCCACATGCCCCTCACTGGCGCAGGGATCACGTATATAGTGACCCCTGCGCCAGGGAGGAAGTGCGGTTGCGCATTTTTACCCCGGTAAACAAAAAAAAAAAAAAAAAAAAAAAAACGTCATAAAATATATTTATCAGCTCTCATCCGCTTCGTAGGCGTCGCGTTGGCGGGAGGCGGAGGGCCGAAACCCGCCGCCTCCCGCCATAAGGGGTGGCCCTGGGGAGCAGAGAACATGAGGGCTCTCTGAGCTCTGCTCCCTAGGGTCACATTCATGAGTAGGTCGGGGATCGCCTTTGTTTTCGGGTATCCCTGTAGGAGTAGGACGGTACCCATCGCGGGTGCTTAACAGTCATGATGGGACCAAGGGGGGAAAAACTCTCGCTCTTTTACCGGGGCGGGAGTTTATAGTAGATCTCTGCCGGGGGGATGACCAAAGGCCGATACCGGTACTTGGGTCTCCCACATCAAACGGCAGAAGAATTTTTTAGTGGGTATATACTCTCTGCGGTGCGACAGCTTACCGCGTTCTATAGAGGGAGAGTCCCACATACCCTTCGCTGGCGCAGGGATCACGCTATAGGGATCCTTGCGCCAGCGAGGGGATGCGTCACGCATTATTATCCCCGTAAACAAAAAAAAAAAGGTCATATATTTATATAATTGAACAAACATAAAAAATGCCAAGATACCTACTAAGTTTTGCATAGGTAGACAATGTTCCAAATTGTTTCGATATGTAACAAGTAGGTACCTATAATATATGTCACTGGAAAATAATACGAATCCTAAGTTGATCAACTTCCGTGGCAATCATATTGTTAAATTATTGAACACTTGACCAAACCTTCTCTTTTGGTGAGATTACTCACCAAACGAGACTATATATACTGTTGTCACAAAACAAAAAAACTTCAACTTCAATAAGTCCTGTTGAACCCCATTGGTTTAGGTTTAGGTTATTTTTTTAACTACCCGAAACCTTGTTAGTCTATCAAATAATAAGAAAGTTGGTCAACGTACGATTCTTATTATTTTCCGATTTTCATATAGGTACATCTATATGCTTCTTGTCCATTATAAACAGCTCTTTCATTATCAGTAACTGCTGGAAGTCCTGACAAAATCCGGCTATTCCACCTTTCCCACTTGGCCATCCCACCTGGGTGGAAAGAGTGGAAAAAATAATCCACATTTCCCTCCCAGGTGGGATAGGTGGAAAAGGAGGATTTGAATTGTTTCTCTTATCCCACCTGGGAGATTATTGACGCCACTCTTCCCACCCAGGTGGGATTCGATTTTGTCATGACTTCCATGAATTGTGCTTCATCCACCAGTTTCTAACTGCATAGTAATATTTATACCTTAAAAATTAGTGTTGGATGCAAATAAAAGACGAATCGTATACATGGTTTTTATAATTTAAAGAACTATACAATCATCATCATCGTCAACTCGTATAACGTCCACTGCTTAACACGGGCCTCCTCCCGAGGGACGGTTTTTGCCAAAGTCTCTCTAGTCAGGCGGGTATTATGTTGTAATACACAACAAATCGCTGCTGCCCGTTCTTTGGTACACAATCGAGGTAAACAATATAACAATCGGGGCCAACAGCTTAACGTGGTTTCCGTGGCACGGAGGGTAGATAAATCTTATAATTTACACAATAATATCGGGTGCGCCAAAGTTCACCTAAATTTTCGTGTGCGTTCGCCCAGCAAAAAGTATCGCCTTTTCAAGAATTGAATGATGCAGATAATTAGTGCCTTAAGTATATCGTGTAAATGTGCCCGAAATTTTATATTTGTGCGTCCAACGGCTTCAGAGTGGATTAAATTCCGCTGCACGAACGTTCGCCCAGCAATTTTTTTTTAACTGATGGGTCTAGCTTTATATTAAATATGCAAAAAGATAGCTTAAATAAGCGCATAAATGTGCCGTAAAAGCCAAATTTGTGCCTCTTAAGATTTCAGAAATATTTATTTTTTTGCTGGGCGAACGTTTTGGCGATTGCTATATATCAGAAACGGCTGAACGCACAGTTATGTTTTTTTTTATACAGATACAAAAAATTTGTGTATATTTGTGCCGGAATTTTGATTAACGTAACTAGCATGGTTCAGGATTATTTTATTTCCTAGAAAATGGAAAAATGCTCTGGCTCTCGAACTATCAAGAGGAAGGACTTCGCGTTAGTGCCGATTGGTACCCATTATACACCGTGAAATTTTAATGGTTGTTTTCCCGAAGCAGAACAATTTGCCGTCGGTAGTACTATCGAAACATATATATATATATTTTTTTAGACATGTTTTGGATTTAAAATTATTAAAAAAAATATTAGACAACTCGAAAGCGTGATAAACAGTAGTAACACTAGACGGAGTGAACGGACCTTGTAGGTACTACTCGAATCGCACGCGCTGCTGACAAAGTAAAGAACGATCCATAAACGTTCAAAGCAAAATAAGAGCTACGATACTTAAAGTATCGTACGGTCGCTTTTTAATGTTCACTCGAATTTGGTCTGGTAATCTACCAAAAATATTTCGAATGGTTTTTTATCATTATTGTCTAAAGTAATGGGTATATATACATGATTTTTTGCATACGTATTCTTAAAATAGTGCTCATATTATTGTAGAAGCATGTAATAAGCCAGCTCACAGAAAAGAAGTGTTTTCGTATTCTAAATAATTTCACTCCAGATAACCTCAAAAAAAGACAAAATCGTTAAGATCTCGCCAACGATATGTAGTAGGCCGGTGAAACTTTACAGGATCGCGTAAATATATAATGGGTACCAATCGGCACTAACGCGAAGTCCTTCCTCTTGTTAGTTCGAGAGCCAGAGCATTTTTCCATTTTCTAGGAAATAAAATAATAGCTCCTGAACCATGCTAGTTACGTTAATCAAAATTCCGGCACAAATATGCACAAATTTATTGTATCTGTGTAAAAAAAACATAACTGTGCGTTCAGCCGTTTCTGATATATAGCAATATATAAAACTTTCGCCCAGCAAGTTCAAGAGCGCCCGAAAATGTTCTTCCTAACATTTTTCATCCTAACAATCACAATTCCTAACTACTCTGTCTCTAATGTTCATAATTCCGAAGCATTCAACTTCATAATGTCATTAGCAATAAACATCTATTATACTTTTATTTGTTTTCCTACATTTTCTCAACATAACCATCTTTTACACTATTATTCAAAGTCATATCTTTTTTGTTTAGATTTCTTTTTATTCATAATAATCAGTATTATATATATTAATTTTGAAACGACCTTTAATCATTCTAAACATATAGATATTTTTTATTACACTTGGTAAATGTTTCTTTCTGAGTATGAGTGAAAATATTATGGTAGTTAATTATGTTTAGGGATAAAAGCGTTATAATAAAAAACAGTAGGAGTTTAAATATATTTACATTAATGATATTATTAATTACAATTTCCGGAAACATAAGTGTTATGAACATAGCCGGTAGCACTACAAATAGTATGAATGAAAATTTTAGGAAGAGTGATCATTCAGATTACTAATCTTTAGGAAGAACAATTTCGGGTAAAGACCTTTAGGTGAGCCAATATGGACCCAATAATATCATGTATAAGGTGGGCATCCAACCCACAACCACAGAGACTTATACCGCTACGCCATTTATACAATACGAAATTATAAAGAACTTATAATATGAAAAGATCAACATCTATATGATGTTTATCTTTTCATATTATAAGTAGGTACCTATATATTATCCAAAACTAAAAAGTGTTGGTACCTAAAGGCCCGCATGTTTCAATTCATTTTCCGTATGAAGCAGAGTATAATCACAGATATATTTATTAAAGCATATATTTCTTTTTACACAAGAACAACATTTATGTGAACGAGCTTAGTTAAATAACATACCTACCTATCAAATCACATGTATCTTCATAAAATCATTTATTTAATGCTACATACTAAAGCATAACAATATAAAAAAATGCGTTTATTAGACACTAGCTGCCCGCGTGCGGTTTCAACCTCGTAACACCCGTTCCCGCCGGAATCTAGTCATTTCGGACTCAATTTACCGTAATTTTGGAATTCATTTCACTAAAACTATAGAAATTTCATACAAACATTGACAGCCCTTTTTTCACTTGTACTTTCTGAGATTCCGTGATGAGTAGGTAAGTGAATGAATGATCTTTCGCTTTTAAATATATAGGTAGATATAGAAAAGTATAATATACCAAAATAGAGTTAAAAAAAAACATTAAATTAATAAAATTAATAGGTATGTTTTAAAATTAAAACAATAACCAAAGGAAAATTATTTGTTATTTTTACCAATATTATAAATGGATGGATGGATGTTTCTTACTTTTTTAACGCAACAACTACTACTATATATAAAGAGTTTGTTTGTTTTCTTGTAAGCGCTAATCTCAGGAACTACTATACTGGCGCGAAAGCTAGTGAATAAATAAAATAACTAAACAGTATAAGTAAAAGAAGAAAAGTCACTTATTTCATTAATATCTTGCAATTCTACTTTGGAGTCAGTATAATAATTCAAATCTACCACTTCGTGAACTATAACAGAAGTGGGCAGATTGCCTGCATTCATAACCTCATTGACATCAAACGACCAATAGTGGTGATCCTTGTACTTGGCACCATAGTTCACTGCAACAGACCCCGACAGCGTCGCCTCGAAGCTGAACTCTACCTTCATAGCTGCAACGTGCGTCGTCAGCAAAGCCATCACATCCTGCTTCGGCTGCAATTCCACATTGATTTCTACTAAGGACCCTACAGTGACCGTCTGAGATTCAGCGACCTGACTCCCCCATTTTGAATCGAAAGAAAACTCCGCTTTACCCAACATGCCCATCGCAATAATTCCTATGTTGTAACTCAAAGAATGTTTGAGAGTTAAATCTACAAAATTATACCAGATAGATGAAACTGTGTTCTCCACCTTTTCTTGAATAAGTGTCTTGAAGTTAGCGGTCTTCGTGCTCGAAGTATTGTTGAATAACGTGCTTAAAACCAATTTTGGGCTAAGGGAGAAGTTTAAAATTGTCGCATTTAACGGTTTCAGAGTTCTCTTGACTGGCGGCCAGTTGTATGTCGAATATAAATTGCCAAATGGGGTTGGATCTTTGAGGAAAGCGTCGTCGGGTTGCATACCGAAGTACGCGTTGACAGCTTGCTTCAGATTCCTGTCTGTAAGATCAAACGTCGCTCGTTCTTCATCCGAAATTATGGATTCCTCAATACCTGCCATGTTTACTTTGCATTGTGAGGGGTCAGCTGCGCCTAACATTTCGATCTGAATGTTAGCTCCGACTGCTACCACTAAAATTGTTAATATTGCTAGTTTCATGTTTGTGTCTTGTAGATATGTCTGAAACAAATTAAAAAAAAATTGTTACCGGGACATATAATTAATGACTTAATTATATACATCTTTCTTAAGGCAGTGTATGTAAATAACTAGGTGCTGAATAAGTTTCATTATTTCGCTGTCGAGATCGCAAAAATTATGCCTGTAGCGATGATGATGCGTAACGGCAAAGTCTTCCGCAAACCTTCCACAAAAATTGCTATTTACAACACCTACGTGCGAAGTCATCTTGAATACTGCTCAGTAGTTTGGTCGCCTCAGTACAAAGTCCACAGGCTGAAAATAGAGCGTGTTCAGAAACGTTTCTTGAGGCACCTCGCATTTTCATGTAGGCTGCACAAACAACTACCGTCCTACAATGACAAATTGAAACATTTCGGAATGGACAGTTTGTCATGTCGTAGACAATTTCATGACATGACTTTCCTTTACAAGGTTTTGCGGGGTGTGGTTGACTGTCCTTCTCTTCTGGGGTCCTTTACACTGCGCATTCCTCGTCGCGTGCCTAGACAAGTACAGATCAATGCGGGATTGTTGCAACCGCCATTTGCCAGAACCAATTTGAAGCAATTTTCTACCATAAGTCGACTTTCTAAAGCTTATAACTCAATCTGCGGTGAAGTAGATGTGTTTGGCGACGGGCTACCCAAATACAAAAAAGTTGTTCTGGAGTTGCTGAGGTCAAATCTGGGTATCTGAATTTAATTATTTTTTTTCCCCTGTTTTGTTTTTTTTTTATTAAACTTAAATTTAAATTTAATTTATATCATTTAGTAAATAATAACTTTATTTTTTTAATATTATAGACATTGTTACCTATATAGTGCATGCTGTGGCAACTTAAACTGTTGTGCATTTGACTGTTATGTGTGTAATTTATTCAGTTATGATATTAAAATGTAACAACTACTGTTTGTCCAAATAAATAAATAAATAAATGATGCGACATTTGTCATATATCGCAGGACAGGCGCACGGACGGATTATAAAATCTGTAAGATCAAATAATTTAAACATTGTTTTAGCTACTTAAGTGAGACTTTTGTTAGTTTAGTCTTTCACATTACAATTCTGACAAGTACAAGTGTATGTAAATACCTAAGTGCTGATTAAATTTCATTATTTCGCAGTAAAATTATTTTATAAAAACCTCTCGCAATGGTTTTCGTTAATGCAGCACGTTCCCCAAGTGCTGGTATTTACTTTGCTACACAGCAGATTAGCATTGCCATTCAACAGGGCAATTCTAGGAGCTTATAATAACTGAAGGATACACACTTGTACCAAACGGTGTCGAGTGGTGCGATGATAGAAGTGAAACAATTTATAGAGCACTGCCCGTGAAAGAGGCGATAGAACACTCAGAGACCCGAAATCCCTTGGTCACCTCAGCGCCTCGAGTTTGTCCGGGAGATTGAGATCATTTCCAGTGTGATGATTGCGAACATCATTGCGCTCCATCTTTTGAGAGAGTCTTATAAATAGAAATAATATTTGGGGAAACCTCCGTGAGAGCAGTACTCCATGGACTTGAACTTTGATAAGCCTGCCTATATTACTCTCCCTCTATAGAACGCGGTACGCTGTCGCACCGCAGAGAGTAGGTACATACCCACTAAAAAATCCCCCGGGTGTTCCTCCTTCTGCAGTTTCATGTGGGGGACCCAAGTACCGGTATCGGCCTTTGGTCATCCCCCCGGCAGAGATCTACTATAAACTCCCGCCCCGGTAAAAGGGCGAGAGTTTTCCCCCCCTTGGTCCCATCACGACTGTTAAGCACCCGCAATGGGTACCGTCCTACTCCTACAGGGATACCCGAACACAAAGGCGATCCCCGACCTACTCATGAATGTGACCCTAGGGAGCAGAACTCAGAGAGCCCTCATGTTCTCTGCTCCCCAGGGCCACCCCTTATGGCGGGAGGCTGCGGGTTTCGGCCCTCCGCCTCCGGCCAATGCGACGCCTACGAAGCGGATGAGAGCTGATAAATATATGACCTAGTGTAACTTCTGAGCGTGGTTTCACCAGCGTAACTTCCATTCTCGTTAGAACTTCTTTATAAAATATAGCCCACCTCGATAAATGGGCGATCTAACACTGAACGAATTTTACAAATCGGTCCTGTAGTTCCTGAGATTAGCGCGTTCAAACAAACAAACTCCTCAGCTTTATATTCGTATAAGATTGCTGAGCCATGTTTATAAGCTGTTCTCTAGGGACGTCACAAATCGTCTCGAACACATGCTCGATGACTTCCAGCCTCCCGAACAAGCCGGCTTTCGAAAAGGCTTTAGAACCATAGACCGCATACATACGCTGCGGCAGATTATACAGAAGACCGAGGAGTATAATCAGCCCCTATGCTTGGCGTTTGTGGACTATGAGAAAGCCTTTGATTCGGTCGAAATTTGGGCGGTTCTAAGGTCTCTTCAGCGGTGTCGTATCGACTATCGCTACATTGAAGTGCTTGTACAAAAACGCCACAATGTCTCTTTCTTTAAAGACAACGCCACAATGTCGGTTCGAGTACGGGGCCAATGTACGAAGGCAATCCCGCTACGGAGAGGCGTAAGACAGGCAGATGTTATATCTCCCAAACTTTTTACGGCTGCTCTGGAGGACGCCTTCAAGCTCCTGGAATGGCAAGGACACGGCATCAACATAAATGGCGAGTACATCACTCACCTTCGATTTGCCGACAACATAGTGATCATGGCAGAATCGCTGGAGGACCTTGGACAGATGCTCAATGACCTCGATGAAGTTTCTCAACAAGTTGGGCTTAGAATGAACATGGACAAGACGAAAGTCATGCTTAACACCCATGTAGTTCTCAACTCTATAGCCGTTGGGAACTCCATTCTCGAAGTTGTGACCGATTACATATATCTAGATCAAACGATCCAACTAGGTAGGACCAAATTAGAGAAAGAGGTCAATCGTCGAATCCGACTCGGCTGGGCAGCGTTTGGGAAGCTTCGGGAGATCTTCTCGTCCAAAATACCTCAGTGCCTGAAGACCAAAATCTTCAATCAATGTGTGTTACCAGTGATGACATATGGATCTGTGACGTGGTCTCTTACTATGTGCCTCATAAGAAAGCTCAAAGTCGCTCAGCGAGCTATGGAATATGGCTATCGAATTAGAAATGAAGAGATCCGCAGGAGAACGAAGGTCACTGACATAGCTCAACGGATTAGCAAGCTGAAGTGGCAATGGGCAAGACACATAGCTCGAAGAACTGACGGCTGATGGAGCAAAAAGGTTCTCGAGTGGAGACCACAAACTGGCAAGCGCAGCGTAGGACGACCGCCTGCACGACGAACTCATAAAGGTCGCGGGGAGTCGGTGGATGCAGGCAGCTAGCGATCGTTCCCGCTGGAAATCGATGGGGGAGGCCTTTATTCAGCAGTGGACTACAACAGGATGAGGATGATGAATGAACATCGAATGAACATCGAAGCGAACCTCGCCTCGCGAGGACCACCGTCCCTATCCTAGCTTCCTACGTCTTTCTCTATCTACCTACGGTGTGACATCCGGAGAAGAAAGACTATAAGAAACTCCGGAATTTTTCTTTTAGTCATCTTTTAAAAATTGCGTTTTACAATATTTATGATTTACAAATTCATTGCATTTTACATCTAGGACAGTGCCTCCCAAAAGCTAGTTTTGTTTTTTGTTTGTTTTAATTACTGAAATTATCAACAAATTAGCTTTTGGGAGGCACTGTCCACTTTTGGTGCTGACTGTACATAAATTCCCTTGATAATATAATGCTTAATTTGGATAAGGATTAATATTACGATATACATTTTACGTAGTTTCTTTTTTCAGACGATTTAATATTTTTTATGAACATAAAAGCGGTTATTGTTGCCAAACTATGATAGTTTGATATGTGCTCCCGCGGACTTTTTTGTAGATCTTAATAAGACCTACAAACCCGTAGTACATAATTTTGTTCTATTGTCAGCGCACGCATAAATAGGTTTTCAATTTTACACCTTGGGTTACAAAATCGCAATTTTCGTACGGATCCCTAATTTTTTTGAAAATAAAATATAGCCTATAACCTTCCTTAATAAATGGACTATCCAAAAATCCTGAAAGATTTTTTAAATCGGACCAGTAGTTCCTGAGATTAGCGCGTTCAAACAAACATTAAACGGCTTGAACGTTTGAGTGGCTATAGCAAAAAGTGTCGTGACAACTTTTCGTAAGAATTTTTTCCGTCTAGCCCCCTTTCACAACGCGCGATAAGGAACTTCGTTCCAATATTTAAAATATAATGAAAAAAATATCCAACTTCTACGATGTTTTACACTTGTTAATGGCATGGTATGTATGGCAACATTAATTTTAACCTGACGGACTGGCTAGCTCAGAAGGAAAATAACTAAAGTTTAATTGTTTAAACTGTGTTAGTGCCTTATTTGACTATTAGTTAACAAAATACGGCAAATTTAACCAAAATGCCGCCTCCTGGTGGGAGCAGTTGCGTATGGAAATATTTTAAAAAAGCAGATAAAACTACAGCAGCATGCAAAATCTGTTTTAAAGTATTAAAATCAAGTGGAAACATATCAAATTTAAAGAAACATTTAAAAACTCACTCACTGAAGTCACAGAGGTAAGTAGCAATCATTATAAAGTATTTAAAATAAAACCACTAGGGATGTAATGAATATGTACTTCAATGTAAAAAGTTGTGTGTGTTAACTATGTGAATCCATAACAGCCACAGGAATGGAACAAACATAAAGCGTACTTTATAACCTACTTAAAACTGCAAAATCCAAATATTTACAATTATGTGATAATCAATCAATTAGGGTTTAGAAACAAATATACAAAATTTTATAGGTGTATTTATGTTCCTATGTTTTTCCTAGCGTTTCTCCAAAACTAGTACCTAATCGGATTGTGGCCGTTCTTTTTTTATTTGCTTACATTTACTGTAACTTTGGGAACAGTAAGATTTCATCAAAATCGATTCAGTAGTTTTTATGTAATATATTTTTTCGTGTAAGTGTAACGGCCTGGGTTATATATATAGGGAAATCATCTAATAACCTTGATAAAATGCACACTGGTGCGCATTTAAGAAATAAAATTTGTTTTATTTTTTTAAATTATCTTATAACTTTTTAAGCACTCGTGATTGTTTGCACAAAATACGACCCGGTAAAAAAGAAAAATGAGTTAAGTTATCTTATTATTATTTTTCAGTTTGAAAAAGAAAACAACAACATCAAGTGAAGGTCCAAATGTCAAGTCCAGGCGTATCAGCGGTGAAGATACAGCAAGTACATCCAAGACAGGTGAAAAAGATGTCACAGAGTCTGAAACAGAGGCAGAGAATTATATCATCTGCTAAAAAACAGGACGATACGTCTAGTAGTAAATCCAGGGCTGAAAATGAGCATATACTTAACCAGTCGCAAACACATACAGCTCGATCATTCCAGTTAACTCTGGCTGAAACTTTACAAAGAGCAGCATCATATTCAGAAGGAGGACTTCAACATGAAGTACTGATTAAGCATCTGCTATATTTTATCGCTGTAGACAATCGGCCATTCCATGTAATACATGGTAAAGGGTTCCGGCGTTTACTCAAAATGCTATCACCAAATATAAAGCTGCCCTCAGAAGACACTTTAAAAAGATGACTTGACGACATCCACGATGTTACTTTGAAAAAGTATACCAAAAAAAATTATTGAAATCGCCGAGAACAACTATTATGCATTAACATTTGACATTTGGTCAAAGATGATGAGCACACGAAGTTTTCTGGGAATCACAGTTCATTATTTAGAAAACGATGAGATTCAGTCAAAAATTCTAATGACGAAACCGCTAAACGATCGTCATACGGCACAAAATATTGAACAACATTTAGAAGAGTGCATAGGCATATTTCATTTAAAGAAGGAAAATATTGCAGCTACCGTCACTGATGGCGCTAATGTAGTGGCTGCCGTCAACTCATTTCTTCCTGCCAAGCACCTACCCTGCTTTGCGCATACAATTAACAGAGTAGTTGAGAATATACTTCAATGACAAAATATCGATAAACGTGTCACAAAAGTCCGGGAAATTGTAATTTTTTTTAAAGCCAGCTTTATCCAAAGTGATTTATTAAGAAAAAAACAAGACAATCCTAAAAAAATGATACTGGATGGATGTAAAACCCGCTGGAATTCTACATATTATATGATAGAGCGTTATATAGAACTGAAAAGTGTTGTAAATGAAATTTTACTGGAAAATCCTAATGCGCCGAACATTTTGACCTTTTTTGAAAATAATGTCATTCAAAAAGTAATGTTGGTTCCGCAACCATTCGAATATGTTAACAAAGAAATTTCCGGAGATAAATACGCAACAATTAGCAAAATTATACCTACAGTTAACTGTCTAAGAGCACAAATCAACGACATTAAATCACAAGGAGACGAAAAAAATATTATTAATCCACTGAAGGATTGTGCTAATAAGGAACTGAATAGCCGAAATGGAAAACAACCAAATGTTTGCAGTATCAATCATATTAGATCCAAGGTTCAAAAAGATCCATTTCACTGACGCAAATGCCTGTGCCCGATCTATATAATTTACTAGAAGAACAGTAAATACAGATGATGCTTCACCGCCGCCAACAGGCGCGTCTTCGGAGTCTGAAAACGAAGCAGAGAAATATGATTTTTGGAGTCTGCATAAAAAATGAGCTCACAGTCGACCAAACAGGCGCTGCGACGGCGATAGAGATGAAACAGGGTTATACCTAGCAAGTCCGGTATCTTCGTTAAATCTGACCCATTTGAACAATAGAGTGAAATGAAATCAGTTTTCCCGAAATTGTATGGAATAGCAAAAAAAATCTCATAATTCCAGGAACTTCGGTGCCGTCTGAAAGACTTTTTTCAAAGGCTGCCCGTGCACGTGTAAACAAATTACTATTTATGTCAGATTGTGACGAAAATGACTGAGGATTTAATTGATTTTTATTTTTATTTTTTAATTTTGATTTTAGATTGATCATAATACTTACTTAAGTTTATCAAAGATACTTACTTATTTTATCATAATAAAGATTTTGATTGCTTATATACTTTTTTGAGATTTTTAAAACACGTTTTCTGATATGATAAAAAATACTCGATACCAAGTAGTATCGGTACTTTTATCGGTATCGATACTTTTGATTCGATACTTGGTATCAAGTAGGTATCTACTGTCTGAGTTTTACTATCTATAAATAAATAAATAAAATAAAAATCATTTTTATTTACGTAAACCAATTACAGGCACTTGTAAATCGTCAAACATTATTTGAAAATTAATTATTATTTATCTTAAATTACATTTGCTGTTTATTTATAAACCTATTCAAATTACTTATTTATAATTAAATTAATTATTATAATTAATGTATATTGTCGCTAGGAGGCAAAATGCTTGTTCTGTCTATATTATGCCAAAACAATTGTCATTATTTGGGTGGACCATGAGCATATAACGACGGACGTGCTTTAATGCTACCACCGGATCCAATGCGCCCCAACTGAGAAGATCCGGCGAAACAAACTCAGAGGCTTACTCTACCACCGGTTTCAACACGGCCCACATGAGGCGGTCCGGCGAAACATACTCAAATGGGCAATTACGCGGGGTTTAGGTCCAGTTATTTTAATTTATATTTTAGTAGGCACACACATTTATTGCCCTAACGGTTGTCTTGTTATTATTTGTTCATTTTTGCTCAATAAGATTGAATGATATTGAGACAGAACTAGCGGTATTAATAGTTAAGGTATGTAAAGAAGTCAATTACAGACAGTTCACAGGATAAGACACAGTTCTAGTCACAACTATTGTACTTGGCTATATTTTTATGGTCTTCAGTGAGGTAGGTGCAAAGATGGTACCGAAACCCAAACGTCTTTATCTTCAATATAGTCCTGAATACTATAGTAACCTTTTGACATGAGAACAGTTTTGACATGTGATTTAAATCTTGTATCAGGCAAGTCTGTAATATAATTAGGGAGTTTATTATAGAACCTAATACAATTTCCCATAAATGATTTATTCGTTTTGCTAACTCTAAATCCTGGAACAGCAAGTTTATGTTTATTTCTAGTATTAATATTATGAATGTCACTTTTTTTACTATATTTATCAATATTTTTTCTAATAAAAAGAATATTTTGGTATATATACTCAGAGGGCACGGTAAGTATATTAATATTTTTAAAAAGGTTACGTAGGGAGTCGCGACTACCTAATCCATGCATGGCCCTGACCGCTCGTTTTTGTAATACGAATATAGTATTTACATCGGCGGCTGACCCCCACAGCAGAATTCCATAAGACATAATGCTATGAAAATACGCGAAATACACTAGCCTAGCCGTGGCTAAATCGGACAACTGTCTGATTTTCCACACAGCATACGAAGCTGAACTTAATCTACCAGCGAGTTTTTCAATATGAGGGCCCCATTGTAGTTTAGAATCTAAGGTAATTCCTAAAAATATGGTTGAAGTGACCAAATCTAATGTTTCTCCATTCAATGAAACTACTAGGATGGAATTGATTACATTTGGTAGAACGAATTTGACACATTTGGTTTTTCCTGCATTAAGCAAAAGATTATTTGCGGAAAACCAGTTTGCAATTAAACCGAGTGTTCGATTATAATCAATTAGATCAGTATTCTTTCTTTTAACTTTAAAAATCAATGATGTGTCATCGGCAAACAGAACAATGTCTGATAATTCATTAATTAGGTATGGGAGATCATTTATATAAACTAGAAAAAGAAAAGGACCTAAGATTGATCCTGGGGCACCCCCATTTTAACAAAATGCCCTTCAGAATTCACGCCGTCTATAGATACTATTTGTTTCCTATCTGATAAATAGGATATTACAAGATCAAGTGATTTATGACAAACACCATAATATTTCAACTTTAGCACGAGCGTTTCGTGATTTACACAATCGAATGCCTTGGAGAGGTCACAAAAGACTCCCAGAGCATCCTGCGAACCCTCCCAAGCCTCCAATATTGATTTAATCAAAGTACTTCCCGCGTCTTGAGTTGAACGACCCTTCGTGAATCCAAACTGCTTGTCGTGCAATATCCAATTCACATTAAAATGAGTCAACATTTGGCCAAGCATTATTTTTTCAAAGATTTTGCTTAAAGTTGGTAGTATTGAAATAGGCCTATAATTAGTCGCATTATTAGAGCAACCTGACTTAAATATAGGAACAATTTTGCTTAATTTCATTAGGTCAGGAAAAACACCATCAGTTATAGACTTATTGAAGATAGCCGCTAGAATTGGAGCAATATTTTGTA
Organism: Nycteola revayana; assembly: GCA_947037095.2. Lineage (NCBI taxonomy): Eukaryota > Metazoa > Arthropoda > Insecta > Lepidoptera > Nolidae > Nycteola > Nycteola revayana. The sequence continues at coordinate 10,333,997 of OX344841.2, read as the reverse complement.
TAACGGTATCAATAACTTTTACTGAGAGTCCCCACAAGTCTTCAGTACCTTTTATTTTAATAGTCCGAAACGCCTTAACGATATCTATATCATTGACTAGTTGGTAACTGAATTTGGGAACATTTAAATTAATATTTGCTTTAAGGAGTTCTTCAGCATCTTTCGGGGATGATGCTATATTTGTAGACCTCAGAACTATAAGGTTGGATGTACTATTATACTTAAGAAACATTTGATTTGTGTCTTTATGACACATACGACGAATTTTTCTAACGTATAATGGCATATCAGACATTATGCTTCTGAGCTCTAGATTTCATTAAGTAGAAATAATTTATATTTGCCATAAAGCGTGGTGTTTATATATAAGGTTTGATTCTTGACAAAATTTCGCGATGAAATTTCAAAGCGTTGAGGTTGAGGCCTTAGGGCCTACAAAGTTGCGGACGCTAGGTGGCGCTGATGTCGGGCACCCAGCGAATACTCTGCCCGTGTTAAAGTAGACGAGGCACTTTTGCTAAGTCTCTCGGAAGCGCCCACGCATTGTCGGTCGCTCCGAACACCCAGATTCGCTAATGTTCAGGATTGTTCCCCGCACTTTTGTTTAGAGTAAGAATCATTCTGTATTCAGTCGTCACTTGTAATAGACCTAACAATTTTATTAAATCAATTAATTATATTCTTTTGTCTTTTTAAAAACGCTTCCGCGCTTTCCCTAAACAAGTCTGGCGCAGCCTTGAGGATTTTCCACGCTATTCCGGATTACATATAATCGTGATTACCCCAAAATCGGTGTCGCGGATGTGGAAAATTTCGAACCAAATAAATACGACTCCGTGGCAAAGTGTGTGAAGCAGTTGGCGACTGGAGCAGTTTCATCTGGAGGACATCGAGCAGTTTGTGAGTAAACCTTTTCACTCCTGCTTTCATATTCCTGTGTTTTTCCGACTTTTTCTCGAACTTAAATCGTCGACCTTATTAATTGCGTTTATCTGATTTTGTTTGCACAAACTTGGCAAGCTGATTTGCACTTAAATAGGCATATCTGTTAGGCGTAATTAATTTGTTAATTATTAATTAATTTGTTTAATATTAAGTGAAACTATTTCAATATTGAAATAGGAATAGTGATTTTACACATAAATCGGTAAATCATTTTAGTATTAAGTAAAATTTATCGTAAATAAAATGTCGATTAAGGCGGTTCCTAGTGACACCCTCTCGATCATCCCTTAATATGATGGGGATGAAAACCTATTGAACTTATTTATTTCTAAGAGTGATTATGTTGTTAGAGGAAGTACAATTGTAGGAAATGAAGATCAGAATTTGTACTTATTCCATGCCGTATCAAGCAGATTAACTGGTAGAGCTGCGACTCTACTTAGTGACCACCCTAATATTAAAACATATGAAGAACTAACAGAACTTCTTACGCAACATTTCGGCGACCCGCGATCAGAGGAATGCATAGCGATTGAATTAGAAACTTTAAAAATTAAACAAAATGAAACATACATTCAGTTTTGTCATCGTATTCAGTATACTAGGAGTTCTTTGTTTGCGAAAGTAAATAGACTTTCCGATGAAGGAATAAAAGCAGCTAAAATGATTATCTATAATAACACAGCCCTTGTATGTAATAATGTATTTCTGTATAATTCACCTGAAGATATGATACGAATTGTACGATTAAAAGATTGTACTAATTTAGAAAAAGCCCTAAGTATTGTTACTGAAGAGGTAAACTTTAAGTTTCAATACGATGCGAAGAATAAATTACAGAAACAAACCCCATTGCAACCCCAAAATACCCAAAACTCGTTTAGACCATTACCGGTGGCTCGAGGATTTAAACCAGTGTTTAATTTGCCGTCAAATAATAATTTTAAACCTATCCCACAACATAATTTTAAATTCGGAATCCCTCAAAATCAAAGTGGTTTTAGACCAAACTTTGGTCAGACTAGATTCGCACCCCCTGCGCAAGTTAATCGATTTGGGACGACTCAAAATCTACCCCAGCGTAATTTTGGACAGGCCCCCGCGCAACGCGCGCCGTTCCAACAAAGTGGTTTTAAGTTTGGTGTCCCTCAACAAGGTTTTAAGTTCGGCATTCAGAACCAACCTCAGTCAGGAAACCAATTTAAATACGGTGTACCCAACCAACAGGCAATAACACCTAAGTTACAAAACTCTGATGTAACCATGCGCACAGCCCCGGTTAGGCAAAATATGATCGCGAATGATTTATATTACATAGATGAAACATATCATCATGATCAAAACTACTACAGTGATTATGACTACGGTTATGATAATAATATGTACTATGATAACGTAGAATCTAATGAGTGTCATTACATGGAAAATTCCACATATCCGGAAAACAATTGTTCAGAAAATGAACAACAGGATTTTCAGTAATCTGCTTCGACGAATGTGGTGAAGTGATTAATTTAAATTACTGCGATAGTATATTAAAATTACCTCACGTGATAATTCCTGAAATTAATTCTAAATTTCTTATTGATACTGGAAGCAGTAGATATTTTATAAGTCCTGCGAAAGCTAACGGATTCTTTAATGAATTTAAATATTTCGAACCTTTTTCTGTAGTAAGCACACATGCTCAGAGCATGCACAATGAAATAATATAATTATATACCATTGTTAAAAACTTTTAAAAGTACATTGTGTCATAAGTTCCACGTCTATGATGTCGATGGACGATACGATGGTTTAATAGGATCAGACCTTCTGTCAAAATTAGGAGCAAATATTGATATGCGTAATCAGATGTTACTTACACACAATGCTAGTATTCCAATTATATATAATCCACCATACGAGTTCGATGTACCACCACGGTCTGAAACAAAAGTTAGAATTCCTACCAATTTACAAAATGGTGATGCAATATTGGACGTCCTACAATTTCAGGAAGGTGTTCGCATGCCGACAGCTTTAGTCAGGTGTGAGAACTATTTTACGGAAACAATTGTATAAAATACATCCAATATAAAAGCTACTATCATATTTAAGGAACCATTTCATGTAGAGATATTCGAAAACAACGTATGTGAGGTTAATTTTGTGAAAGATGATTGCATGATTGATGAGTTACTAAAAGAGAATTTAAATAAATTACGATTAGATCATACAAATAAGGAGGAACGAGATAGTATTTTCAGATTATGCCATGAATATCGAGATATATTTTATTGTGATAAACTTTTCTTTTTAACCTTTATCTTTTTCAAATCAAGTGAAACATAACATACGGACGACAAACGAAGATCCAATTTATATTCGACCTTACCGACACCCACCTGTCATTAATCAGGAAATACAAAACCAAGTAGATAAACTTTTGGCTAATGATGTCATTGTAGACTCACACTCACCTTGGAGTGCACCCGTGCATCTGGTCCCTAAAAAGGTAGATGCAACTGGAGAAAAGAAATTCAGCATGGTAATTGACTACCGACAAGATCACAATAGACGACAAATACCCATTACAAAATATTAGTGATTTATTCGATAAGATAGGCAAATCCCAATATTTCAGTACACTCGATCTTGCGAGTGGTTACCACCAATTAGAAGTAAATGAAGCAGATAGAGAAAAAACCGCTTTTACCACCCAATCAGGACATTACCATTTTAAACGTTTACCGTTTGGTCTAAAAACGGCCCCTGCCACGTTTCAACGTGCGATGGACAATGTATTGCGAGGTCTTCAAGGTATGCATTGTCTAGTATATCTTGATGATATCATAATATTCTCCTCACGCCTCCAGGAACACGTAGAAAAACTTCGAAAAGTCTTCCAAAGACTTAGGGAAACTAACATGAGAGTTACACTGGATAAATGTGAATTCTTAAGAAAAGAGGTCTTATACCTAGGTCATACCATTACCAAGGATGGTCTCATGCCCAATAACGATAAAATAAAAGCAGTTTTAGATTTCCCATTACCTCGAACAATTACGGAAATAAAAAGTTTCCTAGGATTAGTAAGCTACTACCGAAAATTTATAAAAGACTTTGCAAAGCTAACTCAACCCTCGACATCTTGTCTTAAAAACAAAAATAAAATAGATACAACTAAACAGGAGTACAAAGATGCATTTGAAAAATGCAAAGAACTTTTAACAAATGCCCCGCTGTTACAATTCCCCGATTTTTCTAGGCCATTTGTACTTACGACAGATGCCTCAAATTATGCAATTGGCGCTGTACTTTCACAAGGACCCATTGGTAGCGATAAGCCGATAGCTTATGCGAGTCGTACTTTGAATGACGCAGAAACACGATACAGTACAATCGAAAAAGAGCTTTTAGCCATTGTATGGGCTACGAAGCATTTTCGACCGTACCTGTACGTCAAAAAGTTTATAATTTATACAGATCATAGACCACTTACATGGATTAAATCAATTACAGAACCTAATAGCAAGCTTACTCGATGGAAGCTACGTCTTTCAGAATTCGACTATGATATTAAACATAAAGAAGGGAAACAAAATTGTTATGCTGATGCTTTATCACGAATTAGAGTAAACGCTTTAGATGAAAAAGATGACGTCTCAATGAAAGTAAATTTAGATAAAAAGGAACAAAAACTAAAACGTCATGTTGACTTGACGGACGAAATTTCACGATTAGGTAAACCACGTGAGCCATCGCCATCCCCCATTATAATTTCATCCGGTTCTGAGAGTAGTAATCAATCAATAGTTGGTAACGGCCGACGATCACCTTATTCGCACCCCTCTCTGGGTAGTACTACCGCATCCGCATCTGAAGGACGCGACGATCAAAGTAGTATAGGCACGGTTCATTCAGCTCATGATCTCGATACAGATGGTATGCCAATATTACAAGAGGCAATAGACAGTAAGCCCAACCAAATACTCGTGTATACATGGAACAGAGATGAATTAACAGTCAAAGACTTATCTAGAGATAAATAAAAAGTGTTAGAAGTCCATTTACCCGTTAATAATTTAGATTTGATTAAAAGATTTCTGAAAAGCTATATTAGGCCTAAAATTAAATATTTCTTTTATTTTGAAGATGAATTACATCGCAAACAGTTTTCCGAGGCGAGTATACTACTTTTTCAGAAAGTAAAGTTTTATGAATGTACCAAAAGAGTGATTCATGTAGAGAACGAAGAAGAGCAACGTAGTATTGTACTTAAATATCATGTTGGAAAGAATAGCCATAGAGGAACTAAAGAAAGAAACATTGTACCAGTTAAATTACATAATAGGAACACTAGAGTTCCCATTAAAGATATCAAGCGCCCTCCACAGGTTACTCCTCCTGGTGGTCCAAGTGATCCGAAGCCAGGCCCTTCATCTGCAGCCGATTGAAAAAAATCCGGGACTGCTACCTGTTAAGGTTGGTCAAGCTCTCGTCAGCTATGATAGTTGGACTGTAGTTAAGATTTTAGATTTAGAGTTTCTCCATGAACAATTAGAATTAAATATAGATTATTATGTAAAATTAAGAAAACACGTACAAGACTGTTATAATACGAAAGGTTTCGACTCGGACTTCACAGAAGTAGAGTCCCAATCGGATTATATCATGAACATAACCATAGAAAAGTATAAACAATTGATTCCATCAATAAGATATAAACGTGGTTTAATTAATCCTTTGGGTTCGCTAATCAAGATGATCACTGGTAATCTTGATAATGATGATGCCGTGATGTACGAAAAGTTAATTCTGAAATTAAAAACTAAACAAGATGCATTGAATAATAAAATGACAATCGTTGCCGAAATGATGGGTACGTTCACAAAAATAGCAAACTCTACCAAAAGCAATTTTAATGCAATTGAGCAAAGTATCAACGATATTAATCAAAATTTAAATGGTCTAAATTATCACAAACTAGTAATAAAATCATTCACGTTTATAATGTTTTTATTCACAATTTTCAAACGCTCTATATAAGATTGAACGAGATTGAAACGGCTATTGCTTTTGCTAAAGTTAAACTGTTACATCAATCTATCATAGATACCGATGAACTAATAGTATTGTTGACAGAAATTGAGAAAACGAATAGATTAGTGTTTCCAGTAAATATAGAGAATATTGTTAAAATAAAAGAATGTATAGAAATTAAAATGTACATAAAACAAAATCAGATAAAACTAATTATGCATATTCCTTTGATTAGAGACGAAGATTGTAACTATTATAAATTGATACCTGTACCTGTTCAAGATAAAATCACAGGAATTACCTCCGTTATCCTTCCCAAATATCCATACATCCTTACGAAAGGGTTGAAAGCAAGGCCGCTCTCTCAGTCATGCCGTGAAATCGACGAAGACCAATTCTTGTGCTTTGAGAACGACGTTTTGCCATTAATCGAAGACGATTGCGTCACTGAACTCATGAAGTTTTCCACTAACATATCAACCTGTCATCCGATTCCTGTTACCATGGACGATGTAAAAATCGACCTTATACAACCTAACCGTTGGATCATTTACGTAAAAACTAAAACACTACTTACCAAGTATTGCGAAAATGAAATAACTCAAGAAACTATCTACGGAACTTACCTTTTAACTATGGACGATGATTGTGAAGTTAAGATTGATAAGTTGAAGCTTAAGAAACACCAAAGTCAAGGAAAAGATATAGTTTATACTAAGTTCCCACTAATAAATTTGCCTAAAATACTACCGAGTCCGTCGGACATGCAGAGAAAACCCGTTAACCTCAACGGAATTGATCTTGGTGATATTCAGTTCCTGAATCAACTGTTAAAGAAAACTGGAAGTGATAGTGAAAATCCGTATAGTGCTCTAAGTTATAAAAGTGTTAGTATAGGAAACATAGCGTTTTGCTTTATTATAATAATCTGTCTTTTGTTGTTAGCATTTAAGCATAAAATTAAGAATGCATGTATTAAAGGAAAAATTCGAGATAATCCTAATGTTACGGATAATCTCGAACCTACGGAGGGAGGAGTTATGTTACCAACATCAGCTAGTCTACCCGTGTTTAGAGTCGACTAGGCACTTTAGCTAACAGCCTCTCGGAAGCGCCCACGCATTGTCGGTCGCCCCGAACACCCAGATTTGCTGATGCAGCTACTCTGCCCGTGTTAAAGTAGACGAGGCACTTTTGCTAAGTCTCTCGGAAGCGCCCACGCATTGTCGGTCGCTCCGAACACCCAGATTCGCTAATGTTCAGGATTGTTCCCCGCACTTTTGTTTAGAGTAAGAATCATTCTGTATTCAGTCGTCACTTGTAATAGACCTAACAATTTTATTAAATCAATTAATTATATTCTTTTGTCTTTTTAAAAACGCTTCCGCGCTTTCCCTAAACAAGTCTACGTACTACTCATAAGGGAAAATAAAACTCCAATATAACAACACACGTTTGCATTAAAAATACCAAATGAACGAAAGCCGTGGTCTTATTTAATTAAAAAATTAACGAAAGTCATTTGCATCACGAGTTATCATTAAATAAATTATGTATAACTTAATAATAATAAATAGCTATGTAATCTTATAACTATGTTCGTCACCAACCCGCTTGCCAACCGTGGTGACTATGGCAAAATCCCTTCCTTTGGGAAGACGCCCATGTTCAGTGGACGTTATACGGGCTGATTATGATGTCGATGATGAAGTGTCTTATATTAACAGTTATGTTGGGTATTTCTTTGCATTAATTAATAAATATCATATTTATATGTATCAGTAACTTTACAAAAGGAATTTGTCAAAACCAAATTCTCACCATGGCCATGTTTTTTTAATGATTGCTAATTAATCTAACTACCGCATGCAAGAACAACACTTGAGACTGATTTGACTTGAGAATGTTAGATGTCACTTTGATGATCTCTATTACGATCTCTAGCACGACAGTGAAACAAACGTAAGTAAGTAGACTCAAGTGAATACTTAAGACAAGTATTAGACATAGCTCAAAGTTGCTCAATGAATAAGCTATGCTCGCCATTTCCCTTCCAATAGAAGACAAATATCTTCTTTGCCTGTATAATTCATAGTAATTATTTTCTATAGTAACTGAATCTATATAAATAAAAATGTAGGTATTGGCTAAATGTTAGTATGAGCACATGTTGGCCAACTTGGAACAAATTGGCCAATTTTGAACAACTTTGAACTTTGTAATTATGTGTAAAGGGTTTGTATGAAGTTTGGTATATCCATGGGAAATGTTAGTACGATGGACGTGAACAGCTAGTTATTAACATTTGCGCGGATTAAATGTTTCCAGTTGATGTACCTACATAACTAAGTAATTATGTACTCAGTCATTGATTTAATTATTGTGTGTGCATTTTAAATACATGATTATATTACATAAGCTTAGAATATATACTTATAGAATACAAATGCAAGTTTATACAGTCAACGGCAAAAGTAGATAAGCAAAACTAATATCGGCATTAGTTTCAACTCCACGAGCTTAAGAAATATAACTTTTGAAAATAGTGAAAGTTGTGCATAGACAACTTCTGGTGTATATGTAAAATACCAATTTACTTTTTACATCATCTTAGAGGTTTTTATTTGACTATGTGTGTTTGTAATCGGCTGAAACAATTGGTCTTCAGATATTCAAAACAGTGAGGCGGTAATGTGTTTTGAAAGTACTTGAATTAAATTTTTCGATTCAATACTTCATTTTGTAATGAAGTTAATCAATGCTTATGTCATTATGGGCATAAATATTGAATAACCGATAATACACGAATACACGACCAAGTCATATACCTATTAAAATATAATTATTGCATAATATAAGTTTGTGCCTTCAACTAAGGAAAAGTGTGAAAAGTTTCCATCTACGGAGACGGGAACCGTACATAATTTATCTCTGTGCCAAATTTTATTCAGATTCGTTCAGACGCGTGATCGAATCCGCTAAAATCTTTAAAATTTATTTATTAACTTGCAAACGACTGGACCAATTGAAAATTTTGGTAAATCGCACTGGAAGTGTCACATTTTTACGAGCTAAGCCAGGCAACAACAGCTAGTGATATCATTTATTAGAATTGTATTTCTGTAAGTATAATTTCTAAGCCATTATTTTATAATAGTTACAAATACCTTTTTTACAAAATGTATTGTATTCATGACTTTCTTAAACTTTAAATGAGCTACATATAACTTATCTAAATACCTAGTTTACAAAAAAATACAAAATTATAAATAGGTAATATTCTCTTAAAATTAATAATCGCCATAGGAAGCCATCGATTTAAATCACAAAAATGATTTTTAATGATTACAATTTTAAAATTTTAATGTTTAAAAAATATATATTTACAACAAAAAAAATACAACAGATAAAATTATACTTACATATTAATAACGCTGCGGTTTTGTGATATGTAAATGTAATTTATAAAAGATTTACAATAATTTGTAATTTATACTTATTTATTATTAATAATGTTTACAGTAAATATAAATTAATTAATACATAGTTACAAGAGATACATATTTACATTTAAGATGAAACTTTAGTTGAATGATAGGTCTCGCGCGCTAGACTAGATACCGCGCTTGCTTAAAACCAAAGGCTACGTAAATACGGCAACTCAATATAAGATACTGTACCGATGGTATGTGATCCCGGTGTCCTTCTTATTTCTTGTAGTGTTATATTTACACAGTTTAATACACCAACTGTGTATCAGTTATAAGCAAAATTTAATATAACTATCGACACGTATTCGTCGCGCGCGTGACTGTCTCAGGTACGATTTCGACGTACTATTTTTTGCCGCATTTGTCAAGTACGAGAGTGGTATCTAGTCTAGCGCACGAGAACAATCACTTATCTTACGATGAAACCTTAATTATCAGACCCGTAGAAAATACAAAACAAAAACATACACAAAAAAAAGTTTTGAATTGAAATTAAATGCAATCGTAGAAAAAACATAAATGCATATTTTTTTTAAATATTGAATTATAATAATTATTTTGAATATAAGGCCTACACATGCAATAATTAAGGTTTCATTAGATATGTTTTAAATCAATACACTTTTAAACTTTCGTGTGACTTATACAGCGTGAGTCATAATTTCATCATAAATTGCACATATTGAAAATGGTAAAAATATATAGAAAGTTACTTTCTTTTTAACTTCAATAATAAAACATAATATTATTTTACAAATTAGTAATTATTCCAAGGTATAAGATTTTTTTCCCATACTAAAACGACACACCGAAAGGTCTTTGTTTAATCACTGATAGAAAATGCATTATTTAAAGAAATTATAAGGATACATAGGCTTTTAAGCACGTTTTTTCAGATATTTTAATTTATATTCCAAATAATTTCAAAATTTCATTGAATATGTGCATTTTATGAAGACTCATAATGTTAATTTCGGATAGCACCGAGTCTGCCCGAGATACGATCAATGCACCATTAACGAAATAAAACGGAAAGAATCGAAAGTTATATTTTGTCACGTTGATATCTTTAACATATTATCCAGGGCTGGATTTAGAAGTCCGGAGGCCCCGGGGCAACAAAGGAGAAGAGGCCCCCTGGCCACAAATTAGTTTCCCTCTAAATGTGTAGAAAATTTGGACCTACTTTTCAGGACGATTTGAATTCAGATATTATACTGATTGTCTAATTTAAGTGAACAAGTATAGATACATAACCGTTATTACAATACTTAAGAACTATTACGTTAATTCTCATTCTACAAAGTACTGTATGTAAAGGTACAACACCGAAAAAATAAATAAAAGCAACATTGTATTTTACTCGTCAGAATTTGATTAGATTTTAAATCACTATTGTGGAGGCCCCGGGACAGTTGCCCTGGATGCCCTCCGTTAAATCCGGCCTTGATACTATCATTTATTTATTTATTGATACGTGAAGTGACAATTGAAAAATGTACCTATGTCTAAAAATAGTAAGCCCCAATTTATTAAAATAAAAAAGCAGTAGTTAAATTATAATATGTATTACAAGTATTTATGAATATTTTGACGTGTTCTGTCTCTAACAAGAGATAAACATCTCATATTCAAAGATTACCATAAATATTCGATTTATAAATATCTCGGGACTTCGGACAAGTAAAATAAATTCAATATTTATTATAATTAATGATTTTCACATTATTATAGATTCAAATTTTATTATTTTAAACAATATATAGCTAATTTATTGTAGTGATTAATAAATTTATAATCGTGTTAAGTCTTATCGCTTTATTTTATTTTTTATTGAGTGTATTTTTAATAAGTTCTTTATGACTATATATATGTTAATTATGTTAATAATATATGTTCAAAATCAGTAATTAATAATATATGTTAATTACTGATTTTGAGCGTTTATTTTTCAGTGTGTATGGTTGGTAGGTATATTATGTTACTAAGCCAGCGTTGACGTGGTACATTGGATAAAGTTTATAAAAAAATCGGACTGATAATTCAAGATTTTGGTTTCTATACTTAATATTATAAAAGTGAATAGTTTGTTAGCTTGTTATTGACAATCTGATTTGAAAAATACTTTCTCCAATACAAATCTAATGGGAGTAACATAGACTATATTGAATTATGAAGCTCCTACAGAAACCGCGTGCGGGAAGCTTGTTTTAAATTAGTTCCTAAGTTTAGCACGTTCAAGCAAACAAACACACTGTTCAGCTTTATTACATCAGTATATTTTTATGAGAAGGTGACCTGATCTACCGTTTTTTATTTTTCGTTTATGTTGTATTTATGACTCGGGCAGACTATGCTAACAACAAATCACGCGACTTCATCAAAATATTTGGTAAAAGTTGAAAGTCCATTAATTACATGTATACAAATTCTATTGTTTAAAATAAAATATTAGTTTCCAACATTACATTTTTACTACCGGTCTCATACAACATGGACAATGGACAAGGGTATTATCGCCCCCCCTCCCCCCAATCTTGCGTCAGTTAAAAAATATATTATAAGTTATATAAAAAAAAAACGAATATGACCGAATTGTACAGTTTCTGGGGGGGGGGTGAGGGGGTTTTCATAAAAATACCTAATTTACATAAACTTGCAACTCTAAGTTTAGTTACCGGTCACGTATGATGGTACTGTAGATGTGCTAGGGGGTGTTCGTACAGCGGGTACAGCGGCTGGGGGGCGTGCGTGGGCATAGCGTGCGGCTGTGGCACGTGGGGGGGAGCGTCGCTGTCGTCATCGGTTGAAGAGTCGAGCTGCTTGTCGCCGGTGCCTCCACTGGAAAACGAAATTTAAGACGTTAGACATATAAAATACTGCAGATGTTAGACTAGTCTTCGTAACCACATGGCTAAACTCAGTCCGAGATCTATTTCCGGGCACACTTCTACTCCATTCTACACCCCTCAAGATCTACACACAACTACACACGTTTTTCTACGTCGTACCCACGTTAGAAGTTCCCTTGAACCACCTTATGGTGGACCTTACAAAGTTATTCTAAGACAGCCGAAGTACTTTACTATTGAAGTCAAAGGAAAAGAGACGAATGTTTCTCCATCATCAATTGTTACCACTACAAAAACTAGTGATAAAGAGAAAAGAACGAGAAGCGGACGACTAGTAAGATTCCCCAATATTTATCAACAGTAGTTACGGTCTGGCAGGGGGGACTTGTGGTTATGATTCGGTATTCTGTATACCCCACAATGTAATTATCAGCCCATATAACTACTGCTGAACATGGGTTTCCCCAGAGGGAAATGGAAAGAGTGCATTAACACCCCACCCCTTACTTGTATTTAATTGTTTATATGTATTTTTTCTGGTAAATAAAATACTTATTATTATTGTAGTTACAAAGCTTCACAGGCGGGTGGGTTGGTGACCGCAGTATTATGTTGTAACACACAAGGAAACGCTGCTGCCAGTTTATTATAGATTATATATGATGATATAACCATCGTGACCAACGGTTTAATGTGCTTTCCGAGTCATGGAGGGTAGTCCCTCAACCAGCTAGACCCGGAAACAAATCTTAGAATTTTAGTTTTTTGCATTAATAAGGACATTTTTTAATTTATTTTTAAGCCGCGAATTACATAAGTCTAAACAAATTTACACATTCATTAAATTTAAAAGCCAATATTTAATTTAAAAAATAATTACTATTTCACGAGACTCATCCAATGATGGGTGTGCACATTGGAACAAACACAAAACGACAAGCTAAGAGCACTATTCATCCGTGCTGATGCCGTTACTTAATCAGATTTGTCACGCTATATGCTACTTTATACCGTTGAGCGAAGTTAACATTTAGCTTGCATAATACAATTCTTTTACGACAGTAGTAATACGATATTCTGTGAAAATTGTATAAAAATGAATGTTGTATGATGTTCTGGAGGTTTTGTAAAATAGGTCGTAGATGTTTTATTTTTTAGAACTAAAAATATGTTTACCTACAAGTTTATAGGAGGCATTTAGTGATTCAGCCACTAGCCTTTTGCTACTTTAACGAGCATAAAGGTGCGCAGTACTCCAGCCTTATTAAATGGTTTAAAAACTACAAACTAAGCAACCTGCGGAACAGGGCCCCACACTTTATGGGACTTGGACCTGGATTTTGGAGACTATTACAATTTTTAGGGGAGTTTTGGGCGGGGATTTTTTTTATTGTCTATCTACTTGTACGTATATTTTCGTCGGTATCTATTTCAAGCCCCAAATGTGGTTTGCGCAAATACAATTATTTGTAGATTTTATACAATTTATATAGATTTATAATAATTATACTTTGTAATACGGCTGGAGCCCCATTCGTCGATATGCCCAGTAAAGAACGTATACATACTTACATATTTTTAATCAAGTACTAAAAATACTAAGTTACTTTTTTCGGACGGACATGTGTTGTTATAGGCTTTTGCTACTTCACCGGGCATAAAGGCGAGCGGAGCTTCAGCCTTACTTAATGGTTTAAAAACTACAAACTAAGCAGCCTGCGCAATAGAGCGTGGGGCTTGGACCTCGGCTCAGGGCGGTTGCTGGCGAGGGATTGAGGGATTATGACTTAGTTTTTTAGAAAAAATTGTAGTTACCTAACTCCAAATATTAATGTCAAAATCCCGTTTATACCTTTGACATGAAGAATATATATATATCATTGGAACATAATACGAATCCTTTAAGTTAATCATATTCCGTGCCACTCATATTGTTAAATTTTGTTGCCAGTTTCTGTAAACGCTCATAATTATTATATGATTTACTTAATTAAACTACCTGAAACATTGTTAGTTTGTCAACTAACAAGAAAGTTTATCAACTAGTGAGTTGATCAACTTACGATTCTTACTATTTTCCGGTGAAATATACATATTTTAAATCTAGAACTAAAAATCGTTACCTACCTCCAAATGTCAATGTCATAATCCCTAAGCTTATTTCTCCGAAAAAGGTAGTCTTATCTAACGAGGGGTGTGCACATCAACACATACACAAACTGACAGCGCACTAGTAACATGATATGGAGGGAAATGGTTTTTGTTCCATAGACTATGGAGCATAGCATGCTGTTTTGTTTATTGTTTTATTATCTATGCTGGAGTAGGGTAGTGTGGATTAACTTTGTAACTGAATTAAAGTAGCATGATTTAGTTTTCCATAGTACTTGTAGGCATACCTATACTACTATACATAGGTATATACTATAGTTAAAAAATCCTCAAGTATGAACGAAGCACCTTAATCTAAATAAATTAGATCATTCACCTCTACACAACAAGTAAGATTTACACCTGCATATAGGTGTCTAATAGCAGCACAGGAATAGAACCCGGAACCTATCAGTTGGCAGCTAAACAGAATATTTGAAAGGTCGTAAGTTATGGAAACTAGTATTGGCTTAATTTAGTTTGGTAGCTAAAACAAAGTCGGTTTATAATAATTAGACCGACTCTAAAGTTGAGTCCACATTGAGCGTGCGAGGGTGCGTGCGCGCACGCTCTTTTTGGAGTCAGCAAAAGGATTACCGTGTGGTATATGGCTTAGAATAGACCATCCCATATCTTCCTATGGGTGTCGTAAGAAGCGACTAAGGAACATACACCTGATGGATGGGCAGCGGCACAGACGGACATGGATATTTTAAATAGATAGGTATGTTTCACCTATTCTAATATTATTAAGAGGTATATTTAATGAGTTTGTGACGTTGTAGGGGGTAATCTCCGGATCTACTGAACCGATATTAAAAATTATTTAACCAATAGAAATCCATGTCATTTGTGAGAGTCATAAGGCTATATTTTCAGTTAAGTTTCCACGGGAACGGGATCTACGCGGGTGAAACCGTGTCAAATATGCATTTAAAATCTAAAAATCAAACAACAAGACAAACTCCCGCCTTTGTCCTACAGATCATGTAGTTTTTTTTCGTTATGTTTTTTTTCGTTATGTTTTTTTCTTTAAAGTCGGCAAAGACTTGAGTCCATTCAGCCGAGAGCTTCCACTTGATCAAATATGAACAGGATTCAAGGCATTAGACCTTTTTGTTTGAAACTTTGTGAAAAGCACGTTTTGTTTAGTAATTTAATACTTATAGATTTTAATAGATAGTTTTTTTTAGTAGGCTATTGGAAAAAATCGTTGGATACGCTACTTATTTTTTGAGCAGGTAGATCACGTAGAAATATTCTTCATCATCATCATCAGCCCTTATAACGTCCACTGCTGAATAATGGCCTCCTCCCGAGGGAGGGTATTTGCCATAGTCACCACGCTCAGCAGGCGGGTTGGTGACCGCAGTATTATGTTCTAGGTACTACACAAGGAAACGCTACTGCCCGTTCCTTGATATACAATTATTATAGATGATGTTATAATAATCAGGATATATAGGCTTAACGTGCTTTCCGAGGCACGGAGGGTAGTCCCTCAACCAACCAGACCCGGAAAGCAATATTAGTATTTACACAAAGATTTCATGTCCGGCGTGAAAACCGAACCCACGACCTCCAAGATTTAAAGCGAGCCTAATACCGCTACGCTGCATAGGTTGTCGTGTTTGGGTGTTGTAGAAATATAACTATAGGTACTTCTATACTATTATATAAAGTGCTCATCTCAGGAACTACAAGTCCGATTTGAAAAATTATTTTAGAGGATATCCGACCTTTTACATAGCTGCAGTTTCGTGGCTAACTCGTAACTACATAATATTACACAGTATATCCATCCGAAAAAAATCTAACGGTATGATTATTATTCATAGCTATATTATGTACCAACATTCTCTCGCGTGGTTCCACCCGCGTAGCTCCCGACCCCGTGGTAGGTAACTTCATAGTTAAATATAGCCTATGTTACTCAAAGATAATGTAGTTTTAAATGGTGTACGATTTTTTGAAATCTGTCTTATAGTTCCAAAGCCTATTCAGAGAGGGTCTTACTGAAATAATTGAAACTACCACTCAGAGTCACTATTTGACGCGGACGAAGTCGCGGGCACAACTAGTTAATATAGATTTAAATATGGTCTTAACCTCTGGAGAAAAAAACATACAAAATCAATCTAAAGTTCTGCCTTTAGATTGATTTTGTATATTTTTCTCTAATTTTGAAGAATTTTAAAAAGAAATGATAACATGTTGCATGTGTAATGCAACAGATTTGAATGCACCAGTGGCTCAGTAGTTACCGCAGTGGCTTCTAAGTGGTGTTCTGGATTCAATTTCCACCAGGGGCAATTATTTGTGTGAACCACAGATAGTTGTTCCGTGTCTGGGTGTGCTTGTGTCCGTAAATTAGATTAGTTTTTGTAAAGTCCCCCATGACACAGGGTATAATTCCGTAGTTATCTTTTTAAAAAACAGAAACAGTCAATCAACAATTTATTAACACTTTCACACCCATATCGGAGTAATAACATTAAAATCCAAATAATTTCAATATAATCGCCATTCCCAATGCGTGCCTGTTCGCTTTTAGACCGCAGATGTGTCGGTATCAAGTTACATACCTCCGTCTCATTCACACATATCAGTTTGTCTCTTTCTAATGTGACGTCACTGGGTATTTCAATATGCACTACAGCTGGGTAAAGTCAAAATTGTTTGAATTGTGTTCATTAGCGAAGCTACTGAGCAATCACTGAGTTTAAGCAAATGGTAGGAAAGGTTGAAAGGCAATATTTTGTCATTGTCTAACTAATGAGAGAATGTATAAGAAAAAGAAGGACAGGACTTTTTAAGGTGACATTTTTTTAAGAGTGTTTAACTGAAAAACTTTTTATCTTAATTGATGTTGCTTGTAGTTCTCTCCCTCTATTATAATTAAGGTAAAATTTTACGATCATCAAATAAAACTTATCAAAGGAATAAATATTGATTTTGACAAAATTTCACATACAAAATCTGTCAATATTAAACTTTATTCCACTGATACATTTTATCTGGGGATTGAAAATTTGCCATCAGACAACTAACACATAAGTTCGGTCATAAACATATTCAGACTCAGAACATTTTGTTTCTAGAACACAAATAGTTTAGTTAGACAACCTCCGTACCGTAGCGGTAATTGGCTCGCTTTAAATCGCGGAGGTCGTGGCTTCGATCCCCACACCTGACAAGAAATCTTTGTTTAAATTCTAAGATTTCTTTCCGGGTCTGGTTGGTTGAGGGACTACCCTCCGTGCCTCGGAAAGCACGTTAAGCCGTTGGTCCCGATTGTTATAACATCATCTATAACAAGCGAACCAGGGAACGGGCAGCAGCGTTTCTCCTGCGTATTACGTTACAACATAACACTGCGGTCACCAATCCGACCAGACCTGGCTAAATCTAAGCCAAAAAGCTCTGCTTGCACCATCGTTCTCAGAATATTATATTCTCAAAATATTACATTCGGAAAAAATTACATCAACAAAACATTATATGCTATATGAATATGCTTAGCAAATATGAAATTACTAGCTTTCACGCGCAGTTTCACCCGCGCAACTCCTGTTCCCTTAAGAACTTAATCATGAATAATAATTAGGCCTATAGCCCTATAGGCTAACACTGAAATAATTTATCAAATCGTTCCTGAGATTAACGCGTTCAAGCAAACTCTTCGGCTTCATATGTAAGTACAGATTACGCTTCTCACTAGATTTATAGTTATTCCTCCATCAGCCTTTATAACGTCCACTGCCGAACATAGGTCTCCTCTTTAACATACTTTGGCAAGGCAGGGTCGTTGAGGGACGGGGGGCCGGATTGTTTACCCGGCCCGGAGCGATCGTGCCCGCTGGAAATCGATGGGGGAGGCCTATGTTCAGCGGTGGACTACAACAGGCTGATGATGATGATGATGTATGAGATGATAGATGCTGCTGCCAACCATCAGGTGTATGCGCCTAAGTCGCCTCTTACGGCACACATAGAAAGATACGGGGTGACCTATTCTAAGCCGGAAGTCATACCGATTAGCCTCTGCCATTCGATGCAATTAAAATTTAACAACATTTTATGAAAAGCGAGTTCGGAGTTAGAAATATCTTTTAAGAACTTTAATGATACCTAGTACTTAAATTTCAAAGGGGAATATTAGGTATTTGTTGTTGTACTTATTATAATTGTTTTGGTATGCTGACCAATTTCATATTGTCGTCTAACTCGTATTTTCAACTCAAATGCATTAAAAGTTATGCCGAATGACAGTTAGAGGAAATTGAAAAACTAGGGTTAATTCCTTTACTTATTTATTACCATTGTATTAACCCTTTCAAATTATAAGAAACTACCATTAAACTCTAACATAATATTATGAAATTTATTGTTTTAGTATAAAACATAGCGTTCAATACTTCGCGTGTTCTTAATTTACTTGTTATGTGGCCAACCTGAAAGCTCTTTCTTATGTGGCTACATACCTACTTCCAAATAGAAAATACATAAATTAAAATCATATAAATGACGGACTTGTGATTAAGATAAAACATAATAAAAACGCCTATAATTGAAAGTTTCTATATCAATTACATTCCTATTCCAATTAAAACCAGTAATTCTACACCTACCCTCCATTGTTTTATCTCAAAAATCGAACGCGAATTCCGAATACAAATTATATTATTCTAAATTTGAAATCATATCTATAAAGTAACCGTTGAGCGTCGAACACTACTATTGATACCATTTTAAACTCTATACTTATTGCGTAAGGTGTATTTTCGTTTGGATATTGCTAAAGTGCCAGGGATGTACTTTGTTGGATATCGGATTTCGTTGAAGCCAGCCAAATGGATAGGCAAACGTGTAGGTACTCCCCTCTTTGTGTATTATAGTTACGTATATACCTACAGTATACAGACTACGTTTATATTTTACCTTCGGTTTTGGAGAGTATGGTTAAATAATGAAAAAAATATGTTTTCTTTTTGTGTTTTTAGCCTACTATAACTAGTCTATACTATAAATAAAAGAGGACAGATTTAGTTGTTCTTGTTTGTTTGTTTGCACTGAACGATTTGAAAAAATCTCTCACCATTAGTAAGCTACGTTATCCAGGAGTAACAAAGGCTATATTCGTTTATAAAGTTCCCACGGGAACGTGAGCTACGCGGATTAATCGCGCGCGGGAAGTTAGTTTATTATAAATAGGTAACAATTTTCTAATAAATTATGAAAAACATATTTCAGTGTATTGATGTGTTCATGTATTGTCTACTCTGATCAATAAGTAGTACCGTTATTTAGAAATAATTAATCTTTACTAATTTACAGGAGTTACGCGGGTGATAATGCGCGCGGGAATCTAGTTAATTAATAATTATAAAAAGGGCAATTTATGATTAAACTAGCTTCCCAGTCCCACGCGCGGTTTCACCCGCGTATCGCTCATTCCCATAGGAACGTCGTAATTAAATATAGCCTTTCTGATAAATGGCTCAAACGCTGAAATATTTTTTTAAATCGGACCTGTAGTTCCTTCAGCTTTATATGGTAGTAAAGATTTGCGTTAGCGATTTTTTGCAAGCGATCACTCCGGTTTAGTGGCTTTTGTCTAGGACCTCCGATCAATTAGTAGAACCGTTATTTCCCAGTTATTATCTACAATCCAATACAACATACACACATGTTAACGACCACACACAAACGAAGATAAGGCCTCAACAATCCAATCATAACTAATCCGGGTTTGTTTGACCATTTTTTTCTAAGTAACATCGGGACTTCTGCCCGGTTGAACCGAAACAGATGTGCTTCGATAGATAACCGTAGAGATTTTACACTCCGATAGTTTTACGATTAGATTCAGGAAGTTTGAAATAACAATAACACTTTATTATTTACCAGTCTCTCCTAAAATGGGTTGTGTGATAACATGATGCTGTTGTCAGTATGTTTGTAACTGATAATCTATGAAATGCCTACAAATTGATTTGTAATGATAAGATATTGTGTGGTTGTAGAATGTTCAAAGTCGCGTGGTTTCCGGCTTAGAATCGACCACCCTATGTCTTCCCAAAAGGTGTTGTAAGTGGCGACTGAAGGACATACAGCTGATGGATGGGCACCAGCATCTATCAACTCCAAAATACTCAACATCTACGATTACCAATCCGTCCGCCAAGGGAGGTTATTACGGCAAAATCCCTCAACGACCCTGGCTTGCCAAGGTGTTTCAGTCAGTCAAATACAGTGAAAAATTATGTTACAAAGATTAGTATGGTACAAGCATTTAGCAATAAAATACAGTGGCAGGCAAAACATCAAAAACACAAATAAATAAAATGTCAAAAAATTTAACGGCTTACATAAATTTATGGAACAGGTGATTTTTTTGAATCTTAGTAACGGTTGACCGATTTGACAGGACTTTCATTGGTAGCAGCTAATTTTGTAAGGTATAATATTGGTTTTTTATTTGGCCTCTCTGTTTGTCTGCGTATGTGTATTCCGCCTAATCTCCAAAACGTTAATTAATTTAGACGGGACTTTAACTTTTAGATAGATAGATTATAAAATCTTATTTTTTGCGGACGAAGTCGCGGGCAGCATCTAGTATATATATAACGAAGTGCAACATAAAGTATAACCTATAAACACATAAACCTAATTAGCTTATGTCGTAATGTAATATTGTTATGATGACTCGACGCCGTTTTGCATATTTAGTGATATTTGATACAATGTACATGTAATTGATATTTATGCTTTAGTACTAATTAATTTGAATTAAAAGCGGCCGTAGCCCAATGACTAGGTTGTCGGACTTGTGATCTTATCGCCGGTTCGATCCCTACCCATTGCGCTACCGACGTGAACCCACTCGTAACACGACGGACCCCTCGTGCTAAGCTAGCATATTAGTAAACTGCAAAAACTCTGCTAGTACCTAATCTTTAGAAAAAAAAACTTTTATAGCATGACCTCCGTAACGTAGTGGTACAACTCTCGCATTAAGTCTAGGCGGACGTAGTTTCCATCCCCACGCTGCCGGACAAGAAATATTTGTTTAAAATCTAAGATTTCTTCTTTCCGATTCTGGTTGGGTGAGGAAAGCACCAGCTTTAAGCCGTTTATTCAAAATGTTATAACATCATCTATAACAATTGTATACCAAGGAACGGGCAGCAGCCTTGTGTATTACGATATAATCCTGCGGAGTCCAACCCACCTGTAAAACTTTGTGACTATGGCAAAACCCTCCCGATGGACGAGGCCCATGTCCAGCAGTGGACGTTATACGGGCTGACGATGAATATTCTTCTTCAACAGCCTTTTTCAAATTTCCTTTACTCATCTTGAGGGAAAATATTTTTAAGTATCCACACAACAAAACATATTGCCCGTGGCCTCCAGACCTCTAAATCCGGCCCTGACCCGAGCGAAACCAATGCAGATCACTAGTCTATACTATATAATAAAAAGGAAGATTTTTATATTAGTACCAATCAACCCTAAAACTACTGAAACGATTGCAAAAAATATTTGACCATCCGAAAGCAGAGTGCAGAGTGGAACAAATATGTGTTATATTGCATGAAGAGGTTCCCTTGGAACTGGAGATGTGCGGATGACACCGTACGGCATAACTAGGAACTTTGCAAGGGCATGAAGAGATTTTTTGACTTACCTATCTTTATGTTCTGCCTGTCTGTCCCTCTGCCGCCTGTTCTTGAACCAATTTGAAACCTGCAAGAGTAATAAAAATAAATTACTGAAATGATTTTAAATTAAGCGGCCGGAGCCCAATGGCCTAGGGTCGTCGGACTCGTGATTTTGGGTTTGCCGGTTCGATCCCCACCCATTGCACTACCGCCGTGAAACTTACTCGTAACTTGGCAGTTTAGCTTAGCACGAGGGGTTAACAAGAATACTAGTAGACTGCAAAACTCTGCTAGTAATCTTTAAAAAACAAAAATATTTTTTTAGCCACAAGTATTTCACGCATTATGACGAACAGAGCTCTAGATTTCCATCCGTTATAATTTAAATAAGTGGCGTTCCCTTTAAAAAGAGGAATGAAAATTGGGCCGAAAAGTCACCCCCTAAAACAGAAGTTTTTTTAAACAAAGAATGGTAAAGATCTCTTTCTTAATTTTAAAACATTTAAGGAAAAGTTTGTCAATTGTTAAATTTAAAAAATGAGATAAATAAATTAAGACCACCGGTAGAATTCGACCCTACATCTTAAGTATAGGTATAACCCCCAATGCCAAAAGCATTCAGGCCCCAATGCCTAGAGCATTAAAGCCCCAATGTCTAGAGCATTTAGGCCCCAATGCCTAGACAATTCTCAGATGAAGGAGACAATCCATTATCTCATTTATCTGTGAATTGTCCTTGCTATATAACTGTAGCTACTTTTTTTAAGACTTCGATAGACATCTAGGCACTTGCATGTAACTTGAAACGGTCCACTTTGAGGAAGCGTATCGTATTGCCGACCGCACTGACCCTATATTATACACATAATTTATATACTCAGTATATATATTTATATACGAAGGTTTTTTTTTCGCACGCTTCACTTGGCTGATGCCTAAACTGGTCTTGCGTTTCGTAAGACGTTTTCGAAAAAATGTCAGCCGATTTTGAGACAAAGAGTTCTTAACATACAAATCTAGACTTTTGACCTTTAAAACATTCGTATTTAGATATAGTTTAAATTTATACTAATCTATACTAATTTTATAAAAAGGTAAAGTTTGTGAATTGATTGTGAGGTTGTAGGTGGTAATCTCTGGACCTACTGCACAGATTTTGCAAATTACTTTACCAATAGAAAGGCACATTATTTGTGAGTGTAATGGGCTATATTTTAAGTCATGGTTTCCACGGGAATGGGATCTGGACAGCTAGTAAAAAATAAATATAGATGTCGCCTACAAATAAACTTAGGTCCTATATTTTTCAATCCTCAGATAAAAATTATCCAATGAATAAATTTGAAGTTAGGTTGATTCTGTCCAATTTAAAATTTACTCCTCTCGTATGACGATTGAAAAATCAGCTTATTTAACTTGTACCAAAGACCAGAACCTATCTAATTTGACCATAAAAAAGTATGTTTTTATGTGTCTATATAAATAAAAAAAGATCGCAAAAATGTATAAACGCACATAACTTGAGAACGATTTGACTGATTTGGCTGATTTGTTTTTTATTATTATAATAATTTTGAATACAAGGTTTTTATGAAAGAAAATTTTGGAAATATTCACGGGAAATATTTGACGGGAAATGCCGGGCACTTACACCTAGCATATTATTGTAGGAGTATTTATTTATTTAATGAGAATTTCTAATAATGTATGCACTTTATATGCTAAACATCTTAATTATAAAACAAACCTACCTGTGCCTCTCCGGTTACAGGAAATCACATTAATAAATTAAAATCTATTTACAGTCATAGAAGTGTTTCCGAAGTGTTGGATTATTCCACTTTGTTCACCTGGGTGATATCACCTAGGTGAACAAAGTGGAATTGATTAGTGTACTTTGATCACCTCGGAAATAAATCACCTGGGTGATATCACCCAGGTGAACAAAGTGGAATTGATTAGTGTACTTTGATCACCTCGGAAATAAATCACCTGGGTGATATCACCCAGGTGAACAAAGTGGATAATCCGAAGTGTTGGATTGCCTGTTTAATATTAAAATAGCAATACTTTTCTTGTTAAAAAAATAGGTACATTGCATTAATATTCATATATAACAAACAACAGCAGAAACGAAAACTCTAAATTAAATGTTTACCTAGTATTTTATATCAATCCTTGGTTGGGTCCAGCCTTAGATTAGGTATATTTAACGCAGGAAACAGCACTAATAAAAGTGCCATAGATAAATGTTATTATCTACACATTTGCTGACAGTGCGTACAACACTATTAATTAATGTGTGGTACAACGCACCATAACGCTATCCGAGCTTACGAGCATGATACTTTAAGGTGCCAGCCTTTTGATAAGATTCATGATTGGTTACAACCTTGTTGATTTATTAGAACAACCACATTATATAAATTAAGCATTCTTAACTAAATTACTAGGTTTAGCAGGTTCAGCGCCGGATATGTATAAAAATTACGGTGTGCATAACATTGACTACAAATTAAGGAGATATTATTAAAAAAAATGCAGTAGATGAAAAATTTTGAGTAATAAAATTATGACTAAGTTTTGGAGGAGAATTATATGCAATGCAACGTCGCTCTTTTTTACAGTTCCCTCTCGGACTTCGGTCTACGCGGGCATCGGAAGTTTCTTTACAAACTAAGAGTCGGGAGAGCTATAGTTCTATTCTATTCTAAACGTATCCTTGTTGGATAAATATAGAAGTTGATAACCTACTTGTACAGTAGTAAGTCCAGTAGTCTCAGCTAGTTCTCTCTTCTCTCTGGGCGAGGGGTAGGGGTTGTGTAAGTACCAGTCTCTTAATACTGACCGGGACTTTTCCTGTAATAAAGCGTTATCTGTTAATAAACTGATTTTTTTTAAAGTTCAAAATCATTACAAAGTCCGTATTATATCCACTGCTGCTGGACATATGTCTTTCCCAAAGAGTTTTTTTTTAAGATTATTAGAAGAGTTTTTTGGACACTAATAGTGTTATTGTTAACCCCTCGTGCTAAGCTAATATGCTTATGCTACGAGTGGGTTCACGTTGGTAGTGCAATGAGTGGGGATCGAACCGGCGACCATATGATCGAAAGGCCGACGCCCTAGCCATTTGGCTACGGCCGCTTACCATTACCATTATTACCATGTTTAGTAGGAGGTTAGTCGGTGGGCCGGATTGCTCATGCGTACCCGGCCCCCGGACAACAACAAAAAAAAAAAAAAAAAAAAAAAAAAAGGAGGTTAGTCGGTATTGTGAAAAAACCTGGTATACGATTGTTATGGATGATGTTATGACATTCAGGAGTTGCTCCTTTTAAATGCTTTTTAAGGTACGAGGAAAGTAATCCTTCAACCACCTAGACCTGGAAAGAAAACAAATCCTTCGCGCTTACATTATTGATACTAGTCCGCTCCTGGAACACGGAGGTTCCGATAACAAATCATTGACGATACTCACAACGTGAGAATCCACGACCTTAACGATTTCCATGTTTTACTAGTCTATATAACGTATCTTCATTAATGTTTTGATTCACATTACAGTACGTTTTAATTTAATATTGTTTACGTGTGGTGTTTGTGAGACGTTTGGCAACGCACGGGTTTAGACGACCTCAATTGAGTTGTGACTCATTGTCGACACATTCGCTTTACTCACTCAATTATTATATTGAACTCGTTATCACTGATTTTGTAGACAAAATTATATTTTCCCTGATATTTCAAGCATGATTTGAAAAAAAAAACTGGTTAAGTGCGAATCGGACTCGCGCACGAACGGTTCCGTACCATTTTCACCGTCAACCTGTTGCCGTTATTGACACTGAGCAAAAAAGGGCAAAAAAAATGTTGCATGGGAGCCCTCCTTTAAATATTCATTTTATTTTATTTTTAGTATTTGTTATTATAGCGGCAATAGAAATACATCATCTGTGAAAATTTCAACTGTCTAGCTATAGCGGTGCTTGAGATACAGCCTGGTGACAGACAGACAGCATAGTCTTAGTAATAGGGTCCCGTTTTTACACTTCGGAACCCTGAAAAACGGACACAACTACCTAATAGGGCTTTAAACTGCAAAGTTTAACTACTAGAGCCGCCGCGCCACTCGTACAATACGTATATAAATACTTCTGACACATTTTTTAAGTTAAGTACTGAAACGTTTTGATTTTAGTACTCAATTTATCTATACTAATATATCAAGGTGAAGAATTCGTTTGTTTGTTTGCTTGAACGCGCTTATCTCAGGAGTTACTGGTCCGATTAGAAAAAATATTTCGGACTTGGCGTGAGAAGTTCAATTTCCTAGGCTTACAATCCCTTGGAATTTAATTATCTTAGCGGGATAAAAAGTCAATGCCCTACCTACTCCAAACTAGAATCTATCTCTGTAACAAATTTCATCCAATCGACAAATAATGTTTATGCGTATTAATAATAATTATGCCGTGTGATTTCCGGCTCAGAAAGGACCACCCCATGTCGGTATCGTAAGAGGCGACTTAAGGATATACAGCTGATGGATGGGCAGCATCATCTATCAGTTCAAAGTTAGTTACCATCTTACTGCGACCGCCAATCCGTCTGCCAAGGCTGGTGATCGTGGCATTGTTCCTCAACGACCCTGGCTTGCCTAGATCTGTTAAGAAGGGGCCTATTTTTCAGTAGTAAAATAAACGGGCTGTTATAGTGAAGATTTATAATATTAGCACAGACAAGATCATAAGTAAGATAGACTTGCTTCTCGCGCGCGGTTTTACCCGCGTAAATCTCGTGGGAACTTAATAATTAAATAAATCCTATAGCCTTCCTCGATAAATGGGCTATCTAACACTGAAATAATTTTCAAATCGGACCACCAGTTCCTAAGATTAGCACGTTCAAGCAAACCCGTCAGCTTCATATGTGTATTAGTATAAGATTTAAAAGATGTTACTTACTTTAAAACAATAGGAAGTTTCTTCTCCATCCCATATGGTCCTGGGCAGCGGGAACTTACGTCGCACCCTGTATTTACCGACGGCGCCGAGCGGCCGCCCCCGAAGCCTTTCGGCCTCCATATAGTGTGCTGGGAACAAACATACGTACAATTTCATCGAATATTACCTATATCACCATGTTTTTTTGGTAAAATCGATCTATGTTTAAAGGACATACACAGATCGATTCAATAGCATTTTAATTCTGGACCTAAGCTCCTAAACTCTAGAATTACTGATTAAAATGACATGGAACCATTGTTAGGGGCGCCCGTTCGTACAACCTACATTATCTTGTATTGCAAAGTATTAGAGCTTATTTTGCACTGTACATTTATCATAGCCGTCTCCTTGAGAGAAATTTTTTTGTGAATAGCGTATGCCTTATTGGTCTGACCATTATTAGAACGATTAAAAAAAATCACATTATATCTAGTGACCGTAACCTAGCGGTGTACGACTTTGAGGTGTTGGATTTGTGAAAGAGTTATTTTATTTAGACAACTCCCACACTAGCGAAATATATATTCTTACGTCGTGAAGGACTTATCAGACACATATAATTGATACACAAAGCACACCCAGATTCAGAGTAGGTATAGTGTGTATAGTAAGTACACCGTGGTTTCATGTATGAAATTCCCCCGAAGCAAGAATTAATTTCTCCAGTACTACCGTACTTTGTGTAAAAAACGAAACAAAACATCTTGAAGCGGCCGTAGCCCAATGGATATAGGCGTCGACCTTGTGATCTTGTGGTCGCCGGTTCGATCCCCACCCATTGCACTACCGAATTGAACCCCACTCGTAACTGCAAAACTATGCTAGTAATCTTTAAAAAATAAAAATTTGTATTCCTCACCTTTCAACCATAAACTCTGCAACTTAGGATGGTTATGTGGACTGAAGGTATGTGATTCCAGCAGCCTGTACAACTCCTTGAAGTTTCCTCTGTGGAAGGCGACCATAGCCTTGGCTTTAAGCACTGATTCGTGCGCGTGTAATCGCTCGCAGGCGGGGAGTGACCATAGGAACCTTCCTAGACGCTCGATGTTACCGGCTTGTTGGAGCACCTGGGGGAGGAAGCAGTGGTTTAGCATGATATTAGATTAAGCAAGATGTCCGGCACTGCAATTACGCTGAAATAATGAAATTTATTAAGCACTTGGTATTTATACACACATTTACATACACTTGTACTTGTCAGAATTACTATGTGTAAGACTAAATTTAAAAAAACGTATCACTTAAGTAAATTATGTTTACATTATTTAATCTTACAGATCCGTCCGTCCGTCTGTCCTGTGATATATGACAAATGTACACATTATTGTAAGATGCCTAAAGGTAAAAGGTATAAAATTAAGAAAAGAACTCAGCCAAGGTCTAAGCGATATCCATCTGAGGACACCCTTAAGGGGTTAGGACGAACGCACAGGGTGCAAGTGAGTTATGAGTAGATTTACGAACAGTGGTGGTGATCGCTGGCACGGGCTAAAGGCGTGGGATCACAGGTCGGGGGAGGATCCTATCCTAGCTTATCTACAACCTTTCACTAGCTACCTAAGTGGACGATCCTACAAGTCTAGCCATAATAACGCGACAAGAGATTTTGCTCCATAATTGTTCCGTAATCGCAAAAAGTCAAAAACACGTTTGTTTGTTATTTGTGTTGTCATTTGTGAATTAACTGTCGCCGATCTATGGCAAGAAGATACATGATTGCAGTGTAGAGTAGTTTTATCTTATAATCTTTTCTAAATTCTTTAATAAACAGCGCCGTAACTGACTTAAAGTCGCCCACTGATATAATCAGTGGGCGACTTAGAAACATAATGTATGGAGATCCAAGTATATTCAGGAAAGTAATTTGAACTACTGAACTAAGCTGTCTTTTTAAATACGGTTTTCGCCAAATTGACCGATGCATTTACCACTTAAGTGTCAAATTAATACTGATTAATGCAACTGCATCGAAATCATTTAAAATTCAAGTAGAAGACAGCGAAAACACTTATTAAGAAAAAACTTTTTTTTTTTCAAAAAATATAGTCTTCTAAAGTATCAACATCTTAAAAAAGTTCTGAATCTTTAAAGTATTTGTACACCATCATAGTTGCGTCCGAGACTTCAATCGTGGGTGCAATTCCTCGATCCTCGACCTATAAAGTTATTTCCTGTTTCTTCTTAATCTTTATAACGTCAGGCTCAGATATATGTTTATACCACTAGACAGTTGCTAGAAATATTAATTTATATGAGGAATAAAAACGCAGTTTGCTTTTTTCAACTAGCTTATTTCTAGAACTACCAGTCAGATTTGAAACAATATTATATATGCTTGTTAGTCGATGAAAGTTATAGACTTGTATAAAAGATCAAGCCACGACCCACGGTTGCAGATTGACGCATCATCGTCAGCCCGTATAACGTCAACTGCTGAACCTGAGAATCTCTCGAAGTAGGTGTGCAATGGCCACTACACATGGCATCTAAAGTCATAATTCCTCAATCCCCCGCCAGCGACCGCTCTGAGCCGAAGTCCAAGTCCCACAGGGAACGTCCTCCTGCAACCTGCGCAAGAGGCTCGCTTAGTTTGTAGTTTTTAAACCATTTATTGAGGCTGGAGCTTTGCTCGCCTTTCTGCCTTATGTAAAATAGCAAAATCCTCGTGGCTTACTACAAATCTCCGTCCAAAAATTAGACTAACCAGCCTGTCATTTTTTTTTTTACGGATATTATTTAGTTAGCCAGGAGGCTTCGGCTTCTTCATCGGGCATAGGCTAGTTAGTGTCGGCAGTATTTTATGTAAGTATGCTGCCCGTTATAGGATTTACCGTACATGATGTTATTAACATCAGAACCATCGTTTTATCGAGCTTACTGAGACACGGAAGGTATTCCCTCAACTAAAATCCAAAGGTTTTTTAAGTACAGCCAAATAACGCGGCCAAACTTAAAATACAAATATTCAATGAGCTGCTCGATTGAATAAAGTTCTTACAAAATAGATCGCAATTCATTAGTGCTGTGCGTGAGAGGTCATCAACAGTTCATTTATTTGAAAGCCCTTTATTACATCATATACACAAAAACAAGATATTGGTAAGTTGTCTGTCCCCAGACGGGTACATAAGTCCTTAACCCATCAATGCCGGTGGCCACAAACAAACTCGCGTATTTATACAAATGTGAACCCATCCGGGTGTTGCCTAAGTCAATAGTCTTGTTAACGTGCCATTTTTTTGCATACACTCTCAAGCGGAAGAATAAAAAATATTGGCAATTGTAGTATTTAAATTTTAGTTTCTTGTAGATTTTGTTTTTTTTGGAAACAATGAAGTAATTATAAAATAAATAATAATTCTTTATTTTGAATAAAAAATATGTATACAGATTACTATTTGAAAACGATGATATCTGAAGAATTAATTCAACTGTGTTACATACCCTCACCCAACTTACAATAAAATTTCCAAAATTATTAATTATTAACCGTAAAGTTAATTAGATTAAATTATGTTAGGAAGATTTCATTAATGTGAAAGGATATTTTACCAATGCCTCGGAGAGCACTTTAAGCTGTAGCGTCCAGCGTGTGGGTAGAACCGTCCCACGGGATATCGAGAGTGAAGGAATAGAGGGTGTTGCACACACACAGTAGAATAATGTCCTGCGCAGACAGTTCGGCCACCGTGACCGAAATCTATAAACAAATCTATATATAAAGCTGAAGAGTTTGTTTGCTTCTACACGCTGATTTCAGGAATTAATGGTCCGATTTGATTCTCAGTTTTAGAAAGCCCATTTATCGAGGAAGGTTACATTTAATAATGAAGTTCTTACGAGAACAGGAAGGAGTTACGCGGGTGCAAACACGCGCGAGGGCCTAGTCGGTGATATATAGTTTGTTGTATTTTTTTGAATAATCCAAAAAAGGACAGATACACACAGCGGCGACTTGTTCCATAAAACGTTATAGTGGTGAAAATGAATAAATAGTATAATTTTAATTATAATTATTACTCAGAATACTAAAGCTTATTGCATACGTGTTAGTTTCTGTAACTTTTTCGGCTATCACCGCATATTTTATACAAATAATGCTATGGCCATACACCCCAACAAAAACAATTTGAAACACATGATTCACCATGCACTTACTTAAATAATTTAATTTAAACATAATAATATTCATTAAAACAACATGTTACAAACATTACCATAATTGTACAGATTATCATAAAGTACATTAGTTTCAACACCACCTCATTAAAACAACCTCCCAACCCCAGAAAGCCCCAAATAATCCAATATCTACAACAAATAATCAACCCTCCACCGAATCTCATTATGGACGCGCAACGCATCAAAAATTACTGTAACCGATACCTACCGATCCGACCATTAGAGGGTTAGCCCCGTTCAATTATTCTATGGTAACTATGAAAACGGACGTTTTGATTAAATGGAAAATTAATATGTGAAGACAGGTGTAAAAAGAGTAAGGTAAAAATAGTATTAAATAAAAAGTTCTTTTTCGGACAGACATTTATATACCTAGTTAGCCGTGAGGCTTTTGCTGTCGGCCATAACGGTGAGCAGGGCTTCAGCCTTAATTAATTATGTAGAAACTACAACCTGGACAAGAGGGCGGTTGTGGGACTAAAACCTCAACTGAGGCGAAGAGGGATTAAGGAATTATGACTTTTAGTTTTATTTCTAAGAGAGTTTTGTGCAACGGTCGTTCTACGTTACAGATCGAGGCCCTCTCGGACTATGGGTCTACGAGGACATCAGAAAGTTTTGCAAGCTAATGGTCGGGAGGGGTTTATATAGACAAACCAAGATTAAGCCAAGGGAACGGGCGTGTAATGTGACAATTTGGAGAAACTACTGACCCCTTCATAACTCTTACACCTTCAATTCATAATTCTTACAATTTGATGTAATATTGAGATTCCCGAGATTAAATAGAACCTCGAATTTTATAAACACAACTATACGGTTATTAGATTGTGATTTTTATGACTGATTAACCATCTATAGATCAGACACATAACCCACTCAAATGATCTAGAAAGTTCAAATATGGCATCTAGCTAGTTAATTGGAAATACAAAGGATAAATCAGAAAGCACCGCATTTAAAAGTTATTTTCTATTTAATTTATTTTATGCGTCAGTTATTGGTAGCATCCGATAAAAAAAAACCACCCACGAAATACATGTTTCAATTATACGCTTATCGTAAAAATTACCGATAGTAGGGATTTCTTCTATTGGCAGTTATAATGATCATGGTTATCCGATTTTCCAGATGAACAGGTTTTTTTTTAAAATTTTACGGTTTTTCTTTTCATGATCATAATTATCTTAAATTATTTTACATTTTAAGTTTTAATGGTAATTAATGTGAATGAAAAGGGATGGCACAATTTATATGGAGAAATAAAAAATCTACTAGGACAAAATAGCGGGCAAAAGCTAGTAGGCATGTCGTAAAATACAAACAAAGTAACAAAAATACATACTTATTTAAAATACAAATAATATTGTCTTTATATTTCTCAAAGCAAAAAAAATAAATAATACCTAGTATCTTCCAACAATTGTATATAGCTTACCAAATACCATTTCTTCGCTACCATCGGTCCCCGCGCCCGTAACCGGATATCCGGAAAGCGTCGCCAAGGTTACCTACCCTGTTTGTTTTATCTACCGTAATGATGTGGCCGTTCGAAGTGGGGCTTTAGTATTGAACGTACAGCTTGATACCAATTAATTTTAAAATCTAAGATTAACCACCTAAAGCAGCGGTCGGCTATACGCGGCCCGCGGATGTCTTACTTGCGGCCCGGGATTTTTTTGTAAATAAGCTATAAATATTTAAATTACATTTATAGCTTATTACAAAACGAATTCCAACGAATCGCGATCGACCGTATACCGTATAAGAACGCGCTGCGCTCTGCCCGCCGAACAAAATTAAATGAGGATGAGATTTTCATTTTTGCTATGAGACCAATTAATTATACGTAAGTATCAGGTATTATCTAGGATTAATATCACAAGTGCCGTGTGGTTTCCGGCTTAGAATAGACCACCCCATGTCTTCCCATGGGTGTCGTAAAAGGCGACTAAGGGACATATGGTTGATAGATGGGCAGCAGCGTCTATTAGCTCAAGGTTTACATCTTACTGCGATCACTAATCCGTCTGCCAAGCGTGGTGATTATGGCAATATCCCTCTGCGATCCTGCCTTGCCGGGGTCTGTTAAGAGGAGGCCCATGTTCAGCAGTGGCCGTAAACGGGTTGTTGATGAATATCACAAGTGCGGCCCGACCTTAGTTTATTTTGCCACCTTGTGGCCCTTGCCCGCCAAAAGGTTGCCTACCGTTGTCTAGTTTTACTAAAAGATGGATACAAATATATACACCTAAGGACAACTAAAGATAAATCTTCAATGTGGCGTTGTTGGAAAAATTTAACTTGTCCAGCTGTAATCAAATTAAATTTAACTAACACCATTATATTAAAAACAACTGATCATAATCATGAGGGTGATACAACAAATAACGAGATTCTAATAAATTGAAATGATTGCGAGAGAGCTTGTATTAATATTAATAAATCATCTAAGTAATATAAATATTTGATAGTTACACATTGGTTTTATTTCAAAAAAATTCTTACATAAAACGAAACCGATCATTAACCCGACTGTACTTCTTTTTCGCAAAAAACTAGATATGTCCAGTTGACGAAAACATAAAAAGATTTAATTTAAGTTTCACTAAGTGGACACACATATAAATATTGGCGTGTCCAGATGACAAAATAATAATTGATCCTAATTCCGAGTTTCACCAACTCGACACACTCATGTCCAGTCTCGTATGTCCAGATAGTGACTAACCCACTATACCAGCCGAATATACATTAAAATTTGTTCTTGCTTGTAATTCTTAATTAATTTAAATAGTTTTAGAACATTCCTTCACCAAACTGGTTGGTGATGCAGATAAAGATCTTTGTCATATTTTGGAACTGGAATGTGCAGCGCAGCCGGACATGCCGAAAATGCCTGTGGATGCGGGCCGCTGAAAATTGACGGAGGAGGTCTATGTTCAGCAGTTGACGACAACATGCTGATATGATAAGGTTAAAAACGTAAGAAAATTGAGACACTAACTGACTCGGCCATTTACGAAGTCCGGAGCCTAGATTATAAACAAGCATTAAAAGAATGTTGCACAAGCGAAATGTAGATAATAATGTTATTTAGCAGCTATGCGAAGTGTAATCAGAAATATTTATCGTTCTAAGAGCTTACTAAGAGCTTCATTCTAGAGCTCAGAAGCATAAGACCTTATGCTTCTCGACCTCAGAAGCATAAGAACGGATGTACTGTTATACTTCAGAAGTATTTGGTCGTAAGTGCCAGTTTACGATAAAGGCACATACGATGAATGATTCTGACATCACATGTCACATCCGACCTTACGCAAAATTAAAAATACTCAGGATACAGCGGTCGCTTCAAATACACCATAATGATTATATTAATTATTAGATACATATTATAATATTTACTAGATACATAATTAAATATCTCACTTTAAATATTATAGACAGTTTATGGTTCATTATAAAAGAGCGGCGCCCCCCGTTGAGACGCAAACGTTCCACTAATTAATCTGTCAGGTAAAAGTAAAAAAAAAGAATCATTTTCTATTTTTTCTACATTCATGGCATAAAAAACAATATTTCAAAAGCATTTGAAATGAAAAAAAAAACAGTTGCAACTATTAAACATTAGGAAATTTCAAAATAAGAACATTCCTAATCATAATACAAAATATAAAAAACAGCAGTGATGACTGCGTATAAAAACATAATAAAAATCAAAAAAAGAACATTCGAGACCACTCACCTCGCACACGCAAGCTACTTGCTCCTGTGTGAACCCAAAACTCGGCAGGGGAGCGTCTCTTGGGGGGCTCGACTCCCGCTGCCCCCACTCCGGGCCCCCCAACATGTCCAAATGCTCGTCCCCAGCCACTTTGACACAATTTAACACCAGTTTCACAAAAAAAAACTACGTTTTAATTTACGCTTACACCAATTTTGATTACACAGCACACATACACTTTTCACCTTTTGTCTCTAAATTATAAATCTTAAAATTCAGTAAAAAGCAAGAAATGTTTTTTCCACAGTTTTTTTATAAACAAGTACTTGGAACGGTAAGTAAATAAATACAAAAAGGCGGCAGTCCCAAAAAAATTTTTAAATAAAAGCGATCACCTTTTAAACCGCAGTGCGACGATTACTTATTTGTGTTCCGATTTCGAAAATGGCTCAAAGTTTGTTTATGGAATACGAGTGTGTATGTTTTTTAAAGACACTTTTTTATTACTTATACACTTCCAGTCTCTGTCTGGTTAAAGTCTGTATACACGAAAGTATTTTTTTTAAATATAAATGCTAAAATAAATTATTTTGTAATTTACGTTGATATTGGTTTTCTCTTCTTTTTCATTTTCCCTGTATTATTACGGGCACGGTACCATATATATCTGAAACAAAAATAGATGCGTATTAATTATCACGGATGCAGCAATTAAAATTATTGGAATACGCGTGACATAAATAAAATACATTAACTGTAATTTTATACCGTGTGATAATAACATATCATAGCAGCTATTAAAATATATCATGAAGAATTGAAATTATTTGCTGCGACAAATAGTTTAACACAAACATAGACAAATAAAACATTCTTTAGGTATGAGTCCATTCACAAAATGCTAAGGTAGGCTTAAATCCCTATATCATAGACCTCAACAAATGAAACATTTCTTTTAAATTAGTACCTTATTCAATGACTTTTTTCTTTGATCTTTCTATTGATCGGTTACCTGCAAGAAATTGAGACGTAATGTCTACTTTATGTACCTAGTACCTTCAGCTCTAGATCTCATCTCTAGATCTATCCTAGCTAAGTAGGTATACTAATCTCCAAGGAGATTGGCTCCCGTAGCCGAAATCGGTTGGGAGGACTTTGTTATACAGATTAAGTATAAAGAACTTGATACTCCAAAGAAGAACATAAGTTTTACTGTTTGTAATAGATGTAAATTATCCTTAATATCCTTAATAATATTTAAACGCGAAAGTTTGTGAGTATGTGTGGATGGATGGATGTTTGTTACTCTTTCACGCAAAAAGTACTGAACAGATTTTGCTGAAAGTTTGCATGCGGATAGTTTATCAGCTGGATTAACATAGAGGCTATCACATAGCCCAAAACATCACGCTCCGACTCACTGGAGCAGAGTAACGCAGGTAAATGCGGGGCGCATCTAGTAAAGTTATACACCTATTAACATCATGAATTTGCCTGAGTTTTCAAAGATCATTGCCCTCAAAAAATCTTTGTAAAATCAATTTATAATCTCACTACATATTCCTTACTGGTTCTCTTAAAAAGAGACACCCAAATGTCACTGCATATTAAATCAATTTCTCAATATAATCGCCTACAAAATCTCTTCCAAAGACCCACCATCAATTTTCCATATTTTTATCACCAAAAAAAATACCATCACGTACTTTGAAGTATTACAAAGATCTACTCAAAAGACAACAAAAGATTTACCATAGAAATTCTATAAAACAAACCAAAAATGTTATGCTACAAATCCTAAAATAACCTAAAAGTTGGAATGTAATTGTATATCTGTCTCTTTCTTATTTATTGGTTTGTTTAAGTGGGAGAGAGATAAAAGAAGGTCACCAGGGGGCATAATGTTAAATGTTTGGTGTTTTAAGTAATTTTTATCATCAACACGATCGCAAGGGAGGCCTTCTTGATATATGGTTGTGAGAAGCCGCAAGTGATGTACATTTATTATCGATGTATTTTTTTTTGTAACCTTAAAGCGAATATTTTTGTTATATATGAGATAACAGTTTAACGATTTGTAACGCGAATTTTATATTTAATACTTTTTATGTTCAACAAATTGTTTTATTTAATTTCCAGATCATGTTATGAATTAATTTGTATTGATGGATATCTATGATGTAGAGCGATGACTTATAGGATTATTAGGAGAGTTTTGCGTCTGTCCATCTACTTTACAGTTCGCGGGCCTCTCGGATTTCGGACCTGCGAAGGAAGGGTCAGAACGGCCGGGCCGTATATTGGTTAAGGTATTTTTTCTCAAAATAAAAAAAAATCAAAGGCTCTTTAACTTTTAACCACTCAGAACAGCTGGTTTATATTTATAAACATCAACAATTTCCCCCCCACTACCGTAACGAGGCCACTTTAAAAGTAATACTCAACAATAAGACAGACAGTTATGCGTTCAAAATAAAACAAATTGTGTAAAGTAATTTAGGTTGCGTTTTGTATTTATATTATAGCATGTTTTGGCAGTTGTCCAAACGATCAGTTAGTCTTGAGTAGTTTGTGACACTCACGATTGTCCTGGATTGTGGATTAAAATGCAAAATAGTATATTATAATGCAAAAGTATATAAATAACGCAAAGATACGCATATATAATATAAATGTAAGGATATATGAATAAAATTAATATCGTACAACTCATTGAACGTCAAACATTATTTTATTCACATAAAGTAATGGTATGGACTGTTTTATTTTATACTAATTTCTCTAATTTTAGGGAATTTGAAAAAGGACATCTCCCTAAATATCCTTACTAATATTTAAAATATAAATGGAACTCTGTCTGTCTGTCACGCTTTCATGTACCGATTTTGATGAAATTGGTACAGATGGAGACTAAACCTTGAGAAAGAACCAAGGACAGCCTATTCTGCATAGACGAAATCGTGGATTAAAATTTATATTAAATAATAAACGGCTTTGTAACATTTTTCAATAACAACTTCTCAAAATTCTATTATAAGAACTTAAATAAATATGATATACTCATATAATTCATATCATAAAATCTTATATTTTCATGCCAGAAAGAAAAGAGGTTACAATTATAAATCATGAGAAATTGTTGTAATCACAAAACATTTATGAGCCACTTGCAGTTTTCATAAAGAGGACACTATTGTTGACACATTTCCAACTCTCCTCTTCCTAATAAACCCTATTAATATTCTTAATACAATCCTACTGCTGTTTGTCTGTCTGTTACGCATTGACATCTTAACCAATGAACCGATAAAAAAAATATAATGAGATACATAGGTTAAATTATGTAGATGTTATAATGTGCCAATACATATTGAATACCTAAGACTTGCATAAACATTATAAATGTTTAAGACATAATGTAGGTATCTACTTACTTTTTGAACAGATATATACAAAAATAACAACAATCATATTGACGTAAACAAAAAATAAATAAAACAAAACGTTCATCAAACGAATAAAGTTGTAATTTCACTAAAAGCAACGACTTGCCTAAGAAGATTTTATCCTCAATCAATTAACCGTGTTTATACAAACAGCGCACTATCATACGCATACTATCTGACGTTTTATCA
Organism: Nycteola revayana; assembly: GCA_947037095.2. Lineage (NCBI taxonomy): Eukaryota > Metazoa > Arthropoda > Insecta > Lepidoptera > Nolidae > Nycteola > Nycteola revayana. The sequence goes on along the minus strand of OX344841.2, from coordinate 10,295,310 downwards.
TATGAATAAATGATAATTTTTCAATTAGCATACTGGTCCTTTCGAGCCAGGCGCCATTTTGTTTAACGTACGAGCATCGACACGGTCGCAGCACTATTACAGTATTACCCCACGTGGTGCGAGATGCTTATCGAACAACACCAGCTGTAAAACACAAGATTTATCGATATTTTGCCACTCGGCGATAGCTGTACAAATCACGACACTATTTAGCGGTTTGATTTTTCGATGTAACAATTATTTGGATGTGGGTTTTAAGCTCAATTTTAACTTTGTGATGGTTTTGGTGCGATAGAGTTAGCTGGATAATAAGTTTCATTGATGACTCTACATTTTAAGCTAAATCTATTAATTTGGGAATGTAATCTCTCGAGTTTGGGGTTCGAGGCGAGATCTCGCGAGTAACAATACCGCGAGATCTCGCCAATTTCGAGACGTCGCAAGATTGGCAGTTGTAAAGTACTGTACCTAGTGGTTTCAGGTGAAATAAAAAATGATTATTACAAATCAGGTAAAATATTTTTTTGCCGCAGCATATCATGATCTAATTCCATGTGACCCTTATTCCAGTGGGTTGTGACAATTTCAGGAGTCCTCAACACTGGTGTTGGAAGTGAACCATGGTGGCGGGTGTCAGTGGGAAGCATCGCAAAGAACAGTCCTAAATCATACCCGTAAAATATTTTTTTACAGTAGTTTTTAGTTAAAATATAATACGATTAGCTTCGCGCGCGCTGTTCTTCGCCTTCTAATGGAGAAGTTATAACATTCAAAAGAAATTTAGAAATCGTTCTAGTAGATTGGGAGGCAATTCGATGCAAACAAACAATGAATTTACTTTCCTTTTTATTATATTAGTACAGATATCACAACTTTAGGCAAAATGATTTTACCTAATACTTTCTCTTATCACAGCACCGCTAGTCCGTGCGTAACTTAAATTAACTTACGTATTACCAAATTATTCTTCCCAGACTACCAATCACAGCCCATTAAAATCTAATAAAAACTAAATTCCCATACACATTGACATTACTATTAATTATACAAACGATTTGGTCAACCAAATAGGTTTAACTCAATCGGCCTCCCGATTTTATCTCAAGCTCATAAAATGGTTGGTTTTCGATCCACGGCCGGTTAATTAATGGCCTTGTAAGACCATATTACACGACGATTTACTACCCAAGACTTATAATAAACTGGGAAACAACGCTTACATATGTTTTAAGATAATATTATTGAACTTTTTTAATTAATTGCGCAATAAAATTTGAAGTTCGGTTTTACGGAAAGGGGCAGACATCTTGTGTATGTTTTTTTTTGGGGTCTGAGATTAAGTTAAACAGCCTCAATTCGGGGAAGGTTAAAAATGTTGTGATGTATGGTTTTCACGAGGGATTCATTTTGACAAATGTCATACGGTTATTATAGGGATGTTTCTTTAAATGATTACATGTTTCGTCGTAACCTTCCTATGGGTGTCGTAAGAAGCGACTAAGGGTCATACAGCTGATGTATTGGCAGCAGCATCTATTATAAATCCGCCTGCCAAGCGTGGTGATTATGGCAATATCCCTCAACGATCCTGGTTTGCCAAGGTCTGTTAAGAAGAGACCCATGTTCCGCAGTGGACGCAAACGGGCTGATACACTACAGTAGGTACTTACATATTTTTCAGTTGCTCCTTCACCCTTTATGATCTTCCGAAATCCTCTTTCTCTTTAAAATTCCTTCTTTCACTTGTATTCACTCCATTTTTTTATTTATCATGTTTATTCAATAGACTAAATAGAATTAAATTATAGTTTCTCATTTACCTACCATTATTGTTAAATTAGGACAGAAATTAGTGCGAAAGTGTGGGTGCAAAGAAAGATGCACTCTTTATTTTTTGACTCTCTGAATCCGGTGGGACGGTTCACGACTGGTGAGCGATCAGAGGAAGGACTGTGTTCTCCAGGACACGGGTGACATAGGGCTGGTACCTTCATACTAATATTTTTATCGAAGGCAAATTTCTAGTAACACAACCTTTTGCCCAATCGAGGACTTCGCTATTTGCGACTGTACTGCAGTAACTACTTTGACTTCGATAAAAATGTCTTCATTGCTGTAGGGTTATTGTAACACATTTCCTATGTTATTGTTAATGTATTATTGAAGCTACATTAACATAATAAATTGATATAGGTATGTATTTAAAATATGGCATGCATAGTACGCATAGAAAAGTAAATACTGAGTAGCGAAGATATTTCTATTAAAGTTATAGTAATATCGTTACGTGATTATATATAACGAGACGTCTTTTTTTTTCGGACGGGCATTATATATTTAGCCATAAGGCTTTTGCTACTTAACCGGGCATAAAGGCGAGCAGAGCTCCAGCCTAAATAAATGGTACTACATTCAGAACTCGATTTAAACAAGACTAACTTCCGTTGCATAAAAATAACTTTGTTAAAGGGGTCGATTTTAATAAACAAATTATTTTTTCCTTAAACTTCTTTAAGAAATGTGTGCTGTTTCATATTTCAAGTGCTTACTCCTGAACGGGTGAAGCAATTTTGTTTTGGTTTATTTGTGAACAAACTTACTATTCGCAATACTTTGCTAAATAGGAATTTACTTTAAACATCAGGTCTCAGGAACAAATACCGTAACCACTGAGCCACCGGTTCAGTCGCGTGTCATTTTCCATATTTATATTAATTAATTAATTTATCTTTATGACTTGAGTTTTATTCATTAATTTTTATTTTGTATTGACCTAGATAGTCGTAGTTTTAGATTCTGTGAAACTCATCATGATATGATCTAAATTAAATACATTTCCTCTGTTTTGCGTTCTATACTAAAACTTATAGATGGGCAAAATTGTGGAAGTATCCCACATAGACCAGACCAGATAACTAAGCTGAACCAACTTAGTTAGATTCTCAAATGTAAATCAAGTAACATAGTTGTAAAGTAGATAGTCCCGCAAATTCATTTAGAAATGTGTTTGTGCCTGTCGGCGTCGAAATCCTTCGGCCGTGGAGACCGGGAGCTAAAATTAATTTATAAAAACTAATCAGCGGCTTTTGTTAATAAGGCACGTTCCCCGAGTGCTGGTATTTACATTGCACAGCAGAACAGTATTATAGTATACAACAGAACAATGCTGCCAGCATTCTTAGACGTTGCCAAGTGGCATAAATTAAGAGATTGGAGCTGGTGATAGCGAGAACATTATGGTCATACGGTTTTAGAAGCAGGCTTTCATGGGATCCAAAGTGATCTTCAAACTTAGGTTATAAAGTACCTACCACCCGACGGTATACAGTCTGTAGGACTGTTAGGTCAGCTACCTTCCACTAGGCGATAGAAGGCGTTCCTCAGAATTAATTATTATGAAAGTATTGCAGTTTATGTTGTAAGATTATTGACATTTTGTTGATAAGGAGACAATCTTCAATAAGGAGGTTTTTTCGGACAGGCATTTATATAGTTACCTACGCAGCTTTTGCTACTTCAACATGCATACAGCTGTAATAATAGAGCAAGTGGAGGGTTTAAGTAGTTTTTTAAAGTGGAGCAATTCGATCTAGCTACCAAAGGGAGCCAAAATTTCAAATAATAACGCATGACTTTTGGAGTGACAAATAATTCCATGGAGGGTAGAAAAGTATATTTCCAATTTATTATAATCATCATCAGCCCATATAACGTCCACTGCTGAACATGGGCCTACTCCCGAGGAAAGGTTTTACCAGTCACCACACTGACGCACTAGGTATTTTGTTGTAACATACAAGGAAACGCTGCCGGACCCTATTATAAGTGTGTTGCAGATGATCTTATATCAATCAGGGCCGACGTCACATTATTAAATAATGAGAAAGCAATAAGAAGAATGGAAATCTTAAATAAATACTTTTGTAAACCAATTTATTTCGTCGTTCGTTTTGTCAGTTAGGGCGCCATACCTAATACATATTCATAAAAATCTACGCTTATCAAAAGTCTGCCACTACATATAATCTGCAATACAGCCGATAAAATTGAAATGATATTATGTAATAAGATAAATTACTAACAAATATAATTCTTACCCTATGAAACATCCGACAACGTAAAGTAGTAGGCAACAGTAAATCTTACACATCTACAGACTGTGACATAAATTATTTTATTTTATATACCTAGTACCTAATCATTATAAGTAGTAAAGTAGGTATAGGTACAGTCAGCATCAAAAGTTGATGACCACATTTAGATTTCCAAAACCGCTGAACACTTTACACCCATAAATCGCTGAACGAAATAGGCGCTAGTATAGAATGAACATCATTAAAGTTCAAAATTAACTGAACACTACTCGTCAAAGGTCACTGAACACTATTATGTCAAAAATCGCTGATCGTTATAATACCCGAAAATATCATAACATTCAGTTTTACAAGTCACTGAACAATATAAAATGCTTGTTTTAGTTATCTAGTATAATCACGGCAATGTCCAAAAATAACTTAACATAATAAAATAACAAAAGTTACTGAACTTTTTTATTTAACTTGCTTTGTATGTAATTTGTTCGGGTGGAATCTTGCAACTAAATTTTGAAGCACATACCCTCAACCGATTGAGCTGAAATTTTGCAAGCGCTAAGATAGTCGAGTTTGGGCTCGTTTGTTTTGTGTTTAGGAGTACTTTCCATTGCACATGATGACGAGGGTCTGATGAGGAGCAGGAACATTACCACTGGTACACCCTTAATGAAAGCGCTAAGATAGTCGAGTTCAGGATCGATTGTTTTGTGTTAGTGAGTATTGTCCATTGCACATGATGAGGGGGGTCTAATGAGGAGCAGGCACTTTACCACTGGTGCTTGCGTACGTCGTAATCGGTCGTACACACGTGGTGTAAATCTTAACCTTGTTATCATGTGAAAGTTTGCTGCGTGAATTTAGAAGACAATGTAGTTGACTGAGCTTAAGTGCTTTACTAAGATGTGCGTGTCACTAAGATAAATGGAAAAGGAAATTAAACACATAAGTCCGAAGGCATATTTATTCGATAAAAAAAAAATGGGAGTTTTGGCCAGTATAGTTGATTCATTTTCATCGAAAATTAGTCCTAAACTGTCACCGCTTGTGTTGTGTTGTTGTTGTCACCTTTTGCTAAGACGTCATTCCTATATGTTTTATAGTGTATGTGTATATGTATATGCGTAAATGCACTTCCAATGGATAACAAAAAAAAATGCTGAACAACTTGCTAAGACGTCATTCCTATATATTTTATGTTATAGTGTAGCTGGGCTCTTGGAGTTCCACAGCAAGTGTTCCAGATCTTCAATTTTAATACGTCAACAGAGAGTGCTCATCAGTCTGAACAACTCTTGCAAAGACGTCATTCCTATATATGTTATAGTGTAGCTGGACTCTTGGAGTTCCACATCAGGTGTTCCAGATCTTCAAATTTATTGTCTCAGCAGAAAATGCTCATCACGTGGAACAATTTTTGCTATGTACCATTTTTGTATCTCTTATAGTTTGGCTGGTCAGTTGCGGTTCTGCATCAGGTGTTCAAGTTTCCAAGATAAATTATAGCCTATATGTTACCTAGAATTAATACCTATACAACAAAAAAATAATTCAAATCCGTCGAGTAGTTCCGAAGATTAGCTTGTACAAACAAACAGACAAACAGACAGTTTTTTTTTTTGGATTCGTGCTCAATTACTTTTTCTAAACCCCCCTCAATTTTTTTTTTTTAATATATTCAATGTATAGACACATTTTTTTACTGTTTTATTATATGTACGTATGTATGTATAGATATATATAAATTATAAAAGCTTGAGGCGTTCATTACTATATTTCAGTGCCTCAAGCTATTACAATTTATATATTTTGATATTTGAATGAGTACACATTATTTTTTAATAAAAGCCTGTTTTAAAAAATATTTTTTTAAATTTTTATTTAATTTTTGACTTTTTATACTTAAGCTTGTAACCCTATTTACAGCGGGTCACGCACGGTCAATGCCATCCGGTCATCATATGCAATGGAAAGTAGGTACTCATAAACACAAAACAAACGAGCCCAAACTGGACTATTTTATTCAGTACAGAAGTGAGTTCCTATGACCATCTTCCGACTCCATCATCAGATAAGCTCAAGGTACCATATTATTGCATTGTCACGCAATATACATATGCTTGCAAGATTCCACCCGAACAAATTACATACATACATTGCAAGTTAAATAAAAGCTTGTAAAATACACACACATATTAAACCCAATTTTTTTTTCAGTTTGTTCAGGGACTTATGAGATAAACGATGGTATGCTATTTTTGTCAAAAAGTTGTTCAGAGACTTTAGAGACGAAGAATGTTATGCTATTTTTACTATAATTTTGTTTAGCGACTTTTGAAAAGTGATGGTCACCTACTTATGGCCTTTTATGATAATCATTCATTTCTGGCGCTTGTCATGTTGAGCGATTTAGGTATAATACGGTGTTCAGCGGTTTTGGAAAACTAAATGTGGTCATCAACTTTTCATGCTGACTGTACTACTACTACTTAAAAATATACATAAGTATTTACCGAATAGGGTTATTTCGCCTGTTCGCGTCCATTTATCGCAGTTGGCAAGTTTGACGGCGATAATAAAAATGTTCCAGGATTAATTTCTATGAAAAATTTGTGTAATCTGTTCATTATATTAGTCTATTTTAAGATAAACTTTCAGTTTTGTTCGAAAAATCTTGAGTTTTTTTTTTAATAAATAAACATCAGAATTAGGCGTTTTACCCAGTTCGCGTCCAAAAAATCCAAATTGCGTCCACCCGTGGACCATTTAGCGTCCACCAGCTTAGAAAAAAAAAATATATATTTTTAAGAATTTGTTAAGAAAGTTTGTATTTTAACAATTCCTTTAATTAAGAATATAAAAATTATTCATCATCATCATCAACAGCCCGTTTACGTCCACTGTTGAACATGGGCCTCCTCTTAACAGACCTTGGCAAGCCAGGAGAGTAGAGGGATATTGCCATAATCACCACGCTTGGCAGACGGATTGGTGATCGCAGAAAGATGTAAACCTTGAGCTAATAGATGCTGCTGCCCATCCATCAGCCATTTGTCCCTTAGTCGCCTTTTACGACACCCATGGGAAGACATGGGGTGGTCTATTCTAAGCCGGAAACCACACGACGTCTATTATATATTATTATTTATTAGGTAAGTAGTAGGTGTTTGAAATATTTTTTTAGCTCCGCGTTTCGAATTATTTTCTGAACAATATCCAACAGTTCTTGGTTTTTTTCTCTAGAAATCATCATCATCAGCCTGTTGTAGTCCACTGCTGAACATAGGCCTCCCCCATCAATTTCCAGCGGGAACGATCGCTAGCGGCCTGCAAGCACTGACTCCCTGCAACCTTTATGAGGTCGTCGGTCCATCGTGCAGGCAGTTGACCTACGCTGCGTAGAACCCTTCTGCTTCATCGACCGTCAGTTCTTCGAGCTAGGTGTCCTGCCTATTGCCACTTCAGCTTGCTAATCCGTTGAGCTATGTCAGTGACCTTCGTTCTCCTGCGGATCTCTTCATTTCTGATTCGAACACGCAGGGAAACGCCAAGCATAGCTCTTTCCATAGCTCGCGCTGAGCATAGCTCTTTCCATAGCTGAGCGACTTTGAGCTTTCTCATGAGGCACACAGTAAGAGACCACGTATCAGATCCATATGTCATCACATGTAACAAACATTGATTGAAGACTTTTGTCTTAAGGCACTGAGGTATTTTGGACGAGAAGATCTCCCGATGGAAAAAGATGAAGACCCCAAACGCTGCCCAGCCGAATCGGATGCGATTGACCTTTTTCTCAAAGTTGGTCCTACCTAGTTGGATCGTTTGACCTAGGTATACGTATTTCGTCACAAATTCGAGAATGGAGTTCCCAACGGCTATAGAGTTGGGCACTACATGGGCATTATGCATGACTTTCGTCTTACCCATGTTCATTCTAAGCTCAACTTGTTGGGAAACTCCATCGAGGTCATTAAGCATCTGTCCAAGGTCCTCCAGCGATTCTGCCATGATCACTATGTTGTCGGCAAATCGAAGGTGAGTGATGTACTCGCACATTTCTGTTGATGCCGTGTGTCCTTGCCATTACAGGAGCTTGAAGGCGTCTTCTAGAGCAGCCGTAAAAAGTTTGGGAGATATAACATCTCCCTGTCTTACGCCTCTCCGTAACGGGATGCCTTCGTAAATTGGCCCTGCACTCGGACCGACATTGTGGCGATTTTGTACAAGCACTTCAGCACTTCAATGTAGAGATAGCATAGTTGATACGACAGCGCTGAATAGACCTTAGAACCGCCGAAATTTCGACCGAATCAAATGCTTTCTCATAGTCCACAAACGCCAAGCATAGGGCTGATTATACTCCTCGGTCTTCAGTATAATTTGCCGCAGCGTATGTATGTGATCTATGGTATTAAAGCCTTTTCAGAAACCGGCTTGTTCGGGAGGCTGGAAGTCTTCGAGCCTATGTTCGAGACGATCTGTGACGACTCTCGAGAATAGTTTATATACATGGCTCAGCAATGTGATGGGTCTATAATTCTTCAACATGGTTGTGTCACCTTTTTATTATTTTTACAAGCAAGTCATTTGTATCTAACGATAATGGTGGACGCAATTTGGTTTATCATTATCCCCTATTTGAACAGTTTGCGTCCATTGCGGACACAAAGTGGAAGTTTTGAAAATTCGATGTAATAATTCGCGCCCACCTCATTTTAAGCGTTAAATATACAAAACATAATCATAATTAGGTTAAAAGGTCAGGTTAAAAATGCCGGCGCATTTCACAATTTTCTTGGATAAATCTTACGTGGTTCAAAGTGTGCGATTATGGAATGCGTTGCCTTTAGCAATCAGGCGATCGCAAAACTTGCCCGAGTTTCAGAGAAGATTCCATGAACACTACCCGCATTACAATTCACACAGCAACACTAGATATATTTCTTAGTCTATTATAGGTAATATGTATTTATGTAAGGTATTATTTTATATTTATATTTTAACTTCTCCGAAGTACCCATGGGTACTATAATTAATATAATCCATTACACCTAACTACCCCTCTTTTAAACTCCTTTGTATGGTCCCTTCCTCGGTTGCCTGGAAGAGATCACATTTTGTGATAAGGCCGCCAATTGTACCTATCTAATTTTAAGTTTAGTTTTAAGTCCTTTTCTGTATTTTTCTCTTTGTGACATTGTACAATAAAGAGTTTATCTATATATCTATAGCAACAAAATTTGAATAATTTTCGCTAAGGTCTTAAATCTACATTAGGTATCAAGAAGTAGAGGCATAAGATAAATAAAAACCGGCCAAGTGCGAATCGATCTCGCGCACGAAGGGTTCCTTACCATTTTCAAGTGCTTGCCTGCTGCCGTTATTGATATCGAGCAAGTTTGTTGTATGGGAGCCCCCCTTAAATATTTATTTTATTTTATTTTTAGTATTTGGTGTTATAGTGGCAATGGAAATTCCTACATCATTTGTGAAAATTTCAACTGTCGAGCTAGTAGTTCTACCTAGAGTAGAGCTGCCTAGTTTTACCTAGAGTAGGTGCGAGATGCCATTTGTGACAGCTTAAAATGATACAATTTTACTTATAACTAGTTAATTGTTGTTCATAATGGATAACTACCAGTATACTTAATCCTAAAGGGTATAAATTCCTTTTAAAATGATCTACCTTACCTAGGTAGGTACTATATTAGACAAACAAAATGAATTTAATTTAATCTAAGGAAAAACGCTAAAACTTAAGAAAATAATTATTCTGACTATGACAGTCATAATTTCTTTATTCATATGAATAAATACATAAATAAATGACAATTATGAAAATTTTTATACAATTCAAATGAGTTTAATTTTAAGTTCTTATGATGCTTCCCTACCAGTTCAGAACGTGGACGTTCAACTCTGAGAAAAACATGCAAGAAACTCAGAGGAATCCTTTTAAAAATTAATCAATATAGGCACCTATCATTATACAATATTCTTATGCAGCAGTCTCATTTCATAGCAAGTCACTAACAAACCATTCTGTCATTTACATAGTCATATATAATAAGTATGCCTTTTTACATAATTTAGCTTTGAAAATGGCTTTTAATTAAGTGTGACATTAAACAAACGTGTGCCGTCGGCAATCTTAAAAATAAGGAAGATGGATATTTACTCACACACTGGCACACAGCTAAATTAGGATCAGCCTCACATCACACCAACAACTTTAACAAGCTAAACTCTAAAAATAAAACCCCTCCAATGACGAAACACAACCTATTTACGATCAATTCACTAAACTAAGCGCAAAGACCGTTACAAATTATTTTCATAATACGAATCGAACACTTTTCAAAATAACACTTAAAGTACATAACAGTCAAACGCACAGGCCGATATAAGTTCGAAATTCGAATTCTTTTTTAAATGCTTCACTGTACGAATTTGGAACGCGTGCGCGCAGCACGACAGCTAAAATGGAACTGGTTTGACTCGAACTTCCGTTCAGCGATATGATTGGTCGATGTGAATTAAAGAGGTGATATCAACCAATAGGGTGCTTTAGAATTGTTGAAGGGTAACGCCTTCTATTGGAGGATAGCGGGATAGCTTCGCCATTTCAGTTTTGTGAAACAATTGTTTGTTATGTAGGCGGTTTATTCTTTGACTAGTTTGATTTTTTGTAGATACTATAGGTATTCGTTTGTCGTTATAATGCGGGAAGAGAGCGGCTGTTATTATTAAATCAAATGATATAACGGATGTAAAAGTAGGACTGTTGGGGTCAATTAGTCGACAATATTAGATCATTTTGGGTTGAAATAGGTACAAAGTGGGCGAACGGGAACAAGAGTCAATGCTCGCCAAATATTCGTATTGTTGTAGTTATATATATATATTATGTAGACTCGATTATTTTTGGAATAGTTAGTAAATTCTAGTGGAGACATAAGCAATTTTAAAATTTGTATTGAATTTTTCTACAGCTAGTGCACTAGTAAAATATTTGCCTACCTAAATCCATGTTTTGCGTGGGTCATTACAAACACAAACGTAGGTATATTATGTTATGACAATGCGATTTTTTTTTACTTTTTGACAATTATTCTGCAAATTTATTGCCACGTTATTCTACTCCCCTTCTCCCTGATGTAGAGTCAGAATAGAAATGTAAAGATTTGTTTTTTCGGTGTATTTTTTACACAGTCAGCTTAGGACTTGGACTTTGATTAAAAAAAAATCAAAAGCTTATATGCTTTTCAATAAGAATTTTTCAAAATCTATGAATTTTTCAGTTTATCATTTTAACACTATGCAAACGACATCCAAAAGTATGAAATTCTCAATTTTCGTAAAGGACGTTTATCTATAATACAACTTCGTACGACTATGAAAAGTTTCAACAAGCCTTAGGATCGAAGCAATCCGGCTCGAAGGACCAGACTCGTTTAATTATTAGCAATAGGAATGACGACTAAAAGAAATTAGTAAGTCCTTGCCAGTTAGATTATCAAAAAATATTGGCCACGTATTTTTTAATTTATCAATTCGATAAAAATTGACAAAGCTACAGCGCAGCAAAGTTTAAGAGAGGACTTGTGACGTCACTCCTAAGCAAAATTGTACCTAAAAGTGACGTCACATGAAATTTCAACGCGCTAATATTTTTATTTTTTGTTTACGGAATGAAAAAAAAAAGTGTCCAATATACAAATATACAGACCAAATAAAATTACCGATATGCCTAATCGTTCGTTATCCCTATTATTAAAAACGAGTTAAAAATCATGCTTTTTTTTCTAATCCTTTTACCTACTTAAAGTTTTCGTCAACAAATACTCGCATTCTTCTACTAGATACCAAAGCTTCACTTTCTATTGTTAACCAACAATATACCATAAAACGGTAACATAACAAGAAGAGCATTCTCAAACCCATTGTCATAACACCCGATTAATTAAACGTTGATTAAGACATGACGTTACAAAGTCGAGCCGTAACCATGTGAATAAACATCAAATATTAATCTACTACAAATTATCCATTCGTTACGTACGGTGTTGCCAGCATTCAGAGGATTTTAAATTGAACGACTGGTCGCCAAAAATCCATAATTAAAAAAATATTATTTAGCATTCTACACTCCTGTACATAAACTATAAGTGTTCAAAGTTTCATATTCCTCCGTCCGCGTCATTTTCGTAAAAAGTGGTGCAACGTTTTTGCTTCACGTAAATTATATCGATGAATTATATTGACTACTTCTTTCTTAGACTTTGTTATTAGCTCGTCCTTCTATCCGACCCGCCAGAGAAGAGTGCGCCCGTGAATGCGACGCGTCTCCCCTCGCCCTACCGACCCTTAGCTTACTAGGAACATTCCAATGCTCTAGGTAGACCGAAGTCTAAGAGTCCCACGAATAGTTAAGTAGAGCGACAGTTGCACAAAAATCTCCTAAAAGTCTAAAGTTATCTTTCCACAATCTCCCGTCAGCGACCGCCCTGAGCCGAGGTCCAAGTCGCACAGGGAACGCCCGCTTGCTTAGGTAAAAAACCAAAAGTCATAATTCCTCATTTCCCCCGCCAGCGACCGCCCAGAGCCGAGGTCCTAGTTCCTCAGGGGCGTCCTCTTGCGTAAGTAGCTTAGTTTCCATGGAAATTTAGCAAGTAATCTAGCAGCTCATATAGGCTATTTATTTCATGGATTGACTACCCTAAACCACTACCTTCCATGTTTCTAACTAAGCAATATAAAATAACGAACTTAAAATTACAAAAAAATATATCAACGTGTTCGTGTTCTTTATTTATAAATTTTACGTTTTTTAATTTGTAACAGTTGGCTACACTGTCACGGTGACGGCTCAACTTGTGTGACGTCATCATTAAGATGTCCGGCCTCTGAATGACGAACATGTGTGCAAATATAAATAAAGGGTTTCGTTTGTTCAGGAATTTGAGAATGTAATTTATAGAGTACGACACGATAGAGACGATATTTGGTGATACGACTTATACATCGCACCCATAACGACCGCGACGCGTTAACCCTCACCCCCAAACCATTAAAATAAAATAGCCTGTTATTTGGTGCTAAAAAATACGAAACTAGTTTCTTAGTAACTACTACAAAAATGACCGACTAGCTGTGTGGAATCCGGCTTAGAAAAGTCCACCACATTCCTTCCCATGGGTGCCGTAAGAGGCGACTCAGGGACGTATAGCTGATGAATGGGCAGCGTCTCAAGCTCAACGATGCTCTCCAATCCGCCTGCCAAGCGAGGTGATTATGGCAATATCCCTCAACGACCCTGGCTTGCCATGGTCGGTTAAGAGGAGGCCCCTGTTCAGCAGTAGAAGTAAATGGGCTGGTTATAATAGTTTAAAAATAAAAACTAAGCAATCTGCGCAAGAGCATTGCAAAATTATGAGTTATGTTATATGCAACTCTCTCGCGGGTTCTTCCAGAAAAAAGAGAAGATGATAATAAAAAATAAGATTTTAACAACCGATTAAAACTAACACCAGAAATACAGATACTAAAATCATAAACTATTAACCTATTCCATCATCATCTTCATCAGAACCTATCATGGCTACGAGGTTGTTATCGCATCGTACGATATCGTAAACTATAAAAGTCGTTTAAAAATATGAAAGAGCTTTTACTCCGGTTATCAAAGAAGGCGCAGTTTGCTCATTTCGGTGCCATTATTCAAAGTCTATTGTAACGCGATGCAGCTAACAATTGTAATCGGTTCTGTCTGTTTGAACAACGTACGTATGTGCTGTGTTTAAACATTATACTTTTATAATCAAGACTTAATACAGAGTTATAGAACTATATGGATCTTGTGGTTGGCTGCCAGTTTGATCCTCACCCATTTCACTAAGAACGTAAACTCACACGTAACAAAACCCTTATAGCTTAGCACGAGGGGTTAACAAGAATATTAGTAGACTGCAAAAGTCAGCTAGTAATCTTTAAGAAAAAAAGTTACTATCAAAATACGTTGCAAAAATAATATTCGTTTCTGACTCTATTTGATTATTGTCTATTACTCAATCGAACCCGTTGGAGATGCTACACTTAGCTTACAATTAATAGTCTGATGCAAGGGCGCCAGCTTCTAGAACACCTTATAGGTGATCATGCTCATTTCGTGACTCTAACTTGGAAATGATAATTATTAAGTTAGTATCGTAATTCCCAGCTATTGATCGAAAAGAAGCGAAGTTTAGCATTAATCATTTTGGTTAGCTAAACAACGTTTCGTTCGTCAGTGTTTGCTATGAGTAAGCGTTGCGTTTTGTCTAAATCTTCTCTTACCGGTCATATCGGTAGAATCTTCGTCGCCCCGGATTTTAAGAGTACCTACCTAAAGGAAAAGAGAGTGCATCTGTGCATTTCCTGTGTAGAAGGTGTAGAAGGTCAGTATCTTCTTAGTTTGACCACCGTGGCTAACATTATTAGGAAAATTATATGAACGTAACGACATAATGCAGGTTAGGGCGTAGATAGACATTTGTTCCACTACTTATGAACTTAAAGAATCCCAATCTTTAGATACCTACAAAGATTTGATTGTTTGCATTGAAAGACTCCGGCACTACTGGACTGGACGCGAGCACCGTATTTGCTCATACCGTGTCTAACAGTTTGTGCCGTACATCCAAACCCGTTAGTTGTTGCAGCATTCGACTAAATAGGCATTTGCCCACAATGCATCGTAAACACCGTCGGCCTCGGGGCGTCCTGAACGATCCGGACGACGAGATCACAACTTACCAACTAGCAGTCCAGAGACTGCAAGAAACTAGCACCACTACTCAGAGACTAATCTATCCAACACGCCGGAGAAGAGTGCGCCCGCGAACGCGACGCGCATCCTTCCCGTCCCCCTTCGCTTTACCGACCCTTAGTTTGCAAAGAACCCTCCGATGCCCTCGTAGACCCGAATTCCGAGAGGCCCGCGAACTGCAAAGAAGATCGACAGTTGCACAAAACTCCCCTAAAAAACTAAAAGCCATAATCCTTCAATCTCCGCGCCAGCGACCGCCGCGCCCTGAGCCGAGGTCCAATTCCCTCTGGCGCAGTTTGCTTAGTTTGTAGTTTTTAAACCATTTATCTAGGTTGGAGCTCTGCTCACCTTTTTGCCCGGTGAAGTAGCAAAAGCCTCGTGGCTAACTAGTATATAGCTACCTATGTCCGTCCGAAAAAAAAATGGTTGTACCTTATAGATTATCCCCTACAACGTCACAAACTCACAAACTTTACCTCTTTATAATATTAGTATAGAACTTATAGAAGTATATATTATAATAGTAAGTAGGTAGATTGCTGATCGCGCCCACCGATAGTCCCATACTCAACCCAAATTGCATCTAAAACATTATTGAAAGCCATAAAGATGACAAAAATCGTGTAAAGCCGATTGTTATTTGTATAATGCTATGAATATGATCATTATACGCTTGTTTGCCGCTTTTGTGTTCTTTGTGCGCCATTGTGAGGTAGCCATGCTGTTTTGGCGGGAGCGGATGACAGTTGGGGTTCTGTTGGCTATGGTTTTTAAAAATAAATCTTTTTGGAGTGTTTTTTCATAAAACATATTTATAGTTTTTAATTCTGTTTGTTGTGTGTAGGTATCTGATAATTAGGTACTGATGAGTTATTGTCTGTTTAAATTTGCTAAATATTACTTTTAAATAGGACATATTATAGGTTATAACATAAGAGACAAAAAAAAAATTAATCAATATCTTTTACCAAAATATAGTCAGTTATCCAGACTCATTGAATGTATTTATAATCCAAATTCTTACATTTTAGACGTTAAGGGAACATTTTAAATCTAGCAATCTATACTTTACAAACTTAAGTTTTTTATAAACTACTAGCTTTTGTCCACGATTTTTTTGTGATGTCCACGGCAGTTTCTTTCGACTAAAGGTAGTTCTTATCCAAGAACTAGTCTAATTCTTTATCAAAATTATTACTTTCACAGTTATTATATTAGAACAAATGGACTGTGTGTCTGTCTATTTAGTATTAGAAAAAATGGCACTTATCCTACAAATTCATTAAAGAAAAGCTACACCTTACACGCTGATATAGGTACAAATACCTAGTTTATTACATATAATCTTAAAATCATGAAATAATACCTGTTGCTGGTATTATGCACATGGAAAACCACAGGGCACAGCTAGTATTAAACAATAAAATCACATAAATCCCTACGGAACCACAACCCTATTCAACCCCCTTACACTCAAGCACTCGAGCAGTCAAGTACAGTAATAATAGTTAACAATAATAGACAAATAGAGGTGCCCATAGACAACAATAGTCCATGATTTCGAGATAACATTCTTTTTTTTAAACCCCAAGATGTTCAAACGATCAGCCGGTGATTAGAAAAAAATTAAAAACTGTTTAAATTAAGAATGCCGATTTGATAAAGCCCTTTTAAACGGTTTTTTCAGGCATTTTTAGTTTTTTGTTGATTTATTTAAAATTTGCTTTGCTAATGAAAAAATTGCGCATTTCGGAATATTTTTTGCCAACGTACTACACTCAAATGAATACAAAAAATGTAAGCTGAAGAGTTTGTTTGTTTGCTTGAACGCGGTAATCTCAGGAACTCAGGATCCGATTTGAAAATTTCTTTCAGCGTTACATAGCCCATTTCGAGATACGATTATATAGACAGGCATGAACCTTGTTACATAGTCTTGCCTTTAGCCTACCTCATAAGTATAATTTACGCAACGCGAAGGGATTGCTCAATTCAACTAAGTATAATATAATTACTAAGAATTGAAGAAAACGGACTACCTACAAGTTAAGGAATACTACCTCTTTTCATATTAGTTAGCCACGAGGCTTTTACTACTCCACCGAGCATATCGGCGAGCAAAGCTCCGACCTAAATAAATGGTTTTAAACCTATAAACTAATCAACATGCTCAAGAGGCCTGTGGGATTTGGATCTCAGCTCAGTGCGGCCGCTGACTGAAATTTTAGTTTTAAGGGAAATTTTGTGCATCGGTCCCTCTACTTTACAGTTCGCGGGCCTCTCGGATTTTGGGTCTACGAGGGCATCGGAAGGTTAAGAATTGAAGAAAGCAAATAAAACGCGTTAGCGAATTATGCCTGTCTTTTTTCTCATATACGTTAGCCACGAGGCTTTTGCTGCTTCACCGAACATATAGTCGAGTAGGGCTCCAACCTTATTAAATGGTTTTAAAACTACAACTATGCAAGCTGTGCAAGACACCTTCCCCTGTGAGACTTGGACCTCGTCTCAGAGCATGTGAGTGAAATTGCAATAAGACTAAGTTTATAAAAAGTCGTAAAAAGGCAAAATTTTTCCCAAAAAAGACACTATACGTGTCTTTTTTGGGAAAAATTTACTTAAATATAACAAGTTTCTCATGGCCATTTTGGTCACAAATAATACACAATAAAGTGAAGTACGTAGAACACAATACCAAAATTACTTCTGCTATATTTGAGACACCCTCCAAATAATAAGGGTTTGTGTTTTTTGCGCAACTAGTTGAGGGGTTCCGTACAATGTAATTGATACTTTAGTTTTAATTTACTGTACCGGTAGCTCAGTGGTTACGGTCGCTTCTGAGACCTGGTGTTCTGGGTTCTATTTCCACCTGGGACAATTATTTGTGTGTACCAAGCACAGTTGATGTGAGTGTTTGTAAAGTTCCCGGTGACACAGGGAATAATTCCCTTAGTGTGGCAGTTGTCTTAAAATAAATATATATACCTATACTTATAATTCTACTGTACGTGTCTATGTCACTGAACTCCTAAACGGCTGGACCGATTTGATTTTTTTTTGTATGCGTTTGGGTGGCGCCCTGGATGGTTTATATTGACAAATCATATAATATGTAGGTATATCTTATATATAAAATTCTCGTGTCACAATATTCGTTCCCGTACTCCTCCGAAACGGCTTGACCGATTCTCATGAAATTTTGTGAGCATATTGAGTAGGTCTGAGAATCGGCCAACATCTATTTGCCGGGTCAGCTAGTATTAATGCAGGACATGTCCGCTAGTAATATATATGTATATGTATTTATATATTGGACACATTCAATGCTTTTTGATTGTTTTGTTTTAAAGTTCTTTAAATGTACTAATAATATATATATTTGACCCCGACATGTTTTATTGCGCAAAAAATACAAGTAATTTAGTTATATTTCTATTACCTAGGCTACTACTTTCTACTTTCGTTTGTTTCGTTTATCTGTGTGTGCTTATATTATAAAGAGGAAATATTTGATCGTTTGCTTTGGAACATTCAACTAAAATACCAAATCAAAAATTCTTTCACCATTAAAAATGTTATACACGAGAAAAAGCCATAATCCCTCAATCTCCCCGTCAGCGACCGCCCTGAGCCGAGGTCCAAGTCCCACAGGGGACGCCCTCTTGCGCAGGTTGCTTAGTTTGTAGCGTTTAAACCATTTATCTAGGCTGGAGCTCTGCTCGCCTTTATGCCCGGTGAAGTAGAAAAAGCAAAAGCAAAAGTGAAAAACAAAAAACACGAGAAACATAGTCTATATTTAATTATGAAATTCCCATGAGAACGGGAGGTACGCGGGTGCGGGTGGTTAGAAGAAAATATTAGTGGAATTTAGTGCTTTTCGACCAAAAAATAAAACCAATAACGACTCTATATTGAATTTATCATCTAGCTAATTTAATCATCGTTTGATCCCATTACCCAAGGAACCCTAAACCTAAGGGCAGTAAGAGCATCACACATTATACTGAATTAAGTCATTATTCAGCATATTGTTTGCCCTTACATGAAGGGCCGGCGCCCTTGTATCACACCCTAGTTATACAATTAATAAGGGCTGTTTACAAGGTATTTTTTATGGTTTTGTTAAGGTGAGTGCAGATAGTGGTCGACTGCACCGGTGGCTCAGTGGTTACGGAAGTTGCTTCTGAGACCTGGTGTTCTGGGTTCGATTCCCACCCGGGACAATTATTTGTGTGAACCACAAATAGTTGTTCTGAGTCTGGGTGTTCTTTGTGTCCGTGAAATTAATGTTTGTAAAGTCCCCCGCGACACAGGGATTTATTTCCCTAGTGCGGGAGTTGTCATTAAAAAAAAAAAAAAAAAAGTGGGTTCATGGCTCGTTAGTAATTTTCTGGTGGTGGTTTATTTTAATGTATATTAATATGATAACGCTGAAAAGTTTGTTTGTTTGCTTGAACGTGCCGATCTCAGGAACTACTGGTCCAATTCGAAAAATATTGCAGTGTTAGATAGCCCATTCATCGAGGAAGCCTTTAGACTATATTGACCAAGGCTAAGAACAACTTTTTTTTTACATTTTAAATCCTATCCATATTATAAATGCGGAAGTTTGTATGTATGTTTGTTACTCTTTCACGCAAAAACTACTGAATGGATTTGGCTGACAGTTTGCACGCGGATAGTTTATAAGCTGGATTAACATATAGGCTATAAAATATCACGCTCCGACAGCCGAGCAGAGTGACGCGGGTAAAACCACGGGGCGCAGCTAGTAATGGATATAAAATCGCAAATCCTGGTATTATTCAATCGTAGAAGAAAATAAAAATTAATGTTTATTAAATCTTTTTATTAATTTATTGCTTTCATGGGTTTTACAAAGCATGTGGTTCAAGTTTCGTTCTGTTACTTTAAAAGAATAAAATGTGAACCACGTCCATTTTAGACAATATTATGAATTAAAAAACATTAATATAGTTTACAACTTAGCATAACACACTATATAATATTGTATAAGAGTTTAAACTTAATATTGGTCATAATATAGGCCGGGTTAAAAATATCCGTAAAAGTAGTCCGAAGGACATGAATGTATAAGAGGCGAAATTGGTATGTCAAGATCGTAGTAAGTAGAAGGACGTGGTCTCTGCCTATCCCTATGGGAAAGAGGCGTGAAAGTATGTATGTATAAGTAACATATTTTTGTTATTATTATGTTTGTTGTAGGTTATTGTGTGCATGGATGAGTTTCAAGTTTCAGCCGTTTATGACTTAGAGATGTCTTGAGGTATATCTATAGTTAGTGATAGATGTGAAATCGCTAATAATGTTATTAGGTATATCTTAATAAATTACTTACTATAATGAAATAGTTATATTATTTTAGATTTGTGAAGAATAAATCTATTGCTTCCTCCTCTCTTCTAACTTGCTGTGCCCATACCTACTTTGTACCTAATGATGAATGAGGTTTTGACTTTGTTATAACTTTTTATAGACGTACGTAGGTATATGGTGTGCAATAAATGAAAATGAAAATAATAAAAAATAAATTAAGCAGATTCTAACCTAATCATAAATATTACCTCGATAATAATTAGATTTATAAATATGTTAGTCTACAATATTTTATATAACAATAATTTCAAACTACAATATTAGAAAAAAATATAGGTACCTAAGTATCAATATTGTCCTTACCTTAATTTGCTTCTCCACAATAATCTTCAAATGTTTTCCAAAAATCGATGTTTATTCCAATAAAAAAAATCACATTTTTTTCTATTACAACAAGTAGGCGGATACGCCCCGCCCACCGGCAAAGCCTTCGAGTATACTTATCTCTCTCGCACCGGACTTCTCGCTCGCACTAGTAGTGGAATAGGTAAAAGAAAATCCTATTGGAATTATTTTAGAATTCTTTGAAATGTATCTGTTACTAGGCCCGGCAGTCGAAATACATTTTGGAAGGGGTCACTTATAATTTTTATCTTTATATTTATTATATAAAGTAACATGTCCTGACTGACTGACTCATCAACGCTGAGGCAAAACTACTGAAGCTAGAAACGTGATATTTGGACCGTGGCTTCCTTTTGTGACGTATAGGTCCACTAAGAAAGGATTTAAAAAAATGTAACCCCTAAGAGGGTGAAAAAGGAAAAGTTTGTATGAGACAATGTGATTAGTTGGTCCAATCTACTAGTAATATACGCGCACGAAGACGCGGGCAACAGCTTGTACTCTATAATATGTCTAATATATAGATTATAGATTTAAGTTGGATTGTTTGCTTGAACGTGCTATTCTCAAAAACTACCGGTCCGACTAGAAAAATTCTTTCAGTGCTAGATAACCCATTTATCTATCTATATTTT
Source organism: Nycteola revayana (assembly GCA_947037095.2). Classification (NCBI taxonomy): domain Eukaryota; kingdom Metazoa; phylum Arthropoda; class Insecta; order Lepidoptera; family Nolidae; genus Nycteola; species Nycteola revayana. The sequence continues at coordinate 10,274,029 of OX344841.2, read as the reverse complement.
ATTAGCAGAGACAACCTCCGTAGTGTTAATACCTTTAAATCTCGGAGATCGTGGGTTCGATCCCCACACCGGACAAGAAATCTTTGTGTAAATTCTAAGATTCCTTTCCGGGTCTGGTTGGTTGAGGGACTACCCTCCGTGCCTCGGAAAGTACGTTAAACCGTTTGTTATAACGTCATCTAACACAAGCGAACCAAAGAACGGGCAGCAGCATTTCCCCTGTGTATTACAACATAACACTGTGATCACCAAACCGCCTGCCAAGCGTGGTGACTATGGCAAAAGCGAGGCGTAGGAGGGAGGGCCTCGGGAGGAGGCCCATGTTCAGCAGTGGACGTTATACGGGCTGAATGATGATTTTATTAGCTCCTACGCGAACTGGAATGTTTTGTAAATAAAGACATACACGAACGGTTTCACCCGCGTATCTCCCTTTCCCTTAAGAACTTCATCATAAAATATATCCTACGTTTCTCTTGGATAACGGTGAAAGAATTTTTCAAATCGGACTTGTAGAGTCAGAGATTAGCACTTTTAAACAAAGTCTTCGGCTTTATAATATTAGTAGGTATAGATTAGTAGAATGGAAATACAAATAAACAGGACTTTTACTAAACCCAATATAAATGTAAATGAGACATCAATTTAACATAATGTTTAGTGAACAACAAACTACAAGAATATTCCCTATTATTGTGTAATTCAGTACCAGGTACTGTGGTTGTTGAGATCAGTGATTTCCAAAGTGGTTCACAGGGACCCCACAGGAGACTCGACGGCGGTCTACGAAGGCGTGAAAAAAAATCAAGTTCACATGTTGTAAGTGTGTAATATATATAGACTAATATATTGAGGAGTTTGTTTGTTTACTTGAACGCGCTAATCGCAGAAACTATTGGGCCGATTTGAAAAATTATTGCAGTGTTAGATAGCCCATTTATTGAGGAAGGCTATAGGCTATTTATTATGGAGTTCCCGCGGTCACGGGAGCTACGCGGGTGAAACCACGCGTGGGAAGCTTCCCACTAGCTAGTATGATATAAATGGAGCAACATTGTCCACTGTCCTCCTAAACCGGTAAAGATTTAATGGGGTCTACGCGAATAAAAGTTTGGATGCCTCTGATTTAGATACTAAGTGCTGCCCCCGACTTCGTCTACGTAATAATATTTTATCACTTTTACTTATACTTTACTCTATTCGCCCGTTAACGTCTATTGTTAGAACGAACGTGGAGACTTCTTTAACAGACCTCGGCAAGCCTCGTTGAGGGATATATTAGTAATCACCACGCTAGTGTGTGATGATCGTAGTAAGATAGAAGTAACTATGAGCTGATAGATGCTGCTGTTCATTGGATGATTTGGGGTGGTCTATTCTAGGCCGGAAACCACACGGTTCATACATTTATAAGCAATCTATCTCTGAAAATCTCACTTAAATAGTTACTAAAGTTTTGGAGATTACGTGGAATACATGGACAAACAAACAGGCAGACAAAATAAAGAGCTTTTATACTTATATCTATAAGGTTGAAGAGTTTGATTGTTTAACCGCGCTAATCTCAGGAACTAATGGTCCGATTTGAAAAAATCTTTCACAATTGGAAAGCTCCTTTATTTCGGAGTAACATGAGCTATATAATAAAGCTCCTACGGGAACAGGAATAAAACCGCATGCGGGAAGCTTTAAAGGATGAAATTCAAAATACTTTTTTTAACTTATTAAATACTTACTATATTATAATTTATTTACGTGTAAGTAGTCCATTTTCACAACACTGGATATTTTGTATTTTTAAATTAGTCCATTTTCATTAATTACTCTTTGTAGAAAATATAGTGGACTAAGCATTTAATAAAATTAACAAAGTCATTGATTTTGAACTTTTTAAATGTCATCTTTACATGATTACGCTGAAATGCGGCAGTTATTATGACCCAGGCTAAAACAAGATCCTTCAAAAACCACCCTCTCAAGGAAAAGGAAGTCGGAAGAAATCAGAATCTATACGGTTTGTAGGTTCTACAACAAACTTCCCCATATAGTTTTGTCAATAAATAAGTTTATAATAACTAAGTAGGTATTAAAGCCAAATTGTGTAGTAGGGCTTATAATAAAATTTCTGATTATATTTGTGATTAAAATGCTTAGGATTGAGTCGCTTCAATAACAAGGTAAAATAGAAAAGTATGTAAAAATAATAATAAAATATTATTAAAATAAAAAAGGGTTTTTACTTAGTTTTTTAGTGAATAGTCGCAGTAAAAATTATGACGATTCTCGATAAATGTAACCAGTTTAACGGATTAATGATATTTGAATTTTATACGCACGTCTGCATAATATTCGTCAGATTCTATAAAAGAGTGATCAAAACAAACGCTTTAAACAATCATTAAAAGTGTAACTAAGTATTTTATCGATGACACACGGCGCTTTAGGTTAGGATCCAAACCCGGAGCGTACGCCATGAGTTACAGCGGTGTAGTGTTACGGCGAGGTGGGCCCGTCTGTTAACGGGCACAGCCAGGTACGGATAGCAGAAGTGCCCTAAAAACTTTACAGTGTAAAAGCCATTAAAAAATTGAAATAGTGAAGGTTAGTACCTAATTCCGATGTCGTAATGAAAAATGGCACTACTAACAATTTTCGAAGCATTACAAAAAAGTACAGACGCTTTTTATCTATTTATCTAGACCACAGAAGCATAAGGGCGGACCAGTAGATATAAGATGAAGAGTTTGTTTGTTAACCTGCTTAAACGCGCCAATTTCAGGTAGGTCCCTTACATCGTCGAAATCCCACCAATTCGGTCCCTCCAGTCTTCGTTTATAATACGAACAGCGAAGATAACAGGAACTGTTTACCAACGTCTGTAAACCCTGAATCCCTGATCTTTAAGTCAAGAGTGAGTGGGCATTTGCTAGGCAAGTGTGTTCCAACTAAGTCCGCATTGACACTTACCACCGGATGGGATTGCGGACAAACGTAATCCTATTTATTAATAAAAAAAAAAGGTCGATAATTCAAAGAAATCTTTCAACCAGCCTATGTTACTTCCGAATAACGTAGCTTTCTGATGAAAGCTACGTTATCCGGAAGTAACATAGTATAGTAACATAGTTTGCGTTGCTAATAAGTTTTCAGCGCCCTGTGCGAGCTTCTATGACTGTGAACTTGTTATTTTTAGATTATATAGAGGACCTTTCGCCTATTGTATGAATTGTATGAAGGGTGATACTACCATACTACCCACTGTGTCTCACTCACTAAAACTCACACAAGTTCACTAGTGCAAATGCGTTGCCCACCCTATTAGGAGCAAACCGAAAAAAATATAGTTCTGCCTGATCTAGCCATTCTTGCGCCCCCCAGAGTCTACGCCCTGTGCCTAGGCACTGATGGCAGGACGAATGGGCATGAAGACAAAAAGATTATATTTAGTCCGTCAGTAAGATTACCTAAAAATATTGGATACGTAGGTATTTTTTTTGTTCCCCAAACAAAAAATGTCGAAGATACAACGCGTTGAAATTTCGTGTGACGTCACTTCTAGATACAATTTTACCGAAAGTGACGTCACATGCCCTCTCCTCTCCTGAACTTTATAGTTTGTTTTTGCTCTGTATCTTATAAATGAAAACGAAATGACGGACTAAATAGATTTTTTTAGTCTTCATGCTCATTACCATCAGTATTACTATTGAAACGTTACACTTATGAAATTAGCATATGTTTTTTTAAATCAAAAGTGCCCGTAATAAGATGGCAATGATAAAATACGTGGTAAAATAAGCTTTAGTAGGTACCTTGCAATAAAAGATATTCTTGGTCTGACTGTTTGTTGAGACACAGAGAGACAGACAATTTGTTTTTATTATTAGTATCATATATTTATATGCATTAATTAAAATCCTGTTGTTTTGGCATAACAAACAGACACTATAAATATAGATTAAAAACGTAATTTCATTTCATTTATTCTGTCGCTACCCTGGGAGTTGATCAAACCCTCAATAAATTGTGCTCGCTATGGTAACGCCGTGTGGGCATCCCAAGAATCCGCCGGCACCACCATCAAATTATGTGTTTTATTGACAAACCTACATGACGGTTATGGTATTACACTTTTGTTTATATTTTTTATATGTATATTATAAGTTTTTACCATATTTTTTACTTATGTAGGTAGGTATGTAGGTATAATTTATAATTCCCTGCTCATACAAAACCTAACCGTGTATTGTCTGTTACGCTTTTGACGAAAACATATTGAAACCGATTTTGATTAAATGTTGTATACCTATATAGATATTATATACATGTTGTTGTATAGACATATATTAAGTAGACCTTGGAAAAGACTTGAACTAAATTTTATTGAAAAATATAGACTTGCAAAGACTGAAAACAACCTGCGTAGCGTAGCGGTATTTGGCTCGCTTTAAATCTCGGAGGTCGTGGGTTCGATCCCCACTCCGGACATCTTTGTGTACATTCCAAGATTTCTTTCCGGGTCTGGTTGGTTGAGGGACTACCCTCCGTGCCTCGGAAAGCACGTTAAGCCCCTCCCGATTATTATAACATCATCTTTAATAATCGTATATCAAGGAACGGGCAGCAGCGTTTTCTTGTGTGGCACAACATAATACTGCGATTACGAACCCATCTGCCAAGCGTGGTGACTACGGCAAATACCCTCCCTCGGGAGGAGGCCCATGTTCAGCAGTGGACGTTGTGCGGGCTGATGATGATGTTGATGAAGACTGAAAAAATACTTGTGGAAAACCAAACATTTTTTTCCTATTCTGGCTATTCGTGAAATGATATGACTATGACTTCGATAAAGCGGGATAATTTCGTCCAAAGCGAACATAGTAAAAAAATGCAATTAGGTAATCAGAAGTTTTTAAATACCTATTTATGTTTTCGTCTTTATTTATCCTTTTCTACCTAATGATTAGGTAAATAAGGATAAACTCAATCGAAAGTCAAGTTATCCCCGAATAACGGGACTAAGCCCGTCATTTAATATTGGGGCGCACCAATATTCGACGCACAACGCTGATCAGGATATATAGACGCGGGCAGATCGCTTGAGCTTATTTCAAATACTTATTATAGGTAGGTATAGATCTAGGTACATAGGATAAGATATTAGAAAAATGCTCAGTGCGATTTTCCTGTTGATTTTTTTTTCGCACAGATATAGGTACCATATAAAATGACACCAGGTTTTTACTAGGTACTGTACTTTACTTTACACACTTTTTAGGTGGTTTCAAAACGAAAAACTTGCAAAAGAAGACGCATCTGTGGATCTCAGACTTCACAGTATAGAGAGATCCAGTAGAATTTGAACCTCGGCTCATAGTATAGCAGGTAGCAGAATGCGAGCTGACAACTGTTTTGATTTTTAGGTGAGTTTTATGCACGTCCTACTTCAGGTCCCTCAGACTTTGGAGTAGGTTGGTATACGAAGGTATCTGATGATCTCTAGAAAGGCGAGCGGTGCTCCAGCCTTATTAAATGGTTTATAAACTGCAAACTTAGCAACATGCGCAAGGGGACGCTCCCTGTCGGACTTAGACCTCGGCTCACAACGATCGCTGTAGGGGGGGATTGGGACAAATTAGGATATAGTTTTTTATGGGAACTGTCGCTCTACTTTACAATTCCCGGGCCTGGCGGACTTCGAGTCTACAAGGGGATCAGTAACCAGATCAGTAAATAGGGGACATGCCTTAGTATGAAACTTACTGACTAAGAGCAAATCCAGGACTGGCATAAATAAGTAAATTTTACTACCAAGACAAAACCATTGAAAATCAATGATTTTGTTTACGCATACACAACCATTATAATTTCTACCTATAACAGCTCCTATACTTGCTCCTCCCTAGTCATATGAATACCAGTTGTATGAAAGCACGGTAATTTAGATCATTACTTCAGCCGAGTAATAAAACATCAGGGAATTTGTCACCTGAACAAACAAACATTTCTGCGATTTCATTGGTTGTAGTTGTAAAATTATGTTACAAACAATGATCGGTGGGCTGTACACTGAAATCGTAGGTAGATATTTCTATTATAAACTAGCTGTTTGCCCGGCTTCGTCCGTCAAATTTGTGTTATTTTCAGTGGTCTCGACAAAATACAATTTCTAACTCGCACTATTTCCTCCAAATAAATATTTGGACCAAATAAGTTTGAGATTGACGAGAGATGAGATATCTGTACCTACCTACTATAATATATTTGGTAGAAGAGTTGTTGTTGTTAAAAAATATTTAAGTGTTAGATAGTGTGTTAGATACATCGAGGAGCCTATATATTAGATAGCCTGGTTATATTTAATTATGAAGTTCTTACGGGAACAAGAGTTATGCGGGTGAAACCGCTTACGAGAAGCTAGTATTTTAATAATTTGACTACGTATTCTGGCTCATAGAATGACTAAAAGGAATACAAACGTGGCATACTCATATGTTACTTGCGATCATGTGGTCGCCGGTTCGATCCCCACCCATCGCACTACCGACGTGAACCCATTGGTAACACAAGCTTTTTAGCTTGACACTTGGGTTAACAAGAATACTAGTAGTGTGTATAAAATTCTCAGAAAAAACTACTGTAACGCCATCTTTTGACATCATTCATAGACAAAAAATATAAAGATTAAGTTAGAGCAGAGACTATATTATAATATTCTCTGGTAAAGGCTTTACTTTTATCTAAAAGTAAAGCCTTTACGAAAAAAAAACGTCTTCGATTAAATGTTATTTCCCATTCTAAAAAGTAAAATAAAATACTCAGCAGGGGAGGTGTGTTATTTTTGTAATAGTAATTTTATTAGTTTGTAGACCCCCTTGAAGCTTATTTACTGGTAGACGTACCTAGTTGCTCAAAACGTGGCGTGTGGAAGAAGAACCAACATTGAAATACAAGTGACATATTTCTTAATACTTATATTATCTTAATACGATTTAGCTAGGATACGCAATAAAATATAGTTTTAACAGCATAAAAGCTATCTTTTCTTATATTCATACATTTAAATACCTATATCTAATTATAGGTAAACAGCGCCCTCTTCATGGGGCAGCTTGCGTCAGGGCGCCGCCATTTTGGCCATAGAGTTTATAGATTTTGATGCATACATTATACATTGCCATACTAAAATTAATTCCGAATATTGGGAGATTCAAATAATTTAAACAATAAGTTAACATAACGCGAAATTCGGAATCATTCATTATATTATCTGTTTAAGTTTTTTTTACAAATAAATTGTACAACAAAGTTGTATATTATATTAATCTGATAAATGTATCTAAAACTAGCGAATCGTAAGTCGTAAAATTCAATTCGTTTTTCGATATCGATGTTATAATGGTTTTAACTTATACGCTCAAATATCTAAAGACTTCCATTTAAAATAACATCTTTTGTCTAGATCACTCTTTACCTCTCTATAAAATATGAGCTTTTGCATAGGAGTCAAATATGTGCAATATTATATCGCATTTTATAATAGTACTAGATCTTGGTACTAAGACCAAGATGTAGCTTATCGGGCTTCACCCGTCAAAAAATCAGACGTATGTTAGATATTTTTACAAATATTGGGTGTTTTTATTTTTGTGGTTTTATTTTTATTTATACAAACCTTATCGTGGTAATTAGAAACACAATAAAAAAAGGACTGAGCCAAATTGTATATCATGACATTCTCATGTTATGATATACATTTCGGCGATTCATTTTATTTACAATATACTAGCGGCCCGCCCCGGCTTTACACGGGTGGATTTTTATTTTAAACATATATGGATTGGCTCAAACTAATCATAGTCTTGAAAATCTTGTAGCCACGATCCAAATGGAAATCGAAAATCTTACAAAAATAAATGTCTTGCTGTTGCATTTTCACGGCTTATATTAATATTTTATTTAGATTCACATTTTTAAACTCGTAATATTTTTTTATTGCATTGGCCGATTTGAATGATTTAAAATTAATCTACAGATACTGAAAAGTCTTAAATGGGAAATAATTTATTTGGATAAGGATCAAAACGAAAATATGAATAACGTAGTAACTTAGGCATGGTCTGGATTTTGTAAAAAAAAAAACAAAAATGTAGTTATTGTAACATAACTACTATAGTTAGACAAATGGTATCCCGAAGGTTTTTATAAATATTTATATGTTCTTTAATATTGTAAAACATTGTTTTGTTCTATCATTCATAGTTTCCGCAGCGCATGCGATGAAAGATTTATGGCATTTTTTTCATACTTCGGTTTACACTATCAAGGTTTAATAGGATCCCTAATTGTTTCTAGTAAACAATACAGCTTATGTTACTCAGGGATAATGTGGCATTCTAATGGTAAAAGAATGATCAAAATCCGTTCAGAAGTTTTTAAAAATACAAACTTTTCCTGTTTATAATATTAGAATAGACAAACATACAAAAACACAAACTTTTCCTCTTTTTAATATTAGTTTAGATATAGATTATGATTGGTCATGTAGTTACTAATTATTTATTAGCTTGAATTAGGTTAGTGTTGACGTTAATAGCATACATCGGCCGTAGGATACTTATGTGTGAATTGATAGTATACATTTCTTACATTTGATTAAGGAAATGATATACATATAAGCTTTTCCATAGACAATTATTTTATTTTATGTGGGTCAATAATTTTAAATAATATTTACTTATTATAATTTATTTGGGGAAGATCTAACATATAAGCTGGCAGCATTACTATTAGTCATTCCTCTGTCTTTGGATCATAGGGAAGTTACAATACGAATCGATTAAAATCAAATTTCATTCCATACAATAGTTTAGCCGATTTTAGATCTACTATGTTACATTTTTATTACTTTTATGCATTAAAATATATTTAATAATAATCTCATTAAACCTCAATTAAAATCAATGGAATATAATTATTTTTGTTAACTATCAAATACCATATATTTTTGTATTCGAATCGTGACATTACGATTGTATGATTGAAAACGATTCACGTGATTACGTCACTCAGACCAAGCGAAGCGAGCGGAGGGAGATGTACGAGATTCGTACTGTGATACAATTAATACGTCATCTCTGATTTTAAAGTTATTTCTGTATTTTAATTCGTGGTGTCTCTTATAAAAACTAAAATACAGTAAGTAAATTATTAAGGTGTCATACGACGCATCGGCTTATCGTACGGACGCGTTGTTTGGTTCCCTGTGCAGTGCCTATACAAATGCATAATATAACCTATCTGCACTTTGCATAAATCTATGAGGCCCGCAGCCTTGTAATTGATGCAGATGCAGCCAATGTGGAATTAAGGCGTTAATGCGATTACAAAAGTAGTTAAACGTCATCGGAGCGAAGCCATCAAGTCTGGTGATTTGCCGCGCTGTGAGCCGTGTTTATTGACGCGTTGGTTGCAATATTGCAGGCATAATGCCGGCGGCGCGAGGCGTAAAACGTGCAGCGTCCAAATCTTCCGCCGCGTCAGCATCGACGGCATCAACAGCTCCTAAAAATAAGAAGAAACGTGGACGTGAGTACTAATAAAGGCATTTTGCAATTGTTTTCTTTACATTTTTGCCTATGTCAATGACCTGTCAAACGTAATGGCGGGAAACGATAGGCGCGAAGTCTCCTTGCAAGTTTATTTCGATTTACAAGATAACTGTACATTATATGCTGTATATGTACTTGTCATATTTAAACTAAATTTCATATATATAATGAGTAAATACGATGTTAATTATAAAAGAACAATGCTTGTTTCTGTGCTATGTTGTTTTTGAGGTTATCCTTTCTGGAATCATGATCAGTATATTTACAAGTACATTTTTATAGTAAAGTAACAATTTATGTTCTTAAGCATGACTAATTTATGCTCAAATGACTTTGAGTTCTGTAATTACGTGTATATTTCACCATAGTTGGGTACAAATATGGCTAACTTAGAAACAGGCTTTCTTTATTGTATCATTATGATAAATAAAGACATTTAGGTGATAAGAGGGTTGATAAATTGTGTCTGCACATTTATTTGCTTATAATCAAGTTAATGTTACTTGTTTATATTTATTTGGTTTTAATCATGAGCACACAGTTACATTTTAAAAAAATGGAAATTCATTGTAGACTTTAGTGTATGTGCCTCACTACTTATAGAAGAGCATTGTATGCATAACATGTGCTAAAAAAAAGCATGGATTTATATTTATTATTAATATCTTATCTATATAACTGGGAATGGTCAGCAGCATTTCCTTGTGTGTGTTACATTACAACATAATTCTGCAGTTACAAATCCCCTGCCAAGAGTGGTGGGTATGGCAAAACCTGGGTGGAGGCCCGCATGTTCAGCAGAGGACATTATACGGACTGATAATTAATATCTTGTCAGTAGTAGTAACTTAGTCAGTGGGTCTCTCTACAAGCTTCAATTAAATCATATTACTATTCGGTCACCAAGCACTACTGACACAAAACCAATTTGTAATACAAGCATTTTAGCTTAGCATGAGGGGTTAACAAGTATACTCAAAGATTGCAAAAACTGGGTAAGTAATAAAAAAAAAAAAATATCTTAAAATCCTAAGCTTAATAAAAAAATATCTCTATATCCTTAAAATATTTTTTTTGAATTAGCAAACTTTCCTCTTAACCTGAAAGAGTTAGTTATTAAATATAGTAGGTATTGAAAAAAAACACAGAACAGATGTGGCATTAACTCTATTTTAGTCTCAGTATTATTTGCTTGTGACACAATGACCTTGAACTATGTATTACATAATCATTTTAATGGCTATAGGTACATTTATGTACAGTGAAAAATAATAAATTTGTGAATGCATACAGTTATGCATGGCTACAATAAATAAATTACAATTCATTTCTATATTTAGGCTTATTATATTATAGACATAATTATTTATGTATCTATTTACCTATAATTCTCAAGCATTTTAGCTTAGCACAAGCGGTCAACAAGAATACTAGAAGTGTGCAAAATACTGCTATTAATTATTTATTTAAAAAAAATGCAAGAGCTAGAATTTGTTAACTTGTTTGAACATGTTTTAGTCATCTCAAATCAGCTTATACTAGATTTGTCTAGGCATAAACTCAAACAATTACTAAACATTAACACCAGTGACTCAGTGATTATGGTAGTTGCATCTAAGATGTGATGTTCTGGGTTTGATTCTAATCCAGCAAAATATTTAGATATACATATAATAGTTAAGGATAGTTATTTTATCTGGGTATGCTTTGTGTACATGAATAGAGTGTGTGTAAAGTCCGCTGTGACATGGAGTCTTTAAAAAAAAAATACATAAAATTACACCTTGTCAGCAACTCTCACCTATGATGATACATCCATCTGAAATATAATAAAAATAAAAAAAATCCAACCTACATCAACAACCAAATATATCCATTACATTAGATCATCAATGTTTTTGTACAATTTATGCAATACTACATATTAGATATGACGTAGACAGCTAGACTTCTTGCTTATCATTATTTACAATATTCCACAGTACTTCCTGATACTCAAGGTTGGGGTTTTAGCACTTGTAAGTTTGCATAGTAACATAATCAAGTTTAGATTTCTATTTGTATAGGGTTGCCATATACCCAAGTACTCTCTAGTTAGCATAGAAAGAAAGAAAATGCATTTATTTACAACACATACAAAGAATAATAATTGTAATAAAAATAATACTAAAATAATTATATGAAAACGTTTATTGATAATGTAGACGAATCGATCGTACTTATTTTTAGTCAAATACAATGATAAAAACATACAAAATCTAAAAAAAAAAATCTTGACTTATTAATTAGTATACATTTCAACAGTAATGTTATTAAATATAATTTAAATCTACCAATGTGGCATGTTATAGTCGCGTATTATAAATATAATTAGAATAAACCAGCGCGGGCTGGCATTTGGTCAGAAGCATAGAACGCGTGGAGGGCCTCGCCTTGCAAGGACGACCGGACCCTATCCTAGCTTCCTATGAGTCTTTCTCTATCTACCTTAGTTGTGACACCCGGAGAAGAAAGAATATAAAATGCTAACTTAATATAGGTACAGAAAGTTTTAATTATAATGTTCTGCTGGCACTTAAAATAGGATATCCTGTGCTATATGTACCTGCAACCTTCCAATTGCAATTCTAATTCTAATGGTTACAATAAGAGACTAAAACTACTTACATTATTTGGGTTTTATTAAATTTAAATATAAAGCTAGAATTTATATTTCCATATTAAAACTCTTGTGAACCTGTTATAAAATAAAAATCGATGATTTTTAGTACAATAATATAGCTTCAGCAAAGCAACATCAATAATCTAAAAGATTATTGCGGCAGCACTGGTATTCTAGCCCACCCCAGTTTTGACATAGGGAATGAATAGTCAGATATGTACAGTCACGAGCAATAATATATATACATTGTCACATTTTCTAAAATATCTTAACTTCTACCATTCAAAAAATATGTGTACGAGGTTAGTTTTTAAATTACCTAACCATCAAACTATGTCAAAACTGGGTATACATTGGTTTGACAGTAATATAAACGAAACAAAATCAGTAAAAAGTTTACACTTCCAATATAATTTTTAACTATCCATGACAATTTCTATAACATATATACATCTAATACAAATTGTATACGTATTATAGGCATTGTTATGGATACATTAAAATGATATTGAAAGTGTGTACCTACTTTTTCCTGTTTTTGTTAAGTTTATTACAGTTATAATTACAGTTTTATAAATAAATAGGGGTTGATTACTGCAATAAAACAAGGGCTTACAAAATCAGTGTTGTAATTCGTTACCAAACGTAATGATCTATATATATAAAAGAAAGTCGTGTTTGTTACAACACTTATAACTCGAGAACGGCTGGACCGATTGCCATGGTTTTTGATTTGTTGGATTTGTTTCCGTCCCGAATAGCAGAATACATTTTAAAAACAAAAGAAAGTCGTGTTAGTTACACTATTTATAACTCAAGAACGGCTGAACCGATTTGGCTGAAAATTGGTAGGGAGGTAGCTAAGAACTGGGAGAAGGACATAGGATACTTTTGGGTAGGGGTAGGGTAGGGTAGGGGTATGGTAGGGGTAGTGTAGGGTAGGGGTAGGGTAGGGTTAGGGTAGGGCAGGGGTAGGGTAGGGCAGGGGTAGGGTATAAAAGTCCACCCGTGCGAAGCCGGGGCGGGCCGCTAGTTATTAATAAAGCCTATTATTTATAATAGCGTAGTTATGCGTAATTTATGTTTAAACCAAATGTTATTCAAATATATAATACAATTACAAATCAATCACAATTTAATCAAGTAATTCTCTATCGCTACACATAACCATTGTTAATTTTAAATACGAGGTATCGGTACTTAAATCAATTAAAATCTTGTGTAGCTACCTCCAGCGTTTATAACATCTTGCAACCTTTCCTGCATTGACGAAACCATATTTTAACATACATTATTGCCTCTAAAACTATCCCATATCTCATGGACGTGTCTGACCAAGGCTTCTCTGGTTCTTGTTTGGTTGCTGTCCCACTGTTGGACCATCAGCCCCCACAAATTCTCAATAGGATTGAGGTCAGGGCTTTTAGGCGGCCACGGCAACGAATTCACGAAACTTCGGTTGCGACTGAACCAGGCCTGAGTGAAACGAGATTTATGGACCCCTGAATTGTCCTGCACAAAATCAATAGGCGTCAGTTCGGGAAAGTATACCCCCAGACTAGGCAGTAAAACTTCGTCTAAAATACTGGTATATTGCTCGCTATTCATTCGTCCACTGATCTCTGCCAATTCACCGGGTCCACTGGCTGCCATCCAGCCCCAAACGCCGAAGCTTATCCGGCCACTTTTTCTAGATGGCAGTATATTTCTTTCCAAATAACGAGTGTTATTAGGCCGCCACAAAGACAAACGTCCATCAGCAGAAGAAACAAACACTTTTTCATCAGAAAAAATGGCTCCGCTGAAATCGTAGTTTAGATATTCTCGAGCAAATTGTAGTCGCTGTTGTTTATGGCGTGCAGTTAAAAGTGGTTTTCGCGCCGGAACTCTGTGACGTAGGCCAGCTGTGCTTAGGCGACGTCGAAACGTGGAAGATGATACGCGATATGAAGACGATATGTCCTGAATTCGCAAAAATCCATTACTAACCACCCTGTTCACGATCTGCCTGTCCTGCGCCGCAGAAGTTATTCGTGGACCACCACTACTTTTAAAACCAACTAACGTCGTCACCGTTATCTTCCCACCGCTTGAGCCATAAATACACGGTTTTTCTCTGAAAAAAAATGGCATCTAAGTAAACTGTTACTAATTAAGTAATTTAATAAAGAGTCCTAACCACGGCTGCGCAACGCGCGGCACCCTATACATAGCTTATATTGAAATGATAATTCAAATTTAAAGACATATTATTATTAATTTGAACTTTTTGTTAATTAAAAAGCCTATAAAAAAAAACCAAAAATAAATTTTAAACTCACCGTAATTCCCAATTCATTTGCAATGTCTGTAATCGAAAGTCCCTGTTCTTTAAGAACAATGATTTTGTGTTTGTCATATGTAGAAATACGATACGGCACGTTGTTATTATTCATTTTATATTGATTTCAATGATAATCACAATAACACAGGAAATATTTATCTAGCTGTACTACGCGACAACAAAAAACAACCGTAATGCGTGCTTATCCCTTCTGTATGATTTGCAATGTTGCTGTAGGAATCTAATAGCACAATAGTTTTAGGAGGGTACACGGAAATAAAAACAGTCGACGGGCGAATCGATGCCACTCGCTACTTTTACCTTACTATGACACAGTATGTATAACGCAAATTGATAAAAAAATCTAAATTTTTTTTTTTTTTTTTTTTAATTCCAATTACAATATCTTAACAGTATACACCAAAACGATATTATAAGCCATAGTTACTAATTCGTACAAAATTTACACACAAGCCTTAGATACAATGCACCTTTGCGCAACTTCTGCGAATTTTGGCAGGCTACAGTGGTAAATATCAATTTCCGCTGCTATTAAATTTATGAGTCGTATGGCACGCGACACGGGGGAAAATTTGCCGGTGGTACGCTGAGAGCGGCGGGGCGGCGGCGTGCGCCTACGTAACCATCAGGGGCGCACAGCCGCAACTCAACCAGCACGGCTGGGTGGTATAGATAGCCGCGAAGTACGCGCCACACGAATATGACTAGCGCCACATCGCGCCGCACGCTTAGCCGCACGTATCCGACCAATCCAATGTAAATAAATAATACAATAAGATCCTATGACTATTTATGAACACTGATTTTGTCAATTAGGTAAAATCACAATTTGGGTTCCTTATGAAACCAAATTGCGACTTATTTCCTAGCTCAAGCTGCTTGAAACTTCTGCTTTATATTTGTTTACATAATTTCGAAACTGTACTGTAAACATGTTTTTGAAATTTCCTTGGGTTCATAATTACGTTACTAAAAGTTAATATTATTTTTTGGTAATCTATTGTTAACGAAAAATTTGATAAAAATATATAGTTAATTTTGACACAATTTAACGTTTACATAATTTTTGGATACAGTTAGCATACTTATTTTTGCGATTTAATGTTGCTACATGAATTTGAATTTTAAGGGCGCTTCTATGTTATTGCTCGTGACTGAACAGCCAAAATTAAATCATTTCAACAAGTACTACAAAAATATGGTGTATTTATATAAATAACTAATACTTATATACAAAAGACTTCTCGTTTCATGGACATAAGGATTAATTTGACTTGTATCTACATTCACAATAGGGCTGAATTTGTGCCTAGGAAATCCATCATCTTGCCTTGTGTACCTTAAGAATATGTATTCTGAATGTCATGCTTCTACATGTAAAAATTAATGCAGTGCATTGTGTCTCAGTCATGGTACTGTTTTATATTATAGAGAGACAACCCTACATCTACAATTGAGTGTTGTATAGATTATTTCTGTAAATATAGTTATATATTTACAGAAATAATCTATACAACACTCAATTGTAGATGTAGGGTTGTCTAGTAGTGGACGAGTGGAATTCCTATTAAGGACATAATTATAATAATTTCCAATTCTCAACATTTTGCACAACAATTTAGTTTTTTGTTAGAAACTTTTTCCTCTCTTCTAACTTGACGTGCCTGACATGGTCCATACTTTGTACTGGTTTTTTCTTGGTAACAACTTATTATACATATAGTGTGCAATATAAGGATTTACATAGTAATAAATATAATCTTTTATTATTAACTTTTATCTAATATAAAGATTCGAAAGAGAACTAAATTAATCACTACCAGAAATAAACAAATATGTATAAAAGGAAGTTACAAAGAATTTACTAAGTTGTAAGTTGAGAAAAAAATATTAAAAAGTAGTAAATTACGAGTTGGAAAGGAGGCGTAGAACATAATTAAATAAAAAATAAAACTTTTTTTTTTTATCAACTTTATTCTCTATGTGATAAACCTGTTTATAAATATTTTTAAGTAGGCTGTCATGTGACCTTGAACTCATCAGCTAAATGATGACATATTAGTAGTGTGTTTTGTTATTATGATATACTGATGTTATATCAGCATTATTTGCATAAAACAATCAGTTTTATAATACAACTTGGACAAAATAGGTAAGAATTGTTCTACATACATACTGGTATAATTATTATAATGTTTTGTTTCGATAGTAATACTGATAGCAAATCTCCCTGCTAATTATTTGCAACAACTAAAAAATTACAGTGTACAGTGATAGACAACCTCTGTTTGTGCCAATCTCCTTAAAGATTGGCCACTGTGACAGAAATCTGTCGGAAATACTACTGTTAAATAAGTAACAAAATAAAGTTTTAATTCACGTAAACCTATTACAGGTATTTCGGCTTATCAATTTATTATGTTAAATTAATTTAGTTTAGATTATTACTGCTTATTGTAATTGAAAATACAATATTATTTGGGTTTTTTTTATATCAATGATTCAATAGTCCTTTGAGTATGCTATTATTTAGACGGACCATAAGAATATTGACCAACGCGATTTAGTGCTACCACTAGATCCAATACACCACAACTGAGAAGACCCGGCGAAACAAACTCAGTGGGGAGACGCGCCTCGGCGGAGAAATAGAAACTTTCACTTTTCACTATTTACAAATCAAATATCATATGAATATTTGTAAAATTTCCCGTCATTACACTTCAGTGTGAGATATTTATGTAAAAATAATATACAAATATATACTTATTCTATTTTCTTTACTCTCCAGCAATCCAGTTGGAGATCCCCGCGGCTCCCAAGAGGCGAGGTCGTGTACTAACATGTGGACAGGGAGACGTTGGACAACTTGGGCTGGGAGAAGATGTGATTGAGACAACTAAGTGAGTACACCAGTCTACATACATATCATATAGAATAAAAACACACATTTTTAAATATTTTTTTTTTTAGTTTTCTCCCTTTTTTCCATTTTCTAGTATTCTTGTTAACCCCTCGTGCTAGACTAATATGCTTGTGTTACGAGTGGGTTCACGTCGGTAGTGCAATGGGTGGGAATCGAACCGGCGACCACAAGATCACTTACAAGTCCGACGCCCCTAGCCATTGGGCTATACTTATGTTGTAATGTAAACTTGAAGATTAAATAATAATAATTGTTTCAGGTTTAAGTTCGTGACGGCTTTAGGCGATAAGATCGTAGATGTGATCGCGGGGGGCATGCACACCATCGCGCTCGACAGCAGTGGCAAGGTAAATAAAAACTTAAATTAAAATTTAATAAATCCCTGACCGAAAAAACGTAGCATACAAAAAATCTTTAAAAAGGAAGTATGTCTTCCTTTCCTTTGAATGGATACCTCATGTGGACATATTTGTAAACATTAATTTGTATACCTATTTCCATTTTCATCCATTATAGATATAATGACTGTAAACGGTTGGATCAATGTAGAAATATACTTAAGAATTAACTTTTCTTTCAAACAAAAAAAAACATAAAAATTGCTTCAGATATTCGGGAGTTACGATGTCACAGACAGACACAGATACAAACATGTCAAACTTATAACACTCTTTTTTACGTCTGGGGTTAAGAACGATGTTTATTCTTACAAAAATCGTAGAATATTGAGATTATTACCTACCCGACGTCACGTCATAACGGCATTTAGGCATGGGGATGGCGAGTTAATAACAGATTCAAATGTTTAAATTATGTTCTTTAGCGTTTATTGTTTTTTTTTTCCTATTATTTCGGGACGTGGCAACTCTGAAAAGAAACTGCAAGAAGTTTAGAGGAATTTAGTTTTTATTTTTCGTGTATCATAGTATATGTTCTTTGTGAATGTATTCAGTAAATAATTTTCGTATGTTTTCAATAAGGTGTGGACGTTCGGGTGCAACGACGAGGGCGCGCTGGGGCGGGCCACGGCGGGCGAGGCGGACGAGGGCGCGCCGGGCGCGGTGGCGCTGCCGGCGCGCGCGTGCGGCGTGGCGGCCGGCGACTCGCACTCCGCCGCGCTGCTGCAGTCCGGCCACGTGTACGCGTGGGGAGCCTTCCGCGTACGTGCTCCTCATCTTATGTGCTCGGTGAAGTAGCCGAAGCCTCTTATCTTACTTCACTATCCGCCCGGTGCCCGGTTGTGTCCTCTGCTGGATTTGAGCCGAGACTTAACCATTTAATAGAGAGTGGTGAGACTGTAGTTGTCACCATGTTTTGAACTGCATGTGCTTGTATACTAAACCAAGCGGCCGTAAGGCGTCGCACTTGCGATCATGTAGTGGCCGGTTCGATCCCCACCCATTACGCTACAGATGAACCCACTCGTAACACAAGCATTTTCAATAGTGCTGCCAAGTCTTGCAAACGTGCCGTACGCAAGGCCCGCTTTGACCATATTGGCCGCATTGGAGCCAGACTAGCATCTTACCCATCTGGGAGTAAGCTTTTTGGTCTGTTGCCAAATCGGTCGAAGCCAATTTCTGTCGGTCCTCTTTTCCGCCACTGCAGAAGCCGAACGGTTCATTAGCTCACACCGCCAAAGAGAAAGCAGACTTGTTTGCATCTCTATTTGCGAAGAATTCACAACTAGATGCTGCTGGTAAAAGTCCACCCAGGCTACCTCATTGCACTTCCACTATGCCTGAGGTGCACATTCGGCAAAAGGTGGTACTTAAAATTCTTAGCACTCTAGATGTGAATAAGGCTAATGGGCCTGACGGCATTCCTGCCATTGTCTTGCGGTCATATGCCCCTGAGTTGTCTCCTGTTTTGACTCGCCTCTATCGCTTGTCCCTGACGACTGGTCGAAAGGTAGTCGTGCCGACCCTGCCAACTACCGACCAATCGCAATCACCTCCATACTCTGTAAGGTTATGGAGCGTGTGTTAAACAACCGTCTCCTAGCATACCTGGAAGACAAAGACCTCCTCAGTGACCGTCAATTCGGATTCCGTCGAGGCCGGTCTACTGGGGATCTTCTTGTTTATGCTACTCACTTCTGGAGCGAAGCCATTGAGAGACACGGTGAGGCTCTTGCCGTGTCTCTTGATATCTCTAAGGCTTTTGACAGGGTTTGGCACGCAAGTCTCATTAGTAAGCTTCCAGTTTATGGTATTGCTCCCGAACTTTGTACTTGGATTCAGGATTTCTTGAGGGGAAGGTCGATTCGAGTTGTCATTGATGGCGCCTCGTCCGATCTTCTTGGTATTAATGCCGGTGTCCCTCAGGGATCTGTTCTCTCCGCGACTCTTTTTTTGCTGCACATAAACGACCTGCTAGTTACTCCCGGTATCTTTGGGTATGCAGACGACAGCACAGTCTCGGTGAGATACTTGTCTGATGCGAAGTCTAGGTCAAAGGTCCAGTCGTTCAGGGAGTCGATGATTGAGGGGGTGAACTCGATCTTGGAGGCTGTCTCCTTATGGGGTGATGCCAACCTGGTTGGGTTTAACCCCTCAAAAACACAGGCGTGTCTTTTTTCGGCGAAACGGAGTCCATTCCAACTGACTCCGACTTTCCGGAATGTCTCCGTTCCGATCAGCGACCATCTTGAGCTGTTAGGGCTTGACCTCTCTTCTAATCTAAACTTCGGTCACTACATCGAGTCCATTGCAAACACTGCAGCCAAAAAACTTGGCATTCTCTCCAAGGTGAGGCGGTACTTAACATCGGAGCAGCTCTTAAGTCTTTACAGAGCTCAAGTTCGCTCCTCAATGGAATACTGTTCTCATCTTTGGGATGGGTCTGCTAGATATCAGCTGGATGCTCTGGACTCATTGGAGCGCCGAGCGAAGAGAGTCATAGGCAATAACTCACTGGTGGAGGCAAGTCTTCAGAGCCTCGAACACCGTAGACGAGTAGCGTGCCTATCGGTTTTTTATCGGTTACATTTCGGGGAGTGTGCGGAGGTTCTACATAACCTGATACCCTCTTCACCCTTTCATCACCGGACGACTAGGCGCGGCGAGCGGTTTCACCCTTTTGTTGTAGACATTCCTTCAATACGCACGAAGCGATTTGCTTCTTCCTTCATAATGCGGACGGCTAAGGAGTGGAATTCTCTGCCGGGGTCGGTTTTTCCGGAACGCTATAATCTGGACATCTTTAAGGCTAAAGTGAACAGACACTTTCTAGGCAAGCGTGTATCATCTTAGGCCTTATCTTCGCCTTCCATCAAGCGAGATTATGGTCAAACGTAAGCCTATATATAGTAAAAAAAAAAAAAAAAATTTAGCTTAGCACGAGGGGTTAACAAGAATACTAGTAGTGCACAAAAACACTGTTAGTAATCTTAAAAAAAAAAAACAATTTTAAATATATATACATACATACTGCCAGTTAAAAGGTTAACTTAACATACCTCGGAAAACCAGATTCGTTGAATGATATTGCCATAATCACCATACTTGGCAGGTGGATTAATAATCGATAATCGTAGTGGGTTTAACATCTCACCATTTCAGATTCCATTTCACTAGATCCTGAGATTAAGTTTAAGCAAACGAAACTCTTCAGCTTTATATATTAGTATAGATATGAATAAAGAATAATCTTTCTGCAGGACTCTCACGGCAGCATGGGTCTGGTGGTCCTGGGACGTGAGGGCAAGTCGTGTCGCGAGCCCGTGAGAGTGGACATCGGGGAACCCGCCGTGGCCATCGCCTCGGGGGGAGACCATCTCGTCATACTCTCGGTGAGTACAATAAAGAATTCTTATCTATTTTACGGCACCTTTTAAGCCTCTCAAAAGGTTAAATTTTATTTTTATTTCGTTTATGGACTAAGAGCTGACAACCGAAAAGGCAAGGTAATTTGATCATTCATAAAAATGATTTATCAGCTTACCTGGAGCATTCTAAGCATAAAGACGTCGACCTGGCAGGATTCGCGTGGTGGATGTGGAAGTTAAGGGGTGGGAAAAAAAAAGGTAATGTGATCAGGATTACTTTTTATGCCAAATGGTTTGCCTACCTCCCCAAAGCACACAAAAAAAATCTGGCATCATTTGGTTGGTGGAAAGGTATCGCCAGGCTTAATTAAAGTGAGGAAAAAAAAAATATTTTTAGGTAATAAGAACAAGGCTGGCTTTTTTTGTGCTTAAAGTTTATTATTCCCAGAGGCTAGGAAAAAAAACCCAGCCAATAATAGTGGTGGGAACATGTCGAAAAAAATAATTGAAAATTTATATTTTAAATTGTATTTTGCTCGAGAAAGAGCTAAGGGGCATGAAAAAGAGCGCGTGGAGGGGATACACGCGACGACGGCGTCCGTGCTCTCTCGGCGCGTCGTTCATGTTCGGTAAACCGAACGCGCCTGGCTGGCCTCGTCGCACTCGTTGAGCGGAAAGAGCAAAATACAATTTAAAATATACATTTTCAATTATTTTTTTCGACATGTTCCCACCACTATTATTGGCTGGCTTTTTTTCCCTAGCCTCTGGGAATAATAAACTTTAAGCACAAAAAAAGCCAGCCTTCTTCTTATTACCTAAAAATATTTTTTTTTTCCTCACTTTAATTAAGCCTGGCGATACCTTTCCACCAACCAAATGACGCCAGATTTTTTTTGTGTGCTTTGGGGAGGTAGGCAAACCATTTGGCATAAAAAGTAATCCTGATCACATTACCTTTTTTTTTTATTTTTTTCCCACCCCATAACTCCCACATCCACCACGCGAATCCTGCCAGGTCGACGTCTTTATGCTTAGAATGCTCCAGGTAAGCTGATAAATCATTTTTATGAATGATCATATTACCTTGCCTTTTCGGTTGTCAGCTCTCCGTCCATTATTATTATAGGTTGCCTCATGTTAATGGACGCTTGTATTATATTATACTAATTGACTTTATATTAAAAATAAATTATTATACCATTATCGAAAAATAATTTTATAAATTACAACATTCAGACAATAAAGTAACGACTTTGTTTACTAGATCGCTGTTTAAAAACTAATGGGCCCCAAATTAAACTAAAACTTTGACAAGTACAAGTGTATGTAAATACCTAAGTGCTGAATAAATTCATTATTTCATTAAATGGAAAAATCGTAATAAGTCTACCAGTACTGGTACTATTTTTGCATTAAACTTCTTTTCCATTTGTGGCTCTTTTTTATGGTTTTTAAGCAACAATATATTAGACTAAGACTAGTATTATGTAATATAAATTATATGTAATGTTTTATGTTTGCAGTCATCAGGCGGCGTGTACACAATGGGTTGTGGTGAACAAGGACAACTGGGCAGACTGTCGCAACGGTCCGCCAGCAGAGGCGCTAGACAGGGATTCAGTTAGTATACATTATACATTAGTTACACCTGATGGCCAGACAAGAAATCTTTTGTGTAGTTTCTAAGTTTTCCTTCCGGGTTTAGTTGTCTGTGGGATTACCCTCCGTGCCTCGAAAAGCACGTCTTGCCGTTGATCCCGATCCCGAACAAGTGTATACCAGAGAACGAGCAGCAGCTTTTCCTTATGTGTTACAACATAATAATGCGGTCACCAACTCGCTCGCTAATCTCGGTGGCTATGGTAATACCCTCCTTCGAGAAGAGGCCCATGTTCAGCCGTGGACGTTTTACGGGTAGATGATGATGAAGTTGGGCGCTTAACGCAATTAGAATCCTTAAAGTATGATGGAGGGAGTACAAGCGTGTGCCTGCAGGCGCGCTGCTGGCGCCGGCCAAGGTGACGCTGAAGGGCGGCGCGTCGCGCGTGTGGGCGGGCTCCCACGCCACCTTCGCGCTGGACGCCAACTCCAGCAAGGTGTTCTCGTGGGGACTCAACAACTACGGACAACTCGGTGAGCACTACTTTATATTCTGAACTTATTCATTGACACAATACCGACAGACTGCTAGCACACCTGAAATAGATTTAATCATAATTTTATAGTAAATATCACCAATTTATAATTATATTTGTATGCATTGTGAATTTTCTTGATAAGTAAAAGTGTATACCCAAATCACATACCTAAGTGCTGAATAAATATCGTTTATTTCATAGAGCAACATATATGCAGACTGAATAACACGCGTCGCGGTCGAGACCGACTTTGGGAGATTCAGTTGAGGTCAAATCATACTTTTTTTTTTTTTTGGGGATGAAATACCGTGTTTTTTTTTTCTAGACCTCTTAAGTGATGGTATACTATAATATCGCTAAAGAAGAGATCCTCTCCTTGTGGAGAGGATCTCCCTATTGAAACTCCCCAGCTCTTCCGACTCTATTGATTAGGTGAGGGCCCCAGATACTGCAGCTTTTAGAAAGCCGATGTTATTCCTAACTGACTTTGCCGGTTTCCTACCCCGCACATATTTCATAAATGAATGATTATTTCCAGGAGTGACCGGAGAAAAACGCAAGACGGCCATCTTCTCCCCCACCGAGTGTGACGCGTTCAACTCGCACAGCGCCGGCTGGCGCGGAGTGGCCTGCGGACAACACCACTCCCTAGCGCTAGACACGGACGGACGAGTGTACGCCGTGGGGAGGTGCGAGTACGGACGGTGAGTTGAGTTCATTCGTTACTAGCGACTGATGCTAACAGCACCACTCCCTAGCGCTAGACACGGACGGACGAGTGTACGCCGTGGGGAGGTGCGAGTACGGACGGTGAGTTGAGTTCATTCGTTACTAGCGACTGATGCTAACAGCACCACTCCCTAGCGCTAGACACGGACGGACGAGTGTACGCCGTGGGGAGGTGCGAGTACGGACGGTGAGTTGAGTTCATTCGTTACTAGCGACTGATGCTAACAGCACCACTCCCTAGCGCTAGACACGGACGGACGAGTGTACGTAACGTCTATTTCCGATAACCATATAGAATGGAAGTCAGTAAAGCTTTAGACCCGTGGTTTCGAACCTGGGGGTAATTACCCCCGCGGGGGTAAATCAGCATTTTCGTCGGGGTAACTAAGAACCTAATAATTTGTATTTGCTTATTGTTTGTATTGATAACATTTTATGGTCAGGGTAAAATCGGTTTTTATAATTGGTCATAGGGGTAACAATATTAAAAAGGTTAGGAACCAATGCTCGTGGAAGGGGAGTCTGGGCAGTTGTGTGGTATTGCGAACCGGTTCCGGTGCTGCGTGGTGTCTGTGCTGGGTGACTGTTCGCGGAGGGTAGCGGGATCCTAAGCACGGTCTTCCGCTGGCCGACCGCAGGTAGTAGGGGGCCCAATTAGTAGGAAAGCCACCTATGAAAGGCTGCCCCGCCAACTAGCGAAAAATCCCAGGATGCGTCACCGTGCCGGTTGGCGACCGGATGCGAGGGCCCGGTGAACATCTCTGGGGGGGTTAGGGCGTCCCCGCGCGCTCCAGATCAGTCTCCCGTCGGTGCAGCATCATGTGTGTATTGCGTGGTAATCGTTTATGTTACGCCTCGCCCAACTGTCCCTTTTCTACTTGTCTGTTCGTCATCAAAAATAAATGAAAATAAAAAACAATAGGAAACTGGTAAAACAGCGGTTGCACTCCCTCGCACTAAAAGTGCACCTCTCTAACATCCGAGGTCTGCACTCCAATCTCATCCCGGTCCATCACCACCTTGAGACCGAAAAACCACATCTGCTGTTCCTCACGGAGACGCAAATCAGATGTCCAGCTGACGCAGCATACTTGCGCTACCCAGGGTACACCCTGGAGCACAATTTTAAGCCACGCGCTGGCACCTGCGTGTATGCTCGCGATGACATCTGTTTTCGACGTCTCCGTAACATTGAGGATTCCAGTTTCTCCGTATTATGGGTTCTGGTGGACACTGGCTTGGAGCAGATACTCTATGCCAGTGTCTATCGGTCGCACACCGACAACATGGAGACAACCAGGTTGTTTCAGTACCTTTCGGACTCGGCTGAAATAGCTCAGCTCAGGTACCCATCGGCGCAGCTAGTTTTTCTGGGGGACTTCAATGCCCACCACCAGGAGTGGCTGTACCCATACCAGAACACCGACCATGCTGGGAGATTAGCGTATGCATCTGCACTGACGCTTGGTCTCTCCCAACTGGTGACTGGGCCGACACGGGTGCCTGACATTGATGGCCATACGGCCAATTGCTTAGACCTTCTGCTGACAACCGATCCAGACCGATATCAAGTCGCGATTTCCTCACCGTTGGGTAGCTCCGACCACTGTCAGGTGAAATCTGTGTCTGTCTACTCGCCACCCGATCCCGATCTCAAGGAGACTAGGCGTGTATGGCGATACAAGTCAGCAGATTGGGATGAGATGCGGCATTTCTTCGCGTCTTACCCTTGGCTGCGCTTATGCTTCTCTTCAGACGACCCGACTCGCTGCGCGGAGGCTGTTTCTGAGGTGATATGTCAGGCTATGGAATATTTCATTCCATTTTCTGACATCTCACTCCAAGACAAAGCCCGTCCATGGTTCAACGCTGAGTGTGATAGTGCTGAAGCACATAAGCACTCTGCTTACCAAGCGTGGGCGGATGCTCGAGCCCGCAAAGCGCCAAATATTCGGAAACTGAAGAAAGCTTACAATAGTGCTGCCAAGTCTTGCAAACGTGCCCTACGCAAGGCCCGCTTTGACCATATTGGCTGCATTGGAGCCAGACTAGCATCTTACCCATCAGGGAGTAAAGCTTTTTGGTCTCTTGCCAAATCGGTCGAAGCCAATTTCTGTCGGTCCTCTTTGCCGCCACTGCAGAAGCCGAACGGTTCATTAGCTCACACCGCCAAAGAGAAAGCAGACTTGTTTGCGTCTCTATTTGCGAAGAATTCACAACTAGATGCTGCTGGTAAAAGTCCACCCAGGCTACCACATTGCACTTCCACTATGCCTGAGGTGCACATTCGGCAAAAAGTGGTACTTAAAATTCTCAGCACTCTAGATGTGAATAAGGCTAGTGGGCCTGACGGCATTCCTGCCATTGTCTTGCGGTCATGTGCACCTGAGTTGTCTCCTGTTTTGACTCGCCTCTATCGTTTATCCCTGAAGACTGGTCTAGTTCCAGCATCCTGGAAGATTGCCAATGTCCAACCGATCCCCAAGAAAGGTAGTCGTGCCGACCCTGCCAACTACCGACCAATCGCAATCACCTCCATACTCTGTAAGGTTATGGAGCGTGTTTTAAACAACCGTCTCTGGCATATCTGGAAGACAACGACCTCCTCAGTGACCGTCAATTCGGATTCCGTCGAGGCCGGTCTACTGGGGATCTTCTTGTATATGCTACTCACTTCTGGAGCGAAGCCATTGAGAGACACGGTGAGGCTCTTGCCGTGTCTCTTGATATCTCTAAGGCTTTTGACAGGGTATGGCACGCAAGTCTCATTGGTAAGCTTCCGGTTTACGGTATTGCTCCCGTACTTTGTACCTGGATTCAGGATTTCTTGAAGAGAAGGTCGATTCGAGTTGTCATTGATGGCGCCTCGTCCGATCTTCTTGGTATTAATGCCGGTGTCCCTCAGGGATCTGTTCTCTCCGCGACTCTTTTTTTGCTGCACATAAACGACCTGCTAGTTACTCCCGGTACCTTTGGGTATGCAGACGACAGCACAGTCTCGGTGAGATACTTGTCTGATGCGAAGTCGGGGTCAATGGTCCAGTCGTTCAGGGAGTCGATGATTGAGGGGGTGAACTCGATCTTGGAGGCTGTTTCCTTATGGGGTGATGCCAACCTGGTTGGGTTTAACCCCTCAAAAACACAGGCGTGTCTTTTTTCGGCGAAACGGAGTCCATTCCAACTGACTCCGACTTTCCGGAATGTCTCCGTTCCGATCAGCGACCATCTTGAGCTCCTAGGGCTTGACCTCTCTTCTAATCTAAACTTCGGTCACTACATCGAGTCCATTGCAAACACTGCAGCCAAAAAACTTGGCATTCTCTCCAAGGTGAGGCGGTACTTCACATCGGAGCAGCTCTTAAGTCTTTACAGAGCTCAAGTTCGCTCCTCAATGGAATACTGTTCTCATCTTTGGGATGGGTCTGCTGGATATCAGCTGGATGCTCTGGACTCATTAGAGCGCCGAGCGAAGAGAGTCATAGGCAATAACTCACTGGTGGAGGCAAGTCTTCAGAGCCTCGAACACCGTAGACGAGTGGCCTGCCTATCAGTTTTTTATCGGTTGCATTTCGGGGAGTGTGCGGAGGTTCTACATAACCTGATACCCCCTTCACCCTTCCATCACCGGACGACTAGGCGCGGCGAGCGGTTTCACCCTTTTGTTGTAGACATTCCTTCAATACGCACGAAGCGATTTGCTTCTTCTTTCATAATGCGGACGGCTAAGGAGTGGAATTCTCTGCCGGCGTCAGTTTTTCCGGAACGCTATAATCTGGACATCTTTAAGGCTAAAGTGAACAGACACTTTCTAGGCAAGCGTGTACCATCTTAGGCCTTATCTTCGCCTTCCATCAAGCGAGATTATGGTCAAACGTAAGCCTATATGAAGTAAAAAAAAAAAAAAAAAAAAAAAAAAAGCTCTAGACTGTATAGCAGAGCGAAAGTTTTATAAAATTCCGCTATTTTTTCCTCCACCGATCTTTTGAGCCGAGCACAGATTGTACACGTTTTTAGATTTTATACTACTACCTACTACTTTTTTTAAAATTATAACTAGCAGTGCAGCGTTTTGTCTAATAATATTCTTGCTAAAATGCTTGTGTTACGAGTGGGTTCACGTCGGTGGCGTCCACAAAATCACTAGTCCGACGCCTTTAGTCATTGAGCTACGGCTGGTTTAACGGCAGTTTTATACGTACATCTGTAAATTCTCTGTCAATAAAAAAATATTCTAAAACAAGTGGAAGTTAAAAACATGTATTTTCCACAGTCTCGGTTTGGGCGACCGTCCCGGTGATGCGGAGGCCCTGGAACTGATCCCAAAACTACAGAACAAGAAGGTCATCAGTATAGCCGCTGGAACCAGCAACTCGTTCGCGGTCACTGATACAGGTATCATAATGATCTTCACTTTATATTACTGTAGCGACATCTACAGTAGACGCACAAACTACAAGAAGACGAGCAGCGCCATCTAGCATCCTAACTAACCTGTATCGCGCAATACAAGTTCTCAAGCCAATTAGAACATATACAAGTTTTGAAAAGTAACAAATGGCCGTCGGCCGCCAGGCCACCACCTAGCCCGGTGAAGATCTTCATTTTCTGTGGAGAAAAACCACCAACCGTTCCACTACATTACGATACTAATGAAGAAGTTCGTTTTTTAAACAATTATAATATTGTAGTAGTCCAAAGAGCGACGAGGCAGGAAGTAATGGAAACTAGCTTTATTACGTTGATTGTTCGGGGTTCGTACTCGGTTTAATTGCAAATTAGCAATTATTACAAATTCTATACTTTTTACTCTTTTGTACGGGCTGTATAAAGTCTTTGTAGATGATGCGGATGAATTTAACATCTCAAACAAATATATATCTAGTAAACTATACTGTATATCTAGTAAAAAGCAAAGCATTCATATTACGTAATTAATATTAAAAAAAACACCATTTATATTACCCCAGGGTTCCAAAACAGTTTCACGCAATAGAAGCCGTTCCGGAATTCAAGCGATCGATTAACTAATTTGAATCGATGACTATCGGAATCTTTATAGTGCCATTCAGCAGTATCGCAACGGCGCCATCTCTTAACGGATGGAAAACCTAACTGAACTCTTGAGTTGTGTGGCAATTTATGTTTTTCGGCGTTCGGTTATTTTTTTTTATAAAATAATATCATATTCTCCAATCCTAATGTTGTTATTTATTTTAGTTTATAAAATGCTGGATTAAAATAAATATACCGAATAGTTATTAACTTTGATATTAATATTAAGAACTTATTTACTGGCAGACTTTTAGCACACCTGAAATAAATTTAAACAAAATGAATAGTAAATGGTACTTATTTATAAATAATTCTATATGCGTTGTAAATTTTCTTGATAAGTACAATAAGTGTATGTAAATACCTAAGTACTGAAGAAATCGTTTATTCCAGGTGAGATATTCTCGTGGGGCATGGGGTCGGAGGGGCAGCTGGGCACGGGGTCCAGCTCGGACGCCAACGAGCCCACCCCCGGCGTCACTCCCCCGCTGGCCAGCCGGACCCCCGTGGCCGTGAGCGCGGGCGGACAACACACCGTGCTACTCGTGGTATGTCGCATGTCTCATATCTACACCTCAGCAGCATAAAGATGAATGTACTACTATTTACTTCAGAAGCATTTGATCTCAAGTGTCATTTTACGATAAAGTCGCATATAACAATTGATTCTGACGCACAATGATACATCCGACTTTATGCTTCTGAGCTCTAGATTATTAATTACATGTTAATTTTACATGTTGCAAGACTTTTGATACTATTTATTAATAAAAAGCATGTGCCCGCGACATCTTCCGCGTGAAATAATTGCATTGCACCAATAAAGAATGTTCCAAAATGGAAACATTCTTTATTGGTGCTCCGCTCTTATTGGTTTTAGCGTGATGATATATTTTATATCCTATACCTTTCCTCGATAAATGCGCTATATTGAACACTCGGATATCTAACACCGAAAAAAATTTTCAAATCAGATTTAGTACTTCCCGAGATTAGCACGTTTAGGCAAATAAATAAACTCTTCAACTTTATAATATTATTATAAATTGCATATTATAAATTAATTAATCATCTTTGCCGTGTGGTTTCCGGATCAGAATAGACCACCCCATATCTCCCCGTAGGGTGTCGTCATAAGCAACAAAGGGACATACCCTTGATGGATGGGCAGCAGCATCTATCAGCTCAAAAATACTCCCATCTTACTGCAATCACCAATCCGCCTACCCAGCGTGGTGATAACGGCAATATCGCTTAATGACCTTAACCTCAACAATTAAAGAGAAGGCCCATGTTCAGTAATGAACATAAACTGGCTGATAAATTAAAAAATAAAGTATATAATAAACATCTTAATTCAATTTGACGTATTCAATTAATTAAAGTAATTCATCATCATCATTAGCCCGTATAACGTCCACTGCTGAACGTGGGCCTCCTCCCGAGGGAGTTTCACCACGCTTGGCAGGCGGGTTGTTGACCGCAGTATTGTGTTGTAACACACAAATAACGCTACTGCCCGATCCTTTGTAGTATACGATTGATAACATCATCCATGTTATAACAATCGGGACCAACGGCTTGACGAGTTTTCCGAGGCACGGAGGGTAGCCCTTTAGCCAACCAGACCCGGGAAGAAACCTTAGAATACATATTCACAAAGATCGAACTCACGACCTTCGAGATTAATAGCGAACCAAATACCGCTAAGCCACGTAGGCTGTCTTATTAAAGTAATTACCATTAAAAAATAAACTACTTACCACAGGAGGACCCATCAGCCCAAAAGGAACCAACCCCCCCACCAGAGACAGAATCGTCGGACCAGAAGACAGAAGATTCCCAAGATGATGATGAAGACGATGAGAAAGAAGAAGTACCTGCCAAGAGACAGAAGAGTGAACAAGAGGGAGAGATCTCTTCTACCAGTGCACAGCCTAGCGAAGTAGGTGAAGAAAATAAACCGGAGGTATGAATTGTATAAGGATAATATATTCCCGCGCGCGGTTTCACCTGCGTAACTTAAGTTCCAGTAGGAACTTCATAATAAAATATAGAATATAATAATATATAAATATAGCCTTCTTCGGGCTATCTAACACTGTTTTTTTTTTCAAATCGGATCCTGAGTAGTTCCTGAGCACTTGCCTGCTCAGGAACTACTCAGGATCCGATTTGAAAAAAAAAAACAAACAGTCTGGCAAACAATCAAACTCTTCAGTTTTATATTTTAGTGAAAAAGAAGATCTGTAGAAATCTATACAGGATTGATATATAGTCTAAAATTGAACTTAATATTTCCAAAAAATATAAATAAAACAACTTAAAAATATTCGGTAGGTACACCAAAAGGCAAAAAAATATGTATTTTTTGTTATTTATTAGAAACATAAGGACGGATCTACTATTATATTTCAGAAGCATTTGGTCGTAAGTGCCAGTTTACGATAAAGGCACATACGACAACGAGTGACGAGATGTATAATGGCACATCCAACATTATGCTTCTAGATATAGATGTCTGTCCGAAAAATAGCCTATGGACTGAAGAGTGGATCTTATGCTACAGGGTTACGATAAAAATATATTTTCTTTACTTATAGATACTTGCAGGTATTTTATCAACCAAGATGTTATGTTTTATAGTGTATTTAACAACATATCGTATTTAGGGTAAAGGCAAAAAAACGAAGCTCAACTCTGCGTCAACGTCAGGCGTCAAGAAACCGCGCAAAAAGGCACGACGGAATTAGGTTTCTGTGGATTTGCTACAATAGAATGTTTTGTTTGACTCTGATGCACTTTATATACTTGCTGCTCTGTTACCCGCGTTACTCCGCCCGAGTGGGTTGGAGCGTAATGTTTTATAGCCTATATATTACTCCAGCTTTTAAACTATCCGCGAGAAAACTTTCAGCCAAATCCGTTGGTTTAGTCGCGTTTGGTCCGGTGCGCGTTTGGTCCAATTGTCAAAAACAGGAAGAAGTCGCGGTTGGTCCGGTTCGCGGTTGGTCCAATTCGCGATTGGTCCAGTGCGCTATTGGTCCAATTCGCGATTGGTCCAGGGCGCTATTGGTCCAATTTACAAATACACAACACAATATTTTGATATACGTCATCCATTACATTATAATGGATGACGTAGGCATATGATGGCCATCAATACAGGATATTAAAAAAAGTATCATTTATGTATAAAATACAGTAAATATAGTACAATATGTACATAAATAAGTATATAGAGTCTACAGTGTTACCCCTCTAAGTATGCAGGAGCGAGCGAAGCGAGCTCGGGACTAGGGGGCACCCCGACTCGGACAAGTTAGGTTAGAACGGGATGGCTCCGTCGACCACGCCTTTACTAGTATTGATTAGAGCAAATTTAGACCCGCACATAATTTTCCCTGAACGCAGTAAGTGGAAGGAAAGGATACAAAATTTTTACCGAAAAGGCTTAAATAAAAAAAAGTACCATTTATGTATAAAATACAGTAAATATAGTACAATATGTACAAAAAATAAGTTATTTTGTTTAATTTTGAAAATGCTTATTTATATTTAAAATTTATATTAGACCAACCGCGAATTGGACTAAATGCAAATTGGACCAATCACGAACTAGGCCAACCGCGAATTGGACTAAACGTGAATTGGACCAACCGCGAATTGGACTAAACGCGAATTGGACCAATCGCGAATAAGGTGAATTGGACTAATTGCGAATTGGACCAAACGCGACTAAAGGAATCCGTTTAGTAGTTTTTTCGTGAAAGACATACAAACTTTTGAGTATAAAATATTAGTAAGGATTTTTGCCAGTTTATGTGAATTTTCCAAAAGTCTTGCGATGTTGACAGAAATAGTTATTAGTAAGTTCATTATAAAAAGTTTTACCTAACTACAAGTTAGACTATTAATACATATTTCTTGAGCTCAGATGTATAAGGACGGATACTATTATACTTCAGAAGCATTCGGTCGTAAGTGCCAGTATCTTATAAAGGCCTATACGACGAATGTTTCTGACACATCCGACCTTAGCCTTCTGAGCTCCAGATTTAAATATGATTCATTCGATTAATAAATGAACTAGTATTTAACTTTTTTTATTACTAATTAAAGTGCATCAGGATGCTAAGTAATTTCATTAAATTTTATAGGTGAAGGAAGCAGTTGTTAGTTCCTTTGACAACCATGTAGGGTGGTGGCTTATCATTATTATTTTACTTTAGTTTGTTTCGTTAATTGTGGCGTCTATTATGTTTATGTTTATGTTTAGTTGTAGAAAAATGGTTCTTATCTCTAAAAATATCAATTTAACTTGTTGCAGTCTAATCACGTAATGTTATAACGATGTTTTCGATAAAAATGTCGTCTCTACTACTCATTTTACACTGCACCCGCGCTTTTACCCTTGTTACTCTACTCCAGTTGATCGAAGCGTGATGCTTTGTAGCCTATGTTATATATGTTAAACTATTCTTCTGAGTACCCTCTTTGTCATCTGTGCCAAGTTTAATAGATAAATAAGAGATACGAGTAGAACCTTAAACTTGATATAAAAAAGCATGAGTATTATTTTATTTGTAGATTCATTTGAATTTATGTTTAGATGTATGTATTTTGTTTTTATTCCACGGCTCTTTTGTTTTTAATTAAAGTATTCTATAATGTTGTACTTGAAATGATTGAATGGTATGATTGATATTTGTAAGATTTTTGTTACTAACATTTAGATAAAATTATAATATTGGTTATAATATAGTAAGATCCCATGGCTGCCATACGTTACAAATTTTATCATTAACTAGCTTCAGCTGGCGGTGTCGCCCGCGTATCATTTACAACGCATTTATCATTTATAAACTAGCCTTCCCTTAGTATCAAACAAAAATATTACGATTGGAAATATAAGTAAAGTCACGTTAATGGGGCTTTGAAGCGTCTGTCAAGGTTTATGACCCACGGGAAGTGTCTAGTGGTATAGATTGGTAATCAACTATCATATTCTATGCAATAATAATTCATATAAAATCAAACCTTCTATTTTGACTTGATCTGTAAATTTAGCAACAACCCAAGTTCCCCATATATATTACTAGCGACCCGCCCCGGCTTCGCACGGGTGCAATGTTTATGTATTATACATATAAACCTTCCTCTTGAATCACTCTATCTATTAAAAAAACCGCATCAAAATCCGTTGTGTAGTTTTAAAGATCTAAGCATACATAGGAACGGACAGACAGAAGCGACTTTGTTTTATACTATGTAGTGGGCACTGGGATCTTGGAAATAACAGGATATTAAAACAAAAGGAGTCGATTTGAAAATATAGATAGTAGGGTATTTATAAATAATAATGAAGTATGAGTTGTATAACAAAATTGTGTGTTATCGGTATAACATTTGTGAAAATTATAGTATAATAATTCTAACAAATAAAGTGAGTGAGAGAGAGTTAGTATGAAGTGGCTACATACTTTTATTTTACAAAATACGAATGTTTCAGAAGGTGAATGGTGACGAAAAGAAAGAGACACCTATGGAAGTAGACGAAACTGGTGAGATTATATTTTATTTTGCTGTTTAATTTATGCTTTTTTTTCTTGACCAAACAATTTCCACCTATTTGACTGATGTTAAGCGGCATAAACGTATTGATACAATGACAGCTAGTGCTAATACAAAAGATGTGTACAGCACTAGCCATCCTTATCCAGCGCCATCATAGTTTGAAGACTACAGGCTTATAAATAAAGTTCAAAACCAATGAATTCTAAACATACCTACTGCCTGTTAAGGGTATGTTTTCCTTTATTTTAGTTTTTAATTTATTAGTTACTAACGATTTTATCGTTAGATTAATTTCTGGGACTTTTTTGTTTCAAGTAGTATCAATAGTGCATCATAACTTGATTATAAAATATGATACTCAGAAGTCTTACATGTACACCACAATCTTGACAAATAAAAAGATTGCCGGCAAAGTAAATTAAAAGAGGAACCCAAATTTCTGTATTCGTATCCCAATTGTTTTTAGCAAACTAAACCTTAAACAATTCTCCAACAGACAACACAACGCAAGAACAAAAGGATGAAACAAAACCCGAAGAACAAAAAACTGAGCAGCCCGAACCAGAACCAATGGTAGACAAGACAGACTCAAAGCCCGAGACCACTGACACATCCAGCCAAGAGACCACAGATAGCGATACCAAGTCACAGGACAACAGTCAAGAGTCAACGGACAACAAAGACACAAATGATGTGGAAATGACAGACAAAGCTGAAGTCAATGGCACACCAGATGCCCCTGTTGAGACCAAATCTGTTGAATCTATACAAAGTGGCAACCCAATCACCACGACAGCGTGATGTTAAGTTAATCTTCACTTTTGGACAGTACACTGTTGGTTTTTACGTTAAGGTTTCGTTACCCGGGTAGGGTATTTATAAATTTTACATATCTATATGTGTACTACGTTTTTTGTTAGGTGATATTTTTAATATAAATTGTTAAGTAAGTAAATTATTACTATATACATTATTGTTCTTGTAGCAACGATTTGTGGAAAATTTTACTGAGACGGTTAACAGAAAACGTAGTAGTACTCGGTTAGGTATACACTTGACAGCATTTTTATTTATATAAGTCGTAGGTGTTCGTACTATTTATAAAAAGCTGAAAAACCTTAGATACATTATTAGTCTCGCGCGCCCTACTAGATACGCCGTCATACTTGGCAAATGAATACCCGAGCCAGTCAAGCTCTGTGCGAAGAATACGTATTAAAAGATTTTCAAATTGTTGGTTACAATCGAAGTAATATTCCAGTTTGCGTAGCAACTGTAATAATAACACTACAAGAAATAAAAAGGACATGGACACGGAACACGTACCATGGGTACAGAGGTATACACATTACTATATTGAGTTGTCGAATATACGGAGCTATGGTTTCAAGGTAGCGCGGTATCTAGTCGCGCGTTTGAGACCAATAATTTATTTAAGTGAATAACATTGGTAAAGGGTCAACGTGCCTTTTATAAATCTTAATACGAAATATTAGGCTTGCCAAATTTGATAATACGAAACTAAAGATGTAAGACAAAACTAACAACAATTAAGGTATATTTTGACGATATAATTGTAGAAAAATAAATTTGACATTAAATTGAGAAAATTTCCAAAAAAAATAAAATATTTTATTTATAAATTGAACCTCATAATTGACCTGGGACTGACCAAACCTGACGTAGAAATTGACTAATAAGTACCATACATTGTGTATTGGGTACTTAATACAGGATTGTAGGAAAGTTCTGGCAAACCATATAATATAATCGGAACATTACAATATATTCAGTATATGAGTAATTAATTAACTGTAAAACACTTAAGTAATCAATTTTTTCTTTGGTACTGCGGTGAATTTAAATTCCAAGATTATTAGTATATGTTTCTCCAGTTACAAGGTTTGGCCGAAATTATCTGCGTTCTGTAACAATGTAGTATGTACTGATTTTATGTTGTAACATATTAACGTATTTTTACTATAATATCTAATATATTCGAAGTTGATCCGGTTAGGTGAATACCTTGCTGTTAAATTTTATGGTAAAGATTAATAAGAAATACATTTTGTTTGCATTGATGTATTCTATACCTAGAGCACTCCCATTGAAATACTATATTTCTCATTGTTCGGAGACATCTTATTATTTATTTTGCTTCCCGCGTATATTTAATTTTTTGTCATTGCCGTAAAGCGATTTAATTCGCTTATTACAAAACGTATTCGTTATAAAGTTAGGACGTTGGCAGCAAAGCTCTGAAACCAATATTAGTACGCTTTTTAAATTGATGTATTGAAAAATATGTATATCATATGAAATGATAGTTCATGGCCATATATATAACGCATATTCAGTAAGACAATGTCACGTCTCGCCTCTTGCTGAAAAACCTAAACGTTTTTAACAAAATGCTTAAATTATGATAAGAAGTTTATTTCATGGAACAGAGAATAGAGCAATATGATGCAAAGTAAAACGATTTTAAATGGCAAAATAAAATCTTGGAACACACACACTCCCATACAATTACAATAACTGCAATTGACTCATTGTTTTACCGAATATGCAATGTATAGCTTAATATTTCTCGATACAAATTAATTTAAACAATTCCTGTCGAATGACAAAATCTTCTGTTCTCAAAAATAGACCTTAAATTTTAACACATAAGTAATAGTACCACCTATTATGATAATTATAATGATTATGCTACTATTCATTCTGAAAATCGGATAGCAAATAGTTTGCATGTTACAATTTTTTAATTATTAATGAAGTAGTTGATGTTGCCACTTTTTTCATTCTACATGGCAGTTAGTAGCAAAATGTAGATCCATTGAGAATTTATACATAATTTATATCAAAATGCTTGCAGTTAGCGAAATACACCAATAGTTAAATCAATGTTAGATATAATCCACGTAATTGTTGTACAATTTAAAATAATATAATAGGTCTGTCGCATGAAATGAAAAGTCTATTCAAAGTGTTGCCAGATAGTTTAAAACTTATCTTAAAAGTTATAGGAAATTAGTAATAGTTGTTAAATCTGGGTTTTCTCTCCTCGCCGGCTAGTCGTTGCTTGAATTATAACGGATTATAAAATTGTACTATTATTATAAATGCAAAAGGAACTCCGTTACGCTTTAACGCCGAAACGGAGCTGATTTTGATGAAAGTTGGTACAAAGATAGACTAGACCTTGAGAAAGCACATTGGCCACCTTTTATCTAAAGCCCAAAGCAAAAGCTATTTGAATACAAATATGATTTCAAGCAAATTCGGCCCAATAACATGTATTTTCAACTTCGAATATACTGACTCGAGAGTAGCGTATATTTTGTTAAATGTTTTTTCTATACTGACAATTTTGTTTATATAAATAATTTGTAGAAGAAAATATATTAATTTTTAGCAAATATAATACTTGAAAATTTCGTAGGTTTAAATGAGTAGCGAAACCTTTTAGAAAGTTCGAATATAGTGAAACTTGATACATTGGTCCTGTTTAGTAATAAAGTTTAAAAGCACAAATTCGCGCGATATCATTTCTTTCATTAAGGGCTGATTTTCAATCCTATGATAAACTATCAGGTACGTAACTGTCCATTAAAGTGAATATTTACCAATAGAATAAAAATAAGCAAATTTAAAATGCTGGTATCCATCAATTTAAACTCCAAAATATTTCTTTGCGTTATCCTACATTTAAAGTTTAAAAGAAACATGAAAGAGCAGAATAAATTTATTATACATCTATCTATTTTTTTCTTCAAAATTTTCAGAATTTTACTTTTCATAAATTTCATTGATCATAAATATGAATGTTTATTTGAGGATAAAAATCAGGCCTAAAAATCATTATAAATTTTAGTCGTAACTTATTTGACTGATATATTCTAAATAAGTAAATATAAGATTGGTAAAAAATATTTTAAGGAAAGAGGAGTCCTTTTAATGACAATTTTATATTTAAAAGTAGGTGAAAACGGGAATTCTCTTGAAAACAATAAATACACGGTTGACAATTTAGCTTGATTCTAATAATTCAAATTCCCCTAACATATATAAAAACATTTTTAACGAGGGAAAGAAAAAATATAGAATATTTAAGTTATATTTAATAATAAATATTTTGGACTTTACAGCAAAAAAACATCGGTCAGTGGGTAGTCTTAGGGAAATCAATCTTCAAAATAGTACACGTCAAGACAAAGATACACTCATAAAAAAATATATAGATACAGCTTGGCAAAAAAGTCTAGAAACGGAACAAATTTTTTGTCTGTTGGCAACATTCCCAAAATAATGTAATTTCATAATAAACAAAATTAAAATCAATAAGTAGAATTACTTATTGATTTGAAAAAATAATACATAAATAAAATAGGAATAAATATATGTCTAAAAAAAAACCAGGTAAGTATCAAGATTAGGTTTATATGCTATTCGGTTGCAACGGGTTGCCACACAAACAACACAGTAGCGCTCCCATTATTTTCTACTCTTTTTTGCCAAGCTGTACTTTAATTAATGTGTGCTCACTTCAATCTGTATTATGTCACACAAGTAAATGCTATAGTTACAGATGAGTTAAAGTATTTGTACCTTCAATAGCTAAGTATGGGAAATCAAATATGTCAAATGCTTTCTTAGATTGATTCAACCGTAATGATTAAGAAGACCTTTTATGTAAATGTCGTTCAAAAATTTCACGTTTATATAAACAAAATTGAGTTTTATTATCACCAATTTGAAGTATGCTGCTCTTGCGATCGGTTTGTAAATTAGTGTCGTGCGATTCGTTCGCTTATAGTTGAGGTTGCTAGATAATAAAATATAAATAATTATAAGCGAAATGTCGATTGTTGTATGTGTGTCCTTAGACTGGTACAAAAATTACAATATTTTTTCGGGAGAAATAGTTAAGTATCTTAGTAAATAAAGCATTAAGATCAGTTGTAAACGTTATGTTGAAAGTTTTTTTATTATGTTATAGTAACGTTTCCGTGCATGATTCTATAAAGTACAATGTACTGGTTCTTTCACACGACGCTATATTCATAATTGTTAAAATAAAGATGAACTATAATGTATTGTGTTTTCCTAATAAAATAGTAGTGTAACATACGTGTTTTATTGTAGTAATCTGCATAATTTGGTAGCGACAAACATCGGAGTAGCCGATTGCGATGGTTTTGATGTTTTCTATCCGCTCAACCGGTAAGCCCGTTGCGAAGGCGTGTTTCACTGATAATAACGCGTATGTTATTTTGTTTAACTCACATTAACTTATATCAACAATGAATTAAGAAAGAAACAGACAAGCTAGTATAGTAATCTCTTTACCTTATGTTGATATAAGTATACGTGGTTTAAACATAATCACAAACGCACACTTATCAATAAATACCAACCAAATCGGCCCAAATTCCTGACAGTTTAGGGACGCTAAAACTGGCATAGGCACACACTCCACAAAGGACACACCTGAAGAACTGAACTGAGATTAATTATAATATTATTTGAATTGGTGACTTACCTCCTAATTGACCAAATGAATGACTCCCGGTACGTTCTTGGAACTTCTAAATCCACGCGACTAGAATAGAAGCCCACACATTATTTACATTTACCTGACAATTTATTTCATTTTCTTATTTTTGTCACAATATAATTCAAATGGCCACAACCGATTTACTTGTACACAAGAACTTGCACTGCAAAATCGAAAAGAAAGATGCTACTGCACATTTGAATATTTAATTGCGGTCTATTTTTTCTTCCAGATCACTATGGGTATAGAGACATTATTTCCCCTTAATAGATCATTAGACAAAAAATTAGGATCTCTAGGAATGTTAAAATATACCTATAACAGTCGCTTAACGCTTCACTCACCAGTTTCCAAAAAAACCACACACCATTTTTTTTATAATTTATTCACATCTATCAATTTGAGCTTAACACAGTTATACAATTCTGTCAGTTTCTTACGGGTAATAACGCATTACATGTACTGTATAACTACTTATAATATGTGGGTAGCCACAAATATGTGTAGTGTGTACACATGCTCTAAAAACTTCTTTTTTAATAGCAATATGCCGTTATTCTACCAACAACATGCGTGAAATGGAAAAACGTGTCATTAATATGTCAAATTAGCAAACATTTACTAATCATGAATTTTCTAGCGAAGTTTATTATTACTCTGATAGTGTTCAGTACTAAAAACGTTAATTACTGGTTCTACTTCTGAAAACAAAAGTATTCTGTAGCATTGACGAATACAGATTAGAAAAAATAAAACCTACGTTTTATTATTAAGTTTTACACTTTCAAACTTTCACGTATCATGATTACAAAATATCTTTATCGGATGCTAAAAAACAAGAAATAATTTTTAAATCCCGAAATTCGATTCAAGTTCATTCCGCGACAACAATTTTAAACAACTTGAAAAGAATCGTCAGAATATAAAAAAAAGGTATTCATATTTTATAACGTGATATAATTTCAACAAAAAAGTAACATGCTATACGTAATACGTAAATATTACAGTGGAATCCGTTTATAATGACATCGAAAGGAATTGACAAACACGTCATAATTAGCGGACGTCATTCAAAGCGTTTTGTGAAAATACAATCCTTTTTTATGTAAATATGTACCTAAGTACTTTAACAGAGAAACATAGTATGTATACATACATATAAAATCAAAATAAAAATTTCCAAATGACCCACACCATATTCCTTTGCAAGAGATGGTTTGATTCTTCATTTTCTAGTCTGCATATTATTGCACCTTTCTCCTCAAACGTAAATGCTTTACGGCGTTGAGATGTCATTTTTTTTCACCGTGCAATGAAAAACACAAACGACAAACAAAAACAATGCGCGATCTTCAAGTGCTAATTACTCACTGAGATTCAAAACAAAAACGAGTCATGTGCCGAACGTCGTCGGGAATCAACGAACATTACCGAAGGTGTAAAGAATCATGTCGGTCATTATAACCGGACATAATTTATAAAAAATGGGTCATTATAAGCGACATGTCACTGTAAGGGAAGTCATTATATCCGACTTTTTATAAAGAATTTTATAAGAAAACCAAACTTCGAAGTGTTATTACGTCATAGTAAACGGTTGGTCAATATAGGCGGAGTCATAATAAACGGATTCTACTGTAATTTTATTTTTCATACATTCATTCAACTTGTTATGACTATATAAATCCTTAAAGAGAACAAAGTTTTTAGAATATGCGTTTTTTGTTACAAATATTTTTACAAAAACCATTTGCAATTTTTCGACCTTTCTACAAATTGACTTCGTCCACACATACAATACTCAAACAAACTCATTTATAAACTCGAATTTATAAAACTTAATTAAGAGTTAAACAGTTTTACTTTTAATGTAGAACTATATTATGGAACTAAAGTTTATTCAAATTAATCAAGAGTATTTATGAAAATAAATGAAATGTAACATTATTTAAAAATACAACGGACGAAGTGTAAAAAAGGTGATGTTTTAAACTTTTCAAATGTTTGCATAAATACTTCTCGATCAAAAATACATACAATCAAATTAACAATTGCTTGGTACACAAACATAACAAGTCACCACCTTATTTTCTATTAAACAATACATTACTAACCGATCGGTGATAATAACATAACTAACCTATTATAACAATTACCATTTATTTTATATTTTCATGGTGTTATATTGTTAAACTATTTAAAATGTCAGCAAAACAAAATACTTTTTTCAAAATTTGAGATTATTAAGTTTAGAATACCGGACTCTTAGACATCTTAGGTAACCAGCCGTCGAAATTTACACGAAACTTCTTAAATAGATGTAAATTTCGATGGTGGAAAGTATATACCATCTATAGATCATTTCAAAAATTAGTTACTGCATTTTTACCCATTATACAATTATTTCATCCATATGCTATACATAATATATAATTGCTGTAAGCACACAGTCTCAAAATTCCCAATTTTTATAATCACCGCTCGGTTATTAACAGGCTGGTTAAAACAATCACCACTTCATTAAGCAGTGGATAATGACGCGCGCATGATAGTGTACACAGTTAGAAGCAATAATTAAATAAACGACTGTTAAAGTAAAGTTATTAAATCAATCCACATCGGCTGCGTCGACGTCATCTGTAATTTAAAAACATAGATTAATATAATTTAATATCTAACTGACCATGGTCCTAGTCCATTAAGGATCTGAGGGCACCCTTCTGGGCGTGTGTTAACCAGCTTATACATAAAAATATTGTTTTAAAACGTGCCTCCTTTCTATAGAGCTAAATAAAATTATAGAATAAATTATTTGTGTTTTATAATATTATATTTGTGAACCTTATGTATATAAACTACACACAATATATTCTTTTTCAATTACTGTTTTCTATCGCTGGAAGAAATTTATATTGAAATAAGCTGTACCTTTGTGCAATTGTATCCTCATTTATCTTGACCCATATTGTCTGTGTGTACAAGAATTATTAAAATAAATAAAAATTGTTATACCTATCACGTGATAGTAGACTGACAGACAGATGATTAGCTAATCCGCAATAGATTATTTAAAAAAAAGTAACTGTGTGCTAGAGTGTAATTACAACTCAAACTTTAAACAACCCATAACTCAAAAGTGACTTAGTGTGAATCGAGTCGATCAATTACATACATACATTTCGTCACGCCTTTCTCCCATAGGGGTAGGCAGAGACGTAGGAGTGCCACCTGTCTCGATCCTGGCACACCTCTTTTGCTTCTTCCACATTCATCAGTATTTTCATGCAGGTTCATCAATTTGTTCGACATATTTTCGCCTTGGGCGTCCTCTTCCAGCATCTCCGTTCACACTTATTCGATATACTACTTTCGTAACTCTTCTTTCATCCATCCTTGCTACATGCCCAAACCATCGCAACAATGATTTCATTCAATCAATTGATACAAGAAAAATTAATTAACTATGTTTTTACCATCATAATTTGATTCGCCGTTGAGATTCTCAAGTCGCATCTGACGGAGTCGCGACGCGGCATCATCTGTGACCATGTT
The DNA here is from genome assembly GCA_947037095.2 of Nycteola revayana. Taxonomy (NCBI): domain Eukaryota; kingdom Metazoa; phylum Arthropoda; class Insecta; order Lepidoptera; family Nolidae; genus Nycteola; species Nycteola revayana. Next base: position 10,230,106 of record OX344841.2, on the reverse strand, counting down.
GCTCTCCTCAGCATCCTCGAATTCGTCTTCAGCTGGTAAGACATATTATTTAAATAAAATAAAAAGAACAATTTTTTTTCGGACGGACAACAGTTCATCAGCATCTAGTTAGTTACTTTAACGGGCATAAAGGCTTGCAGAGCTCCAACCTAAATTAATGGATTTAAAACTACAAACTAAGCAATCTGCGCAAAAGGGCGGCCTCTGTGGACTTGGACCTTGGCTCAGGGCAGTCGCTGGCGGGAGGATTGAGGAATGATGACATTTGATTTTTTTTAAACAGAAAGTCTGTTATAGATCTCAAAAAAATATTATTTGTTTGCGTTAAATACGCTCCGGAACTACTGGACCGATTTCATAAATTAATTAACCATTAGAAAGCTTTGTTATAAAGGAGTAATATAGGCTGTATCTAAATCTTAGGCTCAGCTACCGTTGAACGTAGTACATTTTAAATCTTAACAATTAGTTTCTAGACAATTCGCAATATTATAGCATGCAAATTTAAATAATTTATTATACAATACTAGCTGCGCCTCGCGGTTATAACCACGTCACTCTGCTCCAGTGGGTCGGAGCGTGATATTTTGTAGCCTATATGTTAATCTAGCTTATAAATTATCCGCGTGCTAACTTTCAGCCAAATCCATTCAGTAGTTTTGCGTGAAAGAGTAAAAAACATACATACATCCACACATACAAAATTTCGCATTTATGATATTAGAAGAATTAAAATACATTATCCTATTCTATCACGCATTTTTTGTAAGAAGTACAAGTATTGAAGTACATAGATATTTATTCGTTTTCTCTGTACTGGAAATATTCGTCAACAGAAAACAAACATCTTATATTGTTTGTTGCTTTAGTTCGTGTATTTTCTTTTCGTATATGTATTTCCTTTGTGAACGTGATTACATTCAAATCAATTATTTATCTTTCTCTAATTATGAAGTTATTTATTAGTCATTAACCGGCTCAGTGTTTGATACATGTAACTTTTACTATACTAATATAATAATAAAATGGCAAAGTATGTGAGTTTGTCATGTTATTGGTAATCTCTGCATCTTCTGAACCGATTTTGCAAATTCTTTTACTAATAGAAAACCACATTTTTTGCGACTGTATATTTTAAGAGAGCTTTCCATGGTAACGGTATCTACGACGGTAAAGCCGTCAGACAACAGGTATTTGGCTCGCTTTAAATCTCGGAGGTAGTGGGTTCGATCCCCACGCCGGACAGGAAATCTTTGTGTAATTTCTTAGATTTCTCTCCGGACTACCCTCCGTGCCTCGGAAAGCATGTTAAGCCGTTGGTCCCGTTTGTTATAGCATCATCTATAATAATCGTATATCAAGGAACGGACAGCAGCGTTTCCTTGTGTGGTACAACATAATACTGCGGTCACCAACTCGCCTGCCAAGCGTGGTGACTATGGCAAATACCCTCCCTCGGGAAGAGACCCATGTTCAGCAGTGGACGTTACACCGGCTGATGATGATGATGAAAGCTGGCAGATAGTATATTAAAATAGATGGACTCACCATCATCGAATTCCTCTCCATCCATATATGGGTCGTCATCATCAACGTCGTCGTTGGGGTCGGGGTGTAGTGCCTGACCCTGGTTCATGGCGATGTACATTCCATCCAACTCGTTCTCATTCAGGGGAACAAACCTGGGGAATTATATCAACATAAAGCAATTACTTTTTTTTTACTGAACACTCCTCTTAACAGACCTTAGAAAGCTAGGGTTGTTCAGTGCTATTACTACAATCACCATGTTTAGCAGGTGGATTGGTTATCGATGGCCAGTAACCTTGAGCTGATAGATACTGCTGCCCAACTATCAGGTAAATGTATTGCTTTTAATGAATACTCATACTATTTGATAAACTTTATTTAACTCACACTACATCACTCATCACACAAACACACACACATCATTATTCATACATACTCTATTACACATGGCATGCATGTGCTTAATATAGCTAATTTATTTGAAGCCCTGGTGACCTGTAATACATGTTTTATAATAGAACCTGCATCAGGCACCAGTCTCTTACAAAGTTAGATTAAGATAAAGAATGTTATAATTATTTTTGTTTGAAAATTGAGAGGTACATGACAAGGAAAATAAATCATTATTATTATTAATGTTCCTTAAGCACCGTTTACAATACCTATAGAAATATAATGAGTGGTAAGCGAGAACTAAGCGAAATAATAAAGTTAATGTAGTCACATTATTAAAAGACAGTTTATATTATTGTGAATTGATTATTATTTTTTGGGGTATTTGAAAATGACTTGTAATAGTGTGCGGATAAATTTTACAATACTCTGATCACTCACCGAAGTTGTGTCATGGGAGAATAAGCATCAAAGTCCTCATCATCATCATCGTCTTCCCCATCACCACTCTGTGTTAAAGCTGCAATTTCTGGTACACTGGAACTAAACAGACAAATGCAATAAATAAGCATTCAGACTAAGTACACTACACTTATGAGACAATATGTATAGGTTAGCAGTATTAGGCTCTCATTAAATCTCAGAGGTTGAAGGTTCAATTCCGGTATGCTAACCGTACTGACGCCACTAGGCGATCTGCGGAAAGCGAGTGGGGAAGCAGACGGGTCGCCGCATTCCAGCGAGGTGCAAACTTAGCTTGGTGGAGTTGAATATGAAAAAAAGTTTAAAAATCCTCTTATTTAAAATATAACTGTACCGCAGTTCATAGTTGAGCACCATATATAAAGCTGGTGAAGGTTCCCGCTGCACTGCATGCAGAGATATGGTAGGATATAACAGTGTGATGCTTGGAGATGGACCACCCTGTGGTGCTACTCCTCCACCCCATACTACATTTCTGAAAGACAAAGAATATTTTTTAAATGTTAATAGATATTTCATAACATATGAAATTACAACTTATTAGCACCTGTCACTTATGTGGGGTATTGCAGTATCATCATAATATATTTCATGATGAGACACTGGCTGCAATTGCCTAGAGTTCGCTCTAGGTGTCTAAAAATATATATATATTTTTATAATGGGCTTATATAGCAATTTCTACCAGTGTCACCGTGTCTGAGAGACCTGTGAACTGTAGCATAGAGCAATGGTTGCACAAAACTACCCTAAACAACTAAAAGTCATAATCCCTCAATCTCCCTGCCAGTGACCACCCAGGGCCAAGGTCCAAGTCCCTCAGGGGACATCCTCTTGCATAGGCAGTAGAGTTTGCATCAATGTTTGTGATGTATTTAGATTATGATTGTTTGAGAGTGGTGAGTGGATTGCTATTATCAGATTTTTGTTAAGTTTGAACAATAGGCTAGTTGACACATATGAAATTATGTTACAATGATGTTTATTTCTAAAAGTATTAAAATTTGTCAAATGGAACCTAAATATATTAGTTTCTGTTAATAAAACTTGAATATGTTTGTATAAATTCAATATGAAAATGATTTCTTTTGTCCATGTCTTTAACTTCTAAAAACTTTGTTTATTAAAAAATATGAATGCAATCCTTTACTATTAGACTTTCTGAGTCATGACGTCGTCAATCTTGAACACAGATAATGTATATAGATCAACATAGCTGACATCGTTATATAGCATCTCTTAATGTCAAGCCAATTTCAAAACATTTATTTTAGTGCTATCTAGATCTCAAATAAATGCCATATTTTTTTTCTTGATCTAGTAAAACCATTCTGAACCATATAAAAATAATTTCAAAAAAGTGTCAACTAGCCTATTTTTATGTTTTTGTCAGTGGAATAGATTTGTTTGTAGAACATTTACAATATCATAGAACATATTAAATAAAAAACTTTTATGCAGTCAGTACTTTAGGCAAACACCCTTTGAGTTAGTTGAAATGTTTATTTATGTGTGTAGTAGTCATGTAGTTATATTATTAAAAAAGAAGTTAATAAAATAGAAAATAACTTTTTGTACTTTTAATTAATCTTCTATTACAGTATCATTGCTTGTCTGAAATGAGTTATTGTATTCATTCAAACCTAAGATTATCCACAGATCAAATTTTCTTTTGTATCAGTTCAATTATTTAATTATGTTTCAAGTGACTAACATATAAACTTTCACATTTATATTATTAGTGAAATCACAGCAAAATTGATTCTCATCGGTTTGCTTTAAGGATTATCTAATCCATATCTTACATTAGAATACAAAAAAAAAATTAAATCAACAATGAAACTTCTAAGATACATAAACAGTAACTACATATTAGACAAAAACAAAACAAAAAAAAATTTCTTTGTTCGCAAGACAACAGACGACCACTCACTGACCAAAAGTTTTAATCCTTTCAGGAATATCAATTGGAATCCAAATTAAACATTAAGAAAGAATATGCTTAATACTAGTTATAATGATATTATGTTTGCCGCATGTTTCCATCACTAACAACTTGGATAATTTACCAAAAGAAAATTTGATGCACCAACAAATACTGATATATAGAAAGAATTTAGATTAATTAAGAAACTATACTTACTGTTCAGTGATATATAACGTTGCTGTGCCTACTTCTTGGTCATTTACCAATAATTTAGTCGAAGGAGCCTGCAAAAGAACTCCTTCTGCCGGTACAGCAAAAGATGATGACACCACCACCATTCTTCACAATTTCTAAAAAATAATACTTCTAAATTACTAACAAATCTCGTACAAAACTACAACCTATTCTTACAAGTATTTTAGCACATGTATTACGGCAAAATAATGGAAATAACAAAATAAATTCGCATTGAAGGAACACGCGTTTTGTAGGAGTAAGTGCGTTTAGTTTTTATTAAAAAAGTTTTCTGTAGTTAGTATCAAAAATAGTTTCGGCAATTTTTTGTTTCTGATCCTTTTAAGTTTTATTTGATCAAAATATTAAAATCTAATTTTATATTTTTCTTATTCCAGAACTAACTAAGCAACTACATTTCAATTATAATGTCTATACATTAAATACACCCGATGTGATAACAAAACGGTCCAAAGTGATGCTAGCATAAAAAAATGGAACTTCAGTAGAAGCCATTTTGAACAATTAAGATTACCAAAAATTAATTAAACAAATTACAAAGTAACGATATAAATAATATATGTATAATTAAATAAAACTCTTTTTTCATAGTATCTTTTCCTTGATATCAAGTGAGGATAAGATTAAAACTATAATTATTTAGTAGTTTATCGAGTATTTTTTATGGCAACAAATTAATTAACGTCATAAAAGTTCGCTGAAGTCCATAAAGAAAACAAACAATATTGATTGCTAAAATATCTTACTCTTCTAAATAAAAAAATATAAATGCCATATAGATAATATTTATTAACTTTGTATTACACTTAGTACAATGTGTGATGATAGTGTAAAACCCGATACTCTTAATAATTCTCATTCAGTAATTACCGACGTAAGTATAAACCTATTAGTTAACCGCTAAAGTTATTTCATTTGTATTGAGTGCAGTTTAATTACTCACTACTTATATTAAAAATACTCGTCTGTGGCCTAGTTAATGAGTCTTGACTTAAATCTTGGAAATCATGTCGGAATACACGCGTCGAACAAAAATCTTTGTGTAAAATTAAAGATTTATTTTTGGGTCCCACTGGTTGAGGGATACTTAGAATTTTTTATATCAATAATAATAGTATTCTGCTCATAGCTTTCTTATTATTTAGTTAATTTCTCATTTGATGATTTTTTTAATATTTTAGCCTCTACAGGGTGTAGGAAATGATGTTCCCCAGCATGTTTACTACAGACTTAATGAAACCGTCTTTGCAGAACCTTTAAAGACTATTTATAATAAAATAATGGCTTTTAAAGGTAAGTAGCTACAAATACTATGGAACAAATTTAAAAGTTCCACTAACACAATCCAGTGCTTACAAAGACTAATATCCTGCTGTGTTCTGGTGCGTCACTATGTGCGTCACTATGCCCAACACGCCGTGCATGCCCTCAATCACTTTAGCCTCTGCAGGATCAAATCCTACAGGTGGCCTAAGGCTTTTAAAATGGAATATGAATTGGTTCACACTCTGTTGAGCCATGAGGCTAATATAATATGTATGATGATGGCATGGAAATCATCAACTGGTTTTCATATGAACATGCTAAATAAGCCTTGAAATGATAAAGTAGCAGTTTGCAGAAAAAAATTGACTTAAGAATGTTAATTCAGCAACCGTAGATGCTTAATGCTCAATGACTCGGGTGTCGCTAGTTCCATGCTCATCCATTGCACTAACATACAATGTGAACCAACTCATAATAGCTCATATTACCTTAGCACAAGGGGTTAACAAGAATACTAGTAGTGTGCAAATAAACTCTGGCAGTAATTTAGTTAAAATATAAACACAAATATTATTTATTTCAACCACTTTATGCATGCAGATTACCATTTTTACTTTGTTTAAGATAAAAATAAAACAATTGAAGAAGATATTAAGTTCATAGACAATGTTGTGGTGCAGAAAAGCAAACACAGGAAATACAAGAAATATATATTTAATATTGAAGAAGGAAACTTAAATTGTCCTCTGGTAAGCATATTCTATTTTAATCTATACTACTACATATTAAATAATCCCTGGAACTATTAACCAATTTCAAAAATTCTAAAAAATTTCATAGGTATATTTAATTTTGAAGCACTATTAGATTACATACGGACTTAGTGGGAACTTAGTCCGTAAATAATTTAATAGTGCTCAAGTTTTAAATAAATAAGCTGTCCAAGCCCCAATTCCCTGTTGCTTACTTTTCAATTATTTTACCTTAAGTAAGACTTGCTTGGTTTTATGCCTAGTGAAGTAGCAGAAGCCTCATAGCTACCTTTAACTTAAAAGAAACACATGTGTATGTCTTAATTTCTTTTTTTTTCCATTTAATCGGTTTATTTAACCATTCATAGATGTGGTAACTTCAGTGTCCGGTAATGCCGGTAAGGTTCATTCTTTCATTAAATAATCTACTGCATATTATTAATGTGCTACTTTTTTTTTCCCATATTTATTTATTACAATCTATCATTTTAGATATTCAGCAATAGGTGGGAGGGTGTATGTATCTTGAATAGTCCTCAGCTATATCTGGGTCTATTTATATGGGGTCTAGATGATCAGGTCTTGAGGAATCTTCCGTTTCAGTCTCCTGGTATTTGTTTGAGGATTCATAAGATTGCTAGCCAATACATTTGGATGCTCACTAAGGCGTTTCTTATAATTTTTGGCTCTTTCAGAAATTTCCTCTGTGACGGTTTTAACATTGAGGTCATGATGGAGTCTGTTGTTCGTGACATACCAAGGAGCATTTGTAATCATCCTTAGTATTTTTGACTGGAACCGTTGGATTATGTTGGTGTGAGACTTCGCTGCAGTTCCCCAAAGCTGTATCCCATATGTCCATATTGGTTTGATTATGGATTTATAGATAAGAAGTTTGTTTTCAAGTCATAGTTTAGACTTTCTATTAAGAAGCCAGTTCATTTTTCGTACTTGTTGCCCCATGGCTAGTCGCTTTGTGAAGATGTGTTTCGACCATGTTAGTCTCCTATCCATGTACACACCCAAGTACTTAGCGTGGTCCTTTTGTGGTAATTGGACACCATTGATAGAGACAGAGGGGCATGTTCCCCGTCTAGTACTGAATGTTACTTGGACAGATTTGGTCTCATTTGCCTTGATACGCCAGTCTTTAAGCCACTGAGATATTTGGTTGAGACTAGTTTGTAGCTTCTGCGATGCAATTTCTGTTGATGGGTCCATTGCGAGGATTGCTGTATCATCAGCAAATGTGCCCGTGATGACTCCCGCCGTGTAAATCAAATACAGTGTTGGACCCATGACACTGCCTTGGGGAACGCCTGCTTGGATCTCATGAAGGTCTGATGTTTCCATTCCTTGTTTTACAAAGAAATGTCTTTCATTTAAGTATGACTTAATAAAGTTGAAGTAATTTATTGGAAGTTGTTTCTTAATTTTTGAAAGAAGTCCCTCATGCCATACACGGTCGAATGCCTGAGAGATGTCTAGAAAGGCAGCAGTACAAAACTTCTTTTCTTCAAATGCGGCTACAATGGTTTTAGTGAGTCGGTGTACCTGTTCAATAGTGCTGTGTTTCTGACGAAACCCAAATTGATGGTCAGGTAAGATCTTATTTTTTGATATGATTGGTAGAAATCTTCTAAGAAAGAGTATCTCTATAATTTTCGAAGTTATGGGTAACAAGCTGATGGGTCTATAGGACTTTGTATCGACTGGGGCCTTCCCTGGTTTGAGAATCATTTTGATTTGGGCTACTTTCCACTGGGGGGGCACTGAGCATCTTTGTAGTATTGCATTAAATAGGAGTGTTAGGTATTTTATACCTTCTGCAGGTAGCTCTTTAAGTGTTTTGCCCGTAATGAGGTCGTAGCCTGGAGCTTTATTGGGATCTAACCCCTTGATGACGATTTTAACTTCTTGTTTAGTGACCTTCTCAAGAGGAGGATCAAGTTGATGTGTTTGTTGGAGTAGTTGGGAGACGTCGTTGTTTTTCGTAGAACCCATATCTGCGTTTGGAGTGAAAACTCTTTTCAAGTGTGTCGCAAAAGTATCGGCTTTGTCAGCGTCACTTGCTGCCCATTCATTATTTTCTTTTCGAACAGGTGGATTGCTAGTTACTGGGCATTTCAGTTTTTTGGTGGCTTTCCATAAGGAGTATTCTGAAGCTGCTGTTGAGTCTAAATTTTGTAGGGAAGTTTGAGTGTCCAGATTTTGGTGGTCTTGAAGTAGTGACTTTAGTTTAGATTGAAGATAGTTGAGATGTTTTTTATCTGTGGGATAACCCGTTTCTTGCCACTTTTTCCGAGCTTTGCGTTTTCAGCGAGTTGTTCTCTGATGGACAGAGGATATTCTTGGCCTTTGTGCTCAAGATCTCCCTTGGCTGGGGTCGCGAGCCATGCTGATTGCTGCACCGAGTGTGTGAAATGTTCAACTGCTTCAGTAATGTCATTGTCTGTTTTAAGTGGAATATACAGATCTAAGCTTTCTTTGATTTTACGTCTAAAGAGTTCCCAGTTGGTCTTGCGAGAATGTAGTCTACAGGGCTTTGGATTTCGGGTGACTTTCCTTTTTAAGATGATTTCTACTGGTGAGTGATCTGACGATAACTCGGCTGTTGTCGTACATGTAAGAACATTGCAAGCAATGCCTTTTATAACGCAGAAGTCGAGAAGGTCGGGTATCTTCTTCCTATCGGTTGGCCAATGTGTTGGTTGTCCTGGCGAGACCATGCTAAGTTTCTCTATGCACTTGAGGAGCTGTCGACATTTTGGTGTTATGGTCCGTGATCCCCAGAAATGATGCTTAGCATTATAGTCTCCTCCTGCAATAAATCTGTGTCCGAGTGAATTGAAGAACTGTTCATAGTCACCAATTTTTAAGTTGTGTTTTGGGGGCTATATACTGCTGAAATAGTGAAAATCCCAGTCCAGTCTTCGATAACAATGTTGGTAGCCTGGATTTCCTCTGTACAATAATGAGGTATTTCATGGTGCTTAATATTGTTTTTAATAAGTATCGCACTTCCCGCATGTGCTCCACCATCAGGATGATTTGTGTGGTATATCTTATAATTATCGATATAAAAGTGGCTCTTTGTTGTAAAGCGTGTTTCAGTTACTAGAAAAATATCTATGTTTTGTGTTTGTAAATATGTTTTCACCTCTAGGGTATGTTGTGACAGGCCATTGGTATTCCATAGGGCAATTTTTAAGCAATCGAAGGTGACAGCTTAGTTGTGAGTTGTATTATCAGATTTGTCAGGGTATTCATGTGTTGCATCATTTGTTTCATTAGAGACAATATCTCTTGCATATCATTTGGCGTTGTGTGTGGCGGGGGTTATTATTTATAGCATCTGCATAGGTTAATTTTTTAGTGTAAACATTTTCTGGAACTATTTGTTGTTGGTTTTCAGGTGATTTTTGTTCTTTCTTCTTTGTGTTACGTTCTTCGGAAATTTGAGGTGTTGTAATTCCCTATAAACTTTGCATCCTTTATAATTAGCTGGATGGTTTCACTTGCAAAGTACACACTTAACTAAATCTGAGCGCTCTCTCCTAAGGCAATTGCTGGAAAGGTGGTCTCCCGCACACTTAATGCATTTGGGGCTGCGTCGACAGTAAGCTTTGGTGTGCCCATATTGCTGACATGTGGCGCATTGTGGTATTTCTCTTTTTGGGCGTGGGGGTTCAAACTTAATGAGGCAATTCATGAGGCTTTTAAGTATAGATGCTTTTGTTGTTTTCTTCTGGCTTAAGTTCCACTATGAACATTGGGAGAGGTCTTTTTGTGTTTCGTTGTTTAATATTCCATATATTAGTTGTCTCATGTCCTATTTCTTTTAGAGCACCTTTAATCTCCTCAAGATCTGTGGAAGGGTGCATATTTTTTAACACAACTTTGAAGCTTCGTTCTTGTTTCGGTCTGTATGTGTAGAATTCTGTGTTTTTAAGTTTTAATTGGTCGACTATGGTCGTGTAAGCTTCAGAGTTTTTTGGCTGAATTTTGATCTGGTCGTTATGTAGTACTTTTAGGTCGTATAAGTCCTTGGCGTGTTCAGTGAGTAGTTTGCAAAGAGGTTGGATGTTTTCCACTTTATCAACAAATATAGGCGGAGGCACAGTGGGTTTTATTGCTGTGGAAGGTTGCTCTTCTTGCGGCGTGATGACATCTAAATCTGCAAAGCTATTTGATGTTGGTACTGGGGGAGACTTGGCTAGCCTATAGGCTTCCAGCTTTTTTGTTTTTCTTTCCCATTCTCTTCCGGGCTAGTTATTGATCTTTTATATCGTGAGTTAGGAGTTATCCAGCCATCCTTGTCCTGTCTTTCAGGTTTATTGTTTGTTGGTGTGTTTCTTGAATTATCCATTATGCCATCATAATCAGCCCGACAAGGTTTCGGGGCGGGCTTGTATTGGCAAGGATAGGTATTTGATGAATTAGGGTTTTTAGTTTTGTGGTCACTCATTCTATTTTCATTCACACGAGAAGTTCGCCATTTTTTTCAAATTACCGTAAAACGTAGATTTTTTTATTTATTGGTAACACTTTCTTGGTGACAGCTGGTATATTTGACAAGTGACAGTCACTAATCTGTAGAATTGAGGGTAAAATATCAAATAATCTGACATTTGATAAAAAACTATGTTGGGGGTAGATAAATGCAAGCGTATTTATCTAAGTTTGCACTCGTTTTTGGGTGTTTTATTGTTCACTAACAACTTTATTAATGCACTTCGACATAACGCGCACTTAAGTGAAGTTTTTAAGGTGTAAACAGTTCAATTTGTATTTTATTTTTCTCTTAGATTAGACACTGACTTTTTCACAAGTTAAGGCTTTGACAGCTGGGTTGCCAACTCCCATGTGCTACTAATTTCCATAATCACATAGTTCGTGACACTTGTTTGATTTTCAATGGCTCACTTAAAGCTGTTACTAAGCTATGTCTCAAAAGAAGCAATAGCTTAGAAATAAAAGCCAATATTTAATTTTAAAATTTGATTGTTTCAGAGCAACTGCACCAGCAAATTTGCAAACACAAAACTTCTAAAAGCACATATCCGTAAAACACATTGTGCTGATCGTAACAAATATGTCTGTGACCAATGTGGTTCTGGGTTTGCTGTTCAGTACTTGCTCATGAGACATTTAGCTGTGCACAGTAAAGATAAAATACAATGTACTGTGTGTAGCAAGTGGCTTAGCAAGAGGACTAAGTAAGTATCATTGATAATATTTCAGTTCAGTGGTTACGGTAGTGGCTCTTAAGACATGTTGTTCTAGCTTTGATTTCCACACAGGACTATCAATAGTCGTCTATTTGAGTCTGGCTGTGCTTTGTCTCTGTGAATTATTGGTTTGTAAAGTCCCCCACAACAATGGAATTTATATCCCTAGCGCAGGAGTTCTTTTAAAAGGACAAATAATATTGTGTATATAAATTAATAACCTGGATAAACACAAAGGCCATAACATATTAGAAGAGAAGAGACTGTAGTTAACGGACTAAAACTGCCTGGCGTTAAGTAAAACACAGTTACTATCATAATTATTCTGAATGGCTATGCGCGTCCAGCCATCTCCTTCCTTCTATTATGGTGAAGGAGGCGATGGCTATGTCATGTGCCATTAACATAATATGCCTGACTAATGTGGTTCTGAGTTCAAACAAGGGGACTATGAGGGATCATTAATACTGCAAATAAACTGAATAAATACAGACTATAAAACACTATGCTGCCACCCATTGAGCAAGAACAACCAAAAGCCTACGAAACTCTCTGATTGCTAGTTCTTTTTTTTGTTGTGTAATAAGACAGAGAAATAAATAATCATTTTGGAATAATCCATTTGAGTTAGTTTTATTTTTGTTTTTGCCACCACAATCAGTGGTAATTTAACCAATGTCAGATTGTTTAAAATGTAACACACTATCTTGAAAAAAATACTTTCTAGTTCTCATAAATGAATTAGGCCGATCCCACATTAAACGTGCACATTCCTCAGGTGTGCGGGTGACGGGATTGGACTCCCGGCCCCGTCACCTGCTAACCCCGCCTTGGACCGCACGTGACACGACATAATAGGATCGCTTATGCCCAATGTGGGGTGAGCCTAATGGTTTCTCGATCAATGGAGTTCTAATTATTTTATTTTTTTCATCTAGTCTGTCGGTACACCTGCGCTCACACTTGACGTCGGGATAGGTGAGTGTATTCTTATATTATAAGTAAGAAATAAGTAGAGTTTTTAATATTCAAATGAATCATTTTCATGGCGAAATCATAATGTGGACATGCCCACTGTTGTCTATGGTACCGGATATTCCGGTGTTTAAACCGATTCGGCTGAAAATACTAAGTGATTTCTAAACTAATATATAAAGAGAAAAGATTCAATCAATTGTTTGTTTGCATTGAATATTTTCCGGAACTACTGGACAGATTTGAAAATTCTGACATCATTAGAAAGCTATGTTATTCAGGAATAACAGTCTTTATTTAATTATGAAGTTCCCACGGTAACGGGAGTTACGCGAGCGAAACCGCGTACGACGAAACTTAACGACCGTTTATGTCAATTATGTTACCTTATAAATAACGTGACAATTTCGAGATTACAAATAATTTTAAACTAAAGGCACCTAAATAAAAGAACGACTTTTTTTTTTAGGGTCGGACGTAGGTAAAAAATAATAATTACATGCTGCTTAAATTAAAACTAGTATCTTTACAAGGCATATTCATGTTCATTTTTACGTACGTATCTATATTGTAATGAGGTTACGAGGAGTAGCTTCGCCCTGGTACTTCGGGCGTCCTGTAACTGGCTTAATGTGGCCCAGGAGAGTCCGCGGCGGGTGTCCCAGAAAGCCTCACTTCCTGGGTTCCTGGGCCCCTCACCAACGGCGGACGGAGAAGTTAAGGTTTTAGTAGGTAGGGTCTTCTCCTCGTGGTATGATTAGCATAACTCCGATATAGACGAGGACGAGTCCCACATGCCCCTTCGCCAGCGCGGGACGCCGCAGCGGCGGAGGGGATGCGTAACAACAATGGATTCCCCCGGACAATAAAATGTGCCTCCTACCGAAAGAGGGTTTTTCCATGCCCACCACGCTTGGCAGGCAGGTTGGTGACCGCAGTATTATGTTTGTAACATACAGGGCAACACTGCTGTCCGTTCCCTGGTAAACAATTGCTATAAATGATATCATAACAATCACATGTAATATGCTAATATTGCTTCGGTTCCCGGGTCAGTGGTTTTTTATGAAGGGTGTCTCGTTACAGCTTGATGTATATGGCAACAGGTTCCAGCTCTGGAATGTATCAGCATTGCATGGGTGACCATTGAATCATCTTTGTTGAATTTGACTAGAAACTTTTTTCATAATTGAGCGGCCAACCTTGTTCATTAACCCTTCCGATGTCCTTGTAATCCCTAAGTGCGAGCCATCAGCGGCCCTAGCCAAATGGCTAGGTGCGTCGGACTTGTGATCTTGTGGTCGCCGGTTCGATCCCCGTCCCATTGCACTAGCGACGTGAACCCACTCGTAACACAAGCATTTTTCGCTTAGCACGAGGGTTAACAAGAATACTAGTAGACTGCAAAATTAATTTAGTCATATTTTCCAAAAAAAAATCTGCCCTAAAAATCTTAAAAGTCGTAAGTCAGATAAGGGTTTTTTTTCTGTAGAAAATTCTATTAAAATGCTTAATAACTCTCGCTAAATTATATTAAAAACCGTATATAGAATATGTACAACTTCGCTTTAATGCCCCGATGCCCTCGTAGACCTGAAGTCCGAGTTGCCTGTGAACTGTAAGGTAAAGCGATATTTTCACAAAATATTTCCATCAAAGTCTCCTTAAAGGAAACTTGTTTTGGAAGAAACTTAGATACCTGCTTAGGTATGTTCATTTTAACATTTTAATGTTACGTTTCGCTAGTAATACTGATGGCAACTTGTCTTGCTAATTATTAGTAACGACTTGAAAATTATAGGTAGGTACCTATAAAATACTAGCTGTGCCCCGCGGTTTTACCCGCGTAATTCTGCTCCAGTGGGTCGGAGCGTGATTTTGTAGCCTATATGTTAATCGCCGTGTGGTTTCCGGCTTAGAATAGACCGACCACCCCATGTCCTCCCATAGGTGTCGTAAAAGGCGACTAAGGGACATGTGGCTGATGGATGGACAGCAACATCTATTAGCTTAAGATTTACTTCTTACTGCGATCACCAATCCGTCTGCCAAGCGTGGTGATTATGGCAATATCCCTCTACGATTCTGGCTTGCCAAGGTCTGTTAAGAGGAGGCCCATGTTCAACAGTGGACGTAAACGGGCTGTTGATGATGATGTTAATCGAGCTTATTAACTATCCCCGTGCAAAGTTTCAGCCAAATCCATTCAGTAGTTTTTACGTAAAAGAGTACCTATCAAACATCCATCCATCCATCCATACTTACAAACTTTCGTGTTGCCCGTGAACGTTATTAGTGTGGCCCGCGGGCTGACGGTTACTTTAGGGACACAATAGCGTCTTTCAAGCGTCATCGTCGTGCCAGCGTCTGCGCAACGTCGACGCGACGGTAAACGGTAGTATGGGGCGATGCGTAAGCCCGGCGATCGGCAATCGGTCAGCGCCAGCGTTGCGACGCCGCGGCGTCGACGCTGACGCTGGCACGACGATGATGTTCGAAAGACGCTAGGGTGGGGGGGCTGTTAATGCAACTAAAGCAGCACACAAACAATCAAATTTTGCCGGCCCGCTATGATACCTTACAGTAGCATATATGGCCGTTGAACAGAAAAGTGGGACGACCACTGATCTTAACATACGTAGGGACAGACAGCGGGAAACGACTTTGTCTTATACTATGTGGTGAATGTCGATATTGCAACGTACTTATTGATTTTAAATGTGCAACAACCGTTCGATCGATGTGAAGTGACGTTTACTCGATATTGATCGATCGATCGATGGATTACCATGAAATTGACTGTTCTTTTAGGGTTCCGTAGCCTAATGGCAAAAAACGGAACCCTTATGGATTCGTCATGTCTGTCAGTCTGTCTGTCTGTCTGTCCATCCGTATGTAACAGCCACTTTTTTCCGAAACTATAAGAACTATACTGTTGAAACTTGGTTAGTAGATGTATTCTGTGAACTGCATTAAGATTTTAACACAAAAATAGAAAAAAAAAAATTGTGGGTGCCCTATACTTAGAACTGAAACTCATTTTTTGTTTTCATCACACCCATATGTGTGGTATATCTATGGCTAGGTCTAGTAGTATCTAATATTTTTTTTTCCGAGCGCGAGAAACACTACTTCGAAAGTGGTAAAACGTGTGTCCCCCCCTGTAACTTCTTAAATAAGAGAATTATAAAACTTAAAAAAATATGATGTACATTACCATGCAAACTTCCACCGAAAATTGGTTTGAACGAAATCTAGTATAAGTAGTTTTTTTTAATACGTCATAAATCGTAAATCGCAATTTACCTTTCATTGAATCACCCATTATTAAAACATCGATCAAAGTTACAAAGAACTACAAGTTACAACTACTTTACAGTTTGCGGGCCTCTCAGACTTCGGGTCTACGAGGGCATCAGATGAAGGGGGGTTCGAAGGATGCAAAAAATAATAGGGGGCATTGTTTGGATGTTTGTTAGTCAATGACGCAGAAACAGCCTTACGAATTTAAATGTAGTGTTCTGCAAATATAGATTGTAGTATGGAGAAACTGCGGCTCGAGTTATAAAATTGGTATGATTATTATTTAAGAGTTTGTTTGTTTGTTTTTAATTTTGATAAAGGGGGCGGTAGTTTATACAATGTTGGTAAGCTGTGATCTATTAGAAAAGATTTGTAAGACATTTGTAAAACATGTCACAAACATCATCATTATCTTCCTGCCCTGCTCCCATTATTTGGGGTCGGCGCAATATGTCATCCTATTCCATTTTTCCCTATTAGACGTCTCTTCCATACTCACACCTTTCTTACACATGTCATCTTTCACACAGTCCATCCATCTTATTTTTTGCCTTCCTCTTCCAACATATCCTTCCATCTTCATATTCAGCACATGTCACAAACACACCAATAAGTTACAAGGTTTTTATTCATAGCACCTACGTATTATGAATTGTAAAAAATAAAAGTATGGGAAAGGGCAACACATAAAGTACAATGAAAGTTTTTTTGAACCCATGTATCTATCGTATGATTTTAGCCACTTACTCGTATTAGTTTGGAACACCAAAAACAAAAGAGAAGCTTAATACGACTGACTTATTAAAAAATAATTCGAAATTAGAGGCGTATTTACCTATAGTGCAGGTTGTGCGTTGCACACGGGCGCAGCGGTCCAAGGGAGCTCGGAACCTAACACTTCATTCCCACTTTTTTTTAACATTAGTGTAGTTTTGCAGACTACTAGTATTCTTGCTAACCCCTCGCGCTAAGCTAAAATGCTTGTGTTATGATTGGATTCACGTCGGTAGTCCAATGGGTGGGGATCGAACCGGCGCAGCGGCAGCAACTTTGTTTTATACTATGTAGTGATAAAACAAAATTGTCATATTGAACATTGAGAGATTTTTTAAATTATATTTAGGAAAGTGCTTGTCCTTGCTCACAAAAAAAAATCACAGATTGTGTTGGTAGTAGCGTTGAAGAGCCACGTGACACATCAACACTAGTGGTATAGTTGTTTATTGTCGGTTTTTTTGCGCACGAAAGGTTCCTTACCGTTTTCAAGTGCCTACCGTTATCAATCGTTATTGATAACGATTGATAAACGATGCCTTTGCAACAAAAAAAAAATAAGTTGGTTGTATGGGAGCCCTTCTTGAAAATTAATTTATTTTAGTACCTACGTACTGTGTACTAGTACTATGTAAAAAAATTAGCCTATGCTATTATTTTAGTAATATTTTAGTAATCTAACTGACGGACTGAATTGTTTTTTTTAGTCTTCATGCCTATTAGTAATAATTAAAGTCTCCTTAAGGACATTAGGTTGCATAAATCTTTTTCTAGTACCTAGTCACATTCCATTTTTTTTTCTCTACAAGACGGGTAAGTGTGTTACCACACCAATCGATCGATCGTCGAGCGATGCCATCGATCGACTTCGGTCGACGTTGATCGACATCGATCGACGTTGATCGACTTCGGTCAACGTTGATCGATAAGTGTGGTAACTTTAATTGATCGACGGATACTGGTCGACTAACCGATCGATTGATTGCCGGTCGATGGCATTGGTCGACGTTGATTGATTAACCCCGGCTATATTCCATCAGTTTCTTTCGTCATGTATTCACAAGAGGAAGCGTTGTTGCTGGCCAGTACCATGTTGCGGGCGGGCAGCGGGTGACAAAGGGAAGCTCAAGCAGCTCGATCGAAGTCGACTAATGCATTCTACCATTGATCGACAGTCGATCGATTGGTCTGGTAGAAAATGTCGATCGACGTCGACTAATTCATTCTACCATCGATCGATGGCATCGAGCGACGATCGATCGATTGCTGTGGTAACACCATAAGGGATGCATAACTGGGTTCGTCGAAAAAAAAAGTTATAATATTAAGGCTGACTGCATATTTATTAGTTAAGTACACTGAACAACATTTAAACACAGATTTTACATTTTGGAAACTGAAAGTTATGAACCATTATATAATATTAAGTATGTTGATTTAAAATCACAATTAGTGTCCTTTTGAAATGGATAGTTAATATTTCTTCGCATATCAGATAATACCAATAGTATTGTAATGTAGCGACATCTAGCATCTAGCCAATGCCGAAAATAGTCGTTTTTTGCGCCCTGTGCGAGCTTCTATAACTGCATCCTTGTTTTTTTTAGATACATTATAGGTACCCTAGCTAGAGCTACACATACTTACACTTACTTTAACTACTTGAGCAAACCGAAAAAACAATAGTCCTATCTGGTCTGGCCATCTTGCGCCCTCCATAGTCTACGCCCTGTGCCTGAGCACCGGTGGCACTGCACCTAGCATCCCAACTAACCTGTATACAAAGTCGCAAGCCAATTTGAACATATAAGTTCTTAACAATAACAAATGGCCATCGGCCGCTGGGCACACCACCTCGCCCGGTCGAGAAGATCTCCATTTTCTGTGGAGGAGAATTTTACCAAATTTCATATTTATTTATTTAAAAACTATGTAGTACAATTAATTATTGTAGGTACACGGGCGGACTTAATGCCTTTGGAATTATCTACCAGTCAACCTATAGGGTAGGTAGACCAAATGGTGAAATTAACAAATATACTATATATTATAATAACATGCTATACAATACATATTACGAAATAAAAATAAAATTAGAGCAGTGATTCTGCCTGCCATTTTGTCTTTATATACTCACGTACCTTGTTTTTAAATAAGACGCGACTTTTAGCAATCCTGATTTCAAGAGAAGAATTTCTACAGAATAATGGATTGATATCAAACGAAAGCAATGGATATCAAACGTACTAATAACTAGGTAATTAACCAATCGTACTAATTGCACAGAAAAATGGGCACTGATTTTAAGTCCAATACACATAGAAAAATAAGGAAAAAGCGATGCGGTTGTAGGATGAGTTATCACTTCTGGGTGGTTATAAAAATATAACTTCATCCTAACCTATGCGAATCGGACTGCTCTATTGATTGAAGTAACTTTCCTTAATTTAATGTGTATTCAGTATTTTTAATGCTGAAGCCTTAGTAGCATTTATACCCGATGAAGTAGCAAAAGCCTCTTGGCTGACTCAATTTACCCTAAAGTAAATCGAATGCATTATGTGAATAAAATGAATAAAAAATGCAAATTAATTGAGAAAAAGGAACTTTATTTGCCTAGTGTGGATGTTATCTTTTAATAATAAAAAAAGGTTATTTAAAAAACTAAAAAACCCGACTGCATTTTTGTGTAAATTTTTTTAAAAGTAAAGGATTTTTGATGAGCAGTCATTGTACTAATACAATGACTGCTCATCAAAAATCCTTTTTTTTTTTTAAGAGGATCTTAATTATGTTACGCTCCTGGACTTTTGTCGAGGCCCTTTGGTGTTCGAAACTATTAAGAGTAAGTGGCTAAGATTATACAACCGAAACTTATTAAGTTATTAACGTACACAAAGTACGTTGTCTAAATTATCGTTATCGTGATCGTTAATCTAAATTAACGATAAAATAAAATATGTGACCTTTAAAATTACTAAGTTTGATATCGATATATCGAATATAAATTCGAATTGGAGGTTCGATCCACCATTCAATAGCATCTAAAGTTCAAGAGACCTACAAAACTCGCCAAAAATCTGAAAAGTCATAAAGCTGCAATCCTTACCCCGAGCGCCACCCTGAGCCAAACTCCAAGTCCCACATGGGGCGCCATATAAGCCGGTTGCTTAGTTTGTAATTTTTAGGTGACGCTTTTTTGAAATTATTTTTATATGCTTATGAATGGTTTTACTAGACCAAGAAAAATATATGGTATTTTTAGGAAGCCGTACGTCGATAGGAAAAAACGGAACCCTTATTATTATTACCACTTTGTTGTCCGTCCGTCCATCTGCAACGCGTGCAGGTATCAAGCTGTAATTTATATCAAATACTGTCTACTGTCCCTTGGAGCTGGGAGGTGTTATCTATTTGCGATAAATGAAACTCCAATATGCATTATGTAAAAGTGAACCATTTTTGAGTGATGCTGATGTTTTGATTTATTTCAAAATAAATCAATAATACCTACAAAAAAAAAATAAAAAAATATCAATCTCGTTCAATCTTGTTTTTTTCTTCTGATTTTTCAAAACGATGATATACTGGTTATTTATCAATATTCAAGCAACAATTATTTATCAATATTCAAACAAATTAAAAAATTCTAGACTTTGCTTGCAGATACATAAAACAACAGATTTCTTAGCCTTAGCAAGGAGGACCCAGTCCCATTCCGTGGCCTGCCAGGAGTCTGGACATAACACCGGTTGAATTAATATATAATGAATGTATTTAAATACACTTGTTTTATTTTTTCGGTCGGACGTTATGTAGTTAGCTAGAAGGCTTTTGCTACTTCACCGGGCATAAAGAGGAGCAGAGCTCCAGCCTTAATAACTTGTTTAAAAACTACGAACTAAGCATCTTGCGCAAGAGAGCATCCCCTGTGGGACTTGGACCCTGGCTCAGGCGCTCGCTGGAGGGGTGATTAAGTGATTATGACGTTCAGTTCAGTTTTTAAGGGGCGTCTTGTGGACTCACTTGTAGGTTTTTGGAGTCACTTTTACTTGTCAGAATTAAAACGTGTAAGACTAAATCTAACAAAAGTATCACTTTAGTTGCTAGAAACAATCTTTTCAGTATTTGATCTTACAGATTTTACTGTCCGTTCGTCTGAGATTATTTACATTATTATACGTTATTTACGTAAGATGCCATGGAGGTAACAGGTACAAAATTTTGCCATAGAGGTAACAGATTATCAAGATTAAACCTTAAGGGGTTAGGACCGCTTAGGGTGCCACTGGAAATACCTCAGTCATCCATGGAAGAACAAGAATGATGAACGCAGCACATACGCGGAATAATTTATAATTTGTCTACTTCGGTAGTTAAGTCACAACACAGATAAAGAATGTGACTTTGCGTATGAAATAGGGGAGGGAAGTCACTTGAAAAGAGAACTTTAATTGGGCTAAATTGAAAAATGTTACTGGTTCTAAATTTTGTGTAAAATTTTTACTATTTGTTTTTATTATTTCGAATAATATATATAATAACAGATTTCTTCCTTTTTTATCTTTTTTTTAATTTCTATGATATAAGTTCCTAGTTATTAATTTGTTACACATTATTGGAGAGCTAAGCCGTGCTGTGCTTGTATGAAGAATGTTATGAGAGTGAATGAAGCGAAAGATGTGTATAGGGATCGTAGCAAGTGGAGGTCCATTATCTCTGCCTACGCCGCTGGGGCGTGAGCTTATGTATATGTATGTTGGAGAGCTAAGAAATTATGTTTTTTAAAATAATTTATAAGCGAAGTTTCATAACTTATTTTTTGTTAAGGCATTTTAGTAGAAATAAATTAACTAAACTTGTGTTAGTTAAGCTTTGCAAAAATGCTTTAGCATTACAAAATAAAGACTAGAGCTCATTTTACTATGTTCAATGATGTCCTAAGGTATGCCTTAGGACATCATTATGTTTATTTTAAAATATGTAAATGAATGCCAAGTCGTCTTACCAATTATTAGCAACAATGAAAATGAACACAACAATAAGGTTTATAGTCCGAGCTAAATAGCTATGCCCTTTATTACCTGGAATTACCAAGTCTATAGGAAAACGATAAAATATTTTAGTTTTATTTATTTTAAAAGTAAAATATTTTTATGATTTTAATTATAGGTTAATTTATTTATATAATTTTTGTGCATACCTAGGTAATTTAAATACTACATTGATGATTATAACTGTGCTTATTAAGTGCGATGACGCAATAAACAAAATACAAACATTGGTAAGTACTTAAACTTTTCTTGTTTGAAGTAAATGCTTACAAGAACAATAAGCGACTCCGAAATATTCTTGTGTAACAACATCAAAATAGCTATCAATTAACAAATTTATACTAAAAATAACTTGGTTCTATTACGTCATAGAAATTATAAAGAGAATAAAGAAACGCTATTATTGTTACCAACTTGTAAGTAAGCCAAAGATAGACATCCGCCGCAATCGCCTAGGTACGTGCATTACGTAATAACGTCAATGTAATAATAATAAACGTACACTTTACAAAACGATAACTTTATACTAATTAAATTTACTTTATCTCAATATGAAAATAACATATTTATGTCGCAATATTCTAATAAATAAACACCAAAATGTATTCAGAGTATTTTCACAGTCAGTAGGATAGGTACGTTACGTTGTACATGCATTGCATCTTATTTATTTATTAGCGCAGAAGGCGATATCGCGGCTCACACCTATTTTGTTTCCCTGTCGTCTGGCCGCCGCGCCGCCATGTTAGCTAGTCTATGCGCCGCTCGCACCAGCAGAATAACCCGCCAGTTTCACGCGAACGTCGAGACGCGCGAACCGCATACGTCCAAGCGGCCGCAATATCCGCACGCGTCCGCCTACATACATTACGTAGCGTAACAAACTGTAATTTTTTTTTTTTTTTTTAATATATTTAATAAATATGGTGAGAACGAAAGACGGAGACGGCATTAAAAGTGGTTTAATTATAGCCGAAGTGAGAAAGAGACCGTGTTTATTCGACACAAATGATCCTAACTACAGTGATCGTGCGGAAAAGGCGAGATGCTGGAAGGATGTTTGCAAGTGTATAGTGCCCGGTTGGATTGCGCTCGGGCAGTCGGAGAAGGTTGCGGCCGGTATGTTCTGTGACGTTTGTATAAACCGCCCAAATTGCAGACGTCTAGTTGCGGACGTGCTTGTATGAACGTGCGGGTGCACGGTAACTGGCTGGACTGCAATTGTCGCGTTCAACTTGCGTGTTCTTTGTTCGAACGTTTGGATGCTTTCGAAATGTACTAGTTCGAAATAACGCTCCAATTTATATGGCACGTGGTTTGGCTGACATTTTTATTAATTTACACATTTATTTAACGCCATTTTGTTTTCAGATTTTATTTAAATAAATATCTACTTAATATTTTATGTAATTAAAACAGTCTGCGGCATAAATATTTGTTCTCAATTTATTTAAGTAAGCACTTGTAGTTAATTTAATGGTAAGTTCGTGTGCGTATAGGTACTCTGTCGATGCGTCATTTAGATAGATAATGCCTTTGCTTGGCCTAGCGATACGATAACATTATTTTACAAAACCGGATATTATATTTCAAGTATCCATCAGCTCATTTAGAATCGTATTAATTTATTACTACAAGTATAATTACTTACTTTAAATATTTACAGCGTCATAGGATTTTAACGGGAAGTGTAGGTGGGTATTGTAAGTTTTCCGCGTAGGTTTGAAGGAAAGGAGAAAAATGTGATTAGAGGAAAATTATGTATTTGTGTAGTAAATACATTTTCTTTATTCACATTTTCAAATAATTGTAGATCGCGCTTTTTTTGTTATTAAGAGATTTAAAGTAGAAAAATATTGTACTTACTTACCTATAGCTAAAAAATTTAAGTAACTATAATACTTATTCTGTTTGGTTTTACAATTTATGTTTTTTCGAGGGAATCATGAATATTGAACCTTCTGTGTTATCTAACCACTGCCTGAAGCGGCAGTGGTTAGAACTGTATGAACTAAATTATTTTACTTGCATCAATTAATTTTAGTTAGTATTTTGTGATTAAATATTATGTAGGTAATAAAAAATATTTTTAACAGTTTCTTAATTGATTATTTAGTATATTAAGGCCCGATTTTTCAATCGTCAGTTAAAAATTGTCAGAGGAATAAATTTAACATTTTGACAGATTTTGTATTGACGTTCTGTCAAAATTAAAATTTATTTCCCTGACAACTTTTAACCGACGATTGAAACACCGGCCCTAAGTTAAATGTATATTTTTTTCTGTTCTATTTTCCGCATACAAAAAAATACTGTATTTTTTTATTTGTGGTTCTTTTGTATTTATGAAGTGTTTTTGTAGGGATGCAACTTATTATAATAATATGTACTTTTAATGACTAAATTTGCGCTTCAAGCAGATAGTGATGAATGTATTTCAGCAAGGTTGCGTCATTTTATGTGTATGTGCTGTGTAGCACATGTGACTAATTTTATTATAATGGTATTGACGATGCGTCTTGACCAATCTTTGATTTGTAAAAATCTGTAAAAAGAAAGAAAGAAAAATAAATTGCTGATTTTTGCCGCTACCTTTTGAAAAAAGAAATAAATATTAATGTAGATAGATGGAGACAAAGAAGGAGGCCAAAGGAATGATACATGGATTGTGTGAGAAGTAATATGAAACCTTCATATCAGGCTTCATATCAGCTAGCAGGACAGAAAAGAAGAAAAAAACTTATTGCGACGAATAAATTGGTATAAGGGCGGGAAAATGATGACCTACCTATACACCGTGATTTAAATAGTAGTTTTTAAATGTTTTAAATAATAATTTACGGAAAAGTGTATTATATACCTACTATGTTTCAAAATTGATATTAATAAAATTCTACCACCGGCAGGACTCGATCCTGCATCTTAGAATAAACCCCTAATGCTTAAGCCCCTTATTAGGCTACGGTGGATCCGGTCATCAAAATTTATCAATCACTTTTATAACACGTCTCTAATTGGTAAAGGCATTAGGGGCTTAACCTAAGATGCAGGTTCGAGTCCTGCCGGTGGTCGAATTTTATAAATATCAATTTTAAATAGTAGTTTTTAATACTCAAAATCAAAATTTACGTTTGGTCTTACAATCGATCTTTGTTTTTACTTTTTTAATAAATAGCATTAAAATTCAGAATAAAATTATTTCGAAACTGTGTTGGTAAATGGCTCGCGTTCGTACAACCTAGATTATTTCGTATTACACAAGGCACTAGAGATCATTTTGCCATGTTGATACATTTATCATTACCGTTCCCTTGAGGGATCGTTTTTTGTAAAATATATATTATTTTGTAACTTTAAATATTTTAAGTTACGGTTCGATAGTAATACGAACGGCAAATCGTCGGTGACGACTATATTATAGGATACTAGCTGCGCCCCGCGGTTTTGCCCATGTAACTCTGCTCCAGTGGGTCGTAGCATGATGTTTTGTAGCCTAAATGTTAATCAAGCGTATAAACTATACGCATGCAAACTTTCATCAATATCCATTCAGTAGTTTTTGCGTAAGAGTAACAAACATACATCCAAAGATTTTTACAAACTTTCGCTTTTAGTTAAATATTATAGTAGGATGGGTAAGTTACTCGTAATATATTTAATTATAATATAACAGAACTATGAAAAAGATTATATTATTCATTTATTTATATCTCTATGAAAATATATCATTGTAGGTATTTACCCTGAAATACCTATTACTTAGACCATATGACAAATCCAGGTTGTATTGTAAATTTTTGTGCTAACAATTCCATTGTATTTTTCCCTAATTATCATAATCTCATAACGCAAACCTACGTAGGTCATTGGTCAAATTATTTACACAAGGGGAGCCGTGGGACGTAAAGGGTCCCAATCTAACTGTTGTCTAATGCTAATGTAATAGGGATTTAATATATTTAACTTAAGTTTCATAACTCTTTTTTGGTTGATTGTAGTAGTCTTAAAAGTACTAAAAATATTAAGGCGCTGTACTTAGTCAAAATAGGCTTCACAAAACAGTTTTTTAGCCAAATGTTTACATTTTAGAGCAGCTAAAAAAATATATGTTAATCTTGATCATATTTATTGACCATTGTGTTCAAAACACGTTTTCGGTAAATTTTCTCGATAAAAAAAACCATAAAATAACCATTGAAATTGAAATTGCAGCAATTGTAACTGTATTATTTATAAACAAATCTTGATAATATTAATAACAGTGATGTAATATATAATAATAAAGGGAACTGTTTAAATTGTTTGTGTTTTTATTTATCGATTGGAATAAGATATTTGCTAGGATTAATGTATTAAATAACTCGAACGAAACGTTGCGCCATCGCGGCGTCTCTTCGCTTCTCTTTCATTTCTACGCGGAGCAACAGTGACAAAACTAATACGTAAAAGTCGTCTATTCACCGCGCCTTAAATAATTTATACTTATGAACACTAGGCCGTAGCAGAAATACGAATCGGGACAAAACTGGCAAAATAAATACAAAGGGACAATCGGTGCGTAAAAACTGGGACAACCGGGTTTTTTTTGGTGGGACGGATCGCAGTGGGTCGTACGAGGAATAAATAAAAAAAAAACACGTCAGTTGTATGGGTGCCCCTCAAATATTTGTTTTATTTTAATTAAATAATTTATTTTGAAATTGAATATGCAACCTTAATATTCTGTAAATATTTCAAGCGTTTACCCGTTGCCGTTATTAATATCGAGCAAAAAACGACAAAAATAATCACGTTTGTTGTATGGGAGCCCCCCCTGAAATAATTATGTTATTATTATTGGGGCAACAGAAATACATCGTTTGAGAAAATTTCAACTGTCTAGCTATCACGGTACATGATATACAGCCTGGTGACGGACAGATAGACAGCGGAGTCTTAGTAAAATAGGGTTCGGTTATACGGAACCCTTAAAATTATTCGACAAAGATATAACAATCTCCTCATTATTTCACCAATTTAACCGCACTACTGAATGAACAATGCATAGTTAAATATCATATATATATATATATTAAACTAGAAATAAAAATTCAATCTCCCAAGGTCTCAACTCTCGCGGTAAAGAAAGACGCATATTTATTTTTGTTCCACATTCAGTCAGTAGGTAGGTACGTAGGTACGTGGCGGCGATTAATGGAAATGATCGAATTAATTGTGCATTGAATTTGTTTTACTTGCACGACGATACTTCTAGTTTTATTTCTTAGAGAAAGGTATTGTAAAACAAAAGACAATTATTTTCAAATCTAAAAATAATATTGGATTGAGGGGTCCATAATATTGGCTCACATAAAATTCTAAATCCTATTCTTTGTCTTACAACCGGTCTGTGCTCATAATAATCACTCTTCATAATTATATTTTTCATACTTTATTTATTCATACATTTTTATTACTACCAACGGATCTCATAACAGTTAGTGATCATATTTTTTCTTAACCTAACCTACAGAAGTTGGAATCCTGGTGTTTTTTTTTCCTTCAACCAAAAATAAGAGCATCTCGTTTCTGGTACAATTTTTATTCTAAAACACATTTATGAATATTATAGTTATTTATTGAAATGATTATGAGTTTCGACCATTATTCTCTTCTCTTTTCTGTCCTACATAATCCAAATGCCCCTTTCTATCTACGTGAACGCTTTGAGTATTTAATCCCACGCGATAAAATTTGCCGTACAGCTACTTCTCTTCTTCTCCGAATGCCTACACACACTTCCAGCCGCTATGATAGCTCTTTTACCATACGTGCAGTACGCCTTTGGAACTCTCTTCCCCACTCCATTCGTGCTAGCTCATCTATCGACTGAACATTATCTCTTATCTCATTAGTAGTGTTTATTATATGTATTAGTTTATTTTCATTAAGTATGCATGTATAGTATTCATATATATTATTACTAGCTGACCCGGCAAATAGATGTTGGCCGATTCTCAGACCTACTCAATATGCTCACAAAATTTCATGAGAATCGGTCAAGCCGTTTCGGAGGAGTACGGGAACGAACATTGTGACACGAGAATTTTATATATAAGATACGTATTAGCATTAGTTTAATATACTCAACATTGTTACTATTGTTGTGAACACTGTTCTTGCCCGTTTATCACAAATCTCACTCTGAATATGGTTTGCTGGAAGAAAACTCATAAATGAGTTAAGCTCGCCATTGTACATCATGTTTAATTGTTGAACTTTCATAACTTGTTTTCATGTGTACAATAAAGTATAAATAAATAAAATAAAACATTAGTTTAAAAAAATATATTAAAACAAATATTAATAGTAAAAAGTAAGTGTATAATTAGTGATATTATGAATTTTAAAGATTATATTATTTTTATAATATAATCATTAAAATTGTGTATACGTTTAAATTTTTTATGAATAATGATCATTTTGACTTTAAATGGTAAGAGACATATTTTCGGACATAGACATATATCCGATGATAGGAGTTGAAAAGTTATGTAAGACAATGCGCACCCAGGATTGAGGGACCATAACGTTTTTCTTTTCTTGGAGAGTTTTGTGCAACTGTCGCTCTACGTTACAGTTTGTGGCCTTTGCGGGCCTCTCGGACTGTGGGGTCTACGAACTCCCCTAAGCACTTTTTTTTTTGGGCGGACCTTATATTGCTAGCCAGGAGACGCTTTTGCTACTTCACCGAGCATAAAGGCGAGCAGAGCGCCAGCCTAATTGAATATTGTGTAAAAAGAGCAAATTGTTTGAGGTTTTGTTACAAGTAAATGCTCTAGTTTATACTCACCTTTAGGATCGCATACGACGGTTGTTCTGACGTTGTTGATGGTTCTGACGTATTATGTCACATTCGACCTTATGCTTCGAAGCTCTAGAATTATTTAATACCAGCATTTTAACTTATATGATGTTAAATTGTAACTTCTGATAATAAATCGATTAGTCGATGAAATAGTGATTAGCTATAATTAAGCAAAGGCCAATTATTAAAAGTACACGTAATTTTATTACCAAAATTAACACAGGCAGTAAAAGACATGATCTTTTATAGATACCATAAAATATATTTTTTATCATTAAGTTATGGTTTATTTATTAAAAGAGACGTATTATATGGATTCAGATAATTTTGATATTATATGGGAAAATGAAAAGTTACCTAATTTATAATTATTGATGAAACAATATTTAAAACTAT
This sequence comes from Nycteola revayana, assembly GCA_947037095.2. NCBI lineage: Eukaryota > Metazoa > Arthropoda > Insecta > Lepidoptera > Nolidae > Nycteola > Nycteola revayana. The sequence goes on along the minus strand of OX344841.2, from coordinate 10,200,920 downwards.
TTGTTTTTACCACACACTCCATTCATAATTAAATAACAACATTTATTAATTTATGTATAAACACACAATAAAACAAATACAAAAATTGACACTTATTTATAATGAAAGATATGTACCTATGTGTACGATAATAATATGTACAAATGTACTGCTTATTTCAAAAATAATAATTTCTCTGCTAACAGACTTACAACAAAAAAAATGTGAAAAATAAAAAACGGATAGTGTGCGCAGGCCTGAAATAAACAAACATCCAAAAACAGGTAGATACTACAGATAAATATAAAATATAAGCTTGTTATTTATATAAACTTTGTATGAGATCGAGGGATAATAACTCCTTGACTCGCTTTTAGCGCTCCGCTGTCCGTGTGTATGTCACTTTTATTTGCTCCGACGGACATACTCGTATATAGTTTAGACAAATGGTCTAAAACTACAAACTAAGTAACCTGCGCAAGAGTGCGTCCCCGGACTTGGACCTCGGCTCAGGGCGGTCGCTGGCGGGGAGATTGACGGATTGTAGATTTTAGTCTTTTAGGGGAGTTTTGTGCAACTGACGCTCTACTTTACAGTTCGCGAACCTCTCGGACTTCGGGTCTACGAGGGCATCGGAAGATGTATGTCACCAGGCATCTCATGACCCTTCAGAGAGTTGAATTTTCAGATGATGTGTTTCTGTTGTAGCTATATCGAAAAATACTAAAAACAGAATAAAATAAATATTTGAAGGCATACAAAAAACGCATTTTTTCTAAAATATATTAATAACGGCAAGAGATAGACGATTGAAATGTTTCCTTACTTTAAAAATCTAAGAATAAAATTATAGTGTATACTGCTGTATAAATAATGGCACGGAATGGACGGTTTTTTATAATGAAATAGTGGAGTTGCAATTTTTATTGTATATAAAAAAAGATAGGGCGTTACATAGCCTGAATGAACCATTTGAACAATTTTCTGTACCCGCACCTTCCCTGTTGAACAGTTTTATGGAGAAGAATGAAATTATTGTACCGGAAATGTGATCTGTAGGAATTATGTTATTTTGTATGTATTTTACAACAACCTGTAAAGCGGTTGGAGACCATGAGTTCGATTCCAGCACGCACCGGTCAAAAAACAGATATCTAAATCTAGACATAAAAATATAATCAAATTCGTATGACTTTAGGTATGGATGGTTCTAATCATACCTACTTATATTTAACTATATAGTCTTTGCGCGTAGTTTTCACTTACGTAGCGCCAATTCCCGTGAGAATTTTTTAAACAATATTGCAGACGTTACATGCTAACGAATGTAGCTTTGTATGCACATTACTATACAAATAATTTATTATTACTTGTAACAATATATTTGAATATAAAAAAATATCAGAACAAGAAATAGCTTTAAAATGTCTAAAGTAATTATTTATGTAGATTTTTATGTATGCGAATACTCCATCTGTTACCGGCAGTATGTTTAATCCGGTATTCTATACAATACCTAGGTAATGTATAAAATATTATTTATTTTATATGTTGCCTGAGTATTCTATATAATACCTAATGCGCGACCGGTAATGTATATAATGATGTATATAAGTTACCAGAAATGCTTGAAACTATTTATTTAATTACGAGTGCTTACAATTTAAGTGCTAGCAGCACTGAAATGTCTATCAGTCTCTGCACCTGAATGCTTTTGGAATAGGCGTGACGAAAGTATCAAAAAATTAAAGATTTAATGTTTTTAGGGGAAAGAACATATAAAAAGAAATTATTACACTTATTTATTTTTATATATAACCTTGAGATTAATGTGATTTTTAATAAAATAAAAGATTAAAATACTGCAATCGGCCATTTTGACTGAAACACCAATCACGGCGCATGACGTCACGATATTGTAACCATCAAAGAGAATTTAACCACTACGTTAGGTTTGGCGGACTCAATGACATTTTTTACAATAGCGTGACGTCATAGCCGACGCCATGACACTTGAGGCCTTTTTTCGCGCGCTATTTAAAATTTAATAGAAATATAGCTTAAACTTCGGTAAATTTAAATTTATTACCGAAATATTGTGTTTTTCGTACTTAGAAAATGACTACCCACGTTGCGCAAGAGGATTTCAAAATCTTGCCTCATGCCTATTAAGTCCGCCTATTTACTATTATGTGCTAAAGATTTAAATAAATAAACTTAGGAATTCTATACAATTCCGTGGAACTAGGAAATGTATAAACTAATTCGTTCTGTGATAACAACACAATTTGATAAACTAAGAACTGAAAAAAAAAAATACCTCAACCTCATAGCAAAAGATACGTTACATTAAATTTTTTTGTAACCAAATGTATCTAAATGTGTATTTATTTATTTATTTGGTTCATCAACAACTTGACATTTATTTAACAAACAAATTCTATACATTATCTTAATGTTAAGTTACTTATAATAGGTAAACACAACATTCATAGTTACAGATTTCTGTGTTACATATTACACACATCTTCACATCATCAGCTCGTATAACGTCCACTGCTGAACCTGGGCCTCCTCCCCAGGGAGGGTATTTGCCATAGTCACCACGCTTGGCAGGCGGGTTGATGACCGCAGTATTATTTTATACAAAGCAAGGAAACGCTGCTGCCCGTTTCTTTACATACGATTGTTATAGATTATGTTATAACAATCGGGTCTAATGGCTTAATTAATATGCTTTCCGAGGCACGGAGGGTAGTCCCTCAACAAACAAGACCCGGTAGAGAAATCTTAGAATTTGCACATACATTTCTTGTCCGGCGTGGGGATCGAACCCACGACTTCCGAGATTTAAAGCGATCCAGCTTAGATACCGCTATGCTACGGAGGTTGTTACATATTATATCAACTATACTAATTACAAAGTAGGTAAAAAGAGTGTTTTTTTTTTCGGAAGTACTTTAATTAGCTTTTGCTACTTCACCGGGCATAAGGCGAGCAGAGCTCCAGCCTTAAACTTCTTTATGGATTGAAGGGGAGTGAGCGATTTCGTCGTCAGTGTTGTATGTATCAAGTTGTCATTGTTTTCACTTGTGATGTCTTAGTCTCGGAGAGCAGTATTGACTCGTTGAGTTCGCTACGTTTAGTCGATCACCTCACTGTGCGGGCTAACTCTACCTCTATATAAAAGATCTCGATGGCATCCATTTCTTTAAAATTGCTATCGTTACGTCATAAGTGCCTACTGATTGCGTTATCGTAAATACGATAGGTACGCGATAAACGAGTGAGGTGTTCAACTGTTTTTGAAGGTGTTTTACCATATCAGTGGTTTGTGAACCGAATATTAGTAGAAAACAGGTTTTTGTAAGGTATCACTGAGATTTTTGAGAGACTTTAGTTAGGCTATGATGCTTTTGCCGTGTAAAGTCAAAGGTAAATATCTTTATTGAAATAGACACATTTAAAAATACTTTTACTTTACGCTTAAAAAATATTTGCATTCGGCACTCCTTCTCTATATCACTACATAGTTATAAAACAAAGTCGCTTCCCGCTGTCTGACTGTCCCTATGTATGCTTAGATCTTTAATACTACGCAACGGATTTTGATGCGGTTTTTTAATAGATAGAGTGATTCAAGTGGAAGGTTTATATGAATGTGTCAGCATTGCACCCGTGCGAAGCCCGCGGGCCGGTCAATAGTAAACTATAAGTTATTTTTTATTTATTTTTGCTTTGACGGACATGCTTTGTATGTTGTATGCTGGTAACCACGAGGCTTTTGCCACTTCACGGGAAAAACCAATACGCCCAGTTTTTGTGAAAATGATATTTTAATGCCTGGTGGCTTTTTGGTTTATTATTTTAATACAATAATACAGTCGCCTGTAACAGTTTAATTTATATATATTTATAAACATATCGCGGATCGGCAAGCGTAGCGTAGGATAGGACGTCCACCTACTAGAACTAGATGGACGGATGATCTGGTTAAGGCTGCGGGATCACGGTCGATGCAGGCCGCAGGTACACTTTGACACCATAAAAAACTAGTTTATCTGTACTAGCTTACCGCGCGCGGTTTTACCCGTGAGAAGATCATAAAACAATACGTAAATATTCTTCTAAGCAATAGAAACATTTTTCTTTTACCCATTTAAACAAATAAACAATTAAATCTTACCTGTTTATAATATTAGTATAGACTTATAATTATTTGACATTCATTGTATTTTCGGTAGAGTAGGTACCTACCTATTTAGAAGTAAACAGGGCTCTCAACTCTCATTAAGAAACAAGTTTTAGAGAAGTATTTTAATGATTATGTTTATTTAAGCCCTAGTTGGAGTGATTTTTGTTTACTTATTATGTTTCCAATGCTGGCTTAAGACTTAATGGTGGTCTTTTTACTGTGGAAATGAATTAGGTTTCCCCATCAACGGCAGGGTATGTAGGTCTCTACTCTCTATAGCGATGATATGCTTGCTAATCCTACCATGCGAGGGTCTAACCACTAAAATCCCCCGGGCGCGTAAGGGGGAGTAAGTAAATAAAGAACCGAAATCCAATTTTAAATTTAAAAAAAAACAAAAGTATTTTTTTTTGGTGTGCTATCTTAGGCGTGATAAGTCAGAGCTTCCTTAACTGTCTTGTTTCCTAAAACTTGTGTAGAGTATCAGTCCAATGCCGGTAAAACCTCAAAGTGCAGCTAATCACTATTATAAAATACTAGCGCGTGGTTTGACCCGCGTTGCTCCCGTTCTCGTGTGAACTTCATAATTAAATATAGCCTATAGGCTCCCTCGATAAATGAGCTATCTAACATCGAATGAATTTTTCAAATCGGTCCAGTAGTTCCCGAGAAATACCTTTTTTATATTAGTTAGTAGGTATACGCGACGTTAGCGCAATTGCTAATTTGTAGGTAGGTAGGTACCTATAATAATTATCTGACGTCCATGTTGAATGCGAATAACTTATTTATAAATTAATTCAACCCACACAAATAAAACTTATTACAAAAGAGATAGGAAATATCTAATTAAAAACAAGAATTTTTATTTATTGGCAAAAGTAATTCTAAAATTGAATTCTTAGCGTTTATTCTAAATCGATGTTGTTATAATGTTGTTAACCTAATTTAAAAAGTTGATTAAATTGCTCTATCAAAATAAACTATTGTATAAATTTATTAATCAAAAATAAAATTTTAAATTGCTCATATTTTACATTAAAAAATAACACGACACCGCTCGAAGACGTGTCAAATAGCACGGCATAACATCCTTTACCTCCCCATTTTATAATAAAAACTACAATAATTAATTTCAACATGCATTACTCCTTAAACAGACCTATATAACAAAAGTCTGTTACTAACAAACCAATGTATATCGCGAACAAAGAAATATACGAACTAAATTATCGTGAAATAATGCAGTGGTAGGAAGCGGTGCGGCGCGGCGTTCGTGACTCAATCGAAATGAGGGGCCGCCCGTGCCCGTACACGTTTATATTATTATACACAGAACGGATAAAGTCCATTGCCGCATTAGCAAGAAGTATCATTGGACATCTACAGTTAAAACTGGCAATGGAACGTAAACATATGGAAATTTGTGAACGTTATTACTTTGCTTATCAATTGCTAACTCGAACGTCGCGTCGTGTTTTTAAAGAAGCTTATATTGGTTATGGAATATAGAAGTATAATAAAGGTCTATTAAAATAATGTAATATAAATTATCTATGTTTATTTAGTTTTTTTTTTATTAGGTAATTTATCCTGTCTATGGTATGTTTATTTTTTGTATTTTAAAATTCGTGTTGTAGAATGAGATTACGCGCGTAGAAGATGCCATGACATTGAAACAAAATGGCCGAAGTATTATACAAGATTACACTGTTATGTATGTGTATTGTTCTTCTTGGAGTTGTTTATTAGGTACGTAATGATTATTCTGTAACATTTACATACTATAAAACAAAGTCGCTTTCTCTGTCGCTATATCCCTATGTATACTTAAATCTTTAAAACTACGCAAAAGATTTTGATGCGGTTTTTTAATAGATAGAGTGATTCAAGAGGAAGGTTTATATAAGGCGGCCAACTTTCTGAAAATTGAATGCGGGACTTTTTGTGGATAGATAGGGTTTGGGGGGGGTGGGGAGTTTATTAGATAAGTACACCTACCAAAATTACATAAAAACATTTAGCTTAGGTACAAAAGTCATTTATTTTTAAAATCATATTATTTATCACTAGAGTGACACTTTTTAACAAGTTCCGGATTTTTATTGAGTAAGTACAATCAGAGCTCTTAGTGTTTCCACTTTTAGTGACGATTTTTCTGACGTCCACAGAGCATTCATCAAAGAAAATACTCTTTCGGTAGGCGCGTTCGTGCCTGGTAAGCAAAGCAGGTACTGGACAATGGGCAAGCAGTTTTTTAATGATATTTCATTTTTTTGCAAATTTGCGAACGCTGCGAACAACTTCAAACGAATAGATGCTGCGCTATTGTGCGTGCGCGCGTGTGGGTGTTGTGTATGTGTGTCGTGTGGTAGAAAAATAGGCATGCGGGACATGCGGGACGCATCCAACGTTTTACGGGACCATTTTACTAATTATTTCAAAGCGGGATTACATCTAGCATTACGGGACGGTCCCGCAGAATACGGGACGGTTGGCCGCCTTAGGTTTATATGTATAATACATCAGCATTGCACCCGTGCGGAGCCGGGGCGGGTCGCTAGTAACATTACAAGTAGATTTAAGTAATAGAGCTAGGTGATGCCACTTAGGTCTTTATTTATTTTTAAAATCTTAATTTATTTTCGATAGATTCCACAATTGATGGTAGGTAGGTATTAGTTAATACCTGTGTAATATTATACACTTTTTACATTGTAGATAGGCGAAAAAAAAGTTTGTGTCAGTTTTTATGGTTCATCTCCGAAACAGCTGACGGGCTCCCATATTGAAATATTTAAATAAAAAACCACGGATTAGATCACTTAAAACCGATTTTGAGCAAAATACCTATGTAGATTGAGAACCGGATTTGACTGCACCGGTGGCTCAGTGGTTACGGAACTTGCTTCTGAGACCTGGTGTTCTGGGTTCGATTCCCACCTGGGACAATTATTTGTGCGAACCACAAATAGTAGTTCTGAGTCTGGGTGTTCTTTGTGTCCGTGAAATGAATGTTTGTATAGTCCCCCGCGACACAGGGATTTATTTCCCAATTGCGGGAGTTGCATTTAAAAAAAAAAAAAAAACAAATAACCAAGCTCTCTCTCTCCCCTAAGGTTGATTATTTTCGAATGGACTTACATAATTATATCGTAAGCCACGAAGCTTTTGCTACTTCACCGGGCAATCCGAGTCGTGTTAAAGACGGCACTCGTCTGATCCACTTTATAAGTAGAAACAAGCGAGTGACTTGCAGCGTCATAGTTAGCACCTGCGGCGCGGCGGCTCAATCACCTCTATAAACGTTGCATTCAACACAATACAAAGATTATTCATAGAGAATGTGGCGTTTACTTAGTCAGCAACTATCATTCTATTTACGAGTAGGTATGTCTATGCAAATACCTATCCATAGTAGGGATGCCGAACATAAATTTAAATAACTAGGACTTAAAAAAAACAGGACGAATAATTTCAATTAAAACAATATATTATGGCAGTAATGACTTGAACAGACCGTTTTCGTCCACTGTTGAACATGGGCCTCCCCCTAACAGACCTTGGTTTTTTTCTTTCGGATGAATGTACGTAATTAGCAACAAGGCTTTTGTTACTTCACCGGGCATGAAGGCGAGCAGAGTTCCAGCCTTAATAAATGGATTAAAAACTACAAACTACGCAACCTGCGCAAGAAAGCGCCCCCTGTAGGGCTTGGACCTCGGCTCAGGGCGGTCGGCAGAGATGAGATTGAGAGATTACGACTTTAAGATTTTTTTAGGGGAGTTTTGTGTAACTGTCGCTCTACTTTACAGTACGCGGGCCTCTCGGACACCGGATTTTATGGAGAAGGAGTACATAATGCTAATATTTTTAGTTATGCATGTATTATACATAAAATGTAAACTTACGTCTATATTATGCATGTATTATACATTAAATATAAACTTTCGTCTTGAGTTATTCTATCGATTAAAAAAAAACCGCATCCAAATCCGTTGCGTAGTTTTGAAGATTTAAGCATACATAGGTAGGTACAGACAGACAGCGGGGAGCGACATTGTTTTATACTATGTAATGATTAAAGAACCCTCCCACCCCTTGTCACTTTGCTCTATAAGTTAATTAAACTTTTATATTTCCAGTCTTTATTAATTTTTAGGCTGCATCGGTAAATTTAAAGTAACTTATACCACATTACTTCAATAAGCTATAAAGCAGTATTTTTTATCACCTTACTTAATATGACTAACTAGCTTTTCATAATAAAATAAAGATTTTCTCGATAAATAGGCTATCTAACACTGAAAAACATTTTTAAATCGATCCTCTAGTTCCTGAGATTAGCGAGATTCAAGCAAACAAACAAACTCTTCAGCTTTATATATTATTATAAGATTAAGTACAAAATTGTTATTTTATTCTTAAAAAAATCTAAATAATTTTAAAATTAATCTTTATCTATCCTAATTTATAAAGCTAAAGAGTTTGTTTGTTTGAACGCGTTAATATTAGAAACTACTGGTCCTATTAAAAATCATTAGTATGCTACCTTATCCAGGAGTAACATAGGCTATATTTAATGATGAAGTTCCCACGGGAACCGGATCTTTAAAGGTTGATACCGCGCGCGGGAAGCTCGTGATAGTTAACTGTGAACGTACGACCTATAGATAAATATACCATCAAGTAATTAAAGTGGAATCGTACTGAGCCCATAACCTGTCGGTTTATAAGGCGATTAAACTATTATACATGTTATTACAGCTAATATAATACATCAAATATTAAAATATTAATTAAAGAGACCAGCCCGGCTAGCATAGGCAGCGCGACTCGAGTCTACGGAGGCTGACCAATCACATTGCAGAAACGCACTGTCACGTGACACTTTCTGCAATGTGATTGGTCGGCTTCCGTAGAGTAGACTCGAGTCGCATTGCCTATGCTAGCCGGGCTAGAACTAACATCAAGACTATATGGCTTTGAAGCATAAGATCGGATGAGCCATTATACGTCAGAAACATTCGTCGTATGTGCCTTTATCGTAAACTGACACTTACGACTAAATGGGTCAGAGCCCACTCGTCTCCTAAAATTCGTCCCCCAGCATAAAAGTTGTAGATTCGGCCCCTATATAGGTGCCCATTGGTCTCCTGGTAGGTGACCAATTAATATTTTAATAAAAAATATTTTTTTAAGGTACCCATTCGTCCCCTCTAATATATATACAATATAAGTTAAAGATTCGGCACCTATTCAGGTGCCTATTGGTCCCCTGAGATAAAATTAGCTATATTTTACATAAGAAACGGTTAACATAGTACACTTGTGAACAGTTTATTAACGGAATTAATTTAATAAATCATAACAGATCATTGAAAAAAGAGCTATGATGAATGATAATCCGTCATGATAATAATATAACCTGTCGATAGGCTTACGATGTAAAATTGTCTCACTACGAATGGCTTGTTAAAAAAACGGGTTATAAATAAGAGATAAGGTGGAATGCCGAAGCGGGAGGGGTAATCTTAGCCATAGTATCTGCGCGCGAGCAAATAACAAAGGCGTAGCCCAAAACAATAGACGCTTGATGAAAGGACTTGCACCTGATTGGCTAACACCAGTACTAGACAACTTCGGCGTATTTATTCCAGGAATGTGTTACTACATTAAGTTTACTTATAGTTGCAAATCCAAGCGTACTTATTTTTATACTGTCTCGAGTGAAAGTTTTCATTAGCGTATCCTGTAGGATTACTTATTAAATTTAATTAGTGAGTGAAGTGATCAGTGCATGTACGTGAAGGAAAAATACGTAAGTTCTACTATTTACCTATACATCCCTATTTCAAAAGAATTACGTGTATATAATTGGAACGAAGACACAGAAAAAAAAATTCAACTGCTGCTACTTTTTAATAGTTACTATTAAATACTTTATTTTATTTTAAGGTAAAACATAGATTTTTAGTATGCTACTGTGTATGCACTCACATAATTTTCTATTTTGTATGATAAAATATTACTTTTTCTACTTTTTCAGTGAAAAATACGGTGATTTTAGCCAATTTTTATGTAGGTACAATTTATTAGATTTAAGTTATTACGATTTTGCATGTAGTTGGTTAATATACAAAAAAAATATATGTTGATTTATCTAGTCTTTAATAATTACTGTGATTTTAGTATTTTTTTTGTACTGTTATAATTTTTTAGATTTAAGTTATTATGATTTTGCATCTATGTAGTTGGTAAATATACAAAAAATAAGAAGTGATTATTTACTGTTGATATATTTTCTATTTTTTTTTTTGCATTTTTTATATTTAATGTTTATTTATATGATGGTCAATCAAGGCTGATTTTTGTAAAAGAGTTGTATTTCGTTAGTTTCTAGGACATTGTGTTTTTTATGTGTTAATCTTATTTGAAATAAACATGATATCTACCGAATTACTATATTTTTTATTTTAGCCTTTTCTGCGCGACTGTACCCGGACTACCAAGCTGCAGTATACACATATACATGTACTTATATTAGAATAATGAATAAAAATAAATATTCTTCAGGGGGCGAATGGGCCCCTCAAAAGTTCCAGGGGACGAGTGGGCACAGGGTGCGAATCTTAGGAGACGAGTGGGCTCTGACCCAACTAAATGCTGTTGAACTATAAAAGTACATTCGTCTTTATGCTTATGATCTCTAGATTTACGTGATTTCACCCGCATAGTAGTCCCGTTCCTGTGGGAACTTCATAATTAACTATAGCCTATAGCTTCTCTCGATAAATGGGCTATCTAAACCTGAAATATTTTTTCACATCGCACCAGAAGTTCCTGAGATTAAACTAACAAATAAACGCTTCAGCTTTTCAATATTAGTATAGGTTAAACTTATACATTGGGGTTGATAACCAAAATAAAAAAAAACTAGGACATACAAGTTGGATAATTTGTTTTGAAAACAGGACGAAGTAAGAAAGTAGCAAACTTTCATTTAATATGTGGAATAAAATGGACCGCGAACTTTAAAACACGAAACCTTATCATAGAGTAGATACTCTATGATAAGGTCACGTATAGATAGATAGGGGGACGTTAGTCCTATGATAAGATTATCATAGGACTTAGTTTCCCCTTAGAGACGTGTAATAAAAGAGATTGTTAAATTTCGACGACCGGTAGGGTTCCATCATAGCCTAATTGCTTAAGGCATTAGGGGCTTAACCTAAGGTGCACGTTCGAGTTCTGTCGGTGGTCGAATTTTATTAATCTCAATTTTGAAACATAGTATATGGTAAACTTTTCCGTTAAGTATCCAAAAACATTTAAAATTATTATCGTACAGCTTCAAAAACCAAGGACGCTACCTAAAAGCTATCCAGGTTATCCAGGACATTAATAAAACCAGGACATGTCCAGGGAAAACAGGTCGGTTGGCAACTCTACTATACATGTTATAATATACCTCCGTAGCAGTTAAGCCGTTGTAACTTGGTCCAGATTGTTATAACATCATCAATAATAATCGTGTACCAGGGAACGGGCAGCAGCGTTTCTTTGTGTGTTACAACATAAAACAAAAACTTATAGGAAATCGAAGCCATGACCTCCGAGATTTGTGACGTGACTGATACCGATACGCCACGGAGGTTGTCTCGTAATTTCAGTTCCTACTGAAATTTCATTAAATGGTGCACGAAATAAATACTGAACTGATTTGAATGACATTTTATACCTACTGATAGTTTGTAGGTAAAAGCGCGTGGCGCAGTGGTTACTTAACCCCTCAAAGATTCACCCCGCGCCCCTGTGTAATGCCTTTTACCGTATGGCGTTGTCGTGACCTCAATGTCTTAGGGTCAAGGGCAGTCACGTATTATGTACCCTTATGTAATCTAACATTTCATATAATCGAAGGATTTTTAACATTGTTTGGGATATACTAAATACTAGCTGCGCACCGCGGTTTTACCCGCTTCACTCTGCTCCAGTGGGTCGGAGGAGCGTGATATTTTGTAGCCTATATGTTAATCTAGCTTATAAACTCCTCCGCGTGCAATCTTTCAGCCAAATTCATTCGGTAATTTTTGCGTGAAAGAGTAACAAACATACATATATCCACACATACAAACTTTCGCATTTATAATATTAGTAGGATTATCCCTCGTTAGAGGAGGGGGAGGCAGGCCGTTTCCAACCGCAATAACTAGACATCTATGTCTGCTGGACATAGATCCTAGTTTCTTGCAGTACAAAGACTGCAAGAAACTAGCACCACTACACAGATACCACTCTATCCGACCCGCTGGAGAAGAGTGCGCCCGCGAACGCGAAGCGTCCCTCCTCGCCCTTCCGACCCTTAGTTTGCTAAGAACCTTCCGATGCCATCGTAGACCCGTAATCCGAGAGGCCCGCGAACTGTAAAGTAGAGCGAAAGATGAAAAAACCTCCCCTAAAAAAACAAAAACTAAAAGCCATAATCCCTCTCAAGCTCAATCTAGGTACCCGTCAGCGACCGCCCTGAGCCGAGGTCCAAGTCCCACAGGGGACGCTCTCTTGCGCAGGTTGCTTAGTTTGTAGTGTTTAACCATTTATCTAGGCTGGAGATCTGCTCGCCTTAATGCGCGGTGAAGTAGCAAAAGCCTCGGGGAAAATAACGTATTATGTCAGTTCGAAAAAAAATGTTGAAAGTTTCACAGATAATGTATTTCTGTTGCCGCTATAACAACAATTACTAAAAACAGAATTTAGAATAGAATTTCTGACGCGAACGGGAGTTATGGGGGTGAAACCAGGTGGGAATTTAGTGATACCTACTGATAAATAAAATACTTAAACCGAACCAAAATTTATGAACATAAATAGCCTTCCAAGACCCAGTGAATCATAAAACAGTAATGGTATTTGTGACTCACGCAAATTATGAGAACCAAACTAGTTTAATAAATTATTTAAATTATATAACTTTGGCGACCACCGTGGCGTAGCGGTGTAAGATTCACCTTAGAACGGAAGTCGTGGGTTCGATTTCAGTTCCGGACAAAAATATATGTGTATAAATTATAAAGATTTATGTCCGGGTCTGGTTGCCTGCGTACATTGGAAAATACGTTAGGCAGAATAGCACAGAATAGTTACGTATATTCTGTAATTATAACTTGACTAATTAATCTAGAATGACAACCTCCGTAGCGTAGCTATATATGGCTCGCCTTAAATCTCGGATGTCGTGGGTTCGATCCCCCACGGTTCGAACCACGACGAGGTTGTGTATGGAAACCCACCGTTATATATTTTTAGTAGATACATATCGACAAATGACTCAGTACTTATGATAAAAAATAACTCGCTATAGCAAACCTAATAAATTGTTATCTGGTTTTCACCCGAACACAAAGCTCAGAATTAAAAGGATAAAGTGTTTTATAAAACTATACTTAAAGATGGGAATTCCCATTTGTTTGGGAAATGTATCAATGATGTCGTGGGAAGGGGATGACCTCGACGAACGTTCTCTGACCAAATCGGAGACATCCTCGCAAAAGGTCAAATAAGATCCACCCTAATCCGACGTGCTTGTATGAAGAATGTTATGAGAGTGAATAAAGCGAAAGATGTGTGTAGGGATCGTAGCAAGTGGAGGTCCATTGTCTCTGCCTGCCCCGCTGGGAAACAGGCGTGAGCTTATGTATGTATGTGTGTATCAATGATATGAATAATATCTACACTAATATTATAAAGAGGAAAGATTTGTACCTATTTTTGTATGTTTGTATGTTTGTAATGAATAGGCTCAAAAAGTACTGGGCCGATTTAAAAAATTCTTTCACCAATAGAATGCTACATTTTTCCAATTTGACATAGGCTACATTTCATTTTGAAAAAAAATAGGGATCCTTGGTAAAATTTGAACAATGTAACCGAAGGTGTAGAAAAATGAGTCTTAAAATGTCTTTCGTCGAATGCGCTGCCGAAACTATTAGCGATAGAACAAAATAATGTACAACAATATTGAAGAACATCATAATGTCTACAAAAAACTCCGCGGTAGCATATGTCCAACTATTGTAGTTATGTCACTACAACAACTTTTTTCATTTTAAACATTAATGAAAATGCTAACCAAATTCAAACCATGCCATTTATGTGTTTATATTAATCCTTATCCAAATAAATTATTTTATGGTAAAGACCATTTAACTACCTATAAAATAGTTTTTAAATTATTTAAATTGGACTTTCCATTCAAAAGATATTACGAATTAAAAAATATCTATATATATAAAACAAAGACGGGTTTGTTACAAAACTTATAACTCGAGATCGGCTGGAACAATTTTCATGGTTTTTGTTTCGTTGGATTTGTCTACGCCCTGAATAGCAGAATACATTTTAAAAACAAAAGAAAGTCGTGTTAGTTACACTATTTATAACTCAAGAACGGCTGAACCGATTTGGCTGAAAATTGGTAGGGAGGTAGCTAAGAACTGCGAGGAGGACATAGGATACTTTTGGGTAGGGGTAGGGTAGGGTAGGGTAGGGTAGGGGTAGGGTAGGGTAGGGGTAGGAAGGGTAGGGGTAGGGTAGGGGTATGGTAGGGGTAGGGTAGGGTAGGGGTAGGGTAGGGGTAGGGGTAGGGTAGGGTAGGGGTAGGGTAGGGTTAGGGTAGGGGTAGGGTAGGGCAGGGGTAGGGTATAAAAGTCCACCCGTGCGAAGCCGGGGCGGGCCGCTAGTATTTTATAAATTATTTGCGTCCCGCAGTTGTTACGTAGAAACGGCGACAGCGATTACAGAGTAGCTAACAAACGATCAATCGCAATACGAAAGATTGTATTACATAAAAATTGCGTCGCGTTGCTATAGCAATTGCAATTAGCTACATCATAGCTATAATTTACAATTTGGCTGCTCAATTGGTATCAATGGGCGACTAAATATATTTTATGGTTTGCTATAAATATTATGCAAAAAGTCATATTTTTATTCGAGCCCCTCTTAAATATTTATTTTATTTTGTTTTTAGTATTTGTTGTTATAGCGACAACAGAAATAAATCTGAAACTTAATACTGTGAAAATTTTAACTGTCACGGTATCATGGTTCTTGAGATTGAACTTGGTGACTGACAAACAGATAAACAGTGAAAACTTTTATAATACGGTCCCGTTTTTACCCTTTGAGTACGGCACTCTAAGCAACATAATAATACAACGTGTAATGTACCTGTACTTACTCATAACATATTTTATACATTTCACATTGTTTTCACTAAGTAGTATATAATAATAATATACTACTTAGTGATATCACATTATGATAATAATAATCATCATTTATTCATAACCCAGCATAATTATCTACGCTGTACTGGACAAACTGGAGTATTACACAATAATTGTGGAGGACTATTAAGGAAAACTTCTGATATAATAATGAGTTTTCTATCCAAATCCACGCAAATTCTATATATCAGCATTGAATTAGCGCCATCTATTGATGTTGTTCGTGAACTGTTATTATAGGTGCAATGCAAGTGGAGACTAAGCTACGATTCAGACTGACTTGCTCATATCGGCTCGGCTAGGCGGCATTTTACAATGCGGTAAAATATATTGAGACGAGTTAACAGGATTAAAAAAATATTCGCAATGAGTTTATCCGATGAAGAACTAAAGTTACCTGACATAGGCAGGTTTATACTAATATTTAAAGAGGAAAGATCGTATTTATATTAACTATCCGGTTGTACTCCCGATTTGTCATCATCGGATATGTCAGACGAGTTTCGACTCATTCTAGATCATCCCAAGGTCCATTCTCAAAGTGAAGTCGATAAGATCGTCGCTGTATAATGCCGACATATAATTACAATTGAATTAAATAATAATTAATATGAAATCATGTATAATCAATAAAATCAATTCAAGCAGCCGTAGCTCAATGGCTAGGGCGTCGGACTTGTGATCTTGAGGTCGCCGCGCCGCGCCGGTTCGAACCCCACCCATTGCACTACTGACGTGAACCCACCCGTAACACAAGCATTTTAGCTTAACACGAGGGGTTAACCAGAATATTAGTAGACAGCAAAACTCTGCTAGTAATCTAAATAAAAAAAAAACTTAATTGCTAACATGGAATAATGTATAATCAATAAATCTTAATTGACACTGTATGATATTTGTTATTATATAGGTATGTACCCGTTATAATTTGCACGCAAAAGACTAAAATGAACTGGACTGTATTATATTTATTTAAGAACTTTGTGAACTCATTTTTTTGCAAAACAATTATTTGATTGATTGTTTGACTTCACCGATTTGAAAAATTCTTTCACCGTTGGGAATCTACACTATCCCCGGATGACATATGCTATATTTTATAATGAAGTTCCCACGGGAACGGGAGTTACGCGAGTGAAACCGCGCGCGGGAATCTAGTAAAAAATAAAAAGACCTTTGTACATACGCCTCGCCCTTTCATATGCTATTGTACTATGTTAATATTGATAACGGTTATCTAACGGGGCTTTCGATATAGCGTTATTAATTTCTGTTCAGCCGAAAGGGTAACGTAATATTACAAAAGACAGGTGATACCCTCACCTGCCCTTTGGTATATAATATTTAGCTAACGGCGTTTATACCTTTACCTACCTTATCTATAAGGGAAGATAACAGATAAAATGATGGATAAATTAGTTATATCTATACTAATATTACGAACTGATTGCTGACGAGCTGTTTCACCCGCGAAACTCCTGCTCCCATGGGAACTTCATAATTAAATATAGCATTTATAGGTAAATAGCCTTCCTCCATAAATAGGCTATCTAACACTTAAATATTTTTTCAAATCGGATCAGTTGTTCCTCAGAACAGCGCGTTCAAACAAATTAACAAACTCTTCAGCTTCGTATATTAGTGTAGACTGTAGATATATATAGATAACAATGTGGTCACCAACCCGCTTGCCAACGGTGGTGAATTCCTTCGAATGAGACCCATGTTCAGCAGACGAAGTTATATGGGCTGATGATGATTGACTACGGGAACCGCTTAGGTACCCTAGAGCTTAATCCATGGTGTAAGTAGCTGGATATAAAAAAGTGTTGGTATTATATTATTATTGTGAAGTCGATCGGCGTGTAGGCGTCGACCTTGTACGAACAAGATTTGAGATGGTTCCATTGACATTCAGACAGCTTGAACCACTATTTATAATATATTGATATAATACAATAAGTAACTACCTATTTAATGTGAAACGGAAATTGTCGGTTTATTAGTTATGGCTTTATGCGGTTTTATTTGCTTATATTTGCTGTCGGATTTACATAGTGCAATTTTTTTTCGCACTAACGTATATGTAGTTAGCTACGAGGCTCTAGCTACTTCACCGGGCATAAAGGCGAGCACTTCTCCAGCCTTATTAAATTGTTCCAATTAAGCAACCAGCGAAACAGGGCGCAACCTGTGGGACTTGGACTTCGGCTAAGGGCGGTCGCTGACGGAGGGATTGAGGGATTTTGACTTGTAGTCTTAACAAGCTATTATTGAATCAATATAGTTATATAATTAACTAGCTTCCCGCGCGCGGTTTCATCCGCGCAACTCCTGTTCCCGTGGGAACTTCATAATTAAATATACCCTATATAAACACACACTCACACCAAAGCACAAAATTACAAATCTTTCGTCTTTATAATATTAGTATAGACTAAAGACTAAACACTACCTATCGTCGGAGATACTGTAATGCTACTTAAGTGACAAAAGGCAATAAGGTTGAAGAACAAATGTAGCAAATTGATATTTCTTCCTTTACAACACAATCAAGAAATTATTTCATGATACGTGAAATCGCACTTTTCCTTGACAATATATACAATTAAAAGAAGCAAATTAAAAATAAGACTTACTTATTAAATACTAACAATTCTAAATATAAGCCACTGGTTCTAACTTTCTCAGAATGCTGGCAGCATTGCTTCAATTTCTATCGAAATTTCTATATATCTAAAAACCTTTTTTATTGTCTAAGTGTTATCTAAGACTATCTCTATAGCGAGGATGATGATGAAAAACACATATTACAAGAGTAATGGTAATATTGAGACTAACGTCCCCTTTAGAGACGTGTTACAAAGAGATTAATTTTCGATGACCAACTGTGGTTTCACCGTAGCCTAATTGGGGGCTTTAATTAAGGTGCAGGTTCGAATCCTGCCGGTGGTCGAATTTTATTAATGTTAATTTTGAAATATTGTGACTAATTTTATTGCAAAAAAGCCCATGCCCACAGTGGGATTGCGTAAAAAAGGCGAAAGCGGTTATTATACTGGTAACGCAGTAATTAATTGCATTTTTTTTTTTTTTTTTTTTTTAATATTACACAGTTTTCCCCCCTACTCGTATCCTTGTAAACGCCTCGTGCTAAGCTATAATGTTTGTGTGTTACGAGTGGGTTCACGTCGGTAGTGTAATGGGTGGGGATCGTGACGTGACCGATCGCAAGTCTGACACCCTAGCCATTGGGCTCTGCTTCGATTATAAAAAAATATATATTGATAACTAGCTACCAACGAACTATTATTCGCTAACGTTTATTGATTTTTAACGATTTGCGATTGATCGCTCGTTACCTTATTGCTTCATAATTGCTGTCGCCTTTTTAACGTAATCCGACACCAGAGGGCACATTTACTTACATACCTTATTTTTAACATTAAAGGTTAAGAAAGTTCGTTGTACTATACTTAGGTACAACATACATGTAGGTTGTAACTATAAACCTTCGTTGCGCGAGTGCATGCGTCACCCGTACAACTCGCGCCGTGTTTACAATTTGTCTCTTGCTGTCGTTAATTCTTTGAATACGGACGACCGGGAATTTTTGTTTGTGTTTCGTTGGATACATATAGATATTTAATTAATTTTTAAT
Source organism: Nycteola revayana (assembly GCA_947037095.2). Classification (NCBI taxonomy): domain Eukaryota; kingdom Metazoa; phylum Arthropoda; class Insecta; order Lepidoptera; family Nolidae; genus Nycteola; species Nycteola revayana. The sequence goes on along the minus strand of OX344841.2, from coordinate 10,181,794 downwards.
TTGAATAAAAGCTGAACATGGGTCTCATATCATTCATACATCTGTGTTGATTTATTTTTTTCCTTGACCAGGCAAATCACCCCTTTGGACCACCTGATAACGAAATGGAGGACCAAATATAAGCACAACTACTGCCAGTTAGGCCATAATATAGCTTATGGAAACTAAGCCCCGCCGTCGTCCACATGTGACAATACTCGGGGAATTCACACGCCCAATGTGGGGTCAGCCTAAGCTGTAAATGATTAAAAACACACATAGCTGCGTTATGCGTCATTGCGTCCGATCTATTCTTCTAGCGTTACTGGCTGAGAAACAAACAGTTTAACTTTAGCGGCGTAAACGTTTTTTTTTTTTGTAATTTTTGATTTTAAATAACATTTATAGACTAAATTAAAGTGTCTGTTGGTAATATTAAAATATAAGGTTTTAAATAACTTCACTAGCCCCTGTCCGCGGTTTCAATCATTAATAACCTTAGGTTCTTCACAATTAAATATAGCCTATAGCCTTCCTCAATATATTTAATTAGAGTTCCTACGGGAATGGGTGTTACGTGGATGAATCCGCTCGCGAAAGCTAGTATTTTATAAGCTGGATACCAAACATCACGCTTCACCTCACTGGAGCAGAATAGCAGTCTACCACGAATAAGACCGCAGGGTAAATCTAGTTTTATCATATTTTCCTAAGTATTTTGCTACTACATACTTACTTAGATGCGCCCCGCGGGTTTGCGCATGTTTGAATGCTCATCTGCTACAGTGAGTCTTTGAGAGATGCCTCAAAAAAGGCTGGTGACTTGCTCTGAAACAGTCGTTCTGGCAACCTTTAAGCGAAGAAAAACGATTTTATGTCTTGCTATGGACCACTTGTTTTGCGTAATCACTATAAAATGAGCACTCAGTCACGATAAAATAACATTACAATCTCTGTTCATTAAAAATATATTTTGGTGCGAAAATATTTTTCGGGCAGGTCCACTTGTTGTGTTTCTAGGGACCACCAGAGGTCCACAAACCACCGCACCGGTTGGGAAACACTGCTCTAGAAAAGACACAGATATATAAAAATTGTGTTGTGTTTGGATGTTGTATTTGTTTTTAGATCTGATTGTTGTTGTTAAAATAAATATAATTATTAATAACGTTATTCTTGACGCAGATAATAAAGAAATTAAGTTATAAACTTTTTTGCAGTCTATAAACAAACGTCGAAACTAAGTGTGAATGTTCGAGATATATTAAACCTATATTTATATCTTCAATTTAATATTATTAATGTACCTTATACTTTTTAATATTAGTATACTAATACTAGCTGACCCGGCAAATAGATGTTGGCCGATTCTCAGACCTACTCAATATGCTCACAAAATTTCATGAGAATCGGTCAAGCCGTTTCGGAGGAGTACGGGAACGAACATTGTGACACGAGAATTTTATATATAAGATTATAAAGAACAAAAGTGTGCTTATATACTTTTTTAAAGAAATTTTAACAAAAACCACACCATGCCACAGATTAGATAGTTACTATGTTGTTATATACCATGCTTAAAATACCTCGTTATTCATTTCTTCGTATTACTTATATAAATAATTAATTTGGATAAGGATTATAATTCCTTAATCAATTTAATTATTTCTCATTTACGACTATTTTTATTATATTTACCTGTAGTAATCTACAGGTACTGAAATAGTTTTTTTTTATTTATTAAAATTGGCCATTGCATTCGAAAGATAATAAAATATTATGACTTTAAAAATATCAATCTAAGCCGTGACACTGCATCAGAATACATTTCTTTTTGTAGGATTTTCGATTTCAGGTTAGATCTACAAGATATTCTAGACTATGATCAGTTTCAGCAAATGTTTTTTTCCCAAAATGTTTAAAATAAATGGCCAATGGCCGTGCGAAGCCGGGACTTTATATAAATATTATATTATATAATAACAAATTATTTGTATCTTGTTACAGGTAAGCACAATTAGTTAATTCGTCTCAGTTTTGTAAGAGCTACGGTAAGTATTGAGAAATCTATATAAGCCGGTTCACTAAGCAGCTCTGTTTTCACTTTTAAATGGATTCTGTGTGATTTAATATTAAGTTACTAAGGGCTATTTGTTATTTTATTTTAAAAGACAACACACACACTTGACAAACCTTTAATTCACGGACACAAATTACACACAGATTAAAAATAGCAAATAATTGTCCCGGGTAGGAATCGAACCCAGAACACCGGGTCTCAGGAGCCACTGCCGTATCCACTGAGCCCCGGGTGCAGTTAATAAAAGTAATTGTCCACAGAAAAATAAATATAAAATTTCGAGAAAGTATAGAATGTCCATACAAAGCCTCTCTTTTTTAAATTTACTCTTCTTATTTTTAATTGTGACAGATTTTGTTCTGAATGTTTTCTTTTGTTCTTTTTATTACTTTGTAGTTTATAAACCATTTAATATGGCTGGAGCTCTGCTCGCCTTTATGCCCGGTGAAGTAGCAAAAGCCTCGTGGCTGACTGCATACATTTATGTAACCAGCAACTAGCCTTCCGAAATAAAAAGCGGTCACCAACCTGCCCACCAAGCGTGATGACTGCAACAACAATACCCCCATCGTGGCAGGACCTGATGAAACAAACAAACTCTTTATGTTGTACTGACTGTCCCGTGCGAATTCACCCGCGTAACTCCCGTTACCGTGGGAACTTCATAATTAAATATAGCCTATTTCACTCAGGGTGAATGTAGCTTTCCAATGGTGAAATAATTAATGAAATCGGCACTGCAGTTTTTGAGTTTATTCATTACAAACATACAGACACACACACAAAAACACAAATCTTTCCTTAATATATACTAGCTGTCCCGCCGGTTTCAGCTGCGTGCCCGCAACTTTAATATTTTCAAAATCGGTCTACAACGTCACAAACTCATAAACTCTCAAACTACCTCTTTATAATATTAGTATAGATAAACAAGCAAGACGTTAGTTAATTCTGAGCACTAGATCATAGGTCAGTGTTCATTACATAAACGTTGCCTTTCACTTTCAGCCGTTTTCGAGATAAAATATGTCAGACTTTATACTTTGATGACTTTATACTTGTTATCTGTAAATGATACAAATTTGTCAGCCTCCATAGCGTAGCGGTATTTGGCTCGTTTTAAATCTCGGAGATCGTGGGTACGATCCCCACGACGGACATGAAGTCTTTGTATAAATTCTAAGATTAATTTCCGGGTCTGGTTGGTTGAGGGACTACCTTTGCCGTGGGTCCTGATTGTTATAACATCGTCTATAACAATCGTATACCAGGGAACTGGCAGCAGCGTTTCCTTGTTTGTTACAACATAATATTGCGATCACCAAACCGCTTGCCATGCGTGGTGAATTTGGTACCCATGTTCAGCAGTGGACGTTATACGGGCTGATGATGATGATTCGAATGTTACTGAATCGAACAGGGTCCTGGTGGTCGCAACTTAATATATTGGGAGGACTCGGATTTTTTTGGTCAAATGATACTAAAATAGTTAAATTTCAATTAGACATTGATTCTGTTATGTTATGGCCCCATGACCTCGGCCGGCCTGGCACTGACTTAATATAGTTTGTTTAAGCAGGTTGCATAGTTTGTAGATTTTAAACCGAAACGGTTGTATATAAGGGTGACATAGTAAAAGACTCTTGACAAACTACATACTTAGGTTCTTCAGAAAAAAAGAAAAATAATTTTCGACATCATCTTACTTTGGATGCAAGTATGAAACACATATCTCGTAATACAGGTATTCCTTACGAATAACCTATAATAGGCACCAGTCTCTCACAACGGTTGAACCTACTAAGGGAGATTAAATTGTAAAATTGTTAAATTATAAGTCAACTATTGTAAAGAGAAAATAAATAAATTTATTATTTATTATTATTATTATCTCCCTTATTGCAATCGATTTCGACTCTCTTTTTTCTGTACGGTGTGGTAAAAACGGGACCCTATTAGCCCGCGAAGTGTAAACTAAAGCGACGGTTGCATTAATTTCCCCTAAAAATCTTAAGCCTCAATCCCCCCGCTAGCGACCGCCATGAGACGAAGTCCAAGTCCCACAGGGATCGCCCTGTTGCTAAGTTTGTAGTATTTAAACCATTTATTGAGGCTGGAGCTCGGCAAACCTTATTAATAAGACTACTGTCTACCTTTATGTCTGTCACCAGGATTTATCTCATAAATCGTGATAGCTTGATAGTGGGACTCCTTTACAACAAACGCGTTAAGTTAAACTATAACGTAACATTTTTAAAAAACTTTTGTACTATACTTACTTAAAAAAAATATGTTTTTATTTCCTTAAAATCAATCATAGTAAGGCACAACTAAATACCATATACAAATTAAACAAACATAGAAAAAAATCAACATAAAAAAAAAGTCCATTTTCAGAACGCATCCATTGGTTGTTACATTTTTCTCGCGGTATATTGGTGGCGCGGGCGAATTTCACTGGGAGGGCCCTTCCATAGAATTTGCCACTGCCCTCAGAGCATTAGCACACCACGTTTTTTAAAATCGCCGTCGACGCGCGTTTTAGAAACGAAGTACTGACTTGCGTGCGTATCGCGCCTGTATGGGTACAAAAGTCAGTACTTTGTTTCTAAAACGCACGTCGACGGCGCGTTAAAAAAACGTGGTGTGGCTAGGCCCTAAGATGGTATAGTTACGTCACTAAACGAACGTCATTTATTTGCCGCTTTGATTTTGTTTTTTTTAGTTATGTAGTTAGTTATTAGTCGGATTCTTGCACTAGCAAGAATCCGACTAGCAATAGCGACTTGGCCGGATTTTTATATTAAAATATTAATACAGATTTTTAATATACATATATAGATATTACTAGTTTTCCTCGTGTTTGATTTAATGTACTGTTAGCTGTATATAGATCGGACGCAGCATTGACACACAAAAGGCTTTGCTAATAACATTTTGGCGCCCGCCGAACTTCCTAGTATACGAAATACAATTTGTGAACATTCGCTATCAGTAAGCGAATAATATTATAGATAGATTATTTCAATAAGGTGCTTTCACAATATACATCATCAGCCCGTATAACGTCCACTGCTGAACATGGGCTTCCTCCCGAGGGAGTGTTTTTGCCATAGTCACCACGCTTGTCAGGCGGGTTGCTGATCGCAGTATTATGTTATAACATACAAGGAGACGCTGCTGCTCGTTCCTTGGTATACAATTGATATAAATAATGTTATAACAATCGGGACCGATGGCTTAACGTGCTTTCCGAGGCTCGGAGGGTAGTCCCTCAACCAACCAGACCCGGAAAGAAATCTTATAATTTACACAAAGATTTCTTGTCCGGTGTGGGGATCGAACCCACGACCTCCGAGACTTAAAGCGAGCCAAATACCGCTACGCTACGGAGGTTGTCAACATGTGTTTGCAGGTGTTTAATGTTATAATACCTACTGTAAAGTAAAGTAAAGTAAAAAATACAATAAACTAACAAGAAACAACAAATGAAAAATCAAAATATTTTATACTAAGTACTAGACCGATTTAAAAATTCTTTCACCGTTGGAAAGCTACTCTATCCCCAAATGACATAGGTTATATTTAATTATGAAGTTCCCACGGGAAGGGAGCTACGCGGGTGAAACCGCGCGTGGGAAGCCGATGAAACTATACTCTTATCGCTGCTGTTGACTGTACAAGTCCCGTTGGTTCCGTGAATAGAACTGTAATTCCTAGACTTATTGATTGTTTCACAGGTTTGATATCTGCTTTAGCTTTGTGTATGTGAAACTGGGTTGTATGCTCTATGTATCTGCCGTTTCAATAATACGGGGCCCCGGGGTACTAGGGCCCCGAAAGTGTAAGGTACTCTACCTTCCTAATATTAGGCTGACTAAACATTGTGTGTGTGCTGCTATGAGCGTTACAGTATCAGGGTATGATTTTTATAAAATAAATAGTATTCCAGCTAATCTATACTAATATTATAAAGAGGAAACACTTGATTGTTTTTTTGTGTGCATTGAATAGGCTCTGGAACTACTGGACTGTTTTCCAAAATTCTTTCACCATTAAAAAGCTACGTTATCCTAAAGCAGGGATCCCCAAACTATTTTGGACAAGTGACCCCTTTTCCAAAATGAACTATCTAACCTCAGACCCCCATGGCCAAATTACCTACTTTTAAGATCAACCCCCTTATTCATAATGGTCCGCTAACTTAAAACAGCTGCTACAGTGTGTTATTTTTCATTCTGACTTAGGTAAAGTGGTCGATATCGACTCCAAGGGGTCGATATCGACCACTTTGGGAATCCCTGTCCTAAAGTAACTTAGGCTATATTTAATTACGTAGTTCCAACTGGAACTGGAGCTTCGTGGGTAAAACCGGACGTCGGAAGCACACTACTTATATAAAAAAGTCTATACTTCTATACTTTATATATAAAGCTGAAGAGTTCAGAACAACTGAACTGATTAGAAAAATTATATCAATGTTACATAGCCCATTTATCGATGAAGGCTATAAGCTATATTTTATTATGACGTTCCCACTGGAACGGGAGCTACGCGGTTGGGACCGCGCGTGGGAAGCACTAGCTTATATAATAAATATAATAATAAACAGTAGGTATGTAGCAATTAAAGTGTGAAGTATCGATATTATCAAAATCTCTACAATCCGTGGGATATTTTACCAATATTTTTATTATTCAACAATTATGAATGTCACGCTTATTACGTCGCGAATTACTGGTTAAAAAAACACTCACAAAAAATGTGCAAGGACATAGTTTATATGCTTATAAACCTACAATACATTTAAATTTTTTTATGGCGTTTTTAGTTAAATGTATAGTTATATACGTACTGAATACATACAAAGAAATACCTTAATTTAAATGATGGATGTGAATGAAATAATACGAATCGTAAGTTGATCAACTTTCGTGCCACTCATATTGTCAAATTTAATTGCCAGTTTCAGTGAACGCGCATAATTATTATATTATTTATAATTTTTAATGACACTTGACCTAACCTTAGTAAACGAGACTATGCTTCTGTTGTAATAAAACAAAAAAACTTCAACTTCAATTAGTCCTGTGGAATTCCATTGGTTTAGGTTATGTTTTGAACCACCTGAAATCTCGTTAGTATATCAACTAACTTGTAAGTTGATTAACTTATTATTATCAGATTCTTATTATTTCCGGTGACATATATAATACACCATGTTTTTTATACTAGTAGTCGTAATAATATATAACTTTGAGTTCAAATAGTAATTTATAAGATTATAATCTTTATATTAATACGTATATATTTTTAGCGGTGCGCATTGTCTTACATAACTTTTCAACTCCTATCATCGGATGTCCGAAAATATTTCTCATACCATTTAAAGTCATGACTTTCATCATGATGAAAAAAAAAGTAAATATTAAAAAAATATAATCATTGAAATTCATAATATCAGTAATTATACACTTACTTTCTACGAATACTATTTGTTTTAATATATTTGTTTATACTAATGGTCGAAACTCATAATCATTTCGATAAATATCTATTATATTTATAAATATGTTTTATTCTAATATTCGTTTTTATACAAGTTAAAAATGCGACTCCACTGAAAACCAAATTGCTACCAGAAACGAGATGCTCTTATTTTTGGTCGAAGGTTAAAAGAAACTCCAGGATTCCAACTTCAGTTAGGTTAGAACTGTGACCACAACGAGTGCCAGATGTGCCAGATCCAAGTTCCATACAAATTATCAATTAAAGCAATATGATCATTGAATGTTATGAAGAAAAAGTTAAACAGTATTAATAAAAAAATATGATTACTAACGGTAATGAGATCCGTTGGTAGTAATAAAAATGTATGAATAAAAAAAATATGAAACAAAATTAGAGTGATTATTATGAGCACAGACCGGTAGTAAAACAAAGAATAGGATTTAGAATTTTATGTAAGCCAATATGGACCCATTTTTTAGTGATTTATTTTTGGTAGTACAATCCATCTAAGTATATATACATTTTTCAATAGCATTAAAAATTACAGGTTAAAATGCCTTCGAACTTGTGTTTAAGGAGCCTGTTGGTATAAACTAAATTATCTTTTATAGCAAGGCACTACAGCTCATTTTGCCATATGTATTATGTACATTTGTCATTGACGACTCCTTGAGGAAAACTTCTTTTGTAAAAAACATGTCTATTTTAAAATCACGTTACGTTTCAATAGTAATACTAATAATAAATCGTTCTTTCAATTAGCTTTTTTGTTGTAAGGTTGGAAAACAACCATACGGCCAGCCTAATGGTAAACGGTTACCATAGCCTACGAACGCTTGCAATACCAGAGGTGTCATACACGCATTGCCGATCTTAATCCCCACCTCTATATGGGACTAGAGCCCATACTAGAGACCTTATTCACGCACGGGAAAACAACATAAATTAATAATGTTATTTGTCTTTAGAATTCTGTATAGAAAACCCTATTTAAACTAGTAAAATCGAGCGAACTAAAGCTTTACTCTACCTTTCTCTATAATCAGTAAAAGCATTCTATTAAAATAACAATTTCCAATAACAATATTACTTACATTATTTTCTTTTAACATTAAAATTTAATTTATTTTTTAACATGGCCAGAACGCCGCGAGTTATTTATATTATGCATATAATACACTTTTATACTTGGAAATGGCTGTATGAGAGCGTTGCAGACTGAAGCCTCATAATAAAGCTAGTTTGTGTCTCGCAGCCATTCGAGCCACGCGCGTATTATACCGATGTAAAATTCTTTATCGAACGTCCAATTATAAAACCAAAATTAAATAGGTAGCTCCGCCATTTTGATTATTCCAATATTTGACATTTTGATCGACTTCCCGCGTTTTTTACCGTAGTGATAGTTCTTTTTTTATATAGAGCTGAGTGCATTGCGCTTTGTCTGTTAGCGGTTTATTTTTAGAGTGATTGTTGTAAATTTTTGCGATTAATTCAAAATTTAATACGCGAATGGTTAAATAATTGTATTGTAAAGTGGATGGAAATAAATGTGACTCGTTTGTGGACGCGTTCGAATGCAAGTTTCCTTTCTTTTTAGTGACATAAATATCTAGGTGTAATTCTCGTTGCATTAAAGTCGGTGCCAAATGAAATCTTGTTGTTTGTGCACTCTGAGTATTTATTGAGAACTGGCTGGTGCTATGAAAAATAAAATGAGTAAGTTTTTGTTTTAAATATAATTAAATAGAATCAGGCGTTACTTTGCGGAAAATCATAATAATCTAAATTATAAAGGCCGGTGGGTCTTGGCTGGTGATTGTATTTTTGCATGTTGTTACTATGTTTCCTGCATACCTATTGTGCATAATTTTCGCAGGTGGGAGGGCGATGCAAAAATTGTATTACAGCTTAGACTCATTTTTTAATGGAATTAATATGTACTAGATATTTTTTTGTCTGTTTAATGAAGTGTTTTTTTAAAGTTCTTTTTATTATTTTTTGTGAAATTGAATACCTGCTTACCTGCTTATGTATTTTAATCTCAAATTATTTTTGATTTTTTAATTGTGTATTTTTACCTAAAGTAATATGTTGGTGTTTAATTTAATTATTTATGGAACGTGACAATGTGAATTTATATTTTCCTTATATTATGTACCTAAGTGATAAATATACTTTTATCTATCAATGTAATTAACCAGGATACCTAGTTCGAGAAATTGAAAAGATGTTTTATATAACTAGGAGTGCATTTGATAAAGCGAGTTCCACCCCTACCCCCTGTCTACCTCCCTCCTAACACCCACTGTAGGGCATTCGCGCTATTTTCAGATATTGCCTTACGTTTCCTTGGAAAAGGATTTATTCATCTTCACATAATACTTGCTTGTTGAATTTATTATTGTACCTATAATATAATGTTTGTTGATTTATTATATTATACCTAATATATATTTAAGACGTATTTTTAAAAGTTATGTAAATTTAAAATGGTAGAAAATATAAATGAAAAAAAATTATCTTTAATCCGTTATTATTTTTGACTAGATTCCCACGCGCGGTTTAATCCATTCAAATTCAATAATTTTTCAAATCAAATCAGTACTTAGTTCGTGAGATTACCGCGTTCAAGTAAACAAACAATATCTTCGGCTCTATTGTATTAGTATAGATTAATATAAATAAATCAACGTGGCTCTATCATGGCTATTTTAATTGGAAGACTGTTATTGTAATTGCCTTAGTGGATTGTAAAATTTAAAAAAGATACGCGTTATGGAACCGGCAGTCAATGACCTTCAATATTTAGTACATTCGATAGGTTTCACGTTCACATCGCGAAAATGGAAATCAAAATGGCAATACGTATGGTCTATGTAAGTAAAAATGCTTTACTTGTATGTATATTAAATGTTATGAATTATAGAAAATACCATAGATTCCCTTTTACTTTATTTTTTTTAATTTTACATAATAACTATGATATAGGTATTTAACTATTTATGTTAAATTAAATGGAATAACATATAAATCATAAAAAAATAAATTTTAAATCAATTACGTTTAAGTAGGTTAGGTAAGATATTTTTTTATAGATTTACGTAGGTTACCTACCTACGTTAAGTACTAATCTATTAAAAAATTACAATAATAAAATTATAGAATCAACAGTTCTAAAAACTATTTAGTCCGCATATAATTTATATTTATAGGTGAATTTATTCATTTGGTAATAATAAAAAATAAATAAAATAATGACATTGACGATTTTTATCTTACATTTATTATTCATTTTACTTTTACATATTAATTAATTTACCCGTAATTCTGTGTTGCTAAGGTTAAATTCGGCCATTTTTTTGTTTATATGTTGTTAAAGATTACTTACGAGCGCTATGAAGGTTCTTATAGAAAGAAAAAACTTGAAAATTGTGAGGGAAAACAGTAAACAATACTTTATTTTATAAGGTTTGAAACTCCGCCAACATGCGCACTTGACGGATTGTAGAAATCTAAAATTACGAGTAATAAATTAATTAGGTAGGTTAGGTTAGTATGTATGTATTTTATTCATGTTTGTTGATTAAAGCTATGCGTATTTCACTCACATTTGCCTTATTAAAAAAAAAATTGAGGTAGGTACTTTTATTTGAAAAATAATACTGTTTTGGGTACCTAGTAAAGATATAAATTCTAATGTATACTTATATTATAAAGTGAAGACTGATTGGAGAGTAGGTTGTTTGCATGAACGTGATAATTTCGGAACTATTGGTCCAATTTGAAAAATTCTTTCACCAATAGAACGCTACGTTATATAATATAGCCTAGGCTATATTAATGGGCATGGAGACTAAAAAAATCTATTTAATCTGTCAGATAGATGGACAAAATATTGGACATGAATTTTTTCATTTATCAAATCATTAAAAATTTACAAAGACAATCTATAAAGTTCAGGAGAGGGGGGCTTGTGACGTCACTATTAATTAAAAGTGTAGGTACCTAAAAGTGACGATTTTTAGTTCGAGGAACGAAAAAAAACGTATATTTTTTGGTAATCTTACTGACGGACATGCCCATTATTGATGAAGCTTCTACGGGAACGGGAGTTACGCCGATGACACCGTACACGGGAAGCTAGTAAACTATACACTGTATTTTTTTTGTCACTCGTTGTTAATACTCAGCCAATTTATTTATTTTTAGTAATACAATCGATCTATGTAATTAAATATACTTTCTCAATAGTATTATTATAAAATACAGATTTAAAATGACTTTTAACATGTGTTAGTGACGCCCGTTCGTACAACCTAGATTGTCTCGTATTGCAGGGCACTAGAGCTCATTTTTCCATACAATTGTAATAGATGCATACAATCCTTATAGATGATGTTATTTAAAATAATCGGGACTTTTCGGCAGAACATGCAACGCGTCTTATTGCTTTAAACATTTAACGAAATGTTTGCTGTATATAATATCTTGTGTGTTGTGCTGAATTAAATGTATTTTCTTTCTTTCTAACCAGACCCAGAAAGAAATATTCATTGCTACTTTATTAATTATATTATTTTAGTAGTTAAAGCCGCCGTATACCCGTCGTCACAGTGCCGTGAATTTGAATAAATTGTTAACTGGAGTACATTCTATCAAAGTCACCTGCGGTTAGAACTAGATCTGTTTGTAACTACGCATAGTTATAAACTAATGTATATAATATTATCTACTAGCAGTAACAACCCCCTTCGAGGGAAGCTCATGTTTAGCTGTAAATATTATACGGATTTAAGATGTATAAAATATTTAGTGTAAGATTTTTACACTAAATATTTATATTCTACTTGTTTTCTTGTTAAAACGCCGTACTAAGCCAAAATGCTTGTGTTACGAGTGGACTCACGTCGCGGTCGGTAGTGCAATGGTCAGGGATCGAACCGATATATCTTTGAAAGTTCTGGAGCCTATTTAATGCAAACAAACACCATCATATCTTTTCTCTTTATAATATTAGTATAGATTAGTAGGTACACATAAATATAATAATGTTAAAGTTTTAATAGTCACACGGCAGTACATAACTCGCTAGACTCGCTTTGTTTAACGGCTCGAGTTCTTAACATAAATGACTCGTGAACCTTTAGTAAAGAAAGAGTCGTTATATTGATCAAGTCTTTTCTCATGACTCGAGTTAGTACACATTATTTACAAGCCTCAAGTCGTATTTTTGGAGTAGTCTTTAGCTTTTTTGACGTCGGTTTCACTGTATGGTTTGTGAAATTACTCTTTGTACTATAATTTAATTATTGAATTATTAATAAGTATAATTTGTGAATATTTTTATGTTGAAATTGCTATTGTATGTTATGTATGTAATGTTACAAATGAATTATTAATTGTGTATTTTCAATAAAATAATGTGTTCCTGTATGTCTCTTTTTTAGTTCTGTTGATTTTTTATTTAATTTTGTTTGTAATATTTTTATATTTTTCATCATATTAAATATCCAAGGCAAATGTACTAGCTAAAATTGCATTTTAATACTAGCTAACTAACTAAACTGCGCCCCGCAGTTTTACCCGCGTCACTCTGCTCCAGTGAGTCGGAGCGTGGTTATATGTAGCCTATGTTTTAATCCAGCTTATAAACTATCCGCGTGCAAACTTTCACCCAATACCATTCAGTAGTTTTGCGTGAAAGAGTAACAAACATACATACATCCACACATATAAACTTTCGCATTTATAATGTTAGTAGGATTTTCTTACACATGTGATGTCATCAATGTGTAATTTAATTGGGTACCAGCTAGAATACCAGCCCTAAATACATACTTGAATGTGTGGTGCACAAACTAATTTTGTTGATATTTTTTATACAGATTAGTCTGAACTTTCAAAGCCAATATATCTTTATTCAGATAGACACATTTTACATAATGTTCTTATGATGCGTCCTCTTTGTTTTTTTTCCTACCACTAGGCCTGACCGTGGCAACTCTGAGAAGAACTGGCAAGAAACTCAGAGGAATCCTTTTTTTTTTAAGTATTTCAAAACTTCAAGTCCTTTCATCTCTGGTATATAGTTTTCTGAACGTACCGTTCCCATAGATATATAATGATTATTGTAATGTCACGGAATTATTTGCAAATAATTCCGTACTCATAAATATAATACAAATAATAAACAGATCTTTGCTACAAAAACACTAGTGGCCACATCAGTTGCGTATAAATATCTATATAATTATCATTGTATTTTTAAATAATAACAAAAAAATACGACATCTTGAAATATATATGTGTCATATTTTATTTTCCAATATTAATGTTTCTTAAAATACATAATCATTATTATATCTTATGTATAAAATTCTCGTGTCACAATGTTCGTTCCCGAACTCCTCCTCGGCTTGACCGATTCTCATTAAATTTTGTGAGCATATTGAGTAGGTCTGAGAATCGGCCAACATGTATTTGCCGGGTCAGCTAGTTTTAATATAATTTTAGAGCGAAATTACAATCGAGCAGCTCATTAAGTGTACAAATATAAATTACTGACTGTATGTGCCCTGCGCCTGTCAAATATTCTGGTCTTTCCGTGTTTTTTTCCAACATTTACCTGTCTTTTAAATATCTAATCGAATGCACGTACAAGCATTTTAGAGATCCATTTTTATTTATATCGATTTCTCGAAGCAATATTAATATTAATAGTATTTAATAGAGATATATTATATTGTTAAGGGATTTAAATATAATTAAAGCGCAACAATGGGGTTTTCCCTTTAGAATCAATCAATATTCCTACGAGGCGTGGTCGCAAATTGAAGTTATCATTTTTATAAGCAGACAAAATGAATTGCATTACTATGAAATATTTATGAACCATTATTTTTAAGTCGTCTATATCTATACTAATATTATAAAGCGAAAAGATTGTATTATTTGTTTGTATTGAATAGGCTAGCTATATACTTGACTGATTTGAAAAATTCTTTCACCGTGGGGAAGCTACACTATCCCCGGATGACATAGGCTATAATTAATTATGAAGGTCCCACTGAAACACGATTTATTTATGATAGTACAATAGATCTATGTATATACTTTTTCAATAACATTCAATCGATCGAAATACAATCGAATTAAATCGATTGTAATTCGATCAGAAACATTTGTCGTATGTGCATTTTTCTTAAAGTGGCACTTAGACTAAATGCTTCTGAAGCATAATATATATCCAACCTTATGCTAATGAGGTCTAGATTTATCACGGCCGTCTTCTTGAGGAGTTTGACCACAAGGACTAAGAGACAGTCCCATTGAAAACGTAACGTATAGTCAGCTTAGGTATATGCCACTCAATCTTAGTTCATTATTTTTATAGACCCGCTAGAAATTAGTCACATTGTACGAAGCAAACATGCTATCGAGTCACGAATGTCGGATTAATTAGTAGCTGAGACTGCATAGTAATTAATATTAATATATTAAGATTGCTAAGTCTCGTATTATTGGTATTACTATTTCACATTGTAGGAGGAAGACCCATATTCAGCAGTGGACATAAACGGGCTCGTGAAGATGAAGTGAAGTCCTCTTTTCAATGTCACCCGTCCCTTTGTCGCTTAAGCGGGCTGATGATGATGATGATTAGCGGTATAACTCCATATGCAAGAACAACACTTGAGACTATGAGTAAACTTGGGAATGTCAGATGTCACTTTGATGATCTCTATTACCATAGTAATAGAGATAGCGACAGTGAGACACTACTTAATCAAGTGAATACTTAAAGCCCAGTAGAAGTTCTTGCATACCATTATAAGTGTAGCGGTATAATTCTAGGAGGTCGTGGGTTCGATCCAATCGCCTGACAATAATTCTTAGTATAAAATATAAGATTGGCTGGGTACGGGCAATATCGCTTACCTGTAAGTTACAACTCAATACTACGGTCACCAGTGAACTGGTGATTATAGCAAAACCCTTCCTCGGGAGGAGGTCCATGTGTCAGAAGTAAACGTAGTACGAGCTGATGATGTGTCTACTACGCTTTAAGTCACCGTATTCGATTAAAGCAATCATTCAATTATCTAGCCTTCTTCAATTCAATCAAGTATTCTATGAATATAGAGGTCCTGATATTGGTGCGTTCAAATAAACAAACAGACCTTCGCTACATTACATACACGCGCAAAAAAGATGGGTTTGGATAAATATTACTTATTTACTCTTAAATTCAAAGCCACACAACTATCCTATCCTACATAAACTAAATATGAATGTGATATTCAAATTCTTTACCAAAGTAATGAATTGGAATAAAATTCCTAAAATATTTTTACAGTGTATGAAGGAATTCGATCTTCGGATGGTGATTGCATTTTTTGCATGTTGCTACTATCTCTCCTGCATTACGTGCATAATTTTTGCGGGTGGGAGGGCTTTCGGAGCAAAGATAGCATTACATCTTATGTATAGACACATTTTTTACCAGAATTAACACTATATATGTTGTCTTTTTAATTTAAAGAATCTGATAAACAGAAATATTCCTTAGAAAAACTACCAGTTTTAATATTTCAAGTACAAAGTCGAAAAATACATAACAAATATGAAATCCTTAAATTAATAGCAGACAAATCATTTCTAACTTATTTCGTATGTAAAATACCTACTCGCTACAATAATGGATGTTCATATTTAGCAGAAATAAAAACTATTCAAATAAAATATCATTATAGTGACCTTTCCTTTCCGAAGGTTGTTTTGTCTGTAGAATTACGTGAATATTTTCACGATTTTATAACTATTAGTTTATGGTGTTATTGTAGTTATGTTTCTGCAAGTCCAGAACTAAAATAGTAGTAGAAAGCTAGTATTTATACCTTTGTACTAGTGGTCGAAATTCGACCATACTGGAAAAAATAAAACTAGCATTCTGCTATCCTTCTCTGTATTTATATAGAGAAGGAATGCAGAATGGTAATTTTCTTTAATTTTAATTGAACTGGATCTATCTTCTTCTTCGCGTATATTTAGTTCCCGTGGAAACATTGACTATAATATCCTATGCCTATGTCACACACAAATTTTAATAATATGGCTCTCTATTGGTAACGGAATTTTTAAAATTAGTTCAGTAGATCCAGAGATAATAACATACAAACAATTCACAAACTTTACCTCTTTATTATATTAGTATAGATAAGTCAGTTAAAACATCATACTTCTCGTAAAAAAGGGTACAATGTTTTTGCTTCACTTATTAATAGGTATATAGAAACATGATGAAGGGGCAGTGTCACTTTCTCAATTAGGCTTTTACCCGTCGATTTGTGGCGCCATCTACAGTCGCCGCACAATAAACTACGTGACCACAACCATAGCGCCATCTAGAACCTATAATACAGACTAACCTTTATCGCAAAATACAAGTTTTCAAGCCAATTCGAACATCTACAAATTCAGCACAGCCGGGCATACCACCTCGCCCAGCATAGAAGACCTTCATTTTCTATATTTTCTCACATACCGACGGCGTGGGTAACAGAGAGTGCAAGGTCGGGTGCTCTCGCGCCCACACGCTCGGGGGCGCACACCTAATGTGGGGTCAGCCTAATGATCATTGGGTATCAGTCAGCATGTAGATAGAAGATAGATATAGTAGGTACATCGTTTATGAATTGTCCAAGTCACAATATAATTGACTGAGATCTACCCAATTACCTACCTATTTATTTTTTAATTACTGGACAGATTTTAATGTGAATTTTATTGGGCAACATCGTCTGTACATGTTCGCGCTCATTAAACTCGTTTTACCGTTTCAAATTTTGTTTTGTTCTTATGTTTCTTACTAAGATTTTAATTTTGTTTTAAATAGTATTCGCGCGCGGTATCACCACGTTTAGCTACCGTGGGAACATCATCAAAAAATATAACCTATTTTCCTCTCAGATAAAGAAGATTTCTAATAGTGTAAGTATTTTTGTTAACTGTCTTGAAGGTTGTTTAATATTGTTACTAATGACAAATCTTTAATATTTATAACTAGCTGATGCCCGCGACTTTGTCCGCGTGGTGTTTGCTATGCCTACGATTCTTTAACTATCTCTCGGGAAATCATTAACTTTCTGTGTTCCAAATGTTGACCAGAGATGTATGCCACCATGCAAAATTTCATTTAAAACGGTTCAACAGTTTCGGAGTTTAGCCCGTACAAACAGAAAGAGAAACAAAAAATAAAAAAAACATCTGGATGTGTTCTATTTTACTTCTTACATTACTCTGGCTCGGTTCAGCGTTTTTTTTCTTTGTAGACATTGGACCTCTTCAGTTTTATTATAATATACTCGTGTAGAGTAACTTTTGTCAGCAACTTCGTCTGCACAGATTTCGATTTCTGCATACAATTTTAGAAGTTCTATTTTAATTTGAAAATAATGATATAATTTTTAACAAAATTTCATTCATTCTGCATAGTAACACTACTCAAGTCTGATTCTTCAGATGTTTTAATACAAAAAAGAAATACACAAAGCTATGTATTATCTTATCCTAAATTTATTTTGATTGATATTTGTGCCGTGTGGTTTCCAGCTTAGAATTGATCACCCCATGTCTTCCTATGGGTCACGCAAGAGGCGACTAAGGGACATACAGCTGATGTATTAGAAGCAGTATCTATCAGCTCGATTTCAATTACCATCTAACTGCGATCACCAAGAGGATACCCATGTTCAACATTGGACTTTAACAGGCTTGTTTGAACATCGAAACAGTTCCGAGACTGTTCCCAATAACTTATAACTACATATAACTTCAGTACAGTTTAATAATTGATATTGTTGCTTATCCCCTCTCCTCGAATGTTACTTAAGTTGGAGGTAGGGTTGCCACCGGTACTATATTATATAGTATCGTACTATATTTCAGTCCCTTGTACTATATATTATCGAAAAATAATAAAGTACGAATAATACTATATTTTCATCGATAATCCAGTTCTCGCGCGACGACGAAGTAAACTTCAACTTCATGGCAGTATTAGGCTTAGTTTCCGTTACCAAAAGCATAAAGGCAGAATATGTCGAGGCGTCGTTGACACGCCTACAAATATTATTTCAGACTTTGTAAACCATACTACAAAAAAATATTGTGTACTATTTGTTTTCTTGAATTTCCCCATAATACTGTTTTTTTTCTGATTTGATAAAAAGGCTATTTTAGCATCAAAAAAAGATGGCAACCCTAGTTGGACGCCATTACACTTTGTACTACGCATGAATAAGCTACTTTTATTTTCTCACCTTAAAGTTGACGAAAGATATATTTCTAGTTAAAGCCACGAGGTTTTTGCTACTTCACCGGACATAAATGCGAGCAGAAACTCCAGCCTTAATAAATAGTTTAAAAACTGCAAACTAAGCAACCTGTGCAAGAGGGCGCCCACTGTGGGGCTTGGCTCAGGGCGGTCGCCAGCGATGAGATTGAGGGATTATGTCTTTTAGATTTTTAGGGGAGTTTTGTGCAACTGTCGCTCTACTTTACAGTTCGCGGGCTCTCGGACTTCGGGTCTACGAAGGCATCGGAGCAAATATCTCTTAAGTGGTTTGCAAAAGTTGCAGTATTTTGAATTGGCATGACAGTACTGTAGACACAAGTCAATTTGCCATGATAGCCGGGCTGGTATTACTTTGAATTAGTAATGCAACTATTTGACCTAGTTCCCTTATAAGCTATGGTAAAACTAGAACGTTGCGATAGCGTGACTTATGGGAAACTGATAGGAGTTTAGCAACGGAGTATTATTGTCTTAGTGACACAGTAAAAACAGTAATGTGCATAATTCCCCCCACCGTACGCACTGCCGACCCTCAGTTTGGCAGAGAATCTTACGATGCTCTGTAGACCCGCAAACTAACTTAATAACATAAATGTCAATGCCATTCAATTACACAAAACTTTCCTAAAGGAATGTTGTATGTTTGATTTTTGCTTCTTTCTTCAATCCCCCCCAGCCAGCGACTGCCATTATTTATTATTGTGGTAATGTAGCAATTAGTAAAATAGTAAAGACGGGAGTAAAAACAAATAACATGTTATACGTATACCTGATACTTGTAACAAAACCTAGATAAAACCGTACCTCACTGACGTCACATGAAATTTCAACGCGCTGCATCTTCGTCATGTTTTGTTAATAGTAGGGGAGCCCACGAGGCTAAATGGGGATTTACTCGAGCGTCGTAGAGACCTAGTGGGATGCAAAGCTAAGATGATAAGAAGAAAAAAATGTTATATGATATATACCTTTACATCGGTGGGGGAAGCGGCTATAGATTTTTAAATATGTAAAAAAAAACTGTTGCATGGACATCCTCGAGCGCGTCAGATATTGATAGCATCAATGACCTACGTATTTTTAATAATGTACGTATGTTAATCTGATCGTTTGCATGATGCGGGTCGTTGTATTTAAGGGTTGAAAATGAAAAAAAAAAAAATTTAATCGAGCGCGTCAGATTTTCTAAGGCAGAGTTAAGTACACCAAAAAAAAGCTCTCATTCACTAATCTGACGATTTCGATGGGACGCAAACTCGCGGCCATTTTCATAATGTGCAAAAAAAATTCGCCATTTTGAAATACTCAAGCGTGTCAGATTAATATATATATGGTTCATCTTTATGTTCTAAACGTACTGTCTCATAATCTGACGATTAACTAGAGGGATTCGCCTGATCTGACAAAAAAAAATTAGAAAAACGGTTCACCTTAAAGGCCATCCCTGCAACTTCCCGCTAATTCCATTCCTGGGCGCTTAAAATTGTACTTATGACATTTTTGAGCTCAAAATATAATTTATGTGATATTTTGAGCTCGCTGAGTTCAAAGAAATAATATTTCTATGCATTTGAGCTCTCCCTGCTCGAAAGTCTGATAGAAGTTTCATAGAACACTATTTTTGGAATTTTCAAACCGCAATAACTTTTGAATGGATCAAGCAATTTTCACGCGGTTGGCGGCATTCGACGCAGTTTTATCATCCTCATAAGTAATTTTGCAATTTTAATTGATGGAACCACAAATTTCGGAGTAATCCCGAAAAAACACTTTTTCGGGTTTCTTTCGTTCACGATATCTTTCGAACGAATCAACCGCTTTTGACCAGCTTAGTGGCGATCGACGTGGTTTTTCAAGCTCAAAGGCGGATTAGTTTTTGAAATTGATCGATAAAGCCGGTTAAAAGTTATTCCAAAAAAAACACTTTCAAAAAAAATGTTTTTCTTATTTTTTTTGAGATTTTTCACCATTTCTCAAAATCTATCGGTCCGAATCGGTTCAAATTCACAGGAAATCTAATTTTGAGGGAAATATTCAGAACGCCGTTTAGTAGATTCCGGTCGGTTTAGTCGTTCAAAATTTAAAAGCGAGTAATATTAAATATAGCATAATTATAATTTATAGCACTGTGCGTGATATAAATAATTTAATGATGATTCCATCGACAATTCGAGGTTATCATATTTATGTTCCTCGAGACTTTCGGATAACCGGCTTGCTCCGACGATATTCCAAAATATTTACACATTTTTTTAATGTTTCTACCGTAAATTTAATTGTTTTTTGTAAGGTACTTTCACCACAAAATACACATTTCAAATTAATGTCACTCATATTAAATATTTATAAACTTTAATTCACACAAATAATATTAAAATAGCAAAAACATCATCAGTATCAGTGGTACCACTGAGTCGTGGTCCTAACCCCTTAAGGGTGCCCCCAGGTGTGTGCCACTTAATTGTATGTTTTTTTTCCAATTTTTTCTATATTGATCCATTAAAGTCTAAAATAATTAATATGAACTTAAACTTATTATGAGTAGAGAAATTAATGACCAGCTGACGGACGGACTACTTTGTCTGTAATATCCTACAATTTGCTACCGGTTAATTAAGTATCTAGTTTAATTAATATAATAAGAATAATTGTGTAACATTGTGATTCTGACAAGTACAAGTGTATGTAAATACCCAAGTGCTGAATAAATTCATTATTTTACATTATTTTAAAAGCCAAAACGTTGGAAACACGTTGTAAACAGTATGCCACGAACGAGTCTTTATGATCAGCTGTGATGGAGTCATGGCAACAGAAACCAGAGTGGGGACGGAGTGAGAGAGTAATAGATAGAGAAAGAGTGAGAGAGGAATAGAAACGCGGAGAAGGAAATGTAGGCATAACGCAGCTGCACGCATTTAACTTTATCGACGAATTTTTGTTATTTCGGCTTGCGGAAATCGTCAGATTATATATTTTTCATTATTCTTGAATTATTTCCTTCAAAATAAAAAAAAATTTAGCTACGCTCGAGAATGTCGAGATGACGTTTTTTTTTTACAACTTTGTTGCCCTCCCCTTTTTTTACGTCACTCTCAAATTGTCAGATTAGTGGAATATACACTTTTTAGGATGTAATTAACTCACCCTACCTTAATCTGACGCGCTCGAGAATTTCTGATGGTCAATTTTTTTTTACTAATCTGATCCTGTATCCTTCACGGGCGGCCTTATATATGGGCCTCATGTTTTGTGGAGGTACTTAACCGGGTACAAGGTATCCTCCTGTATATTAATCTGCCGCGCTTTAGTAAATCCCGAAATCCCCGCATGGGCTCCCCTACTATAACGGAACGAAAAAATTCTTGCCCCGGTTGGAAATCGCACACAGGGCTCTGAAGCAACCGTAGACAAAACTGTAACCACTGGCGAATGAGATACCGTCGATTGTAGGTTAAACCCCTGCTTTTCCTATCAAAAACTAATTGTTAAATACACTTCTTTTAGACTCATAATTTTTCCTTATATACTGGGTGACTTTTTTTACCGTCTTGAAAATAATAGGGCGGATATGTATATGAAATAGATGTCAAAGGCATAGTTATTTTATCTTTTGATAAAAATACGTACCTAATTAGGTAGTTACGTTACGTAAGTTTAAATAGGTGTCTATAATCTAGGCCGCAATCAAAAATGAATGAAAAGAGAGCGAAATAGCGTAACTATCTACTTAGGTACGCATTTTTACGGTTACGATTTTCACACTATGCCAAAAAAAAAAAAGATATGAAATGTTTTTAAAACTATAAACTAAACAACCTGCGTAAGAGGGCGTCCCCTGTGGGACTCGGATCTCGGCTAAGGGCGACCGTCACAGGATTGAGAGATTATGAATTTTAGTTGTCCAAGGGAGTTTTGTGCAACTGTCGCTCTACGTTACAGTTCGCGGGGTTCTCGGACTTCGGGTCTACGAGGGCATCGGAACATATTAATAAAAATTTGTGCGTGGTATAATTGACGAGATTTGTACGGGAACAGTATCTAAGCGTGTGAAACCGCGGTACAGCTATATAACATAAAAATATATGATAATTTATGCGAACTCGATAACAAACTAAATATGGAGGTCGAGACGGTCGAACGAGTCAAGTTGAAGGCCAAAGATAATGCTACCTTGTTTTTAAATGTACGGAAAATACATTTAAAGAATGGAAGCAATTCATCTTCAGCTCGTATAACGTTCACTGTTGAACAGGGCCTCCTCCCGAGGGAGGGTTTTGCCCATAGTCAACGCTTGGCAGGCGGGTTGGTGACCGCATTTTTATATTGTAACAAGGAAACGCTGCTGCCTGTTTACTGGTAAAGGTACGCTTGTTACAAGTAGTTGATATCATAACAATTGGAACTAACGGCTTAACATGCTTTTCATGGCACGGTTAAACAAAGATTTCTAGCCTGGCGTGGGGATCGAACCTACAACCTCTGAGACTAAAAAGATAGAAAAGAAGCTAACAGAAACAGCTAGGTACTACATAGCTACATGTTTTACCCCTGTAACTCCTGTATCCGTGAGAATATCGTTATTAAATAAAGCCTGGGAGACGAATAGATATATTATATTTAATGGTGTAAGATTTTTTAAATTTGTCCAGTATTTTTTGTCTTAAGAATTGTTTACGTGACAGTAATATAATCTTCTCTCTTTATAATACTTGAATAGAATATATATGAAGGTACATAATATGTACATATGTGTGTCTGAATGACGTCAGATTTTTCACAAAACAATGTTATGTTTTTCTTTTATTTATGTTTACGTTGTCAATACTATAAAATAATTTATATAATTTTGTCTTAGCTATTTTAATAATCATGTAGGTACATGATTATAAAAATAAAAAGAAAGACATTTCATTTAATAAACACAAAAAAATAAAAACACAGTTTAAAGGTTTAGTACCCTTAAATTGTATGTTTTTTGAGTCGTTCGATAAAAAAAACTAAGACATTGTTAAATTAATTATACAAATTATCATTTTATACAATTGACAACGTAAACATAAAAGAAAAACTCAACATTGTTTTGAGAAACATCTTACGTCATTCGAATACACACATAATAATATGTACATTTAATAGATTGTATTACAGATTTATACTTCTAGATGCAATTGCATTGTATAATTTTTGTTTGTAACGATTAAACTGAAAAACTACAAGACCCCGATTGCAACAAATCTTTCGCGGTATTTAGTACGGAAAATGAAAATGAGTAAATTTTACCGTTTAATTTACGAGATAATGCAAAAGGCTCACAGGTGGGTCGCGTGGCCTCTTACGAAGGAATAAAGGATTTCCGGGCCACGGGGTCACTTTACGGCTCACCTATATCGAGCATTACGTAGACTAGTGATGGTGGTGATATACGCTATAGTATATCCTTCTTCTATAAATGGGCTATCTAACAATTAAAGATTTTTTTATTGGACCAGACGATCCTGAGATTAGCGCGTTGAAACAAACAAAGAAACAAGCTGTTCAGCTTTATATATTAGTATATATATCTATACAAATGGGCGTAGCCCAGTGGTTAGGGGCGTCGGACTGGTGATCTCGTGTTTGCCAGTTTCGATCCCCACACATTGCACTACCGACGTGAACCCACTCGTACCACAAGCATTTTAGCTTAGCACGACAGGTTAGCAAGAATACTACTAGTGTGTAAAATCTACTAGTTGATCTTAAAAAAATAATAAAATAACATCTTTACTAATATAATAAATTAGGAAAGATTTGACTGTTAGTATTGAAAACCTCCGGAACTGCAGTGCCGATTTTAAAAATTATTTTGCTCTTAGAAAGCTACGTTATACAAGAGTAACATAGTCTATATTTTATAATGAAATTTCGACGGGAACGGAAGCTATACGGCTAAAACCGTAGTTAATATTATTAACAAGCGTTTAGAATTTGATTCGTTTAAATCAGAGACTCCCAACCTTTCTTTCTCCTAGACCCCTATTGAAACTGCTTTCTATGGATCTCCTATTATTAATTATTCCATTTCTATCATATTACACATTTACAACTGGTACACCAATTTTTTTTACGTCAAAGTAGACCCCCGTTTAGACTCCAGTGGGGGGCACTTTGGAAACCAGTAGTTTAAATTGTACGACGCCATGGTTTATATTAATTAGCTGTGGGAACATAGTACCAACGATTATAATAAGCCTTTCGTAATCATTGTGACAAATTAAGTTAATTATAATGTCAGAAGAAAGTTTAAAGGAAATAATAATTATAATCTTTGTTTATTATTCTTTGTGTATTTAAGGCTCTTATAAAATTACTAGCGACCCGCCCCGTCGTCACACAGGTGCAAAGCTGATGTATTATACATAATATAAACATTCCGCTTGAATCACTCTATCCATTAAAAAAAACCGGATCAAAATCTGTTGCGTAGTTTTAAAGATCTAAGCATACTTAGGCATGATTTATATTGTAATTGTTTTCATTCAATTGTATAGTTTATCATTACATTGATAAAGTTATACTGATCGATTGATATTATTATATTATGTCGTCGGTGATATAGTAATACCGTGTCAGTGACAGTTGCTAATAAGGTGTAATTTCATCTGTCAAGATTTTTTTTCTTTGTTTATGTTTTAAAGGGCAAAAAATTATATCGTCACGTTTTAGGGGTAGGTAAAAACAAACACCACTTGTCTCGATCCTGGCACACCCCTTTTGCTCACTCTATCCGACCCGTCAGAGAAAAGTGCGCCCGCGAACACGATACGTCCTCCCTCGCCCTCCCGACCCTTAGTTTGCAAATAACCTTCCGATGCCCCAGTCCGAGAGGCGCGCGTACTATAACGTAGAGCGACAGTTGCACAAAGCTCTCCTAAACAACTAAAATCTCAATCTCGCCGCCAGCGACCGCCCTGAACCGAGGTTATAGTCCCTCAGGGGACGCCCTCTTGCGCAGATTGTTTAGTTTGTGGTTTTTAAACCATTTATTTTGGCTGGAGCTCTACACGCCTTTATACCCGGTGAAGTAGAAAAAAGCTCCTGGCTTACTATATACAGGGTGTCCCAAAAGGTTAAGTAGCTGGGAAAGGGGGTGACAGGGGTGGACACAATGGTCACTAGAAAAATAAAAATAAAAACCGCTCTGGGTATTTAAAAAAAAATGGCATTTTTTTTAAAACTTAAAATTTTACACCTTGTTATTTTTGATGTTGATGTTGATGACCTTGTTGTTATTGAAGATTACATAACAGCATTTTTTTTAAATACAGCCATATTTGTAGGTACAGTTAGCACAAGGTGTAAAATTTTTAGTCTTTTAAAAAATGCCATTTATTTTTTTAAACACCCAGAGGGAATTTTTTATATTTTTCTGGTGACCCTTGTGACCATCCCTATCACCCCCCTTCCCAGCTACGTAATCTTTTGGGACACCCTGTATATGATCGTCCCAAAAAAAACCCTTTTTGCTTCTTCCACATTCATCAAAAGAGGTGTCCCAGGATCGACACAGGCGTTCCCCTAAATTTGCTACAATTGATTTTTAAGCTCTTAGCTATTGTCAGTTATGTGGTATTGCAGTATTGAGTATGTTATGTCTTGTTATCTAATCGTTGTAATGACAAACATCATTTATGTATCACTATCTACAAATATTTATAATATAATTTTTGTTGAAGAATTAGTTTAGATATCAATAGATATAAGCTGTTTCCAAAATATGCTGCCAACCTTTTAGCAGTAGATAACGTTTTTTTTTTGGACGGACATACGTAGTTAGCCTTGGTGCTTTTGTTATTTCACAAGGCAAAAAGGCGAGCAGGGCTCCAGTCTTAATAAATGGTTAATAAAGTACGAACTAAGCAAACTGCGCAAGACGGCGCCCCCTGTGCGTTGTGGGACTTGGACCGCGACTCAGGGCGGTCGCTGGCGGAGATTTAAGGATTTATGACTAAAGAGTATTATGTGTAGTGGTTGTGATAGTAAAGATTTTTTTGTTTATATTGTATGAAATTTTTATTTTATCTCCTACTACTATAGGATAGTATGGTATGGTGGTACATAGTATGGATGTATGTTTACTCTTTCACGTAAAAAATACTGAATGTATTTTATTGAAAGTTTGCATGCGGATAGTTTATACGCTGGATTAACATCACGCTCTTACCGAGTCTAACCCACTGGAGCAGAGTAACGCGGGGTGTAGTTATATTATAAAGTTTAAGAGTTTGTTTGTTTGAACGCATCTTAGGAACTACTGGTCCATTGTGAAAAAACTCTTTCGAATTCGATTCGATTAGAAAGCAACGTGTTCCAGGAGTTAAACGGTTATATTTAATGATGAACTGTTTCTACGGGGACGGGACTTATGCGAGTGCAACCGCTTGCCGAAAGCTAGAGTTTAATATTAATATTCCCTTCTCATTTGTCACCAGGTAAAGAAGTACAAAAGCGATGGCGATCCATCAGGGACTCGTACACGAAGACGTTCCGCCAAGGCAAGTGCGTGCTGCCCGAGCAGTGCCCGCCGGGCAGCCGCCGCTACGAGTACCACCACCAGATGTCTTTCCTGCTCAAGGCTCTGCAGAACAAGTCAGTATTTGTCATCATCATCATCACGCCGTATAACATCTTATACTGAACATGGACCTCCTCCCAGGACAGGGTTTTTGCTATAGTTAATCGCTTGGCAGGCAGGTCGGATGCTTTTCACACTAGTGAGAATCCAGGAGTGCCCCCGGTATTTTTGCTGCCAAGTGTGGTGACTATGGCAAAACCCTGCAGTATTGTCTATAACACGCTGCTGCCCGTTTTGTATACAATTGATATAAATGATGTCATAACAATCAGATTCAACGGCGTAACGTGTTCTTCGACGCAGGGAAGGTAGTCCCTCAACCAACCAGACCCGGAAATTTCTCTTCAGAATAGTTTCCCGCGCGCAGTTTAACACTGAAAGAATTTTTCGAATCGGTCTAGATGTTCCTTAGATTAGCGCGTTTAAGCAAAGAAACAAACTCTTCAGCTTTATACATTAGTATAAAATTTTACACAAAGATTTCATGTCCGACCTGAGAATCGAACGACTACTGAGATTTAAAGCGAGACTAAAGGCGGAAACATATTGTTAAAACGCGACGCGACCCGATGAAACGCGACGCGTGTCGAGTCGAATTGAATGTATGAACAATCACACTATGAACATCCCACGTGACGCGACGTGACGTCAACGTCGATGTCGCGTCGCGTTTTAACAATATTTTTCCGCATTAATACCGCTACGCCACGGAGGTTGTCAGTATTAAGTATTAATAGTGTCTAATTTGCGATTTGTCATTGATATTTAAACACTACGTATCTCATTTACCTACATAGAGTCAAAAACAATATTTACCAGTTTACTGTTTACATTATTTTACATGATTTATATTTGACGAGGTGTCTTGTTAATTGGCTGAAACGATTGGTCTTCCGATGCTCTAGCTCCAGCATATGACATCAAAATGTCGTAATCATAACCTCCAAAAAATACTTAAGTGGATATAATATAATTCCATGTACTAAAAATGTTTAAAAAAATGTACATGATTAATCAAAGACTTTAAAAGATGACTAAAAGAATGATCTCGGGAGTTTTTTTCCGGGTGTTACCACGTAGGTAGATAGAGAAAAGCTCGTAGGAAGCTAGGATAGTCCAGTCGGCTCGCGACGCGTTATATACTTCAGATCCGATCCCAGCCCGCGCTGGTTGATTTAAATTATATTTATAATACGCGACCATAACATACCATAACCATAACAACATTGTTAAATTTGATTTAATAATATTATCGTTGAAATGTAAAAAAAATTATTAGTAAAGATTTTTTTTTGTCATTATCATTATATTTGATTTACAATAAGTACCTACGATTGACTCGGCTACATCCTACTAATATTATAAATGCGAAAGTTTGTATGTGTGGATGTATGTAAGTTTGTTACTCTTTCACGCAAAAACTACTGAATGGATTTGGCTAAAATTTTGTGCGCTGATAGTTTATAAGCTGGATTAACATATAGGCTACGTGACATGGGTAAAACCGCGGGGCGAACTAGTTATCAATGCACGTTTTCATTTCATTTTTACGGGTTTCGTAAAAAGCGACTAAGGGACATACAGCTGATGGATGTGTAGCAGCATCTATCAGCTCAAGGATAAGTACTCACCATCTTACTGTGATCACCAATCCGCGTAATGATTAAGTTAATATCCCTTAACAGAACAGCCTTAGCTTGCTAAAGTCTGTTAAGTGAAGGCCCATGTTCAGCAGAGAGCATAACCAATCACCAGGCACCAAATAATTTGTTCTTCGCTTTATTCACCAAACCCTTTATGTCCACTGCCTCTTAACCAGCGTTGCCAGACGTCCCGGTTTTGGCGGGACGTCCCACAGTGGGCTGAAACGGGCCGGTAATGGACTTAGCATTAAAAAAATAAAGTTTATTTTTATGAAATTTTAAATATTGTGTTGGATTTATCTATCGATTATAAGTAATTATTTCTATGAGGGTCGTTCAGATAACGTAGTATTTTCGGAGTTATAAATATCCAAAGTAATTTTTGTATGAAGCAAAAGAAAAAAATATGAAAATCTCGAAATTCTCAAATTTTCTCAAAGAATTGACTCTACGTATGCATAGTACGTATATTTGTCCTATTTTAGCGCCTATTCTCGGGTTGCGATTTTCTGCGATTTGGTCGCAATTTCAAATTTTGTTCTCTATTCCACACCACCATAGAGGTTAAGAACTAGGCGCGTTTTTTTTTATGTAGTGGTCTCCCCTTTAGGCCTAATCCACTAAGGACTAATAAAATAAATAAATAAATAAGTAAAAATCACAATCACTACTGGCCACTGCACTGTTTTAATTTAATCACTGTCAAGGGTATCCACATTAACTCTTTCTTTAACAGATATGCACTTTTTAACTTTTTTGACATCTTGTGGATTCTTTAGTAAATGTTCTAGTATTTTAGCAACCTCCTCATTCCCATCCGCTTTCAACTGCTCAAAATATGCATATTTTATTTCGTCCGAAGATAAATGAAAGTTTTCTGCACGTCTTTTTTTCTGTTTAGGCGCTAATTCACAAAAAGGTTTTCTTGGGCTTTGTTCGGTGGAGACACCGACAGAAACTTTTGATGGTGATACATACTGAGTTGATGTACTCGGTGCTGGTTGATCTTCATTACTGCCTATAAAACACTTAATACAGTCTGGCCATATTATGTTTTCTTGTAACCATTCACTATTTTTAGATCTGAATATATTTTCTTTACGATAAGCGTTTTCCCATCTTCTATTTAAATTATAACAAAATTTTGCACAAAACAACTTTAAGGTCTTTTCGTGATCATCACTTAATTCGACTAAAAATTTAGACCTTATCTCACTACACAAACTGTCATTATTTTTAATACTGCCACTGTTTTTTAAAATAACGAAAAGATCAAGGTTTGTCACTAAATTTTCAAACATTTTCACAAATACAAAATAACAAATAAGTAAGTAATGAATGTGTGGGGGTAGTGCGTCTATTATGGTGGGTAATAGAACACTGAAGTACGTTTGAATGCAACCGAACATTCCGTAGGTACCCTATCGTTGCACCAATCACGTTACGACACGTCATAACTTGTTGTTGCGCTCGCGCACTTTTATCCCTTGATTCCCGGAAATAAGTCTCAAAACAAATTACGTCATACCTACCTATGGTGGTGGAAAATGTCGAACATTGTTTTTTTTTTAAAGAACTAAGTAGGTATTGAGGTTTTCAGGCCGTTTAGTATATGTACATTGTTTTCAATTTCAATTTAATTGGAATAAATTGCTTAACTAAAATAACATGAGTCTTCATACAAATTTGATATGGCTATATCTCCGAAAGTACTCGTTAAATTAAAAAAAGTCAAAGAATAAAAACGTTTTAAATTTATGCCAAGATACCAAAAAAACATTTGATCTCTTAAGACCCAACCTTGTAATCCCAGCCCACTGTGCGTCCCGATTTTTATATCAAAATTAAATGTCCCGCGCGGGACGGGCTCAGTCCTGCATTTCAGGCTTAATTTGACCATTATCGCTACCTATATGAATTTAAATCAGACTGGATACATTAATTACTGGTATTTTTTATATAAATTGTCATCTCAACATAAATTTAAGCTCAAGGAATAAGATAAGTATTTAAATATTCCTGATAACATACTTTTATTACTATGTCCCGCTTTCGAGAAAAGAATCCCGCTTTTTCGCCTAAAAAAATACAAAATCCCGCTTTGCCCCTATTAAAATCTGGCAACGCTGCTTTTAACAGACCTTGGCAAGCCAGGGTCATTGGGGGATATTGCCATAATCACCACGCCTGACAGGTGTTTTGGTGATCGCATTAAGATGGTAATTAACATTGAAATGATAGATGCTGCTGCCCATCCATTAGGTGTAAATCGCGTCATACACCACCACCCATGGAAAGACATGGGGAGGTCTATTCTAAGACGGACAATAAGTACATGGCATATATAGTTATTTATTTCAAATGTTCTTCAGAGCTGACAATTAAATACATTTAGAATTATAAACTAATCGATTCAAGCGGCCGTAGCCCAATGGCTAGGTCGTCGGACTTGTGATCCTGAGGTCGCCGGTTCGAACTCCACCCATTGCACTACCCGACGTAAACTAACTCGTAACACAAGCATTTTAGCTTAGCACGAGGGGTTAACAAGAATACTAGTAGACTGTAAAAATTTGCTTGTAATATAAAAAAATATAAAAAAACACCACTTATGAAGTACTAGCTTTCCCGTGGGAACTTCATAATGTAATATGCCTATGTCATCCGGGGATAGTGTAACTTTCAACGGCGAAAGAATTTTCAAATCGGTCCAGTAGTTTCGGAGCCTATTTAATACAAACAAACACACAATCAAATCTTTCGTCTTTATAATATTAGTATAGACAACATAATATTAGACATAGGTTGTTGTTGTTGTATTTGATTTTAGGTGTTTTGGTACAAGGAAATATATAAGTACCTTCTTTACGTATTCAGTGAATAATTATAGCGTAAGAAGCTTAAAATAATTACACGCATCTGTCGGTAACGCAATAAATGGGACTTGACCTCGCCAGAACAAAGGAAATGCGCGAATTTACTCATAAAATATTGTTATTACGAATATTATAAAACCTACTATGAATAAGGCATAAAGGCCAACAAACGCCCCTCATCACTTAAAAAAATCGTGGGACTATGGAATATCAGAATAAAATATTTGATTTTTATGAATATTTCGTGTATATTGAACCCACGACCTTTCAGACTTAAAGTGAGATTTATACATCTACCCCATGAGACATAAGAATGCTAAAAATATACGTAAAACATTAGAGCGCGAGATATAGCTGCGGTCTACTTTAAATTATGTGTACAAATTGCGAAATTTTAAAGACTATATTTACATAGAAGATTATATTTACATACATACATCTGAATACATCATCTTGCACAAAACAACTCTAAAAAACTAAAAGCAACAATCTCTAAATCTCCCCGCCAGTGACCGCCCTGAGCCGACGACGTCCAAGTTCCACAGAGGGCGCCCTCTTGTGCAGGTTGCTGAGTTTGTAGTTTTGAAACTATTTATTAAGGCTGGAGCTCTGATCGTCTTTACGCCCGGTGAAGTAGAAAAAGCCTTCTGGCTAACTACATAATGTCCGTCCAAAAAAGGATGTATTCTTAAATCTTATCTGGAGTCTTAATCGCGGACCAATTTTAAGGCAAGTAATTATCTTTCTACTGAATTATTGAATATATCCGTGACCACGACTGGTGTAACCCATGTTAAAACGTCGGCTAAATAAAAATGTAATAATTTGCCTTAAAATGGTACCGCGATTGGGACCCGTGATTATAAATTATGCGTACATTATATTAACATACTTACATCTTCTATATCTTCTAGAAAGCCTCGCTACTCCCAAGACAAGTATGAGTCGTTCTCCGAAGTGTCCAGCTCGCCGCAACGCATCGAAGAGCCGCGGGTCAAGCTGGAACCTACCGACAAACCACTGGACTTAAAGACCAGGGAGGATAAGCCGGAAACTCAGGTTAGTTGCATTCTTTGACTGTGACTTAGTGGCGACGGTAGTAGCTCTCAAGACATTTGTCGCCGTATCAACCGCAATAACTGGATGTCTATCAGGGAGGTCTATCAGTCTCGGGAGACTTAAGCGTGACTTATACCACGATGGTAGGGTTTCCGAGATATAGACGATAGTCAACCAGACTCGGAAAGATATCTTAGATTTTATACAAAGATTTCTTGACAGCTTCGGGGATCGAACGCACGGCCTCTAATATGTCTACTACAATATATTTCTTGAACTTCATTACAAACAAAGTCGCTTACCGTTGTCTGTCTGTCCCAATGTATGCTTAGATCTTTTTTAACTACGCAACGGATTTTTATGCAGGTTTTTAAATAGATAGAGTAATTCAAGAGGAAGGTTTATATGTATAATACATCAGAATTGTACCCGTGTGAAGCCGGGGTTGCTAGTTGTCATATAAATCATATATTTCTTCTATTCTAGGACAAATGCAATCAGGCGTCATCCCCAAATTCACTGGAGATCAAAATTGACGCGAACTCCATCCTACCCGAAGATCATTTCGATGATGACAAATTGTTTATGAACTCCTTAATACCTCTGTTTAAGAAGATGAACGATGACACCAGACTGCTTTGTAGGATCGAGGTTCTGAAGATTATCAGGTAACGTTGGATCATCAAGTTCTAAATATTGTAGACCCCATTGTTTTTTTGTTAAAGAGTTACAAAAATACATTCATACATTTAAAAAAACGTTCGCGTTTTAATATTAGTAGTATGTTGCATAGAATCCCTTTCAAAAAGTCTGAGAGGACGTAAATTACAGCGACATTCGCACAAGACTTATTTTGTATAGAATCACTGTTTTTTTAGTGCTTTCCTTTCAGAATTTTCCCATGCCCTCGTTCTGAAAGGTCCGTAACATTTGCACAAAACACGCCAAAAACTGTAAAAGCCACCTTGCCAGAAATGGCAATGAGCCGAAGTCCAAATCCCAATTGCTTAGTTTGTAGTTCTTTAACCATTTAATTTGGCTGAAACTCTGCTCGCATTTATGCCTGGGGGCTTTTTAATATTAGTATAGATTTAATTGGGATGAAAATGCATGATTAGCGAAATAATTTATATTTTTAATCGTATTTGGACGGACTTTATGCGTATAAAATAAAATCTTGCCAAGAATGTCACAATTAATTTAACGTGGGCGATCTTTTTTACTAGTGGTCGCCCAGCGCTCGAATTCGACAATAATTTAAAAAATATAAGCATTCTGCACTCCTGCAATTCGTCCGCGTAAGGGGTCGAATTTTCAAAAATCCTTTCTTAGTGCAAATCTACGTCATATAAGGAATATTTGTGCTAAATTTCATGATTGATATGGACCTGGACCCAGCTGTTTCAGCTAGAACGAAATTTTATATTCCAATGTCCGTGCAAGTGTGAGTGGCACAGCCGGAAGTCGGGCAAGACCTCGACGAACGTTCTCTGACCAAATCGGAGACATCCTCGCAAAAGGTCAAATAAGATCCACTGACGTGCTTGTATGAAGAATGTTATGAGAGTGAATTAAGCGTAAGATGTGGTTAGGGATCGTAGCAAGTGGAGGTCCATTGTCACTCCCTACCCCGCTGGGAAACAGGTGTGAGCTTATGTATGTATGCCCGTGCAATTTTTTCGCAATTTTCGTGCTTCACGTAGGTATAAATATATTGATATAATACGCTTTCCACAGATACGCGCTACAAGGTCACAAATGCTTCGAAGCGTTGAAACTGTCCGAAGACACCCAGTTCAAAGAACGAATGAGCGGTCTCTCCAAGGACGAGCCTGACGTTTCCACCAGCTCGCAGAAGAATGGCGAGCCCAAACTCTCCATGACTACGAGGTCTGCTGATGGGAGCAGGCCTGTTAGGAAACGGAGGGTAGGTTGTTCTATCCTTATTTCCTTACTTATATTATAAATGTAACTCTGTCTGTCTGTCGGCCTTTCACGCCAAAACTACTGAACAGATTTAAATTAAATTTGGTACACAGATTGTTTAAAACCCGAGAAAGGACATAGGCTACTTTTTATCGCGAAAACAGGGCTGTAGGGAGTTGAAAAGGGGGGATGAAGATTGTATGGAAGTATCTTCATTTTTAAGCCTAAATAATGAAAACTTATAGCACAGCTGTATGCTATAAATTATCCTTTATGATTTTCCCTCA
Organism: Nycteola revayana; assembly: GCA_947037095.2. Taxonomy (NCBI): domain Eukaryota; kingdom Metazoa; phylum Arthropoda; class Insecta; order Lepidoptera; family Nolidae; genus Nycteola; species Nycteola revayana. Next base: position 10,146,457 of record OX344841.2, on the reverse strand, counting down.
CCGCTAATATATCCTGAGATTTTTCGCCAAATTTGTCTTTTGACCATATAATTACGGAACAGTTTTCAAGTTATATACGCTGCTTGAAAACAGAACCTTCCGATTCCCTCGTAGACCCGAAGTCCGAGAAACCGCGAACTGTAACGTAGAGACAGTTGCAATAAATTCCCCTAAAAATCTAGTCTGCATTCCTCAATCCCCCGCCAGCGACCGCTCTGAGCCCAAGTCTAAGTCCCACAGGGAGCGCCCTGGACATTCACAGACAACGTCCACCCAGATTTAGAACGACTTTGTAGTTCATACATATAGTTGTTCCGGGTGAGAATTGAATCCAAACCAGACCTCAGACACATTTTCCGTAACCACTAAGCCAACATCGTAGTTAATTTTTACATATTTGTTTCGTATATTTTCAGGTTCGATCACCGTCGCCTCTTCCAGTGCCCACTAAGAAACGAGGGCCCGGCCGTCCTCGAAAGGTAAATCAGATCTTTTAGAACTAAAACATATAGGTACTTCAAGTCAAATCATATAGCTATATATATGTATGTTTAAGTCACCGAAAAAACAACCGAATCGTAAGTTGATCAAATTCCATGCCACTCATATTGTTAATTTAGTTGCCAGTTTCAGTGACCTTATATGATTCACTTAATTATTATGACTTTTATGACACTTGACCTAACCTAAACAAACGAGATTATGCTACTGTGGTAACAAAACAAAAAAAAAACAACTTCAATAAGTCCTGTTGAACTCCATTGGTTTAGGTTTAGGTTATTTTTTTGACCACATAAAACCTCGTTAGTTTATAAACTAACTAGAAAGTTGATAAACTAACTAGTAAATTGATCAACTTACTTTTTTCGAACAAAATAACGTGAAAAAGTATTCCTATTGTTACTATTTACTAATATCTTCTCTTAAAGAGGCGTATAATTTTCACAAATAATATATTTCTTCTATCCTGTCCAGGTACGCCCCCCTCCATCGGATTCTGATGAGGATCTGTCGTCGAAGAAGCGTTGTCCCAAGTTGCGAGCCTCTGTCTCCTTCGACGAGGACTCTCTGAGCCACGCCACCAGCGTCGCGCAGCTCTCCACACCCTTGTTTATGAAGGTACTAGCTTCCTTCGTTACTCCTGATCCCCTAGGAAATTCACAATTAATTAGCCTATAGCAGTGGTTCCCAAAGTGGTCTAGTTGGGCCCCCAGGGAGATTCGACGGGGTTTGGGACGAAGCTTATACAATCGGATGCACAATTAGTAAGTGTGTGCTATGTTAAAAATATAGCAACAGGGGTCAACCGTTAAGTTATTAGAGGGGTCTATGAGAAAAAATAATTTGGGTGCCACTGGCCTCGGTCGATTTTTCAAACAAATTTTTCAGCTTTTATATTAGTATAGATTTGTCAGATCAGACAACATATCTACCGTCCTACGTCATGTAGAAAATAAATCCAACAAGTTTAAAGTCTCTACGATCAATAAAGATAATTTTGTTTGTCTTTTTTTCTGCTCAACTATTTAGGCTTTTTAAGAAAGCATTTTATTAATACAGGTATATTTATATTTACAGATGTACAACTTAGAGCGGTCTAAGTTAGCCCCAGCGTTACCAACCGTCCCCATCAAGACCGAACCTATAGACCCGGAGCCGCAACCCAGCTAAACAACCACTGCGCTATAGTTAGTTTTGTAGTAATATTATTATCATTATTTATAAGAAATTTGAAATAAAATAATACATTTTGTTTACATTATATGTGTATATTATATAGCATTTTTTACAGAAGGCTAATACAGTGGCGTTTATGACTATTATAGGATATTAAACTTTTTACATGATCATACTTACCAAGTAACAGATACAGACACCACTAAATAGAGACAATTCTATCCGCCGGACAAGAGTGCACAAACTCATAGACCCGAAGTCAAGTAAGTAAATTAGAGCGACAGTTGCATAAAACATATCTAACAAATCATATTCATTTATTACACACTATATGTATGAATAAGTTGTTACAAAGTCAAAACAAGTACAAAGTAGGGACCCTGTCGGGCACGGAAAATAATATAAGATATACGGCAATTATACATTATCATAAAATATTGGTTGAGGGATTACTCTCCGTGCATTGAATTTGAAAATTGGTTTTCTATTTTCTGACGGACATATACTAAGTTAGCCAGGAGGCTTTTCCTACTTCACCGGGCATAAAGTCGAGGGGGACCCCAGCGTTATTATATGGTTTATAAACTACAAACAAAGCAACCTGCGCAAAAGGGCTTTCCATGTGGCACTTGCACCTTATGCGGTCGCTGGATGGATTAAGGAACTATGACTTTTAGTTATTTGAGGGAGTTTTGTGCAACTATCGCTCGGCCTCTCGGACATCGGAAAGCCAAAATATATATGGCTCATGTTCAACAATGGACGTTACACAGATGTATTATTGGATGATTATGAAGGTTTAATTTCCTGTAACAGTCTTATTGTTACTGTACTAAAGGTTGACTGTTTAACATATCTAGAGTTCAGAAGCATAAGGTGGGATGTGCCATTATACGTCAGAAACATTCGTCTTATGCGTCTTTACCGGAAACTGACACTTACAACCAAATGCTTCTGAAGATCCGTCCTTATGCTTCTGAGGTCAAGATATAACTCAAGATATCAACATTACCTGTTGATAATGATATTGTTGTAACTGCTTTTTGATGTTTGATATGTTGTGTAATTATTTTATTCAGTTTTGTATTGTACAGATGTCGAAGTGATATATTATTTACTAGCTGTGCCCGCGAAAGTGGTATTGTTTCAGCGCAACTCACTCCCAAGCAGTTTTATCAATTATAAAGGTAATCAAATATTTTATAATATGTTTTAAATAGCTTTATAATTAAATTGCCCCTTTTTCGTCCCCTTAGGGGTTGAATTTTACAAAATTCTTTCTAAGTGGACTTATACGTCACAAAAGGAAGCCACGGTCCAAATATCACGTGTCTAGTTCTACTTCAGTAGTTTTGCCTCTGCGTTGATGAATTAGTCAGTCAGGACATGTTACTTTATATACATATATAAATTCACTATGTAAATTGGTTGTTTACTAGTATTTTAGTAATTAAATCTAATGTTACACTTTCGATATTGTGTTTATTTTATTATTTCAGCATCTGTATAATATAAAACGCAAGTGGAGTATGAAGAATAAATGTGATATAGAATTAGTTTTGCCATTTAACCGTTAGATTAAATTAAAATAATAATTTTGTTAAGTAATTTAATGTTATTATTTTTCTTATTGAAACTTTGAAATTATAATAGTATAATTTTTAATTACGTGTGGTTAGAAGAGGAAAACAGGAAATGCCGATTTCTACTAATTGTAAATAAAATGAAAAATAGTAGAAAATAGATATTGAATCAAAAATTTATCATAGATAAGCAAAGCATTTTGTAGTTTTAATTTAATTTTGTTAAGTTCAAAAGCAACCTGTTATTTAAAAATATTTATTGGTTTATAAAAAATAAAAATGTATAGAAAATAATAATTGGAACAAAGTGTTAAGGTCATCTAGGTACTATATATTAATATTATAATCTGACAAACCCTATTATAGTTGTACCGAAACCGGTGTACCTCGCATTAGGAGAGCCCGGTGAAGTAGGGGCCGGAGATTAAAAGAACAAAGAGTGTCCCTCTCCCCTCCCCATCTCTTACCGCGCTTCCTACGGTGCTTTGTTTATGGCGCCGCATCCAATATTGAATTCAGACATATTACGTAGTATGAGTGTATGGAGAAGCTTCTTTGGAGCTACTTGTACTACTATTTGACCGCCACTCTTAACGACTCGCATCTTTATAAAAAACAACCTAAATTGCTATATTTGTGCAATAATAAGGGCCGCTTGACGCTCCGCAGTACTGTCAACGAATATAACGCCTGATGCGCCGCGAGATCCCACTCGTCTATAAGGCCTAAGATGAAGTACAACGGTTCCGGTACGACTGTTAAGATTTAAGAGTAGAACTCTAATTTTTGAGGTTATAATTGATGTATATAGGTTTAAAAAGTATAACTAATTCGTGTGTTATAATTATTTGTACATTCCTTCATTTAGTGTTAAGAAAATGTTGCGGCTTGTATGCCGCTGAAATAAAATTAATATTTTAAATATTGCTGTTTATTTACAATCGGACTCGCTCATGAAGTGTTCCGTACTATTTTCAAGTGCCTGCCTGCTGCCGTTATTGATAACGAGCGAAAACTGGCAAAAAAAAGTTTCTTGTATGTGAGCCGGCCATAAATATTTATTTTATTTTTATTATTTGTTGTTATAGCGGCAACGGAAAAATACATCATTTGTGAAAATTTCAACTGTCTAGCTATCGCGGTTCTTGAGATACAGAATGGTGACATACAGAAAGACAGCGAACTCTTAGTAATAGGGTCCCGTTTTTACTCTTCGGGTACGGAACCCTAAAAAGTAGTTATGGAATAACAATACGCGCTCAAAATTGAAACCAGACAAATGGCAATTGTGCAAATAAAGTAGATACGAAGCGCTGCGAGTAACGCATTGACACCAGTAAAGCTGAATTGTGTCATGAAAGGGTTTAAAAATCAAAGCTCAACGTTATTTTTATATCATTGAGGTACTATAAAAAATCATAGCAACAATTTTACCCACACAGAAGAAAGTGACACAACATTCTCATATTAATTCTTAGGCTAAGATGTGTTTTTCAATACGACCTTTTGTATTCAAATAACGCAACGGTGGATGAACGGTTGGTTGTCCTCCACAGTAAATAAAGATATTTTCCGGGCGAGGCATACCGGCCTGGAGATCTCGGCTATATGGAAAAGTTTAGAACTTGTATATGTTCCAATCGTCGCGCGAACTCTTATTGCGCGATATAGAACACTTGAGAGTTGTAGGTGGCGCTACTAGTATACTAGTCAAATTGTAGCTTACGTACGGCTGATGTAGATGGCACTTAGGACACATACATTTAGGAAGTTATTCCAAATATCAACTACTTCCCGCGCGTAGTTTCAACCGTATCCCGTAGGAACATTCATAATTAAATGTAACCTATGTTACTTAGGGATAATTTAGCATTCTAATGGTGAAAGAATTATCGAAATCCATCCGGTAGTTTTTGAGTTTATTCGTAATAAACATACATACAAAAATGCAAATCTTTTGTATAATATAAAGTATAGAAGCATATTAGGTATAGATTAGTTGGAATGTAAAATGTCTCCCTGAGGTACATCCAAAAATATTTCGCTGAACTTAACCTTGAGGCCTTCCCTTTGTGGGGTGCAACACATAGGACCTATAAAGTAAGTTTCTTTATCAGCCATTGTGCACAGTCTAAGTGATATCCACTGTTCATTATCAGTGGAGTACTTCACACAAATTACGTTTTCTTTTCGTGTCATACGAATGTAAAACTTACTAGGATTTCCTGGGTATATACCTGAAAAGAAAGTATTCTATGATTTTAAATAACATAACTTTATCAGTATATTGTACAGAAGTTTACTTTATAAATCTTTACAGTGGCGTAGCATGGGGGGGGCGGAGGGTGCGGTCCGCACTGGGCGGCACTTTGCCGGGGGCGGCAATGCGGAGGTAGCAGTTAGAAAAAAAAAATTATAAAATTAAAAAAAAAGTTAATTTCTTTCAGTGTTTTTTTCTACGGGAACGGGAGTTACGCGGGTGAAACCGCGCGCGGAAAGCTAGTCATTCAATAAAACTAATAAAAGTACTCTTTTTACCATGCCCAAATTTTTTATAATGGATTTCAAAAATAAGAGGGCGGCAAATTTGGAATCCGCACCGGGTGCTAGTGACCTATGCTACGCCACTGAATCTTTATGATGGATAAGTTAAGCATACTTTTTTCTTTATCACGTTTACGTTCACATCTGAACTTCTCTTTAACAGGCCTCGTCAAGCCGTAAACATCACGCTTGGCAAGTGGATTGGCGATCGCAGTAAGGAAGTAATATCTTTTGGCTAATAGATCAAGTGTATGTCCCTTATGTCCTCCCTTTCTGTTGCGACACCCACACAATGATATGGGGCGGTCTATTCTAAGCCGGACTGTGTTTTTTACACCTATCGTCCATCAAAAGTTATCATTGAGTTTTTACTATATCCACTACGTGATGTCATTTTGTGTTACTTTAATCGATTCCACTGAGATTCTCAAACGTAGGAACTCTGAGTTGTATACCTACTTATAATAAGTAAATAATGAGTTACCTGTTGCCCAATCGGATATTTCGTTGGTAAGTACGCTCCCAATCATAGGTTGACCATCGTTATACTCAATGCCAGCCTTTAGCCAATGCTTCTCGTCCTGATATATCATTAATCCTGCTTGGTCGTACAAAGTGGAGAATTCCGCTTCGACACAAGCCTGTATAAAAAACAAAGAACAATATGTACAATTATAATAACTAATGGTCGCTCATTAGTCGAAAATCGACCACAATAAAAAAAGGATTCTGGACTCCTACTCCATATAAACTATAAGTGCGCGAATTTCATACTCCTCCATCCGCGCGATTTCGTTAAAAAGGGTTCGTGCATTAATATACCTATAATATAGATTACTACAAATATCAAATTGTCTTTTCAAAATGTTCAAAAAAAAAATCTTACACCTACCTACTATGGACCATGAATTTTAATCGTGGCTTCCATTTTAGTTTTCGAAATAAAAAGTAGGTACCTACCTATATTTAAATGTAATATCTTACCGAAAAAATGAAGTCACCTTTGATATCCACACCAAATACATGCCCTGTGTTCGGAAAGAAGTTGTACCAAGTTCCTTGCCAAAAATCTGATTTGTTCTTTGTAACTACTTCAAGATTTAATAGGGCATCAGACCTATCTAAATCAAACTGCCAAGATAATGGTTCATTTAACCATTTGAAGTCAGACTTTTTAATATTACGTCTGGAGGCCATTATAAATAAATTTGTAGTGGTTACTATTCGAAATAACACGAATTTTAAATAGTTGGTATATTTATTGCTTGAAGTTTTATCTAATCGAAGTGTAGTGTTTACTTCAAGTACCAAGATGATGACGATACCTATTTCACTTATTTATCGTTAGTTACCGAGTAATGAGAGAATTGCGTCAAAATACTTACATTAATATTACATAACTTGAATATAATGGTAGAAAAATATTTTATTTGAAAGCAACACTGATTTCTTTTTTAAATTCATTATGCGGCAACATCTTTCATTTCTTCAAATGGCATCATTTCCGGAGGTAGCTGCGCGGCGTGATGGCTCCGCGCGGTTTATGAAGAAATTACAGTTTATATTTGTGTTTAGATAGCAAAATTAATTTGTTTGAATTGTTGGAAATTGTTTAATAATCCTGTGATATCGTTATGGGAAAGCCAGGTGAGTTTTAATTTCTTATTTTAATGATTTTAGTTGTATTATTTGACACATGTGGCTACCGCGTGGAATTATTTTCGATATTCTAGCAAATAATGTTATTATTTTAATTGTATAACTTAATTTCTATATCTTTTAATGTATTATTTATCATTATAATGTCTCTTTATTCAGTATTAAGAAATTAAGTCTTAATTATTTCCGTGCATCGTGTGAAACTCGCACTCATTTTGAGGTTAGTTAAATATTGTGATAATTTAAGCATTTTTTAAGTTTCTTACGTTTAGTAATTGTTATATATCCTCTGAATTATATTCAGTGGTTTATATTTTTATACAAATGCTGTACATAGTTAATTTAATTTGTTTACATATAGTTGAAAACCACGCTACGCCGGCGTTCAAATCAAACTTAATGTCATAATATATATATATATATATATATATATATACAGAGCATTTAACTTACAATCTAGACTACGTATTTCTCAATAACTAGTCTACACGCACATGGCATAGTAAATAACCACGAAGTAGTTAGCATTTTTTATATGTTTCACATCACATGCTGTAATGGTTAGGTTATGCTTAGCACACATGCTTTAAGTAGATTTTACCATGGATTGCCATTTCAAAATACTGGTTATCAGTTTTAATCAGTATGTTTATTTTTTTAGGTGTTGATATAGATTTTAGAATACATGTATTGATATTTAAGTGGACATAACATTAACTTTGTATTCTCAATATAGAACTATTTATGTGGCTGAACTGTACTAGAGTTCATTTTATTGGCACAGAATATGTACCAATCTGCTTGTATTCTATGTACTTGAATGCACAGTTCCTATCAAATGATGGTTTTACCAACACCAATTGTGTACTCCATGCGTGTGGTTATAAAGGAATAGATAGTGCAAATGTTAGCACTTCTCAGTTAACTCTGCTCTTTAATATATCCTGTGTTTATGGTCCATCTCCGCATATCATAAATAAATAGGGACTCTTTTTGTAAGTCCCCTCGTTTGGAATAAAAACAAAAACATAGGTACAATACTTCTCTTTTTTTTTTTTTTTTTTTAAAAAGACAACTCCCGCACTAGGGAAATAAATCCCTGTGTCGCGGGGGACTTTACAAACATACATTTCACGGACACAAAGTACACCCAGACTCAGAACAATTATTTGTGGTTCACACAAATAATTGTCCCGGGTGGGAATCGAACCCAGTTCACCAGGTCCCAGAAGCAACTACCGTTACCACTGAGCCACCGAGATGCTACTAAAATACCTATTATGACATTCTTTTAACAGTAAATTAGTAGAAGCATCCTATTTATATAATACGGACAGCCAACTTAATAAAACATAAGATTGACTGTTTATTGTGTACAATTGCCTAACATTAAATCACTTTCCATGTCAGTCAATCAAATGGTAAAATATATATATTTTCAGACACACAAAGTTAGTTCATATAAAATGAATATGACAAACTTTACTTTGTGTGTCTTGGCACCTGTTTACAGACAAAATATAACTTTTTAATTATATAAGTTGACGCTGCCGAATCAATTACAAGTCTAATGTGATTGACCGGTTCGCCACCCCTGATACGATAGTATACATTATTAAATGTTTCTTGAACAATTGTAATAAAATAATCTTATATTTCCAGAGTTTAACGGCGGCCGTGGTGGGGGCTTCGGTGGCGGCGGAGGAGGCCGAGGAGGTGGTCGCGGCGGCAGCCGTGGGGGCTTCGGTGGTGGCCGCGGAGGAGGCGGTCGTGGGGGGTTCGGAGGAGGGGGCCGCGGTGGTGGCGGGGGGTTTGAAAAGAGAGGAGGAGGCGGTCGAGGATTTGGTGGCCGCGGTGGAGGTAATTTGGTTTTGTTTTGTTTCCAACAAAAAATATATTTAAACAGCATATTACTGCCTATTCAAAATAGTAGACTGTTAATGATGAAGTGTCTTAAGAGGCTTAAAAGGAAATCTAAAGCAGATACAAAATATCAGTGAGAACAGTAACTTATTGTTAAATCCAATATGCCTTGGGGCAGAAGAGGAAATACTACTGTAGACTTAGGAATTTAATAAAATTGAAAAAAACAAAGTTTTTGCAGTTACTCTTAAGGAATTTCGAACTGAAGTTCAAAAATGCTGTTTGTACACCTTAAATGATGATCGTGGTCCCTCTAATCTAGACCTATTCATGAAGACTATATCCACATACCCACTTCTGATACTACTATATAGTCAAACAAATAGATTTTTTTTATTAGTTCTGGGTCTTAACTAGTAATATATTCACAGGTAGAGGTCGCGGCGCGCCTGGTGGCCGCGGCAGAGGAGGCGCCGGCGGAGGCTTCAAGGGAGGCAAACAAGTCATTATTGAACCACACAGGTAAGATACATAAAATATATGAATCTAGTTGTATCACTCAGTTTTACCCAATCTCTGCTCCAGTAGGATGAGACTCAAAATGTATTTTGTGGTGATTAAAAAATAAAATAATTAATATCAATATTTGTATATTACTATGGCTCTTTTTATTGAACTCTTGACAAATAAGTTGTGGCTAGATTTTTCATTTGATTTCTCATACAAACATTGAACTTCCTCTTCCTTCCTTTAAGAATGGAATTTTGGGAAATCCTTAGTCATAAATTACTAGCTATCAACATCCAACATTTTAGCACTATCCCTTTTAGGGGTGTTTGAGCCATATGTTGAAAATTCAGTCTGTAACAACCTTAAATATTTACATATTACGTGTATGTGTAAACACCTTAATATTTATTTTAATAACTTATAACATTACATGCACCAACAAACAATATAGGAAATAAATTGAAATGATGCTATTACAAATAACTTTCGTTCTTCTGAAAGCGAATGCTTGAAGCCAATTGTTTGCTCTGATCAAGCTCTTAATAATATTCAAGTTAATCTTTGAGTTTTCAATCTCTTAACAAAGTGGTATATTTTCAGACATGCTGGAGTTTTCATAGCAAGAGGAAAGGAGGATGCTTTGGTCACTAAGAATTTGGTCCCCGGTTCAGAAGTCTATGGCGAAAAGAGAATATCTGTTGAGGTTTGTACATATTTATTTATATTACAGGGTTAGAACTTACTTGTTAATAAATAGACATGGTTTGGATGGATATTTCAGAGGTTAGTTTGTAGTTTTATGCTGATTAATTGTTGCAATATATTGAGCGAGAGTTCGAGAGATTTTAAAGCTTAATGGAGGAGGCATTCACTTGGTAAGAGTACCTTAAACATAAAGAAGAACAATTTTACTTAATTGTATTGTAAAACTAGTTTTTAAAGGGAAATAAAAGGTTTCAATAAATAACAATCCGCCCGCCATTAACGGCCTTGATAGTTCTAAGTACCACAGAGGCGCCCTATTGTGCAGGTCGCTTAGTTTGTAGTATTTAAACCATTTATGTGAGCTCTACTTGACTTTATGCTCTGTGAACTATATAAATATTATTATTATTACATCAGATTTTTTCTTTGAAATATCCATTTAAACCATATTGATTTTAATACTAGTTATTTGATAAACGCTGAATTAAAATAGATCATGCGTTTTTTTATTTTCATGATGATCGTGGTCCCTCTAATCTAGACCTATTCGTGAAGACTATATCCACATACCCACTTCTGATTAAACCTTTTTTTATAGAAATAAAAAAGTTATCATTCTTCTCTTATTTAACTGTCTATCTCTCTTGCAGACTGAAGGAGAAAAGGTGGAATACAGAGTATGGAATCCCTTCAGATCAAAGTTGGCTGCGGCTATCATGGGTGGAGTGGATGCTATACACATGCCTCCTGGCTCCAGGGTGTTGTATCTGGGAGCCGCCAGTGGTACAACTGTCAGTCATGTCTCGGATATTGTTGGACCGGTGAGTGACTTTTTTTATGAATGTAATAGATACATATTTTTAATAGTTTTTGATAATTAAGTTATGGAGAGCGTTATTTAATTACTGAAAATTTAAATTCGAAACAAGATACTTATATTTTTTATGATATTGTTGAATATTTTATGAAAGTTTTGTTATTAAGAGAAAATAATTTTAGTGTACATGATTTTATAATTGGTATTTTTTTAAACTGTATGTTAGATTATTTATGTCAAATATATATAAAGATAAAAGGATTGTGTTAAACAAGCCTTAACCCAGATTCAGAATTTTGTGATGATGAAAAATTACTAAAATGTTGTAAAAAAAATCCTGTTTATGTTGACAAATTGAAACAACATGGGTGTTATAACAGCCTGTAACATTTTTTTATGTGTATGAAGTAATATATTTAATTATAATGCTACTTTTAACACCTATATATTTTCTATTCTAAATGATGATCGTGGTCCCTCTAATCTAGACCTATTCATGAAGACTATGTCCACATACCCACTTCTGATATAAACGTAATTTAATCGCCAATTTACCTCATATTTTTGTTCTTCTAATAATAAATATTGTTTTGTCAACAGGAGGGCTTAGTGTATGCAGTGGAATTCTCCCACAGATCCGGCAGAGATTTAATAAATGTAGCTAAAAAGAGGACAAATATTATTCCTATTATAGAAGATGCTAGACATCCATTGAAATACAGGTAATTACCATTTTTTCGAGTATATTGTTGCTTTGTTGAGATTTCGCTCCCATGAAAAGTTTTTATCAACTCAACAGGAATGGTCTTATCTGTGTAGCAAAATTCATCCATTCTTGTGTAAATGAGTAACTAACATCCATCTAAACAAACTTTTTAACATTTATTATAGACTACCTTTGTACCCGCGGCTAAGTCTGCGTGGAATATGTAGTTACTAATGGGCTAACCAAGATTTAGCAAGATTCTTTATTGATTCTCCACTCTTAGTCTTAGCGTGATGTATAGGCAAATAGCTTTCCTCTATAAAAAGTTAAATCTATCACAAAAAGAAGTTCCTAAGATTTAATGCATTCAAGCAAGCAAACTCTGCAGCTTTATAATATTAATATAGATCACAAGAGAAACTGTATGATAACCTGTTAGGTTATGGGAGTTTTAAATCTCGTAATCTGTAAACTGTATATATTATCTGATGAAAACAAACTATCTAAATATTTTATGTTGATAAACATTTTAACTCTCTCTCTGATTTATAAATACGATATGATATCCTACTATTTCTTATTTTTACATATAGTTAATTAATTAATGTATTTTTTTTACAGAATGCTTGTCGGTATGGTCGACTGTATATTCGCCGACGTAGCCCAACCTGACCAGGCAAGAATAGTAAGCTTAAACGCACAACACTTCTTAAAGAACGGAGGACATTTCGTTATATCTATTAAGGTTTGTATTATTTGAAATTACTTCACCTTCATAACTCTCGTTACCGATACCGAAAGAATTTCAAAATAAAATGAAGCCTATATTATAGCCTTCCTCGATGAGTATAGATAATCCTCCGTAATTCACTATGGTTTTTTAATTGTTGCTAGAAATTGGATAGTATTACTATTAAACCGTAACATTAACAAAAATAGATTATTTTTGTTTTTTACAAAAAAGGAGACTGCATTAAGTCTATGGTAAAATGGACTAGCTCTTTGCAATACAAGATAATGTAGGTTGTACGAACGGGCGCCCCTCAAACAAGTCCGATACCTTTACCTTACTTTTTAATGCCATTGAAAAGTATATAAGTACATAGATGGATTGTACTACCAAAGCTATATAATTTAGCCGAGTAGTACTTATAACGACTAAAATATCCCGGAATAGTATTACCAAAAATATTCACTTTATTTAATTAACTACTATGGTACTAAATGAAATTGTTTACCTATGATGAGAACAAACTACTAAATTATTTATGTTGATAACAATTTAACTCTCTCACTGAGGTTTTTGGACTATACCGTTACATTTTCTTCTAATTTACGACAGAAATTTATTTATTTTTATTTCACAGGCGTCCTGTATTGATTCTACGGCGCAACCCGAAGCCGTGTTCGCGGCTGAAGTCAAAAAATTACAAGCAGACAAACTGAAACCTCAAGAACAGTTGACATTGGAACCATACGAGAGAGACCACGCAGTTGTAGTAGGAGTATTCAGACCACCCCCTAAAGCATAAATCTAGACATCAGAAGCATGAGGACGTATGTACTATGACACTTCAGCAGCATTTGGTCGTAAGTGCCATTTAACGATAAAGGCACATACGACGAATGTTTCTGAAGTGTAATGGCACATCCGACAATATGCTTCTGAGCCATAGAAATCGTATCAATATCATAAATAGTATAAGTTCTGTTATATTTCGCGATTTTTAGTGCCAAACTGCCTTTCATTGAGATAAGGGATTCGAATGCCTTACTAAATATACTTTATTAAAGTTTTAAATGTTGACTATTGATTTGAAATATAATTAAACAATGTTTCTAAACTTACGCGATTTGAACACATAATTTATAGGGTCTCGATTTCACCAGTCGTGGTCACGGATAGTCTATCCGTGATCACGACTGTTGTTACCCTTGTCGGATTAGTAAAAAGGTTAATGATCTGCCTTAAAATCGATACCGCTATTGAGACTCATGTCTACTGTAAATTATACAATTAAACATTACCTACGGTACTATATGAAAACGATTGATTTTAATTAATAAGAATCCCTAAATAAACAGTTCATTCCTGTAAACTACAATTCAAAGAAGTTATTTTTGTAAGTTCTGATACAAAGTTATATAACGTCGGTGATATTGCAATACGGCGTAAGTGACAATAGCTTATAAGGTTGAAATCAAATATAGCAAATTATATTTTTTGCCCTAAAAGATAAAGAAAAAACATATTTCTTGAAATATGAAATTACACCTTAGTAGCAACTGTCACATACGCGGTATTGCAATATCACCGACGATAAGTATTAGCTGTAAGTTTAACATACGATGTATGTTTTAGTTAAGTGTTGAATGAAATATATGGAGGTGCGATTGACTATAGTTCTGTTTTTTATTTTATACTAATTAATACCTACATACACATTTTTAGGGTTCCGTAGCCAAATGGCAAAAAACGGGACCCTTATAGATTCGTCATGTCGGTCTGTCTGTCCGTCCGTATGTCACAGCCACTTTTTTCCGAAACTATAAGAACTATAATGTTGAAACTTGGTAAGTAGATGTATTTTGTGAACCGCATTAAGATTTTCACACAAAAATAGAAAAAAAAACAATAAATTTTGGGGTTCCCCTTACATAGAACAAACTCAAAAAACATTTTTTCATCGAACCCATACGTGTATCTATGAATAGATCTTTAAAAATGATGTTGAGGTTTCCGAAGTCATTTTTTTCTAAACTGAATAGTTTGCGCGAGAGACACTTTTAAAGTGGTAAAATGTGTCCCCCCCCTGTAACTTCTAAAATAAGAGAATGATAAAACTAAAAAAAATATATGATGTACATAACCATGCAAACTTCCACCGAAAATTGGTTTGAACGAGATCAAGTGAGTAGTTTTTTTTTATACGTCATAAACCGTAAACCGTAATTTACCTTTCATTCAATCAACTATTATTAACATCGATCAAAGTTACAACGAACTACAAGAACTTTTATACTATGTTACTTGTTGTATTCTTGATATCAAAAATAAGTAGGCACTTGCAACTAGTACGGAACCCTTCGTGCGAGAGTCCGACTCGCACTTGGCCGGTTTTTTTTATACATGATTGACATTCGTTGAGCGCCAGTTTAATAGTGCATTGTGCTGGGGTAGCGTACACACAATGCGCTAAGCTATAACTCGCTCGAAGTGTATCTTTTGTAAATTTGCACCGTACACAAATAAAAAAATTGCGTAAAAAAATGATTTATATTCCGTTCTCATCCCCTATATCTTATAAACGGCTGGACCGATTGTGATCAAACATCTAAAAACAACTGATTAACTTACCTTCCAAACAAATAATAAGTTACGATGCCACAGAGGGACAAACACGTGAAACTTGAAACCCTTATTCGCATATTATCAAATTCTCAAAATATCAGATTATCAAAATAGCAGATTCTCAATATAGCCAAAGTACAATCAAGAGAAAGTTTATTTTTTAAATCAAATGTATTTTTTAAATATGAGACAAACACTTATAATCTTAGCAATGAAATTAGCATTCTTCATATTTATTTTATGTCGATAACATGTTTAAACACTTTTCTACAGTAATTTGGTTGGAAGTGCAGTCAGATATAATGTTGCGAATTTGGCTTTCTCTTTTTACTTGCTTTCTTGCTCTTTTTTTTTCATGAACTTGAATACATTTTATTTAATAAACTCTTCGATCGAAGAATAAACTCAAATCTATATATATAAAAGAAAGTCGTGTTAGTTACACTATTTATAAGAACGGCGGAACCGATTTGGCTGAAAATTGGTAGGGAGGCAGCTAAGAACTGGGAGAAGGACATAGGATACTTTTTATGCCGTTCCGGCAGGGGTAGGGGTAGAGTAGGGGTAGGGGTAGGGGTAGGGTAGGGTAGAGGTAGAGTAGGGGTAGGGTAGGGTAGATGTAGGACACCGCGTAGATTTTGAGGCGGTACAGCTAGTTACCTATAAAATCAAATATATGATGTGTAATGAAATGACAATGATGACGTTATCATTTTTAAAAAATATTGTCATTTACCTCTTACCACTATTAAAATTAGCAAATAGATGTTATGAATCAATATGTCAGTTACTCTTAGAAGAAAGGAAGAATTAAAAAAAATAGTAATGCAAACTTTCTTAGAAAAATGTTTTTCACTTTGAGTGTCCAATTTCGGTTATATTGAGAATCTGCTATTTTGATAATCTAATATTTAAAAAATCTGATATTATGCGAATAAGGGAACTGTATTTGCAGGAAAATTCTAAACCAGGCAGAGGCGACCAAAGATTTCTCGTAGATCCTTTTTTAGACAAAACTGGTTTAGGTGAGGCCCTGTTGCTCATTTTCGATCATATTGCATTTTAGGTAACCCGATTTTACTAACGCCAACGTAGACCCTCATTTATTTTTACCGTGAACCCATAAAGAGTGAAAATAAGAGTCCACCTGGACACTGGGAATCACAGATCTAAACGAATGATCGGAGAGAGTAAAGCTACTGTGTAACTACACATGCTCATTACTCACATGAAAGCAAGCTACTACTGAGCAATTGTTACTTAGTAGCATGTGACGAACCATTGCTATAATGAGCATGATTATTCAGAGTATGCTCAAAAATAGACAGCCGTGCGATTTTTGGGAATGCTACCTGCCGCGCGGGTGGATGGAGGCATGCCTTTAGCGCGTTGCATATTTAGCATATATCGATCAGTCATGCAGCTTATAATTTAAAAGGACCTATGCTAAAAAAGTCCATTCTAAACATAAGGTCAGTTTAGGGCATATGCACACCACGTTTTTTAAACGAGCCGTCGACGCTCGTTTTAGAAACGCGCGTTGACGGCGCGCTTTTTTCCTACAGAGCAGTTTGTTGTTCGTGCGTATCGCTACAAACGCGCTTCAACGGCGCGTTTAAATAACGTAGTGTGCATAGGCCCTTAAAGAGCATGCCATTTTATGAGCAAGGTGTAATTGACATAATTTAATTTTTAAACATGTATTTTTTTATGAAACTAGATCAACAATAAAGGAACCCATATTTTTTCTTGTTTCAAATTCAAGGTTTTATACAAAAAATAAAGTTTGGCTCATTCTAAATAGATGTAAGCGCCGGATGACGTCATTTCATGATCAGAGTTGAAAATTAAATAAATAAAATAGGTAATGGTAATATTCCAGTCGTAATAGACCGTAACAATAACTTCATTGCGCATTGTTCAGTTTTTTTTTCTCAAATAAATTGCCAGCAAAACAAAGTAAAAAATAGTTTTGGGATCAGAATTCAAAAATAAAGAAACGGTATTTTTGTTTTATTGTGTTACGAATTTTGAAATGTTGTCAATTGTACCTCAATATTGTCTATCTGTCCATAAGCCGCTAATCTTAGTGAGACAATGTAGGCCGACAATATCAGTGCGCGTGTTAAAAGACAAATAAAACGCATAAATGTAATAAAATCAACTATTTATTGTTTGTCAATCTGCGTCAGAGCTGTCGCCATCTTTGTCCTGGTCGACTTCATTCTCCTGGGAGGCGTCGCTCTCAAACTTATCGTCGCTCCAGGAGGCGTCCGACTGATACTGTTCTGCTTCCATTTCGTCGTCTGATGATGTATCTGTAGGGAGTAATGGTAGGTTTGTTTATATGCTATTATATTTTGAATAAATCTTTCATTTCGCATAATGTTACGCTCTGATATATAGTTGGAATAAAAGGCGCTAATCGTAGTTGCACTATAGCTTGTATTTGACAATGATAAAAATAGGCATGAGGACTAAAAAAAATATTTAGTCCATCAGTTAGATTACCAAAAAATATTGGACACGTATTTTTTTTTTGGTTCCTCAAACAAAAAATGATGATGATACAGCGCGTTGAAATTTTGTGTGACGTCACTATTAGGTTCAATTTTACCATATAGTGACGTCACAAGCCCCCCTCTCCTGAACTTTATAGTTTGTTTTTGCTCTGTATCTTTGTCAATTTGATAAATAAAAAAATACGTGTCCAATATTTTTTAGTAATCTAACTGACGGACTAAATACATTTTTTTAGTCCTCATGCCCATTATATATAAAATAGTATACGATTTGACTGATTCACTAAAATTTAGAATGGCAGGCGGATTGGTAATCGCAGTAAGATGGCAACTAATGTTAAGCTGATAGATGCTCAACGAAATATCTCTTAGTCGCCACTAATACCCATAGGAAGACATCATCAGCCTGTATAACGTCCACTGCCGAACATGGGCCTCCTCCCGAGAGAGGATATTTGCCATAGTCAACACGCTTGGCAGGCGGGTTGGTGACGGCAGTATTATGTAATACCACACAAGAAAATACTGCTGCCGGTTCCTTAATATACGATTGTTATAGATGATGTTATAACAATCGTTACCAACCGTATAACGTGCTTTCCGAGGCACGGAGGGTAGTCCCTCAACCAACCAGACCCGGAAAGAAATGTTAGAATTGACACAAATATTTCCTGTCCTGCATGGGGATCGCACCCACGACCTACGAAATTTAAAGCGAACCTAATACCACTACACTACTGACGATGTCAATAATAGTAGGAAGACTTAGAATAGATCTCCCCTTGTGGTAAATAATACTAACCATTGTACTCAAGTACAGGCTCCTGTTGATCTTGCGTATTGTTTGAGACACTTCGTTGTAAGATCGTGAGGTCCAAACGCCCTTTCAGATTCAATAACTGACATAAATGTGATCGCCTGCAATGAAACATTTGTATAAAACATTTAATTATAGAAATGTGGAGAGTTCTTTACGATTTGTGTGTTTTTGGTATCAGAAGTGGGTATGTGGACATGGTCTACACGAATAGGTCTAGATTAGAGGGACCACAATCATCATTTCATATCAAACTTGCTGTCCTATAGTTTTCGCGATAGATAATATGACAAGCAGGACAAGCGGCACGGAGGGTAGTCTCTCAATCAACCCGAATAAAATAAATAATTGTTTTTTTTTTAAACAGCTAGTCTTTCACACGCTATTTTTTATATATAGATATCATAATTCACGAGCCTATAGTAGAATTATTTTCTCCGTGCAGTTTGGGTCATAAATCATCGGAGTATTTCGCTCTCTCTCCCACTCACGGGCCTTATGGGCGGGCATAGCGCATTCTTGTTGTCAATAAGCGTTATCGATAGTGTATTTAGTTTTGTCATTATGTGGGTTAGTGATAAAAATGGTATATTGGTGCCAACAGGCAAACTTTTATTTTGAATAAGTTCTGCCGTTTTGGTACAAAACAAAGGAGTCGCTATTGTGTCACTAAAAAAAATCAGAGAGCAATATATTTATAATAAATTAGCATTGCACTAATTTGCAGGTATTATGCGGGGGTAATAATGGAAAACAAATCACTCATAACATAACATTGTCGCACCACACTTTGTGTACCGCACCGCCGTGCCACCGTGTACCTGCCTTCGATGACTCATTTGTTTTTTATCGATTATGGCGGTGCGCCCGCGCAACATGCTCACCGCCCTAGCCGAGCTTTAATTTATGACCCAAACTGCACGGACAAAATGATTCTACTATAGTAAATTCGGAATGTTTATATACATAACTAGCTTCCCGCGTAACTCTTATTGCCGTAGGAACTTCCTAATTAAATATAGCTTATAGTGTTCGTCAATAAATGGGCATCTAACATCAAAATCAGATCAGTAGTTCCTGAGATTTGCGTTCTGGCAAACAACGAAACTAGCTCTTCAGCTTTATATACTAGTATAAGATAAATAGATTTTGACCTTTACAGATTTCATAATTCGTCTATCCTGTTGTTTTAATCAAAGTATCACATTATGTTGTATATTATTATAAAACAATACAGACCTCTGTGTGAATATGGCCAGTAGCTGCGTGAGGTGCTGGTTCCCCGCGCCCAGCGTGGCCAGCAACAGGGCCGAGTGACAGCGGAGCGCGGCCGCCAGCCACGTGCACACTGACGCACATCTGAGGAGACAAGCTATTCGCTTAGTCTAAGCATTGATGTTACAGGTCCCGTCACGTAAAAACACTGGGGATGTTTTTGCGCATGGATACCGTTGCGTCCTAATGTATAAGGCAAATACCTTATAGAATGTAAATGTTCTAGAATGTAAGTGTAATAGTTTTATTGTATAATCATAATAAGTTCAGTTCATAAAAGTAAAATATGGTTTATGATGAAGTTTTTTTTTGTTTCCAAAAACGTCAACATTAATCATTTGGTGACGTCATAGGTCTAGTATGAAACATGAAACTTTATTCGCTATTTTCGGCTCTAACTGCAATAGTCTTTTGAGCCCATCAATTCCTATTCACCACGAGGTCTTTATCGGTATATTCTAGCAGAATGTTTATATTTTTTTTTTATTATGGTCGAATTTCGACCTCTGGGCGAATACTAGTAGTGATAATTACTGTATTCCTTGATATAATTAAACGCACGTAGTTTTATGTGTTTACGTTAAAGAGGTTTTGAGTTATAGAAGTGTCAAAAGTGGCACCAAGTGGTTCGTGTAATATAACACTCAGCGCTAGCCAGTTCCTTTGCTTGAACTTGGGTTGACACGCTGCCGCATGTCTAGATTAACTTAATAAAATGAATGGTTATAAGAATTCAGAATAAGAATACATATATAACTTTGTACACGCGTTTTTTTTTTCTAAAGCAAGTAAAAAGTACTAACTGGCTAGTCTTCCTGGTGGCCATGTCAGCGAGTTGCTCCAATAATTGAGGCACGTAGTCCGCGGGCAAGTTGCTGACTGTACGCAAAGCAACTTGAGGGTCGTCCTTCTGCAGAACTGTCAGGATTATACTGGAAAACATAATGTATTAATTAATATACCGTGATTTTATAGTCATTGGCAAGATTATAGTCATATAATCCTGCCAATAGATAGATCGATAGAGGATAGTCATAGGCCATCAGTATAATTATCGAAACTTAACATTAACGCAAAAATATTAAAAGCCATCTCAGAATATAACTTATTTCCCATGTGCTATATTAATATCAGTCACTTGCTTCCCGCGCGGAGATTCACCCGCGTACCTCCCATTCCCGTCCAAACGTCAACCTGCTAATTGCTGCTATTATACATGCGAAAGTTTGTAAGTATGGATGGATGGATGTTCGTTACTCTTTCACGCCAAAACTACTGAACGGAATTGGCTGAAATTTTGCACCGGGATATGTTATACGCTAGATTAACATATAGGCTACAAAACATCACGCTCCGACCCACTGGAGCAGAATAACGCGGGTAAATCCACGGGGCGCAGCTAGTCGTTATATATTGCTTATGTTACTCTTGCATAACGTAGCCTTCTAATGGTAAAACAATTTTTGATATCGGTTCAGTTATTTCGGAGCCTACTCAATGCAAACTAACAATCCAATCTCTCCTCTTCGTAATATTAGTATAGATAAACATACCCTTTGTCCTTAGAGTGCAGTCCTTGCATGAGTAACTTAGTTAAATTCTGTCCGACCGCCGACTTGCCTCGAGTCTTGATATCTAATGATAAATTTGCTAATCTCGCTTCCATTGGCACTTCCACCTAAAATAAAACAAAACTTAAATAGTTACACTTGCAGTTGAGTAATAATAGGGTGACAAAATGGTCAAAAAGACACTGGTTTATCGGCTGGCTGGCCAAGCTATTTTACTAAAATTTTAAAGGAAGTTATCCCCCCTGATGTATGTATATATTATTCAAGACACGTAAAGAGGAGGAAAGGGGGTCGAAGAACTGTGAAACATTGTAACATCACATTTCAAATTAAAATAATATATTTGTAAATAGTCAAAACATATTTTGGCTTATCAATTTATTGTGTTAAATTAATATTATAATAATTTATATAGATTTAGCCTAAAGCTGTGAGGTATGAAACTACAATATTATTTTATTATTTTTATATCTATGATTGAATAGTCTAAGTTCTGTCCTTTGAGTATGTTGTTATTGTTCTAATATATTATTATTTTTGCATTAAATGATATGCATATGACGGAAATAGTCATGAATATGAATGTAGATGGATGGAGAGGAAGAGAGAGGCTAAAGAAAAGATGGATGGATTGTGTGAGAAGTGATATAAAGGAAAAGGGAGTAAGTGATAGCGTGACGGCTGATAGGTCAGAATGGAAGAAAAAACGTGTTCCGTCGACCACAAATAAATTGGGATAAAAATGAGGCATAAAATAGCAAAAAAATAATCTATTTGGTCCATTACATAGATTTATTTATTGTGACGTCACTCCTTGGTCAAATAGTACCTTGTGACTTAACAAGAAATTTCAACGCGCTGTCGTCGTTCGTCATTTTTTTGTTAAAGGAACGAAAAAAAAATACGTTTCCAATATTTTTGGTAATCTGACAGACCAAATATAATTTTGAGCCATCATTTCTATTAGATACGCACCTTTTCCCCCGGCGCCACTCGCTTCCTGGTGACTCCTCCCAACGGTTCCACATATGTAACCTGTGTACTATCCAGATCAGATCGCACTTTATTTACGTCGTTGTTCTTTTTGTTCTTAGCTTTCTTCTCTTTCACATCGCCTCGGATCAATATTTGGGTCTTCTGTTTTAAATCTGGCGTCTGTAAAAAGATATTATTTATTATTTTACGTTATGTTATTCGGGGGAAATACAGCTTTAAGGGTTTAGATGAAATTCACATCACAAAACATCTTGTATAATAAATATATTTTCATTTCAACTAATATGTTGACAAATTTAAAATTTACCATTATTGTTATGGCATAATAATATCGCATACTTATTGCAACAACGACATTTTTCAAAATCTTGATATTTTGAGATAAGTATGTAAAAACAAAGCTTTATCGATCTATTTTTTTGGTGCAATAAAGACAACAGCATGCTTCAATTCCAATTCGCCAGATGGCGTTAAGTGTCTAAATTGCACGCTGTCGACGCGCATCGTATGTAATTAGTGATGGGTAACTCATCATTTTTATATGAGGTTGAGGGAGTAACTCATTTTGCCTCGCGAGGTACCCCTCATTTGAGGCGAGGAGTCGTATGTCAGCGTATCTTACGAGCCGAGCCGAGCCCGTGCCGAACTCAGCCGAATTCAGCCGATAGTCCGAGGCAGCGGGGCGGACGGTTGCGTCGACTCATGATTCTGATTTTTACGTCTCCCTCACTCACATAATTTTCTTTCACTCATGAATTTTTGACGCGTGAATGAGTAGTGAGGTGGTTCAATGTTGAAATTCGAGTAACTCTTTCAATTTGCGATCACGAGTACCTCAAATGAGGCACCTCATGAGTGAGGGACACATCTCTATATGTAATTTCAATATCGTTCCATCTCAGTTACACCAAAGTATTCAAGGCCAACGCACGCATCTTGCTCGTGAAGGACGTCATATTTTGGAGTAATACTTTATTGCAGCAAATGGTAAGTACCTTTCTTTAAATAAATATTGTTACAATGTAGGATTATTTTGTGTTATGTCACTATTGTAATTAAACATAAAGTATTTCTATGTATATGTATTTAACGATAATGACGGTATTGCAGAAATAACCAAAAGTATATTTGTATTATGAACAAAATGTTGTTTTTTACGTTTATGTAATTTAAATTGTCGATCCTCTGTACCTTTTGAGAGAAATAAAGAATTATTATTATTATTATTATTTTGCATTATGACGTTATTGCAACATAATCACACTACGTCAACATTATTGTTACTTAATACATTCAGGATTATATCGTTATTGCAGCAAAGATAGCTTTACTTAAGATTATTATTTTAGGTTATGACTGTATTACAGTTAATACAGTGTACACTTTTTATGTTAATTAAAATCAAAACTTCTTTTTAGGCATCCCGAGGGCGGTTACTACACGACGCAACTGAAAAACAAGGTCTACAGGCAACCTACGACACCCACCAAGAAGAAAAACGTTTGTCCAGATTGGAGAAAGAAAGTGACAAAAACGTAACAGAGCCACATGTTTTGATTGCTGTCTATGATTTGCAGGCTGTCGTTCAATTGCCTAAAGGTAATGTCTCATTATTTTATTATAAATGCAAATTAAACGTATTAAACTTTACTATTCATGACATCAGCAATAAAATATCTGACTGTTACGTTTGGGATGAGTCCAATGGAAACAGAGGAGTTAACGAACTGGGTAGTTGTGTTTTTGACTATTTGAAAAATGTTTCAGATGGTGGTAAAACGGAGATAGTATTCTGTAGTGATAACTGTGCCGGGCAACAGAAAAACAAATTCATGGTATCGATGTATTTGTATGCGGTACGTTGTCTTAATATAAATAAAATAACACATAAATATCTAGTTAAGGGTCACACCCAAAATGAGGGGGACGCCGTCCACTCATTAATTGAAAGGCAGATAAAACGTCAAGTAAGAAGCGGGCCTATGTACACACCGGAATCTTTTGTATCTGCTATAAAAATGGCTAAGAGGTCAAGTACATTAATTGAATTATGAATTCTTCTATGATGTAAAAAAACTGTTTTCAAGCTTAGGATGTGTGAATCTCGGACCATTGAAAATCAATGAAGCTAAAATACTGGAAGTAAGGAAAGAATGTCCCAATTCAATTTTTTATAAAACTTCTTACGCGGATCAAGAGTTTAAAGAGGTTGTCATAATCAAACGAAGGAACATTAATCCTCAATGGAAACCAGCCTTTGCACAAAAACCTTGTATTGCAGAAAGGAAAAAAAGTGATTTAATGGAGTTAGTAAATAAAAAACACATTTTTACAAACCTTTTTTTGAAAATTTATAAGAATTTTGATATTTTTTGTGTATGTTGTAAGTATAACTTATGTGATTAAGAATCAATTAACAGACTGTCATTTAGCGATTAAGAGTTAGTAACGATAATTTTAAATTATCTAATTAGTTCTTACTTAAAACCTAATTCTGTGATTATTGAAAGACTTAGTGTTAAGTTTAAAAGATGTTACTATTTTTTTAGAATTTATTTAGATACCTACTGTAAAACTAGTGCCATAAAAATTGTTTGTGATTACCGATACTTAATTTAGAATAAGGAAAAATTGCTGCAGTTCTTTTTAGATAATTATATTCTCATTCGTTAGTAAGTTTGCTAATTATTTATACTTAACTTACTTCGGGAGGTTTTGCATTTATTAAGTTTTAAGTTGTTAATTTTGTATTTTTACTTTGACTTTACTCATTTTAACAGACTTTCCTAAGAATTTGTTTGTGTTTATGTTTGTTTTATTTTATTTTTTAGTATGACACTTTTTAGCAACAAAGTCATAATTTAACTTAAATTGTGTTTTTTTTATTGTTTTTATTGTAAGGATGACATAATTATGAATAATACTTTTTCTAGGTAACTTTTTGCTACAATAATGACATAAGTGAGGAACTTGTTTTTTTAATTTGGTTTTTGAAAACAGTGTGTTTAAGGTACACATTGTGACTACTTAATATGAAAGTTAATTAATGTACAAGACTGATTAAAATACTTCTGAACAAAAACAGTGTTTTTTTATTGAAATACTAAAGATTCAAAGTTTAAAACTACCGTCCTGTAAAATGATGTTTTTTTCGTTATGTCAGTCTTGCAATAAGCAAGCGATATGATAGTTATAATGTCACGTATTTTAAAGAATAAAAAGAAACCAGCGCGGGCGGAGATCGGGTCTGAAGCAAAGAGCGCGGCGCGAGCCTCGACTTGCAAGGATTAGTGGACCCTATGCTAGCTTCCTAAGGATCTTTCTTTATCTACCTCATACCATCATTCTCGCATTATATGCTCGAAGTTGGTCAGAAATATACCATCTTGGATAAGTTATCTAAGTTGGCAGAAACCCCTTCGATAAAGAAGTCGACAGTAGGATCCAATTGTGCCCAGCCCATTGGCTTATTCTCTCGGCTATCAGCATTTAGCAAACTTAAGTCGAGTTTTCTTTTCGCCAATAACGCTAAGTCTGAATACCAAAGTCTACAATCAGTGCATTCGGCCTGTAACATCTAAAACCAAATCTAATCAATAAAATTCTACTTTATAATTTTTTGTTTTATTAAACTCTAGTTATTTAGTTTTAATCTTAATACTAGTTTAAATCCTGATATTTTAATATAAGTACAAACTGTAAAATGTTAATTAAGTGTCGTAATAATTTCTTTTAAATGTTAAACATAACCGATGTCGACCGAGCAATGTGCCTAAACGTTTTCTGTAATCGTCTCGGTACCCACAGGACAGGCTTGCCTAGTGTGGGGCCAAAGGATAAGATCCATACATTGTTAATTTTCTGGCAATAAATAGTTTTTATTTATTTTTTATTTATCTACTCACCACTCGTTCAAATGTCATAACCGGTCCATTCCAGTACCCCAGCAGCAGATCTCCGGCTGCTAATCTGCAGCAGTGCAGCGGTAATGGCTGAGCTGAACCACTTGACACTTGTATTGTCACTGACGGTTTGATTGGCTTCGTTGATGACCTAGAGAATAATTAGGTATGAAGAATAATTTGTAACAGTAGACTAATTTGGTATAAAGATAGAGAAGGTAAATAAGATTATATTAATATATAAGCTTACCCATTCAACAACTGCCCATAATAATGTACAACTCCGCTCCTCGTTGCCGCAGCCAAGCTCAATCTGGTAGCTCCACCCTCTTCCGACAAATCCACATCCACCAGCCTTGGAGCATCTTCCAGTACAAAGTTGTAAGTTGGTGTGGCCACGGTGACTGGTGTCAACTTGCTGATGGATTTTCTCCGCTGCCGTTTGTGAGGAGTCTCATCACCATTCATTTGAGGAATGTGGTCTTCGGTTATGGTTATATCCCAAAATGAAAGCAGACGCTCGTTCCTGGAATGGATGTAGTATGTTTATATTTTTTTTAAACTAGCAGAGTTTTCGCAGTCTGCTAGTACTGTTGTTAACCACTCATGATAAGCTAAAATGCTTGTATTACAAGTGTGTTTACGTTGGTAGTGCAATGGTGACCACACGATGACCACATGATCGCAAGTCAGTAAAACTGGACAGCTCGCGTCCCAGTAGGAAGTTCATAATTAAATATGGTGTATGTTACTCTGGGATAGAGTAGCTTACTGATGGTTTCGTATTTTTTTTTTGTTTTAAAAAAGACAACTCCCGCACTAGGGAAATAAATCCCTGTGTCGCGGGGGACTTTACAATCATTCATTTCACGGACACACAGAACACCCAGACTCAGAACAACTATTTGTGGTTCACACAAATAATTGTCCCGGGTGGGAATCAAGTCCAGAACACCAGGTCTCAGAGGCAACTATCGTAACCACTGAGCCACCGGTGCAGTCAATGGTGAAAGAGTTTTTGAAATTGGTCCAGTAGTTTTGGAACGTATTCAATGTAAACAAACAATCAAATGTTTCCTCTTTATAATATTAGTGTAGATAACCACATCATCTTCAGCCTGTATAATGTCCACTGCTGAACATGGGCCTCCTCCCGAGGGAAGGTTACCACGGTTTTATGTTGTACCACACAAGTAAACGCTGCTGTCTGTTCCTTGATAACTGAATATTATAGATCATGTTATAACAATTGGGACCAACGGCTTAACGTGCTTTCCAAGGCACAGGTAGTCCTTCAACCAACCAGACCCAGAAAGAAATCTTAAGAATTTACACAAATATTTCCTGTCCGGCGTGGGGATCGAACCCACGACCTCCGAGATATAAAGCGAGCCAAATACCGCTACGCTACGGAGGTGGCGATAATCACTTATTTACAGGCATATAAATTAAAGTTTCTTCAAGAAAACAAACAAACTTTTCAGCTTTATATATTAGTACTATCTTCCCGAGCGCGGTTTCACTCGCGTAACTCTCGTTCCCGAAGGAACTTCATAATTAAATATAGCATTAAGCCCAACTTGATTACAAACGATTTTTTCAAATCGGACCAGTAGTTCCCGAGATTTTGTAATCTCAGGATTTTGTTTGCTTGTGCAAACAAAATCTTCAGCTTTATATATGAGTATAGAGTAAAGTATAGATACTCACTGTGATCCCTCAATGAGCCAGCACACATTGTTGACGCTGGCTATACTCAGCAGGGCCGTCGTAGCGTTATGTCCCAAGTTTTTAACCACTGTCACATCTCCATCATGTAATCGAAACACTCGCACTTGGTATGATGCTGCCACTAAGAAACGGGCATTTGTATTCTGAAAATGATAAGATAATAATAAAAATGGACAGTAGTAGATTTGGTTATTGGAAAATTGGGTTAGCAAGTTGTGAGTGTGTAATATGACAGAAATGAAGCGACAGGGGCGCCAAAACCAGTATAGTTTTAAAGGGTCTATGCGAATATTGAAGTTGAACCAAGACATTTTTAGAGGTTACATTTTGATGACATTTCCTAGGGCATGTGAAGACCAATAGTTTCAGTGAATTAGAATCATATATCATCCAATAGAAAAGTGTGAAATAATGTAGTGTAAACAAGTATTGTTCTGATGTCTATATAAAATATTGTTTTTTAATTCTCCTGAAAAGTTACATCAAATTTCTTACATAGAACATATGTTAGAAATTTGAATTTTGACTTTATAATGACAATATGCCTTTTTTCTGATGAAGTCTCCATTAGCAGTGGTATTATACCAAGCACAAGATGCATCTAGATGCATCCTGTCACATTTTGTACATATTATTATTAACCTTTATGGAAACATATTAATTCTTATGATCAGCCTGTACAATGTCCACTGCTGAATATGAGCCTACTCCCAGGGGTATTACTATAGTCACCACGCTGGATAGGCCGTTTGGTGATCGCAGTCGTTGTTAGGTCATACAGTGAAACAATGTAAATAACAATCAGGGGACCAAGGCTTAATGTGCTTTCAAAACAAATTTCACTCACCTGTTTATGTGGCACAATTTTAATTGCACTAACATTATTTCCATGCTTACTCTTACTATCAATGTTAACATTATACTTATATTTTACACAAGAACTGTTTAAATCCCATTCATAAACATAATTCTCTTTATTACAACTGTATAACCCATATTTCTTGTGCCAATCTAAAGTGGTTATTGCAGTGGAGTTGTCGTTTGTTAAAATTGTTTCAACTTTGGCTTGTGAAACGGAGTAGATTAGGATTTTCCCACTGCTTGTGCCGAGAGCTATGCAGTGAGTTTCCTCGGATAAGCTTTTGCGTTTTCCTTTTTGCGGAGTTATCTGTAAAATAATAATATTGTGAGTTTTAATGATTCTGGATAAGAAATATACAAATAGATAAGAAAACATGTTTAAAATATTATTGTTATACAATTATTTATAGTGATATAATAAAGAGGCAAGATTTGATTGTTTGTCATTGAATAGAATCCAAAACTATAGAACAGAACTTATTTTAAAAAATCTGCATTAGAAACCAATGTTATCCAAGAGTAACATAAATAATCAATATTTAATTATTAAGTTCCCACTGTAATGGATGATGGCTCTGAAACCACGCGCTGGAAGCTAGTGTATTATATTTGGATGGATTTTTTAGTATTACTGATACAATTTAATAAATTCTTTCACATTTAGATAGTAATTTTATCCAGGACTATTATAGGCTATATGTTCCCACGGGAAAACGATTTACGAAGGTAAAACTACATGGAACAGCTAACTATATTATATTTACCAATAGGCATGAGGCAAAATTTTGAAATCCTCTTGCGCAACGTGGGTAGTCATTTTCTAAGTAGGAAAAATACAATATTTCGGTAATAAATTTAAATTTAACGAAGTTTAAGCCATATTTCTATTAAATTTTAAATAGCGCGCGAGAAAAGGACTCAAGTGTCATGGCGTCGGCTATGACGTCACGCTATTGTAAAAAATGTCATTGAGTCCGCCAAACCTAACGTAGTGGTTAAATTCTCTTTGATGGTTACAATATTGTGACGTCATGCGCCGTGATTGGTGTTTCAGTCAAAATGGCCGATTGCAGTATTTTAATCTTTTATTTTATTAAAAATCACATTAATCTCAAGGTTATATAGAAAAATAAATAAGTGTAATAATTTCTTTTTATATGTACTTTCCCCTTAAAACATTAAATCTTTAATTTTTTGATACTGTCGTCACACCTCTTGTACCGTACTCCATATAAGCTTGATACAATCATAACATATGACCTTTGCAGTTAACATGCAAAGTTATTACTGTAGTTGCATGTTTTTGTGTAATTATGTGAGTCTGAGGTTTGTATGCCTAAACACTAGTTGTGATAACTTGTGTTACACTAGCCACTAAATTAAAATATGCTTTACAAAAAATATTAATAATAATATGAGAAATATGCAGTCTGTAAACATCGAAACACTATTATTATTAAACTTAACTGATCTTTTTACCTTCATATTTTTAAACATATTCTTCTATCTGTTTATATGTCATATTTAATTTATTTACTAATTGATATGTTTTTCTGCCTCATTATAGTCTTAAATTATAAGTGAATGGACCTTTGTATTATAATGTCAATAAAATATTTAATTTCCTAAAACCATGTTCAAAAATGTTATAATAAATCTACTTCAAAAATATATGTTTATTTTAATTATTAAGTGTTTATGTTAAATAATAAAGTATTTCATAGGTATTCTCTCTCAAGTCAGTAGTTACACAAGTGGTATCAGCTCACAGAAGATGGATTTACTATTTACTAGAGAAAATGCAAGAGAGTACAATAATATCTGATATATAATTATTATCTGCTCAATTATTTTTTTCACTTTTGATTACTAGACTTATTGTAACTTGATCAAATTATAATTGAAATAAGTCATGTTGTTGTTATTATATATATATATATACAAAATTATATAATAAGTCTAAATAGTATGTTTAAGACTGTTCCCTGCAGTTGGACATATCAGGCTAATAATAATCATTAAATCGGTCAGTGGGTAGTCTTAGGGGATCTAATTCTATTCAATCCCATAAGCTGTTTGTTGTTAGTGTTTTAATAATAAATATAAATTGTATTCCATTTTATTTTTCTTACAAAACATAACAGCAACGTTAATAATAGATGTCTATGTGATGTGATGATAGTCTTTGAAATATACCTAGTAAATATATTTTTGTGTTGAGGACAAAAACAAAATTTGTTCAATTTAGGATTCAAGGCTATAATGTGATTCTAAATTATGTATTGAGGTTATGTTTATATCTCTAAAACAAGTTTAACATTCATGGACTTACCTAAACCATAAACGTAACTTTCTAGAACTTATTTATGGGTGTGTTTAGGTATTGCTTGATAAGTTATAAGGGTTATCTAGCACCAAAACACAACTATTTTCAACTGTTATTATTTCAATGAAGACATGAATAGTACTTATCAAGAGCAAATATAAGTACTTTAGAACCTCAGAACCTCGTTTGCTTAATAACGTACAGAAATAGGCTAAAATAATAGCAAATACAGTACAATATAAAAACCACGTGTTGAAACTTACCGCGGATTGTGTGACTGAAATCCATTGTAAACATGAAGGCGGGGACGTCAAATGCAAGTCTGGAGTGTACTCCTGCTTTAGCACATTAGTTTCTGTGTCCCATATTCTTAGTCTGCCGTCTTGTGTAATGGCAGAATAATATTTTCCATCATCAGAAAAGGCCGCCTCTGCCATGGTTCATTCTGCACTGACAAGTGACAATTGAGTTTGACAGAAGCGTTCCTTTGCACTGGTTATCTGAGGGTTATCCCACTGCTACCACGTGAGCGGACAATAGGAATATAATAAAAATGATAAGTACTATAAAAAAGATATAACTTCTAGTTTGAATAGAGTTTTACTGCAGAATGTACTAAAGACTTCATAATTATGTGGGTAAAATATATTCTGCATGTTTTCCTTTAAAAAGGTATAGCGACCTTTTGTTTGCGATAGGTAAGATTGCTGAATACAACGGAACGTTTTACCCGATTTTTTACCCAAACATTGACATTTGTATGTAATGTTGTCAATTATAAAAAATAAAGAGTATCACTTTTTGTGTTGATTCAGCAATTGGAAAACTATGAAAATTAAATGACTAGTAGATTTGAATTTAGAAATGAGTCAAACCTCACTTATTTGAAAATAATATGACCTATGTTTCATGATACGATCATGATGAACGATTCACTTATAAATAACTCCTACAAAGTAACAATCTGTAGTTCATGGAACCTACATAGTAATACAACGGAACTTCCTTTCTTGTGTGGTAGCTAAGTGTTGCTATACTATTAAAACAATAGCCAGTCGCAGTTTCATTTTGGACGTCACAAGCAACACCTGTCACGATTGACATTGTTAGCAATCATTCGTTTCCTTTCGCGAACGACGGTGATCGCGAATGTAGTAGGCGGAGTTAGTTATTTTTTAGTTTTGTGCTCTCGTTCCACTTTTCGATTGTATTTTTTATACGAAATTCCATCCTTTTGTGATCTTATTTACGTTTTCGCCTTTGTGTATTGTGAAGTGTGGTGTGGTTTCACTATGTTGTGATTATGATGTCACTTTTATTCTTCGTGATACCTTGAAAACATGAGTGTTAGTGTTGAAGCGGACGTGTCTAGCCCTCTGTCCGACGGGCAGGACACGACTTTGGACCCGACAATATCGAAGTCTTCGTCCGACAGTCACAGCTTGAAGAATGAGGAGGTCGAACCTGATAAATCGGAGCCAGGGACTCCGAAACCGCATCCTATGGCCTTCACCATCGATTTTGGTGGAAGCAAGCCCGTCGACAACCGGAGATTGGAAGAGCTAGCGAAGAAATCACAGGCGAGACATCAGAGAGTACAATCTATGTCTGCAGGTACCACACGGCCCAGTCCGACCCTCCAACGGCCTCCTATGAGCGCGAAACTTCCCCGCAAAGCTCAAGGGTACAACTCCGAAGGTTATTTCTCCTCTGACCAAGAAGATAGTGGTCTTTCAGGTTCTGTTAAGCTCCGTAGTAGTCCTCTAGCACAAAATGCAGCTCAAATTACAAGTCCAATTACAAATAGGCATATAAAATCTCCTATAACTGACACTGTCCTGCCAAAACGCACGTCCAAAAGTCCTATAGTTGATAGTATTATGTCTAGAAGTGATAATTTCACAAACAGACAAGCCCTTAACTTGCCTCTAAAGACTAATAATTACATGAGAGATATACACAGAACCCCTAGTTATGGTAATAATATAAATAAGCATGTAATGGCTGATATCATTGACCAGAGTCCTGAAGCTGTCATGCTGACTGACATATCAAGTCCTGAACTAGATATATTGACACCAGACAATGGACTGTCAACTCCAGAGCATTCAAAGAGTCCTGTTATAAGAAAAAGCAGAGCTTCCTCAGAAACACCTGATTTGTTTAAGAAGTGTATTATGAAAGAGCCATTATATATTGATGATGATATCGATAGACAATCCAATAATTCCTCCACTGGTACATACACTATTGAGGGTGACAATTACACTGAGGAACAAAAAGCTAGAATGAGCATTGATCGTAGCTTTGGCACTGATTTGCTTACCAGTGCCATTGAAGATACTCTTAAGAAGCGAAGCAAGGAAGAAAAGCCAAGGGAAAGAGATCCAGAACTGGTATTCGACTTTCCAAACCCCCAGAGAGTGATTACAAAAGAACCTCGTAGGGACACTGGTCTACGTAGCCCACTAACTAATCAACCTTTTGATTTACCTAAAGTATCAAAAGACAAAAATGTTTTAGAAATCTCATGCTGTTACGAATCACCTACCGAAAACGATTTAGCCGCCCAAACTTCTAAACAAATCAAATCAACAAGAAGTTACTTAGAAAAGATTAAAAATAGAGTTAGAACAATCACGGAGAAGACATTTGCGAAGTCTCCTCCACATTACGATGATGATGCTGATGTCGGCAGCTTCACATCTGTTACAACATCCGGTGTCCTAAGTTCTAAAGTGCCACCAAATTTACCAGAACCTGTTAAACGTAGATGTAGTTTAACAAAATCGGAGATTGACCAGACAGATTACGTACACCGATTGTCACGAGAATCGTCCGTACCAGTGTCATTGCCAAGCAGTAAGATTGGTATTGAAGATGCTAAATTCGAGAGTACGGCATTAAAGAATGCTCAGAAGGCTATGAGAGAAGATAGTGGGGTTTCTTCAGACATTACTCCGGAGCAAGTAGTAGGAAAGTTGTCGTACTTGAGTTTGAACCGCTGTAAAGGAGATAAGACCTGGATTCAGGACTGGGCTGAGAGTGTGAAGAAGTATAACAATAATATTGATGTTGTTGATGCGGAAAGACCTCCTCTCAGTCCTCGCACATTGGCTGTGAAACGTAAGTTGTTTATTCTTTTTTTTTACTAAATAATGGTAATAAAAGAAAAAGAAAGTATGTTAACAATATAAAAAAGATAATTTGATTATTAAGAATATAAAATCAAATTCTGTACCTATATTTGTATCATTTATTGTTCTCTAAAAAATTATAGTTAATTGACTAATTACTAAAAAAGCATTTAAAAAAATATTTATATATTCAATTAATAGGTAATCAATCGAAATTAAATTATTTTACATTATATCTACTTACAAAATATTTAACTTTAAACAAAAGATTGGTTTAAAAGAACTTATTGTGGATCTCTACTAGCATAACTTATTTATATCCATATCAATTATATATCGATATCTATATCTATTAGATATATCCTAAATCTAATAAGGGGTAAATCAATACAAATATTATAAAGTTTGTATTTTTATATTTTTGTATGTTTATTTGGAATAAACTCAAAAACTTTATAATGGATTTCAATAATTCTTTCACCATTTCAATGCTACATTATCCCTGAGTAACAAAAGCTTTAAAAATCCAACCGTGCGAAGCCGGGGCAAGTAAAATAGCTGCGCCCCGCGGTTTTGCCCACGTCACTTTGCTCCAGTAGGTCGGAGCGTGACATTATGTAGCCTAGTATATGTTAATCCAGCTTATAAACTATCCGCGTGATCCATTCAGTAGTTTTTGCGTGAAAGAGTTACAAACACACATACAAACTTTCGCATTTATAGTATTCGTATCCTACGAATTATAAATAAAACAATATAATATGTAAATAAAAATTGCTATAACCATTTGAAGAAGTTCTTTAAGTAATATGTAGCATTAGGAATTATGATAGGTACCTACCTAACAGATGGCCAGACAATGCAAATTATTTTATGGCTGGTAGTCTATGGTTTTCATATAGTTCAGACTTCAATTCTCGAAGCGACCATAGCACAAAAGCTAGGGCGTCGGATTTGCGATCATGTTGTCGCCAGTCCGATCCCCACCTTTTGCACTACCGACATAAAACTACTACCTAGTAACACAAGCATTCTAGCTTAGCACGAGGGGTTAACAATAATGCTAGTAGTGTTCAAAAAACTCTGCTAGATATCTTAAAAAAAATAATATTATTGTAGCATTCCAATAGAAAATCATCATTGCAGTCAGAGCCAACAATTCTCTACTCTAATTTATTTCCTTTATCAGCTTGTTTATGTCCACAGCTGAA
Organism: Nycteola revayana; assembly: GCA_947037095.2. Lineage (NCBI taxonomy): Eukaryota > Metazoa > Arthropoda > Insecta > Lepidoptera > Nolidae > Nycteola > Nycteola revayana. The sequence continues at coordinate 10,110,692 of OX344841.2, read as the reverse complement.
CATGAGCCTCCTCTTAATCGGGTCAGAGCCCACTCGTCTCCTAAGATTCGCACCCTGTGCCCACTCGTCCCCTGGAACTTTTGAGGGGCCCATTCGCCCCCTGAAGAATATTTATTTTTATTCATTATTCTAATATAAGTACATGTATATGTGTATACTGCAGCTTGGTAGTCCGGGTACAGTCGCGCAGAAAAGGCTAAAATAAAAAATATAGTAATTCGGTAGATATCATGTTTATTTCAAATAAGATTAACACATAAAAAACACAATGTCCTAGAAACTAACGAAATACAACTCTTTTACAAAAATCAGCCTTGATTGACCATCATATAAATAAACATTAAATATAAAATATGCAAAAAAAAAATAGAACACATATCAACAGTAAATAATCACTTCTTATTTTTTGTATATTTACCAACTACATACATGCAAAATCATAATAACTTAAATCTAAAAAATTATAACAGTACAAAAAAAATACTAAAATCACAGTAATTATTGAAGACTAGATAAATCAACATATATTTTTTTTGTATATTAACCAACTACATGCAAAATCGTAATAACTTAAATCTAATAAATTGTAACTAGGAGTACCTACAAAAATTGGCTAAAATCACCGTATTTTTCACTGAAAAAGTAGAAAAAGTAATATTTTATCATACAAAATAGAAAATTATGTGAGTGCATACACAGTAGCATACTAAAAATCTATGTTTTACCTTAAAATAAAATAAAGTATTCAATAGTAACTATTAAAAAGTAGCAGCAGTTGATTTTTTTTTTCTGTGTCTTCGTTCCAATTATATACGGGTGATTCTACAAAATTTGGGTAACTCAGTGTCATTAGACTATAGAACGATGTGTTATTACAGTTTGTATATATTTTGAATATTATTTTAAAACAATTAACCGCCTCTTATTTGGTCACTCAATTTCAGCTACTCATTTTAAATACAAGTTTGTAAATTTCTGTAATATGTTCTCAAAACGTCAGTACTTTGGCATGTCATAATCCCAAAAACGCGCAATGAAGTGGCTGTGTATTAAATATTGCCATGAATTTAAGCAAGCTAACTGTTTCACTACAATCTATGAAGTAGTTAACAATGTATATTACAACTTTTATAAAATAATATTCTTACCGTTGTTGTAAAAATTATAAAAAACTTTGTGTTCACTTTTACTCGTCAGTCCGCTGTGTGTTGTTCGAATTTGAATTTCCCGCTAAATATTGTCGACTCAAATTAAAATCCCTGTTAAATTTCAACGTTGGTAGTGAAATTAGCTACAGGCAGCACCATTTTACGGCCACCACCTAGTGTGCCAGTGCTAGCACTGTGTTTGTCACCGAAACACGTGCCGATCCAGTCAAAATGTCAGTCCTATGGTGAGTCGTTATTTTCTTGTAAACCTGGATTATATTTTAATTTATACATAGCTAGCTTTGTTTTTTTTAAATGTAGCTTGTTGCTATTCAAACATATCAAAGTTTACGTTGGTTCTAATGATAACCTTAAATTCATGTCTGGTTCGTCAGTCCGTTGGCGTCAGTCCTTTGTCTGATATTGCGCCAGAGGACTGACGTGTTTCCAGAGTACTGATATTTAGAGTGTGTAAGCATATGTTTTATTACTTATGTCAATTTAAAACAATATGCCGCTTCCAAAAAAAAAAACAAAATATGTCTAAGGATAGAGAATATATATTAAAAAAGAAAATAGAAACCGAAAAGGTTCGCTTAGCTATAATCAAAAGCGACCCTGTTAAATAAACCGAATACAAGGAAAAACAAAGGTTGCAGTACTTAAAAAAAAGGAGAAGGGACAAAGAAAATATGTTAAAGAAATGACACTTGGGAGCAACGATTAACTAGAAAAAAAATGAAAAATTATTCATTAAAGTACAGGCAAAAAACAACAACAATTTTATTGAAACATACTACTGTTATTTTGTAAGCCAGAATACTCCGTCACCTACAGACAATGAAGCACTAGTTGGTGAAAAAATGAGACCTACTATTAAAGAAGACCAAAGAGCAAAAGAGGCAAAAAAAAAAAGAAGTAAAAGGCAGAGAAAGTCCAGAAATAAACAATTTTAAAAAATGGAAGAAATGGTTTCAAAACTGAATACTCAGCGTCAAAAATATAAACGTTTTAAAAACAGTTTAAACCCAGTTAAAAGATCAGTTGACAAACCTCCAAAAACCAGATCTGAAGAAATGAGTGAAGATATTACAAAAAAAAAGTAATTAGTGAAGAAAGCCCTATTTGGTGAAGTTATTAAGATAAAAAAAGTTCAAACAAGCTATATCTGGAAATGTAGTAGACAAATACAATTTATGGAGAATTAAAAACAAAGCGGTGACTTTAAAAAAAAACTGGACATAACCTAGCAAACAGAATAAAGATTAATGCCAAAACTAAAGTGCAAAATTTAGTTCAGTAATTTTTAGAAGATGACTCTAACAGCCGTCAAGTGGCAGGTAAGAAAGAATTTGTAAAGAAAGATGTCTACTGGACAGCATGAAAAATCTTCACGAGAAGGTTTTGAAAACCATTCATTTTAAAATCAGTTACGAAGAATATGTGCCATTATTAGATTCTAAGAGATTTCTTCTAAATATTAATAAATGCCATACATATCTCATGAAATTGTGTTTTTTGTCAGTACTATGTCACCCTCATCAGTCCCCTGGCAGTCAAATTCAGAAAAATCAAAATATCTCAGAATCTACTTAAAAAAGTGACTGGCCCAAACACGTACAATATATTTATTATATTACTTATCTTATATGCCCAAATTTGTGGGAATATTATTAAAAAAATATCATAAACAAAATATCCCTAAAAGTTACCCAACTTTTGTATATTCACCCATACACGTAATTCTTTTGAAATAGGGATGTATAGGTAAACAGTAGAACTTACGTATTTTTCCTTCACATACATGCACTGATCACTTCACTCACTAATTAAATTTAATAAGTAATCCTACAGGATACGCTAATGAAAACTTTCACTCGAGACAGTATAAAAATCAGTACGCTTGGATTTTCAACTATAAGTAAACTTAATGTAGTAACACATTCCTGGAATAAATACGCCGAAGTTGTCTAGTACTGGTGTTAGCCAATCAGGTGCAAGTCCTTTCATCGAGCGTCTATTGTTTTGGGCTACGCCTTTGTTATTTGCTCGCGCGCAGATACTATGGCTAAGATTACCCCTCCCGCTTCGGCATTCCACCTTATCTCTTATTTATAACCCGTTTTTTTAACAAGCCATTCGTAGTGAGACAATTTTACATCGTAAGCCTATCGACAGGTTATATTATTATCATGACGGATTATCATTCATCATAGCTCTTTTTTCAATGATCTGTTATGATTTATTAAATTAATTCCGTTAATAAACTGTTCACAAGTGTACTATGCTAACCGTTTCTTATGTAAAATATAGCTAATTTTATCTCAGGGGACCAATAGGCACCTGAATAGGTGCCGAATCTTTAACTTATATTGTATATATATTAGAGGAGACGAATGGGTACCTTAAAAAAATATTTTTTATTAAAATATTAATTGGTCCCCTACCAGGAGACCAATGGGCACCTATATAGGGGCCGAATCTACAACTTTTATGCTGGGGGACGAATTTTAGGAGACGAGTGGGCTCTGACCCCTTAATCAGACCTTGCCCTACCAGAGTCGTTGCGGGATATTGCCGTAATCACGCTTGGCTGACGGATACTGCTGCCTATCTATTAAGTGTATGTCCTTTATTCGCCTTTTACAATACCCATAAGGTATGGGGTGGTCTATTTTAAGCCGAAAATTGGTGGTCTGAAAGCACACGGCAATATTCTCTAGCCCATCTAAAATTTTAGACCAAATAATAAGTAAAGACGGAGGTCTGCGGTTAACGCACTGATGCCGGTAAAACTCTGCTTTGGCGTGTTTGACACAGCTAACGCACACAGGCGTATCAAAACTATACCATACCTTGTCAGTCAATCTGTCTAAGCGTCAGGTGCTTGATGGCATAACAAACATAATTACTTGTTAACAAAAATGACGTGAAAGGGTGTACAAATCAAAGCTCAACGTTGTCATTAATAACATTGGGGTACTGTAAAAAATCATAGGAACACTCATCCACAATAAAACCTTTTTCGGCACCGCTCCGTCTTTTACTTTTTATTTGGTCTGAGACTGAACTATTAAAAAAAATTATTTTGTAAACATAACCATTCTAATAAGCCCTCAAAGATTTCCCCTTTGCTCTCTCGACCCTTAGTTTTAAAATCTTCTGATGCCCTCGTAGACCCGAAGCCCGCGAACTGTAACGTAGAGCGACAGTTGCACAAAACTCCCCCAAAACAACTAAACGTCATAATCCCTCAATCTCCTCGTCCTCATTCCGCAATACATCCACTAGCGGCCGCGCTGAGTTGAGGGGCTCCTTCTTGCTTTGTTTGTAGTTGTTAAACTATTTAATAAGGCTGGAGCCCTGATAGCCTTTATGCCTGGTGAAACAAAAAACCCGTGGCTAAATAAAGCTTGAAAACAATTGACTACAAACGAAATAAACAAATAAAAGGTTTGTTTGTTAGTAGCATACATAAGATTGTTATTAATAGTAAGTTTCATTATCATTCATTAACTTAATCATAGAGATAAGGAGTCCAAGTTCATTATTAAATGTTATAATTATTTATAGCATTTGACAATGCAAAAATAATCTTAATACTTATCAATAAAATGGGTAAGTTTTGATATATTTTTTGCATGTAATATGCTCCAGAACTACTGGACCACTTTCAATAATTCTATCACCATTAGAAAGTTTAATGGCTAGCTGCTGTCCGCGTCTTCGTCGGAATAAAGGAAAATAAGGATTTCGTAAGCTATCTAACGAAGAAAGTCCCGTTTAAATCGATTACTACCGTTTTGTTAGTTTCTGTGAGTAGGTTGCCAAAGCTCTCGGGGGGAGGGAGAAAGGGTCGGCAGATAGGGTTTTTCACAACATTATACTTTTTACTGTTGAACAAAAATAAAGTATACTTACAATATACTGTTTTGAGCATCAAAACGCTTAACACATAAGACTTAGACGCTGACCCAATTGTTTTAAAGGTTTTATTACCTATGTAAAATATTCAAAACATCAATTAGTATGACAAGTACTTACCTACTCTTCATTTTTTGAAATACTGGTCAATATTCTTCTCAGACCTAAATATATAGTATATTTAGGTCTTGTAAAAAAAAGTTGGCGACACTATCGGCAAGATAACGGTATTGTATTGGCAGCAGCTGTCCTTGTATTTAGGCCCCTATGCCGCTAAAAATCAAGTGGATACGGGTCATATGCCTGGACAGGAATTAAAAAAAAAAAGTCTTGCTCAAATCTATACGAATATATAAAGGTGAAGTGTTTGTTTGAACGCCGAACGCGAATCTCAGTAGGTATTGGTCCAATTTGAAAAAATCTGTCAGTGATAGATAGCCCAATTATTGAGGAAGGCTATATATAGGCTATATGTTATAATGAAATTCTCACGGGAACGGATGTTACGCGGGTGAAATTGCGCGCAGGGATCTATATACTTATATCCTTGGAGCTTTGTCTTGGCCGTAATGGCTCAGAAGTAGATGGGCCGACTATAGTATTTGCCGACTAACCGATTAGCCGACTAATCGGTTTTCAAAATGCCGATTAGTTGGCCGACTAATCTTTAATGCCGATCATTCTAATACCTAGTTGTCGGAGGTGTTCGGGCCTTTTCGTCATCAGTCGGCTTAGTAATCGCGCGGCCGCTAAGCTTAATTACTGACTGATTAATACGTTCTGTTGTAAAGACTGTAACTTTAGTTAACTAACTACTCTAAGTATTGTTTAGAAATTATAAAACAAGTACAAATTATTTGTTTTATTTAATTTGTTATGCGCCGATTATAATCGGCATATTTTGCCGAATAGTCGCCGACTAGACACCGACTGACTACAAACGATGCCGAATAGTCGGCTTTCCCGACTAGTCGGCGGCTAGTCGGCCCATCTCTACTCAGAAGTACATCATTTATAGTAAGAAAAAAGTATATTAGCAATTTTCCGATTGCCGAGCCCGAGTCGATTCTTCATTCGACCTCTTTCGCGACAAAGAAAACGTACCTTAATTACGTCTACATTAGTTATGGTTAGTTTTGCTCCGACCATAGACAAGTTTCACTGCGAAATGCGCTAGTTACTGCTAGATCGTCGCGATTTGTCCATAGACGATAAACAGAGCGAGACGCGGTGACGACTCTAATGAGTGTTAAATAATGTTTTGTTTCTCTTTGTGGTTGGCATTGGGCTTTTTTTTCGGACGGACATTTGAGTCGTTAACCGAGGCTTTTGCTACTTCACCGGGCATAAAGGCGAGAAGCGCCAATTGCATAAAAAAATTGATGTTAAAATGATTGTTTATCAATATTTATAAATCTATTACTAATATTATAAAAAGGAAAGATTTTAATGTGTGTTTGCATTGAATTGGCTCCGGAACTAATGGACCGATTTCTAACATTCTTATACAGGAGTAACAAAGGCTATCCTTACTAATATTATAAACGCGAAAGTGTGTGAGTATGGATGGATGGATGTTTGTTACTCTTTCAGGCAAAAACTACTGAATGGATTTGGCTGAAACTTTGCACGGGGATAGTACTAAACTCGATTAACGCATAGACCCACTGGTGCAGAGTAACGCGGGTAAAACCGCGGGGCGCACTAGTATTTAATAATGAAGTTCCCACGGAAACGAGGTTTACGCAGGTGAAACTGTGCGCGAGAAGTTTGTTAGCTGTATTTATTATGAGTTGATTTTTCAATAGTTAATTACAAATAAGCGGAGGAATAAATTATAAATTTGACATAGGTATGTATTTACATAATTTGTTTGTACCTATGTAGTTTTCGTCAAATTTCCAATTTATTTCTCTGATTGAAAACGTTTATTGACAATGTAGACGAATCGATCGTACGTACGTTAATTATATAAAAGTCAAACACAACGATAAAGTCAAATTTAACTTGACTAATACATTCGTTTATATTATAACGATGATATACATATTATACATTACACCTTACCAGCCTATGTAATCACTATCACTACATAGTATAAAACAAAGTCGCTTTCTCTGTCCCTAAATCCTTATGTCCCTATGTACGAAGCATCCGTCTATATGCCTTTGCCCACAAAGCGTCGTAAGCACCGTCGGCCTCGGGGAGTCCTAGATGACCCGGACTGCAAGGAACTAGCACCACTACACAAAGACCACTCTATCCGACCCGCCGGAGAAGAGTGCGTCCGCGAACGCGACTCGTCCCCCCTCGTCCTCCTGACCCTTAGTTTGCAAAGAACCATCCGATGCCCTCGTAGACCCGAAGTCCGAGAGGCCCGCGAACTGTAAAGTAGAGTGACAGTTGCACAAAACTCCCCTAAAATACTAAAAGTCTTAATCCCTCAATCTCATCGCCAGCGACCGCCCTGAGCCGAGGTCCAAGCCCCACAGGGGGCGCCCTCTTGCGCAGGTTGCTTAGTTTGTACTTTTTAAACCATTTATTAAGGCTGGAGCTCTGCTCTCCTTTATGCCCGGTGAAGTAGCAAAAGCCTCGTGGCTACCTACGTAAGTAAAACCGAAAAAAAAAGTCCCTATGTATGCTTAAATCTTTAAAACTACGCAACGGATTTTGATGCGGTTTTTTTTAATAGATAGAGGGATTCAAGAGGAAGGTTTCTATGCATAATACATCAGTATTGTACCCGTGCGGAGCCGGGGCGGGTCGCTAGTACATGTATATAATACTAGCTGCGCTCCGCTTTTTACCCGCGTCACTCTGCTCCAGTGGGTCGGATCGTGATATTTTGTATATGTTAATCCAGCTTATAAACTATCCGCGTGCAAATTTTAAACCAAATCCATTCAGTCGTTGCGTAAAGGGTATCAATCATGCATACATCCACAAAGACAAACTTTCACATAATTTATAATATTAGTAGGAGGAGGTCAAACAATGAAAAAAATTGGCCTCATTTAATCTATTCTGGTATGCAGTACAGTTTTTCTTTTCTATTAGACAATTAGTTCACTAAACGAATACATTTTAACAAATTAAATCTTTGAATAAATTAATGTGTTTTACATTGTTTGGCCTTCAACACCTTAAAATTAGAACACAGACGATAAAACATTATGTTAAAGGTTATCAGTTTGATAATACATATGACGGTTGAACAATATAGGTCACCACCGTGGGACTACCCCGTTATCATACGGGTTGTTATCTGTACTAGGTATATACAAATAAATAAAATGAGAGTGTCTTTTTGTAATAATATAATTTTTTTTAATATAATAAATAACCGCTTTTTAGGATTCCGTACCCGAAGGGTAACAACGGGACCCTATTACTAAGCCTTCACCAGGACAGGACACCACTCAAGAACCGCGAAATGTTCACAGATGATATTGTATAAAAACAAATACTAAAAATTAAAAAAATAAGGGGGGCTCCTATACAACAAACTTCTTTTTTTGCTGGATTCCATTAACGTGTACAGGTAGGACTTGAAAAAGGTACGGAACCTTCGTGTCGCGAACCGACTCGCCCTTGGCCGGTTTTTGCTACCTACATATACGGTAGATAATACCAAAATTACCATTTTATTTTTACCAACATTTTTTGCAATTTTTGTCTGTCTGTCTGCTTGTTTGTTCCGGGTAATCTCTGGAACGGCTAGACCAATTGTGACGGGACTGTCACTGGCAGATGCTGTAAAATGTAAAACTTAGGCTACTTTTATTTTAGAAATATTATGAATTCCACGCGGACACAGCTAGTCTATACTTATATTATAAAGAGATCGATCGGTTAGACCGATTTGAAAATTCTCTCACCATTAGGAAGTTACTTTACCCAGCATTAATATTGATACTGGAGTGTTCATATAAAAAAAAAAAAATTACATCCTCTGACTGTCTGTATACGATAATCCTAAATTAATTAATGTATTTTCATACGGCTTTTTCCAATATGCACGTAGACTAAAAAAACCATTTAGTCCGTCAGGTAGATTACCAGTTTTTTTTTTCGTTCCTTAAATAAAAAATGACGAAGATACAGCGCCTTGAAATTTCGCGATACGTCACTTTTAGGTACAATTTTACCTAGTCGTGACGTCACAAGCCCCCTTCTCCTAAACTTTACAGTTTGTTATATCTCTGTATCTTTGTCAATTTTTATTGATTTGATAAATAAAAAAATACGCCAATATTTTGTAGTAATCTAATTGACGGACAAAATATATTTTTTTAATCTTCATGCCTATGAATGGGGTAATACATTTGATGACGAAAGCCGTATGGAAGAATAAATTCATTACTTTTTGAGTTCTTCAAATCTTCTTCTTTCTGTCCTTATATATATCCTAGGTGGCATCAACATAGCGTGTCTTCTTTCACTCAACTTCATCAGCCGTCATGTCAATACTCATTTCTTCTTCTCCCTGTCTTTATCCCACATTAGATGAGGTCGGCATAGCATTTCTTTCACTCATCTCTAGCCGTCATCTCAATACTAACTCCTTTCACACACATATCCTTCTACCTAGAACATCCATTGGCTAGCCTTCGTATAGTCTCTTAAAGTACCTTTCTATTTCCTCCAAGTTATAATGTGCATTTCGCTGCTTGCATCACAACGAGACAATCACAATACCATCATATACCATAGTGCATTTTAAAATGTATATATATTAGATGCCCGCGCGCGGTTTCTCCTGCGTAGCTTCCGACCCCATTGGAACTTCATAATAAAATATAGCCTATAGCCTTCCTCGATAAATGGGCTATCTAAAACTAAGAGATTTTTTTAAATCGTACCAGTAGTTTCTGAGATTTTCGCTTTCAACCAAATAATCACTCTTCAAAATTTTGTATATTAGTATCTATCGATTTATATTCAAAAAGCGTTGTTAACTCATAACTTACTTGAGGCTTTCTGACTAATGTATGCATTTATATAATGTCTCTCGAACACTTTGGTATGTCGGTTTGTCATCAATAATAATTAGAAAAACGTTTAAATATAACACAGTGTAGGTTGTAAACAGAGAGGTTTGGAAAATATGACTTATTTTTATTTCTGACCAGCTTCCCGCGCGCGTTTTCACCCGCATTGCTCCCGTTCCCGTGGGAACTTTATAATTAAATATAGACTTTGTCTTTCGGAGATACTGTCACTGCCTAAAAGAATTTTTCAAATCGGTCAAGTAGTTTCGGAGCCTATTCAATAAAAACAAACAATCAAATCTTTCCTCTTTATAATATTTGATGTAATATAGTATAGATATAGATGAGGCAAATTACACCTATCCAGCTGATGTTAAGTTCCTTACGTTTAAAAACAAATACAGCTGGTTTCAATAAAGTAGATAAACACTCGACTTATCTTGCCTATCCTTTCCCTTTAATGGGATTCTACTTATTTTAGTCCTCTTATCAAGAATTTATTTGAAAAGTATTCTTTTGACAACCTCTGTAGCGTAGCGGTATATGACTCGCTTTAAGTATCGGAGGTCGTAGGTTCGATCCCCACACCGGACAAGAAATCTTTATGTAAATTATAAGATTTCTTTCCGGGTCTGGTTGGTTGAGGGACTACCTCCGTGCCTCGGAAAGCACGTTAAGCCGTTGGTCCCGATTTTCATAACATCATCTATAACATGCGTATACCTGGGAAGGGCAGCAGCGTTTCCCTGTGTATTACAACATAATACTGCGGTCACCAATCCGCCTGCCAAGCGTGGTGACTATGGCAAATCCCTCCCTTGGGAGGAGGCCCATGGTCATTAGTGGACGTTGTACGGGCTGATGATGATGATGATTCTAATATATCTATACCTACATACACACATTCACGCCTCTTTCCCATAGACCCCTATGCTATTCATACACAAACTTTTTGTGATTTAATATTCCTATCAATTCCTCTGTATATGATCCTTGTCTGTAAATTGGTTTCCCTTTAAAGTGTGGTTTTGAAATATGTATGAGTGTGTCTCATACAAATGTTTCATGGTTAGTATGTATTGTATAAATGTATGGTGTTGACTCAACGCCGTTGGTATGTAGTGCATTGTATTCCTATATTAATATCCTATGTTAATCAGGGATAATGTAGAATTCTAATGGTTAAAGAATGATCGTAATCCGTTAGTAGTTTTTGAGTTTATTCGAAACAAAAATACAAACTTTTCCTCTTTATAATATTAGTATAGACTAGCTGCCGACTGCCGACTAGCTGCTTGCTTCCGTTCCCGAAGGAACTTCATAATTAAATACAGCCTGTTAATGCAAAAACCATTTACACTTTTCATAACTAATAAACCACATTTAAAAATAAAAACAAACCATAGAGACAACCCAAAAAGCGCGCGAAATGAAAATTAAAAAAGAAAAGAAGAGAGAATCGTCACGAGATTTTTCACATCGGTGGAGTAGTTTCGGAGGCTATCCAATACAAACAAACAATCAAATCTTTCCTCTTTTTAATATAAGTATAAATATAGACAAGCTATGATACAGAGTGTCTCTGTTCCTTGTTTTCGCTGGAGCCTTTCACTAAAAAATTGACTACGTCAGCGATTCTTAAAGTGGGTTCCACGAAAATATTTAGTTTTGGCAGCTACATAATACAACTTAAGTATTTATATATTATTTTGATATTTTTAATAAATATGTTATTCCGTGTTCCGTTGTAAGGAACCCCTGCCCTTCGTTACTCCTAGATAGGTAGTTTTGTAATGTTGAAAGACTTGTCCGGGGGGAATTGCTTTTACGCATTCCCACCGCCGCTGCAGCGTATTCGCGTGCTGGCGTTGGGATATGTGGGACTCGCCCTCTCCATAGCGCGGTATGCTAAACTCATACCACGAGGAGAGGACCCTACACCACTAAATTGGCGGGGGCCGGGTACGCATGAGCAATCCGGCAAAGCCCTTTCTGTCCTACGCTACTTTTAGATATGGTAGTTTTGTAATGTTGAAAGACTTTGTTTACAAATCTTATATAGGTACAAAATTATAATAGGTAACCTTATGTAGGTAAATCTTATATTAGGTACATTTTATATTAAGTATTTAGTTTTTTTTAAGTATTTAGTTTAGCTTGTCGCGGAAACGAGATATATGCGGGTGAAAGCGCGCGATAAAGCCAGTATGCAACGGTAAAATATGTCCGGAGTGTAGCAACAATCAGCTACGGTGTTAAGTAAGTTTCCCATAAAGAGAGAAATTTTTTGAGTTTAGGGTTGCACAAAACTCCCCTAAAATACTAAAATCTCATCGCCAGCGACCGCCCTGAGCCGAGGTCCAAGCGCCACAGGGGGCGCCCTCTTGCGCAGGTTGCCTAGTTTGTAGTTTTTAAACCATTTATTAAGACTGGAGCTCTGCTCGCCTTTATGCCCGGTGAAGTAGCAAAAGACTTGTGGCAAAAGCAAAAGAGTTTCGGGTAATCTCCCATTTCAAAAAACTTAACCCTTAGATACCTATGTCATACAAAACTAACATAGTCTATATTTAAAGACGAAGCTTCCACGGGACCGGGATCTACGCTGAGATAAACCGCTCAGCACAGCTAGTCAGTAATATTTTTGAAAGTAATTCTTGTCACTTAAAGTCCATAGTCCACATGTAAAAATAAATGACAAATGTGTACGCACGTCATAATTTAATGAGGTCAACGGACCGAATGGTGACACAAATGGATATACGCCCCCTATAACAGTTGTAGTTAGAGAGTTAATAGTAGTTAGTATAGATTAGAACAGTGTTGTCAGGCGTACTAAGTTATAAATGTAATTTTTTAATCTAGGTTGTACGAACGAGTGCCCTTAACGAAGTAATTTTATCAGTAACTATCTTCTCGCGCGCTGTTTTACTGCCGTATCTCCCGTTACCGTAGGACTTCTTTATTAAATATACGTTACTCCTGGGTAACGTAGCTTTCTAATGGTGAAATAATTAGTAACATCGCTTTAGTAATTACAATCACACCCATTTTACTAAACTGGGGATGATTTTTAAAGAGCCTGAAAACACTTGTTTTGTTATTTATATATATATATATTATGGAGTTCGGATAAAAAAAAATCATAGAAATCGGAGCAGATTTTAAAATATTTTCTATAGAAACTTTCAAATCCTATTTTGCACCTTTTGAAAATGAAAAAAATGAAAATGAAAACGTTTATTGATAATGTAGACGAATCGATCGTACTTATTATAAGTCAAATACAATGATAATGAAAAAAAAATAAAAAAAAATCTTAACTAATAAATTAGTTTACATTTCAACAATAATGTTATTAAATTTATTAATATTGTTATGGCATATCCGTAATTAATCGCTTATTATAAAATATAATTAAGATCAACCAGCGCGGGCTGGGATCGGGTCTGAAGCATAGAACGCGTCGCGAGCCTCGCCTTGCGAGGACGACCGGACCCTATCCTAGCTTCCTACGAGTCTTTCTCTATCTACCTACGGTGTGACACTCGGAGAAGAAAGACTATTAGGGATGTCGATTCTTTCCAAAAAAGATCGATTTTTAAATCGATTCGAATCGTGACCTAATGAATCGATCCACAAAAAAATCGAGGCCAAAAAGATCGATTTCTGAAAAATCGATCTTTTCTTCAAGTTTTTGTTTATAATGTTAAATTAAATTATTTTTTTGTAAATATATCTATTTTATTAAAAACATGACACATATTATAATTTAACGATCTCTTATCAGTAAAATCAGGTGATTCGATGATAAAAATTATTTTTATTACCATATCAAAAGATCAGATCAGGTATAAAATAAGACATTTATTTTTTTATGTATTGGTTTACAAAGTTAAGAAAATAGATAATGTAGCTTATAGTTCCCAATGCTTAATATCTAAACTTTTTAAAAACAACAGTCTGTCATAAAATCGAATGTCGATTTTTAAGGGTGAAATATCGATTCACTGAATCGATTCAGTACTACATATCGATTTAAAAAATCGATCTTTTTGGCTCCAAAAATCGATTCTTCGATTAATCGATCTCAGATCGCCATCCCTAAAGACTATAAGAAACTCCGAGATCATTCTTTTTGTCATCTTTTAAAGTCTTTGATTAATAATTTTATACATTGTTTAAACATTGTTAGTATCTAGGTTAGTGATCCCCATACATCGATATGTAGGCACTCATACCAGGAAAGTGTGAAAAAAAACAATGATAATTTCAAGTAGGTATCGAGTACAGGGAGCGCTCCTCCAGATTTACATATATAGAAACATGCCTACAATCTGATCAGTTGTCTTGCGTATATTTTAAGAATTCGAAATTTATAAAGTACATAGCATTGACTTAATTTGATTGCCAATTCGGTGTGATAGCTAGACTCTTAGGGGTGAATTCCATTTCCTGAAACACGTTTTCAATTAAATGTTTTTAAGAGCATGAATCTCAAGTTTAATCAAAATCGTTGCTAGTCAAAAGTTTTTCCATACAAACTTGCAACCCCATTTTTTATTCCGTTTGCTTTAAATCCCATCATAGTTTGCGTCCGCATTTTAAATTAAAATTTCACGTTTCTGCCATCAGCGGTTACGGATGTGTGTGCGTCTATATTATTATGTCAACCGAAACTTCCCCTTATGGAATCGGAACATTAAAAATATTTAAAGATTTTTAATGTTATTGAAAAAGTATCTGTATACTTTTCTATTATAATATCTCTGTATATATAATCTAAACTCAACTAAATACTATGTTATTGTACGCCTTCCTAGAAGAATACTAATATAAAACCATAGTCGACGTAGAATTACACAATCTTAAATCTCACCTAAATATATTTTAACTTAAGTGAGGGTCAAAAGTTACGAAAAATGTAAAGAATTCGATTTGCGGCAACACTTATAACTGTACCAGCTGGGTTAATACAATAGTTCAATGTACCCGGTGAAGTTATTTGGAATTTATGGGGGTGTAGGTTAAGGTAGTTTGTTGATTTCTCTGAGTTTATTGCCTGCTCTGCTTTATTTTTTTTATTCATTTACACACACAAGATACAAGCAACAAAACAACAACTTATTTGTAAAGAAATCTCTTCCAGTAGACCTGCGAGTGCAAAATGGCGTATTATTTTCGTGTATGTAGTTAACCACGAGGCTTTTGCTACTTCACCGGGCATAAAGGCAATCAGGACTCCCCAGCGTTATTAAAAGTTTTATAAACCACAAACTAAGCAACCTGCGCAAGAGGGCACTCCCTGTGGAATTTGGATCACGGGCGGTGGTTGGGCGGTCGTTGGAGGGGGGATTGAGGGATAATGACTTTAGTTGTTTAGAGAAATTTTGTGCAACTATCAGTCTACCTTACAGTTCGCGGAGCCTTTCGGAGTTTGGGTCTACGACCGCATCAGCAAATTATAAAATAAAATCATTATCAGCCCGTATAACGTCCACTGCTGAAGACGAGCCTCCTTAGCGACAGGAAAATGCTGCTGCCCGTTTCTTAGTATACGCTTTTATATATGTCTAGCTTCCCGCGCGCAGTTTTACCCGCGTAACTCCCGTTCCCGTGGGAACTTCATAATTAAATATAGCCTATATTAATCAGTGATAATGTAGCATTCGAATGGTGAAATAATTTTTAAATAGGTCCAGTACTTTCCAAGCCAATTCGTTACAAACATACTTACATACAAATCTTTTCTCTTTATAATATTAGTATAGACTAGGCGCGCCCCTCTGATTTACCCGCGTTACTCAGCTCCAGTAGGGCGGAGCGTGATTTTTGGTAGCCTTTATGTTAATCGAGCCTACTAACTATCCCTGTGCAAACTTTCATCTAAATCCATTCAGTAGCTTTTGCGTGAGTTTTACGCTATACCTTACAAACTTTCGCGTTTATAATATTAGTAGGAAATTATAACAATAACGGCTTAACGTGCTTTCTGACACAGGCTACCCTGTGTCAGAAAGAAACCCTCAACCAACTAGAACTGGAAAGAAATCTTAGAATTTAGCCAAGATTTCTCGGGCGTGGGGTTCGAACCCACGACCACCGAGACTTATTTAGTCTAATAATAGTGTCTTAAAACTAATATTTCGTATGTGACGGTTAGCTGAGTTAGTTGACCCTATCAATAATATAAACGCAGTTGGTTTCCGCGTGTGCTACACATGTACTCGTGAAAGTAGGCAGGTGGCGTGCGTAAGCGCCGCTTCCGTAGAATTATTTGTGTTATAAGATCAATATTATTATTATGGCTTGTTCTTACTATGAGTAGAATTTGAGTAAGATTTGTTCCATCGTAACCAGCGAGGTTCCAGGTTTGATTACCGGGTAGGACAAAAATTTGTGTTACAAGAAATTTTACCTCGGGATTATTTTGGTACCAGGCCAAAGATGCTGGTTTTTCATCCATACCTCGGAGAGGAGTCTCAACCCACCAGATTGATTAGTAATCTAGATCTAAGGTTTCATACAAAGAATTCTCGTCAGGCTTAGGCCACGGAGTTTGTCGAAGTATTTTGTTGTAACTCAAGAAAACGTCGATTGCATTAGTACCACAAAATACACATAACACCATAGCACAAGTAGTACATAGATTATGTTAAACCACGAATGGTAGCCTCAACCAATTAGACCCCTAGAAAATGCTTTGCTTTGATATCCGCCTTGAAAATGAAATTACCTGAGAACTATTTCGGTATATTGCGGAAGTATTTCTGTTACTCTCTTCTCTTCTTATGGATATAATAGTTATTTCGTACTACACGTGCGACCTCAGCGTCCGTTCTAGCCAAATGAATTCATGAAAGGAAATCCATATCGAAATTGCATTCTATATTTAAATTTGACAGCAAAGAAGAGGCGTAAATATCGGGGGAAAGACGGGCAAAATGTTACGGGCCCTGGATTGAGGTCCCACAACATAAAAGACAGGAGGCATTGTGTTTATAAAAGTATATAAATTATGTTTTATAGATTAAATATACGGAGTACACACACATAAACATTAACACATAAAAATAAATGTGAACCAAAATTAATTTGATTCAATTATTCTATTCCTACGCAGTGATAATTCCCATTTACGAGGCCACCATCTTAAATAATGTACCAGTTTATCTCACAACAATAGAATAGTCAAAGCGCTGAATAAACTCCCAGAAAGCGTTATTTCAGCCCAAAATGTGAACCTATTCAAAAATAGACTTGACAAACATCTCAGCTGCAATAGAAACTAATGTAGAAGCGCAGAATACAGGCACTTACCAGTTGAATCAACTGCTTGCCTGATCACAAATAATAATAATAATCGTGAGAAAGTTCATGCAAACAGTCGAGTCAACACCACACACCTAGCTTTACACACCGACGAAGGGTTGCCAGTTTGTCGGTTTTTTATCGGATACATTTCGGAGAGTGTGCTGAGGAACTGCACAACTTAGTTCTGCCTTCCCCTTTCTTCTATCGGACAACAAGACACTCGGAGAGGCGCCATCAGTACATGGTCGATATTCCCAAAATACGTACGAAGCGCTTCGAGTCCACGTTTTTTGTACGTACTGCGAAGATGTGGAACTCCTTGCCGGGGTCTATATTTCCCGATAAGTACGATATGGGTCTCTTCAAATCAAGAGTAAACCGGTTCCTTCTAGGTAAGCGTGCTCCATCCTAGGCTATTCCGATGCTTAACATCAGGCAGGGTGTAGTCAAACGCTAACCTATTTCTAATAAAAAAAAAAAAAAAAAAACACACCACACGCCGAATTTACTTGGTCTTGGACCCGTAAATGTGGTTGAATCCAGCCTAGAGCTGAGTAAAATAAAAAGATACGATACGATAATAATAATAATATTTTTTTCGCTGGTTATATTTACAAAATAATATGTCTACCTTAAATAGTCAGACGCCCGATCTCTTTAGTTCAAAGAATAACACTACTGGCCCGTACCTGGTGGGACCGGATGTAATGCGTCTATAGTTCTGAGGGCCCCCATTAGTGGCGTTCAGAAGAGCACCAGGGGTTTGAGCGGGTTAACCCTCGCCTCGTAGTATGATTAATATATCATATCAGCGCTATCTAGCGGGGACTCAGGCGCGAATCTGGCAAAAAAAACCGGCCAAGTGCGGGTCGGACTCGCGCACGAAGGGTTCCGTATCAGTTAAAAGTGCGTACCTATTTTTGCTAACAAGAATAAAAAAGCGTATGTTTATGAAATGAATGTTTTATTTTTATATTTGAGTTGATTGAATGAAAGGTAAATTACGGTTTACGATTTATGACGTATTAAAAAAAAACTACTTACAAGATCTCGTTCAAACCAATTTTCGGTGGAAGTTTGCATGGTAATGTACATAATATATTTTTTTTAGTTTTATCATTCTATTATTTTAAAAGTTACAGCGGTTCGACACATTTTACCACTTTGGAAGTGTCTCGCGCGCAAAGTATTCAGTTTAGAAAAAAATGATATTATGATATATAATGAAACCTCAATATAATTTTTGAAGACCTATCCATAGATATCCTACAGGTATGGGATTGATGAAAAAAAAAATCGAGTTTCAGTTCTAAGTATTGGGAAATTTTTTTTTTTCTTGTTTGAAAATCTTAATGCGGTTCACAAAATACATCTACTTACCAAGTTTCAACATTCTAGTTCTTATAGTTTCGAAAAAAAAAAGTGGCTGTGACATACGGACAGACAGACAGACAGATAGACATGACGAATCCATAAGGGTCCGTTTTTTGCCTTTTGGCTACGGAACCCTAAAAAAAGGTTATGGTCAAAGACATCTCAAAATCGGCCTCGTGCGACTCGAGTTCGTACTCTCATGAACAATTATTAATAACGAACAATGATCGAAAATTCGGAATATCTTAGTGCAAAATGGTGATAACACATCATTATTATTTATCTAGGCTGGAGCTCTGCTCGCCTTTGTGCCCGGTGAAGTAGCAAAAGCCTCAGGGCTAACTACATATGTCCGTCCGAAAAAAAAAAAACATCATTATTCGGAAATTAAAATTTTTTTTTTTTGTTTTTCAGATCTCATTTTTTTGCATCTTAATGTATTTCTAGATTTGCTTTTACAACAAAATGTCGTATTTAGCTGTAGCGCAAGTAAGTTTACATTACCTCCGGGGAAAAACTAAATAGCTACGCCACTGTACCACAACAGTGCAATATTATAGCATCGAAAACGTTCTTCATTTAAATTCACACATAATAACGATCGTTATAACAACATAAACTCAGGAAGCATAAATTTAAATACAAACGGTTACATAAAATAAAATAAATAAATATGGCGGGATCAAAGGTGATACTATTATTTATTTATGTTATTTAACTAACGTGTTGGAGTGTTATGGCTGTTTGACCAGCTTGTGCTGTTGCTGTGTGCTGTTTTTTCTCTTATTTAGATTAGTCTTTGGATATGAATGTTGCCTTATTAAATAATTAACAGTGGTGTTGCCATGTGTGAATTCTTATTATCCCTATTAAACCTTTATGTTTAGTGTTTGCAAAACAACAAATGGTTCTTGATTTAATGGTATGTTTGTTTGTCTGAATATTTTAGCATGATTGCGCGCATAAGTGTACCTACAATTTAACAAATGGAATGAACAAATGAATGTCGCTAAGATGTTTAAAAA
Organism: Nycteola revayana; assembly: GCA_947037095.2. Classification (NCBI taxonomy): domain Eukaryota; kingdom Metazoa; phylum Arthropoda; class Insecta; order Lepidoptera; family Nolidae; genus Nycteola; species Nycteola revayana. The sequence goes on along the minus strand of OX344841.2, from coordinate 10,090,919 downwards.
ATCGATGGAATTATTAATTTATAGAAATGTCTGAATATTTTGACGGGTGGCGTAGGGTACGAATTGCTAGTTTATAAATAAAAGGTCATCTGATGCAGTTTCCTTTGCCAAGTGCCGCTAGACGTTTGTTTGAGTTGCCGCCATCTTTGTTTTTCCCGATGTATTTGAGCTTTGGCGGGAAATGGAATGTTATGACAAGTTTAGTGTACTTGATATTAAATAGTTCTAGCGGCTAGAAGAACTATTTTTAATATCCAGTACTTACCCTTTATTAGAAATAAATAAAATAGAAGTGTCTTTTTGTAAGTTTGCCTAATGCATCCCTCCCCCGGAAAAATAAACCCTGCTTAACATAGTTTACTACAGGTGTTTTTTCAAAGATTACTAGCAGAGTTTTTTTGCAATGTATTCTTGTTAACCTCTCGTGCTAAGCTAAAACCTTGTGTTACGAGTAGGCTCACGTCGGTAGTGCAATGGGATCGAACCGGCGGCGATCAAATGATTGCAAGTCCGACCCGACGCCCTAGCCATTGGATTAAGGCCGCTTCTTGCAATAGGTCTATTGCTTACATACTTCAAAACAATTGAAATTTTCTTCTTTACTATATAGAACCTTTTAATATTACTTTGTATTATACTTCACTAGATTGCGTCATCTGTCGCAACATGGCATATAGTTTACCATACCATTACCATAATGACCATGAAGGCTTTGGTTCGTATGTTAGAAATATAAATAAATAGCTGCACCCTGCAGTTTTACCCGCGTTACTCTGCTACTAAACATCACGCTCCAACACCAGCCAGCTTATAAACCAACCGCACATTGAGCAACATACTTTCGCGTTTATAACATTAGTAAGGACTTGATCCATGGTTCCGAACCTAGGGGTAATTACCCCGGGTATTTATTTTGAGTTTATCACGAACAGACAAACGCGGCGGGATACTTTAATTTATAATATGTAGTATCTAGTCACTTCCGTATAATATATATTTTTACAGACAGTAACAATTGTATTTATTGTTGCAGCTCGCAGCCCCCTCAGTGGGACCCCAACCAAGATACCGAGCCCCGTCGGTACGCTCATGCATCGGAGAACACCGGTATGTGTAATATTTATTATCTTTTCTATCTTAAGTTCAACCAGAACATTATAATTAAGACTGTCTGTACATTAAGTTATCTACCACCATGTACTTACTTCTATTTGCTGCTCATAAAAATATTATTATCGACTAGCCCGCGTGTGCCCGCGACATCATCCACGTGGAATAGTAACTTTGAGCAGCAAATAGACCCCCCCCCTTGCAACCCCTACTCTTTTTTCCGTCGCGTTGCTATGACAATGCGATACTATTTACGTAATTTTTTAAAGTTTTCATTAATCTCCAAATCATTGCTGTCGCATTTTTAACGTAATTTACCTGCCGGTGTAAATGAAACTGGCATCCCCATCACCACAGCAGCAGGTTATGTAGGACTGCCGCAATTTTCGTAAAAAGGGGTACAAAGTTTTGCTTCACGTATTAATTAATATATAGATAAACAAGTAAAGATATTATTTTATTGATACTTTCTCTCACGTACGCAATAATTGTTACAAATTCTAAGAAAACTGCTTTAATTACGCACATATATGCGTATTTATTTGAATTCCTATATAAATTATAATAGATAAGTAAGATAGTAGTAGTATATTACTAAGAATTAGTGTTGGTAATCAAAAAAATATCAAGTGATTAACATTTATTTAATGATAATGTTAAAACTGTTAATTGCTGACTTGAATCCTAGCTTAAGCATGATTAGCAGTTAAGCAGTGGACCTCTTATGAGGTCCACTGCTAAACATGGGCCCCCTCTGGGAGGGATTTTACCATATCCACCGCGCTTGGTGGGCTGATCTTACGGAAGGTTTTACCCGCATAGCTCCCATTATTATTCATATAAACCTTCCTCTTGAATCACCCTATTTATTAAAATAAACCGCATCAAAATCCGTTGCGTAGTTTTAAAGATCTAAGAATACATTCGGATAGACAGACAGCGCGAAGTGACTTTGTTTTATACTATGTAGTGATTATGTTCTCGCGTGCGGTTTCACTCGCGTAACTCCTATTACAGTGGTAACTTCATAATTAAATGAAGCCTATGTTATTCCTGGATAACGTATCTCTCTAATGGTGAAAAGAATGTTGAAATCGGTCCAGTAGTTCCGGAGCCTATTCTATGCAAACAAAAAACAAATCTTTCCTCTTTATAATATTAGTATAGATGCTATGTCAAGGTTGGCGTTGCATTACAAAGATTCCTGTGAAAATTGTTTTTTATTGTGTTTGCATAAAATTGAAAACTGTAGGTATTCTTAGTTACTATGCAAATTTAACGCAAAACTGTCGTTTATACAGTTTAAATTACAAATGCAAACGTTTGCTTTTAATATTTAAATATATAAAGCTGAAGAATTATTTTGTTTGCATAAACGCGATAATCTCAGGAAATGCTGGTCCAATTTATCGATTAAGGCTGTTTTAACGAATTGAACCTATTTGGAACATTGTCTATTCTAAATTTTAGTGTACCTGACATATTTTATACCTATTATTTTTTTGATCATTGTCAAAATATTGTGCAACTCAGATCAGCGGATTTTATTTCATTCCATTTTACAAGTATAGCTATGAAAACCGTGGTTTTTAAACAGCTGAGTTAGTTTTCGTACCATTTAAGGCTGGCGGTCAAATTCCAAAAGCTCTACTACATATGATTATTACCTTGCGAAAAAAAAGGGAGACCCACCTTTTGAGAAGCTGGGTGAAGTACCTACCTACGGGACCGGGGGCTACGCGGGAAACTAGTCACTACAGATACAAAATCGCTTTCCGCTGTCTTTCTGTCCCTACGTATGATCTTTAAAACTACGCAACGGATTTTGATGCGGTCTTTTAAATAGATAGAGTGATTCAAAAGGAAGGTTGATATGTTTAATACATCAGCTTTGCACCCGTGTGACGCCGGGGCGGCTCGCTAGTTAGAGATAATTCGCGATAATGTAGAATTAATGTTTGCTAATAAAGTGGTTTATTTGACCGTGTGCTATTAATAAGATCAAGGTTTATGAATGTTTTGGCTCCGGTTGTGAACGTGTGTGATGTTTAGTTCCAGTCTATGGAAAGCTCTGTATATAACTGAGGCCCCAATACATTTTTGCACTTAGACCCCTTTAAAACTTAGGTTTCGGTGGACTCCTGTTGCTCCCTTTGTAATAAATTACATTTATTCAGCATTTCGTCGTAAAAGGCGACTAAGGGACACATGGCTGATGGATGGGCAGCAGCATCTATTAGCTCAAGGTTTACATCCTACTGCGATCACCAATCCGTCTGCCAAGCGTGGTGATTATGGCAATATCCCTCAATGATCCTGGCTTGCCAAGGTATTTTAAGAGGAGGCCCATGTTCAGCAGTGGACGTAAACGGACTGTTGAAGATTCAGCATTTAGGTATTTAAATACACTTGTACTTGTCAGAATTACAATGTAGGACTAAATCAAACAAAAGTATCACTTAAATTGCTTCTTCTTCTTTTCGTGTCGACCTGGCGTTCAAATTTGAGAAGACCAGTACTCGGTCACTGACACAGCAATATCAGTGGCACTTAAGTAGCTAAAAACTTTGTTTACATAATTTGATCTTACAGGTTTTATAATCCGTTTGTCCGTCTTTCTATCGTCGTTGAGTCTCCCGTAGACCCCCTCGGGTCAGTCTAGACTACTTTGAGAATCACTGGTTTAGAACGTGGTTTTTACTTGGGACTATATTATACTGGTGGCCACTGCTTGACCACATTTTTTAGCTGATATTTTACTATCCGATGCCCTCGTAGACCCGAAGTCCGCAAGGCCCGCGGACTGTAACGTAAAACGACAGTTGCACAAAGCTCCCCTGCACAACTCAAAGTTAGACTCATTACTCAAACACAAGGAGCCATAGTCCAAGCCCCACAGGGGACGCCCTCTTGCGCAGATTGCTTAGTTGGTAGTACTTAAACCATTTATTGAGGGGTACTGCTCACCTTTATGCCCGGTATCACCCATATACTCCGCCGATAGCTCTGAGAAAATATGCCTGTATTATACTTTTAAATCTTATTGACTAATAAAATTAATTGTTTCTACAATGTACATTAAAGTACAATAGAATTGCTGAATGAAATAACTTTATAATCCTTATAAAAGCTAAAAGAACACAAACTTAAGTAATAAAAAAATATATAAAGGTTTTATATCCAATCTTTAGGCTGTTAAACTGAAATAATGTGTTTATAACAAGGTTAATGAATATTAAATTAATATGTTTTTATTTTTGTTTCTATACCAATAAGGTGCTGCTTAAATATATGCCATCCTTTTAACAATTGATAGTAGGTATCACGTCTAGTGATAAGATTAGGTATTCCGATCGAAAATGTCGGATTTTCTTTATTTTACCCCCCTGCCCATCCCTCTTAGTGGCATACCACTACGATGGAGACAGAACAGACCTACACTATCGCCGCAGTGGAGAATATAGATAGATAAATTCATGTTTTTAATTATTTTTTACCCTTGACTTCGTTGGGCCTTAATTTATAATCCGTGACTATGAATCATTTCTGTAGAAATTTAATGGTCTTGTTAATACTAGCTCAACCGTCGGTTTTCACCTGATTACTTTATTAAACTTCTACAACCGTAGAGATTTGTTGATAAACTCAAGTCTTCCTTCAATTAATATTTTAGTATTCAGTTTCTTTATCAGCCTGTATACTTCCAAGGGTGAGGTTTTTTTTTTGGATGGACTTACCTTGGTAGCCAATCGTCGTGGCTACCTACGTAAGTCCATCCAAAAAAAAACTTGCTACTTCACCGGGCATAGCAAGGTTGAGGGATATTGCTATAATAGCCTTAATATATTGCTATTCTACTTCTTTAACAGCCCGTTTACGTCCACTGCTGAACATGGGCCTCCTCATTACAAGCCTTGGCAAGCCAGGGTCGTTGAGGGATATTGCCATTATCACCATGCTCGGGAGGCGGCAGATCGCAGTAAGATTTTAAGTAACCTTGAGTTGATAGACGCTGGTGCCCATATATCAGGTAGATAAAAAAAGCTCACGTGTAGCTCATCCAGGACTAACACAAGCTATACTTTAAGACAAAGTTCCCACGGGAACCGGTGAAATCGCGCGAGACAGATTATGTGAAGTATTTTTTATCAGTACCCATTCATATTACTCATGTTATACGTACAACAAATAGGAACCGTCAAAATGCGTGTTCATTTAATAGTTTTAATAATCACATACAATGTTAAATTATAAAATTATTAGTTTAACATATTAATATGCAGATAAGAATAATTGTAGTGCCATTGTTGAGTGAAACCAGGCTTTCCAGTGGTTCCAGTCTAAATAGTTTGCTTGCATAATTATATTATTATATTTTATGACGGAAAGAGGTTTTTTAAGCCTTGGTATGTAGTGAGTAATTTGAAGCGTTCAACGTATCTTTATCAACATTAATGAGAATTGTGAACTATATGAAACTATGTTTATTTATAAGTAGGTAGTGATAAATATCGACAAAGAAAAATATCTTATAACTAGCTTCCAGCAAGCGGTTCCCGTGGGAACTTCATAATAAATAGCCTATAGCCTTCCTCGATAAATGGGCTGTCTAACACTGAAAGATTTTTTTCTAATCGGATCAGTAGTTCCTGAAATTAGCGCGCAAAAAAACTCTTCAGCTTTATATGTAAGTATTGATTAATGGACGCCCCCTAATCTACCATAGAGTTAAAAAGAATTTTAAGACAGTAAAACATAACGTACAAAAAAAAACAGAAACAATGAAATTTATAAACATTTTTAAATTTAGAATTTCGTAAGTTTACGTATAACGACGAAATCCGTTGACCGTGACCTGTTTTGTCACGTGTGTAGTAGTAAAATAATTTTATATTGTAAATATGCGTACGATATAATATATAATTCTAGAGCTCAGAAGCATAGTGGCGGATGTGATATTATACGTTAGAATAAATCGATGTATGTGCCTTAATCGTAAACTCGCACTTACGACCAAATGCTTCTGAACATAATATATGCTTAGCGCTTTTGACAATATATTTTCTTTTTATTTAACCTTATGGCGTTTGACATCACATTGACGGAATGCGTGCTGCTCTTAGTGTACACTGCACATCACGGTTAGTTCAGATCTATCACGACTAATATTAAGAGTTCAATCTAATTTACCGTCTTATTAATAAAAATGGCCTACTTCTTGCTTAATCCGAAGTTACGTTTGGTTTAGCTAATTCTGGTGTAACTAAGTATTAACTTCGTTTTCATAACGTTATTAATAAACGTGGACTAAGCTCGGACTAGCTATACATTCGTTACGCCTGGTTTAACGGACAATCTATGGCAACACCGTTGAAATTAAAAATAAAAAGAATGAACTAGCGAATGAAATATAACAAATGACAGTGACAGATGACATACGATGTTTGTTTCTATTATCTATGATATGGACGTTTGGATGTGAATTGTGAGATTTCGATTATTTTGTTACAAAATAATAATAATATAGGTATAATACCTATTTAAATAAGAACAAATGATATAATATGAATAAACTTTATTAAAAGACAAATTATATAGAAACTTAATACATATATTGCTACAGTTGGGCTTCATACCACACAACTTGTACATTAATTGAACTATATCCTAAATATTGTCCAATATTTCCACTGACTTTTGGTATTCTAATATGTGTGCAGTCAATGGCTCCAATCACTTGTCTAAATCCACATATCGAATAAAATTCTTCTATCACATTGCTCTGTTCTGCATCATTTTATGGAATTTTGATCCATTGAGCACTTTTTGCCACCAATGCTAAAGCAACTTGTTTGCATACAAGTGATATTGTTGGCTGATACCCCCTTACCACTTATATCTCCTGCGTCATCTTGAATCTGTTGAATTCACAAAATATAAAAGATTTATAACATAACAAATACCCAGAAGAAGCAAAGATTGTTGAATATTATTTATTGATTGTCAAATTCTTACCTCTCCGCGTGTCCAAGATCTTATTGCACTTAAAACTTTCATATGGGGCGGTATGAAACCACCTCTCGCATCACCAGCTAAATCATTTTTTATCATATCAATGATAGAAACAGCCGTAGATCGAGAAAACCTATATTTCGATATAAATTTAGCTTCAAGTTCTTCAAGTGAATTCTTACGAATTTTGTATAATTTAACACGCCTTTTTGTTGGAATGTAGTCCATCTGATTCTGAACCTCATTAATTTCGTCTATCAGCCATAAGTCGTCTCTAAAATAGTCTATTCATTTTAATTAACTTTTACTAAACAATATTACAATCTAACCTAAAAAGTAAAAACAGCTGACAAACATAGTTACTCTATGCTTAATCCGTCCTTAAACAAGGTATCCCTACGGTTTAACTTTTACACCGAGACTAGAGTCGAATTAGCTAAATCACTCCTTAGTCCGTGTTTATTAATAGTGAAATTTGTTAGTACCGGGTTAGTGCTTAGATTAAAGTTAATCTTTCTTTAGTCCACGTTTATTAATAAGACGGTTAGAGTTTTAGTAAAGACAGGACGTCGTCTGTCGGGTCAGTTAGTTGATTTATAAAGCTTATTCATAAATAAATATATTTTGTTTTTATAAATATTATTATGTCATGTTTTGGTCTACTGATAGTGTGTGTTGTTACACGTATGATTTTGATTATCGAATAATCCGAATAATTATATTAATGTAATTGAACCATCTCTTTTCATTTATTACGCCTTTTAAATACAGTCCACTCGCTTGCTCACGCATTCAGTTTACAATATTTGGCTTATTGATATTAAATATTAATTGATAATATAATTAAACCGAACAATGTGTCTGACATTTATTGAGGTTTTTAATTAAAATGCATATTTCATAGTTAATTAGTATAACATTAACAACAAGGAAAATACACATAGGTACTTAGTAATCAAATAATTATGTGTTTACAGTAAATTCACATAAAGGGAATTGGTTACGCATAAACAGTCGGCTTTAACAATTTTCAACTTTACCGGGCATATAAGCGAGCTGGATTCTAACCTTATGAAATAATAGGCTTAAAACTACAACTATTACACATGAAGAATATGCCCTGAAGACGTCCCAATTTTAGCGGCACGTCCCGATTTTCATATAAAAATGAAATGTACCGCGCTGGACTGGCATAATTTGATCACTCTGGTTTTTAATCAGGCAGTTTTGTAAACATAATAGTAGTAAACATAATTTAAGGTTTGAATAAAAATCTAGACCTTAGAAGCATAAGGGCGGATATACTTACTATAATACTTCAGAAGTATTTGGTCGTAAGAGGCAGTTTAGGACGATAATTCTGACGTATAATGACACATCCGACCTTATGCATCTCAGCTCTAAAAATATAAATAGGTTTACATATCGAAATTTCTGATTATATCATTTTGTTTTGCAATGTCCCGTTGTCGATTTTTCGCTTATTTACTCAAAAAGTTTCAAAATACCGCTTTTAGTGAAAATAATCGTGCAATACTGCCCCTGAGGCTCTCCCGACCCTTTGTTTGCAAATAACTTTCCGATGCCCTGGTAGATCCCTAAGTCCGAGAGGCCCGCGGACTGTAACGTAAAGCGACAGTTGCACAAAACTCCCCTAAAAACCCCATCAATCCCCCCGCCAGCTACCGCCCTGAGCCGAAGCCCAAGTCCCACAGGGACGCCCTCTTGCGCAGGTTGATTAGTTTGTAGTTTTTAAGGAATTTATTAAGGCTGAGTTCTGGACGCCTTTATGGCCGATGAAGAGGTGAAAAGCCTCGTGGCTAACTACATAATGACCGTCCGAAAAAAAAGTGTCCTGTCCTGAGAAAGGATTGCGGAATGAGCTACTCGAATCGATTCTACTAGGACCAAGTTTTAACATTAAATTTTAACCTTGAAAATATGTTACAATATTTTGAAATAAAGCATAACTGTGTCTTACAATTTAACATAACAATACACAAACAAATTATGAAATTATTTTAGTCTTAAGATAACAAGCTATGTGCATAATTTTGTCTTTAAATTTAACTACCCGTCGGACTCAGGACGAGATTCTATTATTTTTGTAGTAAACTAGAAAATTGCACAACGGAGTTCAAGATATATTTTGTAATCAGTTTTTTCGTGGGAGACCACGGCGCCAAGAGTATGTTAGTTCTCTCGATAATTTTCTTCAGAAAAACGTATCGTAACAGAGTATATTCTACCACCTTCCCGTTGGAAATTCATAATTAAATTAGCTCGTGCTAATTATAGGAGCTACTAGTCCGATTTGAAAAGTTATTTCGGTTTTAGATAGCCCATTTATCAAGGAATGCTATGGGCTAATTTAATTAAAAGTTTCAAGAAAACAAAAAAGCAAGCCATAAATAAAAGTATAGATACAAGACAGCGGATTGTTTTTTTTTTTAATTCCTTCCTGAAAGCTCTGAGGATTACTAAAAATTGAATCCCAAGACCTAAGGAGGCCTAATCGAAGTCTTGAGCAAAATAATTATAGAACATGAGAAATATCCCGAACAAACTACATAGAGTTATTTATAGTCAGTCGTAACTCGTAACTTCTAATAGATTTTGTTTTAAAACGTGACTAAACTAGGAAGTTCCGTATTACTGTGTCATTTGCTTTAAATAAATTGAATTGTCTTAAGCGCAGTCTACATCTCAGTTTTATTACACTCGATACTTAGATAAATTATTGCTTCACCAGATACCACTGTCCTCAGACCAAATAATAAGTAAAGACGGAGCGATGCGAGTAACACACTGAAGCCGGTAAAAACTCGGCCTTGTCGTGTACATAAACAGCTTACGCACACACACGTACCGAAACTATGCCATTCCTTGTCAGTCGATATGTCATTCTGTCGCATCGTAAGGAGCTTGATGTCATAAAAAAATTAATTATTTCTTTACAAAATGTCCAATTGTGCCATGAAATGGACAATTGGATATACAAGTAAAAGTCCAACGTTATTTTATTTTTCGGAGCGAGAATCAATCCCACGACGAACCCGAGACTTAAATCTCGGGTTTACCGCTAAGCTACGGAGATTGTCATTGCTTAGCGTTCTAAAATAGTTCATCGTGGGTATATATTATGTTAGGGCAGTAATGCAGTATTATGTAAGTATGGATCGCTCCTTAGTCGATGGTCGTTTTGCCGCGATTTATGTGTTTGCACAATGGTCATTTTGGCGGGAATAGTAATGTGAATAAGGGACTATAAAAGACAATCGATATGTGAAGTTTGTTTTATTGTCAATGCAAATTAGGTTGTAGTAGTTTTGTGTCGACGTACTAGAAAAATATCTTTGACTTTATTATTAGTCTAACAGACACTTCTACCTACACTACTAATTGGGCAAAAATAAAATATATTTCACATAAATTTTATCACCAACGTAATCACTATACATGAAACTGTCCACTGTTAATGGGATGGCATATAATTTGGAAGCACCCTATATAAATCAAATGGAATTAACAGTTTCTTCCGTAGCATACTATTTAAATATCTATCTATAGTTCCCCAAACTAAAAAGTACTGAGGACTGGACTCAAATTAAATTGATTAAAACAAGGCTTTTGGCCGAGACGAGGCGGTATGGTTCCTTCTAAATTCAAACTAGTTATATTAGTCAACTCAAACGTTCGTACCTTTTCGTGTGTATGTGTTTTGTAGTTATTTCAAGTGCGCTAGATACCAACTCTACGTATCGGATAAGTTTTATTCAGATTATTCAGTACAGTAATACCCCGGACTTATGCGATAGGTGGGACCACGGGATAGCCGTGTAAGTCGAATTCGCGTTAGTCGGGGTTCAACTTTACCTATTAATACATATAATGTTTGTGTAATCGGGACCAGAGTCTAAAAAAACAATAGATCAGAAGAAACAAGTTTAATAATACGTTAAATTATAAATGATCTTATTTATTTATTGAGGCACATCAACAACATAAACTTAAACATTCACATCTTTACATTATCACATCATAATTCTAACATGGCTTCCATCTAAGCAGTAAAACCGTGACGTCTGAATTAAAATAGAAAGATTTTCACTTATTATTTGGTTCGATCAAATATCTTTGCTAATTCCTTTTTTTATTTTAGATTCAAAGTCCTCTTAAGGTTATAATGATAATATTTAGTTTATTTTCGCTCCAAAAGAAGAGTGTTTTTCATTTCATGTAAGGTTAGGTTAGCAGTTAGTAGTTTAACCGAAGTAAACCGAACGGCTGCGTGTTCGGTTTACTGCAAGTTATGCGCGTGGTGATCAAAAATAAAAATCGCGTATCTCCGAATCGCGTAAGTCGGGGTATAACTGTATACGTAAACTGTACAGATGGCAAAATGATGGCAAATTATTAATCAGGAAACTCTTGCGCATGTTGAGATTTAAAAATATTTAAAGCCGAAGCTCTGATCGCCTTTATATTTCTGGAGCTCAGAAGCTTAAGGTCAGATGTGGCATTGTACGTCAGAAGCATTCGTCGTATGTGCCTTTATCGTAAACTGGCACTTACGACCAAATTATGCTTCTGAGATTTGTAGGAGTGGTATGTGACAAATTTTCAGCTTGCCTCAAATACCTACCCAAAAAAAATGTGAGGTGTCGGACTATAAGTTAATGCCGGGTGAAGGAACAAAACACTCGTGGCTAAGTACATAAATGTCCTAACTTAATGTTCCTATATTTTCGCTTGTTTATGTATAATAGCGTTTATTTTACAAGTGCACTTGATAGAAGATACCAACGCTACTTATCAGATAGTTATTCAGATTATTCAGTGTACGTAAACTGTACAGACAGCAAAATAAACTAACAAAATAAGTAAAAAGTCTGGAGCCCTGTTGGCTAATCACGTAACGGTACTACTATGATTTTCATACAAAATGTCTTCGCTACTCAGCAGAAAATATTTTCAATAGATCAATTTATTAAGTTGCGTCAATACCATACAGTAACGTAAGAACGCGCGGGCGCGGCGGTGGGTATGAGTGCGAAGACGTGCGGCGAGTTCGTGTTATCAGAGGTTACCAAATCACATTTCTAGCCTGAACAGCACTATTAAACTCTTCTGTATTTAAAGAAATGATGAAAACTTTCTACCGTTTCTAGCGACAAGTTCATACTGATTTATCTTACCTGACGTCGCGAGTGAAACGCGCGCTCCGCCGCTAGTTCGACGTGAACACATACAAACGTCTCCCGCGTCTGATACTGCCGCGAGTCCGCCGGGCCGCACCGATCGCTATCTTACCCGCGTCTTAGACCGCACGTGCGTTTCGTACGTGAACACTTGGATATTAAGCCATATGATAAATATTATCGTGACCGCGCCCGCCACTGCGCCGTACTAAGAGTACTAACAAAGGAAATGCGTTACCATGACCCTATAGTGTAATGAAGACAATTTTTATCGAAGTCATAGTTTGATCGTTACGTGATTAGCCTCCTGCTCGCCCTGATGAAGTACCGAAAACCTCGGTAGATATCTGGATATATCCGCTAGAAAAGAGCAAAAAAAAATTTTATAGGAACAGAGATTTATAAATCTTTTTGATAAGAAGATTTAAATCACTCTTTTAAATCTTTCAATCCCAAATAACTCCCATCTTCTAAATAGCTCACTCACTCACCTAATCTTTCAATGTTTCTGTGGGTGAATTGAATCATTCACTTGCATTTTGATGGGCTAGTCAATCAATATTTTTTTTCGAGAAGACATTTTAAAGATTGATCGTCTTACTACCTAATCTAGTAAATAATTATTTATTTACAAAAAAATATGTTTAAAAAAAAATGTAAACAAAATCAACGAAATTATGAGCGATCATTAGTTTACATTAGATTTAACACTTTGTGACCAAGATGGAATAAATAGTTTTGTTCGTAGATACATATGCGAGATTCAATGAAAATTCCAGGGGATCATTGTAGTACGCATGCACAGACTTTGAACATACAAATCATTCTCCGTCTCGTTTTGTGTCGCCTAATCCTGCAATAGTCATTTCACTCTACATCTTTTCGTGTTCAATCAATCTGAAATGAACCTAAGAGTAAAAGATTTAAAGATGTATTGATAAAACGAGGGAGTTACTGATTTATACATCTTTTGTGACGGATTTAAATCTTCACAACAAGTCACTCCTGAGTTACACATCTCTAATATCCGCCACACACACACCTATTTGTATTCCGATATTGTAGGTACTGAGAGAGCTCTGGCACCCATAAAACAAGTTCAATCTTTGCTTGGGTGTCTGACAATTTCTCTTATTAAAGTACTATTTCGCTGTATTATTTGTATTTTTGTCTGGCAAATAAATGTTATTATTATTATCAAACTGTATTATGTTTACTGCTGAACATGAACTGCCTTGAACAGAATTTTCTCAGTGTCCACCTGTGGACCTCTTCAATTGAATGCAAACAATTTGTTTTATAAAAAAAAGCCCAAGGATGTTAATTTTTGTAAGTTTTATTCGAAAATTTATTCAATTTAGTCAAAAAAAAAATCTCAGACATACAAAATCGACAACTTGTTTTTTGCTGACCGTACATCGGTCACGTGTCGCGGAAGTTTATGCATGTTTGTCTTGTTTTTTGGTTTCGTCATAGATAATAAAATTTGATGCATAGGCTTTTGTTGGTAAGGTTTTAGGGACGAATGGTTGAATGCAGTATGCCTTCAAATTATTTTGCTGTAACTACGCTATCCTGGACTAACATAGGCAGATATTTAATATAAGGTTACCACAGGGGATTACAATCTATATGCGGGTGAAATCACGCGGTAAGGATTGTCATTATATAATTTACTATCTTCGGCTTCGGTTTTACCCTTTTCACCGGTTTCACCCTTGTTTCTCCCGTTCCCGTGGGATCTTCATATTAATATATAGCCTATAGCCATTCCTCGATAAATGGACTATCGCGTATCTCGTAAGATTCAAATCGAATCAGTAGTTTCTGAGATTAGCGAGTTGAAACAAACAAACTCTTCAGTTATAAATATGTATTAGTTTAAATAAAAACAATCTCAATACTTAGATGTGATTTTTTTAAATCGGTACCAAAAAGTTTTAAGTATTGGTCACGTATTTTTTTTCGTTCCGTTAACAAAAATGACGAAGATACAACTGACGGACCAAATGTATTTTTTTAGTCGTCCTATTGCTGGTCGTTGGGTTATTCAATTTCATCTGAGCCAAGATAAATAAAAAGACCGCAGAAGCGTAAAGTCCGATGTGCCATTATACGTCAGAAATATTCATCGTATGTGCCTTAATCGTAAACTGAACTGACACTTACGACCAAATGCTTTTGAAGTATCATCCGTCCTTATGCTTATGAGCTCTAGATTATTTTGAAGATCAATTGTATGTCGTTATCTTTAATAATCGTTTCTTTTTGTCCTTATCTAATATTTTAGCGTGAACTGTGCATTTATTGATAAGATCATATAGATGACATTCAATTTGAAATTTGTGGCGAGGCAGTGTAAGCTTTAAATCTCGGAGGTCGTGATTTTGATTCCCGCTTCGGACAAAAAAAATGTGTAAATTCGAATGTATGAAAATACCAGGTAAACGGGTAGCAGCGTCTCTCAGTGTATCATTATCATCATCGGCCCGTAAAAAGTCCACTGCTGAACATCCTCCTTCCGCGGGATGGTATTTGCCATAGTCACCCCGCTTGGCATGCGGGTTGGTGACCTCAGTAATATGTTGTACCACACAAGGAAACGCTGTTACCCGTTCCTTGATATACGATTATTATAGATGGTGATATAGTAATCGGGACCAACGGCTTAACGTGCTTTCCGTGGAACGGAGGCCCTCAACCAACCAGACCCGGAAAGAAGTCTTAGAATTTCCACAAAGATTTCCTGTCCGGTGTGGGGATCGAACCCACGACCTCCGATATTTAAAGCGAGCCAAATACCGCTAGTCTACGGAAGTTGTCAAATACATTATAAAATAATCGTTTATCGCGTCGTGGTGGTATCAAGCTGGCAACACTGCCTACAGTGGAGTTGATTTATCCACTTTACGAACAAAACTATAAAGCTTATTATTTTTATTCACTCTGCATTTTAATATAAACAAACATGGCAGCCGCAAGCAAACAAGGACACTCGTCGCAATAGGAAGTCTTAACTTTTTTTGTTTTCATAAATAATTCATTAAGTTCTATAAAAAAATCACAGTTACAAAACATTCTTGGCACAATTATGATCAACTTGGATTTAATTAACAAATCTTAATGTTATTGTATTTAATCTTACTTGTAGCGAACAGTAATTATTGCACAGAACTTTATTTTCATAAACTTCTTTTTTTTTCTTATACTCTATCTACATCATTTAATATTAGCTTACTCTTAGATAACGAAACTTTCTAAGCTGTTTTGTGGATAAATCTATCAGTATCTTGAATGTTCAGAGTTCAGAGGCATTATTTAATCTTACATTTTAAGAAAAGCTACATGCTCAATTAAAATTTCTTTATTAAATCTATTAAAATAAATTGAAAGGTAGTTTAGTAGTACTTTTTTATTTAAAAAGAAAGGTCAAGTTCTAATTTTATTTTCCAAACTTTCGCGCGCTTAATGAAATGGCGCGCAGAGAAAAAAATGGCGGATGACTCTCCGTCACGGTGTGCAGTGATCAGTGAATCATGTTTGTGGTTTTATTATACTATTTTAATTTTATTTCTCACATTTCGGGACGCTTTTATTGTATATTTTTAGTTAAATTATAGATTAACAATCACCAGTGTATCTAATCGATTTGATAGAAAGTGTTTAGATGTTTTAGTGGTATTCATGATTCGATTCGATTGTGCTTATGGGTTAGATTTAAAGTTATTGAACATATCTAGACCCTGAGGTCTAGATATGTTCAATAACTTTAAAAGCATAAGATCGAATGTGACATTATACGTCAGAATCATTCGTCGTACCTATGTGTCTTTATGGTAAAATGACACATTCGACCAAATGCTTCTGAAGTAAAAAGTACATCCGTTTTTATGCTTCTAAGGTCTAGATATATTATTAAAAATCTATTTGTATTTAGAAAATCATAAACTCTTCATATTATTATTTCAACAATTTACAATTTATCAGTTCGTTGTTCTTATAATTACGAACTAATATAGTAAGTAATTATAAGAATTGATTAAGACATTAACTTTCTGCACTTTCATACATAATATATATAGCGAGTCATTTTATATACATAACTAGCGGCCCGCCCCGGCTTCGCACGGGTGGACTTTTATACCCTACTCCTGCCCTACCCTACCCAACCCCTACCCCAACCCTACCCTACCCCTACCCTACCCCTACCCCTACCCCTACCCTACCCTACCCCTACCCTACCCCTACCATACCCCTACCCTACCCCTACCCTACCCCTACCCTACCCTACCCTACCCCTACCCTACCCCTACCCTACCCCACCCTACCCTACCCTACCCCTACCCAAAAGTATCCTATGTCCTTCTCCCAGTTCTTAGCTACCTCCCTACCAATTTTCAGCCAAATCGGTTCAGCCGTTCTTGAGTTATAAATAGTGTAACTAACACGACTTTCTTTTGTATTTAAAATGTATTCTGCTATTCAGGGCGTAGACAAATCCAACGAAACAAAAACCATGAAAATTGATCCAGCCGATCTCGAGTTATAAGTGTTGTAACTAACCCGTCTTTGTTTTATATGTATACTAGCGGCCCGCCCCGGCTTCGCACGGGTGGACTTTAATACCCTACCCCTGCCCTACCCTACCCCTACCCTAACCCTACCCTACTCCTACCCTACCCCTACCCCTACCCTACCCTACCCCTACCCAAAAGTCCTATCCTATGTCCTTCTCCCAGTTCTTAGCTACCTCCCTGCCAATTTTCAGCCAATTCGGTTCAGCCGTTCTTGAGTTATAAATAGTGTAACTAACACGACTTTCTTTTTTTAAAATGTATTCTGCTATTCGGGACGGAAACAAATCCAACAAATCAAAAACCATGGCAATCGGTCCAGCCGTTCTCGAGTTATAAGTGTTATACATCTATATATACAAACACGACTTTCTTTTATATATATAGATGTATATATAGAAGATTACATACATTTATTTCAGAATAGTTATTGTAGAATTATTCAAACAAACTTTTGTACTTAGCTAACTTATATTTTATAGAGACGTTTAAAATATTTAAAATCATGTTCTTATGATGCGTCCCTTCTATTTTCTACCACCAGTGCTGGACGTGGCAACTCTGAGGAGAACTGGCAAGACACTCAGAGGTATCCTTTTTAAAAATAAATGTTTTGTTAAAATTCTTAATAAAGCAGTCTATTGTTTCAAAGCAACTCAACTCACTCCCAAGCAGTTTTGTCATTGACATAAATCAGAAATTTTATAATATGCTTTTTTACATAATTGATCTTTGACATATGTTTTAAACTTGTTTGTAGACAGATCTCTTACATCATTAGGTTTTTTTTTGTAAAAGCGTATACATTGCCACTTAAAAGAATTTTAATTTTGTGGACAGGTAGTATGTAGGTACTTTCATTGCAACTAAATAAATATTTTTTTAAAATATTTTAAGCCTTGTATCACAACTATGACTAACTGAATGTTAACAGTAACAAATAGGAATGTCATAGTCCATTGGCCTATATCTACGCTAATATTGTCACAATGACGTGTCAAAACAGCAATGGAATGCGCATAAACGTTTTGTTTTGTAACAAGTGGTTTTCTGGAATTTAGCGCTGTTATACTGTGGTTATACTTACTCAAGTTATTTTCGTAGTAGGTACCTACTTTATAAAATTGTTTATTATGATAAAATTATGAGATTAGACCTGTCCCGAATGGTAGATTTTCCAGGAAGAGGTGAAAGCAAGAATGACATAACGAACTTAAAAAATAAAATTGTTGGTAGCACACCAACTGTTACTTATCAGCATCTAGAATTAAAGCAGTGTACTCAATTATGTCAGTGCAATAGTGGCCTCAAAATCAAGTAAATATGATAACATTTGTGACAAAGAAAAAAAAAGTACAATACTATATGTAGGTATATTAAAGTACGTACGTCGTACAATGCTAGTGTAGATTATAATTGTTACATAAATAATAGTATGTTCTTCTACGTATGAAACAATTTGAAGTGTCAACAAACCAATTATGAGCACTAACACTCAAAGGCAATAATTGTTTTATAGTTGCCGCGGACAGTGAAAGTCCTATTAAAATTGTTAGAGCAATTTTTGAGATTAATGTTTATTGTAGCATTTTGCTTTTTACTTTTTGAAGCGGTGTATTATTGGAGTTGAGAAAATAGTTTTATTAGATTTTTATTTAAATATGTCCGTCGGTTTCAATAGTGTATGTCCCTGGTCCCATTCCCGTGGAAACCCAAATATATCTATATTGACCAGTATCAATCTAAGGGTCGGGAGCGCGAGAGATTATCTATCAAGGTAATCCCTCACCATCCTGACCCTTGCAACTTTCCGATGACCTAGACCCGAAGACCGAGAGGCCCGCGAACTGTAGCGTAGAGCGACACAAAAAAAAAGACAAAAACTCATAATTCCTTAAGCTCCCTGAGCGTCTTAAACTACCACTTCCTTCATTATAATGCTATGAGTAATAATAACATACTCTAATTAAACATAACATACAATTAAGGGACGTAATAAATAACTAAATCCCACCGACTATTAATTACACTATAAAATGGACATTAAAATATTAACAGTGTTAAATACTCGTTAATCATAAGTTAAATAAACTTTGTAGGATGTTATCCCCTCTGTCATCTTGGCTGCGCGGGAGTCGGTCAACGCTCCCTATACTCCAATTCACGTTAGACTATGATAGCTGTGGCTGGCGTAGGAAATTAAACTTTATGTGAATACAATAAAGTTTAGGAGCAATTTTTTTTATTATTGTGTATAATTTTTGCTGCGAACCTCGTTGTCGAAAGGCTGTCATAATTGTGACACAAAGTTAAATTTTAGGATAAAACGTCAGACATTGTATGTTATATTGTCAAAAATATATTATTAATATACTTTAAGTTCCACAAAATCTAAATTTATTCTATTGAATTACGTAATCTATACTATCTATACTAATATAATGAAGATCTAAAGTTTGTGAATTGTGTGTGAGGTTGTAGGGGGTAGTCTCTGGATCTACTATATTTGAAACCGATTTTGAAAATTCTTTTACCAAGAGGAAGTCGATTAATCCATACTAATATAATAAATGGGAAAGTGTATGTGTGTGTCTGTTTGTTTGTCCGTCTTTCACGGCAAATAGGATTTTTTAAGTGGGTAGAGTGGGCATAGGCTATATTTAATTATGAAGTTCCTACGGGAACGGGAGTTACGCGTGTGTAATCGCGGGAAAAGCAGCTGCCACAGTGACATTCCTGCGCAAAATGTAGTCTATGACTCATTCGTTGTCTTTAGTAAGTTAAAAAAAACTTGACCGAATCAGGTGCCTACTGTAATTAAGTACCGTACTGAGGTTTCTATTTTTTATATGTATGAGTCATTGCTAAGGTAGAGATTTGTATAGTTGGTATGTAGTTTGTAATTACGGCTATGTTGAACGAATTTTTATGAAATTTGACAGATATAGACTAGATCTTGGGAATTTAACAGGGTACCTTTTATAAAATATAAATATAAAAAAACTGCTCAAATTAACTAGTCCACGCATACTAAGTTGCGGACGAAAGTACATTTCTATTGGCAGCAACAGCTGTCACATTGACAGCTTGAAGATTCCAACACGAAATATAGTCTGTGACTCACCTGTTGTCGTAGGCAACTAAAAAAAAAATACCTACTATTGAAAAAGGCATCGCCTTTTTCAATAATAATTATTATTATTTACGGTACCTACCAACGGTACTTGTAATTTTTTTTTTGGTACAAATGAGTCATTAAAATGGAACCTCTGTATAGTGTGCTTAATTACAGCTACGGTGAATGGCTATTGCTTTGAGCCTATCAAATTAAATAAGTAATTTATATGTTGCTCTACATAGTACGCACTTTATAATAATAATTAAACATAGACAAATATAGAGTATAATACTATACTATATTCCCGCGCGCGGTTTCGTCCGTGTATGTACCGTTTCCGTGGGTAATTCATAAATGGATATAGCTTCCTCGATAAATTGGCTATATAACAATGACAACCTCCGTAGCGTAGCGGTATTTGGCTCGCTTTAAATCTCGGTTCGATCCCCACGCCGGACAAGAAATCTTTGTGTAAATTCTTAGATTTCTTTCCGGGTCTGGTTGATTGAGGGACTATCCTCCGTGCCTCGGAGAGCACGTTAAGCCGTTGGTCCCGATTGCTATAACATCATCTATAGTAATCGTATATCAAGGGACGGGCAGCATTGTTTTCTTGTATACAACATAATACTGCCGTCACCAAACCGCCTGGCAAGCGTGGTGACTATGGCAAATACCCTCCCTCGGGAGGAGGCCCATGTTCAGCAGTGGACAATATACGGGCTGATGACGATATAACACTGAAATCATTTTTCAAATTGGACCAATAGTTACTAAGCAAATCAGCACGTTCAAGCAAAAACTCTTCACTTTTATTTATTGGTAAAGATACGCCTAATAAGCGATTATTTGTAAGATTTTAATTATTAACTGGCGTCCCGCCCCGTCTTCGAGTAGTAACGCATAATTTACAAATGATATGCTTAATCCTTGCCCTATGCACAGTATAATTTTTTGTCGTTGCGAATTCTCAGCGAAATTATTTATTTTTGTTAGTAATATAATTGATGACCCTACAATGCGCGTGCGCATTCGAGTGTGTGTCACATGCTAGAGGAATACACACGCGCAATGTGGTTTCAGCCTAAGTCGTAAGTATCATCACATCAGTAAAAATGACGGTACTCCTATACTAGTTGATGATCTCAGAAGCTTATATCATCGTTAATTATTTACCTTGTTGATGCAACATCTAAGAAAAGATGGTGGTGATTTCAAGTTTATTAATAAAAACTGTGACATGTACCTATTTTGAATTGTACTAAATTCGCTTTTTTACTACTCTATAGCATGTCTCTGTTATTTATTTATAATCAGGTTATAACTTATGACTCCACGCACCCTTTTTAAAGTTTTTAGAGGACACCCATCCTTTAGATCCATCTCCTCCCCCCTCCTTACAAAATAATAAAACGATGATGAATGATTATTGAAGAAAATAATAGCTTATTATTTCTTAAAAAAAGCCAAAAAATCTGATAATAATAAAAAACCCAGGGGTTCCCAGATAACCAACAGTACCTTGGCCCCTTACCAATGGCGGTAGGATGCGACCGTGCAGTATTATATATACCTATCGTAATACTCAGGGAAACGCTGCTGGTGTACAATTGTTATTGATGATGTTATAACAATCGGAACCAACGGTTTAACGTGCCTCCTAGGCACGGAGGTGTCCCTCAACAACAAATTTTAAAATATGAACAAAGATTTCTTGTCCGAAGTGGGCATCTAACTTACAAACTACGAGAATTATACCGCAACGCCACCGAGGCTATCAGTAGACAATATGGTAGCCCTTTCCCTACATGACGTCATACGACATATGAGCGAAAGGTCTTGCTTTTCGAAAGGAAAAGTAAATGGTCAGTCACTACGTTTATTTTTACGGATATTAAGTTACAAGTGTTTGGTAATATATTACAAAATATGAATACTAGTTTTCCGCGCGCGGTTTCATCCGTGAAACTCCCGGTCCCGTGGGAATTTCATAATTAAGTGTAGCCTATGTTATTACTGGATAACGTAGCTTTCTCATGGAGAAACATTAGAAAAAAATCTTATCTTTCCTTTATATAATACTAGCGACCCGCCCCGGCTTTGCACATATAACCTTCCTCTTGAATCCCTCTATCTATTAAAAAAAACCGTATCAAAATCCGTTGCGTAGTTTTAAAGATTAAGGCCGTGTTCAAACCAAACTGACTGTCTTAAGATTGTCTTATTTTTGGAAAAAAAAAGAAAGTTAGGGGTAGAGTTAGCCCCGCTACTCACTAGCCAGGTCTGCAGTTCCGTGTTGGGGTATAATAGGAGGGGTATGTGACAAGTTTTCAGCTTGCCTCAACCTACCCAAAAATTGATACCAGCTCACCTACTATATACTCGTCTATCCTGTACTACTACCCCCGTAACTCGGAGAGCACGTTAAGCCGTTTGTCCCGACTATCATGTTCAGCTGTGGACGTTATACGGCCTGATGTTGTTCTTAATTCAAAGTTAAACAACAAAGTATAATACCTTTTGAACGTGCTTAACTCTACTAGTTTACACTGAATTAGGAACCCTTTGTGCCGATCTATTTCAAATTTTAACGTTATAGAAATTAGGCTGATTTTTGTATGTCGACCACACGATATGGTTTGCATATTCAAAGGGACGCGAATACTGGGAACGTATAAATAAATAATTTAAGCTGGTTACATCGGATAATGTTGCCAGTGCCGTAGTGTTACCGCTGCAAATTTGGAATTCTGAATATTAGAATAGGAGTTTATGCTTTGTGGTAGTGTTAAGGTTAACTTTGTATAAAATACTACCTTATCGCGCGCTCCTCCGTCCGCGCAATTTTCGCAAAAAAACAAGTACTAAGTTTTTGATCAAGTTAGTTTAAATTATTTGGGCCGATTTCAAAAGCTACATTAATGCAGGAGTAACATTTAATTATCAATATAAACTTTAAAACCTTCGCGTATCATAATAATAATGATTCATTACACTCAGGTATTAACGCAGTTATTAACGCAGGTATTGAAGTTATACCATATTGCCGTCGGGGGGCCGGATTGCTCATGCGTACCCGGCCCCCGTGAGTTTAGCATACCATGCTATGGAGAGGGCGAGTCCCACATATCCTACCGCCAGCTCGCGAATACGCTCCAGCGGCGGCGGTGGGAAGGCGTAAATGAATTTCCAATCGTACAAAAAAAAAACGTTATTAAAGTTGCATTGATCGAAACGTCGGGAAATAAGTTAATACCTGTGTGTAATGAATCATCAAGTTCCCACGGGAACGAGAGCTACTCGGGTGAAACCCCGCGCGCGAAGCTAGTGCAGTGAACTTAAATGAACTTTACTCGTTGCCAAACAACATATTTTATGTATTTGATTGTTTTATGACTAGAGTCAAGAAGACTAGCCAAATATCACTTGGATAAATCGATATTTCTGCGAAATTCTAAAAAATAAAGCAGCCGCAGCCCAATGGCTAGACGCGTCGGACTTGTGATCATGTGGTCGCCGCGGCCGGTTCGATCCTCAACCATTGCACTACTGACTTGAACCAAGCATTTCTACCACAAGCATTTTAGCTTAGCACGAGGGCTTAACATGAATATTATTGTGCAAAAACACTGCTAGAAATCTTTAAGACTACAAACCAAGAAGAGAAGCTTCGCATTTAAAACCGAGAACGGCTAGATCTACATAACTAAACCCATATTCGTTTACTGTGAAGTAATTTTCAATTCAGCTTAAGCGAAATGTAAATTGTTATTTGGATATAATCCAATATGTATTGATGTTGTTTTTTTGGCAAGCTGGTCTTGGTACTGCTTGCCAAACGCTTTGAGTTTTATTAGGCTAACATGTGGAGATATTAAACTCAAGAAAATGTCGAGATCGGGTATAAAGCTAGCGACATTTCAGCCTATGTTTTATTATAATGTATAAATCATAGTGAAGTTTTAATTAAATCGTTTGTTTGCAAAGAACTGTACAATGCCCTCGTAGAACCGAAGTCCGAGTGGCCGGCGAACTGTAAAGTAGAGCGACAGTTGCACAAAACTCGCCTAAAGAACTAAAAGTCATAATCTCTCAATCTCATCGCCAGCGACCTCCCTGAGCCGAGGTCCAAGTCCCACAGGGGACGAGTCTTGCTTAGTGTGTAGTTTTTAAACCATTTATTTAGGCTGGAGCACTGCTTGCCTTTATGTGAAATGCTGACTTTTTTTTTTGGGGTAATTTTGTGCAACTGTCGCGCTACGTTACAGTACGCGAGCCTCTCGGACTTCGGGTCTACGAGGGCATCGGAAAGCGCCTAATGTGGGTCCAGCTTTTATGCTATCATACTTACCCAAATGCTAAATAAAATTTATTATTATTTTTATGGTTTTAGCTCGCTTACATTTAAATATAATTTCTCTATGATTTATTTTATTTGGCAATCCACTCGACTCTGAACGAAAATGACCAAAGATAATAGAGTTTAATGTACCGTGTTATTAAACTAAAATTTTCAATCTGGCCACGTAATAGTCGCGGGTTCGTTTTCTGGAACGTAATAATTATTTAAATTATATTCTTATAGTAAATTCTGTGGTCACCGTTTCTAATTTGAGGAAAATTAATAGCAAGTATCTATTGTGATAAGTTGAAATAAGCAGTTATTTGTCATAACATTTCTTAACTAATAAATTAAAAATTTATAACGGATGTTATTTTGAATTAGGGTTGCAATCCGTCCGGGATTCCCCGATTTGTCCATAGCCGTTTGGGGGCCGTCTGGCAGGGTTACCATTTTTTTTTTGAATAAGATTTCAACAACAAGCTGTGATAATAAATAAAAATTTAAAATATAAGTATAAAGAAATTATGTTTGTTGCCAAAAATATTTTATCAGATGTGTCCGGGATAGTTTTCGTGTTTGACCGGCATTGAAAATCTTGATGATGACAACCCTAATTCGAAGTATTAATGTAATAATTCGATTTCGAATCATTGCTTACTCAAATCGTTGTGCTTGATCATTGTCGAAAAAAGCAACAATACTACATTTGATATAATTTAGTATCTGAAACATGAATCAGGAAAACTTCTTAGTACATTCACAGTGACGTTTGTTAAAAATATTAATAATAGATTGAGGCTGACCTCACATTGGGCGCGCGCTTTTTTGTCGGATCCTTAACATGCTTTCCTCGGCACTGAGGGTAGTACCTACCACAGGTAGTACTGCTATAAACCAGAAGTTGGTCAGGAGGTCATTATTTTAATATAACTAATAAATAAATTACCTACGATTTACTTAATCCATTGACCGTTTTAAAACTGGTTTAACAATATTAGCAGAGTTAATTTATTTTATAGCTTTCTGTAGGTATAACAGTTTTATGTGCCGTTGTATTTGAGTTCAATGTATACAATATGCATACGTCGTTTCCTTTGTCTAAATAATAGGTAAGGCCTAAATGACCTAGTCAATGACTGATCTCGCGCGCCCGTCAAGATACCGCCGTCGTACTTGACAATTGCGGCAAAAAATTGTGAACTAAAATCGGCGTACCCGAGCCGTCACGTCGTCGTCACGAGTCTTAGTATCGGTAGAGTGTAGTACACACTACAATATTAAGTTGCCGCATTTTCGGAGCTATGGTGATAAGCAAACGCAGTATCTAGTAGAGCGCGCGAGATCAATCAGTTATCTAAGCTCGTAACCTAAAGCCTAAAGTTTCAGTGCATAGCTCTCGTTCCCGTGGGAATTTCATAATTAAATATAGCCTATGCTACTCCTGGGTAACGTAGCGGATGATATCGCGCGGGACAGCTAATATATTATTAATACAACCTGTTATTCAATTTGTTAAATATTGACTGATTTTTACAACTTTTTTTCTACTTAGGGCAGTTTGACGACTATCCCTCGGCATGAGGCCATGTTCAGCAGTGGATGTTATACGAGCTGATGATGATAAGTTTAATGCACCATGCACCTTATTTCAAATATTAAATTTAGGTGTCAGGAAAGAACGCTAGCGCAAATTGCAAATACTCATCCTTTGCAATTCGTGTTTCGCTGTTTACAACCATTATGATAATTCGTGACCGTTGCTAACTTGTGTGCTAATAGATTACGCATTTACTTACCAACTATAAACAATATTTTATTACTAAACAAAAATGGTTGCGCAAATGAATTACAACAATATAAAAATAACCGGATTAGTACTTTAGGGAGTGGCAACTCTAAGCGCTATGTATATTTCACGAGCTATAACGTATTTTTTGAAATTGGACTTTATTACTGAACAGTTAATGTTCATAATTGTAGTGTTAATGTATTTGGTAATAAAGAGGTGCGGGCTTGATGGTCACGATTTGACAATGGAATTTGACATTTAATTTTGATACCTATTTCGCGTTTAGTTTATGAAATTGTTTGTTTTTTTCCCACAAAGTTCGGAGTTTAGAGGTGTCATCATGAGTAAATAATTATTTTTGAATATTTATATTTTAGAAGATGATTGAAATCTTTCCATAAGTGCATTTTCATTTAGATATACCAAAATACATACCAAAATATATAAAATAAAATATATACCAAAATATTCTTTTTTATAGAAAAAATATTGATAAATATAGTAAAAAAAGTGACATTCATAATATTAATACTAGAAATAAACATAAACTTGCTGTTCCAGGATTTAGAGTTAGCAAAACGAATAAATCATTTATGGGAAATTGTATTAGGTTCTATAATAAACTCCCTAATTATATTACAGACTTGCCTGATACAAGATTTAAATCACATGTCAAAACTGTTCTCATGTCAAAAGGTTACTATAGTATTCAGGACTATATTGAAGATAAAGACGTTTGGGTTTCGTTACCATCTTTGCACCTACCTCACTGAAGACCATAATAATATAGCCAAGTACAATAGTTGTGACTAGAACTGTGTCTTATCCTGTGAACTGTCTGTAATTGACTTCTTTACATACCTTAACTATTAATACCGCTAGTTCTGTCTCAATATCATTCAATCTTATTGAGCAAAAATAAACAAATAATAACAAGACAACCGTTAGGGCAATAAATGTGTGTGCCTACTAAAATATAAATTAAAATAACTGGACCTAAACCCCGCGTAATTGCCCATTTGAGTATGTTTCGCCGGACCGCCTCATGTGGGCCGTGTTGAAACCGGTGGTAGAGTAACCCACTGAGTTTGTTTCGCCGGATCTTCTCAGTTGGGGCGCATTGGATCCGGTGGTAGCATTAAAACGAGTCCGTCGTTATATGCTCATGGTCCACCCAAATAATGACAATTGTTTTGGCATAATACAGACAGAACAAGCATTTTGCCTCCTAGCGACACTATACATTAATTATAATAATTAATTTAATTATAAATAAGTAATTTGAATAGGTTTATAAATAAACAGCAAATGTAATTTAAGATAAATAATAATTAATTTTCAAATAATGTTTGACGATTTACAAGTGCCTGTAATTGGTTTACGTAAATAAAAATGATTTTTATTTATTTATATGTGCAAATTTTTACATTAAAAAAAAACATAGCTTCTCAAATAACAATGTGTAGAAATTTTTGTATTTCGATTAAGTCTTAAATAAATGTCAATATTATTGCATCACAATTTTTACATTACTTTTTTTATTAATAAATTACACGTTTTTTGGTTTCCCAAAAGCTTGCAAATAAATAACACATTATATGGAATTTGTTATTCTTAGCGACGTTATACACCTATATCACTACATAGTATAAAACATATTCGCTTTCCGCTGTCTGTCTGTCCCTTGTATGCTTAGATCTTTAAAACTATTCAACGGATTTTGATGCGGTTGTTTTTATATAGATGGAGTGTTTCAAGAAGAAGGATTTTATGTATAATACATTACACCCGTGCGAAGCCGGGGAAGATCGCTAGTACCTATTAAGATTATATACATACTATATTCATACATTCACGCCTCTTTCCCATATGGATAGGCAGAGAACACATCCTTCCAATCCAATACTTAAAGATCTTAATAGACCATAAGACAAAATAAAGATAGTAACAACAATTTACTTATAATAAAACTGACCTGATATTTTATATGTACCTACATAATTTGCACGTCCTATGGGGCAGAGTATGTTGGAACTGTTACACTATTTATATCACCTATCAATGCAACCATATTCTGGCAAATAAATGATTCTTTCTTTCCACTTGCAACGATCTAGGCATACCACTTTCGCCTCTTCTAGATTAATTGATCTCCTCATACATGTTTAGTTAGTTAGTTAGTTAGTTACGGTTTAGGCTACTTTTAACTTAGCCTTTCTTAAGAACGTCCTCGATTTGAACGTGTTTATAAACAAAAGAAAATAATATATTTTAATGCGAAAAAGCAGTTATCTATCAGTGGAATATGATTGGATCATTAAGGACATTTAGCAGGTTTGGCTTGAATAACAAATCACAATATAATCAATATGTATTGGTGATTTGAGCTGAATCAAAACAAGTTTTATTGTTTTATCTTTGATTATATTCGTTAAAGAAGAATTTGTTTTAATTTAGGTACAATTAATAGAAATGTCAAATGTCAGTACCTAATTCGATCGACTTTTTTCTAACGTTGTGTAAATTTGTTGGTAATTTAGATAAAAACAAATCTATAGGAAGCATTATAATAACATTATTAAGAAAAAAATAAATGTGTCTGTGTAAATTTGTCTATTATACTTGGACTAGTTCCCCGCGCGCGGGTTGAGGAGTTCCTTTCACGCACGGAGGGTAGTTACCCTCCGTGCCTCAGAAAACACGGTAAGCGGTTGGTCCAGATGGTCAAAACATTTTTTATGAGAATCATTATTACCAGGGTACGTTCAGCAGCATTTCTTTTTGTGTTACAACCACTTACAATATAATACTGCGGTCACCAACCCGCCTTTCAAGCGTGGTGATTTAGAAAAAACTCTCCTTCTGACTGATGATGATTATGATGAGTTAGTGTTATGTCCCGTTATTGCAAAACTACTTACATTTTTTTCAATTTTACAATTTTCATTACTCTTTAGCTCTTTACCCTGAAAATGATTCTGACACATCATTATATTATTGTCTCTTACCCTCTTACCGGTTAAATATTGCAATTTGATATCAATTTAATGAGTATACGTATAAGGTTTCTTTTGCAATAAATATATTTATATAGGATGTCAATATTAATGTATATACTAGCAACCTCAGAAGCATAAGGACTGATGTACTATAGACTTAAGAACTTAAGAAGTATTAGTCGTAAGTGCCAGTTTACGATAAAGGCACATACGACGAATGTGTCTGACGTATAATGGCACATCCGACCTTACGCTTCTGAGTTCTAGATTTGTATTGCCAGTTCAGTTATTTGTCATAGATCAGGGACGTGGGAGTTATTTTTTGTTCCGTTTAGAAACGATCCGTTAGTTTATGAATCTATGGCTGATTGCTCGTTGTAACCTGCTTTTTAGCCATTATACTATGTTAGATTGTTGTCGACTAGTTGCCTCGTGTGTTTGCACTCACGTAGTTGCAGTTTTCATGGGAATTGCGTGGCAGAAAGATGGACACAAAATTAATGTTTTTAACATTTTTTTCCATTACAAAGAGACTAGGAGTTTATTTATTTGTATAGATCAGCGGTCGGCAACACCCGGCTCGCGTCTTACTTGTGGCCCGTGAATTATCTAAATAAATATATGAACGAACCGCGATCGACCGTACACCGTCTACAGCTTTAAGAACGCGCTTCGCTCACCCCGCGAACTAATAAGGATGAGATTTTAAATTTATCTGTGGAATATTACCAATTATACGTAAGTATCAGGTAGAATCTAGAGTTCATATCACAAGTGCAGCCTTTAGTTTACTTTGCCACTTTGTGGCCCTTGGCTGCCCAAAGGTTGAAGACCGCTGGTAAAGTAGATGATTGGAATTTTACTTCTCGTTTTTAAATTATATTGAGATCGGTGTCAACCCTAACCAATGAACGTAGTATGCTGAATATTACAAGGAAATCTAAAACATCTGCATTCGTAGTACGAATAAACGTTGAATTTAATGTTATTTAGTGCATACTTAGTTTAATGTGTGCGCGTTTTATGTTCGGCAAAATTTCTTGGAAGTTAAATACTATAGTTGGATTAGTTAAGCAGATTTGACGATGTATTATTTACACGTGATTTATATTTGCTAATAATGTACAGGACGATTTGCCATCAGTATTACTATGGTAATGTTACAGTAAAATGTACAAATTAAATAGACATAAACCTTAAAAAAAAAACAGCAATTATAAATGTACGTACAATGAAAATAAGCTCTACTGCCTTGTAAAAAATATTATTTGAGCTGTTAGGACAGCTCAAATAATATTGGCCGCCTCTGATATAGCTTCGAAGTCATATTTATCTGTAATTTTGATGCTATTGAAAATGTATATACACTGATCGATGGAACTATCAAAAATGAATCATTTCTCTGAGTATTAACAAGGTGATTTTGGCATTATCGGAGTGTTTAAAATGTTAAATTTCGAAAATGTTAGTGAGTAAAGAAAATTATTACATTTTAAAACCTGTTTTATTAAGTTTATGTTTGTACATAAAAACACAATTATGTCGTTATTTGTTTATAGACAAAATTACAAGCTGGACCACAGACTATAAAAAAAGAAAACCATAGTCACAATTGCACATGTCACGTTTAACAGAGCAAAGGAAAGTTGTATAAATCCACAACCGTCACGCCTGACGCATCCGCCATTCTGTGCTAAGCTTTATCTTAATAATCATCTTTTAATGTACACCCGCCGAGTTAAGGCGAGGTGATTTAGTTCTAGACACCATTTGACGGGTAGTGAATGCAAGTCGGGTGGTCAAGTAGATGAGAATTACTTTTTATTGGCATATAATCAATATGTATAGAAATGGATCCCTATTTCCCTTAGTAATCGCATCACGCGTAACCGGAAGGACGGATGGACTAATTTCGCTATTTCTTTTTTTATTGTGTTCATTCATTATATTGGCCATAACGTTCATTCATTATATTCTCACGAAAGAAAAAAATTGTTAATTTAAGCGCAGCACTAGAAATTTTGATGCGATATTATTTTTACTTACGAAATTGACATTACTGTCAACTGTTTGAAATAACTGTAACGATTGGCAGAACGCCACATTATTTATGAATGTCATAGGCTGTGTAATGGTTCACGGGAAACGTTCCCGTAAGAACTTGATAATTTAATATAGCCTATAGCCTTCCTCCATAAATAAGCTATCTAACCATTATCTAACATTGAAATTGAGAATTTTTCAAATCGGTCCAGTAGTTGCTGTGATTAGCGCGATCAAGCTAACAACAAACTCTTCAGTTTCATATATTTGTATAGATTTAATAACTTAATTAAGCGACTCAAATATGCAATTAAATCTTGATTCGCGAGAACCTCGCCTTAAAGAGGCAAGAAAAAAAAACAATGTTTAATTTCCCCATACTCATGTAATTGTAATGTAAGGTACAGTTAACTTAAATGTTACGTGATTACGTATTGTGAAGTACATTTGACGGTATATTTAATTACTTTTATTAGATAAAATAATGGTGTTAAAATGGGATCTTATTACAGTTTAGCCGCTGAGATAATAGTTTACGCTTAATATATAGCGCGAATTTCGGTGCGGTCCGTTGCGTTGATAGTAAGCAGGTATGGCATATGGCGCTTTTATAGAGAAAAGCATAGATGTACATTTCATCATAATTATCAAGCAACATAAATAAAGGTCAAGACACCACGGTTTTGTTCATACTCTTTAAGGCGCACTATATAGCCTACTAAAAAAACGTGGGGTCAGCCTTATATTTAACACTAGCTTCCCGCGGTTTTACCCACCAAACTCCAGGTTTCTTAAGAATTTCATAATTTGATATATAAGTATAGCCTATAACCTTCCTCGATAAGCTAGCTAACACTGCAATATTTTTCAAATCGGACCCTGAGATTAGCCCGTTCAAGCAAATAAACAAACTAATAAATAAACGACGAACTCTTTATCTTTTATATATTAGGTATAGATAGATTGTTTTCTGTTTTATTATAGTTTATATATTTTTTAAGTTTAAATAATTACTAACAATTTTCTATACCAATATTATAAAGAGAGAATATTTTTAAGTTTGTAATGTTGGGGCCGCGTACATACCAATAGCGGCCGGTAAGATCTTCCCTTAGACTGGACTAACACCCTCTACTACAATCTTATATTTTTCTAACCTGTATTTTGTTATTGTTTCAGGTAAGCATCAGAGGCTAATATATTTAAGTCAAGTAGTTAAGTCACGGTTAAGTACCACATTAACCGTGATCGTTAGAGTTTGAACCACATGTTATCTCAACTGACTAATTAGCAGGGCAGAGACTGCAAGAAACTAGCACCACCTTATCCGACCCGCCGGAGAAGGTTGCGTCCCCGCCCTCGCGTCCCCCCTCGCCTTCCAATGCTCTCGTAGACCCGAAGTTCGAGAGGCCCGCGAACTGTAACGTAGAGCGACAGTTGCACAAAACTCCCCTTAATCTCCCCGCCAGCGATCGCCCTGACCCGAGGTCTAAGTCCCACAGGGGACGCCATCTTGCGGAGGTTGCTTAGTTAGTAGTTTTTTAAACCATTTATCTAGTCTGGAACTCTGTTCGTCTTTATGTCCGGTGAAGTAGCAAAAGCCTCCTGGCTAACTACATAATGACCGTCCGCAAAAAAAAGTCTGTCGCATGCGGACAACGGGGTAGCGGGACTAGCGGGTATCAGTGCGAGGTTGTTCGCGGCGTACACACGCTCGAGGAATGGGCGCGTAGGGCCAGCCTTATTCTTTCACCCAAAACTATTTACAGATTTCGTTGAAATTTTGGGTATGACCCACCAGTAAAGTAGCGGTGACGGCTAGTAATTAATTTCAAATTAAGTATTCAGGTTAAATTTAATAAAACTTGTAGGATAAAATCATATCTACATGTAGAGTGTGCCAAAAATAAGTAGAGCAAATATATATCCATAATATAAAAATGAATCGCTGAATGTGTTGCTAAGCGCAAATCTCGAGAACAGCTGAACCGATATCGCTAATTCTTTTTTTTTAATGTTCGTGGAAGTTCAAGGATGGTTTTTACGGCGAGAAAAATTCGAATAATTGCCTGAAAACCCCTTAAAACAGCCTTTTTCTTTTTCCCATACAAACGTTTTCTAACTAAAATGTAGAATCAATTTTAGCTTTATTTTGTTAATTAAAAACTTGAATTTTTTTGCCAAGATTTTTTAGGGTAGGGGTAGTGTAGGGTAGGGGTAGTGTAGGGTAGGGGTAGTGTAGGGTAGGGGTAGTGTAGGGTAGGGGTAGTGTAGGGTAGGGGTAGTGTAGGGTAGGGGTAGTGTAGGGTAGGGGTAGTGTAGGGGTAGGAGTACCGCATAAACGAAGTCTCTACGGCCCAGTTTATTTTATACAAATGTTTAGGTCTTTTATGTATCGATTGAGGCAGTACGAAGTCTGCCGGGTCAGCTAGTTAGATATAAATTCGTTTCTAATCATTAAATGCAATAGAGTTATACTATGTTTAAGTATGTACCTACCAATTATTAAGGCTGGAGCTCTGCTCTCCTTTGTGACTGGTGAAGTAGCAAAAGCCTCGTAGCTGGCTAATATGCCCGTCCGAAAAAAAAAAAGATTTTTGAATAGTTTTATGGCAGGTAGGAAAGTATAAAAAAAACTGCCATAATCCATAGATAACTACTTTAAAAGGACGTACATTATTTATTTAAGATACAAGCTGTCACGAAGATGCCGTTCTCATAGGAACATCTCCTTAAAATAAAGCCTAAGCCTATGACACTCATAAATAATGAAGCAATTTATGGCAATCAGAATAACGGTCGGGGAGGGTCAGAAACATATAACAAACGTTGTAGAACAAAGCAAGTTTAGTACGATACATTCCCACGAATAGGTAACGAATCCTAACTCGACTTATTAGCAAAGTCGTTCGAATTTTGCATAGAAAGAAATAAGTGGTTAACACTCTATTGCCAAAAGCTATTCAAATATAGAGCACAGCTATGAAAATTGAAGAAAAATGCTTAAAAAAACAGGTATATATTGGGTATTTTCAAAGATTATTCTCCGAATGAATCATGATTGTTTGAATATGATCAACCTTTTTTTTATTACGGACTAAATAAATTATGTAGTTGGTAAAGAGGCTTTTGCTACTTCGTCGGGCATAATGGCGAGCAGAGCTCTAGCCTTATTAAATTGTTTAAAAACTACAAACTAAGCAACCTGCGCAAGAGGGCGTCCCCGTTGGCACTTGGATCTCGGCTCAAGTTGGTTGGTGGGGGGATTGAGGAATTATGACTTTTAGATTTTTAGGTTAGTTGTGTGCAACTGTTATTAATTAATTTAACATTTGGTAACAGTAAGAAAAAGAATATTAAATTAGTACTTACATTTATATTATTAATTTATCGGGGTTTAATAATTAAATACTATTAAAATACATAGCAGAATTAATACAATGTCAAGTTATACTGTAGTGGCATCCCGCGCGCGGCCGTTCCCGTTTCAACTTCATCACTCAATATAGCTTATGTTATTCCAGGATAATGTAGCTTTCTAACCGTCAAATAATTTTGTAAATCAGTCCAGTAGTTTCGGAGCCTATTCAATGCAAATAATCAAAACTTTCTACTTTATTATATTAGAATAGAAATGTTGTTTTTGAACTATTATACACTAGGTGACTTTTTTCCGTCTTGAAAATAATAGAGCGCTTATATTTTTTTTTACTGACTTAGTGTGAAAATTGTAACGATAAAAATACATACCTACGTAGTTACGCTATTAAGCTCACTCTTTTCATTCATATGTGATTGCGGCCTAGTTATTATAGCTATTTCAAGTAACGTAAGTTAACTACTTAATTAGGTACGTATTTTAATCGCTACGAATTCACTTTATGCCAGTAAAAAAAGATAAAATAACTATGCCTTAGACATCTATTTCATATACATATCACGCCCTATTATTTTCAAGACGGTAAAAAAAGTCACCCACTATATACCTGATACAAACTACTAAAATGATATGACAGTGACGATGATGTAAACTTAAGATTTCTACACGATAAGCAACTTCCTGTGTTACACAGACCTACTACCTGTTTACCTAGTTTATGGCTTATTACTTACCTAGCTTTGCCGCGCGGCTTCTCACGCGTGTCTCGTAAATTATACATCGAAACCGTAATTCATCGAAATAGTTTATTAGGGAAGTTTTGGTGCTCTACTTCACAGTTCTCGGGCCTCTCGGACTTCAGGTCTACGAGGGCATCAGAAGGTTCAATATCTAAAACCTTTGACCGATTTATAAAAAAGCTAGCATTAGACGGTTGGGGGTAGGGCCAGATCCAGATAGCGGCCCTTATTAACTTCCTCAGGGATTGCATTTTACAAAATCCTTTCTTAGCGGACCTATATACAGGGTGTCCGGTAATTAATGGATAACCTTAATATGGGTAATGGTAAAACTAATGACCATTCAGAAAAAAAATACAAATAAAAAAAAATACAGTTGGTACCAAAGATATGATTTTTTTAATAATAATCGGTGTTTTTTGTTACCTTATTTCACATTTTTATACACCACGGCCACAAATTAAGGAATTCTATCGGTTTTTTTTTGTTATAGCAATTTACGTTAACTGAGCTGATAGATAGGTAATAAATAGTATGACTACTATTACACGGTTTTTTTTTTAAACAACTTGAATGTTTGTTCTGGGGAAAATTTGTGAAAAATATTCAATTTGACAAAGTTTGAGCAACCGTAACTTAAAAAAAAAGTATCCAGACACAAGTGACCAATTATTTTAAAATATTATGTGCTTCAAGCCAATTTCAAAATGGTATCATTCATTATTGTATCTAATGTAAATTCTGAATTATGGCTATTTGTGTAGAAAAGGTGTGAATTTTGGATAAACATCAAAATTTGCAATATTGGAATATTTATTTACATTGAATGTACCTGACCATTGGAGTTTAATAAAAAACAACATTTGACATTAGTAAAACTGTATTCGTTATTAATTACAATAAATGTTCAAATTGTCTGCCACCCACTCTGATACAGGCTCTACATCTACGAATGAATGCTCTCCTGAGCAGTCGCGTATAGCGTCGATCGCTTATTTTCGATGCGGCTGCCCGGACACGGCTACGTAAATCTTCCAAGGAACGGATCGGCTTTGCGTAAACTTCTTCCTTAAGACAGCCCCAGTAAAAAAAATCAAGTGGATTTAGATCTGGTGAACGTGGGGGCCACAAAATTGGCCCCAGGCGGCCAATCCATCTGTTTGGGTATGTTCTATTTAAGTATGCACGAACAGATACAGCATAATGCGCAGGACAGCCGTCATTTTGCAACCAATATGATTCTCTCTCCACCTCGGGCACCTCTTGCAATAAGTTTGGAAGATCATTTTCAAGGAATTCTAAATAACTTTGGCCAGTTAGGTTCCCCGGTAATTCAAATGGGCCTATTATTTTTCCGTTTAATATTCCAGTCCAATAATTTATTTTAAATTGGTACTGTGACCTGTCTTCACGCATAGCACGAGGGTTCGTTAGTTGCCAGCTATGGAGATTGTGTAAATTCATGTAGCCATCTCTTTTCAATGTTGATTCATCACTCCATAGAATTTTATTAAAAAACTGCGGGTCTGCTTCCATCTTCCCCAGCATTTTTCGGCAGAAACGCAATCTTGCATTATAATCTCTTGGTTGAAGGGTCTGCACGCGCGTAACGTGGAACGGGTGAAATTTGTTCTTTTTTAAGATATCATGCACAGTCGATTTCCCTATACCCGTGCGTCGAGTTATTGATCGCGTAGAAATTGAAGGATCTTGCGCAATTTCCTCAAGTACCACGTCTTCTACATCAGCACGAGCGCTTCTTCCACCACTAGTACCACCAACACCAGTACCAGGGATTCTTCCTTCTGAGTAACAACCGTGGACTCTTATAAATACGCGGTAATCTGGATGACGCGCATTAGGGTATCTTTCCCTATAAAGAGCTGCGGCTGCGTTTCCATTGCCTCTGCATTCCCCATAAATAAAATGCATGTTTGCATATTCTTGTGGCGTATACTCAACACGTGGCATGTTGATTCACAAAATAAACAATCCAGTTACAAGCCAAGTCGTCGCAAATATCACCACACAAAACAAGTCCAAATCGGTAAACAAAACGAATAGTCCAGTAAAATAGCCAGGTCGTCGTTTCACAGTAACTAGCAACAATTGCAACCGGAAACGAAATAAACACATGCGAAGTCGAGCAAGTCGAGTGACGCACTAAGTCTAAGTCCCTGTTCCTGTAAGTTCTGTTAGTCCCCTACCGGTTTTGTTA
Organism: Nycteola revayana; assembly: GCA_947037095.2. Taxonomy (NCBI): domain Eukaryota; kingdom Metazoa; phylum Arthropoda; class Insecta; order Lepidoptera; family Nolidae; genus Nycteola; species Nycteola revayana. The sequence continues at coordinate 10,053,391 of OX344841.2, read as the reverse complement.
CATTTACTATCTCGCTCGCACTCATCCAACTCATATCCTCTTTGTCTAACATGAACAAAAGACGGGTGGTGCAGGGTGCGCGCAGGTAGCTAGTATGGCGGTCACACGACTTACACACACGACATTTATTGCAAAGCCAATTTGTATTTGTTAAAATATTTCTGGTTTTAAAGAGACTTTATTCATTACTTACGTCTATTAATGTTTTTATTAACCCCGAATGGTCAGGTACATTCAATGTAAATAAATATTCCAATATTGCAAATTTTGTTGTTTATCCAAAATTCACACATTTTCTACACTAATAGCAATAATTCAGAATTTACATTAGATACAATAATGAATGATACCATTTTGAAATTGGCTTGAAGCACATAATATTTTAAAATAATTGGTCACTTGTGTCTGGATACTTTTTTTTAAAGTTACGGTTGCTCAAACTTTGTCAAATTGAATATTTTTCACAAATTTTCCCCAGAACAAACATTCAAATTGTTTAAAAAAAAAACCGTGTAATAATAGTCATACTATTTATTGCCTATCTATCAGCTTAGTTAACGTAAATTACTATAACAAAAAAAAACCGATAGAATTCCTTAATTTGTGGCCGTGGTGTATAAAAATGTGAAATATGGTAACAAAAAACACCGATTATTATTAAAAAAATAATATCTTTGGTACCAACTGTATTTTTTTTTTATTTGTATTTTTTTTCTGAATGGCCATTAGTTTTACCATGACCCATTTTAAGGTTATCCATTAATTACCGGACACCCTGTATAAGTCACACATGAATTTTCAGTAGTTTTGCCTCGGCGTTGATGAGTCAATCAGTCAGTCAGTAAATTTTTATATCTATATATATTATGTCACCGGAAAATAATACGAATCGTAAGTTGATTAACTTTCTAGTAAGTTGCGAACCGTTAAACAGATCTTATTGAAGTAGAAGTTTTTTGTTTTGTTAAAACAGTAGCATAGTCTCGATTGGTGAGCTTGTGGTTAGCTTAGGTCAATTCACAGATTAATAAATAGTGTCAAATGTCATAACAATTAAGTAAATAATATAATAATTATGCGCGTTCATTGAAACTGGCAACTAAGTTTAACTATATGTACTTACGATTCGTATTATTTTCCGGTGACATATATAGATATAAAAATTTTTAGAGTGTTGATGAATATAGAAAAAATAATTGTAATAAAATTTTATACGAGTATCAACGTGTCACACAATAAAACAACTTCTTTTTAAAAAGTAAATGTAATTAAGTGGCCCGCAACTGTTTTGAAAACTGTCTTTTTATAACTTAATAGTATTATGTTATACAACATTATTATTAAATGTAATATATACAATATTTTAATGCTACACATTTTAATATGTTAAACCTAGTTCTCGGTTTCAGACCGTAGTTTTCTAGGTTAGTGATTATAATTATTCTAGATCTTGTTATTTATAATACTTTTAGTTTAATATTATTTTGATAGCTTTGCTAGTATTATAATAATGACGAGTATTACCGTAACTCTCGTCACCGAAGGAACTTGCTTGCTAGATAAATGGCCTATCTCACACTGAAATAATTTTTCAGTTTGGACCAATAGTTCCTCATATTAGCGTGTTCTAGCAAACGAACAAACCTTTATATATTTGTAATAGATAATCATGTTTTTTTCATTTAATATACTAAATTGAGCCTACCGTCATGATTTGAAACTGAAAATTTAAGTTAGATTCTCTTACCTTCTGTAATCTTAGGGTAAAAGTTATAAATATTTTATCCGCGTCGATACGCTCCAGTGGGTCGGAGGATATTTTGTAGCCTATATGTTAACCCAGCTTATAAACTATCCGCGTGCAAACTTTCAGCCAAAGCCATTCAGTGGTTTTTGCGTGAAAGAGTAACAAACATACATACTGTTCCACACATACAAACTTTCGCATTTATAATATTAGTAGGATAGGTATTCTCAACGAAAATTTGGTTGAAATTTGACTTGAATATGATTTAGAGTTTTAGTGGCACCACCTTCATTGACCTTTTAAGCTCCCAACTTCGTGTGTAGCACAGGTGTTGCTATTTACATGCGAAATTAAGGTATGGCCTCATAACCTTGGGCAGGGCTTCGCCTCCAATTAGTCTAATTCAATTTTTGTATAATGACTTATTCAAGGCTATGCGCCGGTCAGTCGAAAGTTGTATGTTTTTATGAATTAACAGGACAGTACTTGTATCTAGAATTATTTAGAATCGATTAGTCTGGTACCTTTTTTTTTCGCCATTGGCGGGGGCCGGGTACGCATGAGCAATCCGGCCCCCCGACGGCACCCATGGCCAGTATGGCACCGCGACCTGATATAATAATATATTAAGCTGAAGAGATTGTTTATCTGAACGGGCTAATCTCAGGAACGAATCGACCGATTTTAAAAATTCTTTCCGTGTTAGATAGCAAATTTATCGAGAATGGCTATAGGTTATATTTTATTGTGAAGTTTCTACGGGAACGGGAATAACGCGGGTAAAACCACGCGCGGAAGTCTGAGTTCTATTAAATCACCGATCTACTTACAATTACTTGTATTTAAATTTAAAACGATTTCTTAAACGCTCAAAAGGCATTCTTAAAGTTCACAGTCCAGGTTTCGTTCACCGGAAGTGGCTGGACGGCCATGTTGGATGTAAGAAACTTGACACGCATTGACAATAACAATCGAGGCATCACGCTTTGTTGGTCACGGCGAACAAGTGTTCGGCTGTATTGTTTTACGTGTGGTTTAAGATATAGACGATTGGTTTTTACTACTTTTTACCCACGTGGAATAGAGATGATTTAGTTATTTTTTTAATTAAATGATTACTAGCAGTTTGTTTTTGTATTCTTGTTAACCCCTCGTGCTAAGCTAAAATGCTTGTGTTGCGAGTGGGTTCGCGTCGGTAGTGCAATGGGTGGGGGAACTGGCGACCACAAGATCATAAGTCCGACGCCTCTTGCCATTGGGCTACGGTCGCTTCATGTTCCACACACAACCTCTTATCTATACTAACTAGTTTCCCGCGCGCGGATTATCCCGCGTAACTCCCGTTCCCGTGGGAATCTCATAATTTATATATTTTATAGCCTTCCTCGATATATGGGTGATATATCTAACACTGTAAGAATTTTTCAAATCAAATCTGTAATTCTTGAGATTATAGCGTTCAAGCAAACAAACTCTTCAGCTTTATATATTAGTATAAGATATAAGATGATGTTGTGCCCTTTTTCATTATGACGACAGTACAGCTGTTGCATATTTTATGTAATTGGTCTGCGGATTGCTAGTCGCTAACCATAATAATATGTAATCATCATGCTGGATTGCGTAACTTAATCAATGATACTGCTACCATTTATATTGAGCAGATATCCTTGAAACAAGTTTCTAAAGTATGTAGCCCATATTTAGGACATTAATAGTTTGCCATTTAAGTTCCGATACACCTGTTGTATCATCTTAAATGGCAAAACAATAAAATTAACATAATATTCACGTATTAGTCACTGTAAAGCCGCCATCTTACATTAAATGTCAAATATGTCATAATTCTAGCCAATGTTTGTCAAAGGTATAAACGCTTTTTTTTTTTCGGATGTACTTACGTATGTGGCCATGATGCTTTTGCTACTTCACCGAGCATAAAGGCGAGCAAAGCTCCAGCCTTAATAAATGGTTTAAAACTACAAACTAAGCAACCTGCGCAAGGGGGCGCCCCTCGTGGGGCTTGACCTCGGCTCAGGGCGGTCGCTGACGGGGAGATTGAGGGATTATGGCTTTTAGTTTTTTTAGGGGAGTTTTGTGCAACTGTCGCTCTACTTTACAGTTCGCGGACCTCTCGGTCTTCGGGTCTACGAGGGCATCGGAAGGTTCTTAGCAAACTTAGGGTCGGGAGGGCTGTCTGTCAAAGGTTTAAACGTGACACCTTCAAACATCAAGATTGATTCGATTGAACAAAATGTTTAGATTTTTTATTCGTTTTTATGTAATTTTTAATAATAAAATAGCTCCCGCGCGCGGTTATACCCGCGCATCGCCTGTTCCCGTTTAAATATAGCCTATAGTGTTCCTCGATAAATGTGCTATCTAAAACTGAAAGAATTTTTCAAATCGGACAGATGCTACAGCTGCGGTCACCAACCGTCTGTCAAGCATGGTCACAATGTTCACCTGCTGGTGCAGTAATTAACGTTTTACAGGCTGATAATCTTTATGTTGATAATTAATATGAACTTCCCACGGGAACTTGACCTACGCGCGGACAGCTTGTTCTAAATAATTTTGTACCAGTTTCTAAAAATGTCGCTCTACATAATTTTTAAGAATAGTCTAATTGATTTATGTAACCCACTTATTCCAAACATGTTTCATATTTGAAACCATTAATTTAGCTTTATGGCTACCGGCTATTAGAAAAATATGGAGCGCTTTATTTATTTTTTATTTATAAGGAGATTCTAAAGAATATGCCTTCCATTTGTGTGATAGATAATATCATGTGTAATGATTATGGTAGCGTAATATGTACCAATAGTAGCTTCCCGCGAACTTCATAATTAAATGTAGCCTAAAGCCTTCCTCAATAAATGGGCTTTCTAACACAAAATATATTATTTTTATCGGACCATTAATTCTTGAGATTAATATAATATAATATTATATAGAGAAGTGACGTCCGTCTATGGTTACGGAGGAGGTCGCTACAACAGAAATCTGTACATTATTATGTTTGGTACAGTCATCAATATACATAACACTAGATCAATTGATAATGGTATGGCACATATTTAAGGAGCACCTTATATTTAGCACTGACGCCTGTTGCACCTTTTACAATCAGTTAAAAACGGTAATAAAATTTACTTGGTTATGTAGGTTTTTTATGTGTTGAGTAGATTAATTATAACTTATAACATCTGCTTTATTTATATGATATTAATATTACATCATCATTAGCCCGTATAACGTCCACTGCTGGACATGGGCCTCCAGAGGGAGGGTTTTGCTATAGTCATCACGCTTACAAAACGCGTTGGCGACCGCAGTATTAGGTACCTATGTTGTAATGTAGCACACAAGGATACACTGCTGCCCGTTCCCTGGTATACAATTGTTATAGATGATGTTATAACAATCGGGACCAACGGCTTAACGTGCTTTCGAAGGCACGGAGGTCAGTCCCTCAGCCAACCAGACCGGGAAAGAAACCTTAGAATCTACACAAAGATTTCTTGTCTGGCTTGGGGATCGAACCCAATACCTCCGAGATTTAAAGCGAGCCAAATACTGCAATGCTACGGAGGTTGTCTATTTACATGATATTAAATATTATATCATCATCAGCCGGTATAACGTCCACTGCTGGACATGGGCCTCCTAGAGGGGGAGGGTTTTGCGGGTTGGTCACCGCAGTATTATGTTGTAACACACAAGGAAACGCTGCTGCCCATTCCCTGATATACGATTGTTATTCGGTATATTATTGGAAAATCTATTTTTTATTTAGTTGTATGTTGGTGGGGTTTATTGAAGTTTATAGTCACGTTACCGTGGGAATCTTAACAAGTATAAAATGTAGTCAATATTACCTGGGTAATGTAGCTATAGAATGGTATACTATAAGTATACTAGTTGCGCCCCGCGGTTCTACTCTCCATTGGGTCGTGTTTAGGGTTCCGTACCCAATTAAAAACGGGACCCTATTACTAAGACTTCGCTGTCTGACTGAAAAACTTAATAATTAAACCACGATGATTTTTAGGGTTCAATTTTAGACGTTTAGTCTTCGCTGTATGTCTGTCAGTCACCAGGCTGTATCTCAAGAACCGTGATAGCTAGACAGTTGAAATTTTCACAGATGATTTATTTCTATTGCCGTTATAACAACAAATACTAAAAATAAAATAAAATAAATATTTAAGGGTTTAAAGTTTGTTCCTTTACAACAAACTTTTATTTTTTTTTGCTCTTTTTGCTCAATATCAATAACGGCAACAGGTAGACGTTTGAAAATGGTACAGAACCCTCCGTGCGCGAGTCCGGCTCGCACTTGACCAGTTTTATTGTACGGTATATGTTTATCTAGCTTATAAACTATCCCGGTGCAAACTATCAGTAGTTTTTTGGGGGAGTATAAAGGTAACACACGTCATATCGTCGCTGATACTACAATACTGCTTAAATGATAGTTGCTAATAAGGTGTAATATCAATCGTGTGTCAATAAATATTTTCATTATATTTGTTTTAAAGGGCAAAAAATCAATTTGGTACATTTGATTTTAAACCTTATTAGCTATTGACACTTTTGCAGTATCAGCAAAGATTTGTAACCCTTTCACGCAAAAACTATACTCATACTCACAAACTTTCGCGTTTATAATATTAGTAATGATTATTCATAAAGATTATTTTAAATGTAAATTTAAAGTTTAATTTAAAAAATTCTTTTATACCACACCGTTGCGTATTGCGCCCCAAAGGTACACGCACCTGGGATGACGTCACGTCCGCTCATTGTCACGGCCCAGCAACCCTTTGTTACCTTAAAACATATTGTTTTAAAAAAAGTACAATAGATATTTTAATTTTATTGTTAACTATTTAAGCTATAGTCAATGTCAAAAACACTGACAACATTACTGACCTATTTTAAGATATTATTATGTCCTTTTATAGAATAATTATTAAATTATTCATTAAATGTTTTTAATCGGACCCGTGTGGTTTCCGGCCTGTAATAGGCACCCTTTGGGAAAGACTTATCAATCTACAGATAATGTACTGTGTCCGTCCGTCGATCCCTTTATACATAATAAGTTATTCACAATAGATTCTCGCGCGCAAGTTACACCCGCGTTTCTCCCGTTCCCATAGGAACTTCATAATTAAATATAGCCTATAGCCTTCTATTATAGGGCTATTTAACACTGGAAGAATTTTTCAAATCGGACCAGTAGTTCATGAGATTAGAGCGTTCAAGCAAACAAACAAACTCTTCAGTTTTATACATATTTTATACTAGCTTCTCGCGCGCGGTTTCACCCGCGTAGTTCCCGTGCCCGTGGGAATTCGTGATAAAATATAGCCTATAGCCTTCCTCGATAAATGGACTATCCAACATTGAAAGATTTTTTGAAATCGGATCAGTAGTTCCTGAGATTAGCGCGTTCAAACAAACAAACAAACAAACTCTGCAGCTTTATAATATTAGTTTAGATTAGTATAAAGTATAGATGATTAATTTATTAATTAAATCTCATCAACGACCCTGCATTACCAATAAGGATTTAAGGGATCCAGGGCAACTGCCCCGGGGCCTGCACAATAGAGACTTAAAATATTTCAAATTCTGACTAGTAAACTCTACAACTTTTATTTTATTTATTTTTTCGGTGTTGTACCTTTACAAACAGTAAGTACTTTGTAGAATCATGATAATAGTTCTTAAATATTGTAATCACGGTAATTCATCTATATTTGTTCACTTAAATAAGACAATTAGTAAAATATCAGAATTCAAATCGTCCTGAAAAGTAGCTTCAAATTTTCTACACATTTAGTAGGAAACCAATTTGTGGCTAGCGGGCCTCTTCTCCTTTGTTGCCCCGGCGCCTCCGGACTTATAGACCCGGCCCTGATTGGGCAGGTTTTGCTCAAGAGGTTTTGTAATTGATTACTCTACTCATATTACGTTATGTAATTTAAATTGTCGATCCTCTGTACCTTTTGAGAGAAATAAAGAATTATTAAGTATTATTATTATTATCGGTGGGTTTATTTAACTCAGCTCTAGGCTGGATTAAACCACATTTACGGGTCGGAGACCAAGTAAATGTGGCGTGTAGTGAGTAGTTCTATGTTTGTGGTGTTTGTTCTTCTGTTTGCATGTATTATTATTATTATTATTATAAAAAGTTTATATTCACATTAAAAAGTACCTTTAAGAATTGAGTAACAATAAAATTCGACTTTATCCTCCGAGGCCAAGTTCAAATAAACACAAAAGCTTCTCAAAATGGCAGTTCACCATCTTTGGTCTGTCTGACTCAACTGTTGAGTCACTGAGTCAAAATTAAATATCTTACACATGAGATCATGTTGTGGTCATACCTTAAATGTGAATCTATAAATTGTATGCGATGCGGTGATAAATCGATTTAAATTGATATTTTATTCTATAAATAGTTTACCCCGCGGTTTCGCCCTCATTACTCCCATTATCGTAGGAACTTAATAATTAAATACCTAAAACTGAAATAATTTTTCAAATCGTACCAGTAGTTCCTGAGATTAGCGTATTCAAGCACTAATACATTAATATACGAAATATTAATGTTTTGATTTATATGTTTTTTTTTCTATTGTGAATATGATGTAATCTTTCTAATTTCATCCTACTACGTCCACTTAATTTTCGTAAAAAAGGGGTAAAATGTTTTTGCCTCCGGTATTAATACATATATGTATAATCGAGGTAGTCCGCTTAGCGCACCCTTGCGAATCGCACCTGGGTGTACCGCACCTGCCCGTATCCCCAAATCGCACCTATAAATATTTCTGATAGGTGCGCTTCGCGGACTTGATTTTTTTTTTTTTAATGTTGACCACGAATTGATTGACTTAATCATACAGACTACAGTTTTTATTTTATTTTAGAACACTTTACGGCAATTATTGTGATTGATAAATGGTCTAGGCATTTGGGGCTCAAATCCTGTCGGTGGTCAGATATCCCATTTATCGAGAAGGGCTATAGGCTATATTTCATTATAAAGTTGCTACGGGAACGGGTGCTACGTGCTACGAAGCCAGTAGTTTTTGTAGAAAAGGAGTGCAAAATGTTTTTTTTTCTTATTGTATGGATTTCGACCACTGGGCTACCACTATTCTAATCTAAAATGTCTGCTGAACATTACCGTTGTGACTTTCACTCGGCCTTGGCCAAACCTCGCGACCCGTTTGTATTAGTTTTGTATGTCATAACACACATACTAATAGCGTGTTCACCATATTTGTATGACCGGTTCAAGATAATATATTTTATTAGACTAGGCTTGGGTGTGGTGGCCGTGGACCTAGTTGAGGGGTCAAAAGCGATTGGACGTTTGACATACTTCTTCTTCAACAGTCCGTTTACGACCACTGCTGAGCATGGGCTTGGCTCCTCCTAAAAAACCTTGGCAAGCCAGAGTTGTTGAGGGATATTGCCATAATCACCACGCTTGGCGGATTGGTGCTCGAAGTATGATGGTAGGTAACCTTGAGCTGATAGATAACCTAGATCTGATGCCCACCCATCAGATCTAGATTAAATAATCACGCTTGACAAGCGGGTTGGTGAACGCAGTAGTATGTTGTAACACACGAGAAAACGCTGCTGCCTGTTCCCACTTCCCTGGTATACGATTATGATAGACAGATTAGTCTAGCTTATCGCTCGCGGTTTCACCCGCTTATCTCCTGTTCCATTCGTAATGAAATATAGCATATAACCTTCCTCGATAAATAGGCTGTCTGACACTGAGAGAAATGATCAAATCGGACTCTACTAGTCCGATCGTCCTGAGATTAAACAAAAAAACTCTTCAGCTTTATATATCTATAATAAAAAAATTAACTCCTATTTCCCTTGGTCACGCACGCCATCAGGCGTGGAGGGCTCGACCGTTTTTGCTAATTCATTTTTTTGTTGTGAGGGTATAAGTCCGGAGGTGGCCTATGGTGGCCTATGGCTTATGAAAAAAAAAATTGCGCGGAGAATTAGAAAACTTAAAAATACTTAAACACCATAGTAAATTTTCTTATGTAACCTTAGCCCTTTTGACACTATAAACTTTTTTAATATAATTTAATGGCGTTTGACATAACATTGACAGAATGTGCTGCTCTTAGTGCACATCACTTTATTCTGTGTGCTGTGTGCTTATAATGTGTGCTGCTCTTAGTGCACATCACTAATATTAAAAGATCAATTTAATATAGAGTTTTAGTTAAGACAGGACAACGTCTGACGGGTTAGCTAGTAAGTATATAGATGTTATTCTTTCCAAAGCACGGAGGATAGTCCCTCAACAAATCAGACCCGGATACAAATCTAAGACTTTATGTCCGGCGTAGGGATCGAATTCATGACCTCCAATACTGAAAGCGAGAATTATATCGCATAATTATATACATTCTTATTCTACATACGAATAAATTTACATAAATTTACATAAGTTTTAAAGTGATTTGACGGACAAACTAAGCCTTTTGTATTACTTGTGTGAAACAAAACGTGGTATGCCAAAATAACCGAGCATTATTGTACTTAAATCTGACAGACAGACTGAATACAGTTTGTGTTTATATGTATATGAAGTCAGATGGGAATGTTATGATGTACGTTTGGATATAGGTCAAGCATACAATATTAAATGTCTGGAACACTTCGGGACGGTGGTTTGAAGGCTACGGGATTATTGTGGTTTTTTATTATTATTAGCTCACCGTTCCCAAAGGAACTTCAAAATTAACTAACACTGAAATATTTTTTAAAATTGGAACAATAGATGAGATAAGCGTGCTCAAGCAAAGAAACAAACATACTCTTCAGCTTTATATATTAATACCAGCTTCCGCGCGCAGTGTCACCCGCGTAGCTCCTATTTCCGTGGGAACGTTATTAAAAAACATAGATTTCCTCATTAAATGGGCTATCTAACACTGAAATATTTTTTTAAATCGGTCCTGTAGTTCCTGAGATTTGCGCGTTCAAGCAAAAAAACTCTTCAGCTTAATATATAAATTTGTCATCTTGTTGTCAAAATTTGTCATCAGTATTACTATCAAAACAAAACATCAACATTTTTTAATTGACCTGTTTTTTTTACAAAATGTACTTTTATTTTTTTGTACTGACATATTATGTATTTAGCCACGAGGCTTTTGCTACTTTAACGGGTATAAAAGCGAGCAGCGCTCTAGCCTTAATAAATTGTTTAAAAACTACAAACTAAGCAACCTGCGCCATAGGGCGCCCCCTCTGGGGTTTGGTTGGACCTCAGCTCAGGGCGGGCGGTCGCTGGCGATGAGATTGGGGGATTATGATTTTTAGTATTTAAGGGGAGTTTTGTGCAACTGATAACTAACTGAAAAGATGACTTGTGTAGTGCTTTTCAACACAACATAATATACAGGATGTACGAACTGGCGCTTCTAACCAATGGTGAAAGAATGTTTGAAATCGGCACGGTAGTTTTTGAGTTTATTCATTATAAACACACACACACACAAAAATACAAATCTTTCCTCTTTATAATATTAGTATAGACGAATACAATAAAATACGGTGCATATCATTGAACCTTTAATCACAAAACAATACTTAATTAAACAATGAAATTAGCACGCCTTTGTTTTACTGACAGTCGTATAACATTTTTTTTGAGTTCCGTAATCCGTACCCAACAAGGTTTTGTACATATTACTAAGGCTCCGCTGTCCGTCCGTCCGTCTGTCTGTTTCTATGATCACTACGCTTGGCTTGGCGATAAATGCTGATGCCCATGCACCAGCTGTATATTCCTTAGTCGCCTCTTACGACGCCCATGGGAAGACACGGAGTGGTCTATTCTAAGCCGGAAACCATACGGCAAAAAAATTAAATGATGAAATGATTTTTATGTTATGCGGCCGTGGCTGTAGTCGGTCGGAAAGACTATAATTGAAGAACAAGATTTATTACACAATACATTTTTTTTTCTATGTATCATCGGCCTAATGTATATTACTAGCTTCGTCGCGCGGTTACTCCCGTCCCTGTAGGAACTTCATAATTAAATATCGCACCCCTAGATGAACACTCCGGCAACTCAAAAAAACCTCATTTTTCAGAAATGATGAAAAACAGTTTTTAGAGTATATAAGAAATATATCAAAGCTACTAACTCAAAACTCGTAATTTTTGAGTTAGCGGAGTCTTCATCTAGGTGTGCGATATATAACCTCCCATTATCTCACACTGAAAGAATTTTTCAAATCGGGCCAATAGTTCCTGAGATTTGTGACTTTAAACAAACAAACTCTTCAGCTTTATATATTAGTATAGTTTGGTTTCGAGAACTCGACTAGATACCGCTTAAAACCATAGCTCCGTAAATGCGGCAACTCAATATTGTAGTGTATTTAAGACTCTGTACCGATGGAATGTGATCCCGATGTCCTTCTTATTTCTTGTTATTTTAACACAGTTTTACTACGAAAACTGGCATATCACTTCGATAATAACCAAAATTTAAATAAACTTTTGACACGTATTCCTAGCACAGAGCGCGATTGGCTCGGGTACGCCAATTTCGGCGTACAATTTTTTTTGCCGCAGTTGTCAAGTACAACGGCGGCATCTAGTCGATCTCGCGAGACCAATCCTTTATCTAAACATTAGGCATCGAGCATTAGTTAAAACCATAGCGAATATAAAAACGAAAACATTATTTTAAAAGTGAAAGCCGTTACGTGCTGGTATTCAAGATGGCGGGTTAGGTTGTGTTATGAATTGTATTAATGTATTATCTACGGTTGTTATACCTAGTCATAATATCTTCATACATATAGACAATTCGAATGTTTTTAATCTGTTTTTTGTCGTTTGGTTTTCGACTTAGAATAAACCATCCCAACCAACCATTTATCCCAAGGGTGTCGTAGGAGGCGACTAAGGGATGTACACCTGATGGATGGGCAGCGGCGTCTGTCAGCGCAAAGTTAACTAACCTGATTAGTGCGATCACCAATCCATCTGCCAAGCGTGGTGATTATGGCAATATCCATCATAAGGGTTGCCCATCAAGCCATGTCACTATTGTTCTTGTATAGCTACCACTGTTAAACTAATTAATATAACCTTTTTAAAAGTATCCACAAATATGACTTTAATACCTACTCATATTGCACACACAACAAATATGAGTAAATGCTGCAATGCAATTTATTTGGTTACGAAAACTTCTAAGAACTGATTCTTTCGAAAATCGTAATCCGATAACCTACATATATATGTAACGAGAGTTTTGAGTTCTTATTTGGGCTCAATTCTTATAAATTAATAACAAAAAATTGCAGCAGAATTCGCAGAATTGACTGTATATATTGTGATATTTTTGGTTTTTGTTTTTATTCGGACGGACATATGTATTTAGCCCCGAGGCTTTTGCTACTTCACCGGGCATAAAGGCGAGCAGAGCTCCAGCCTAATAAATGTTTTCAAAACTACAAACTAAGCAACCTGCGCAAGAAGGCGCCCCCTGTGGGGCTTGGACCTCGGCTCAGGGCGGTCGCTGGCGATGAGATTGAGGCATGACTTTTAGTATTTTAGGGGGTTCTGGCAACTGTCGCTCTACTATACAGTTTGCGAGCCTCTCGGACTTCAGGTCTACGAGGGCATCGGATGGTTCTTTGCAAACTAAGGGTCGGGAGGACACTAATCCGCCTGCCAAACGCGGTGATTACCGCAATATCCCTCAACGACCCTGGCTTGCAGAGGTCTGTTGAAGAAGAGGCTCATGTTCAGCTGTAGACGTAAATGGGCTGATAACGTAAAGAGATGATTTATATATATTCATCTCTCGAAGATCGCAATATAATTAATGCTAGCTTAGATTCTGACTAATTCCCTTCAATATATTATGTAAGCTGAGTTTGATTAGGCAGTTACCCGAACATTTATCACATTGCATCAACAACCTCCGTAGCGTAGCGGTAATTGGCTCGCTTTAATCTCGGAGGTCGTGGGTTCGATTCCCACACCGGACAAGAAATCTTTTAAATAAATTCTTAGATTTCTTTCCGGGTCTGGTTGGTTGAGGGACTACCCTCCGTGCCTCGGAAAGCACGTTAAGCCGTTGGTCCCGATTGTTATAACATCATCTATAATAATCGTATATCAAGGAACGGGCAGCAGCGTTACCTAGTGTGTTACAACATAATACTGCGGTCACCAACCCGCCTGCCAAGCGTGGTGACTATGGCAATGCCCTCCCTCGGGAGGAGGCCCATGTTCAGCAGTGGACGTTATACGGGCTGATGATGATGATGATGAATCACATTGCATCATACATCCATGATGCAATGTGATTCATCATCATCATCATCAGCGCATCATCAGCATTAGATGTATTTTATTTTAGCTTTAATACTAAATTTATACTTATCTATATTATACTAATACCCTACTAATGGACTAAGAGCTGACAACCGAAAAGGCAAGGTAATTTGATCATTCATAAAAATGATTTATCAGCTTACCTGGAGCATTCTAAGCATAAAGACGTCGACCTGGCAGGATTCGCGTGGTGGATGTGAGAGTTATGGGGTGGGAAAAAAATAAAAAAAAAGGTAATGTGATCAGGATTACTTTTTATGCCAAATGGTTTGCCTACCTCCCCAAAGCACACAAAAAAAATCTGGCGTCATTTGGTTGGTGGAAAGGTATCGCCAGGCTTAATTAAAGTGAGGAAAAAAAAATATTTTGAGGTAATAAGAACAAGGCTGGCTTTTTTTGTGCTTAAAGTTTATTATTCCCAGAGGCTAGGAAAAAAAAGCCATATAAGCACAAAAAAAGCCAGCCTTGTTCTTATTATCTAAATTTTTTTTTTCCCTCAGTTTAATTAAGCCTGGCGCTACCTTTCCACCAACCAAATGACGCCAGATTTTTTTTGTGTGCTTTGGGGAGGTGGGCAAACCATTTGGCATAAAAAGTAATCCTGATCACATTACCTTTTTTTTTTATTTTTTTCCCACCCCATAACTCTCACATCCACCACGCGAAACCTGCCAGGTCGACGTCTTTATGCTTAGAATGCTCCAGGTAAGCTGATAAATCATTTTTATGAATGATCAAATTACCTTGCCTTTTCGGTTGTCAGCTCTCCGTCCATAATATTATAAATTTATAATCGAGAAAATTTGTAAGTATGGATGGATGGATGTTTGTTATTCTTTCAAGCCAAAACTTCTGAAAGGATTAGGCTGAAAGTTTGCACGCGGATAGTTTATAAGCTGGACTAACATATAGCCTACAAAATATCACGCTCCGACCCACTGGAGCAGAGTGACGCGGGTAAAACCGCGGGGCGCAGCTAGTCACTACACAGTATAAAACAAAGCTTCCCGCTGTCTGTCCGTCCGTCCTTATGTATGCTTAGAACTTTAAAACTACGTAACGGATTTTTGTGATTCACGAGAAAGAATACATCAGCATTACACCCTTGCGAAGCCGGGGCGGGTCGCTAGTTAAGTGTAAAGAGGAAAAGTTTGTATTTTTGTATGTTTGTTTCGAATAAATTCAAACACTACTGAGCGGATTTCGATTATTCTTTCACCATCATCCCGGAGTAACATAGGCTATAAAAGTTCCCCCGGGCGAAGCCGGGGCGGGCCGCTAGTATTATGTAAGCTAAGTTCGATTAGGCTGTTACCCGAACATTAATCACATTGCATCATGGATCGCTGATCACCGGTTTACCTACGTGTATTCTACTTGAGTTTCAGTATGATTTTACTAAATTATATTATACTAGCTTCCCGCGCGCGGTTTCAGCCGCGTAACTCCCGTTCCCGTGGGAAATTCATAATAAAATATAGCCTATGTTCTCTCTCAGGCTCTAGACTATATCTGTACCAAATTTCATTTAAATCGCTTCAGTAGTTAAGGCGTGATTGTGTAACAGACAGACAGACAGAGTTACTTTCACATTTATAATATTAGTAAGGATTAGTAAGGATTTAAATAATATGAACGTGATTACAATCCCCGGCACGTAAGTTGAACCAAAATGGCTGTCGTCGGCGCAGGTATAATTACAGACCAAAGTGTTATTAAGGATTTTGCGCGGTCACCCGCGCAATTTAAAATTCTCATTTTTTTAAATAAAGATTTATTCAAAATAAAATAAAAAATAAGTGAAACATTCACTAGTCACTATCACTCATTGTCATTGGTACGACACCTTCCACATAATTTTGTGGTTCAATGGAACCGGAACTCGGACCTGGAGCGGAGAAGTCGTCTTGTGAATCAGACGATGTACCCGATTCCGAGATGTTGCTGTCACTATCATCTGTCACTCTTATAATAAATTTATCGGTCATTTCGTCAATAACATGGTCGCTTTTTGCGTACAAATCTTCTATTTTTTTTACATTATCACATAACTTTTTCCACTCCTCTGGTCCCATCATATTTACTTTTTCTTTAATAAGGTCTATTATTATTGGCATATTCCATTTAACATTTCTTTGGGCGACGTATCCTTTTATAGCTGCCCAGGCCATTTCAATAGGATTCAGGTCGGGGTGATATGGCGGCAAACGAAGCACGTCATGGCCATATTCTTTAAAAATGTTGTCTATACTAAATTGTTTAAACCTGTCTTTGTTGCGCTTAATTAAATCATATAATTGGGGCTTATACATTTCAGATCTAAATGGTATATCCCTTTCCGTCAACCAAGCTTCCATAACGCTTCTTCTTTCAGTAGAATTTGGTGCTAGTTTATACTGTTTGTTATGATAAGGGGCATTATCAATAACCACGACCGATTTTGGAGGAAGATTGGGTATTAGTTGTGTTCGGATCCACTTCTCGTAATTAACGAAATTCATATCATCGTGATAATCGCCTGTCTTCATCCCGGATTTAAATGTCAACAAGGCGTTGGGAACAAATCCAGCCTCTGAGCCAGCGTGTACGACCACAACACGTTGACCTTTTGATATAGGTTTTTTTAAACCTTTTGTGGACCCATCTGTCCAACCCTTGGATGCTGTGTGAGTAGCATGAACATAGGACTCGTCCGTATATATTATTGGTCTATTTTGTTGCCGATACAGTTTAAGTTTTAGTAGATAATTTATTCTTAATAATCTAATAGATGACGATTCGATCAATAGTTTACGATTATTTTCAGTTGCTTTCCACTTGAATCCGAGTTCCTTAATGATGCGGCGCATACTCTTTTCAGAACCCCGAAAATTTATATCGGAATGTAATTTTGCACGAAGTTTTTCAAGCGTCGGTACTTCATTTTCGGTTTTATGGAAATTGTGGATACATCGCTTTATAACTCCTTTGTCAAAATCGTCGATATCTGTAACAGGTTTCATTCTACGTCTATATTTACCGGGAGTTCTAAATACTACCAAAAATTCGGATTTTTTACTTTCTTTTATAATCCTCTTGACGGTGGATATTGACGTTTTAGTCGCTTCTGCTGTTTTATTTTGCGAAACCGTTATATTATTTTCTTTCAAAAAATAATTATAGACGTCAAATACTATCTTTCTCGCTTGTCTCTTCAAAGTTGGTTGTGGACGAGGCATGTTTCTTCCAACAAACTGCTCCACTCACAAAACGAAAACTTTAATATTAACTTACGACTGTGCGCGATTGTATTTCAAGACAACGGGGAGCGTGTGAACGCGCGCGGAGTGAGGAAGCTACTGCGCGCATGCGCGGAAGGATAACGTCGCTACGTTGCTATGGTTACGGAGAGTTTTACACGTCGCACCTCATACCGCACCTCCTTTGATACCTGAAAACGTCGTACTGCGCATAGGTCAACTTATGAGCCGGGGATTGTACTTGGCTTGGTTTCTCTTCATTTGTCTTTTGTTTTTAAGTATAATTTGAAATCGAAATGAAAATCAATTTAAAAAATTTGAAATTATATTCAGATTTTATATCATTTTTTTACTCTGATGCAATTTCAATTTTTTTTAAATTCCGATATCACATATATTTTGATTCAAATTATACTTATAAACTATCTAACTATGTACTGTGTACTTTGTACTTACTAATAAACTTAAAATGTTCGTCAAACACAAGTTTCGGACTACATTAAAATTTAAAACAGTTACGAGACTTCTCTCAACTAAGCTCCTTATTCATTTAAGAATCAATGTATAAAGTGAAGTGAAATATCTATTAACTCTTTACATAGTGTATCTTGTTTTCTCTCTTCATTGTTTTAAATGACGGACAAAATTTTAAGTAATTTTTTTTTATTAATATAAATTTCATTGTTTTTTCTATTACTTTTAAACCTATATAAATATTACAAAGAGGAAAGATTTATTATTATTATTATTACTGTTACTGTTTTAAAAAAAGACAACTCCCGCACTAGGGAAATAAATCCCTGTGTCGCGGGGGACTTTTACAAACATTCATTTCACGGACACACAGAACACCCATACTCAGAACAGCTATTTGTGGTCCACACAAATAATTGTCCCGGGTGGGAATCGAACCCAGAACACCAGGTCTCAGAGGCAACTATCGTTACCACTGAGCCACCGGTGCAGTCAGTTTGATTGTTTGTTTGTATTGAATAGGCTCCGAAACTACTAAACCTATTTGACAATTTCTTTCACCGTAAAGTAGCTACACTATCCCCGGATGACATAGACTATGTTTAATTGTGCGGGACACTAGTGAGACATAATAATATAAGATTGCAATTAAAACAATATTTTAACTGACCGATAAGAATATCTAAAAATTCTCGACTACTTGTAGAAAATCAATCCATTATTCTCGTTCTACAAAAGATTGCAGCCGTTACCTCCTTGGCAGGTCTATTTCCGACGCCGTCCGTTGAGACTTCAATACTATTATATTATATCTGTCTATAATTACACTACACTAGATACTGTAGACACTTAATAGAACAAAGGGTCCAGTGTGAGTTGCACAAATAACAAACTCAAATCTAGTACTTAATAGTTAAAGAAAAAGACAAAAGCAATGGTTCCGAGGCACGGAGGATAGGCTATTTTTTTATTAAATGCATTTACGCATTCCCTCCGCCGTTGCAGCATATTCGCGCGCTGGCAGTGGGATATGTTGGACTCGATCTCTCCATAGCGTGGTATGCTAACTCATACCACGAGGAGAGGACCTTACACCACTAAAACCTCCCGGACACACCTTCGATCCGCCGTTGGCGGGGGCCGGGTATGCAATCCGGGCCACGGAGGATAGGCCCTCACTCACCCAACCAGACCAAGAAAGAAATCTTAGATTATTAAAAAGAATTTCTTGTCTGACGTGGGGATAGAACACACGACCTCCGAGACTTATACCACTACGCTTTCACCCACTACCCATGCAAATGTTGTGACACGAGCTCGGGGATCGTGCACGCCGTATGTGGGGACAGCCTTAAAGTATTTATTTACTATGTTACATGTAATAATTAAAATTTTGAGAATTAAAATAGACAAATATAGAAATACATTAATATTATGTTATTATTAAAATAGACAAAACGCTGGGAAGATTACCTCAAAAAAGTGGCCGGCTCAGAATGGCTGAGAAAGGCAAGAGACAGACAGAGATAGAAGAAGTCTTTAGAGAAGACCTATGTCGAAGGAAAAGCTGTTGTTGATAAACATACCATAGATCGTCAATGTTGATATATTTTCGATTAGGTTAAGTTAATTGTATTTCGTTAGCAATAAAGCCACACTTTATTTATTTTTTATTATGTAATGATTGATGTAATAATTCAATTTTATCTTAATTTAGGATTGACAATACATTTTTATGGAATTAGGCAATGTAATAATTTTTTGACTCATCTCTTTTATCGTGCGGAACCCTAAAATCGCAGTCTTTCTGCAATGCGATTGTTGCATCACTAGGTGAATAATATGTAATAGTATTTAGGTAGTATATTGGCGGGAAACACATGACCTACTTTAAAAAAAAACAATTTTTGTAAAGATGGCGGTGTTAGGTATCTATATATTAATACGTGAAACAAAAACTTTGTATCCATCTTTACGAAAATAGCGTGGACGGAGGTGTATGCAATTTCCTACACTTATCTATACTAATATATAAATCTGAAGAGTTTTCTTTAATTGTTTGCTTAAACGCGCTAATCTCAGAAACTACTTGTCCGATTTGAAAAAGCCTTTCATTATTAGATAGCCCATTTATCGGGGAAGGCTTATGGCTATTTAGTTATTTAGTTTATATGGGAATGTGAGTTACGCAGGTGAAACCGCGCGTAGTAATCTAGTCATATATATATACAAATTGTATTTATAACTAGCTGTCCAGCGCCGTTTCACCCACGTTGATTCCGCTCCCGTGGGAAGCTCATCTTATAAATAGCCCACAAATAATGTGGCTCAAACAACTGACAGTTTTAAAGCCTTCCTTTATAAATGGATATAGATATATCCAACACTGAAATATTCTTTTAAATCGGTTCAATGAATCCTGTAATTTGCGCGTTCAAGCAAACAAACGAACTCTTCAGCTTTATATATTAAGTATAGATCAAATAATAATTAATGTATCTAATTGAATGCATACGTTATAAAAAATAATTAATTAATTAAGGCGTTACCTACACCTCTGTAGGCTGACCATAGATGGCGCAAGCGCAACGTAGAGTGTCAAGGCATTATGCGTGTTAGGAATTTACGTGTGGGTTTCTTTTAGTATATATATATTCATGTACAAGATATTTCTCAATACTTTATCAGTTATTGGGCAGGTTGTTTTTGTTGAAATAGGTTTAATTTAATGTAAATTATATCTGGCTGACTATTAACGGTTTGGTAGAAATATATTAGTTTGTAATATTTATAAAGAAAAAATCTTCCATGTCACCCTTTTTTTGTCAATCCTGTCATGACTACCGTTTTCTTATAATATAAATTTCCTATTTATATTTTCCGTATTTTATTATTCTACGTTCTGTGCAATACCCCGCTACAGTTTTCGCGATAAAAGGTAGCCTTAGTCCTTTCCCAAGGTCGTGCCTAAATTTCTATCATATATCGCGTGTTTATGCCCAAAAGCGTAACAGTAAGTTTCATATTCATTTTTCAAGCAATGAAAATACCATCTATCAAAATCTTGGGGCGCAATTCTGCTCTGTAACTAATTATAAAATATTGAACTTTTATTTGATTATTATATTTCAATGACGATAGGTTTTTAGATTTATAGTTATATATATAGTTCACCTTGACATAATGTATTGTGTGCTACAGTTTAAATAAAAATAAATAAATAATGACATATCTTTCCTTTTGTTACAGGATCTCATACCAGCCCAAGACACGGAAGCGTATCTCCTAAAAACACAAAACGCGATCTCGAATCTCCAGGCGAAGCTCCAATCGTCCAGAACAAACAACTACAACAACATTCCCCCCCAACTCACCTCGAGTCTCATCAGCGAGAAGACCGCCGTCTCCCGCCTCCCGATCTCACAGCTCAGCAGATCCAACTCCCTCAACTACCGTCTTCGGAGGAAAGACAACTCCAACGACAGCAGTCCTCTAAGAAGCCCCGGCCATTACGTCATCACGGGCTCCGCAAAACTTCCAGAAACGACAAAAATCCTTTTAAACGCAGCCTCAAAGTCTCTAGACACCGATAGGCGATATGATTCTAATATGAACAGTCCTAATTCGGATAGGGGCATATTGAGTAATAGTTCTGATGATAAAACACTTTCTAACAGACCACCGTATAACACGGAAGCCGTTTCGTCACCACACAGAAAGTCCCACTCGAGGAATAGGTCCTTTGATGCCCGCAACAAAGAACATGATGTTAGCAACGCGAATCAAGCGGTTTGTCTAAGGACTGTCTTGAAAAACAACGCGATAGACTCTAAGTTGAGAATTGATCAATCACGTTACCAAGGAGACAAGAAACATCAAAGAGTTTTAAGCGACGGACTCAAATATAAAGCCAATACCATCGGCTTTGGGTCATCGATTAAAAGGTCGAGTTCCTTTAACACAGTTAACAAAAATAACAATTATATTGACCCCAGAATTACTTCCAGAAGATCTTCGGGACATTCGGAAGAGTATAAAGATTATTCCGATGATTCGGACAACGGGTTGTACGATAAATCGCCAGACTATAGGTATAAGAAGCTGATTATTAACAGGGGTAGGATAGATTCGCCCGATTTGAAGTCGATAGCGCCGGCTAACTCGCCGAGATGCCCCAACACGCCTGAGATGCAGCGTAAATTTGGTCCAGGGTTGATGAGAAATTCTGTTAGGGTCACGAATAAGGAGAGGTCGAGTGCTAGGGCGGTTTCGGAGCAGCCCGTGGTGAGAGAGGAGAGGAAGCCGACGAACCATCAAAGCAGAAGAACTGCGGAACCGAGACAAACGACTATTAATAGACTGACTAAATCTAGATCTTCTACTAGAGAAGTTCAGCCTAAGAATTTGGATTTAAAAGGTTAGTTTGTATTTTATTTTATTGCCTAATAAACTCCGTGGCGTAGCCATAAAAACGCTCTCTTTTAATCTTGGAGGTCGTGGGTTCGAACCCCGGGATCCTCGGATTTGGGGTCTGGTTGTTTGAGAGACTACTCTCCGTGCCTCGGAAAACACGATAAGACTCCCGATTGTTATAACATCATCTATTACAAATAATTACAATCGTGCACCAGAACACAGACCGTTGAGTTTTCCATGTGTGCTTTAACATGATTACAACTGTGGTCACCGCTCAGATTGCCAACCGCGGTTACTTTGGCAAAACCCATAGTCTCAACAGTGGATGTTATAAGGGCTGATGATGATGATTTCTTAATTCAACCGCCTGAGGTGCTAGAGACCCCATGTTTTCGATTTACACCGTATTAGTTTTATTTACCGTCCATCGTTGACAAATGCCTAATAAAATTATCACTTTGTTTGTGTAGAGGGATTTCTAGGGTTCGACTAGGGTCGGTCAAAAAGTTTTGTTACTAGATATTTACGGACCTCTCACCGGTCGTGTCGGTAAAATTGTCCCTCCGTTTTTTGAGAGTAAAGGATTAGAATTTGCATCTTTGCCCTTTTGGGCACAAAGCAAATACGCTTACAGAAAGTTTTGGTTGGAAGGACTATACTGCCTAGCGTTGTAATGGTACCGCCTATGGCCCTAAATTTCCGGGTTCGATTTCCATTTTGGGCAAATTAAAATTACCATCTAGTATCAAAGAATGCTTCATAAAAACATGTAAGTTTGAATGTTAGCATGATACTAGACAAAAGCCTCGCCCTTGCTCCGCACCTATTGCATTGGGATTTAATATAGCTGGCAAAATATAGGTGTGATGACACCTCTTCTGGGAAATAATGTTTGTGTGTTGGTTTGGTATGTATGTACATTATATATGTGGATGGGAAAATCGTGGACCGCATTTTCTAATGTTATAAAGTGACTTCACTTATAACATTAGAATATGCGGTAGAATATGGGTACTTACCCAGGGCCGGATTTCAGGGGGACATTAGGAGCTACAACCCTGAGTCCTCTTCAACAATTAAAAATCTTTTAAATTTCTTTGTGGATACGTGCCGTTATATTGTTTAGTGAAAATCTTGACAGTATTATTTTTTAGACCACTCACGCAATTCGGAAATAAACCCCTGGGTCGTAGGGGACGCAATGCACATCCAGGCTCAAAATAACTATCTGTGGTCCACACAAATATTGTCCCGACTGCGAATGGAACCCAGAACTGGTGTTCTGGGTTCCATCCCCATTCGGGATGATTACGGTAGTTGCTGCTGAGACCTGGTGGTCTCAGAAGCAATTACCGTGAGCCGGTTCCCGCATTCATTTTATTTGGAAAATAATTAAATAATTTGTGGTTGGACCAGGAGGCCTCTAAACCTCTAAATCCGACCCTGTACAAGTGTACATATGTATGCTGATGGGAAAGTCATGGATCGCATATTCTGTTTGTAGTGAGGTGCCTTGCTATTATTAGATGAGTTAGGGTCATTAGGCACGACTTGATACTAACTTAAGACAGGGTTGCCATTCGGCTGAAAATTTAATAGTTTTAACATCGTCTATGTATCATCATATCAGCCTGTTGTCGTACACTGCTTAACGTAGGCCTCCCCCATCGATTTCCAGCGGGAAAGATTGCTAGCGGCCTGCATCCACTGACTCCCTGCGTCCTTTATGAGGTCGTCGGTCTATCGTGCAGGCGGTCGTCAATTGTCAGCAATTGTATACTAGGGAACGGGCAGCAGCGTTTGCCTGTGTGTGTTTTCATAAAGTACTGCAGTCATCAAGCCGCTTGCAAAGCGTGTTGATTTTGGCAAAAGCCCTTTCTTGGGCGGATGCCCATTAATTACAGTTTAACAACATTTTTTAGAATGTAATGGTTAATACGCGATTTGTATTGAAGATAGAAGTATAGATAGAACGTTCGCGAGGACCACCGACCCTGTCCGAGTTTCCTTCGAGTCATCTTTCTGTCAGAAAAATGTTGCATTGCAAAGTAACTGCTGAAAAAATTATGCATTGTTAAATAGGCCAAAGCAGTGAGACTGAAGTACCAGGAGAAGATAACGGAAAGGGAGGCTTGCACATATACTCGACTAGAGAGACATGACGTGCCTAACCTCACTGAAAGATTGAGGAAATCTTTCAGTGAGGTAATTATAGGTTAGGTTGGTTAGTAAAAAAAATGAGAGAGACCGCTGGAAATAAACGTTTCTCGTAGATGACACCTCAAACACATTGGCCGAATCAGTCAAGGGAATGGCAGTGGATTGTTGCATTGTTTGAGCAACAAATCCTATGGTAGCAACACTGGCAACCTTATCATAATGTCGTTTACCGATGCGAAATGCGATGCGATCGTGGGACGATAATTCCGTCGTGATCTGCCGTAATGAAATCAGCACGAACGTAATGAATAGACATCGATTTACTCAGATGCAATGCTAATCACTTCCAAAGATTGTAAAGCGGGACAATGTTGCCAATTCTAAAAACCTGGTCCCGTTGAATATCGCAATCTGATGGTCAGTCGATCTGTCACAGTAAAACCTCGAAACATACAAACTATGCAGAAGATTCGTTTATTAAAAGAATACATTGTAGTGTATACTGTATAGTGCTATAAATAAAAAATGATAACGTTTGATTTTGGGGGTCTCATAATTAATTAAAATGTTTATATAATTTTAATGTTTTTACTTATCTTTTTGGCTTTTTCGTAGGTCGTCACATAAAAATGTTTGAGAAATTATGCAATAGACTGAAGATACGTTTACAATATTATATACTATACATTACAGTATATTATATATCATCATCATCATCATCAACAGCCCGTTAACGTCCACTGCTGAACATTGGCCTCCTCTTAACAGACCTTGGCAAGCCAGGATCGTTGAGGGATGTTGCCATAATCACCACGCTTGGCAGACGGATTGGTGATCGCAGTAAGATGTAAACCTTGAGCTAATAGATGCTGCTGCCCATCTATAAGCCATATATGTCCCTTAGTCGCCTTTTACGACACCCATGGGAAGACATGGGGTGGTCTATTCTAAGCCGGAAACCACACGGCATATTATATATACAATATAATATACTGTAATGACGACAAAAAATTCTATTTGGTCCGGTACCAAAAAATATTGGATACGTATTTTTTTTGGTCCGTAAACAAAAAATTAACATGATGCAGCGCGTTGAAATGTAATGTAACGTCACTTCTGAAACAGTTTTACTAAGAGTGACGTCACACGTTCAGGAGAGGGGTCTTCTGAACTTTGCTCTGTAATTTTGTATTGATTTGATTTAAAAAATACGTGTTCTATATTTTTTGGTAATCTAACTGACGGACTAAATAGATTTTATCAGTCGTCATACATATTATAGCGAGAGTCTAGCGGTTGTTTAGTTTGTAGTTTTTTATAACCATTTAATGAGACTGGAGCCCTGTGCCCTATGAAGTAACAAAAGCGTGGCTGAGACATTATGTCCGACCGAATGAAAAACTTTACTTCAAAAATTAAAATCCTAAACAATAGCCCAATTGTCACTAAAATTCATTGAAATTCGCCAATACTTTAAAACACAATAACGCGATAATTAACAATAACGTAACATAAACAAATCAAGGAGGTTACAACAAGCATTAAAAACATAATACAATTGTCAATTGGTATGTAACACTGATTGTGGCTTATAAAGAATCGAGTTATCCTTGGTTTCGTGGGTAATAGCATTCGTCACGCTTGCAACACCGGCGCAGCGGCCATCTTGGAATAGTTCGCGCCTTAAGGTTTATTTCTGTACAATTTTTTTAAGTATTCTCTGTGGCGTAGTGGTATAAGTCTCGCTTTGAGTCTAGGAGGTCGTGGGTTCGATCCCCACATCGGACAAGAAATCTTTGTGTAACTACTAAGATTTCTTTCGGGTCTGGTTGGCTGAGGGACTACCCTCCGTGCCTCGGAAAGCACGTTAAGCCGTTAGTCCCGATTGTTATGTACAAGAGTGCGTATATCAGGGATTGGGTAGTCGCGTTTCCATGTTGTACTTTTTTTTGCGACCTACCAGGTCGCACAACTGCTTCGCTCTAGGTTTTAAATAATTATGACAAAACACATGAAATGTTGGTCCATAACTTGATATAGGTACCAAACGACGGTGTTCTTCATACTCGTCTGTCGCGTTCAGTCACACAGAACACGCCCAGACTCAGAACCACTATTTCATTATTTAAAAAAATAGTTGTCCCGCGTGGTACCGAACTTAGAACACCATGCAGGTCTTAACCACTGAGCCAACGCTTCAGTCAGATAAGGCGGAGACTTTAAATATGTCTTGTTCGCCTTATTATATATTAGGTAAACATGTCGAAAGTTTTATGAAACTTTATTTATAATCGAATTTATATGCCAGTTTCACTGAAAAAAAAAGACTACAATAAATAAGAATACCACGCTCATCATATCATACATTGAGTTCACATACCATCGGTACAGTGTCTTATACACACTACAATATTGAGTTGCCGCATTTACGGAGCTATGGTTTTAACTTTTAAGGAAGCGCGGTATCTACATGAGGACGCGAGACCAATTATTTGTCTGAAACATAAAACAACCTACGCAGCGTAGCGGTATTTGGCTTGCTTTAAATCTCGGAGGTCGTGGATTCGATCCCCACACCGGACAAGAAATCTTTGTGTTAATTCTAAGATTTCTTTCCGGGTCTGGATGGTTGAGGGACTACCCTCTGTGCCTCGGAAAGCATTCGCACTCGTTAAGCCGTTGGTCCCGATTGTTATAACATCATCTTTAATTATCGTTTATCATGGAACGGGCAGCAGTGTTTCCTTGTGTGGTTACAATATAATACTGCGGTCACCAACCCGCCTGCCAAGCGTGGTGACTGTGGCAAATACCCTCCCCCGGGAGGAGGCCCATATACAGCAGTGGACGTTATACGGGCTGATGATGATGATGATGAAGAATGTATAGATGCTATAGATCGTAGTAGTATCACAGGTGGTAGCCAACTACTAACCTGCCACAATGTAGGTTAGGAAGGTTAAACAACTCATGCATGTCGCTACTATAAACACATTACACATGCTAGTACACTTGTAGAATTAGCTTGTTCTATTTGCGCACGCGCCGGACAAAAAAATCTTTGTATTTTTGTCACTAATGTTGATTCCGTTAGTAAAAAATAATCTATCTATAATATTTAATATATTATATGTTTATAAAAAATAATCCCTATTTCCCTTGTTCACGGCATCACGCGTGAGCGGCTGGACCGATATCGCTCATTCTTTTTGTTGTTATTGTCAGGAGAATTTTCTTGTTAAATTTTCTCTCGACAAAAGTCTAAATACTACTACGAAATCAGCAAGTTGGTTGGTCATAATTAAATACAGCCTATAGTCTTTCTCGATAAATGGGCTATCTAACACTGAATTTTTTTTTTTAATCTTTCCATTATTTCCTGAGGTTAGCGCGTACAAGTAAACAAGCAAACTCTTCAGCTTAAATAATATTATGTTAGTGTATCTTGCACTAACATATTAAAGCTGAAGAGTTTGACTACGTTTTTTTAACTCAAATATCATAACAATAAAATAATAAAAATAATTCGATGTTATAAAGACCTTTATTCGGTATTTTTCATGTCATGTTATTAAATGAACGCCCGTTCTAAAACTTATTATAAATTTAAATTCACTTTCACTGTACCTTACTATAATTATGATAATTACAGTCCACACATCAATTTTTTAAATTATATGTTGATAAGTCAAACGGCTAACGAGATTTTGTCACTTTCCTTGCACTGGCTCGGATACGCCGATTTCGGCGTAGTACTTATTGCCGCGCACGAGTTCGATCATTTATATTAAATTTGATGATGTTTTGGAGATGCGCCCCAGGACAAATCTTTTTGTAAATCAAATTCTTGTAAGGCAAATTTGCGCAGTAGCGTTCGAATAGTCAACATCACCCTGATGTTGCTCCGTGGAGGAGCGAAACACGTGTCGGGTCTTTGGCGGGTAATTGTATTTTTGCGCGTTTTATTTTTCCTTCTTGCATGTGCATAATTTTTGCGGGCGGAAGGGACGTGCAAAAATAGCATTGCAGCATAAAGACACATTTTTAGCGGAATTAACACTAGATATTTCGTCTTTTTAACCCCTAAACGGGCAGAGGGAATATAGAACCCACCATATTTTTAACTTTATGAACTTGTAATAAAGATCAAAACCAATCAATTCTAAACGTACCTACTGCCCGTTTAAGGGATTAGATTCTTTTTGTAACTGATAGTACACACTGATCTGCTCTAAATATCATTACAATTATGATGACGTAGGCGTCAGGCTTGCGATCATGTGGTTGCTGGTTTGATCGCCATCCATTGTACTACCGACGTGAACTTGCAACATAAGCATTTTAGCGTAGTACCGAGGGTTAACATGAATAGTAGTGTGCAAAATCATACATTCACGCCTTTTTCCCATAGGGGTAGGCAGAGACCACTTCCTTCCACTTCTTCTGATCTTGACATACCACTTTCGATTCATCAACGTTCATTAATCTCCTCATGCATGTCCTTCGATTTCAGGTGCCTGGCTTTTCTTAAGAACGTCCTCGATTTGAACGTGGAACGTCCGCCTTGGTCTTCCCCTCCAATTCCCTTCCACTATTTCTGTTCTACTTGTAATGTAATTCTACTTGTTAGTCTCCTTTCATTCATTCTCTATGTCCGAGCCATTTTAGCATACCTTTCTCAATCCTTGTCACTACTTCTACTTTCATTCTAAAACGTTCCTTAATCACTCTGTTATTAATTATATTACTCAATTTAATTACTATTAAAATACCTACTATTAAGAACTTAAAAATTGGAACGTTCCTCTATTTTAAGATGAAACGGCACGATTTTATTTACCTCACAGTTTCATAATTCAGTTAGTTCTGCCACTTAAAATTAACTTGCTATGACCCCATAGAAATGCCATAAAAACCGAGGTGAATGTCACGCTGTAATCAATGTTATGGCTATCTTTATGAGGCGGTCACATGGTGGATTGCATGGTTTTTGTTATAGAATTTTTAACCTTGACGGCTTTTATTTCGATACTTTATATAATATGGTATTATCTTTATGCAAAAATGTTGTACCCCTTTTTACGATAATTGCGCGGATGGAGTAGGATGAAATTTCGCACACTAACAGTTTATATAGAAAATAAGTGCTAGGATATTTTAATTATATTCGAATATCCACCACTGGGCGACCACAAGTCCATTTTAAGCATTTTTTTCTGTTGGTATGTTTTTTTAACTCTTGGTCAACATTATGGAGTAAGATAAAAACCTTTTTCGAATCTAAGCAACTTTCGTAAGAGGGTGCCCTCTGTGGAGTTAGCCTCGCCTAATGGTGGGCGGTTGCATGCAGATTGAGCAATAATGACTTCTGATTTTAAAGTACAGTTTTGTGTTCTTTTTATTTGACAGACGAATGTAAAAACAAGTCTTGACTAAGCAAATTTTTACAACTGACTTCTCTAGTTTTAAATTACCATTACTAAACATACCATTAGTCTCCCGTTTTGTAATGTAAGTGGAAAAGAAGTGAAAACATAAGTCTTTATTACCCCTCCTAATCCCTTTCTGATTAAATTCGTAAATTCGAGACTTGGTGTGTCTCGGTGCTCATTGCTATTTCAAGTGTGTGTCACTGTTGATCCTGGCTTACAGGAGTTGCAATGGTGGCAGTGAGTGAGGCTGAGTGGGATTAGTTTCTAAAGCTACCTTTTAGATATACTATTTATCTTCTTTTTTATCTCTTCCAGGTCAAAAGAAGCCCAGCCAGTACCGTTCCTCTTCAGCCCTCGCGTCCAAAGAGTTGGAATTCTCCAACTGGAAGAAAAGATCTTCCTACGATCCCATGAAAGCGGCGCAAGAGGGCAGGAGACGGCAGCAACTCGCTAAGAGGCCGGACAACAAAGACGATCTTAGTTCACCCAGGTACGGTAATTTACTTCCAGGAGTTTGTAGACCCTAATGTCTTCCCATGGGTGTCGTAAAAGGCGACTAAGGGACATACAGCTGAGCTGAGCATTTATCAGCTCAGGGATCCTCAACAAACATTTTAGAGCTTACGGCAGCCTTTTTTAGAGCTCTTAGTATTATATATGGTATATAAGGACTCCGATAGCAACATTCGATTCTACAGTAGGGTTAGTTATAAATAATTAAAACTTCCAGAGGAATAACAGTAATAAATTAAAAAAATATAAATCAAGACGGTAGTATGGAGTTTATCGAAACCATTGTATAACTTATTCTTATAGCTTTAAGATGTACAAATCTATAAAAGCAATTGTAAGGTGTCTATTAACACTTACTAACGGCTGATATTCTACTACTGAGGTAGTAAAAGGTCTTGTAACACCTTAAGGCTTACCCTAATAGCTTCAAGAATTATTAAGCGCTGTGAGTGATGCTCAGGTGTGTACTAACACTTACTATCGACTAGTATTCTTAAAAAGAGTTAGACAAATACTTTGTACCACCTAACAAGTTTAGTCGAGCCTTAAGAGTTAGTAAAAAAGCTATAAGGATCTAAGCAGTGTTCATTATAAGTCCTATAGAGCTAATTTCTGCAAGAGTTAGAATCCACCTTTAAATCATTGCAGGCTACATAATGCAGTTTATAGGTCAACCATAAGTAATATTGAGGTTTTTATAAAAACTTTTATATAGCAGCAAACACTATGTGCAAATTTTATTACTCTTCATTATCACTTTAAGTTGAGAAATAGGATTTAATTCACTTAACCTAACCTAACCTCAAAAACTATAGTTAGCTACGTTTGCAATGCGGCGTTTATTTTGAAATATTTAATTGTTTCACGGGTCTTCACCCGTTTCAAATTCTTTCAAAAGAAAGGCTTTGAGAGAAAATGAAAATATAATAAGATTATCGCAAGTCCAATGCGACGAGCCTATATCAGATGTGGAAAAAAATTATGACACTGTGACTAGAGAAGCGTTGCATATAATGGAGAAACAGTGTTTCCTAATAATCAGAATCCAGAAAAAGACTTTTATGTTATCCCAGGCTTATTTCTGATATCAATAGAAGTACAAAATACAAATCCAGTGAACTCGATAACCATTCATATCAAGAGCAATCAACTAAAATACAACAGGGTTCCGTACAACAGCAAATTATCTTCTTTTTTTTTTTTTTTTTTTTAATTTAGTAAACCTTTATTATAATTAACAAACATGAATAAAATACAAACTAAAAGTAACTACTTAATTAAAAATACAACTAACTTATATACTACTATTCAAATTATCTCCGATGTAGAATATCCTCTAATCTGTGACGATCTATTCCTCAGTAGTTCAAACAATTCGGATGACGAACAAGAAAGTAAATATATAAAAAATATAAATTTTAAAAATGATTTATGAACATGGGCTCTTCAAAAAATATAAGGCAAGCCTATTTAAAAGATTTGCTTTTAATTTTAAATAAGAGATTCACGGATATTTTACCGTCCGATCCTCGAACGATTTTACAAACGCCAATAGCAATTTGTCTTAAAACAATCGAAGGTGATGAATATTGGCATCATGGGATTATTATGCCTTAATCAAATATAGGTACTTAGAAATTTTGTACCACTGCCAAACAACATTCTTCTGAATATAAATCTTGATGGCTTACCTATATTTAAAAGCTCTTAATATGAATTCTGGCCTATATTGGCTAACATTTATCAAGGTGACACTAGTGATCCTTTCATTATTGGCATTTATTATGGGAAAGGTAAACCAAAAACCTAACTTAATTCCTAGAAGATTTTGGAGCAAGGAGGTTCGTGTTAAGGGTTTAAATGTGAAATTATATTATATCCTAAAGATGTAAAAAGTAAAAATAGTTTTTATTAAAAAAGTAGATTTTTGTACTTCTTACCTCTTTTACACACACGGTTACACACAGTTTGAAAATAAAAGATTGTTATTTCAAGGAATCGTGTTTTATTTAAGATATGTTTCACATTAGGCTCAAAAGAATTGTTTGATTCTATGACACAATATTCATTACGTTTATGATCGTATTTGATGTTTTTATCTGTTTTTAAATATTTTTCATTCATGTCGCTTTCTTCATCATTGGAAGAATTGTTTGAGTAAGCTTTATTCTCTTCATCAATGTCTCTTTCTTTCTCCGCTACTTGATATTTTTCTTCAGGGTTATTTTCGGTAATTGTCAAGTAAGTATCAACTACGCGACTATCGACTTATTTACTGAAATAACAGGGATCGTTTTGTTAATAATGAAAAAATACTCACTCTAAGTTCGTGAAATTAATTAACTTAATAAATAAAAGGAAAATTAGTAGGTATTAGTGCAAAATATAAGAACGTTTTTCATATAAATAGGTAACAATACATACTATTATTTCAACATTATAAAGAATTCTTTGTACGTGCCATTTTTTTTTTCAACTTTTTTGTATTTAGAAAATATGTTGATAGCTAATATTATTATTACAAAATTATAGTCAGTCAGTCAGTCAGGCGTGTGATATATAAAGGGCTTTCTTCAGACGATAACAGAACCCTAAAAATTATCAGCTTACAGCTCCGCGTAGAACTATTCAACAAGTTAAACCTATAAACTCTATGTTTTTTCACTTTTATAAACATGTTTTAGAACTTCAAGTGCCATGGAAGTGCTTAGTTTCAGTATTTAAGGACTACGGGAGGAATAACAGAGTTATCAGGATCCTTAAGTAATCAGAACTAAGACGCCATTTAATAAAGATAATCTATAAAAAAATGTGAAAGAAATAACTAATTGAAATGTTCCTAGTCCAATTATTTACTTACATTGTTCATAATTTTTAATTAAAATGTCTTAAGGAGCAACCAGGAATTGATAAATAAGACAAATAAAGAAAAAAAAAATTCGAGCAGTATTTTTCACATCATTTTATCATCAAAAGTAGTTATATTTTAAGGCGCTTCAAAAATGAGATGAAAACTAGTATATATTGTTACCGTAAACTTACCTCCGCATGAGATTTAATACCTATAACACCCAGTAATTTTAAACACTAGACTTACCTTAATTATTTTATTAAAATACAACACCACCATGAAATGAATGCGTACTTAAAATATTATCACTATTGGCTTTAACAAGAACGTAAATCTGTACGTAAACAGTTTAAATATTTAGCGCTTTCGGTGATATTTATTGCTACTAAATAAGTCCGGTATATTCTTAAGTTATATATTGGTTACAAGAAGTAACCATGTATAACCAAAAAAGTCATTAAAGTTGTTTCTATAACTTGCTTACTACTTTAGCTTGCAGTTATACCCTGTGTATAGCTTATTAAACACTTGAAGTCGTAATCACTGCTACAATAGCACTGTTCTAACTCTTAATAATCACTCATTTATCACTACTGTATAACCATAAAGTCGCTTCAAGCTCTAACATGAACAGGCCCAAACCAGGGTTATAAGAGAGATACAGAACGCTGTATCACCTAATTGTTAGTGCCTTTACAGAACCTTGGGTTCTAAAAATTCTCTTAAGCGGCGCATGTAGCACTTATTTTTATAACCAAAATGTTAGTTACTATCTGATTTTAATCACAAATCCGCCTGCCAAGAGTAGTTATTATGGTAATATACCTCAAAGACCATGGCTTGCCAAGGTCTGTTAAGAGGAGGCCCATTTTCAGCCGTTGCTGAACACTAGTAATCAAATAAACAATGTTCGAAATCAGAATCAGAATGCTTTATTTGTTATATTGATTAATACTTGTGATCGCCGAGTGGTCGAAATTAGACCATAATTTAAAAATATTAGCATTCTGCACTTCCTCTCTATATAAACATTTAGTGTGCAAAATTTCAAACTCCTCCGTCTGCGCAATTTTCGTAAAAAGGGGTCCTAAGTTTTTGCTTCACGTATTATATATAGATAGATAGATTACTCAACTTAAATCTTAACCTCTATTCTTTTTCTTTTTCCAGCCACTCATCCCCGGTCCACCGGTCGCAATCCTTTCACACTACCAACATCGCAGACCTCGAGATCCTGGACTACTCGTCCGAGGAGACAGAGGACGAGCACACCCTTCCAGTAGACCCTATGGTCACTTCCACACACTCGGATATCTTGGACCTTAGGCACAAAGACTATGGGAATTTGAGGAGGAAAGCCATGACGAATGACGTGGTACTGTCTAGGGATTACGTCACAAATTTCCAGGTGAGATGTGAATTTAGTTCTTCGTAACTTATTTTGGTCCTTCTAGACGGAAGATTTTTTATTTGTGCTGGACATCACTGAAATTGAAAATGGGGCGAGTCTATTTTTTTAAATTTGTTAATTATTATAGCTTATTGAACATAGTTTTAGTTCATAACTATGTTCAATAAGCATATGAAAATATTTTACGGCTCCATAAAAAAAAACAGAATGCTGGAGTATTCTTCAAACTCAAATTCTATAGTTTATAAGTCAATCATATACTAAGAAGGTATGTGAATACAAAGTAAGCATCATATACAATATATAATTTCCAAATTACTTTAAGCGGCTTTACATCATCTTATATATAAAATTCTAGTGTCACAATGTTAGTTACCATACTCATCCGAAACGGCTTGACCGATATTTATCAAATTTTATAGGGCCACCGCGTAAACGAAGTCTCCCCGGGCCAGTTTATTTTATACAAAAGTTTAGGTCTTTTATTTATCGATTGAAGCAGTCTGCCGGGTCAGCTCGTAATCTATATAAATATAACGCTCTATACTAAACCGACGGTAACGTTGTACATAATACTGCGATCATCAACCCGCCTGCCAATCTTGGTAACTGTGGCAAAACCCTCCCACGTTGTACGGGCTGATGATTATGATGATCCGTTAAGAAAGGATTTTTTTTTAATACACCCCTGATAGGATAAAATATCCCTGATGATCTTCTCATTGCCACGGTGCCACTGTTGATCTTGGCTTACAGGAGTTGCAGTGGTGAAAATGTGATGGGGATTAGTCCCTAAAAAAAGGATGAAAACTGGTGTCACAGATTGTATAGAGGAATCGAAATCTAATAAGTAACAGCTAATTACTAATATTATCCATTACAGGTCAACCAGCCCGATAAAAAGCGTCGAGATACCGACAAGAGAAAAACCTTCATCATCGATGACATCACCCCAACCAAAGAGAATATAGACTTTTTAACAAAGACAAGGGAGAAAGAAGAATCGGCCATAGACAAGAGAAAAACTTTTATTCTAGATTCAGATACTAATTCTACGACAAATGGCAGTAGTCCGAGAAATTCGTCTATATTTAGCCATGAGAAGAATTCGTTGACCACTGGTACTAGTGATACGGAAGGCGAGAGTGGAACAGAGAGTGCACCGGTGGTGATGAGGCACGCGGGCGGGAAGAGGGCCGCGCCAGTGCAGGCTAAACAGAGGTATATATGTCATCAATAAATATATCTATATCTATACTAATATATAAAGCTGGAGAGTTGTTTGTTTTCTTGAACGCGCTAGTCTCAAGGTCCTATTTCAAAAATGCTTTTTCTATTTATTTCTTTGCCTATTTATCGAGGAACGGGAATGGGAAACGCGCTCTTCAGAACCCGTGCGCGGTTCTTTAGTAATAAATAAAAAATATCAATCTCTTTATAAAACGTTAATAAAGGGAAACGTCGATATCGATAATTGTAAACTGTAACATTACTCGACAAATATCTCCAAAGTTGACCACTATTTACATTTTATCAATTTTTGCGCACCTTACCACATTTTTTAATTCATGGTTACTATAACTTATTGAAGTTACTATGTATATACCT
This sequence comes from Nycteola revayana, assembly GCA_947037095.2. Taxonomy (NCBI): domain Eukaryota; kingdom Metazoa; phylum Arthropoda; class Insecta; order Lepidoptera; family Nolidae; genus Nycteola; species Nycteola revayana. Next base: position 10,017,102 of record OX344841.2, on the reverse strand, counting down.
ATACGTCCTGTACCTATAAAAGGAGAAGCTCCCACTAACATTTAAACACACGCACAGCCGTAAGCGCTAATCGTAGAAATGTGAAATTTCGACAGAAATTTAACTCAAAATGCGGATGCACACTAAGAAGAATTTTAAACAATTTATTAGCTAATCGGTATAAGTAATTATGAATTTCCGACATGGACCGAAAATATGGGGGCGAAATAATCGTATTTTTAATTAATTTCCCAGGTATAGCGGTGACTATTCAATGTCATCGTCGACGACTTCAATAAGCCGCAAGCCAGTGCAGCCCCGCTACCTCGACATTAGTAAATACAAGAACGAACAGTCACCCAAGAACTTTCTCAGGAGAGACCCCAGCAAAACTTACGTGGGGGTCTTGAATAATGACAAGGGGGTCAGTAAAGGTAGCGCGCAGCAATATGAAATGGGTGAGTGTCATTTAAATTGTGTTTTTGTTGGTCCTTTGAGCCGTCAAATATTTTGGTCCATCAAAATTAACGTTTCGAGGCCTTTGGCGATTGGCTAGGTGTCTGGCCTTTTTTGATAACATTTTTTTTTTATACTTGTTTCTTTTTACATTTTTCTGTTATATTTTGCTAACTGTCAATGTCTGATTTGTGTTGTGATTCGGCTACCAAATAATTATAATAATAATTTAATCATCATATTTTAATTCCATTACGTTTATGCATTCATATCAATCGCTCGCATTTAAATATCTTTAACTTTTTTTCTAGAACAAAAGAAACAGGAGTTAGAGAAGTGGAAACGCAGAGCATCGTATGATCCACGCAAGGCGGCAGCGCTCGGCAAGAACACCAAGACTCCTAATAAATCTGCCAGGTAACATATTACTTTATCTACACTTTATTTTATACCTTTAGTCCACTACCCACATAGTAACTGTAGTGCAATAAATGAATATGAATATGAATAACTTTAGGGTAGAAGAACGGTCAAAATGCTACGAACTCTCGGCTAGTAGCTACGGTGGAAACACCAGAGTCCACACTTCGAGTGGTCAGACTCAAGGCCAATTTTTCAATCCTCAGACAGACAGACAGAAAAATTACCATAGGAATAAATCTTAATGTTGATAGAATCGCCATCCAATAACTGTCAAATTTAAAATTTAATCCTCTGTTATTTTTTCTGATTTACTACTGTGTTTAAATCGAAGTATTAACGGATGTTTTGATGTAACATAATGACTGTACTGGAGTAGGTAACTCTAGTAAAGGATTTGTTTCGCACGCTCAACTAGATACCACTGTCGTAGGTTCTTGAATAATGCGGCAAAAAATACTACGCCGAAATCGGCGTACCTGCCGAAGTAACGTTTTGTGCTAGGAAAACGAGTCGATAGTTTTACAAAATGTTGGTTATAATCGAAATAATATACCAGTTTGTGTAGTAAAACTGTGTAAAAATAACACTACAAGGAATAAGAAGGACATCGGGATCACATACCATCGGTGCAGTGTCTTTCTTATACTCTCTACAATATTGAGTTGTCGCATTTACGGAGCTCGAAGTGTCTTGTCGAGCGCGCGAAACCAGTCAGTTATCTAAGATTATAATAATAGCCGAGTATGTTAGTCATAACAGTTTAATTTGCCGTTAATTATTAATATGTAATATAAGTTAATATACTTATCTACCTTTAAGTTTTACATATAATTTCTTTTAATTTCCTTGATACACACCGTGATTTTTAGTCGTTACTGACACTCAACGAAATTATGTATTTTTGGTAGTACAATCGATTTATGTATACCTACATTTACTTTTTCAATTGCATTAAAAATTACAGATTAAAATGATTTCGAATATGTCGTTGCCTAAAAACTAAACAGCCACAAATCAAAAACAAATAAAAAGTTAAGATCGTACCAATTGTGCCAGCATTGATACTATTTTTGCATTTCATTTCCTTTTGTATTTAATCAACGATGTGTTAGGGACGCCCGAACTACAACCGAAGTTACTATTTTAAAACTGTGGTACAATCCAGATTATCTTTTATTGCAAGGAACTAAGCTCATTTTGTTATTTACATGTTTTCAAGGAAAACTATTTTTGTTAAAATTATAGGTATATATGGCTATTTTAACATTTTAATGTTACGTTTTGACAGTAATATCCGAGTTTGGAGGCTATTCGCGTAACGATATTGCTGTGACTTTAATAAATGTCTTCGTTTACTATGCATGCAAAAAATATGTTAAATATGTCACTTTATAAATTAATGTAACTCAAATAATACAGTAAGAATAACATAGGAAATGCGTTACAATAACCCTGCAGTAATTAAGATATTTTTATTGAAGTCATAGTCATATCGGTGTGTAGTAACGAATAGTAACGATTATAAATATTACGGTGTATAAATTAAGTTTAATTAATTATAATTATGACAATAAAATTATATTATTTTTTGTATAGAGCGTGACAATACTCAAAATGCATGCAATTCCGTGTAAGTGACAAACGGGCCGCCATCTTGATGCGTAAGGTTAGTCGAACGTCAAAAGTGACAGCTGCGGTGGGTTGTCAAAGTGACGCACCTTTAAAATAAATTGGTGTATTTTTTTAATACTATGCTTCCAAAAGCTTTACACGAAATGCCGCTGGTCTTGGTTTTTCATTATTTATTTATTGGTGTTATTAAAACCATTTTTTTTATTTTGTTTATCTACCTATATGTATGAAAATCAAGTTTTTTGCTTAACATTAGCTTTCACAAAAGGAAAATATTTATAAAATGCGTTTGCTACAATTTTTTATGAAGAAATTATGGTTTGATTGGTGCATTTATTAGTGTAAAAACAATTAAATATGAATTTATTTCTTTATCACGGTGGCAATAACAACTTTATCTATGCTTTATAACTGTTTTTATGGCTTCTCTATGGTTCTAACACAAACTAATTTTTTTAAATGAAATATAAGTGTACAGAATTAGAATTAGAATTTTACTTTCACTTTTTTTATTTTTTTTTCAATACGCAATTTAGTGCCTTAATAATAAATAAAATAAAAGGTTTAAAATTTTAAATTAAAGATTGTCTTAGTAAGACACATAAAAATTTTAGTATTTGTTTTTTAACATAGATTGAATATATATTTTTTTTTTGAGTATAACATTTTTTTTTCATCACTAATATAGTTAATAGTTACTTACACGAAAAGTTTTATTATATAATATCGTCACGAAGTTGACGTTTAACCCTTTTTCAAATGATGTCTACACAAATAATATCTAAGTGTATTGCTTAAGTCCTACCCATAATAGAATCATAAGGACGGATATATGTATAAGGGATATTCGATAAATTTACGATAATTGCGTATACAATTAATATTTCTGACGTTTAATGTCACATCCGACCTAATGCTTCTGAGCTCAAGATTTTGATCTAATGTACATTCAACTAAAGATATAGGTTTACACATTGTAAAACGGGTCCATATTGGCTCACCTAAAGTTCTTTACCCGAAATTGTTCTTCCTAATGATTTGTAATCCGAATGATCACTCTTCCTAAAGTTTTCATTCATACTATTTGTACTACTGGCGATGTTCATACCACTTATGTTTCCGAAAATTGTAATTAATTAATATCATTAATGTAAATATAGTTAAACTCCCACTGTTTTTTAACATAACGCTTTTATCCCTGAACATAAATACCATAATATTTTCACTCATACTCAGATGATTAAAGGTCGTTTCACTGATTTTTGTCTTAAATTAATGAAATTCATAAAACACGACTCATTTACGGTTATGTTTATGGCCTGGGAGTTTATACCGCAGTTTTAACCGTATCTAAACCAAAAACTATAGGACCGATTCGGTTCTGGCACTTCGCCGGCCGCTACCTCGGCACGCTCGCTCGACTCGTGCGTTGTGGCCACAGTTCTAACCTAAACCAATAATTATGAATAGGACCTAAACAAAAAAGATATGACTTTGAATAATAGTGTAAGAGATGGTTATGTTGAGAAAATATAGGAAAACTAATAAAAGTATAATAAATGTTTATTGCTACTGACATTATGAAGTTGAATGCTTCGGAATTATGAACATTAGAGACAGAGTAGTTAGGAATTGTGATTGTTAGGATGTAAAATGTTAGGAAGAACATTTTCGGATTTCCAATTATGGGAGTTGAAAATTTAGGTGAACTTTGGTGCACCCTTGTAAAACGCATATTTAATTTATATGTACACGTTTATGAGAAGAGTTTACTGTTATGTGCATTTGTACACAGCTAGCAGTGAACTCTTCATTCATAAAGCATTACCGGCTGTCGTAATGACGTAAACATATTCATGTACATTATTTGATACTGACGATGTAAACCTATCTCTTTTGTTTACGGTACCCCACCTAAACACAGTTTCTATTTTCTTACTAATATGTGTTTCTTAATTAACCACTTATGGATAACAATGAAATTGTATAAGATTTGTTTTAATGTCATTCTTAGCTAGTAGGTATGTTTAGAATAAATTTATTTTGAACTTTATTATAAGTTCATATGTTCAAAATATTATGGTAACTTTGTGGTCAATGCCTAGCTATGGGTTAAGGCATTTTCAATTGCCTTTTTTTTTTAATAATGTGCTAATATACAGGATTAGAATTGACCACCCCATGTTTTCTATGGGTGTCGTAACAGGCGAGAGCAGGCAGAGCTTCCTCTCTTTCTTATAACGGCCGTTTGAATGCTCTGGGGTTGACAGTCTGTGTCATAGTCTGGTGTTAAAATATCTAGTTCAGCCCCCGTATTCTAATTCATTCGAAAAGTTCCGACTGCGGAATCAACGCTGCCGATCGGAAACGTATTGCATTCCGACGGAAACGAAAAAGGCTATTCATAAATCCGGACGGAATGATCTTCGGTAATCTTCGGCATTTTCCGATCGGAACCTTGGCGCAAACCGTTTACAGAGAATGCTTTATGTTGGTAGAAAACGGGATCCTTGGTAGCTATTTAAAAGAATAAAATATTGGTAATAAACTCGTTAGTAAAATAATATGTGACTTATTTTAAATTCAAGTTATAGTTTTCAAAACAATTTATGTATCTATGTTGTATTTAATTATAATACTTTACAATAATATTGCGTTATTGAAATTACACGTAAACATTCTTCGTAAAGCTGTCAAAATTGTCATTTACAAACAGTGTGACCATTTGTGCAGATTTGGCTCCTAAATTTAAACTCTGGCGGAATAAGTTAACGTTTTGAAAAAAGTGGCAGATTTAAAGAAAATCCTTATTATTACTGAAATATGAAAAAATTAACATGCAATTATGATTTATTTGGGAGGAAATTTTTATGTCCTATACAAGATAGTACTGGGATTTCCCGTTTATTCTATTTTTATGTTGCTACACCATATGTTTGTGCAAGATTAATAAGGGGCGTGCAATAATCACCGTGATATTTTTTAACAACTTTTTAACACCCCCCCCCACCTTCCCTGGTGATACATGATGAGATTTGAACAATTGTGGATTACTTACGCACTGATCGTGTTGGTATTTTGATGTTAAAATACACATAAAACAATTTTCAATTTTATGCAGGCTGCACAAGTCACTCATCCATCTTCCACCTTCTATTATATATAAATTTTTCGAATAATATCTTTAAAAAAAAAAATTAATACACATGATAAATCACTCCCCCCCCTGCCCCCATGTGATATTTCGTGATTTTTTTCGAAACGCCTCCCTCCCACCTTTGGGTTTGATAGATCCGGTATTGAACGATGTAGATTTAAGGCTTGGCGTCGCCGTCGGCGTCGTGCTCCATCACTACGGTTAATTAGGCGCATAGCGAGAAGGTGCTCCATCTAAAATTAATGTTTACCAATAATAACTAACCTCAAAACATAAAACAACAATTAAACGAATGAATGTAGTTATGTATAGATTTGTGATGGACAAAAACTCTCATTAATTACTACTTACTATACACTGAAACAAGTCCTGCGACAAATTTTCTCAATTTATATTAAAAAATAATAATTCGGAATGACTTCCGACAGCAAATAGCTCACGGAAATATTTCCGAGAAAAAGCCGCTGATTATCCGATTTCAAATGTCAAAGTTTCCGCATTCGGAAATATGAATAGCGTTTTTAGATTCCGTCTCGGAAACAGCTACTTTCCGATCGGAAAGGCCATTTCGAATGAATTAGAATACGGGGGCAGGACTTGATGTCAGTCAGCATGATAGCTTCAGGACTCTGGTCGATGATATCAGCCATTACATGCTTATTAATATTACCATAACTAGCGGTTTTGTGTATATCTTTCATGTAATTATTAGTCTTTAAAAGCAGTTTAAAGCTTGCCGGTTTGTGAAATAATCACTTCTAGACATAAAATGAAGCGACTTTCTTTTATATTATGTAGTGATATTAATGTTTATTTCCACAGTAGCGTGCTCCGTTCGCAATCCTTCCACGGTCCGGTCATGGGGAACGTAGGGCTTCGCCCCGCCCCCGACCAGATCTGCGAGTATGACGCGTCGAGCGACAACGATTTCTAAACGATACTATATCGATATTTGTGATAGCTTAATGCGTTTATTAAAACTCTTATTGAAATGGCAACACTGGCTTCTGTGCACAGATAATACAACAACAAAAAAAAATGAAATTACTATACTGCGAATTAAAAAAAATATGTATTTGAGAATGAAAGCTATGTACAATTAATTTCTGTATCTTTAAAGTTGCTATTTTTTAGTTAGATATATTATAATAATTGTATTATTAAATATATATTTTATTATTGTGTATAATAAAATATATATTTAATAATACAATGAAGAAGAAAACGGCGGCCCTATAGCAAACCGATTTTTTTTACAGACAACTTCTTCTTGGATGGATGAGTATATTTTGTTCTAATAAGTCACTAGCTTATCAAGAAAAGTTTTAAATAAAACGCATATTAGACTAGTCTTTGATCTTTAATAAGGTTTTTTCAACATTTGTATCGATATAAAGATTAAATATTATTAAATAATGCATGAATTTAGGTACAATTTTCAAACGCAGCAAACGCTAGCTTAGGTTTAAAGAACAAATGCTAAACTAGTCATCAACTAATTAAAAAAGTTAATTAAAAATGATCTCTTGGCAATTTTTATATCGATACAAAGTCGCTGTGTGTTCATAATAAATGGTGAGGTGATAATCGATTTAACAATTTATCGATTAATCGGTATTGATTGATTATTCGATTATTGATGTGATTAGACCAGTTAGTTAAGAGAAAGACTATTATTAATAATAATGCATGGTCGCGATCGATATCCGAGTAGTAAAACTTTAAATTATAAAATTGTTGTTGTTAGTTATACTATAAAATAAAAAGCAGATCCACCATTTTGTTCTTATGGTACATATTTATTTTACAAAATCAATTATGTTAACTAATTATTAAAAGCGCGCTAAAAACAAGTATTTATCAATAAGTTTTTGTTATATTCATTATTGTAATGTTGTAAAAACACAAAGATGTGTTCGTATTGTTCTTTTGGGCATAATAAAATTGTTTTTTGTATTTTCTGTATGAGATTTGCGTTTCGTTAACTAAATACGGAATGATTAAACCACTTGGTACCACATGGTAAGTGGCTAAATCATTCTGTTATTTAGTCGATATAAAAATAGAACTTAATAAAATAAAAGTTCTATAATGAAAGTACCTGCATAAATTTAGAATCAATCAAATGATGAAATTAAAAGTAGATTGGCAACTTCCATGACTAAAATAACAAAATTCTATTTATTAAGATATTGTTAGTTAATATTATGCTTTTAAATTATCAATTGATATGTCGAAAAGTGAAAAATTAAAAAAAAAAAAAAACAATTAATTATGACATAGTATTGACAGCTGTCAAAATTCCCGCCAAATACAGAACGAAGCAAAATTTGTTTTGTTTTTTTTTTATTAAATTGACGATTATTATGAGTTAGAGGGTTGATGCAATTGAGTTATTTTAATTTATCGCACAAAATAAAATTGTATTACATAAAATGAATTATGAGTTGCATCTCTTGTTTAGTTATTTTTTATGTCATGTCTGGTGTCTTTATGTAATATATTTTTCTTTAGATAATATGTTAAATAATAATATAAATGTGATTTATATAATAATGCCTTTGTTATAGAATCGGCTATTATTTACCACTTAAAGTATTTGAGATTAGTTTATCTATAACATATGTCCAAATTAAATGTATCATAAAATATAAATATACGCTAAAATATATCATATCCCTTTTTGATTGCTCATATCATTCATACATCGATGTAAATTAGAAGTATTAGTATTTTTAGTTTAAGTTTTTTCATTTTATTTAGTGCAATACAACATCACATTGAGGTTATACTTATTAAATATACGAATAAATAGTATTCTTTTATATTTTTGTATGGTAACATATGCAGGATAAGAATTATATTTTGCGCAGGGATATTGCAGGAATATATTTGCTATTTTATATCAATGCTGGGAAGGCAATAGTTGAAGCTGGAAAGCTTAAGTTAGGATCGAGACAGCACCTAGCTTTGTGCATAATTTAATGAAAAGCTAATTTTTATTAGTTGTAAATTTAATTTAAAAATATTTTTCTTACGTACCTACTTATAGTACGTACAGTTGGTTGAGGAAATCACGTAAAGCCGTCTATGACAATCGTATACCACGAAACGGGTACCTACGTTTACCTGTGTCCATAATACTGTTGTTACTATCCGCTTGCCAAGCTTGGTGACTATGATCACCTCTTTGAGGGAGATCCATGTTCAGCAGTGGACGTGATTATGACGATCCTACTAATTGTGATTTGGTACTAAGAAAAATATCTTTAGAAAAAAGCAGGAAAATCTAAAACTCAAAGTCTGCTCTACATAGTTGTTAATTCTAAGATTTGTCTATACCTACAATGTTATCACAATAAAAATAATAATCAGTGTGACATAGTTAAAAATATGGAATGTGACAAAATATTTTTGCGTGAAATTTATTGTTTTTTTGTGGTAATGTTGTTGTGCGATTGAATATCTCAATTTTGAGTAGTGATTTTAAATTTAGTAGTGAACCTGGCTTTATTTAAACTAATGCGATAAATGTACCATAAACGCTGGAAGCGTTAGATTTGTAAAACATAATTGATGTTTAGAGTTTTGTAAAAATATTATTTAAATAGGAAACGAATAAAAAGAACGTTAAAAAATATGTTGTCGTTTTAATTAGCCATGTGGTTTCCGGCTTATAATAGACCACACTATGTTTTCCCATGTGAGTCATAAGAAACGTATAAAAGACTAAGAGAGATATACACCTGATGGATGGACAGCAGCATCTATCAACACAAGTATACTCATCATCTTACTGCGATCACCAATCCTGTATGTTCCCCCAATGGACCCCCAAGGACCCTGGCTTGCCAAGGTTTGTTAAGAGGAAGCCCATATTCAGCAGTGGATAAATAATCTGAGAGGCTTTACCCCATAACCACAATAGCCTGATGGTATACCACGAGAAATCCCAAGCTTCGTGGTATGCCGTAAAAAATCCGTAGCTTCGTTTTATGTCTCGAGAAATCCGTAGTCTCGTGGTATGCCTCGAGAAATCCGAATCCTCATAGCTCGAGGATGTGGGTTAGCTCTTGCACAAGTCAAGCAATTTGCATCAGCATTTCTGATATTCATTGCTAAAGTTAATAACATAGAAGAGAAAAACAAAATTATTAAAGTGTACAATTATTTATTTCCATAGTAATAATGTATATAATTATTATTTCAAAACAATATTCAGATAAGTTATGGCAGTGTGTTGCGGTAACATTTTAGTGTTGTCGTATATAACAATTACATATTTTTCCAACTACGGATTTACTGACATTGCACAATAAGGAAGACATATAAAAAAGGCTATAAAATAAATAGAAAATAAATTTACATCAAACAATTTACTTAACTAAAACAATAAATAAACTTATTTTAATTTTAAATGAATTGAATGCGGTCGTAACCCTATGGCAAGGGCGTCGGACTTGCGATTGTAATGGCCGGTTCGATCCCCATCCATTGCAATACCATTCCAATACCATCCAACAACATCACAAAACCATAGACAAATTTATCTAGACATTTATATTGATTATTACATATAAAAATGATACTGTGATATATGTGGACGCCATAGAAAATGAAAGTATAATTCAATAATTTCAATACAATTCAAACGTTCAAACTCAATGATCATTTTATAAACACCGCGATTCGAAGTTTGTTTTTTTTTGTAATTTTGATGCTATTTAAAAACTATATACATAAATCCATCGCAGGTAGTACCAAAAAGTAATTAGAAGCAACTACAAAAAAATAACGGTTTCTATATTTGTTGACATTTCCACTGAAAATCATAAAAAACAGTATATAAAATGAATGAAAACATTTACATCTATATTTTTGTGCATTGAGCTAGGAAATACCTAAGCCGTACAAAATGTTTTCTGGCAATCTAGAATAAGGTTTATGTAACATAATCCTTTTTTAATAGTACAAAAAAACTAAATATATAATTATGAACATGACTAAATCATTTTTCAAGTAGAATATAGCAATGGTATGAATATAAAATACTTAATTGGTCAATCGGGGTGAATAGTAATGGTAGGGTGAATAGAAATGGAACGATAAGTTGATAATACAACTTGAATTGCCGCGAGCATCATTAGTTAGTAAAAACCTTAGATATCAAATATAAGTAAGTTTTTTCAAGTTGTTACAACACATTTTCAATACATATTTTTCAACCCTTGAATTCTTATTCACCCCGACGGACTGCACAAAAAAATTACATCATATACCTACTTATTTGCAATATTTACATACAATTTTAATATTTTGAGATCACTAAAATTGCTTAATTTTCTAATAAATGCAATGTTTATTTACATAAAGAGAGCCTTCAAATACAGAGGATAAATACATGTAATAATGGGGCTGGATCGTATATAATAAACACGTTTAAAAATCTGAATTTATTACTTAAAGTGGTAAATATGAGGTATAAGAAAAAGTAAATGTTCATCAAAAAACGAAACTAGATTAATAACAATATTAGGGATGTTTTTTTTTCAAAGTACTTCGATATAAAGGCTTTCGATTTGTGTAAAAATATTGTGAGCAATATTTTGAAGAAATCTTTTATTAGGTTGATGACTTATTTCATATAAAATTTGCGTGCGAACTCTTATTGCGCGATATGGGATACTCGAGTTGTAGATGGCACTACTAGTCAAATGATAAGTTTATGTGCAACACACACGGATAAGTAAATTTAAACTAAAGAATCACCCGTTTTAGTATTTTTATTGATCTAGTTCCATTTGCGTTAAAGAATTACTAACTTTACATACAAGTGATCTATATAAATATAGATTTATATAAACGGAAACTATTGTTAAAATCCACACGTCAGATATTTTTGGCGGACGAAACCGGACACAGACAACTAGTAAAATATATTACTTGTTAGTATGTTTGTTTTAGTTTAAATTGCATATAGCTTTGAATAGTTTATTTGGTAAGGAAACACCCTTAAACATAACTAGTTACAAACGTAAATAAGTTTTTTTTTAATTTAAGTGTATACTACTTAAATTAATAAACTTATTTACAAAACTTTTCTAAGTCACATATTTTCTCAAAATATTACTGATAATATTTTTAATTACATTGAGTTTTTGAGCAAGACAGTGTATTTTTATTATTTTTCTACATATTTTTACAAACAGTCTTGCTATATACATTTAGACCAATATGTCAATTTTTTTATGAACTTATAATTTTATAAGAAATACATTATTATAAGATTTTATTTTTTTCCATAATTTCATTTAATTTTTTAATTACAATTTATTTTGAGAGAAACACAGTGATATATTTATTTTAATTAAATCGATTATTTAAGTTATATTATGTATGATTTTATAATTATAATTAACATACTTGTCTATATTTTAATTATAATTTATAAATAAATATTATCAAAGTAATTAGTTCTAACATAGTATATAGGGTGACTGGTAATTAGTGGCCGATACCTAAACACATGATTGTGCTCATGATAACAAATAACTTTTACTATGGCACCAACCCTGAAATCGCGAAAAAAAAATCAGCTGTTCCATACATTCATGTTCACATAACTCGTCAACATGGTAGGGAGCAGCTGATTTTTTTTCGCGATTTCAGTTTTGGTGCCATAGTAAAAGTTGTTTGTTATCATGAGCACAATGATGTGTTTAGGTATCGGTCACTAATTACCACTCACCCTATATATTATCATATTTTAGTATATTATACTTATAAATTGCACTTTTTTATACCTTTTCTATATCAGTACACTATTCAAAATGAAAAGTAATATATCAGATCAGAAAATCATTTGGACTGTTTTACGTTTTAGATTTTGAATATTTTCCTACAAATTATTTACTAGTATAAAAACATAGGTATAAGTAGATATTTATTTAGTTATGTATAATAATAACTATACGGCTACTTTATATGTATTACAGGACCAATATAAGCACTCAAATCAATGACCTCTACTATATAGGCACATCTATATATATAAAAGAAAGTCGTGTTTGTTACAACACTTATAACTCGAGAACGGCTGGACCGATTGCCATGGTTTTTGATTTGTTGGTTTGTTTCCGTCCCGAATAGCAGAATACATTTTAAAAACAAAAGAAAGTCGTGTTAGTTACACTATTTATAACTCAAGAACGGCTGAACCGATTTGGCTGAAAATTGGTAGGGAGGTAGCTAAGAACTGGGAGAAGGTCATAGAATACTTTTGGGTAGGGGTAGGGTAGGGTAGGGTAGGGTAGGGGTAGGGTAGGGTAGGGGTAGGGTAGGGGTAGGGTAGGGGTAGGGTAGGGTAGGGGTAGGGTAGGGGTAGGGTAGGGTAGGGGTAGGGTAGGGGTATGGTAGGGGTAGGGTAGGGTAGGGGTATGGTAGGGTAGGTGTAGGGTAGGGGTAGGGTAGGGGTAGGGTAGGGGTAGGGTAGGGGTAGGGGTAGGGTAGGGTAGGGGTAGGGTAGGGTAGGGGTAGGGTAGGGGTAGGGTAGGGGTAGGGTAGGAGTAGGGTAGGGGTAGGGTAGGGCAGGGGTAGGGTATAAAAGTCCACCCGTGCGAAGCCGGGGCGGGCCGCTAGTATAACGTAAAAATAGCTAACCTAGATGCTCATTTACCTATAATTTTTACAAAAAAATATATATATTTAGGAAATTACGTATAATAAAAAAATATATATATTTATGTTTACACAAATAATTAAATATAAGAAATTACGTATAATGTTTACACAAGTAATTAATTTGTTTAAACATGTATAATATTTAACAAATGGTGATACGAACTTAATATGTTATTTTTCGTAAAATAATTATTGAAGTCATGGAGAATTGAGCTAAAATGGTTGAGCTATGTTTATGTTCTAAATGTCCATTCTATATAAGGTACTTTTAAAATATATGTCATATGTTTACCGAGATATAGTGTTACATATAGTGATTACATTAGTAAATAAAGTTCTTTGAAAAAATAAAATGTTTTCTAAACCAAAAAATTAAATTATGTTAAAACAATATGTTTCTGTCTTGAATAAATTCCCCACCCCCTTTATACTAGATATTCTGTCCGTACCTCCTGATGTATCATCCACGTACTATGTCCACGTGAATACAACCGCGAGAGGTCCCTCTTTCTCCGGAAAGAGGGACCTCTCGCGGTTGTATTACATAATAGACAAATCTCGATACCAGTGACTCAGTGGTTACGCTCTAGTTGCTTTGGAGACGTGGTGTTCTGGGCTCGATTTCCCAGGACAATTATTTGTGTGAACCACAAATAGTTCGGAGACTTCTTGGTGTGCGTTATGTCCGTGAATACAGTTTTTGTAAATTCCCCCACAACACGGGGATTTAATTCTCAAGACCGAGAGTTGAGAAAAAACAAATCTTATAATTATCGAAAAATAAAGGTCATTGTTTTTCGATAATTATAAATATTACTCAAATAATTTCCTTTAATAACGTAGTCACTACACATGAATACTAATTATTGTTAAAGGATGGCGTATACTTTACAAGCACCTTTTATATCAATCAATCAAACTTGTCATTTTACGCAGAATTTACACAAATCTCAAAAATATATGTACGAAAAAAGGTAAAAAATTGTATAGGAATGTAAAGGAATTATATAAAAATTTACTACATTAAAAAATTTAAATAGACATAAAAAAGTGATTTTGCATTTATATATTATTATCTTATTTATATAATTATCATCAGTGCGTATTTAGTTTTTATTCAGGGTTTAAAGTAATTATGTACAACCGTGCCGTGTGGTTTCTGGCTCCCATATATCATATCCCATGGGTGTCGTATGAGACGACTAAGGGAAATACAGCATGCATGAGGATGGGCAGCACAATCTCTCAGCTCAAGGTTACCTACCATCTTACTGT